>CM039672.1:452891054-454173262 GCA_022496015.1 Hordeum marinum | reverse complement strand
ACCTTCACGGCTCAAAGACCATCAGAGGTGCAATGAACCGGTGACGAAGCTAACGGGAGTAGGAAGAACACTTCTATTGATGAGGAAGAGAGCCAACCACACATGTGGGTGTCAGGTATCATTCTGAAATATTCTGCATTTACGGGTATAATTCATATTTATGTTTCACAAATAACACGTGAATATTTCTTATTCCACAGAAATTAAGCTAGAGACCAAATATATCCCGAAGGTAAAAGGTACGAGCTTGAGTAAGTCAAAGAGAAAATGTATATCAGGACAACAAAAATTGATAGTCATAAACGTGTAATTTCAATATTCATGATTCCCAAATGTTGTACTACACCACCGGCTTTGCAATTTTATTCAAAATATTTTGTACATCACAAGAATATAACGATAATGTTAATCTAAAAAAATATAAACTTACAAAAAACAAATTATCTTAACCAACTATAATATATTCCCCCCTACACATTGTACTTACTCAATGCAGTAACATACTGGCCGAAATGTAATTTTCAAAGATTTTTATCAACAACTCTCTCTCAAACCTTCCTTCTTATATGTTAAAATATTCATTTAATTGTTTAAGAGTTTATTTTGCTTAAAACTGAAAAGTCTGAATTAACGCAAGTAATCACAATTATTTTATCAGAAAATATATTAGTAACCCACACAAGCGCTGAGTTAATATACTTTCTATCAACATTATGCATGCGATTTAACTCCAAGGAATACATACAGAAATTTCCCATCATTCTTTCTTTAGAATGTCTCATTAATCGTTATTTCCAGTTTCAAATATGGTTTTGCAATAACGGTAGGAGGTATGGTAGTATTGTCACTTATCATTATCTACGAATATAGGTATTCTAAATACGAAATCATCCATGAAAAATCTCTCCAAATTATGCATATGACTATCTACCAGAAACAAAGCCTATGGAAACTTACAATGGAACAAACAGAAAACCATGCTTGGCTCTAGTTATTCCAAAACATGGACGACTAAATTTTCTTTGATGTGATTAGTGGGTCTCTTTCATACTATAATTGCTACCATAATTTCAAAGAATACACCACATGTCCTGGCCAAAACTGCTCATATTTTATTTTTAGATCATCGGTCAAGATGGAAATAGTTACTGACAGCATGAACAACCATTCATACTTATATTTTCTAAAGACATCAGAAAAAACAGAATATTTGTGGTCCTTATGGCAGGCTGGCATTGTCTTTTCATTTATTTTAATTACAACAACATGTTGCGTGTGGATTTAAACACTGGGATAGAATCATACCAAATGCATTTAACAAGTAAACCTCCATGTACCGGCCAATCCCTCTCAGGAATAGTTTTCTATATGGTGGATGTATTTGAAATAGATACACTTAGAGACTAATTAAAGACCGGGCACCATGCATGGAATTTCTGTACCAGTCTTCATTTCCTTCTTAATTTCTTGTTACAGCACCAAATATAAATGTATTCCTTGGTAACGATGTGTTGGATTTCTGTAGAACATCCGACAACTTCTAAGACAAGCTACATAGTGCACATCGTCCTTCACATAGACACATAGTTACAGACAGAATTGCAAGCACTAGAGGGATCATATGAGGCTTCGTCGTGATTGCTCCTCCATCATCGGAGTTGGGAAAACTTTGTTGTCGTAGACAACAAGGAAGTTGCAAGGTGTCTAAAGGACTAACACACAAGAGTAGAACCATTCCCGATGAAGAGAGTCGTACCCCAGTGTTGTAACAAGAAACCAGTAAAGACATGAACGAACACAAATGAAAAAAAAATCCCAATTACATTCAGTGAAGGCCAACACCGACTGAATCCAATGACATCCGATGGGACAACCTTCTACATGCTTTCCGATGAGGCTAAATGCACCACCAGGACAAGAAGGATACATGGGATACAAATATTCCTACCGAGGGACGATGAATCCAAAAAAAAGAGGTCGGGGTCCGTCCCGCCGGTGGGTGGCCGATATCCTCTGCACCATCAAGGCCCAAAGCCATCAGAGGCGCAATGAACCGACGTCAAAGCCGACGAGAGTAGGAAGAAGACTTCTATTGATGGGGAAGAGAGACAACCACATATGGGTGTGTCATGTGTGATTCTGAAATATTTCACATTTACACGTAAAACTCATATTATGTTTCACACATAACAAGTGAATATTTCTTCTTCCACAGAAATTAGGCTAGAGATAACATAAATTGCCGAAGGTAAAAGGTACGAGCTAGAGTAACTCAAAGAGAAAATGTGTACGAGGACAACATGAATTGTTAGTCATGAACGTGTAATTTCAATATTCATGATTCCCAAGTGTTGTACTACACCACAAGGCTTTGCAATTTTATTCAAAATATTTTTTACATCAAAACAAAGTAAATATGAAGTTCATATTCAAAAAATATATAAACTTACTAAACACAAGTTTTATTAACAAGCTATGATATGGGGGGCCCCCCCCCCCCCCCCCCCCCCCCCTAAAGATTGTAGTTACTCAACGAAGTAACTTACTGGCCCAGAAGAAATTTTCAATGATTTTTATGAACAAATTTATTTTGAAACTCCCTTCATAGATGTTAAAATAATCACTTAGGTGTTTAAGTGTTTTTTTGTTGAAAACTAAAAAGTGTGAGTTAACGCAAGTAATCACAATTAAATTACCAAAAAATAAATCCATAGCCATCGCAAGCGATGAGTTAATATACTTTCTATCAAAATTATGCATGTGATTTACCTCCAAGAATACCTACAGAAATTTTCCATCATTCTTTCTTTAGAATTTCTCATTAATCGTCATTTCCAGTCTCGCATATGGTTTTGCAATAATGGTAGGAGCTATGATATCATTGTGGCTTATCATTATCTACGAATAGAGTTATTCTAAATATGAGGCCATCCATGAAGAAACTCTCCTAATTATGCATATGACTAAACACAAGAAAGAAAGCCTATAGAACCTTACAACGGGACAAACATAAACTCATCCTTGGCTGTAGTTAGTCCAACACATGGACGACCAAATTTTCTTTTATGTGATTCAGTGGGTCTCTGTCAGAGTACGATTGCTACGATAATTTCAAGGAATATACCATACTTCCTGGCCAAAACTGCTCATATTATATCCGTTGTTCATCGGTTAAGACGAAAATTGTTACTGATATCATGCACAACTATTCATACTTCAATTTATAAATTCATTGGAAAAAATAGAATAATTGAGGTCCTTATGCAGGCTAGCATTGTTTTGTCGTTTATGTCAACTTTAGAAACATGTAGTGTGTGGATTTGGAAACTAGGACATATACATATCAAATGCATTTGACCAGTAAACCTACAAGTACAGGTCAATCACTCTCAGGAATAGGTATCCTTAAGGTCGATGTATTTGAAATAGCTACACTTGAGACTAATTAACGACCGGGCACCATGCATGGAATTTCTGTACCAATCTTCCTTTTCTTATTAATTTTTTGTTACCTTACCAAATGTCAATGTATTCCTTGGTAACGATGTGTTGGTATTCTGTAGAATATCCGGGCAGCTTCTGAGAAGAGAAGCTACATAGTGCACATGGTCCTTCACATAGACACATGGTTAAAATTAAGCAGAATTTCAAGAATTAGAGGGATTGTAGTGGGCTCCGCCGTAATCGCTCCTCCATCATCGGAGTTGGGAAAACTTTCTTGTAGTAGAGACTCTGCCAGACTATGATTGCTACGATAATTTCAAAGAATACACCAGACTTCCTGACCAAAACTGCTCATATTCTATCCGTAGTTCTTCGGCCAAGACAGAAATAGTTACTGACATCATGCAAAAATATTCATACTTCAATTTATAATTTCGTTGGAAAAAAATAGAAAATTTGATGTCCTGATGGCAGGCTAGCATTGTTTTGTCGTTTATGTCAATTTCAGAAACATGTAGCGTGTGGATTTGGACACTGGGATATATTCATACCAAATGCATTTGACTAGTAAACCTACAAGTACCGGTCAATCCTTCTCAGGAATACCTATCCTTACGGTGGATGTATTTGAAATAGCTACGCTTGAGACTAATTTCCTGTTATGTCCACCATGCATGGAATTTCTTTACCAATCTTCCTTTTCTTGTTAATTTCCTGTTATAGTACCAAGTGTCAATGCATTCCTTGGTAACGATGTGTTAGTATTCTGTAGAATATCCGGGTAACTTCTGAGAAGAGAAGCTACATAGTGGACATGGTCCTTCACGTAGACACATAATTAAAAGCAGAAATACAAGAAATAGAGCGATCGGAGGGGGCTGCGCCGTCATCGCTCCTCCATCACCGGAGTTGGGCAAACTCTGTTGTAGTAGACAATAAGGAACTCACCATGTGAACGGACACAAATGAAAAAAAATCCCAATTACATTCATCGAAGGCCAACACTGACCGAATCCAACGACATCCGATGCAGACACCATGCTACACGCTTTGTGATGAGGCTAAATGCACCACTAGGACAAGAAACAGACCTGGGATACATTATTCCTATCGAGGGATGATGAATCCAGAAAAAAGAGACCGGGATGGCCTATATCCTCCGCACCTTCACGGCTCAAAGCCCATCAGAGGCGCAATGAACATGCGACGAAGCTAACGAGAGTAGGAATCAGACATGTTGGTGTCAGGTATCATTCTGATTTTTTTTACATTTACTGGTATAATTCATATTTATGTTTCACAAATAACACATGAATATTTCTTAATCCACAGAAATTAAGGTAGAGATCAAATGTATTCCCGAAGGTAAAAGGTACGAGCTTGAGTAACTCAAAGAGAAAATGTATACGAGGACAACAAAAATTGATAATCATAAACGTGTAATTTGAATATTCATGATTCCCAAATGTTGTACTACACACAGGCTTTGCAATTTTATTCAAAACTTTTTTTACATCACAAGAATATAATGATGATGTCAATCTAAAAAAATATAAACTTACTAAAAAATTTATCTTAACCAACTATAATATATTCCCCCCTAAACATTGTAGTTACCCAATGCAGTAACTTACTGGCCCAAAAGAATTTTTCAAAGATTTTTATCAACAACTTTCTTTCAAACCTCCCTTCTTATATGTTAAAGTATTCACTTAATTGTTTAAGAGTTTATTTTGCTGAAAACTGAAAAGCGTGAACTAACACAAGTAATCACAATTATTTTATCAGAAAATATATGAGTAACCCGCACAAGCGATGAGTTAATATACTTTCTATCAAAATTATGCATGGGATTTAACTCCAAGGAATACATACCAAACTGTCCCATCATTGTTTCTTCAGAATTTCTCAATAATCGTTATTTCCAGTTTCAAATATGGTTTTACAATAACGGTAGGAGGTATGATATTATTGTCACTTATCATTATCTACGAATATAGGTATTCTAAATATGAAGTCATCCATGTAAAAGCTCTCCATGTTATGCATATGACTATACACCAGAAACAAAGCCTATAGAAACTTAGAGTGGAACAAATAGAAAATCATTCTTGGCTCTAGTCATTCTAACACATGGACGACTAAATATTCTTTTATGTGATCCAGTGGGTCTCTTTCCGAATATAATTGCGACGATAATTTCAAAGAATACACCACATGTCCTGGCCAAAACTGCTCATATTCTATTTGTAGTTCATGGGTCAAGATGGAAACAGTTACTGACTGCATGAACAACTATACATACTTATATTTCCTAGACATTAGAAAAAACAGGATATTTGTGGTCCTTATATGGCAGCCTGGCAAAAAAAAAATCGTTTACGTCAATTTCAAAAACATGTTGCCTGTGGATTTAAACACTGGGATAGATACATACCGAATGCGGACACCATGCATGTAATTTCTGTACCAATCTTCATTTTATTCTTAATTTCTTGTTAAAGTACCAACTATAAATGCATTCCTTGGTAACGATGTGTTGGAATTCTGTAGAACAGCCGACAACTTCTAAGACAAGCTACGTACTGCACATGGTCCTTCACATAGACACATAGTTACAAAAATAATTGCAAGCACTAGAGGGATCATATGAGGCTCCGCCGTCATCGCTCCTCCATCATCGGAGTTTGGAAAACTTTGTTGTAGTAGACAACAAGGAAGTCGCAGGGCGTCTAAAGGACTAACACACAAGAGTAGAAGTATTGCCGCTGAAGAGAGTCATACACCAGAGTTGTTACTTGAAACCAGTAAAGAAATGAACGAACACAAATGAAAAAAAATTCCCAATTACATTCAGCGAAGGCCAACACTGATTGAATCCAACGACATCCAATGTGACAACCTTCTACACGCTTTCCGATGAGGCTAAATGCACCACCAGGACAAGAAGCTGACATGTGATACATTATTCGTATCGAGGGACGATGAATCGACAAAAAAGAGATCGGGGTCCGTCCCGCCGGTGGGTGGCTGATATCCTCCGCACCATCACGCCCCAAAGACCTTCAAGGCGCGATGAACCGACGGCAAAGCCGGCGAGAGTAGGAAGAAGACTTCTATTGACGGGGAAGATAGACAACCACATATGGGGCTGTCATGTGTGATTCTGAAATATTTTACATTTACACGTATAATACATATTTATTTTCACGCATAACGCGTGAATATTTCTTCTTGCACAGAAATTAGGCTAGAGATCACGTACATTGCCCAAGGTAAAAGGTACGAGCTCGAGTAACTCAAAGAGAAAATGTGTACGAGGACAACATGAATTGTTAGTCATGAACGTGTAATTTCAATATTCATGATTTCCAAGTGTTGTACTACACCACAAGGTTTTGCAATTTTGTTGAAAATATTTTGTACATCAGAACAAAGTAAATATGAAGTTCATATACAAAAAAATATATAAACTTACTAAACACAAGTTTTATTAACAAGCTATGATATGTGGGGGGCCCCCCCCCCCCCCCCCCCCTAAAGATTGTAGTTACTCAACGCAGTAACTTACTGGCCCAAAAAAAAATTCAATGATTTTTATGCAGAACTTTATTTTGAAACTCCCTTCTTAGATGTTAAAAAAAATCACTTAATTGTTTAAGTGTTTATTTTGTTGAAAACTGATAAGCGTGAATTAAGGCACGTAATCACAATTATATTACAAAAAAATAAATGCATAGCCCGCGCAAGCGATGAGTTAATATGCTTTCTATCAAAATTATGTATATGATTTATCTCCAAGAATACCTACAGAAATTTCCCATCATTATTTCTTTAGAATCTCTCATTAATCATGATTTCCATTTTCATATATTGTTTTGAAATAACGGTAGGAGCTATGACACTATTGTCGCTTATCATTATGTACGAATACAGTTATTCTAAATATGAAGTCATCCATGAAAAATCTCTCCAAATTATGTATATGACTAAACATAAGATAGAAACCCTTATAGAAACTTACAACGGGACAAATAGAAACTCATCCTTGGCTCTAATTAGTCCAACACATGGATGACCAAATTTTGTGTTATATGATTCAGTGGGTCTCTGTCAGACTATATTATTTCTACGATAATTTCAAAGAATACACAAGACTTCCTGGCCAAAACTGCTCATATTCTATCCATAGTTCATCGGTCAAGACGAAAATAGTTACTGACATCATGCAGAACTATTCATTCTTCAACTTATAAATTCGTTAGAAAAAATAGAATATTTCAGGTCCTTATGGGCAGGCTAGCATTGTTTTATGTTTATGTCAAGTTCAGACACATGTAGCGTGTGGATTTGGACACTAGGATATATACATACCAAATGCATTTGACTAGTAAACCTACATGTACCGATGAATCCCTCTCAGAAATAGCTATCCTTATGGTCCATACATTTGACTACAAAACGTTGTTGTAGTACGAAAATGTGCAAGAGCTCTATTTGCCTCTGCCATTCTATAAGTCGCTTCCTTTCTGCGTTTGCCGCCCCCACTCCCTTTGGCAGCATCTACTAATTTGAAACTTAATTTAAAAGCCATATTTCTACCCGGATGCTTTTGGGATGCTTCTAATAACGAACGAATGGCAAGTGCTCTTCCTTTTTCAGAATAAGGAAGTCCCGATGCGTCTAAAGGATTAACAAACCAAAGTAGAACCATAGCCGGCGAAGAGAGTTGTACACCAAAGTTTTAACATGAAACTAGTGAAGACATGAATGAACACAAATGACAAAAATATCCCAATTACATTCATCGAAGGCCAACACTGACACAATCCAACGACATACGATGCAGACGAACTTCTACACGCTCTCCAATGAGGCTAAATGGACCACCAGGACAAGAAACAGACGTGGGATACATTATTCCGACCGAGGGACGATGAATCGACAAAAATGATATCGGGGTCCGTCCCGCCGGTGGGTGGCCAATATCCTCCGCACCTTCACGGCCCAAAGACCATCAGAGACGCAATGAAAACCGGCGACGAAGCCGAGGAGAGTAGGAAGAAGACATCTATTCATGAGGAAGAGGGCCAACCACATATGGGGGTGTCATGTGTCATTCTCAATCATTTTGCATTTACGTGTATAATTCATATTTATGTTTCGCACATAACACGTGAATATTACTTCTTCCACAAAATTTAAGCTAGAGATCAAATACATTCCCGAAGGTAAAAGGTACGAGCTAGAGTCACTCAAATAGAAAATATTTATGAGGACAACATAAATTGATAGTCATAAATGTATAATTCAATATTCATGATTCCCAAATGTTGTGCTATACCACAAGAATATAACGATGATGTTCATCTACAAAAAATAATAATAAACTGACTAGAAACAAATTGTCTTAACCAACTATAATATATTCCCCCCACCCCACCTAAAGATTGTAGTTACTCAATGCAGTAACTTACTGGCCCAAAAGTAATTCTTAAAGATTTTTATCAACAACTTTATTTCAAACCTCCCTTCTTTCATGTTAAAATAATCATTTAATTGTTTAAGAGTCTATTTTCTGAAAACTGAAAAGCGTGAATTAACACAAGTATTCACAATTATTTTATCAGAAAATACATTCATAGCCCACACAAGCGATGAGTTAATATGCTTTCTATCGAAATTATACCTGTTATTTAACTCCAAAGAATACATACCAAAATTTCCCATCATTCTTTCTTTAGAATTTCTCATTAATCGTTATTTCCAGTTTCATGTATGGTTTTGCAATAACGGAGGAGCTATAATATTATTGTCACTTCTAATTATCTACGAATACAGGTATTCTAAATATGAAGTCATCCAAGAACAATCTCTCCAAATTATGCATGTGACTAAACACAAGAAAGAAAGACTATAGAAACTTACAACGGGACAAACAGAAAATCATGATTGGCTCTAGTTAGTCCAACGCATGAACGACCAAATTTTCTTTTATGTGGTTCAGTGAATCTCTATCAGACTATGATTGCTATCATAATTTCAAAGAATACACCAGACTTCCTGGCCAAAACTGCTCATATTCTATCCATAGTTCATCGGTCAAGAAAGAAATAGTTACTGACATCATGCACAAATATTCATACTTGAATTTATAAATTCGTTGGAAAAAATAGAATATTTGAGGTCCTTATGGCAGGCTAGCATTGTTTTGTCGTGTATTTCAATTTTAGAAACATGTAGCGTGTGGATTTGGACACTGGGATATATACATACCAAATGCATTTGACTAGTAAACCTACATGTACTGGCCATTCCCTCTCAGGAATAGCCATCCTTACGGTGGATGTATTTGAAATAGGTAAACTTGAGACTAATTAAGGACCGGGCACCATGCATGGAATGTCTTTACCAATCTTCCTTTTCTTCTTAATTTCCTGTTATAGTACCAAATGTCAATGTATTCCTTGGTAACGACGTGTTTGTGTTCTGTAAAATATCCAGGCAACTTCTGAGAAGAGAAGCTACATAGTGCAGTTGGTCCTTCATATAGACACATCGTTAAAAGCAGAATTACAAGAACTAGACGGAACGGAGGGGGCTCCGCCGTCATCACTCCTCCATCATTGGAGTTTGGGCAAACTTTGTTGTAGTAGACAATAAGGAAGTCACCATATGAACGAACACAAATGCAAAAGCTCTCCAAATTATGTATATAACTAAACATAAGAAAGAAAGCCTATAGAAACTTACAACGGAAGACAAATAGAAACTCATTCTTGGCTCTAATTAGTCCAACACATGGACGACCAAATTTTGTTTTATATGATTCAGTGGGTCTCCGTCAGACTATATTATTTCTACGATAATTTCAAAGAATACACAAGATTTCCTGGCCAAAACAGCTCATATTCTATCCATAGTTCATCGGTCAAGACGAAAATAGTTACTGACATCATGCACAACTATTCATTCTTGAATTTATAAATCCGTTAGAAAAAATAGAATATTTCATGTCCTGATGGGCAGGCTAGCATTGTTTTATGTTTATGTCAAGTTCAGACACATGTAGCGTGTGGATTTGGACACTAGGATATATACATACCAAATGCATTTGACTAGTAAACCTACATGTACCGATCAACCCCTCTCAGAACTAGCTATCCTTACGGTCCATGCATTTGACTAGAAAACGTTGTTGTAGTACGAAAATGTGCAAGAGCTCTATTTGTCTCTGCCATTCTATGAGTCGCTTCCTTTGTGCGTTTGGCACCCCCACTCCCTTTGGCAGCATCTACTAATTTGAAAGTTAATTTAAAAGTCATATTTCTACCCGGAAGCTTTTGGGATGCTTCTAATAACCAGTGAATGGCAAGTGCTCTTCCTTTTTCAGAATAAGGAACTCCCGATGCATCTAAAGGACTAATAGACCAAATTAGAACCATAGCCGACGAAGAGAGTCGTACACCGGAGTTGTAACATGAAACTAGTGAAGACATGAATGAACACAAATGAAAAAAAATCCCAATTACATTCATCGAAGGCCAACACTGACACAATCCAACGACATTCGATGCGGACGAACTTCTACACGCTCTCCAATGAGGCTAAATGGACCACCAGGAAAAGAAACAGACATGGGATACATTATTCCTACTGAGGGACGATGAATCCACAAAAATAAGATCGGGGTCTGTCCCGCCGGTGGGTGGCTGATATCCTCCGCACCTTCAGCCCCAAAGACCATCAGAGACGCAATGAACCGGCGACGAAGCCGAAGAGAGTAGGAAGAAGACTTCTATTCATGAGGAAGAGGGCCAACCACATATGGGGGTGTCATGTGTCATTCTCAATTATTTTACATTTACGTGTATAATTCATATTTATGTTTCGCACATAACACATGAATATTACTTCTTCGACAAAATTTAAGCTACAGATCAAATACATTCCCGAAGGTAAAAGGTACGAGCTAGAGTAACTCAAACAGAAAATATTTATGAGGACAATATAAATGTATTGTCATAAATGTATAATTCAATATTCATGTTTCCCAAATGTTGTGCTATACCGCAAGAATATAACGATGATGCTCATCTACAAAATATATATATATATATAAACTGACTAGAAACAAATTGTCTTAACCAACTATAATATATCCCCCCCCCCCTTCCCTAAAGATTGTAGTTACTCAGTGCAGTAACTTACTGGCCCAAAAGTAATTTTCAAAGATTTGTATCAACAACTTTCTTTCAAACCTACCTTCTTTTATGTTAAAATAATCACATAATTGTTTAAGAGTCTATTTTGTTGAAAACTGAAAAGCGTGAATTAACGCAAGTATTCACAATTATTTTATCAGAAAATATATGCATAACCCGCACAGGCGATGAGTTAATATGCTTTCTATCAAAATTATACCTGTTATTTATTTCCAAAGAATACATACCAAAATTTCCCATCATTCTTTCTTTAGAATTTCTCATTAATCGTTATTTCCAGTTTCATGTATGGTTTTGCAATAATGGTAGGAGCTATAATATTATTGTCACTTCTCATTATCTATGAATACAGGTAAGTCATCCATGAACAATCTCTCCAAATTATGCATGTGACTAAACACAAGAAAGAAAGCCTATAGAAACTTACAACGGGACAAACATAAAATCATGATTTGCTCTAGTTAGTCCAACGCATGAACGACCAAATTTTCTTTTATGTGGTTCCGTGAATCTCTATTAGACTATGCTTGCTATGAGAATTTCAAAGAATACACCAGACTTCCTGGCCAAAACTGCTCATATTCTATCCATAGTTCATCGGTCAAGAAAGAAATAGTTACTGACATCATGCACAAATATTCATACTTGAATTTACAAATTCGTTGGAAAAAATAGAATATTTGAGGTCCTGATGGCAGGCTAGCATTGTTTTGTCGTGTATTTCAATTTTAGAAACATGTAGCGTGTGGATTTGGACACTGGGATATATACATACCAAATGCATTTGACTAGTAAACCTACATGTACAGGTCAATCCCTCTCAGGAATAGCCATCCTTGCGGTGGATGTATTACAAGAACTAGAGGGATCGGAGGGGGCTCCGCCGTCATCGCTCCTCCATCATCGGAGTTTGGGCAAACTTGCTTGTAGTAGACAATAAGGAAGTCACCATATGAACGAACACAAATGAAAAAAAATCCCAAATACATTCATCGAAGGCCAACACCGACTGAATCCAACGATATCCGATGCGGACACCTCACTACACGCTTTCCGATGAGGCTAAATGCACCACCATGACAAGAAACAGACTTCAGATACATTATTCCTATCGAGGGACGATGAGTCTACAAAAAAGAGATCGGGGTCCGTCCCGCCGGAGGTTGGGAGATGTCCTCCGCACCTTCATGGCTCAAAGACCAAGAGGCGCAATGAACCGGATACGAATCTAGAGTAGGAAGAAGACTTCTATTGATGAGGAAGAGGGCCAACCACACATGTGGGTGTCACGTATCATTCTAAAATTGTTTACATTTACGGATATAATTCATATTTATGTTTCAGAAATAACACGTGAATATTTCTTATTCCACAGAAATTAATCTAGAGATCAAATATATTCCCGAAGGTAAAAGGTATGAGCTTGAGTAACTCAAAGAGAAAATATATACGAGGTCAACAAAAATTGATATTGGTCATAAACGTGTAATTTCAATATTCATGACTCCCAAATGTTGTACAACACCACAGGCTTTGCAATTTTATTCAAAATATTTTGTACATCACAAGAATATAACTGTGATGTTAATCTAAAAATATATAAACGTACTAATTTTTTTTATCTTAACCAACGATAATATATTCCCTGCCTAAACATTGTAGTTACTCAATGCAGTAACTTTTTGGCCCAAAAGTAATTTTCAAATCTTGTATCAACAACTTTCTTTCAAACCTCCCTTCTTATATGTTAAAATATTAACTTAATTGTTTAAGAGTTTATTTTGCTGAAAACTGAAATGCGTGAACTAACACAAGTAATCACAATTATATTATTAGAATATATAGGAGTAACCCGCACAAGCGATGAGTTAATATGCTTTCTATCAAAATTATGCATGTGATTTAACTCCAAGGAAGACATACAGAAATTTCCAATCATTCTTTTTTAGGATTTCTCATTAATCGTTATTTCCAGTTTCATGTATGGTTTTGCAATGACGGTAGGATCTATAATATTATTGTCACTTCTCATTATCTACGAATACAGGTATTCTAAATATGAAGTCATCCATGAACAATCTGTCCAAATTATGCATGTGACTAAACACAAGAAAGAAAGCCTATAGAAACTTACAACGGGACAAACATAAAATCATGATTTGCTCTAGTTAGTCCAACGCATGAACGACCAAATTTTCTTTTATGTGGTTCAGTGAATCTCTATTAGACTATGCTTGCTATGATAATTTCAAAGAATACACCAGACTTCCTGGCCAAAACTGCTCATATTCTATCCATAGTTCATCGGTCAAGAAAGAAATAGTTACTGACATCATGCACAAATATTCATACTTGAATTTATAAATTCGTTGGAAAAAATAGAATATTTGAGGTCCTGATGGCAGTCTAGCATTGTTTTGTCGTGTATTTCAATTTTAGAAACATGTAGCGTGTGGATTTGGACACTGGGATATATACATACCAAATGCATTTGACTAGTAAACCTACATGTACAGGTCAATCCCTCTCAGGAATAGCCATCCTTGCGGTGGATGTATTTGAAATATGTAAACTTGAGACCAATTAAGGACCGGGCACCATGCATGGAATTTCTTTACCAATCCTGCTTTTCTTCTTAATTTCCTGTTATAGTACCAAATGTCAGTGTATTCCTTGGTAACGATGTGTTTGTGTTCTGTAAAATATCCGGGCAACTTTTGAGAAGAGAAGCTACATAGTGGACATGGTCCTTCACATAGACACACAGTTAAAAGCAGAATTACCGGAACTAGAGGGATCGGAGGGGGCTCCGCCGTCATTGCTCCTCCATCATCGGAGTTTGGGCAAACTTGCTTGTAGTAGACAATAAGGAAGTCACCGTATGAACGAACACAAATGAAAAAAATCCCAAATACATTCATCGAAGGCCAACACCGACTGAATCCAATGACATCCGATGCGGACACCTCACTACACGCTTTCCGATGAGGCTAAATGCACCACCATGACAAGAAACAGAATTCAGATACATTATTCCTATCGAGGGACGATGAGTCTACAAAAAAGAGATCGGGGTCCGTCCCGCCGGAGGTTGGGAGATATCCTCCGCACCTTCATGGCTCAAAGACCATCAGAGGCGCAATGAACCGGCAACGAAGTTAGAGTAGGAAGAAGACTTCTATTGATGAGGAAGAGGGCCCACCACACATGTGGGTGTCACGTATCATTCTGAATTTTTCTACATTTACGGATATAATTCATATTTATGTTTCAGAAATAACACGTGAATATTTCTTATTCCACAGAAATTAAGCTAGAGATCAAATATATTCCTGAAGGTAAAAGGTATGAGCTTGAGTAACTCAAAGAGAAAATATATACGAGGACAACAAAAATTGATATTCGTCATAAACGTGTAATTTCAATATTCATGACTCCCAAATGTTGTACAACACCACAGGATTTGTAATTTTATTCAAAATATTTTGTACATCACAAGAATATAACTGTGATGTTAATCTAAAAGAATATAAACGTACTAATTTTTTTTATCTTAACCAACGATAATATATTCCCTGCCTAAACATTGTAGTTACTCAATGCAGTAACTCTTTGGCCCAAAAGAAATTTTCAAATCTTGTATCAACAACTTTCTTTCAAACCTCCCTTCTTATATGTTAAAATGTTCACTTAGTTGTTTAAGAGTTTATTTTGCTGAAAACTGAAATGCGTGAACTAACACAAGTAATCACAATTATATTATTAGAATATATAGGAGTAACCCGCACAAGCGATGAGTTAATATGCTTTCTATCAAAATTATGCATGTGATTTAACTCCAAGGAAGACATACAGAAATTTCCAATCATTCTTTTTTAGGATTTCTCATTAATCGTTATTTCCAGTTTCATGTATGGTTTTGCAATGGCGGTAGGAGCTATAATATTATTGTCACTTCTCATTATCTACGAATACAGGTATTCTAAATATGAAGTCATCCATGAACAATCTCTCCAAATTATGCATGTGACTAAACACAAGAAAGAAAGCCTATAGAAACTTACAACGGGACAAACATAAAATCATGATTTGCTCTAGTTAGTCCAACGCATGAACGACCAAATTTTCTTTTATGTGGTTCAGTGAATCTCTATCAGACTATGCTTGCTATGATAATTTCAAAGAATACACCAGACTTCCTGGCCAAAACTGCTCATATTCTATCCATAGTTCATCGGTCAAGAAAGAAATAGTTACTGACATCATGCACAAATATTCATACTTGAATTTATAAATTCGTTGGAAAAAATAGAATATTTGAGGTCCTGATGGCAGGCTAGCATTGTTTTGTCGTGTATTTCAATTTTAGAAACATGTAGCGTGTGGATTGGGACACTGGGATATATACATACCAAATGCATTTGACTAGTAAACCTACATGTACAGGTCAATCCCTCTCAGGAATAGCCATCCTTGCGGTGGATGTATTTGAAATATGTAAACTTGAGACTAATTAAGGACCGGGCACCATGCATGGAATTTCTTTACCAATCCTGCTTTTCTTCTTAATTTCCTGTTATAGTACCAAATGTCAGTGTATTCCTTGGTAACGATGTGTTTGTGTTCTGTAAAATATCCGGGCAACTTTTGAGAAGAGAAGCTACATAGTGGACATGGTCCTACACATAGACACACAGTTAAAAGCAGAATTACAAGAACTAGAGGGATCGGAGGGGGCTCCGCCGTCATCGCTCCTCCATCATCGGAGTTTGGGCAAACTTGCTTGTAGTAGACAATAAGGAAGTCACCATATGAACGAACACAAATGAAAAAAATCACAAATACATTCATCGAAGGCCAACACCGACTGAATCCAACGACATCCGATGCGGACACCTCACTACACGCTTTCGGATGAGGCTAAATGCACCACCATGACAAGAAACAGACTTCAGATACATTATTCCTATCGAGGGACGATGAGTCTACAAAAAAGAGATCGGGGTCTGTCCCCGCCGGAGGTTGGGAGATATCCTCCGCACCTTCATGGCTCAAAGACCATCAGAGGCGCAATGAACCGGCAACAAAGCTAGAGTAGGAAGAAGACTTCTATTGATGAGGAAGAGGGCCAACCACACATGTGGGTGTCACGTATCATTCTGAATTTTTTTACATTTACGGATATAATTCATATTTATGTTTCAGAAATAACACGTGAATATTTCTTATTCCACAGAAATTAAGCTAGAGATCAAATATATTCCCGAAGGTAAAAGGTATGAGCTTGAGTAACTCAAAGAGAAAATATATACGAGGACAACAAAAATTGATATTCGTCATAAACGTGTAATTTCAATATTCATGACTCCCAAATGTTGTACAACACCACAGGCTTTGCAATTTTATTCAAAATATTTTGTACATCACAAGAATATAACTGTGATGTTAATCTAAAAAAATATAAACGTACTAATTTTTTTTATCTTAACCAACGATAATATATTCCCTGCCTAAACATTGTAGTTACTCAATGCAGTAACTTTTTGGCCCAAAAGAAATTTTCAAATCTTGTATCAACAACTTTCTTTCAAACCTCCCTTCTTATATGTTAAAATATTAACTTAATTGTTTAAGAGTTTATTTTGCTGAAAACTGAAATGCGTGAACTAACACAAGTAATTTCAATTATATTATTAGAATATATAGGAGTAACCCGCATAAGCGATGAGTTAATATGCTTTCTATCAAAATTATGCATGTGATTTAACTCCAAGGAAGAAATACAGAAATTTCCAATCATTCTTTTTTAGGATTTCTCATTAATTGTTATTTCCAGTTTCATGTATGGTTTTGCAATGGCGGTAGGAGCTATAATATTATTGTCACTTCTCATTATCTACGAATACAGGTATTCGAAATATGAAGTCATCCATGAACAATCTCTCCAAATTATGCATGTGACTAAACACAAGAAAGAAAGCCTATAGAAACTTACAACGGGACAAACATAAAATCATGATTTGCTCTAGTTAGTCCAACGCATGAACGACCAAATTTTCTTTTATGTGGTTCAGTGAATCTCTATCAGACTATGCTTGCTATCATAATTTCAAAGAATACACCAGACTTCCTGCCAAAACTGCTCATATTCTATCCATAGTTCATCGGTCAAGAAAGAAATAGTTACTGACATCATGCACAAATATTCATACTTGAATTTATAAATTCGTTGGAAAAAATAGAATATTTGAGGTCCTGATGGCAGGCTAGCATTGTTTTGTCGTGTATTTCAATTTTAGAAACATGTAGCGTGTGGATTTGGACACTGGGATATATACATACCAAATGCATTTGACTCGTAAACCTACATGTACAGGTCAATCCCTCTCAGGAATAGCCATCCTTGCGGTGGATGTATTTGAAATATGTAAACTTGAGACTAATTAAGGACCGGGCACCATGCATGGAATTTCTTTACCAATCCTGCTTTTCTTCTTAATTTCCTGTTATAGTACCAAATGTCAGTGTATTCCTTGGTAACGATGTGTTTGTGTTCTGTAAAATATCCGGGCAACTTTTGAGAGGAGAAGCTACATAGTGGACATGGTCCTACACATAGACACACAGTTAAAAGCAGAATTACAAGAACTAGAGGGATCGGAGGGGGCTCCGCCGTCATCGCTCCTCCATCATCGGAGTTTGGGCAAACTTGCTTGTAGTAGACAATAAGGAAGTCACCATATGAACGAACACAAATGAAAAAAATCCCAAATACATTCATCGAAGGCCAACACCGACTGTATCCATTACTGACATCATGCACAACTATTCATTCTTGAATTTATAAATCCGTTAGAAAAAATAGAATATTTCATGTCCTGATGGGCAGGCTAGCATTGTTTTATGTTTATGTCAAGTTCAGACACATGTAGCGTGTGGATTTGGACACTAGGATATATACATACCAAATGCATTTGACTAGTAAACCTACATGTACCGATCAACCCCTCTCAGAACTAGCTATCCTTACGGTCCATGCATTTGACTAGAAAACGTTGTTGTAGTACGAAAATGTGCAAGAGCTCTATTTGTCTCTGCCATTCTATGAGTCGCTTCCTTTGTGCGTTTGGCACCCCCACTCCCTTTGGCAGCATCTACTAATTTGAAAGTTAATTTAAAAGTCATATTTCTACCCGGAAGCTTTTGGGATGCTTCTAATAACCAGTGAATGGCAAGTGCTCTTCCTTTTTCAGAATAAGGAACTCCCGATGCATCTAAAGGACTAATAGACCAAAGTAGAACCATACACTACACGCTTTCCGATGAGGCCTAAAATTGCAACACCATGACAAAGAACAGACTTCAGATACATTATTCCTATCGAGGGACGATGAGTATACAAAAAAGAGATCGGGGATCGGGTCCGTTGTTCCTGCCGGAGGTTGAGGAGATATCCTCCGCCACCTTTTACATGGCTCAAAGACCATCAGAGGCGCAATGAACCGGGCAACGAAGCTAGAGTAGGAAGAAGACTCTCTATTGATGAGGAAGAGGGCCCAGCCACACATGTGGTGTTCACGTATCATTCTGAATTTTTTTTACATTTACGGATATAATTCATATTTATGTTTCAAGAAATAACACCGTGATATATTTCTTATTCCGCAGAGAAATTAAGCTAGAGATCAATATATTCCCGAAGGTAAAAGGTATGAGCTTGAGTAACTCAAAGAGAAAATATATACGAGGACAACAAAAATTGATATTCGTCATAAACGTGTAATTTCAATATTGATGACTCCCAAATGTTGTACAACACCACAGGCTTTGCAATTTTATTCAAAATATTTTGTACATCACAAGAATATAACTGTGATGTTAATCTAAAAAAATATAAACGTACTAATTTTTTTTATCTTAACCAACGATAGTATATTCCCTGCCTAAACATTGTAGTTACTCAATGCAGTAACTTTTTGGCCCAAAAGAAATTTTCAAATCTTGTATCAACAACTTTCTTTCAAACCTCCCTTCTTATATGTTAAAATATTAACTTAACTGTTTAAGAGTTTATTTTGCTGAAAACTGAAATGCGTGAACTAACACAAGTAATCACAATTATATTATTAGAATATATAGGAGTAACCCGCACAAGCGATGAGCTAATATGCTTTCTATCAAAATTATGCATGTGATTTAACTCCAAGGAAGACATACAGAAATTTCCAATCATTCTTTTTTTGGATTTCTCATTAATTGTTATTTCCAGTTTCATGTATGGTTTTGCAATGGCGGTAGGAGCTATAATATTATTGTCACTTCTCATTATCTACGAATACAGGTATTCTAAATATGAAGTCATCCATGAACAATCTCTCCAAATTATGCATGTGACTAAACACAAGAAAGAAAGCCTATAGAAACTTACAACGGGACAAACATAAAATCATGATTTGCTCTAGTTAGTCCAACGCATGAACGACCAAATTTTCTTTTATGTGGTTCAGTGAATCTCTATCAGACTATGCTTGCTATGATAATTTCAAAGAATACACCAGACTTCCTGGCCAAAACTGCTCATATTCTATCCATAGTTCATCGGTCAAGAAAGAAATAGTTACTGACATCATGCACAAATATTCATACTTGAATTTATAAATTCGTTGGAAAAAATAGAATATTTGAGGTCCTGATGGCAGGCTAGCATTGTTTTGTCGTGTATTTCAATTTTAGAAACATGTAGCGTGTGGATTTGGACACTGGGATATATACATACCAAATGCATTTGACTAGTAAACCTACATGTACAGGTCAATCCCTCTCAGGAATAGCCATCCTTGCGGTGGATGTATTTGAAATATGTAAACTTGAGACTAATTAAGGACCGGGCACCATGCATGGAATTTCTTTACCAATCCTGCTTTTCTTCTTAATTTCCTGTTATAGTACCAAATGTCAGTGTATTCCTTGGTAACGATGTGTTTGTGTTCTGTAAAATATCCGGGCAACTTTTGAGAGGAGAAGCTACATAGTGGACATGGTCCTACACATAGACACACAGTTAAAAGCAGAATTACAAGAACTAGAGGGATCGGAGGGGGCTCCGCCGTCATCGCTCCTCCATCATCGGAGTTTGGGCAAACTTGCTTGTAGTAGACAATAAGGAAGTCACCATATGAACGAACACAAATGAAAAAAATCCCAAATACATTCATCGAAGGCCAACACCGACTGTATCCAACGACATCCGATGCGGACACCTCACTACACGCTTTCCGATGAGGCTAAATGCACCACCATGACAAGAAACAGACTTCAGATACATTATTCCTATCGAGGGACGATGAGTCTACAAAAAAGAGATCGGGGTCCGTCCCGCCGGAGGTTGGGAGATATCCTCCGCACCTTCATGGCTCAAAGACCATCAGAGGCGCAATGAACCGGCAACGAAGCTAGAGTAGGAAGAAGACTTCTATTGATGAGGAAGAGGGCCAGCCACACATGTGGGTGTCACGTATCATTCTGAATTTTTTACATTTACGGATATAATTCATATTTATGTTTCAGAAATAACACGTGAATATTTCTTATTCCGCAGAAATTAAGCTAGAGATCAAATATATTCCCGAAGGTAAAAGGTATGAGCTTGAGTAACTCAAAGAGAAAATATATACGAGGACAACAAAAATTGATATTCGTCATAAACGTGTAATTTCAATATTCATGACTCCCAAATGTTGTACAACACCACAGGCTTTGCAATTTTATTCAAAATATTTTGTACATCACAAGAATATAACTGTGATGTTAATCTAAAAAAATATAAACGTACTAATTTTTTTTATCTTAACCAACGATAGTATATTCCCTGCCTAAACATTGTAGTTACTCAATGCAGTAACTTTTTGGCCCAAAAGAAATTTTCAAATCTTGTATCAACAACTTTCTTTCAAACCTCCCTTCTTATATGTTAAAATATTAACTTAACTGTTTAAGAGTTTATTTTGCTGAAAACTGAAATGCGTGAACTAACACAAGTAATCACAATTATATTATTAGAATATATAGGAGTAACCCGCACAAGCGATGAGTTAATATGCTTTCTATCAAAATTATGCATGTGATTTAACTCCAAGGAAGACATACAGAAATTTCCAATCATTCTTTTTTAGGATTTCTCATTAATTCGTTATTTCCAGTTTCATGTATGGTTTTGCAATGGCGGTAGGAGCTATAATATTATTGTCACTTCTCATTATCTACGAATACAGGTATTCTAAATATGAAGTCATCCATGAACAATCTCTCCAAATTATGCATGTGACTAAACACAAGAAAGAAAGCCTATAGAAACTTACAACGGGACAAACATAAAATCATGATTTGCTCTAGTTAGTCCAACGCATGAACGACCAAATTTTCTTTTATGTGGTTCAGTGAATCTCTATCAGACTATGCTTGCTATGATAATTTCAAAGAATACACCAGACTTCCTGGCCAAAACTGCTCATATTCTATCCATAGTTCATCGGTCAAGAAAGAAATAGTTACTGACATCATGCACAAATATTCATACTTGAATTTATAAATTCGTTGGAAAAAATAGAATATTTGAGGTCCTGATGGCAGGCTAGCATTGTTTTGTCGTGTATTTCAATTTTAGAAACATGTAGCGTGTGGATTTGGACACTGGGATATATACATACCAAATGCATTTGACTAGTAAACCTACATGTACAGGTCAATCCCTCTCAGGAATAGCCATCCTTGCGGTGGATGTATTTGAAATATGTAAACTTGAGACTAATTAAGGACCGGGCACCATGCATGGAATTTCTTTACCAATCCTGCTTTTCTTCTTAATTTCCTGTTATAGTACCAAATGTCAGTGTATTCCTTGGTAACGATGTGTTTGTGTTCTGTAAAATATCCGGGCAACTTTTGAGAGGAGAAGCTACATAGTGGACATGGTCCTACACATAGACACACAGTTAAAAGCAGAATTACAAGAACTAGAGGGATCGGAGGGGGCTCCGCCGTCATCGCTCCTCCATCATCGGAGTTTGGGCAAACTTGCTTGTAGTAGACAATAAGGAAGTCACCATATGAACGAACACAAATGAAAAAAATCCCAAATACATTCATCGAAGGCCAACACCGACTGTATCCAACGACATCCGATGCGGACACCTCACTACACGCTTTCCGATGAGGCTAAATGCACCACCATGACAAGAAACAGACTTCAGATACATTATTCCTATCGAGGGACGATGAGTCTACAAAAAAGAGATCGGGGTCCGTCCCGCCGGAGGTTGGGAGATATCCTCCGCACCTTCATGGCTCAAAGACCATCAGAGGCGCAATGAACCGGCAACGAAGCTAGAGTAGGAAGAAGACTTCTATTGATGAGGAAGAGGGCCAGCCACACATGTGGGTGTCACGTATCATTCTGAATTTTTTTACATTTACGGATATAATTCATATTTATGTTTCAGAAATAACACGTGAATATTTCTTATTCCGCAGAAATTAAGCTAGAGATCAAATATATTCCCGAAGGTAAAAGGTATGAGCTTGAGTAACTCAAAGAGAAAATATATACGAGGACAACAAAAATTGATATTCGTCATAAACGTGTAATTTCAATATTGATGACTCCCAAATGTTGTACAACACCACAGGCTTTGCAATTTTATTCAAAATATTTTGTACATCACAAGAATATAACTGTGATGTTAATCTAAAAAAATATAAACGTACTAATTTTTTTTATCTTAACCAACGATAATATATTCCCTGCCTAAACATTGTAGTTACTCAATGCAGTAACTTTTTGGCCCAAAAGAAATTTTCAAATCTTGTATCAACAACTTTCTTTCAAACCTCCCTTCTTATATGTTAAAATATTAACTTAATTGTTTAAGAGTTTATTTTGCTGAAAACTGAAATGCGTGAACTAACACAAGTAATCACAATTATATTATTAGAATATATAGGAGTAACCCGCACAAGCGATGAGTTAATATGCTTTCTATCAAAATTATGCATGTGATTTAACTCCAAGGAAGACATACAGAAATTTCCAATCATTCTTTTTTGGATTTCTCATTAATCGTTATTTCCAGTTTCATGTATGGTTTTGCAATGGCGGTAGGAGCTATAATATTATTGTCACTTCTCATTATCTACGAATACAGGTATTCTAAATATGAAGTCATCCATGAACAATCTCTCCAAATTATGCATGTGACTAAACACAAGAAAGAAAGCCTATAGAAACTTACAACGGGACAAACATAAAATCATGATTTGCTCTAGTTAGTCCAACGCATGAACGACCAAATTTTCTTTTATGTGGTTCAGTGAATCTCTATCAGACTATGCTTGCTATGATAATTTCAAAGAATACACCAGACTTCCTGGCCAAAACTGCTCATATTCTATCCATAGTTCATCGGTCAAGAAAGAAATAGTTACTGACATCATGCACAAATATTCATACTTGAATTTATAAATTCGTTGGAAAAAATAGAATATTTGAGGTCCTGATGGTAGGCTAGCATTGTTTTGTCGTGCATTTCAATTTTAGAAACATGTAGCGTGTGGATTTGGACACTGGGATATATACATACCAAATGCATTTGACAGGTAAACCTACATGTACAGGTCAATCCCTCTCAGGAATAGCCATCCTTGCGGTGGATGTATTTGAAATATGTAAACTTGAGACTAATTAAGGACCGGGCACCATGCATGGAATTTCTTTACCAATCCTGCTTTTCTTCTTAATTTCCTGTTATAGTACCAAATGTCACTGTATTCCTTGGTAACGATGTGTTTGTGTTCTGTAAAATATCCGGGCAACTTTTGAGAGGAGAAGCTACATAGTGGACATGGTCCTACACATAGACACACAGTTAAAAGCAGAATTACAAGAACTAGAGGGATCGGAGGGGGCTCCGCCGTCATCGCTCCTCCATCATCGGAGTTTGGGCAAACTTGCTTGTAGTAGACAATAAGGAAGTCACCATATGAACGAACACAAATGAAAAAAATCCCAAATACATTCATCGAAGGCCAACACCGACTGTATCCAACGACATCCGATGCGGACACCTCACTACACGCTTTCCGATGAGGCTAAATGCACCACCATGACAAGAAACAGACTTCAGATACATTATTCCTATCGAGGGACGATGAGTCTACAAAAAAGAGATCGGGGTCCGTCCCGCCGGAGGTTGGGAGATATCCTCCGCACCTTCATGGCTCAAAGACCATCAGAGGCGCAATGAACCGGCAACGAAGCTAGAGTAGGAAGAAGACTTCTATTGATGAGGAAGAGGGCCAGCCACACATGTGGGTGTCACGTATCATTCTGAATTTTTTACATTTACGGATATAATTCATATTTATGTTTCAGAAATAACACGTGAATATTTCTTATTCCGCAGAAATTAAGCTAGAGATCAAATATATTCCCGAAGGTAAAAGGTATGAGCTTGAGTAACTCAAAGAGAAAATATATACGAGGACAACAAAAATTGATATTCGTCATAAACGTGTAATTTCAATATTCATGACTCCCAAATGTTGTACAACACCACAGGCTTTGCAATTTTATTCAAAATATTTTGTACATCACAAGAATATAACTGTGATGTTAATCTAAAAAAATATAAACGTACTAATTTTTTTTATCTTAACCAACGATAATATATTCCCTGCCTAAACATTGTAGTTACTCAATGCAGTAACTTTTTGGCCCAAAAGAAATTTTCAAATCTTGTATCAACAACTTTCTTTCAAACCTCCCTTCTTATATGTTAAAATATTAACTTAATTGTTTAAGAGTTTATTTTGCTGAAAACTGAAATGCGTGAACTAACACAAGTAATCACAATTATATTATTAGAATATATAGGAGTAACCCGCACAAGCGATGAGTTAATATGCTTTCTATCAAAATTATGCATGTGATTTAACTCCAAGGAAGACATACAGAAATTTCCAATCATTCTTTTTTAGGATTTCTCATTAATCGTTATTTCCAGTTTCATGTATGGTTTTGCAATGGCGGTAGGAGCTATAATATTATTGTCACTTCTCATTATCTACGAATACAGGTATTCTAAATATGAAGTCATCCATGAACAATCTCTCCAAATTATGCATGTGACTAAACACAAGAAAGAAAGCCTATAGAAACTTACAACGGGACAAACATAAAATCATGATTTGCTCTAGTTAGTCCAACGCATGAACGACCAAATTTTCTTTTATGTGGTTCAGTGAATCTCTATCAGACTATGCTTGCTATGATAATTTCAAAGAATACACCAGACTTCCTGGCCAAAACTGCTCATATTCTATCCATAGTTCATCGGTCAAGAAAGAAATAGTTACTGACATCATGCACAAATATTCATACTTGAATTTATAAATTCGTTGGAAAAAATAGAATATTTGAGGTCCTGATGGCAGGCTAGCATTGTTTTGTCGTGTATTTCAATTTTAGAAACATGTAGCGTGTGGATTTGGACACTGGGATATATACATACCAAATGCATTTGACTAGTAAACCTACATGTACAGGTCAATCCCTCTCAGGAATAGCCATCCTTGCGGTGGATGTATTTGAAATATGTAAACTTGAGACTAATTAAGGACCGGGCACCATGCATGGAATTTCTTTACCAATCCTGCTTTTCTTCTTAATTTCCTGTTATAGTACCAAATGTCAGTGTATTCCTTGGTAACGATGTGTTTGTGTTCTGTAAAATATCCGGGCAACTTTTGAGAAGAGAAGCTACATAGTGGACATGGTCCTTCACATAGACACACAGTTAAAAGCAGAATTACAAGAACTAGAGGGATCGGAGGGGGCTCCGCCGTCATTGCTCCTCCATCATCGGAGTTTGGGCAAACTTGCTTGTAGTAGACAATAAGGAAGTCACCATATGAACGAACACAAATGCAAAAGCTCTCCAAATTATGTATATAACTAAACATAAGAAAGAAAGCCTATAGAAACTTACAACGGAAGACAAATAGAAACTCATTCTTGGCTCTAATTAGTCCAACACATGGACAACCAAATTTTGTTTTATATGATTCAGTGGGTCTCCGTCAGACTATATTATTTCTACGATAATTTCAAAGAATACACAAGATTTCCTGGCCAAAACTGCTCATATTCTATCCATAGTTCATCGGTCAAGACGAAAATAGTTACTGACATCATGCACAACTATTCATTCTTGAATTTATAAATCCGTTAGAAAAAATAGAATATTTCATGTCCTGATGGGCAGGCTAGCATTGTTTTATGTTTATGTCAAGTTCAGACACATGTAGCGTGTGGATTTGGACACTAGGATATATACATACCAAATGCATTTGACTAGTAAACCTACATGTACCGATCAACCCCTCTCAGAACTAAAAAATCCCAAATACATTCATCGAAGGCCAACACCGACTGTATCCAACGACATCCGATGCGGACACCTCACTACACGCTTTCCGATGAGGCTAAATGCACCACCATGACAAGAAACAGACTTCAGATACATTATTCCTATCGAGGGACGATGAGTCTACAAAAAAGAGATCGGGGTCCGTCCCGCCGGAGGTTGGGAGATATCCTCCGCACCTTCATGGCTCAAAGACCATCAGAGGCGCAATGAACCGGCAACGAAGCTAGAGTAGGAAGAAGACTTCTATTGATGAGGAAGAGGGCCAGCCACACATGTGGGTGTCACGTATCATTCTGAATTTTTTTACATTTACGGATATAATTCATATTTATGTTTCAGAAATAACACGTGAATATTTCTTATTCCGCAGAAATTAAGCTAGAGATCAAATATATTCCCGAAGGTAAAAGGTATGAGCTTGAGTAACTCAAAGAGAAAATATATACGAGGACAACAAAAATTGATATTCGGCATAAACGTGTAATTTCAATATTCATGACTCCCAAATGTTGTACAACACCACAGGATTTGCAATTTTATTCAAAATATTTTGTACATCACAAGAATATAACTGTGATGTTAATCTAAAAAAATATAAACGTACTAATTTTTTTATCTTAACCAACGATAATATATTCCCTGCCTAAACATTGTAGTTACTCAATGCAGTAACTTTTTGGCCCAAAAGAAATTTTCAAATCTTGTATCAACAACTTTCTTTCAAACCTCCCTTCTTATATGTTAAAATATTAACTTAATTGTTTAAGAGTTTATTTTGCTGAAAACTGAAATGCGTGAACTAACACAAGTAATCACAATTATATTATTAGAATATATAGGAGTAACCCGCACAAGCGATGAGTTAATATGCTTTCTATCAAAATTATGCATGTGATTTAACTCCAAGGAAGACATACAGAAATTTCCAATCATTCTTTTTTTGGATTTCTCATTAATCGTTATTTCCAGTTTCATGTATGGTTTTGCAATGGCGGTAGGAGCTATAATATTATTGTCACTTCTCATTATCTACGAATACAGGTATTCTAAATATGAAGTCATCCATGAACAATCTCTCCAAATTATGCATGTGACTAAACACAAGAAAGAAAGCCTATAGAAACTTACAACGGGACAAACATAAAATCATGATTTGCTCTAGTTAGTCCAACGCATGAACGACCAAATTTTCTTTTATGTGGTTCAGTGAATCTCTATCAGACTATGCTTGCTATGATAATTTCAAAGAATACACCAGACTTCCTGGCCAAAACTGCTCATATTCTATCCATAGTTCATCGGTCAAGAAAGAAATAGTTACTGACATCATGCACAAATATTCATACTTGAATTTATAAATTCGTTGGAAAAAATAGAATATTTGAGGTCCTGATGGCAGGCTAGCATTGTTTTGTCGTGTATTTCAATTTTAGAAACATGTAGCGTGTGGATTTGGACACTGGGATATATACATACCAAATGCATTTGACTAGTAAACCTACATGTACAGGTCAATCCCTCTCAGGAATAGCCATCCTTGCGGTGGATGTATTTGAAATATGTAAACTTGAGACTAATTAAGGACCGGGCACCATGCATGGAATTTCTTTACCAATCCTGCTTTTCTTCTTAATTTCCTGTTATAGTACCAAATGTCAGTGTATTCCTTGGTAACGATGTGTTTGTGTTCTGTAAAATATCCGGGCAACTTTTGAGAGGAGAAGCTACATAGTGGACATGGTCCTACACATAGACACACAGTTAAAAGCAGAATTACAAGAACTAGAGGGATCGGAGGGGGCTCCGCCGTCATCGCTCCTCCATCATCGGAGTTTGGGCAAACTTGCTTGTAGTAGACAATAAGGAAGTCACCATATGAACGAACACAAATGAAAAAAATCCCAAATACATTCATCGAAGGCCAACACCGACTGTATCCAACGACATCCGATGCGGACACCTCACTACACGCTTTCCGATGAGGCTAAATGCACCACCATGACAAGAAACAGACTTCAGATACATTATTCCTATCGAGGGACGATGAGTCTACAAAAAAGAGATCGGGGTCCGTCCCGCCGGAGGTTGGGAGATATCCTCCGCACCTTCATGGCTCAAAGACCATCAGAGGCGCAATGAACCGGCAACGAAGCTAGAGTAGGAAGAAGACTTCTATTGATGAGGAAGAGGGCCAGCCACACATGTGGGTGTCACGTATCATTCTGAATTTTTTACATTTACGGATATAATTCATATTTATGTTTCAGAAATAACACGTGAATATTTCTTATTCCGCAGAAATTAAGCTAGAGATCAAATATATTCCCGAAGGTAAAAGGTATGAGCTTGAGTAACTCAAAGAGAAAATATATACGAGGACAACAAAAATTGATATTCGTCATAAACGTGTAATTTCAATATTCATGACTCCCAAATGTTGTACAACACCACAGGCTTTGCAATTTTATTCAAAATATTTTGTACATCACAAGAATATAACTGTGATGTTAATCTAAAAGAATATAAACGTACTAAATTTTTTTTATCTTAACCAACGATAATATATTCCCTGCCTAAACATTGTAGTTACTCAATGCAGTAACTTTTTGGCCCAAAAGAAATTTTCAAATCTTGTATCAACAACTTTCTTTCAAACCTCCCTTCTTATATGTTAAAATATTAACTTAATTGTTTAAGAGTTTATTTTGCTGAAAACTGAAATGCGTGAACTAACACAAGTAATCACAATTATATTATTAGAATATATAGGAGTAACCCGCACAAGCGATGAGTTAATATGCTTTCTATCAAAATTATGCACGTGATTTAACTCCAAGGAAGACATACAGAAATTTCCAATCATTCTTTCTTAGGATTTCTCATTAATCGTTATTTCCAGTTTCATGTATGGTTTTGCAATGACGGTAGGATCTATAATATTATTGTCACTTCTCATTATCTACGAATACAGGTATTCTAAATATGAAGTCATCCATGAACAATCTCTCCAAATTATGCATGTGACTAAACACAAGAAAGAAAGCCTATAGAAACTTACAACGGGACAAACATAAAATCATGATTTGCTCTAGTTAGTCCAACGCATGAACGACCAAATTTTCTTTTATGTGGTTCAGTGAATCTCTATCAGACTATGCTTGCTATGATAATTTCAAAGAATACACCAGACTTCCTGGCCAAAACTGCTCATATTCTATCCATAGTTCATCGGTCAAGAAAGAAATAGTTACTGACATCATGCACAAATATTCATACTTGAATTTATAAATTCGTTGGAAAAAATAGAATATTTGAGGTCCTGATGGCAGGCTAGCATTGTTTTGTCGTGTATTTCAATTTTAGAAACATGTAGCGTGTGGATTTGGACACTGGGATATATACATACCAAATGCATTTGACTAGTAAACCTACATGTACAGGTCAATCCCTCTCAGGAATAGCCATCCTTGCGGTGGATGTATTTGAAATATGTAAACTTGAGACTAATTAAGGACCGGGCACCATGCATGGAATTTCTTTACCAATCCTGCTTTTCTTCTTAATTTCCTGTTATAGTACCAAATGTCAGTGTATTCCTTGGTAACGATGTGTTTGTGTTCTGTAAAATATCCGGGCAACTTTTGAGAGGAGAAGCTACATAGTGGACATGGTCCTACACATAGACACACAGTTAAAAGCAGAATTACAAGAACTAGAGGGATCGGAGGGGGCTCCGCCGTCATCGCTCCTCCATCATCGGAGTTTGGGCAAACTTGCTTGTAGTAGACAATAAGGAAGTCACCATATGAACGAACACAAATGAAAAAAATCCCAAATACATTCATCGAAGGCCAACACCGACTGTATCCAACGACATCCGATGCGGACACCTCACTACACGCTTTCCGATGAGGCTAAATGCACCACCATGACAAGAAACAGACTTCAGATACATTATTCCTATCGAGGGACGATGAGTCTACAAAAAAGAGATCGGGGTCCGTCCCGCCGGAGGTTGGGAGATATCCTCCGCACCTTCATGGCTCAAAGACCATCAGAGGCGCAATGAACCGGCAACGAAGCTAGAGTAGGAAGAAGACTTCTATTGATGAGGAAGAGGGCCAGCCACACATGTGGGTGTCACGTATCATTCTGAATTTTTTTACATTTACGGATATAATTCATATTTATGTTTCAGAAATAACACGTGAATATTTCTTATTCCGCAGAAATTAAGCTAGAGATCAAATATATTCCCGAAGGTAAAAGGTATGAGCTTGAGTAACTCAAAGAGAAAATATATACGAGGACAACAAAAATTGATATTCGTCATAAACGTGTAATTTCAATATTCATGACTCCCAAATGTTGTACAACACCACAGGATTTGCAATTTTATTCAAAATATTTTGTACATCACAAGAATATAACTGTGATGTTAATCTAAAAGAATATAAACGTACTAAATTTTTTTTATCTTAACCAACGATAATATATTCCCTGCCTAAACATTGTAGTTACTCAATGCAGTAACTTTTTGGCCCAAAAGAAATTTTCAAATCTTGTATCAACAACTTTCTTTCAAACCTCCCTTCTTATATGTTAAAATATTAACTTAATTGTTTAAGAGTTTATTTTGCTGAAAACTGAAATGCGTGAACTAACACAAGTAATCACAATTATATTATTAGAATATATAGGAGTAACCCGCACAAGCGATGAGTTAATATGCTTTCTATCAAAATTATGCATGTGATTTAACTCCAAGGAAGACATACAGAAATTTCCAATCATTCTTTTTTAGGATTTCTCATTAATCGTTATTTCCAGTTTCATGTATGGTTTTGCAATGGCGGTAGGAGCTATAATATTATTGTCACTTCTCATTATCTACGAATACAGGTATTCTAAATATGAAGTCATCCATGAACAATCTCTCCAAATTATGCATGTGACTAAACACAAGAAAGAAAGCCTATAGAAACTTACAACGGGACAAACATAAAATCATGATTTGCTCTAGTTAGTCCAACGCATGAACGACCAAATTTTCTTTTATGTGGTTCAGTGAATCTCTATCAGACTATGCTTGCTATGATAATTTCAAAGAATACACCAGACTTCCTGGCCAAAACTGCTCATATTCTATCCATAGTTCATCGGTCAAGAAAGAAATAGTTACTGACATCATGCACAAATATTCATACTTGAATTTATAAATTCGTTGGAAAAAATAGAATATTTGAGGTCCTGATGGCAGGCTAGCATTGTTTTGTCGTGTATTTCAATTTTAGAAACATGTAGCGTGTGGATTTGGACACTGGGATATATACATACCAAATGCATTTGACTAGTAAACCTACATGTACAGGTCAATCCCTCTCAGGAATAGCCATCCTTGCGGTGGATGTATTTGAAATATGTAAACTTGAGACTAATTAAGGACCGGGCACCATGCATGGAATTTCTTTACCAATCCTGCTTTTCTTCTTAATTTCCTGTTATAGTACCAAATGTCAGTGTATTCCTTGGTAACGATGTGTTTGTGTTCTGTAAAATATCCGGGCAACTTTTGAGAAGAGAAGCTACATAGTGGACATGGTCCTACACATAGACACACAGTTAAAAGCAGAATTACAAGAACTAGAGGGATCGGAGGGGGCTCCGCCGTCATTGCTCCTCCATCATCGGAGTTTGGGCAAACTTGCTTGTAGTAGACAATAAGGAAGTCACCATATGAACGAACACAAATGAAAAAAATCCCAAATACATTCATCGAAGGCCAACACCGACTGTATCCAACGACATCCGATGCGGACACCTCACTACACGCTTTCCGATGAGGCTAAATGCACCACCATGACAAGAAACAGACTTCAGATACATTATTCCTATCGAGGGACGATGAGTCTACAAAAAAGAGATCGGGGTCCGTCCCGCCGGAGGTTGGGAGATATCCTCCGCACCTTCATGGCTCAAAGACCATCAGAGGCGCAATGAACCGGCAACGAAGCTAGAGTAGGAAGAAGACTTCTATTGATGAGGAAGAGGGCCAGCCACACATGTGGGTGTCACGTAACATTCTGAAATTTTTTACATTTACGGATATAATTCATATTTATGTTTCAGAAATAACACGTGAATATTTCTTATTCCACAGAAATTAAGCTAGAGATCAAATATATTCCCGAAGGTAAAAGGTATGAGCTTGAGTAACTCAAAGAGAAAATATATACGAGGACAACAAAAATTGATATTCGTCATAAACGTGTAATTTCAATATTCATGACTCCCAAATGTTGTACAACACCACAGGCTTTGCAATTTTATTCAAAATATTTTGTACATCACAAGAATATAACTGTGATGTTAATCTAAAAAAATATAAACGTACTAATTTTTTTTATCTTAACCAACGATAATATATTCCCTGCCTAAACATTGTAGTTACTCAATGCAGTAACTTTTTGGCCCAAAAGAAATTTTCAAATCTTGTATCAACAACTTTCTTTCAAACCTCCCTTCTTATATGTTAAAATATTAACTTAATTGTTTAAGAGTTTATTTTGCTGAAAACTGAAATGCGTGAACTAACACAAGTAATCACAATTATATTATTAGAATATATAGGAGTAACCCGCACAAGCGATGAGTTAATATGCTTTCTATCAAAATTATGCATGTGATTTAACTCCAAGGAAGACATACAGAAATTTCCAATCATTCTTTTTTAGGATTTCTCATTAATCGTTATTTCCAGTTTCATGTATGGTTTTGCAATGGCGGTAGGAGCTATAATATTATTGTCACTTCTCATTATCTACGAATACAGGTATTCTAAATATGAAGTCATCCATGAACAATCTCTCCAAATTATGCATGTGACTAAACACAAGAAAGAAAGCCTATAGAAACTTACAACGGGACAAACATAAAATCATGATTTGCTCTAGTTAGTCCAACGCATGAACGACCAAATTTTCTTTTATGTGGTTCAGTGAATCTCTATCAGACTATGCTTGCTATGATAATTTCAAAGAATACACCAGACTTCCTGGCCAAAACTGCTCATATTCTATCCATAGTTCATCGGTCAAGAAAGAAATAGTTACTGACATCATGCACAAATATTCATACTTGAATTTATAAATTCGTTGGAAAAAATAGAATATTTGAGGTCCTGATGGCAGGCTAGCATTGTTTTGTCGTGTATTTCAATTTTAGAAACATGTAGCGTGTGGATTTGGACACTGGGATATATACATACCAAATGCATTTGACTAGTAAACCTACATGTACAGGTCAATCCCTCTCAGGAATAGCCATCCTTGCGGTGGATGTATTTGAAATATGTAAACTTGAGACTAATTAAGGACCGGGCACCATGCATGGAATTTCTTTACCAATCCTGCTTTTCTTCTTAATTTCCTGTTATAGTACCAAATGTCAGTGTATTCCTTGGTAACGATGTGTTTGTGTTCTGTAAAATATCCGGGCAACTTTTGAGAGGAGAAGCTACATAGTGGACATGGTCCTACACATAGACACACAGTTAAAAGCAGAATTACAAGAACTAGAGGGATCGGAGGGGGCTCCGCCGTCATCGCTCCTCCATCATCGGAGTTTGGGCAAACTTGCTTGTAGTAGACAATAAGGAAGTCACCATATGAACGAACACAAATGAAAAAAATCCCAAATACATTCATCGAAGGCCAACACCGACTGTATCCAACGACATCCGATGCGGACACCTCACTACACGCTTTCCGATGAGGCTAAATGCACCACCATGACAAGAAACAGACTTCAGATACATTATTCCTATCGAGGGACGATGAGTCTACAAAAAAGAGATCGGGGTCCGTCCCGCCGGAGGTTGGGAGATATCCTCCGCACCTTCATGGCTCAAAGACCATCAGAGGCGCAATGAACCGGCAACGAAGCTAGAGTAGGAAGAAGACTTCTATTGATGAGGAAGAGGGCCAGCCACACATGTGGGTGTCACGTATCATTCTGAATTTTTTTACATTTACGGATATAATTCATATTTATGTTTCAGAAATAACACGTGAATATTTCTTATTCCGCAGAAATTAAGCTAGAGATCAAATATATTCCCGAAGGTAAAAGGTATGAGCTTGAGTAACTCAAAGAGAAAATATATACGAGGACAACAAAAATTGATATTCGTCATAAACGTGTAATTTCAATATTGATGACTCCCAAATGTTGTACAACACCACAGGCTTTGCAATTTTATTCAAAATATTTTGTACATCACAAGAATATAACTGTGATGTTAATCTAAAAAATATAAACGTACTAATTTTTTTTATCTTAACCAACGATAATATATTCCCTGCCTAAACATTGTAGTTACTCAATGCAGTAACTTTTTGGCCCAAAAGAAATTTTCAAATCTTGTATCAACAACTTTCTTTCAAACCTCCCTTCTTATATGTTAAAATATTAACTTAATTGTTTAAGAGTTTATTTTGCTGAAAACTGAAATGCGTGAACTAACACAAGTAATCACAATTATATTATTAGAATATATAGGAGTAACCCGCACAAGCGATGAGTTAATATGCTTTCTATCAAAATTATGCATGTGATTTAACTCCAAGGAAGACATACAGAAATTTCCAATCATTCTTTTTTAGGATTTCTCATTAATCGTTATTTCCAGTTTCATGTATGGTTTTGCAATGACGGTAGGAGCTATAATATTATTGTCACTTCTCATTATCTACGAATACAGGTATTCTAAATATGAAGTCATCCATGAACAATCTCTCCAAATTATGCATGTGACTAAACACAAGAAAGAAAGCCTATAGAAACTTACAACGGGACAAACATAAAATCATGATTTGCTCTAGTTAGTCCAACGCATGAACGACCAAATTTTCTTTTATGTGGTTCAGTGAATCTCTATCAGACTATGCTTGCTATGATAATTTCAAAGAATACACCAGACTTCCTGGCCAAAACTGCTCATATTCTATCCATAGTTCATCGGTCAAGAAAGAAATAGTTACTGACATCATGCACAAATATTCATACTTGAATTTATAAATTCGTTGGAAAAAATAGAATATTTGAGGTCCTGATGGCAGGCTAGCATTGTTTTGTCGTGTATTTCAATTTTAGAAACATGTAGCGTGTGGATTTGGACACTGGGATATATACATACCAAATGCATTTGACTAGTAAACCTACATGTACAGGTCAATCCCTCTCAGGAATAGCCATCCTTGCGGTGGATGTATTTGAAATATGTAAACTTGAGACTAATTAAGGACCGGGCACCATGCATGGAATTTCTTTACCAATCCTGCTTTTCTTCTTAATTTCCTGTTATAGTACCAAATGTCAGTGTATTCCTTGGTAACGATGTGTTTGTGTTCTGTAAAATATCCGGGCAACTTTTGAGAGGAGAAGCTACATAGTGGACATGGTCCTACACATAGACACACAGTTAAAAGCAGAATTACAAGAACTAGAGGGATCGGAGGGGGCTCCGCCGTCATCGCTCCTCCATCATCGGAGTTTGGGCAAACTTGCTTGTAGTAGACAATAAGGAAGTCACCATATGAACGAACATAAATCCGTTAGAAAAAATAGAATATTTCATGTCCTGATGGGCAGGCTAGCATTGTTTTATGTTTATGTCAAGTTCAGACACATGTAGCGTGTGGATTTGGACACTAGGATATATACATACCAAATGCATTTGACTAGTAAACCTACATGTACCGATCAACCCCTCTCAGAACTAGCTATCCTTACGGTCCATGCATTTGACTAGAAAACGTTGTTGTAGTACGAAAATGTGCAAGAGCTCTATTTGTCTCTGCCATTCTATGAGTCGCTTCCTTTGTGCGTTTGGCACCCCCACTCCCTTTGGCAGCATCTACTAATTTGAAAGTTAATTTAAAAGTCATATTTCTACCCGGAAGCTTTTGGGATGCTTCTAATAACCAGTGAATGGCAAGTGCTCTTCCTTTTTCAGAATAAGGAACTCCCGATGCATCTAAAGGACTAATAGACCAAAGTAGAACCATAGCCGACGAAGAGAGTCGTACACCGGAGTTGTAACATGAACAAATGAAAAAAATCCCAAATACATTCATCGAAGGCCAACACCGACTGTAATCCAACGACATCCGATGCGGACACCTCACTACACGCTTTCCGATGAGGCTAAATGCACCACCATGACAAGAAACAGACTTCAGATACATTATTCCTATCGAGGGACGATGAGTCTACAAAAAGAGATCGGGGTCCGTCCCGCCGAAGGTTGGGAGATATCCTCCGCACCTTCATGGCTCAAAGACCATCAGAGGCGCAATGAACCGGCAACGAATCTAGAGTAGGAAGAAGACTTCTATTGATGAGGAAGAGGGCCAGCCACACATGTGGGTGTCACGTATCATTCTGAAATTTTTTACATTTACGGATATAATTCATATTTATGTTTCAGAAATAACACGTGAATATTTCTTATTCCACAGAAATTAAGCTAGAGATCAAATATATTCCCGAAGGTAAAAGGTATGAGCTTGAGTAACTCAAAGAGAAAATATATACGAGGTACAACAAAAATTGATATTCGTCATAAACGTGTAATTTCAATATTCATGACTCCCAAATGTTGTACAACACCACAGGCTTTGCAATTTTATTCAAAATATTTTGTACATCACAAGAATATAACTGTGATGTTAATCTAAAAAATATAAACGTACTAATTTTTTTTATCTTAACCAACGATAATATATTCCCTGCCTAAACATTGTAGTTACTCAATGCAGTAACTTTTTGGCCCAAAAGAAATTTTCAAATCTTGTATCAACAACTTTCTTTCAAACCTCCCTTCTTATATGTTAAAATATTAACTTAATTGTTTAAGAGTTTATTTTGCTGAAAACTGAAATGCGTGAACTAACACAAGTAATCACAATTATATTATTAGAATATATAGGAGTAACCCGCACAAGCGATGAGTTAATATGCTTTCTATCAAAATTATGCATGTGATTTAACTCCAAGGAAGACATACAGAAATTTCCAATCATTCTTTTTTAGGATTTCTCATTAATCGTTATTTCCAGTTTCATGTATGGTTTTGCAATGACGGTAGGAGCTATAATATTATTGTCACTTCTCATTATCTACGAATACAGGTATTCTAAATATGAAGTCATCCATGAACAATCTCTCCAAATTATGCATGTGACTAAACACAAGAAAGAAAGCCTATAGAAACTTACAACGGGACAAACATAAAATCATGATTTGCTCTAGTTAGTCCAACGCATGAACGACCAAATTTTCTTTTATGTGGTTCAGTGAATCTCTATCAGACTATGCTTGCTATGATAATTTCAAAGAATACACCAGACTTCCTGGCCAAAACTGCTCATATTCTATCCATAGTTCATCGGTCAAGAAAGAAATAGTTACTGACATCATGCACAAATATTCATACTTGAATTTATAAATTCGTTGGAAAAAATAGAATATTTGAGGTCCTGATGGCAGGCTAGCATTGTTTTGTCGTGTATTTCAATTTTAGAAACATGTAGCGTGTGGATTTGGACACTGGGATATATACATACCAAATGCATTTGACTAGTAAACCTACATGTACAGGTCAATCCCTCTCAGGAATAGCCATCCTTGCGGTGGATGTATTTGAAATATGTAAACTTGAGACTAATTAAGGACCGGGCACCATGCATGGAATTTCTTTACCAATCCAGCTTTTCTTCTTAATTTCCTGTTATAGTACCAAATGTCAGTGTATTCCTTGGTAACGATGTGTTTGTGTTCTGTAAAATATCCGGGCAACTTTTGAGAAGAGAAGCTACATAGTGGACATGGTCCTTCACATAGACACACAGTTAAAAGCAGAATTACAAGAACTAGAGGGATCGGAGGGGGCTCCGCCGTCATCGCTCCTCCATCATCGGAGTTTGGGCAAACTTGCTTGTAGTAGACAATAAGGAAGTCACCATATGAACGAACACAAATGAAAAAAATCCCAAATACATTCATCGAAGGCCAACACCGACTGTAATCCAACGACATCCGATGCGGACACCTCACTACACGCTTTCCGATGAGGCTAAATGCACCACCATGACAAGAAACAGACTTCAGATACATTATTCCTATCGAGGGACGATGAGTCTACAAAAAAGAGATCGGGGTCCGTCCCGCCGGAGGTTGGGAGATATCCTCCGCACCTTCATGGCTCAAAGACCATCAGAGGCGCAATGAACCGGCAACGAATCTAGAGTAGGAAGAAGACTTCTATTGATGAGGAAGAGGGCCAACCACACATGTGGGTGTCACGTATCATTCTGAAATTGTTTACATTTACGGATATAATTCATATTTATGTTTCAGAAATAACACGTGAATATTTCTTATTCCACAGAAATTAAGCTAGAGATCAAATATATTCCCGAAGGTAAAAGGTATGAGCTTGAGTAACTCAAAGAGAAAATATATACGAGGTCAACAAAAATTGATATTGGTCATAAACGTGTAATTTCAATATTCATGACTCCCAAATGTTGTACAACACCACAGGCTTTGCAATTTTATTCAAAATATTTTGTACATCACAAGAATATAACTGTGATGTTAATCTAAAAATATATAAACGTACTAATTTTTTTTATCTTAACCAACGATAATATATTCCCTGCCTAAACATTGTAGTTACTCAATGCAGTAACTTTTTGGCCCAAAAGAAATTTTCAAATCTTGTATCAACAACTTTCTTTCAAACCTCCCTTCTTATATGTTAAAATATTAACTTAACTGTTTAAGAGTTTATTTTGCTGAAAACTGAAATGCGTGAACTAACACAAGTAATCACAATTATATTATTAGAATATATAGGAGTAACCCGCACAAGCGATGAGTTAATATGCTTTCTATCAAAATTATGCATGTGATTTAACTCCAAGGAAGACATACAGAAATTTCCAATCATTCTTTTTTAGGATTTCTCATTAATCGTTATTTCCAGTTTCATGTATGGTTTTGCAATGACGGTAGGAGCTATAATATTATTGTCACTTCTCATTATCTACGAATACAGGTATTCTAAATATGAAGTCATCCATGAACAATCTCTCCAAATTATGCATGTGACTAAACACAAGAAAGAAAGCCTATAGAAACTTACAACGGGACAAACATAAAATCATGATTTGCTCTAGTTAGTCCAACGCATGAACGACCAAATTTTCTTTTATGTGGTTCAGTGAATCTCTATCAGACTATGCTTGCTATGATAATTTCAAAGAATACACCAGACTTCCTGGCCAAAACTGCTCATATTCTATCCATAGTTCATCGGTCAAGAAAGAAATAGTTACTGACATCATGCACAAATATTCATACTTGAATTTATAAATTCGTTGGAAAAAATAGAATATTTGAGGTCCTGATGGCAGGCTAGCATTGTTTTGTCGTGTATTTCAATTTTAGAAACATGTAGCGTGTGGATTTGGACACTGGGATATATACATACCAAATGCATTTGACTAGTAAACCTACATGTACAGGTCAATCCCTCTCAGGAATAGCCATCCTTGCGGTGGATGTATTTGAAATATGTAAACTTGAGACTAATTAAGGACCGGGCACCATGCATGGAATTTCTTTACCAATCCATGCTTTTCTTCTTAATTTCCTGTTATAGTACCAAATGTCAGTGTATTCCTTGGTAACGATGTGTTTGTGTTCTGTAAAATATCCGGGCAACTTTTGAGAAGAGAAGCTACATAGTGGACATGGTCCTTCACATAGACACACAGTTAAAAGCAGAATTACAAGAACTAGAGGGATCGGAGGGGGCTCCGCCGTCATCGCTCCTCCATCATCGGAGTTTGGGCAAACTTGCTTGTAGTAGACAATAAGGAAGTCACCATATGAACGAACACAAATGAAAAAAAATCCCAAATACATTCATCGAAGGCCAACACCGACTGAATCCAACGACATCCGATGCGGACACCTCACTACACGCTTTCCGATGAGGCTAAATGCACCACCATGACAAGAAACAGACTTCAGATACATTATTCCTATCGAGGGACGATGAGTCTACAAAAAAGAGATCGGGGTCCGTCCCGCCGGAGGTTGGGAGATATCCTCCGCACCTTCATGGCTCAAAGACCATCAGAGGCGCAATGAACCGGCAACGAATCTAGAGTAGGAAGAAGACTTCTATTGATGAGGAAGAGGGCCAACCACACATGTGGGTGTCACGTATCATTCTGAAATTGTTTACATTTACGGATATAATTCATATTTATGTTTCAGAAATAACACGTGAATATTTCTTATTCCACAGAAATTAAGCTAGAGATCAAATATATTCCCGAAGGTAAAAGGTATGAGCTTGAGTAACTCAAAGAGAAAATATATACGAGGTCAACAAAAATTGATATTCGTCATAAACGTGTAATTTCAATATTCATGACTCCCAAATGTTGTACAACACCACAGGCTTTGCAATTTTATTCAAAATATTTTGTACATCACAAGAATATAACTGTGATGTTAATCTAAAAATATATAAACGTACTAATTTTTTTTATCTTAACCAACGATAATATATTCCCTGCCTAAACATTGTAGTTACTCAATGCAGTAACTTTTTGGCCCAAAAGAAATTTTCAAATCTTGTATCAACAACTTTCTTTCAAACCTCCCTTCTTATATGTTAAAATATTAACTTAATTGTTTAAGAGTTTATTTTGCTGAAAACTGAAATGCGTGAACTAACACAAGTAATCACAATTATATTATTAGAATATATAGGAGTAACCCGCACAAGCGATGAGTTAATATGCTTTCTATCAAAATTATGCATGTGATTTAACTCCAAGGAAGACATACAGAAATTTCCAATCATTCTTTTTTAGGATTTCTCATTAATCGTTATTTCCAGTTTCATGTATGGTTTTGCAATGACGGTAGGATCTATAATATTATTGTCACTTCTCATTATCTACGAATACAGGTATTCTAAATATGAAGTCATCCATGAACAATCTCTCCAAATTATGCATGTGACTAAACACAAGAAAGAAAGCCTATAGAAACTTACAATGGGACAAACATAAAATCATGATTTGCTCTAGTTAGTCCAACGCATGAACGACCAAATTTTCTTTTATGTGGTTCAGTGAATCTCTATCAGACTATGCTTGCTATGATAATTTCAAATAATACACCAGACTTCCTGGCCAAAACTGCTCATATTCTATCCATAGTTCATCGGTCAAGAAAGAAATAGTTACTGACATCATGCACAAATATTCATACTTGAATTTATAAATTCGTTGGAAAAAATAGAATATTTGAGGTCCTGATGGCAGGCTAGCATTGTTTTGTCGTGTATTTCAATTTTAGAAACATGTAGCGTGTGGATTTGGACACTGGGATATATACATACCAAATGCATTTGACTAGTAAACCTACATGTACAGGTCAATCCCTCTCAGGAATAGCCATCCTTGCGGTGGATGTATTTGAAATATGTAAACTTGAGACTAATTAAGGACCGGGCACCATGCATGGAATTTCTTTACCAATCCAGCTTTTCTTCTTAATTTCCTGTTATAGTACCAAATGTCAGTGTATTCCTTGGTAACGATGTGTTTGTGTTCTGTAAAATATCCGGGCAACTTCTGAGAAGAGAAGCTACATAGTGGACATGGTCCTTCACATAGACACACAGTTAAAAGCAGAATTACAAGAACTAGAGGGATCGGAGGGGGCTCCGCCGTTATCGCTCCTCCATCATCGGAGTTTGGGCAAACTTGCTTGTAGTAGACAATAAGGAAGTCACCATATGAACGAACACAAATGAAAAAAAATCCCAAATACATTCATCGAAGGCCAACACCGACTGAATCCAACGACATCCGATGCGGACACCTCACTACACGCTTTCCGATGAGGCTAAATGCACCACCATGACAAGAAACAGACTTCAGATACATTATTCCTATCGAGGGACGATGAGTCTACAAAAAAGAGATCGGGGTCCGTCCCGCCGGAGGTTGGGAGATATCCTCCGCACCTTCAAGGCTCAAAGACCATCAGAGGCGCAATGAACCGGCAACGAATCTAGAGTAGGAAGAAGACTTCTATTGATGAGGAAGAGGGCCAACCACACATGTGGGTGTCACGTATCATTCTGAAATTGTTTACATTTACGGATATAATTCATATTTATGTTTCAGAAATAACACGTGAATATTTCTTATTCCACAGAAATTAAGCTAGAGATCAAATATATTCCCGAAGGTAAAAGGTATGAGCTTGAGTAACTCAAAGAGAAAGTATATACGAGGTCAACAAAAATTGATATTGGTCATAAACGTGTAATTTCAATATTAATGACTCCCAAATGTTGTACAACACCACAGGCTTTGCAATTTTATTCAAAATATTTTGTACATCACAAGAATATAACTGTGATGTTAATCTAAAAATATATAAACGTACTAATTTTTTTTATCTTAACCAACGATAATATATTCCCTGCCTAAACATTGTAGTTACTCAATGCAGTAACTTTTTGGCCCAAAAGAAATTTTCAAATCTTTTATCAACAACTTTCTTTCTAACCTCCCTTCTTATATGTTAAATTATTAACTTAACTGTTTAAGAGTTTATTTTGCTGAAAACTGAAATGCGTGAACTAACACAATTAATCACAATTATATTATTAGAATATATACGAGTAACCCGCACAAGCGATGAGTTAATATGCTTTCTATCAAAATTATGCATGTGATTTAACTCCAAGGAAGACATACAGAAATTTCCAATCATCCTTTTTTAGGATTTCTCATTAATCGTTATTTCCAGTTTCATGTATGGTTTTGCAATGACGGTAGGAGCTATAATCTTATTGTCACTTCTCATTATCTACGAATACAGGTATTCTAAATATGAAGTCATCCATGAACAATCTCTCCAAATTATGCATGTGACTAAACACAAGAAAGAAAGCCTATAGAAACTTACAACGGGACAAACATAAAATCATGATTTGCTCTAGTTAGTCCAACGCATGAACGACCAAATTTTCTTTTATGTGGTTCAGTGAATCTCTATCAGACTATGCTTGCTATGATAATTTCAAAGAATACACCAGACTTCCTGGCCAAAACTGCTCATATTCTATCCATAGTTCATCGGTCAAGAAAGAAATAGTTACTGACATCATGCACAAATATTCATACTTGAATTTATAAATTCGTTGGAAAAAATAGAATATTTGAGGTCCTGATGGCAGGCTAGCATTGTTTTGTCGTGTATTTCAATTTTAGAAACATGTAGCGTGTGGATTTGGACACTGGGATATATACATACCAAATGCATTTGACTAGTGAACCTACATGTACAGGTCAATCCCTCTCAGGAATAGCCATCCTTGCGGTGGATGTATTTGAAATATGTAAACTTGAGACTAATTAAGGACCGGGCACCATGCATGGAATTTCTTTACCAATCCTGCTTTTCTTCTTAATTTCCTGTTATAGTACCAAATGTCAGTGTATTCCTTGGTAACGATGTGTTTGTGTTCTGTAAAATATCCGGGCAACTTTTGAGAAGAGAAGCTACATAGTGGACATGGTCCTTCACATAGACACACAGTTAAAAGCAGAATTACAAGAACTAGAGGGATCGGAGGGGGCTCCGCCTTCATCGCTCTTCCATCATCGGAGTTTGGGCAAACTTGCTTGTAGTAGACAATAAGGAAGTCATGAACGAACACAAATGAAAAAAATCCCAATTAAATTCGGCGAAGGCCAACACGGACTGGATCCAACGAAATCCGATGGGACAGCCTTCTACACGCTTTCCGATGAGGTCAAATGCACCACCAGGACAAGAAGCAGATATGAGATACATTATTCCTATCGAGGGACGATGAAACCACAAAAAAGAGATCGGGGTCCATCCCTCCGGTTGGTGGCCGATATCCTCCGCACCATCACGGCCCAAAGACCATCAGAGGCGCGATGAACCGACGGCGAAGCCGGCAAGAGTAGGAAGAAGACTTCTATTGATGCGGAAGATAGACAACCACATATGGGGGTGTCATGTGTGATTCTGAAATATTTTACATTTACACGTATAATTCATATTTATGTTGCACAGAAATTAGGCTAGAGATCACATACATTGCCGAAGGTAAAAGGTACAAGCTAGAGTAACTCAAAGAGAAAATGTGTACGAGGACAACATGAATTGTTAGTCATGAACGTGTAATTTCAATATTCATGATTCCCAAGTGTTGTACAACAACACAAGGCTTTGCAATTTTATTCAAAATATTTTGTACATCAAAACAAAGTAAATATGAAGTTAATATACAAACAATATATAAACTTACTAAACACTAGTTTTATTAACAAGCTATGATATATCCCCCCCGCCCCCCTAAAGATTGTAGTTACTCAACACAGTAACTTACTGGCCCAAAAGAATTTTTCAATGATTTCTATGAACAACTTTCTTTTGAAACTCCCTTCTTAGATGTTAAAAATATCACTTCTTTATTTTCATGAAAACTAATAAGCGTAGTTAAAAGCAGAATAACAAGAACTAGAAGGGTCGTACGGTGCTCCGCCGTCATTGCACCTCCATCATCGGAGTTGGGAAAATGTTGTTTTAATACGAAAATGTGCAAAAGCTCTGTTTGCCTCTGCCATGCTATGAGTCACTACCTTTTTGCGTATGGCACCCCCACTCCCTTTGGCAGCATCTACTAATTCGAAAATAAATTTAAAAGCCATATTTTGAACCGGATGCTTTTGGGATGCTTCTAACAAGTGCTCTTTCTTGTTCAAAATAAGGAAGTCCCGATGTGTCTAAAGGACTAACATACCAGAGTAGAACCATAGCCAACGAAGAGAGTCGTACACCAGAGTTGTAACATGAAACTAGTGAAGACATGAACGAACACAAATGAAAAAAAAATCCCAATTACATTCATGGAAGGCCAACACTGACTCAATCCAACGGCATCCGATGCGGACGCCCTTCTACACGCTTTCTAATGAGGCTAAATGGACCACCAGGGCAAGAAACAGACGCGGGATACATTATTCCTACCGAGGGACGATGAATCCACAAAAATGAGACCGGGGCCCGTCCCGCCGGTGGGTGGCCGATATCCTCCGCACCTTCACGACCCAAAGACCATCAAAGACGCAATGAACTGGCGACGAAGCCGACGATAGTAGGAAGAAGACTTCTATTAATGAGGAAGAGGGCCAACCACATATGGGAGTGTCATGTGTCATTCTCAAATATTTTACACTTACGTGTATATATTTAGGTTTCGCACAAAACACGTGAAATTTCTTATTCCATAGAAATTAAGCTAGAGATCAAATACATTCCCGAAGGTAAAAGGTACGAGCTAGAGTAACTCAAACAGAAAATATGTATGAGGCCAACATAAATTGATAGTCATGAACGTGTAATTTCAATATTCATGATATCCAAATGTTGTACTAAACCACAAGGCTTGGCAATTTTATTCAAAATATTTTGTAAATTACAAGAATATAACGATAATGTTCATCTAGAAAAAAATATAAACTTACTAAAAACATGTAGGCTTAACCAACTATAATATATTTCCCCCTACAGATTGTAGTTACTCAACGTAGTAACTTATTGGCCCAAAAGTAATTTCAAAGATTTTCATCAACAACTTTATTTCAATCCTCCTTCTTATATGTTAAAATAATCACTTAATTGTTTAAGTGTTTATTTTGCTAGAAGCTGAAAAGCATGAATTAACACAAGTAATCACAATTATTTTATCAGAAAATATATGCATAACAAGCACAAGCGATGAGTTAATATGCTTTCTATAAAAATTATGCATGTGATTTAACTCCAAGGAATACATACAGAAATTTCCCATAACTCTTTCTTTAGAATTTCTCATTAATCATTATTTCCAGTTTCATATATGGTTTTGCAATAACGATAGGAGCTATGATAGTATTGTCACTTATCATTATCTTCGAATACAGGTATTCTAAATATGAAGTCATCCATGAAAAATCTCTCCAAATTACGCATATGACTGAACACAAGAAAGAAAGCCTATAGAAACTTACAAGGGGATAAAAAGAAAATTATCCTTGGCTCTAGTTAGTCCAACGCATGGACGACCAAATTTTCTTTTTTGTGACTAGCACAAATGCCCGCGCGTTGCAACGGGAGAGGGATAATAGACGTGATTGGTTTATGGAGGAAATTCAAACTGATGATCAATTGGAAGTATGGTTTCTTGAGGGTGATAGTTCGGAATGAACAATGGTAAACAATGGTAAATATGTAGGGAAGGATGGATCTTTTGTTTGGCACTCTTAATTTCCACAAGGACATGTTGAGTAATAAGTAGAATCCACATCTGCTCTCCTGTACTTGTTCAATTTTTGCTTAGCATATGCAAAAGTCTGAAGAAATACTACAGTATAAAACACCTTGAGAATAAAGCCATTTGCTACATTCTCTGATGCAAAAGTGCAACGTACATGCTATGGTTTTCATCTATTGTCAGATCAGAAACAAAATCAGCTAACCTTTATAGCCCTAATCATGCATCAAAATTGTGGTTCACTGTAAGTTAACAAATAAGATTTCCATAACAATGATAAATGATCTCTTAGTAAACTGAAGATGCTTTATATGGAACGTCTCAAATTGCTTTCCATGATTCTGCAAATAGAATTTCATAGTTACGCATAGCATAGTATTTGGACAGAAATAAGTCTGAACAGAAAAGAAAAGTAGAACAATATCTGGCCTGCTGAGTAATCACAACCTGCTAATATGATGTACATATCGTTGACATCACGCACAGACGCACAGGATGACAGGAGTGTTGCCTTTGGGGCCGGCCATGGTGGATGGATGGATATAAACCATCTCTAGCTGCATGTTCTAGGTTCTAAAAGTAGGGATCAGGCTAGTGGGACACAGATCCGGCTACCATGGGGGATTCTCATAAATACTGATACAAAACCAGCTTAACCTGACTGCACAACAGGTTTGCATGGTTATGTATGTAAAAAAAAGCCTATTTCAGCAGAAGATCAAAATACAGATGTTGGAGTGTAGTTTGATTACAGTCCACCAGTTGGCAATGAATTTTACTTGTTAATAGAGAGTAACCGTGACAAGATTATAGGAGTACATAATATTCCCTATAGAACAGAAAATACATGATTCAGTGTACCACATATGCACTGTGCTGATTTTGGTATTTCAAAGAAGTCGACCGGACAGAAAATACATGATTCATTGGCAGTGGAAAGACAACATGCTTTTTTTGACGATGAGCAGGAGTATACTGAAGACCACTACGTGCAGCCTGCACACGAGACACGAGGACGCTTGTGCAACAACGACACTGACGGGTGCCGTCCATAATGCTCCGGTCGGCCGTGCGCCACGACGGCCGAGGAAAGGCGGGAGGGCCATGCACAACAATGCTCCGGTCGCCCGCAAGACGACAGGCCGTGGAACAACATCGCCGTTGCAGGTCCGTGTTGAAGGAGCTAGGGTGTTCTTCCTCCTTCGCTTCCTCCTCATTCCGATTACATGGGGACCCGACCGGCGATGTGCCATCGTTAGCCCCGGCGCTGCATCCACTTACGAGAGGTTGGCGGTAGGAAAAGAGAGAGCAGGGTAGGGTTCGTCGGATCAAATCGATTGATGAGCACGTGTGTATATAAGGTGTCGGTGTTGAACACGGACGCATGAAACGCACTGACCAACGTGGCAATATTTGTTCTGAACACACAACGTGGCAATATGGGATGATGTATTGGAGTTGTTCTCGTACGCTAATTATGTCCAAAACTGACAAAAAAGAATAAAGTAAAATATGGCAACCCATGGACTGATTGGTTGGTGATTGGCTCAAAACATATACGGACTCATGTAATAACTAAAATCAACCTAATAGTCCGAACGAACATGAAAGGATCGTCGTGCGTGGACAAAATAACTTACCGAAAAATCATCTAAACGCGTGACGAAACCAAAAATATCACCTTACTTTATTATGGGTATATATATATATATATATGATTGCTATGATAATTTCAAAGAACACACAAGCATTCCTAACCAAAACTGCTCATATTCTATCCGTAGTTCATCGGTCAAGACGGAAATAGTCACTAACAGCATCCACAACTATTCATACTCAGACTTATAAATTCATCAGAAAAATTAGAGTATTTGAGGTCCTTGTGGCAGGCTAGCATTGTTTGGTCGTTTATGTCAATTTCAGAAACTTGTAGTGTGTGGATTTGGACACCAGGATATATACATACCAAATGCATTTCACTAGTAAACCTGCAAGTACAGGTCAATCCCTCTCAGGAATAGCTATCCTTACTGTGGATTTATTTGAAATAGCTACCCTTGAGACTAATTAAAGACCGGGAACCATGCATGTAATTTATGTACGAATCTTCCCTTTCTTCTCAATTTCCTGTTACAGTACCAAATATCAATGTATACCTTGGAAACGGTGTGTTGGTATTCTGTAGAACATCCGGGCAGCTTCTGAGATGAGAAGCTACACGGTGCACATGGTCCTTCACATAGACACATAGGTAAAAGCAGAATTACAAGAACTAGAGGGATCGGAGGGGGCTCCGTCGTCATCGCTCCTTCACCATCGGAGTTGGGAAAACATTGTTGTCGTAGACAATAAGGAAGTTACCATGCGTCTAAACGACTAACACACCAAAGTAGAACCATAGCTGACGAAGAGAGTCGTACACCAGAGTTGGAACATGAAACCAGTAAAGACATGAATGACTACAAATGAGAAAAAATCCCAATTACATTCACCAAAGGCCAACACTGATTGAACCCAATGACATCTGATCCGGACACCCCTCTACATGCTTTCTGACGAGGGTAAATGCACCACCACGACAAGAAACAGACGTGGGATACATTATTTCTACCGAGGGATGATGAATCCAGAAAATAAGAGATCGGGATCCACTAGTAGAAAACGGACCTTTTGTCCGCCTCATTAGTCGCGGTTGGCTTTTGAACCGGGACTAATGTGATCATTAGTGCCGGTTCGTGACGGGGATCATTAGTGCTGGTTCGTTACGGACCTTTAGTCCCGGTTCGTGCCACGAACCGGCACTAAAGGTGTGGTGGCAGGCTGGTGTCAGCCTTGGGCCCCACGGAAACCTTTAGTCCCGGTTGGTGGCTCCAACCGCGACTATAGGCTAACCTTCAGTCGCGGTTGGAGCCACTAACCGGCACTGAATGTCCCCCTATATTGAAACCCTTTGGAGCCAGCCCAAGCAGAGTCCTCTTTGTTCTTCCTCTTTCCTCTCCTCTCTGTTCTTCCTCTCTTCCTCGAGCTCATCCTCCATTTTTGCCAAAATTTGTCAAAATTTGGCGGCATCCCATCCATCCAACTGTTCACAAAGGTTAGCAACTTTGTCATTTCAACTCTCATTGCTAGATTAGCTCTTGCAATGCTCTATAAGTATAGTAATTTGTGGGTTTTAGTTTGTATGTGGTAGTTTATTTGATTTATGCAATTTGTGCTCAAATTAAATTATTACTTTGCATTTGTAGGTGTGGTTTACTTAGAGCCTTCCCGTCCCCGTCCTAACTACCATCGATCGCCCGCACCGTCCCGTCGCCCACACCACCTTGGTGAGCCTCTTGTTCTTATAATTTTGATAAAAAAACATGTTTGTAAGATTTAGTTAGTTACTTGTATTGATTTCTTACCTATATGGTTGTTTGTTATACATAGTGGCATGGTTTTGAAATCTGTCACTGTCGGCCCTCATCCGGTTTATGATGCGGATGTGGTATATACTCTCTTTTATAACTATTTGTTGCATTTCATGTTCATGACAATTATGCCAATCAAGTTGTCATAGATGTTTTTTTCTAGGAGGTATGTGAACCGGAGATTCCAACCGACATAGATATTCTTGTCAAGAAGTTAAATTTAGTTGAAAAATAAAATGAGTATTTGAAAGAAAAATTGAAAAGAGTTGAAGAAGAAAGATGAAACTGGAGTTGTATGTTGCTAATGTCGTCTATGATCACAAGATCAAGATGGGTGCAATGCGCTTGAAGATTAGAAAATTTAAAAGATATGCCATTGATAGTGAGGCTTGGTATCACTATGTTGTTTGATCAATTGTTACCTTAGTTGAAATGTTGATCTCATTTGTTGTTGCATTTAAAGGCTTTAGCTAGAGAGTTTGCATGTTGTTTTATGAAAACAAGTGTGTACGAACTTGTATTAATTTGGTCTTTTCGGTGTTGTGTAATCAAGATGAGCCGGCAATGGATGTATGACAATCGATGCTCTCCCCAGTTCATAAATGGCGTGCATACTTTTCTGGCTGCGGCTGAGGCAAACAAGCGGCTGGATGGTTTTATGTATTGTCCATGTGCTGGCTGTAAGAATGATCGAAATTACTCTAACTCAAGAACCATTCACGTCCACCTGTTTGATTCCGGTTTCATGTCCGGTTATAATTGTTGGACCAAGCATGGTGAAAGAGGGGTCCTAATGGAAGAGAATGAAGAAGAAGAGGATGACGACAGCTACCCTGGCCATGGGTTCCATGAATACGAGGGCACAACAATGGGGGAAGAAGCTGAGCCGACAATGCGGGAAGGAGCTGCAGAAGAGGCATCGGATGAGCCCGCTGATGATATTGGTCGAGCCATTGCCGATGCAAAGAGAAATTGTGCAAGTGAAAAGGAGAAGTTGAAGTTGTAGCGCATGTTAGAGGATCACAAAAAAGGGTTGTACCCAAATTGCAAAGATGGCAATAAAAAACTAGGTACCACACTGGAATTGCTGCAATGGAAGGCAGCGAATGTTGTATCTGACAAGGCATTCCAAAAGTTGCTGATAATGTTAAAGAAGAAGCTACCAAAGGACAATGAATTGCCAGAGAGTACGTACGAATAAAAGAAGATTGTCTGCCCTCTAGGATTAGAGGTCGAGAAGATACATGCATGCCCTAATGACTGCATCCTCTTCCACGGGGAGTACGAGGATTTGAATGCATGCCCGGTATGCTACGCATTGCGCTACAAGATCGCCCACGATGACCCTGGTGATGCTGAGGGCGAGCAGCCCAGGAAGAAGATTCCTTCCAAGGTGATGTGGTATGCCCCTATAATACCATGATTGAAACGTTAGTTCCAAAACAAAGAGCATGCCAAGTTGAAGCGATGGGACAACGAAGACCGTAAGAAAGATGGGAAGTTAAGAGTGCCCGCTGACGGGTCGTAGTGGAGAAAAATCAATAGAAGGTGGAATGACTTTGCAAAGGATGCAAGGAATGTATGGTTTGGTTTAAGTGCAGATGGCATTAATCCTTTTGAGGAGCAGAACAACAATCATAGCACATGGCCTATGACTCTACGTATCTATAACCTTCCTCCTTGGTTGTGCATGAAGCGGAAGTTCATTATGATGCCAGTGCTCATACAAGGCCCCAAGCAACCCGGCAATGAAATTGATGTGTACCTAAGGCCATTGGTTGAAGAACTTTTACAGTTGTGGAATGGAAAAGGTGTACCTGTGTGGGATGCGAAAGATCAAGAGGAATTTGACCTACATGCATTGTTGTTTGTAACCATCAATGATTGGCTTGCTCTTAGCAACCTTTCAGGATAGACAAACAAGGGATACCAGGCATGCACGCACTATATAGATGATACCGATAGTATATATCTGGTTAAATGTAAGAAGAATGTGTATCTGGGGCATCGTCGATTTCTTCAGAGCAGACATCCCATAAGAAAGAAATGCAAGCATTTCAAAGTTGAGGCAGATCACCGGAAGAAGCCTCGCCACCGTACGGGTGATGAAATACTTGATATGGTCAAGGATTTAAAAGTAATCTTTGGCAAGGGTCATGGTGCACAATCTGTTTCGAATGACCCTGACTAATGCGCACCCATGTGGAAGAAGAAATCTATATTTTGGGACCTACCGTATTGGAAAAAACTCGAGGTTCGCTCTGCAATCGATGTTATGCACGTGATGAGGAATCTTTGTGTGAACCTGTTAGGCTTCTTGGGCATGTATGGGAAGACAAAAGATACGCCGGAGGCACGGGAGGACCGGCAACGTATGCAGGGAAAAGAAGGCATGGATCCAAAGCAGTTTCAGGGTCATGCCAGCTATGCTCTTACCAAAGAAGAGAAGGAAATCTTCTTCGAATGTCTTCTCAGTATGAAGGTCTCGTCTGGCTTCTCATCGAATATAAAGGGAATAATAAATATGGCAGAGAAAAAGTTCCAGAACCTAAAGTCTTATGACTACCACGTGATTATGACGCAACTGCTTCAGTTGCATTGAGGGGGCTTCTACCGGAAAATGTTTAATTAGCCATTGTGAAGCTATGTGCATTCGTGAATGCAATCTCTGAGAAGGTAATCGATCCAGAAATCCTACCAAGGTTAGAGAATGATTTGGTGCAATGTCTTGTCAGTTTCGAGTTGTTGTTCCCACCATCCTTCTTCAATATCATGACGCATGTCCTAGTTCACCTAGTCGAGGATATTGCCATTCTGGGTCCTGTATTTCTACACAATATGTTCCCCTTTGAGAGTTTCATGGGAGTCTTAAAGAAATATGTTCATAATTGTGCTAGGCCAGAAGGAAGCATCTCCAAGGGACATGAAACAGAGGAGGTCATTGAGTTTTGTGTTGACTTTATTCCTGACATTAAGCCAATAGGTGTTCCTGAAACATGGCATGAGGGAAGACTGGGTGGAAAAGGCACGCTAGGAAAGAAAACAATAATATTGCCGGGACGGGCATTATTTGGCGCAAGCACACTACATAGTTCTACAAAGTGCCACCTTGGTGGCTCCGTATATCGAGCAACACAAGAATATTCTACGCTCCAAACACCTGAAGAAGTCCGACGACTGGATTACACATGAACAAACAGTGACTTTCGCCGGTTGGTTGCAGACACGTCTCGCGCATGACGACACTGTTGAAGATGAACTGTACTTGCTGTCCAGGTTACCTCTTTGACTATATTGACTTTCAAAGGGTACGAGATAAATGGGAATACATTTTACATGATCGCCCAAGATAGAAAGAGCGCCAACCAAAACAGTGGTGTCCTTTTGATGCAGCAAACAACAATGGGCCAACGTGTTGGGGAACGTTGCATGGGAAACAAAAAATTTCCTACGCAGATGCAGATCTATCCATGGTGATGAGCATCTACCAGAGGGAGTGTGGATCTACATACCCTCGTAGATTGCTAAGCGGGAAGCGTTAAGTAACGCAGTTGGTGTCGTCAAACGTCTTCACGATCCAAATCGCCATGCGTCCCGTGATCCAATCACGATCCATCCCGCGAACTTGATCACGATCTGTCCCACGAACTTGATCACGATCCTTCCGATCTAGCGCCAAACAGACGACACCTCCGCGTTCAGCACACGTATAGCTTGATGACGATCTCCGTTGTCTTAATCCAGCAAGAAGGAGCGGAGAGGAAGAAGAGTTCACCGACAGCATGACGGCGCTTCAGCGATGGTGGTGGAGCAATTCCGGCAGGGCTTCACCTAAGCACTATAGAAATCCGATCTAGAGGAAAAACTATGCACTGGATGAACGGGTAGCACGTGGCTAAAAAAACTAGTGCAAAACCCTAAAATCCACCAGTATATATAGCAGGAGAGGAGGAGAGCCTTGGTGCAAGGGCAAGGCTCCTTGGATTCGGCCGAACCCACTAGGACAGGACTCCTCCTCCTCCAATCCTAGTAGGACTAGGATTGCTCCTTTTTTTGCCTTTTTTCCACCTTTTCCTATTGGGTTTTCTTCTCCAACCACATGGGCCTTGTGTGGGAGTTTCCACCAGACCACTAAGGGCTGATATCCACTCTCCCACAGACCATGAAGCCTCTTTGGTCGAAATACCCCTCCCGGAGGCCTCCCGGTACACTACCGACACTCTCGGTACTCTACCGATGAGCCCGAAACTTTTCCGGTGACCAAAACAGGACTTCCTTTATATGACTCTTTACCTCCGGACCATTCCGGAGCTCCTTGTGACGTCCGGGATCTCATTCGGGCTCTGAACAACCTTCGGTCATCACCATACATAACTCTATACTACTGAAACGTCAGCAAACCTTAAGTGTGCAGACCCTGCGGGTTCAAGAACTATGTAGACATCACTGAGACACCTCTACGATCAAAAACCAATAGCTGGACCTGGATGCCCATATTGGTTCCTACATATTCTACGAAGATCTTTATCGGTCGAACCTCTATGTCAAGGATTCAGTTGGCCCTATATGATGTTCCCTTTGTTCTTCGGTATGTCTCTTTACTCGTTCCGTAATACAAGATCCCGTGACTAACAATTAGACACATTGCTTGCAAGGCTTATTGTGATGTTGTATTACCGAGTGGGCCCTGAGATACCTCTCCGTCACACGGAGTAACAAATCCCATTCTTGATCCATGCCAATTCAACAGACACCATCGGAGATAACTGTAGAGCACCTTTATAGTCACCCAGTTACGTTGCGACGGTTGATACACACAAGGCACTCCTACGATGTCCATGATTTGCATGATCTCATGGTCATAGGAACACATACTTGACATGCAGAATATAGTAGCAATAAACTGACACGATCATATGCTACGTTTGTAGTTTGGGTCTTATCCATCACATCATTCTCCTAATGATGTCATCCTGTTATCAAATGACATCACATGTCAATGGCTAGGAAACCTTGACCATCTTTGATCAACGAGCTAGTTCACTAGAGGCATACTAGGGACTGTGTGTTATCTATTTACCCACACATGTAATGTGTTTCCTATCAATACAATTATAGCATGGATAATAAATGATTATCATGAACAAGGAAATATAATAATAAACACTTTATTCATTGCCTCTAGGGCATATTTCCAACAGTCTCCCACTTGCACTAGAGTCAATAATCTAGTTCACATCACTATGTGATTTACATGGTAATGAATCGAACACCCATGCAGTTCTGGTGTTGATAATGTTTACCCCTTGGAAGAGGTTTAGTCAACGGGTCTGCAACATTCAGATCCATGTGCACTTTGCAAATATTTATGTCCTTCTCCTCGATGTAATACCGAATGGAGTTGAAGCGTCGCTTTATGTGTCTGGTCCTCTTGTGAAACCTTGGTTCCTTGGCTAGAGCAATGGCACCAGTGTTGTCATAGAACAGGTTCACTGGATTCAGTGCACTGGGCACTACTCCAAGATCTGTCATGAACTGGTTCATCCAGATACCTTCCTTCGCCACCTCCGAGGCTGCGGTGTACTCCGCTTCGCACGTAGAATCAGCTACCACGCTTTGCTTGGAACTACATAAGCTTACCGCTCCCCCGTTAAGAATAAATATATATCCGGTTTGCGACTTAGAGTCGTCCGGATCAGTGTCAAAGCTTGCATCGACGTAACCCTTTACGACGAGCTCTTCATCACCTCTATAAACGAGAAACATTTCCTTAGTCCTTTTCAGGTACTTAAGGATATTCTTGACCGTTGCCCAGTGCTCCATTCCAGGATCACTTTGAAACCTTCCGGCCATACATATGGCAAGGCTGACATCGGGTCTTGTGCACAACATTGCATAAATGATAGAGCCTATGGCTGAAGCATAGGGGATGACACTCATCTTTTCTCTATCTTCTGCAGTCAGTGGGCATTGAGTCTTATTCAACTTCACAGATTGTAACACAGGCAAGAACCCCTTCTTGGACTAATCCATTTTGAAATTCTTCAAAACTTTATCAAGGTATGTGCTCTGTGAAAGTGCTATTAAGCGTCTCGATCTATCTCTATAGATCTTAATGCCTAATATGTAAGCAACTTCTCCTAGGTCCATCATTGAAAACCTCTTGTTCAGATATTCCTTCACACTTTCTAGCATTTCTTTATTGTTTCCAATCAGCAATATGTCATCCACATATAATATTAGAAACTCTATAGAGCTCCCACTCACTTTCTTGTAAATACAAGCTTCTCCATAAACTTGCATAAACCCAAACGCTTTGATCACCTCATCAAAGCGCTTATTCCAACACCGAGATGCTTGCACCAGTCCATAAATGGATCGCTGGAGTTTGCAAACTTTTTCAGCATTCTCTGGATCAACAAAACCTTCGGGTTGCATCATATACAACTCTTCCTCAAGGAAACCGTTGAGGAACGCCGTTTTGACATCCATCTGCCAAATTTCATAGTCAAAATAAGAAGCTATTGCCAACATGATTCTGACAAACTTAAGCATCGCTACGAGTGAGAATGTCTCATCGTTGTCAACTCCTTGAACTTGTGAAAAACCCATTGCGACAAGTCGAGCTTTATAGACAGTGATATTATCGTCCGCGTTTGTCTTCTTTTTAAAGATCCATTTGTTCGGAATGGCCTTTCTCCCTTCAGGTAATACTTCCAAAGTCCATACTTTATTTTCATACATGGATCCCATCTTGGATTTCATGGCTTCTAACCATTTCTCGGAATCCGGGCCCATCACTACTCCTCCATAGCTCGTAAGTTCATTGTTGTCCAAAAACATGACCTCTAAGATAGGGTTCCTGTACTACTCAGGAGTAGTACACGCCCTTGTCGACCTACGAGGTTAAATAGTAGCTTGATCCAAAGCTTCATGATCATCATCATTAATTTCCTCTTCTTCCGTCGTAGGTTCCACAGAAACATCTTTCTGTGCTGCGCTACTTTCTGGTTGAAGTAAAGGTTCAATAACCTCATCAAGCTCTATCTTCCTCCCACTCAATTCTTCTGATAGAAACTCTTTCTCAAGAAATGTTCCGTTCTTAGCGACAAACACTTTACCTTCGGATCTGAGATAGAAGGTATACCCGACTATCTCTTTCGGGTATCCTATGAAGACACATTTCTCCACTTTGGGTCCAGCTTTTCAGGCTGAAGCTTTTTGACATAAGCATCACAACCCCAAACTTTAAGAAAAGACAACTTTGGCCTCTTGCCAAACCATAGTTCATACGTCATTGTCTCAATGGATTTTGATGGTGCCCTATTTAAAGTGAATGCAGCTGTCTCTAATGCATAACCCCAAAACGATAGTGGCAAATCGGCAGGAGACATCATAGAATGCACCATATCTAATAAGGTTCGATTACGATGTTCGGACACACCATTACGCTGTGGTGTTCCGGCTGGTGTCAATTCTCAAAAAATTCCACATTGTCTTAAGTGACTGCCAAACTCATAACTCAGATATTCACCTCCTCGATCAGATCGCAGGAATTTAATCTTCTTGTTACGATGATTCTCAACTTCACTCTGAAATTGCTTGAACTTTTCAAACGTTGCAGATTTGTGTTTCATTAAGTAAATATACCCATATCTACTTAAGTCATCAGTGAAGGTGAGAAAATAACGATATCCACCACGCGCTGTAACATTCATTGGATGCACACATCAGTACATATGATTTCCAATAAGTCACTCGCCCGTTCCATTATTCCAGGGAACGGCGATTTAGTCATCTTTCCCATGAGGCATGGTTCGCATGTGTCAAGTGATTCAAAATCAAGTGAATCCAATATTCCATCAGCACGGAGCTTCCTCATGCGTTTTACACCAATATGACCTAAACGGTAGTGCCACAAGAAAGTGGTACTATCATTATCAACCCTACATCTTTTGGCATCAATGTTATGAACATGTGTGTCATCACTATCAAGATTCAATATGAATAAACCCCTAACATTCGGTGCACGACCATAAAATATATTACTCATATAAATAGAACAACCTTTATACTCTGATTTAAATGAGTAACCGTATCGCAATAAACAAGATCCAGATATAATGTTCATTCTTAACGCAGGCACTAAATAACAATTATTCAGGTTCATCACTATTCCCAATGGTAATCGAAGAGAGAGCGTGCCGACGGCGATCACATCAACCTTGGAACCATCTCCCCCGCGCATCGTGACTTCGTCCCTCGCCAACCTTCATTTATTCCATAGTTCCTGCTTTGAGTTGCAAATGTGAGCAACCGAACCGGTATCAAATACCCAGGCACTACTACGAGAGCTAGTAAGGTACACATCAATAACATGGATATCATATATACCTTGTTTGTCATTGGCCGCCTTCTTGTTAGCCAGGTACTTGGGGCAGTTCTGCTTCCAATGACCAGTTCCTTTGCAATGAAAGCACTCAATTTCTGGCTTAGGTCCATGCTTAGGCTTCTTAATTTGAGTAGCAACTGCTTTGCCATCCTTCTTGGTTTTACCCTTCTTGCCTTGGCCCTTGCCATTTTTTTTGGAAACTAGTGGTTTTATTGACCATCAACACTTGATGTTCTTTCTGGATTTCAGACTCAGCGACTTTCAGCATCGCAAATAGCTCGGCGACTGACTTGTTCATCACATGCATGTTATAGTTCATCACAAAGCTCTTGTAACTAGGTGGCCGTGATTGAAAAACTCTGTCAGTGATTTCCTCTGGCGGAAGGGTAATTCCCAACTCTGCTAAATGATTTGAATACCCAGACATTCTGAGTATATGCTCCCTGATAGACCCGTTCCCCTCCATCTTGCGAGCATAGAATTTATTGGAGGTCTCATACCTCTCGATGCGGGCATTCTTCTGAAATATAAACTTCAACTCCTGGAACATCTCATATGCTCCATGACATTCAAAACGTCTTTGAAGTCCCGGTTCTAAGCCATACAATATTGCACACTGAACTATTGAGTAGTCTCCAGCATGTGCCACCATGCGTTCTTAACGTCTTCGGAGGTCATGTCTCCTGGTTGGTTACCAAGCGGTGCATCAAGGACATATGATTTCTGGGAAGCCGTGAGGATAATCCTCAGATTACGGGACCAGTGAACAAAATTACTTCCATCATCTTTCAACTTAGCTTTCTCTAGGAACGCATTAAAATTCAGGGGTGCTACTGCGCGAGCCATTGATCTACAACATAAATATGCAAAGGTTACTTAGACTATTGTTCAAAATAATGAGTTTAGTTAATCAAATTACTAAAGCTCCCACTCAAATTGACATCCCTAAGGTCATCTGAGTGTCACATGATCCAAATTCACCAACTCAAGTCCGATCATCACGTGAGATGATGTGGTTTCAGTGGTGAACATCATCATGTTGATCATATCTATGATATGACTCATGTTCGACCTTTCGGTCTCTTGTTTTCTAAGGCCATGCATGTTTGTGCATGCTAGGCTCGTCAAGTTTGACCCGAGTGTTCTGCATGTGCAACAGTGGCTTGCACCCGTTATATGTGAACGTAGAGTCTATCACACCCGATCATCACGTGGTGTCTCGACACGACGAACTTTCGCAACGGTGCACACTCGGGGAGAACATAATTCATAATGCTACCGTCGTCCTAAGCAAAACAAGGTGCATAAAAGGATTACCATCACATGCAAATCATAAGTGACATGATATGGCCATGAACTTGTGCTTTTGATCTCCATCTAGAAAGCACCGGCATGATCTCCATCGTCACCAGCACGACACCATGATCTCCATCAACGTGTCGACATCACGGTTGTCGCGCCCAACATGCTCCTACTACCATTTCTACCATAGCGATAAAGTAAAGCATTACATAGAGCTTAATGATTGACACGCAGGTCATACAATAATTAAATGCAACCCTATGGCTCCTGCCGGTTGCCGTACTCATCGACATGCAAGTCGTGATAATCTATACATCACATGATCATCTCATACATCACATATATCACATCATGTAATTGGCCATATCAAATCACAACATACCCTACAAAAACAAGTTAGACGTCCTCTAATTGTTGTTGCATGTTTTACGTGGCTGCTACGGGTATCTAGGAGGAACAATTCTCATCTATGCAAAAACCACAACGGTGATACACTAGTTGATTTTCAACCTTCTCAAGGACTGCCTTTGTCGAATCCGATCCAACTAAAGTGAGAGAAACTGGCACCCGCAAGCCCCAAATGCAACAAGTTGTGGTCGAGGGAACCGGTCTCTCGTAAGTGTACGAGTAATGTTGGTCTGGTCCGCTTCATCTCACAATACTGCTGAACCAAAATCCGACCAAGGGAGGAAGCAATCTAAGCATCAGCGCCCACAAACCTTTTGTGTTCTACTCGAGATCTCATCTACACATAGACCTAGCTCATGATGCCACTGTTGGGGAACGTTCCATGGGAAACAAAAAAATTCCTACGTACACGCAGATCTATCCATGGTGATGAGCATCTACGAGAGGGAGAGTGGATCTACATACCCTTGTAGATCGCTAAGCAGGAAGCTTTAAGTAACACGGTTGGTTTAGTCGAACGTCTTTGCGATCCAAATCACCATGCGTCCTGCGATCCAATCATGATCTATCCTTCAAACTTGATCATGATCTGACCCACGAACTTGATCACGATCCTTCCGATCTAGCGCCGAACGGACGACACCTCCGCGTTCAACACACGTACAGCTTGATGATGATCTCCGCCGTCTTAATCTAGCAAGAAGTAGTGGAGAGGAAGAAGAGTTCTCCGGCAGCGTGACGGCACTCTGGTGATGGTGGTGGAGCAATTCCGGTAGGGCATCGCCTAAGCACTGCAGAAATCCGATCTAGAGGAGAAACTATGCACTGGAGGAATGGGTAGCACGTGGCTGAAAAAACTAGTGCAAAACCCTAAAATCCACCTGCATATATCGGAGGAGAGGAGGAGAGACTTGGCGCAAGGGCCAAGGATCCTTGGATTTGGCCAAACCCACTAGGAGAGGAGGACCCCTCCTCCAATCCTAGTAGGACTAGGATTGCTCCTTTTTTGCCTTTTTTCCACCTTTTCCTATTGGGTTTTCTTCTCAAGCCACATGGGCCTTGTGTGGGAGTTTCCACCAACACATTAAGGGCTTATATTCACTCTCTCACAGCCCATGAAGTCTCTTGGGTCGAAATACCCCTCCCGGAGGCCTCCCGGTACACTACCGGCACTGCCAGTACACTACCGGCACTGCCGGTACACTACCGATGAGCCCGAAACTTTTCCGATGACCAAAACAGGACTTCTTATATATGAATGTTTACATCCGAACCATTTCAGAGCTCCTCGTGACATTCGGGATCTCATCCGGGACTCCAAACAACCTTCAGTCACCACCGTACATAACTCTAAACTACCGAAACGTCATCAAACCTTCAGTGTGCAGACCCTACGGGTTCGAGGACTATGTAGACATGACCGAGACACCTCTACGGTCGATAACCAATAGCGGGACCTGGATGCCCATATTGGCTCCTACATATTCCATGAAGATCTTTATCGGTCGAACCTCTATGTCAAGGATTCAGTTAATCCCGTATCATGTTCCCTTTGTTCTTCGGTATGTTACTTGCCCAAGTTTCGATCGTCGGTATCTCCATACTTAATTCAATATTGTTACCGGCAAGTCTCCTTACTCGTTCCGTAATACAAGATCCCGTGACTAACACTTAGACACATTGCTTGCAAGGCTTATTGTGATGTTGTATTACCGAGAGGGCCCTGAGATACCTCTCCATCACACGGAGTAACAAATCCCAGTCTTGATCCATGCCAAGTCAACAGACACCATCGGAGATACCTGTAAAAAAAAGAGTCCAAACAGAATAAAAGTTTCGCCGTGATTTTTTATGGAAAATATCAAAAATACCAGAAGGAAAAGATATCGGAGAGGCGGCCCGAGCAGGTCACGAGCCTGGGAGCCCTCCCTAGGGCGCGGATAGGGGGCTCGTGACCTCCTCGTGGCCCCTCCTGACTTGTTCTCGACGCCATACGGTCTTATAAATACTGAAACTTCCAGAACTAAACCTATATCGCAAGTTCCGCCTCCGCAAGCCTCCGTAGCCACCAAAAACCAATTGGGAGACCGTTCCGGCATCCTGCCGGAGGGGAATCCATCTCCGGTGGCCATCTTCATCAACACCATTGCCTCTCCGATGATGAATGAGTAGTTCACATCAGACCTTCGGGTCTATAGCTAGTAGCTAGATGGCTTCTTCTCTCTCTTGTACCTTCAATACAAAGTTCTCCATGATCTTCATGGAGATCTATCCGATGTAATTCTCTTTTGCAGTCTGTTTGTTGAGATCCGATGAATTGTGGATTGATGATTGGATTATATATGAATATTATTTGAGTCTCCTCTAATTTCTTATATGAATGATTTCATATCCTTCTAAGTCTCTTCGAGTTATGGGTTTCATTTGGCCAACTTGATCTATGATTCTTGCAATGGGAGAAGTGCTTGGTTTTGGGTTCATACCGTGCGGTGTCCTCACCCAGTGACAGAAAGGGTAGCGAGGCACGTATTGTGTTGTTGCCATCAAGGGTAAAAAGATGGGGTTTATATCGTATTGCATGAATTTATCCTTCTACATCATGTCATCTTGCTTAAACCGTTACTCTGTTTGTTATGAACTCAATACACTAGATGCATGTTGGATAGCGGTCGATGTGTGTAGTAATAGTAGTAGATGCAGACAATATCATCCTACTTGTCTCGGACGTGTTGCCTATATGTATGATCATTGCCTTAGATATCTTCATCACTTTGCGTGATTCTATCAATTGCTCGATAGTAATTTGTTCACCCACCGTAATACTTGCAATCATGAGAGAAGCCTCTGGTGAACACTATGGCCCCCGGGTCTATTTTACACATTATATATTTAGATCTAAATACAAAAACACCAAAAATACCTTGCTTCACTTTTATTTACTTATTTACATTTACCTATTATCACTATCAGGTCTCACCTTGCAAGTAATCATAAAGGGATTGACAATCCCTTTATCGCGTTGGGTGCAAGTTTGTTTGTTTTTATGCAGGTTCCTTGGTGCCTCGTCTTGATACTCCTACTGGATTGATACCTTGGTTCTCAAACTGAGGGAAATACTTATCTCTACTTTGCTGCATCACCCTTTCCTCTTCAAGGGAAAAACTAACACAAGCACAAGAAGTAGCAGGAAGAATTTCTGGCGGCGTTGCCGGCGAGTATTCGAGTGAAGCATATCTACCAAGTACCTATCGCAAGCTCATCTCTCGCATTTACATTATTTGCCATTTTCCTCTCGTTTTTCTCTCCCCCACTTCTAAAAAAAAATAAAAAAATATTTGCCTTTCTTTATTTGCCTTCTTCGTTCGCCCTTTTCTTTCGCTTGCTTCTTGTTTGCTTGTGTGCTTGTCTGCTTGCTAAGTCACCCTATCTGAATCATTCAAACACAAGATTACTCTGCCTAGGTTTAATGCCTGGGATAGCCCCTATGTCCTCCCCAAACTCACAAATAATGAGTCTATGGGAAGACGTCCTAAGGTTGCTAGAGATACTTTCAGTAACATTGATGATGGGGATCCTGTACTTTTTAACTATTCGCTTAATGAATCCTTAAAAGACGCTTGGGACAGACTGCTGAGAATTCAAACTAGTCATATCTCTCCTTATCATATTGAGTTATATTTAAAAAGCTTTTACGCCGGATTGCCCCACTCGTTTAAAAAAATCTTGGATTCTATATTTGATAAGGTTTTCCTGGTAGGAGATGCCTTTGACACTCATGAAAAAATGAAAGCCATATTTGGGCATCCCAAGGGAGAAAATGAGACCACTGCCCTCATCTGTTTCTACCAAAATGAATCAATAAAAGAAATGAAGGGTAGTTTAGACACGAACTTTCGTAATGTGCTTAATCTTTCTTCCACCATAAATGGTCATGTACTTTCACAAAATAAGAATATAGATGCTCTTGCCAAAAAGGTCTCCCCTTGTTTCCAAAGATAGAAAGATGACAATACTTGATTCTATTGCCTTACGCCTAGCTAAGGGCGTTAAACGATAGCGCTTGTTGGGAGGCAACCCAGTGAATAGATCTATTGTTGCTTTTTTACTTTCTGTTTTGTTGAGTCCACACCATCATGATTCTGTTATGATTGTCTTTTTTATGTTTTAATTAGCATTCGTGCCAAGTAGAACCTTGATGATTAGTTTTGGTGATAGTTGTTTAATTATGCTGAAAAAGACAGAAACTTTGTGCTCACAAAATTATTTTTCATTACTATAGAGAATGAGATTTTGAGTTGATTCTTTTTGATTATGATTTATATGCAAATTTCCCTAATTGTCACAATTTTTTCAGAATTGTTTGATTAACACAAGTATAGGAAATATACAGATACCTACAGACTATTCTGTTTTTGCAAATTCTGTTTTTGTTGTGTTGATTGCTTATTTTGATGAAACTATGTTTAGTATCATGGGGTACGAGCCATGGAAAAGTGAGAATACAGTAATATAACATCAGTCTACATGGAAATTAAGTTTACTACAGTAACTAGCAAGTTGGTGGTTTGTTTTCTTGTGCTAATGCTATCACGAGTTTTTGTTTAAGTTTTGTGTTGTGAAGTTTTCAAGTTTTGGATGATTCTCTTATGGACAATGGAATAAAGAGTGGAAAGAGACTAAGCTTGGGGATGCCCAAGTCATCCAAAAGCAAATTCAAGGACACCAAAAAGCTTAAGCTTGGGGATGCCCTCGAAAGGCATCCCCTCATTCGTCTTCAATCCATCGGTAACGTTACTTGGAGCTATATTTTTATTCATCACATGATTTGTGTTTTGCTTGGAGCGTCGTATATTATAGGATTTTTGCTTTTTGTTTTATCACAATCATCCTTGCTGCACACCTTTTGACCGGGACATGCACTCATCGTGAATTTGTTAGAATACTCAATGAGCTTCACTTATATCTTTTGAGTTAGGCAATTTAGCTCACATATGCTTCACTTATATCTTTTGAGCTTGATGATTTTTCTCCCATGTGCTTCACTTATATCTCTTGAGCTTGATAATTTTGCTCACATGTGCTTCACTTGTATCTTTTGAGCTTGATGATTTTGCTCCCATGTGCTTCACTTATATCTCTTGAGCTTGATAATTTTGCTCCCATGTGCTTCACTTATATCTTTTGAGCTTGGTAATTTTGCTCCCATGTGCTTCACTTATATATTTTGAGCTAGATAATTTTGCTCTAATGCTTCACTTAAATCTTTGTAGAGCACGGCGGTGTCATATTTTGTAGAAATAAAAACTCTCGAATCTACACTTATATCATTTTGAGAGTGCTCTCTCTAAGTAACTAGGTAATTGGCGTGTCTTATGAAATTAGTCCTAAATATGATAGGCATCCAAAGAGGATATAATAAAAACTTTCTTATTCAAGTGCATGGATTAGTAAGATAAGTTTGATTCCTCGCGATTCGTTTTGAGATATGGAGGTGGTAATATTAGAGTTATGCTAGTAGGGTGTTGTGAATCAACAAATACTTGTGTTGAGGTTAGTGATTCCTGTAGCATGCACGGATGGTGAACGGCTATGTTAGGAAGTCGGAGAATAATTGATTTATTGATTGTCATCCTTTGTGTGGCGGTCGGGATCGCGCGATGGTGAACTCCTACCAACCCTTCCCCTAGGAGTATGAATTTAGCACTTTGTTTCAATTACTAATAAAACTTTCGCAATAAGTATATGAGTTCTTCATGACTAATATGAGTCTATGGTATAGATGCACTTTCACCTTTCCACCATTGCTACCCTCTCTAGTGCCGCGCAACTTTTGCCGGTGCACAAACCCACCATATACCTTCCTCAAAACAGCCACCATACCTACCTATTATGGGATTTTCATAGCCATTCTGATATATATTACCATGCAACTTCCACCGTTCCGTCTCATGACATGTGCCATCACTTTCATTCATAAAGAGTCATTATTGTTCTCAGTATCGAGTTGTAAGTAAATAAAAGTGTGATGATCATCATTATTAGAGCATTGTCCCATGTGAGGAAAAAAAAGAGGCCAAAGAACCCAAATAAAAAAGAGAGGCCAAAGTGCCCAAACAAAAAATGAGAGAAAAAGAGAGAAGGGACAATGCTACTATCTTTTTCCACACTTGTGCTTCAAAATAGCACCATGTTCTTCATGATAGAGAGTCTCTTGTTTTGTCACTTTCATATGCTAGTGGGAATTTTCATTATATAACTTGGCTTGTATATTCCAATGATGGGCTTCCTCAAATTGCCCTTGGTCTTCATGAGCAAGCAAGTTAGGTGCACACCCACTAGTTTTTATTTTTGAGCTTTCATACACTTATATCTCTAGTGCATCCATCCCATGGAAATCCCTACTCATTCACATTGATATCTATTGATGGGCATCTCCATAGCCTATCGATACGCCGAGTCGATGTGACCATCTCCTCCTTTTTGACTCACAACCTCCACCACACTCTATTCCACCTATAACTATTATATCCATGGTTCATGCTCATGTATTGCGTGAGAGGTGAAAAAAGTTTGAGAAAGTAAGAGTGCAAAATAATTACTTGGCCAATACCGAGGTTGTGCATGATTTAAATTCATCGTGTGGGGATGATGGAGCATAGCCAGACTATATGATTTTGTAGGGATAACTTTCTTTGGCCTTGTTAATTCGAAAGTTCATGATTACTTTGCTATTGTACTTGAAGTATTATTGTTTTCATGTCAATATTAAACTATTGTTTTTAATCTTATGGATCTGAACATTCATGCCACAATAAGGGGTTACATAGAACAAATATGTTAGGTAGCATTCCACATCAAAAATTTGGTCTTTATCACTTCCCTACTCGAGGACGAGCTGGAGTTAAGCTTGGGGATGCTTGATACATCTCCAACGTATCTATAATTTTTTTTGTTCCATGCTATTATATTATCAAGTTTGGATGTTTTATATGCATGAATATGCTATTTTATATTATTTTTGGGACTAATTTATTAACTCAGTGCTGAGTGCCAGTTTCTATTTTTTCTGTGTTTTTGACCTTTTCCAGATAGGAATATCAAACAGAGTCCAAACGGAATAAAACTTTCGCCATGATTTTTTATGGCAAATATCGAAAATACCAGAAGGAAAAGATACCGGAGAGGCGGCCCGAGCGAGTCACAAGCCTGGGAGGCGCCCCCCCAAGGGCGTGGCTAGGTGGCTCGTGACCTCCTCGTTGCCCCTCCTGGCTTGTTCTCGACACCGTACGGTCTTATAAATACTGAAACTTCCAGAACTAAACCTAGATCGCAAGTTCCGCCACCGCAAGCCTCCGTAGCCACCAAAAACCAATCGGGAAACCGTTCCGACATCCTGCCGGAGGGGAATCCATCTCCGGTGGCCATCTTCATCAACATCACTTCCTCTCCGATGATGCGTGAGTAGTTCACATCAGACCTTTGGGTCCATAGCTAGTAGCTAGATGGCTTCTTCTCTTTCTTTGATCTTCAACACAAAGTTCTCCATCATCTTCATGGAGATCTATCCGATGTAATTCTCTTTTGCGGTGTGTTTGTTGAGATCCGATGAATTTTGGATTTATGATCAGATTATCTATGAATATTATTCGAGTCTCCTCTGATTTCTTATATGCATGATTTCATATCCTTGTAAGTCTCTTCGAATTATGGGTTTCGTTTCGCCAACTTGATCTATAATTCTTGCAATGGGAGAACTGCTTGGTTTTGGGTTCATACCGTGCGGTGTCCTCACCCAGTGACAAAAAGGGTAGTGAGGCACGTATTGTGTTGTTTCCATCAAGGGTAAAAAGATGGGGTTTATATCATATTGCATGAATTTATCCTTCTACATCATGTCATCTTGCTTAAATCATTACTCTATTTGTTACGAACTCAATACACTAGATGCATGGTGGATAGCGGTCGATGTGTGGAGTAATAGTAGTAGATGCAGACAGTATCAGTCTACTTGTCTCGGACGTGATACCTATATGTATGATCATTGCCTTAGATATCTTCATGACTTTGTGCAATTCTACCAATTGCTCGACAGTAATTTGTTCACCCACCGTAATACTTACTATCATGAGAGTGTTGGGGGACGATGCATGGGAAATAAAAATATTCCTACGCACACGCAGATCTAGCGATGGTGATGAGCATCTACGAGGGGGAGAGTTGATCTACATACCCTTGTAGATCGCTAAGCGGGAAGCATTAAGAAAAGCGTTTGGTGTAGTCGAACATCTTCACAAATCCGAATCGCCGAGCGTCCCGTGATCTCATCACGATCCGTCCCGCGATCTCATCACGATTCGTCCCACGATCTCATCACGATCCGTCTCACGATCTTGATCATGATCTGTCCCATGAACTCATCACGATCCGTCCTGCGATCTCCTTACGATCCGTCTCATGATCTTGATCACGATTCTTCCGATCTAGCGCCGAAAGGACGGGACCTCCGCGTTCAGCACACATATAGCTTGATGACGATCTCCGCCTTCTTGATCCAACAAGAGGGAGCGGAGAGGTAGAAGAGTTCTCCGGCAGCGTGACGGCGCTCCGTCCATGGTGGTGGAGCTATTCCGGGAGGGCTTCGCCTAAGCACTGCAGAAATCCGATCTAGAGGAGAAACTATGCACTGGAGGAACGGGTCGCACGTGGCTAAAATCTGGTGCCAAAAAACCCTAAAACCTCTAGTATATATAAGAGGAAGAGAGGAAGAGGCTTGGCCCTCAAAGGACCAGCAATTGGGTCGGCCAAATCAAGTGGGAGAGGTGGAATCCACCTCCAATCCTAGTAGGACTTGGATTCACCCTATTTTTTTGCCTTTTTCCACCCTTTTCTCTTTGGTCTTTTCTTCCCAGCCTCATGGGCCTTGTGTGGGATTTCCACCAGCCCACTAAGGGATGGTATTTACTCTCCCACAGACAATGTATCCTCTTGGGTCGAAATACCCCTCCCGATGGTCTCCCGGCACAATACCGGCACTCCCGGTACACTATCGATGAGCCCGAAACTTTTCCCGCGACCAAAATAGGACATCCTATATATCAATCTCTACCTCCGGACCATTCCGTACATACTCGTGACGTACGGGATCTCATCCAAGACTCCTAACAACCTTAGGTCAACACCATACATCACTCTATACTACCGAAATGTCACCAAACCTTAAGTGTGCTGACCCTGCGGGTTCGAGAACTATGTAGACATGACCGAGACACCTCTACGGTCAATAACAAATAGCGGGACCTGGATGCCATATTGCTTCCTACATATTCTATGAAGATCTTTATCGGTCAAACCTCTGTGTCAAGGATTCAGTTAATCCCGTATGATGTTCCCTTTGTTCTTCGGTATGTAACTTGCCCGAGATTCGATCGTCGGTATCTCCATACCTAGTTCAACCTCGTTACGGCAAGTCTCTTTACTCGTTAGGTAATACAAGATCCCGTGACTAACACTTAGTCACATTGCTTGCAAGGCTTATTGTGATGTTGTATTACCGAGTGGGCCCTGAGATACCTCTCCGTCACACGGAGTAACAAATCCCAGTCTTGATCCATGCCAACTCAACAGACACCCTCGGAGATACCTGTAGAGCACCTTTATAGCCACCCAGTTACGTTGCGACGTTTGATACACACAAGGCACTCCTCCGATGTTTGTGAGTTGCATGATCTCGTGGTCATAGGAACATATACTTGACATGCAGAAAACAGTAGCAATAATCTGACACGATCATATGCTATGTTTGTAATTTGGGTCTTTTCCATCACATCATTCTCCTACTGGATTCCTTGGTGCCTCATCTTGAGACTCCTATTGGATTGATACCTTGGTTCTCAAACTGAGGAAAATACTTATCTCTACTTTGCTCCATCACCCTTTACTCTTTAAGGGAAAAACCAACCCAAGCTCAAGAAGTAGCAAGACCATTAGAGGCGCAATGAATCGGCGACGAAGCCGGCAAGAGTAGGAAGAATACTTCTATTGATGAAGAAGAGGGCCAACCACATATGGGGGTGTCATGTGTCATTCTGAAATATTTCACATTTACGGGTATAATTCATATTTATGTTTCACACATAACACGTGAATATTTCTTCTTCCATAGAAATTAGGCTAGAGATGAAATACATTCCCGAAGGTAAAAGGTACGAGCTACAGTAAGTCAAATAGAAAATGTGTACGAGGACAACATAAATTGATAGTTATAATAAAAGTGTAATTTCAATATTCATGATTCCCAAATGTTGTACTACACGACAAGTCTTTGCATTTTTATTCAAAATATTTTGTACATCACACAAATATAACGATGATGTCCATCTACAAAAAAAATATAAACTTACTAAAAACAAATTGTCTTAACCAACTATAATATACTCGCCCCAAAAGATTGTAGTTACTCAACGCAGTAACTTACTAGCCCAAAAGTAACTTTCAAAGATTTTTATCAACAACTTTCTTTTAAACCTCCCTTCTTATGTGTTAAACTAATGTCTTAATTGTTTAACTGTTTATTTTGTTGAAAACTGAAAAGCGTGAATTAACGCACGTAATCACAATTATTTTATCCAAAAATATATGCATAACCGGCAGAAGTGATGTGTTAATTTGCATTCTATCAAAATTATGCATGTGATTTAACTCCAAGGAATACATACAAAAATTTACCATCATTCTTTCTATAGAATTTATCATTAATCGTTATTTCCAGTTTCATATATGATTTCCAATAACGGTAGGAGCTATGATATTATTACCGCTAATCATTATCTACGAATATAGGTATTCTACATATGAGGTCATCCATGAAAAATATCTCAAAATTATGCATATGACTGAACACCAGAAGGAAAGCCTATATAAACTTACAATGGTTAGAAACAGAAAATCATGCTTGGCTCTAGTTAGTCCAACAGATGGATGACCAAATTTTATTTTATGTGATTTAGTGGGTCTCTTTCACACTATTGTTGGTACGATAATTTCAAATAATACATCAGACTTCCTGGACAAAACTGCTCATATTCTATCAATAGTTCATCAGTCAAGAGGTAAATAGTTACTGACGGCATGCACAGCTATTCATACTTATCCATACTTATATTTTATAAATACGTTAGAAACTAGAGAGTATTTCAGGTCCTTATGGCAGGATGGCATTGTTTTGTCGTTTATGTCTGTTTCAGAAACATGTAACCTGTGTATTTGGACACTAGGATAGATGCATGCCAAATGCATTTGACAAGTAAACTTCCAAGTACCGGTCAATCCCTTTCATGAATAGCCGTCTGTACGGTGGATGTATTTGAAATAGCTACACTTGAGACTAAAGACCGGACACCTTGCATGGAATTTCTGTAACTATCTTAATTTCTTGTTGCATTACCAAATAGCAATGTTTTCCTTGGTACCGATGTGTTGGAATTCTGTAGAAAATACAGGACAAGTTCTGTGAAGAGAAACTACATAGTGCAGATGGTCCTTCACATAGACACATAGTTACAAGCAGAATTACAAGCAATAGAGGGATCGGAGGGGGCTCCGCCATCATCGCTCCTCCATCATCGGAGTTGGGATAACAATAAGGAAGTCGTCGTGCGTCTGAAGGACTAACACACCAGAGTAGAACCATCGCCCATGAAGAGAGTCGTACACAAAGAGTTGTAACATGAAACCAGGAAAGACATGAACGGACAGAAATGAAAAAAATCCCAGTTACACTCACCAAAGGCCAACACTGACTCAATCCAACGACATCCTATGGGAATACCCCTCTACACGCTTTTCGACGAGGCTAAGTGCACCACAAGGACAAGAAACAGAAGTACGATACATTATTCCAACCGAGGGATGATGAATCCAAAAAAAAAGAGATCGGGGTCCGTCCCGCCGGTGGGTGGCCGATATCCTCCGCACCTTCACGGCCCAAAGATCATCGGAGGCGCGAGGAACCGGCGACGAACCTGGCGAGAGTAGGAAGAAGACTTCTATTTATGAGGAAGAGAGACAACCACATATAGGGGTGTCATGTCTCATTCTGAAATATTTTACGTTTATTGGTATAATTAATATTCAAGTTTCTTACATAACACGTGACTATTTCTTAGTCCACAGAAACAAGGCTCGAGATCACATACATTCTCCAAGGTAAATGGTACGATCTAGACTAACTCAAAGAGAAAATGTTAGTCATAAACGTTTATTTTCAAAATTCAAGATTCCGAAATGTTGTACTACACCACAAGGCTTTGTAATTTTTTATTCAAAATATATTGTAAATATAACCATGATGTTCATCTACAAAAATTATATAAACTTCCTAAAAACAAGTTTTCTTAACCAACTAATGTATATTCCAACCTAATGATTGTAGTTGCTCAACGCAGTAACTTACTGGCCCAAAACAAAGTTTCAATGATTTTTATCAACAACTTTCTTTTGGAACTCCCTTCTCATATGTTAAATTAATCACTTAATTGTTTAGGTGTTTATTTTGCTGAAAAATGTAAAGCCTGATTTGACGCAAGTAATCACAATTATATTACCAGAAAATATATGCATAGTCCGCGCAAGTGTTGAGTTAATATGCTTTCTATCAAAATTATGCATGTGATTGAACTCTGTGGCGCCCCGCGTAATTACCACTATAGCGAGACGATTGCCATGGATACCAGCCCAGGAAAGCACTCTGGCATGCGCGTTTTCGACAAGTATCATGAACACATGTATTTCTATTAATGGATATGTGAGTCTTACATGGGATATATGACAAAGGTGATGGTAGCGGAAAAGCTCTACCTAAGGCAACAGGGTCTTGGTGCGGCTCCAATCCACATGGATCTGACTGGGTTACTCTCCTAGCCTGCGAACGCTCTAGCTTCTCGACGACGGAGGATGAATCCTTATGTGAACCTGGCCATGTTAAAGGCCGTTGGGTACTTTTGAATGTACTCGCAAGCAAACCAACCTAACATATACACCAAGCAAAGCAATCCATGGCGTTTAAGCATGCACTTGTTATTAGAGAAATATTAATTATCATGGCATAGCATACCTATCTTGCAGGATTAAATCTCATGATATAACAGGATTATCCAACAAGATAACTACGAAAGTAAATATGGTAAGGTAAAGCATAATGCGTAAATAATCTCTACTCCGAATATTCTCATGATCCAGTCTGAGTCTGATCCAAATCCCATCCAAATCATGCGGTCACCCGACCACTCATCATATATCCATCCCATGGCTAACATATCATATCCTTGACATTGTCCGATGTCTATGCATCTCAGCCGAGTTCTTCCATCAATATTACCATTATTAAGGTTGACCACCTAGTGAGGTTTGGACGGGCTGTCCAATACCATGGATGCGGTTATTCGAATAGATTTTACACTCTGCAGAGGTTGCGCACTTTACCCACACCATGGAGCACCTGACCTCGTGACCCCATTCGGGTGGTCTAGTGTTGCTCCAACGAAACCTACCTAACCCGTGACTCCTCCAGCATACCACCATCAATCATTCTCCCCCGGAGTCAAGCCTGGGTGGCCCTGTGTCACCCCATGACACCTGTCACCGTCGTGGCCAAACTAAACTGTCCCAAACGGGGATGCCGGCACAAAAATCAACTGGGCTCACAAGGTTATCACCTCCCATTGGGCCAAGGTAGCGCGCGCATAACCTTCCCTGTCCAGAGGTATCAGTGAAAGAGCCTGCGATCATACCAAGTCAAGGCCATCCCATACCGGCAAATGTGGTTGCACGGGTAAGCCCGGACAGGTGACTCAAGTTCAACCAATAAGTTCATTTAGCAAACGTATGGTTCATCATGATAACTTATGAGGGTAGCAACTAGTCATTTATATAATTTACTATGAATTATTATATGGAGTTTAATTAATTCTATCACAGGCATAATCAATAATTAAACATGCAAGAATAACATAGGACGATGATTTAGAGCATATGTCAGATGGTCAGCTTTCCTGGGGTCGAAGAGTACCCCGGGAGACGTGCGGAGAGTCCACTAAAAGGTTCACCGAAAACCGTTCTCTCTGGAAGGAACTGATTGAAGGGCAAAGGCAAAATGATCATTTTCAGAATGTAAAAACATTATGAAAATGTTGCCAAAATACCGGGCTCGACGAGACGAAGATGTGAGCGTTGGTTTCGCCTGGATCGATGTTTTGGAGAAAAAGATATAAAGGTTTAAAGATCAGGGACTTATCTGTAAATAAAGTATTCATAGACAGGCCCTCGGGTGCTAAAACAAAAGTGCACTTAGCTGACGTTTTCTGAAAAGGAAAACGTAAACTTGGCCGTAGAAGAGGAAAATACATTTTATCAAGCGGAAATCGTACTTTGCAAAATATTTTTCCACTTAATACGACCAGCGGGTCCGGCTGCATCAACGCCTTAGAGGCTTAAAGCGGGGGGTCCACCCTATCCTCTCTCTCTCCTCCCTTTGCCTCATCTTCTTTCTCCTAATGATGGACAAAGGAGGGAGCAGGGGTGCTTGGGTGAGCTCGATGTCAGCACTCCTCCCATCGGCTACTCCCTCTTGCGAGCCAGGCGAGCTCGCGGTGCCACCCCATGCCAAGGGGTGCCCGAAGGGGAGCTCTAGAGGGCTTGGAGGGGAGGGGCATGTGAGCAGCAGGAGTGGCGGCCATGGCCATATTCCGGTGTTCCTGTAAGGAATCCGACGAGCGAGTGCGCTGGAGTGGACTAAAGGGTGAGAAGGTGGAGGAGTGAGACCGAGAGGAACCCGGGGTGGCTATTTATACGTGCCCGACGATGAGTGGATGAGCTCGGCCGCCGTGGCCAGCTTATCACCGTCCAGGCGGTCGGGGAGGACATGCCTAGATGGTAGCGACATCAGGAAGCTTCGAGGAGGACAGAGAGAGAGCTCGAGGGCGCTCGAGAGAGATCGAGGGGGATGAAGACAAAGGAGAAAACGACATCAGCGTCACGGGCGGAATAGTTTGCCTGAGTTGTCGTGTCGTGAAGAGGAAGAAGAGATGGGTAAATGACCAGAGAGGAGGGTACGTGGGTGTTGCGGAGACGATGGACATGACCACACTGCCAGGGACTGACCAGAGGTGGCCGGTCATGGTGGACAGTGAGCAGAGCGACATTTTAGCATGCTACCTGCATGGTCACCATGGCAACATGTGCTCTGTTACGCTACTGCTCCCCTCACCTTGCCAAATAGATAGATTAGAGGTCAGTGATTCGACCTATGAGGGTTAGGATGGAAGTGGAGGCAAGAGTTGATGTATTTGAGTTCACAATGGTCCTACATGAAGGTGTCTGACATGTGGTGTGGCCACCACAGTGCTCAGCTTTTCCTGATCTTTGTCAGAGAGTGATCACTCACTAGGGATACCATTCTTACCAAAATTCAGCACCAACGGATTGCTCTAGATAGCACCTCCTTTGCAAACTTACAAACTAGTCAGAAATGGAAAAGAGGCTACTGGGAAAGACTGGCTAGATGGAAACAACTAGAAATTGATGAAGACCAATGATTTGATGATACTAAGGCTCTGCAAAAGTTTCATATCATTCAGAAGTACAAAAATGGTACTAGCATCACATAGTATCTGAATGAACATAAACTTACGAAAAATGATGTGGAAGATTGGTTGGATGGTTTTTGGTTTACATGAGTTATTTAGCAGTGTTAACCATCATGAAAATTTTCAGCACAAATAGGTAAAGCAATAGAGCACTTGCTTTGGAACTTGCCCAACTGGACAAAAATTGCAAATTGATGTGATGCTCAAAATTTGAACTATGGAACTTGGGTTGTTGATGGAAATGGAAAATATATGGATAGGAGAAGCTCCATGATTTATTTGGGATTTTTCTTGCCTACCAAAATGGTAGTTCCTTTAGAAAAGTGCCCAAAATGCAATATTGGCATTAAATAGGAAAATGCAATTTCCGTTATTAAATTATGGCCAATATTTTTATGGGAGCTCAATATGCTCACAAAGAATATGTCCACAAGTTTTCATGAACTCTGGAAATGGATAGATATTTTCCTGGATTTAATTCCTTTAACTGGCAAAAAAGGAATTAATTATAAATGAAAAATATTGCAAATGACTTGGAAATATTTTTACATCTCCAGGGTTTATAGATAAAGGATGATCACTGGGAAAACTTTGGGATATGGAAGAACAAAGGAAATTGGGGTTCCTTTGTTGCTGGAAAGATTGGGGTTTCCGTTTCGATAACTCAGAAGGTAGGGTTTCGATGGCAAAACCCTCAAAAAAGATCTTGGGTGGCAAGGTTGGACTACAAGTAATATCGGTTGGTAGAAATTCATATACCCAAGACTGGAAGAAATTCGATTACACCAAGAAAAAAATTCGGGAGTCAAATCCCGCAAAGGAAAAAAACAGGAGCCAATACCAGCGTGTTACAAAGCTACCCCCCTTAAGAAAATCTCGTCCTTGAGATTTCCCCTCTTAACTACCGGGGAATGGGGACTTACCTATGTGCGACTTGGATCCATCAGCGGTCTTGTCTTTGTTGGATCACTGACCTTTTAAATGCCTCTTCTGATGGACCACGTGTTGTCTCTGCACACAACTTCCTTGAAACCTTCTCTTTCCTAACAGGTGTACCTTTTGTTCTGATAGGGGTGTGGTTGGGTGGGGTAGTGAGTAGTACCAACAGACAGCTCAGTTTCCAAGGCCTAGAAGTATCTGCATTGCGTTTTATTGTAGTGCTTCATATCCTGACTGTTATGGGCAAGACATCCCTTCCTGGTACCAGGCTTACATGCTCATATGGTCTTGAGTGAGTGGGAGACGCTTTCCCTTTTGGCGGTGTCAGAATGACTAGTCTGCCTATGGGTTCAATTGTGATTTCTCTTTTTTTCTTCAGCATTCCGACCTTCTCCTTAGATGATCCACAGTTCAAGGAACAACTTGACCAAGCTGTTGCTGCTATATCCCCAACTGAAATGTCAGGCAGAATCACCAAGTAATCATACTCAATAATGGCTTATTCCAATGAGGTTATGCTGTCTATGAGTTGTTGCTACTGGCATGCTTTGAGCCATTCTATTTGAATGACTTGTCTCAAACTCTATCGCTAGTGAAGGTGGCTCTGTCATGTATAGCTTCTGTAGTCCGTGCCATGATCACTGAGCGGAACACAGTATTGCCAGCATCCGGTGTATATTTCAGAGTATGGCCTCTTGTTTTGGCCGATATTCGTGTTGAGTGCGGCGAGCTCGCTTGTAGCCACATGTAAAGCATTGTCGTGGCTGCATATGCAAGAGTCTGACAAGGATTGGTAATACCACTTCAACTATGAAACCATATCTTGTTGACCATCACGGGGGTGATTTGTCAACAACTCCTTGGTTCTTGAAAATTCCTTTGATGCACCTGTAATGACATGCCAATATGGCTCCTTGATTATTTTCCCGGCTTGTCGGGCTTGTTCTCACAACTTACTCTTGCATACCTCACAGGGTTGATGTGCTCATATTCTTCTTTAAAGTAGAGGGCCAGTGTTTCTCTGAACCCAGTCATTCCTGTTTACGAGTGGATCGCATGAACTGATCCACTAGACTTAGAAGCTTTCCTTCATGTGGCTTGTTGCGGAAGGTCAGGTGCCTTATGCCGAATGTTTTCCACGGTAGCATGTTGTGGAAGATGGGAGTGCCATACCCTAGAAGGATCTCTCACTGAGTGGCGTACCAAGGAAGATTTCTAGTCTGGTATTGTAAGCTCTTCTTGGTTGCTTGGGGGCATAGGCTGGGTTCCTTATACCAGAAGGCTTGTGTGCACAGTCGAATCTATGGCCGATTCTGGCTTCCTTCCGAAGTATCCGGAATTTTACCTATAGCAGAGCCAAAACATGATATAAGCCATACCTTGACTGAAGATATTCATTGGTCAACCACATCGCTTGTCTTCTGTTGATCTGATCATTACTGCTGTAAAGGTTGCATGATTGATGCAGACCTCATGTTCACAATTAATCCTTAATACCATATGTTGTCAGTAGTACATAGTCGATGGATAACTCAGTCATTCCTGTTTACGAGTGGATCGCATGAACTGATCCACTAGACTTAGAAGCTTTCCTTCATGTGGCTTGTTGCGGAAGGTCAGGTGCCTTATGCCGAAAGTTTTCCACGGTAGCATGTTGTGGAAGATGGGAGTGCCATACCCCAGAAGGATCTCTCACCGAGTGGCGTACCAAAGAAGATTTCTAGTCTGGTATTGTAAGCTCTTCTTGGTTGCTTGGGGGCATAGGTTCGGTTCCTTATACCAGAAGGCTTGTGTGCACAGTCGAATCTATGGCCGATTCTGGCTTCCTTCCGAAGTATCCGGAATTTTACCTATAGCAGAGCGAAAACATGATATAAGCCATACCTTGACTGAAGATATTCATTGGTCAGCTACATCGCTTGTCTTCTGTTGGTCTGATCATTACGGCTGTAAAGGTTGCATGATTGATGCAGACCTCATGTTCACAATTAATCCTTAATACCATATGTTGTCAGTAGTACATAGTCGACAGATAACTCCATTTGATTTAGTTGAACTTCCAACCATTTGAAGTTCTCATTGATTCTAGGCAACCGTAAACTTCTCAATATTTCTCGCAAACCTTGTTCACAGTGCCCAGAAAATTTTGTATTTGTATCAGTGAATTCCAGGAATTGCTTTAAAATTCGTATCATCATACCAGGGTTTACTTGTTGCTCCTGGAACCTTCACATTCTAGAAATATGTCCTCGGCGTATGATAAATGATTCTTGGGTCCATTGGGAGAAGGCTCAGGGTTCACTTCACTAACTGAAATAATCCTTGTATATTATGACCTTGTCTATTGAACACATATCTTGCTTCTGACCCATTCTTCAATCTTGACAGATTTGGTGTTGCTGTCCCGAATAACAGGTAGTTGAATCTGGATTATTGAGTATTATCCTAGTTGCATGTTGATCTTCTTAGGCAACTCTTGCGGATGGATACAGTCGGTGCGAAGAGACGAAATCGAGTAAGAAACAAGAACCGCGAAAAACCCAAAAAGCAAATAAAGCTCAATTTTTTGCGGACCTTACACATGTGGCGAAGGATCCACTAGCATAACTAGTATAGCACACTCGATGCACCTCTAAGGATTTAGAAGCAAAACCACAAAATGCTCCTAGAAGCACTGGACTCAAGCTACTACTACTTCCTTAGGGAGCATCACACTCGACGAAGGACCATAGCCAAAGTGTCTTAGTCAATGTTCGTAAAGTTATCGAGGAGAGATAGAATTTATAAGCATTTCCCAAAGGAAACTAGAGTAAGAAGAGAAATTCCATGGCTAGCAAGTAGGGTAAGGATATCTAGTTTACCTAGGGGTTTCAGGGCTCACGGGTCATTGCCTTGGCGCGAGCATTTCACACCGGAGGCAAGGGCCACAAGAGTTGGGGTCTAATGGAGACAAAGACCTATGGTGTTGTATTATGATCAATAGTAGCCGTGTGAAGTGTCAAAGATGGCTGAAATCCATCTAGGCTTTCTACTGAGCACAAGACAATGAAGTCTGGCTAGGGTAACCTATAGTCAGCCTGGCTGCTCTGATACCATCCGTTGTGGCGTCCTGCCTGATTACCACTATAGCTAGACGGTTGCCACACATACAAACCCATGAAATCACTCGGGCATGTGTGTTTACAACAAGTATCATGAACATAGGCATTTCTATAAATGGATATATGAGTCTTACATGGGATATATGACAAAGGTGATGGCAGCGGAAAAGCTCTATCTAATGCAGCAGGGTCTTGGCGCGGTTCTAATCCACAGGGATCTGACTGGGTTAATCTCCTAGCCTGCGAACGCTCTGGATCCTCGATGACGGATGATGGATCCTTATGTGAACCTAGCCATGTTAAAGGCTGCTGAGTACTTTTGAATGTACTCGCAAGCAAACCAAACTAACATATACACCAAGCAAAGCAATCCATGGCATTCTAGAATGGATTTGTTATAGAGCAATATTAATTATCATGGCATAACATACCTATCTAGTAGGATAAAATCTCATGATATAACAGGATTATCCAGCAACATAACTACTAAAGTAAATATGGTAAGGTAAAGCATAATGAGTAAATAATATATACTCCAAATATTCTCATGATCCAATTTGAATCTGATCCAAATCCCATCTAATTCATGTGGTCACCCGACGACTCACCTTATAGCCATCCCATGGCTATCATATAATATCCTTGACATCGTCCGATGTCTATGCATCTGAGCCGAGTTCTTCCATCGATATTACCATTATTACGGTTGATCACATATTGAGTTCTGGAAGGGCTGTCCAATGCCGTGGACGCGACTATTCGAATAGATTTTACACTCTGCAGAGGTTGCGCACTTGACCCATGCCTTGGACCACCTGACTTCGTGATCCCATTCGAGTGGACCAGTAATATTCTAACAAAACCTGCCTAACCCATGACTCCTCCACCGTACCACCGGAAATCATTCTCCCGAGATTCAAGCCCTGGGTGGCCCCCGTGACACCTGGCACCGCCGTGCCCAAACTAAACTGTTCCAAACGGGGACGCCGGCAGAAAACTCAACTGGGCTCACAAGTTTATCGCCGCCCACTGGGCCAGGGTAGCGCGCACGCATAACCTTCCCTCTCTGGAGGTACCGGTGAAAGAGCACGTGATCAGACCAAGTCAAGGCCGTCCCATACCGGCAAATGTTGTTTCGTGGGTAAGCCCAGACAGGTGACTCAAGATCAACCACTAAGTTGAGTTAGCAAACGTGTGGTTCATCACGATAACTTATGAGGGTAGTAACTAGTCATTTAATTTTTTACTATGAATTCTTATATGGAGTTTAATTAATTCTATCTAGGCATAATCAATAACTAAACATGCAAGAATAAGACAGCGATGTTTTAGAGCATATGTCAAATGGTCGGCTTGCCTCGGGTCAAAGAGTACTCCGGGAGACGTGCGGAGAGTCCACAGAAAGGGTCCCCGAAAACCGTTCTCTCTCGAAGGGGTTGACTGAAGGGCAAGGACAAAATGGTCATGTTAAGAATGTAAAAACATGATGAAAATGATGCCAAAAGACCGGGCTCGACGAGACGAAGATGTGAGTGTTGGTTTCACCTGGATCGAGGTTTTGGAGAAAAAGATATAAAGGTTTAAAAATCAGGGACTTATTTGTAAATAAAGTGTTCAGAAACAGGCCCCCGAGGGCTGAGCCGAAAGCGCACGCAGTTGAAATACGCTTTCTGAAAAGGAAAAAGTAAACTTGGCCGCGGAAGAGGGAAATACATTTTATCAAGCGGAAAGCGTACTTTGGAAATACGTTTCCACTTAATATGACCAGTGGGTCCGGTTGCGTCAGCGCCTTAGAGGCTTATAGGGGGGCCCACCCTATCCTCTCTCTCCTCCCTTTGCCTCATCATCCTTCTCATGACGCGGGACAAAGGAGGGAGTAGGGGTGCTCGGCCAAGCTCGATGTCGGCGCTCCTCCCGTCGGTTGCGCCTGCTTGCGAGCCAGGCGAGCTCGCGGTGCCACCCTGTGCATAGGGGTGGCCGCAGGGGAGCTCGAGAGGGCTTGGAGCGGAGGGGCCCGTGAGCGCCAGGAGCGGCGGCCATGGCCATATTCCGGTGCTCCGACAAGGAATCCGACCGTGCGAGTGCGCTGGAGTGGACTAAAGGGTTATGAGGTGCTGGAGTGAGCTCGAGGCGAACCCGCTGGTGGCTATTTATCGGTGCCCGACAGTGAGTGGATGAGTTCGGCCGCCATGGCGAGCTTATTACCTTCCTGGCGCTCGGGGAGTTCCTGGCTGGACGGTAGCAGCATCGGGAAGCTTCAATGAGGAGAGAGAGCTCGAGGGCGCTCCAGAGAGCTCGATGGGGATGAAAACAGAGGAGAAAATTACATCGGCGTCACGGGCAGAATAGTTCGCTGGAGTTGCCATGGCGTGAGGAGGAAGAAGAGAGGGGGAAATGAACAGAGAGGAGGGTACATGGGTGCTGCGGAGACGATGGACACGACCACGCGGCCGGGGAGTGAGCAGAGGTGGCCACCCATAGTGGATAGTGCGCAGAGCGCTGGTTTGGCCTGTTCCTTGCGTGGTCACAACGCCAACACGTGCTCTGTCACACTACTGCTCCCCTACCCTTGCCAAATAGATAGATCAGGTGTTAGTGATCCGACCTTTGAGGGTGTGGATGGAAGTGGAGGCAAGAGTTGACGGATTTTAGTTCACAATGGTCCTGACATTAAGGTGTTTGACATGTGGTGTGGCCACCACAATGCTCACCTTGGCCTGATCTTTGTCAGAGAGTGATCACTCACTAGGGTTACCATTCTTACCAAAATTCAGCACCAATGTATTGCTCTAGATAACACCTTCTTTGCAAACTTACAAACTGGTCAGAAATGGAAAAGAGGGTGCGGGGAAAGATTGGCTAGATGGAAACAACTGTAAATTGATGAAGACCAATGATTTGATGACAGTAAGGCTCTGCAAAAGTTTCGTGTCATTTAGAAATACCAAAATCCTACTTGCTTCACAAAGATTCCAAATGAAAAAAAACTTTGGAAAAATGTTGTGGAAGAATGGTTCGTTGGATTGAGCTTGTTTTTGGTTTCCATGAGTGATTTAGCATTGTTAACCACCATGAAAAATTTCAGCTAAAATAGGTAAAGTAATAAAGCACTCTCTTTGCAACTTGCCCAACTAGACAAAATCTACAAATTGATGTGGTGCTCAAAATTTGAAATATGGAACTTAGGTTCTTGATGGAAATGGAAAATATATAGATAGGAGAATCTCCACAATTTATTTTGGACTTTTCTTGGCTACCAAAATGGTAGTTCCTTATTAAATTATGGCAAATATTTTTATGGGAGCTCAATATGCTCACAAAGAATATCTCCACAAGTTTTCATGAACTCTGGAAATGGATAGATATTTTCCTAGATTTAATTCCTTTAACGGGCAGAATAAGGAATTAATCATAAATGAAAAATATTACAAATGACTTGGCAATATTTTTATGTATCCAGGGTTTATAGATAAAGGATCACTAGTACAAAATGGCCCATTTGTCCCCATTCTAGAGGCCCATTAGCCCCTGTTTTGTAACTGGGACTAAAGGGTCGGGACTAAAGCCCAAAACCTTTGGGCTCGGTTCGCTTACGAACCAGGACAGAAGGGGCTCCACGTGGCCGTTCGGGGAGCTCAGGCAGGAGGACCTTTAGTCCCGGTTAGTAACACCAACCGGGACCAAATGGCATACACGCGTCAGCATCTGGCAGGAGCTAGGTTTTTTTAAAGGCGGGTTTTAGGGGGTTTTGGAGGGTTAATTTGGGGGTTTCATATTGTGTTAGCTAGCTAATAGAGAGAAGTGTCCTCTCTTTCTCCATGCTTGGTGGACGCTAGATACTATAGAGAGAACTCGACTCGCTAGCTAGTAAACAAATGAAAGAACCATTAAGTACACAAGATCGTCATGAACACATACAGAGAGAAGTGATCGACCTCTCTTTCTCCGAGAGATTGGTCGAACAACAAGTTTTCATATATCTATCCGACACTACTAGCTACATATATATAATATAAGATCTCTTACAATACTAAGATCCAATCACAAATCCGCATAGTATCCCTCGTCTTTAGGTATGACGTGGTCAAGAAAGAATCCCGCCAATTCCTCTTGAATTGCTCATATGCGATCATGTGGTAGGAGTTCATCCCGCATCTGCCAGATCTAATTTATAGAAGGGGGTCAATACATACATATATATGAATAAAACTCAACACAATTGATGGTACTATATAAAATAAAATTGTGAATATTATTTACGTAGTTCAAATTGTTTGTCAGAGTAGCCCAGCTCAGAGGTCGAGTCATGAATGAACTCGCATACGTAGCACTTTACGAGAATAGAGTTCAATCAAATTTATAAGCAAGCATGGTAATGATATACTGATGAAAATTTGAATCAATTAGAAATGCCCGGAACTAGCTAGTACTACTTACTTTGGTGTGTGTAAATCGCAACTCATTGTTTAGACCGGGAATCTTTCGGGTGAACTTCTTCCAAACCCTACCAGGCAAAGAAAATGATTACTCGATATCAGGAAATTAACGAAAGTTGCATGCCGATATGGTCCCGGTATTGACTGAACTTACTTCTTGAGCATTACTTCTCAAGTCTAAGATGGTTACTAATGCCCCGTCAAGCTTATTGGATAGCAGAATAAAGTGGTAACTGCGCACACATATATAACTCATCAATTACATTACTTAACATCGAGTAAGCGAAATCGGGTATAAAGAGAAGACATCAACACTCACATGAAGTTGTAAGGAAAGAGTATGTCCCTTTTGTTTTGATGTATAAGGACCGACTGTAGCAAGTTCTCCTCGGTCTTTTTGATTTCATTTCGTACGTCCATTCATTTATGGCATTTGGGCTAATGAACCCAACATCGAAGATTCCTGCTTTTGTGCATTCGATGATCTTCAATCAGCATAATATAGTGAGGATAATTATATATGCATGCACTGAACGAGTTGAGCTAGAGACCTAAATATAGAAGTAATACTTACAGACAGTAGGAAGTCATGAGTTGTTTGTCGAGGGCCAGTTGATTGTATAACTGAAATAACTCCACAACTTAAATAGGCATCACGTTGAGTCCAATGAATTCGTGCTCTGGTTTCACTCTAGCATACATAGTGTCTCTCGCAGACTCCCTGCAGGTTTTCATGTACCACTCATGCAATTTGTCCATCATCATTTTTAGAGGAGGGTGATCAGGTTTGATGAGAGGCTTCCCGTGCACGTATTTATAATCTTCTTTTGTTACCTCAACCGTTTGAAAAATTACATCATCCCCCAAGTAATCACCATGTTTGGTACCGGGAAGTAGCACCGGATGATTAACAATATTGCTAGACACCTTGAGTGGGGCCACGATTGCTTCTCTTGTTCGTCGAGCTGGGGAATTGTTTTCCCACTTCTTCGTTCTTTGACTCTTGCAGCACTAGAAGTACTTCCCGACCGCTTCGCTTCATTATATGTCTGTATAATACATCGGTCATAGTTTGATGGCAGCGGAGTCGGTGATGGTCGGTTCAGGGCATCCGGAGTGCGCTTCGCTTTCACCGTATCTACCGTTTCCTTCAGAGGTGGATGTTTCCATGCAAAATGGGACTTCACTTCGGCCGTAATGATGTCATATTTTTCTTCGTCACTTCTCTCGTATGGTAACTTTGGAAGAGGCTTGAGGGTTGTACCGAATTTGAATTTCTTCCCGCCAATTGTATTGCTAGCCGCCGGGGCGGCGGTGGTGTCTCTCTTCCGTCATGGCTGTCGCTTCGGAGGAGGCGGAGTGGCCTGACATGCCGGAGGAGGAGGAGGAGGAGGAGGCTGAGTGGCCTAACGCGCCGCAGGAGGAGGAGGAGGCTGAGTGGCCAGACGCGCCGGAGGAGGCGGAGTGGCCTCACGCGCGGGAGGAGGCGGAATGATCCAACGTGCTGGAGGCGGCAAAGGAGGAGGCAGAGTGCCCTCACACGCCGACAGAGCCATAGAAGGATGTGGAGTGCCCTGATTACTCGCCAGAAGAGGAGGAGGAGGCGGAGTGCCCTGACTCGCCAGAGGAGGAGGAGGAGGCGGAGGCATCCATTTTGGAAGCTTGATGTACTCCTTCCGCCATAGACATGTACTACTCAAAGCATGAATCGGGTGATTTTCCCCTTCACCTGTATGCTAGTCAAGCTCGAGCACTTCAAATCCCTCCATTACTTCATCCACCATCACAAAAGCATAGCCATGTGGAATCGGAAGGCAGTGAAAATTTCCGTTGGGTTGAGGAGGTGCAATAGAGCCGACAACCGCCTTGAAAGTGATGTTCTGGAATTTCGTCATAAGCTCGCAATGTTGAGTCTTTGTGATAGTATCCACGGGGTAGCTAGGAGTCGTGAAGTCAGGCTGAATGAGCTCCGTGGAAGCCATGCTGCTTCTTCGCTGAGATGGCGGGGTAGCTTCTGGGGTAGCTTCATGGCGCTGAGATGATTCGCTGGCAGCTCGCTAGCTGTCAAGTTACTCTAGCTTTTCTAATCTTGCATTAAGCTTCTGCATGTCGCTCAACTCGCTTTCCTATTTCTCTACCGGCTTCTGTAATGTCCTGCATCGAGAAACCCGACCTTCCACGAAATGGAGCCTGGTGTGCCTAGTGTTCGTCCAGGGTGCTCAGGATTCCCGAGGGCCCCAGTCAGATTGTCCTTCTGTCTGTAGGGAATGAACGTCCCTACCCGCGTTGCGGTGATATACTTATGAAGCTTATTGACGGGTATTGCAAGTTGCTTGTCCGTCCAATGGCACTTCCCTGTTTCAGGGTCCAAACTTCCCCCAACCCAAAATAACAAAGTCCTTCAACGGTCTGGCTAGTTCAATGTGTGTGGTTCGACCCCTTTAGCAATCAGGTCATTCTCAGCTTTTTCCCACAACGGCCGGGCTTTGAGCTAGCCACCTGACCCCGTGTGATGGTGATACTGCTTCTTTGTAGCATTGATCTTGTTTGTCTCTGAAATTTTCTTACTCTTGTCCGATGTCTTGTAGGCCACAAATGCGGGCCAGTAATCTCTTATCTTCTCAAATCGGTCGAGGAATTCTGGATTCTTCCCTTTGTCGACAAACTTTGATTTCAACTCATTTTTCCACCTCCTGAATAGAGCTGCCATCTTCTTAAAAGCACATGCCTTGACCAGTGGCTCTATAACTAGGTTATTCGATTCCTCCTCTGGCGGTAGGGTGAAATTTGCCTTCAGCGAGGTCCAAAGATCATCTTTCTGTCTATTTGTGGCATAAGAAATTCTAGGATCGTCATCATTAGGCTTATTCCATTGGTTGATGCTAATCAGGATGTTGTCCCTAACAATAGCTCCGCACTGAGCAGCAAATGCGTCCTTGGTCCGCTTTGGTTCAATCGGTAGGCCATCGTGCGCGTGTGTTCTGATCGTGAACCTTTCATCCTTGCGCAACCTTATCTTCGGGCCTCGTCTCGTTACCGAAGTTTGGCTCGATCCGGAGGGCTATAAAATAATAAAGAAGAATTAATATATGTACATACCAAAACAATCAATGCATCAATTAGATAGTCCGCATAGGCTTAATTAATATATATTCCTCGCCAGACTTTGCAACAGCTCCCTCCTCCGTTCGGTCACCGGAGCCGTCACCATGGTCTCCTTCTTCCTCCGGCATTCGGTCACCAAAGCCATCATGATCATGTCCTTCCTCCTCCATTGTTCTATCACCAGAGCCGTCATCCTCACCTTCCAGAGCATCGGCGTCGTTGAGAAACGACAAGACATCACGTCCGGCTCGGATTATGTCCCCCAACAACTGTTCTCTTTCCAAGTCTCTTTGATCCATAGTTTCTGCAAATATTACAATATGCCAATTAATATACAAACATGAGAGATGGATCTATTAGTGGCAAACATAGACCTATCTAGCTAATCACAACAAGGAATCATATTAGTGGCCTTGATGCTTCTATAGTTTGGGGTGGCCTGGATGACGCTTCTAGGGTTTGGCGTGGCCTGAACGCTTCTAGGATTTGGTCGGGTGAGAGGGGGTTCATCGACGTCCCCCCTGATGTTGAAGAGTTACCAGAGTTTTCTATGAACAAAAAATACTACCTATCACATGACATGTCCGGCGATCGGACCAGACCGCCTCTCTCATGAATGTCCGGCATCTGGACCGCCTATCTCATGAATGTCGAACAAGGGATTCTCTTAACATTTAAGGGATTTAACAAAATGGTGCCATTCTGGATCTATAGAAAATGGTCCATATTTTTCCTGATCTCATCTACCCATCTACATGTCACATTGTCTAGTGTAAAAGGATTCAAGAAAACCATGGCTTAATCATTAGCTGGAAGTAACAGGCGCATAATGGTACAAAGCTCTCAAAAATTTTTTTGGAACGGAGTCCCGGATAGGATAATTAATTAGCTTTTTGTACGAAGTATAACAAGAGCCTTCTGAATATTTCTATTCGGAAGGCTTTTGCTGAAATTCGTACCAAAAAGGGAATTATTCTATCCAGAACTCCAGTCCAAAAACAACTTTGAAGAGCTTCGTCACATCATACGCCTGTTACTTCCGGCTAATGTTGAAGCCATGGATTTCTTCAATACTTTGACAGACAACGTGACATATAGAAGAATATATATATATATATATACATATATATATATATGAAATTAGAAAAAAATTGGATCAACTTGTGCACATCCATAATGGGGACATTCTTGGTAAATCTATGTCAAAAATGCCACATGACATGCCCGACGTACCACCTCATGTCGAAGTTATCGGGGAGGGGGTATACGACAATGACTCTCACCCCTCATGTCCAACGTACGACATCCCCCCTCATGTCATGGACGACATCCCCCCTCATGTCGAAGTTATCGAGGAGGGGGTAGACGACAACGGTGCTCACCCCTCATGTCCGACGTCTGACACCCCCCCTCATGTCATGTCTGATGTCCCCCCTCATGTTGAATTCCCGAGAGACATAGGGGTCTTCTAACGTGGCACTACCCAATATAGGCGAAGGGGGATAACATCCAGGAAGGTTTTCCCAAAGTCTACATTTTCGGACGGATGAACCGGAAGGGGGCGGTTCCAAGTTCGTTATGCTAGGTGCTTGTGATAGACGAACAGAGGGCATATATATATTTTTGATCGTTTTTCAGATATTAATTATTTTCATCGGAGTTACGATTAATTTTCTATTAATTTCTAAAGTTTTACCAATATCTTGAAAATTCTGTTATGTCAGAGAATTCCTCGGCTTTAAACATCACTTATTTGTTTTCTAAAGGATACAACTATTGTTCTATACATCCTATGGGTTAGTGCCTTATATCAATATTGATCACTCTCCTATGATCTACAAGATAGTATCTATTGCATCTATGCTAGAGTCCATTAGCTTGCTCAAAACTTTGTTTGAAAAGTGCCACATGATATTAATTCTATGAACACATGGGGGCACTTTATCAAAATCTACATACATGAACATCTACATACATACATGTACATAACGGGGGCACTTGCTCTATATCCAGAAAGTGTCACTTGCTCAAAATCTACATACATACATCTACATATACATCTACATACATGAACAAAGAAAAATCTATGAAAAAAGGGAAGCTGGCCGGGGCCGCCGCGGCTCATAGCGGGGGCGGCGAGGGCTCGGGGACGAGCGAGAGCGTGCGGGCTCCGAGGCGGAGATAGCGACAACGATGGTGATGGCGGGGCAGGGGCGCGGTGAGGGCTCGTGGAGGAGCGACAACGCGCGAGCTCGGGGGGCAGCGATGGCGACGGCGAGGCGGGGCAGGGGCGCATCGACGGCGGGGCAGGGGCACGATGATGAAGGGGCAGGGCCACGTCGATGGCGGGGCAGGGGCACGATGACGATGTCAAGGCAGCTTGGCAGCATCGTCGGGGGAGAGGACGAGGAGAGATCGAAGAAACTGAGGCGTAAACTGCTAAGTGCCTACTTATATACCTAGAGCATGGGTTCCGGTTGGCAGCAGAAACAGGGAGCAATGCCCCCCTTTCGTCCCGGTTGGTGGCTGCCACCAACCGGGACTAAAGGCGAATTTCAGCACCCCAAAGGGTGGGAAGCAGAGACCTTTAGTCTTGGTTGATGGCTCGAACCGGGACGAAAGGTGGGCATTGGTACCGTTTGGTGGTTCCAACCGGGGCGAAAGGCACACTTTCGTGCCTATTCGAGCCACCAACTGGGACCAACAGCCTAGCATAGCGGTGTCTAAAATTTTAGTCCCACCTTGCTAGTTGAGAGGCGCTCGCACCTATTTATAAGACCCGTCGCGACTACAATTTCGAGCTCCTCTCTAAAGCAGGCCTGTGTGGCACTAATGAACCTCTTACTGCCCTGTGGGGCCTACTTGCCCAATGCGCTTGCATGCTAGCCCAGCTAATAATTGGGTTTCTAGTTGTATGCAGGCCGTTATGGCATAGTAGGCGGGCATTTCTTTATGTTATTTTATTTTGCTAATAAAGAGTTTAACAAAAAACTTTATGAAAATTCTTTTTGCTACTGAAGTTTTTACCAAAAAAGACTTTGATAATTTTAGTTGAATAAATTTTCTAAATTTTAAGTTAAAATTATTTTGAGAATAACTAGAGGTTTATAAAAGCTTTTTAGTTGATTCTTTTTGCTATTGATGAATTTTATACTTTTTTTAGTTGATCATAACAAAGTATTTTAATTGATTATTTTTAGTTCATTCTTTTTAGTTAATGTTTTAGTTGATTCTTTTTAGTTCATTCTTTTTAGTTAATATTTTAGTAGATTATTTTTAGTTCATTCTTTTTAACAAGTAAATACTTTGATAATTTTAGTTAATATTATTTTGATTCTTTTTAGTTCATTCTTTTTCGTTAATATTTTATTTGATTGTTTTTAGTTCATTCTTTTTAACAAATAAATACTTTGATAATTTAAGTTGATTCCTTTTGCTATTAGAGTTTTATAAAAGATTTTTAGTTTTCTATTAAAGTTTGTAAGAAAAAAAATACTTTATGAAAATTCTTTTAGTTAATTATTTTTGCTATTAGAGTTTTATAAAAGCTTTTTAGTTCATTCTATTTGCTATTAGTTCATTCTTTCAGCTAAATGACTCTGAAATTGAAAAGCTCTACAAATGAACTCTAAAAACGTTGAAAGGTGGCATGGTATCACCATTTCACCCACGTAGCATGTGCTAAAAAGTTGAGAGGGTTACAGCAAAAATTGGATGCACTTCGTGTACAAAATGGTCAATCTCTTTAGAAGTATCAGGGTTTCAGACGAAAACTCATTTGTTACAAAAGGATTTCATTTTTTCTTTGCGTAAGCAAAGCCATCATTAGAGCCATCATCCGAATAGTTGTGGAGAGAAAGTCTTCACTTTTTCTTCAATTGTGTTCTTTGCTTATTGCGCCATAACCATGGATAATCTTCATCATTTAACAGGGTGCTTGGGTCAGCCTTGACTTTGAAGGGAGGAATTTCATGAAACTTTTCATAATCTTTAGACATGTCTCTCTTGCCCTCCAATCCCACGATGTCTCTTTTTCCTGAAAGAACTATGTGTCACTTTGGCTCATCGTATGATGTATTCACTTCCTTATCTTTTCTTTTTGTCGGTTTGGTAGACATGTCCTTCACATAGAAAAACCAACGCCACATCATTGGCTATCACGAATGGTTCGTCTGTGTACCCAAGATTGTTCAGATCCACTATTGTCATTCCGTACTATGGGTCTACCTGTATCCCGCCTCCTGAGATATTGACCCATTTGCACTGAAGCAAAGGGACTTTAAAATCATGTCCATAGTCATGTTCCCATTTTCCTCTATGTAACCATAATATGTGTCCTTTCCCCTCTTGGTTGCTGCATCAAAGCGGACACCGATGTTTTGGTTGGTGCTCTTTTGATCTTGGGCGATCATGTAAAATGTATTCCCATTTAGCTCGTACGCTTTGTAAGTCAAGATAGTCGAAGATGGTCCCCTGACCAACGAGTACAGCTCATCAGAAACAATTTTCTTACCCATGAGACGTGTTTGCAAACAACTGCCAAAAGTCTTGATGTGTTCACATGTAATCCAGTTGTCACATTGCTCCAGGTGTTTGCAGCGCAGAATATTCTTGTGTTGATCGACATACAGGGTCACCAAGGTAGAATTCCATAGAATTGTGTAGTGTGCTTGAGACCAAGAATGCCCGTCCCTACTGTTGGGGAATGTTGTAGGGGAAACAAAAAGTTTCCTACGCACACGCAAGATCTATCCTTGGTGATGTGCATCTACGAGAGGGAGAGTGGATCTACAAATCTTTGTAGATTGCTAAGCTGGAAGCGTTAAGACACGCGGTTGATGTAGTTGAACATATTCGCCATCCAAATCACCGAGCGTCCCGCGATCCCATCATGATCCGTCTTGCGATCCAATCACGATCCGTCCCGCGATCTCATCACGATCCGTCCCGCGATCCAATCATGAATCTTCTCGCGATCTTCATCATGGTCCTTCCGATCTAGCGCCAAACGGACGACACCTATGTTGGGAAACATTGCATGGGAAACAAAATTTTCCTACGCACACGCAAGATCTATCCATGGTGATGAGCATCTACGAGAGGGAGAATGGATCTACATACCCTTTTAGATCACTAAGCGGGAAGCGTTAGCAAATGCGGTTGGTGTACTAGAACGTCTTCTCGATCTAAATCGTCGAGCGTACCAAGATCTCATTGTTGGGGAACGTTACATGGGAAACAAAAAATTTCCTACGCACACACAGATCTATCCATGTTGATGAGCATCTATGAGAGGGAGAGTGGATCTACATACTATTGTAGATCGCTAAGCGGGAAGCGTTAAGAAACGCGGTTGGTGCAGTCGAACGTCTTCGCGATCCATATCACCGAGCGTCCCGCGATCTCATCATGATCCGTCCCGCGATCCAATCACGATATGTCCCGCTAACTCATCAGGATCCGTCCCATGATCTCATCATGATCCGTCTCGCAATCTCGATCACGGTCCTTCCGATCTAGCGCCGAACGGACGGCACCTCCGTGTTCAGCACACGTGCAGCTTGATGACGATCTCTGCCTTCTTGATCCAGTAAGAGGGAGCGGAGAGGTAGAAGAGTACTCCGGCAGCACGAAAACGCTTGGGAAATGGTGGTGGAGCTATTCCGGCAGGGCTTCGCCTAAGCACAGTAGAAATCCGATGTAGAGGAGAAACTATGCACTGGAACAACCGGTAGCACGTGGCTGGAAATAGTGCAAAAACCCTAAAACTACCAGTATATAGGAGGAAGAGAGGAGGAGGCTTGGCCCAAGGGCAAAGCCTCCAAGGAGGAGGCCAAACCAAGAGGGGGAGGTGGAATCCACCTCCAATCCTAGTAGGACTAGGATTCACCCTATTTTTGCCTTTTTCCATTTTTCCTCTTTGGATTTTTTCTCCCTAGCCACATGGGCTTTGTGTGGGACTTCCACCAGCCCACTAAGGGCTGGCATTCACTTTCCCACAGCCCACGAAGCCCCTTGGGTCGAAATACCCCTCCCGGTGGTCTCCCGGTACACTATCGGCACTCCCGGTACACTACCGATGAGCCCGAAATTTTCCTCCGGACCATTCTGGAGCACCTCATGACGCCCGGGATCTCATCCGGGACCCTGAAAAACCTTCGGTCACCACCATGCATAACTCTATACTACCGAAACGTCACCGAACCTGAAGTGTCGAGACCGTGCGGGTTCGAGACCTATGTAGACATGACCGAGACACCTCTACGGTCAATAACCAATAGCGGGACCTGGATGCCCATACTGATTCCTACATATTCTAAGAAGATCTTTATCGGTCGAACCTCTATGTCAAGGATTCAGTTAATCCCGTAAGGTATTCCCTTTGTTCTTCAGTATGTTACTTGCCCGAGATTCGATCGTCGGTATCTCCATACCTAGTTCAACCTCGTTACGGGCAAGTCTCTTTACTCGTTCCGTAATACAAGATCCTGTGACTAACACTTAGAAACATTGCTTGCAAGGCTTATTGCAATGTTGTATTACCGAGTGGGACCTGAGATACCTCCCTGTCACACGGAGTAACAAATCCCAGTCTTGATCCATGCCAACTCAACAGACACCCTCGGAGATACCTGTAGAGCACCTTTATAGTCACCCAGTTATGTTGCGATGTTTGATACACGCAAGGCACTCCTCCGATGTCTGTGAGTTGCATCATCTCATGGTCATAGGAACATATACTTGTCATGCAGAAAAACAGTAGCAATAAACTGACACGATCATATGCTACATTTGTAGTTTGTGTCTTATGCATCACATCATTCTCCTAATGATGTGATCCCATTACCAAATGACATCTCGTGTCCATGACTAGGAAACCATAGCTATCTTTGATCAACGAGCTAGTCCATTAGAGGCATACTAGGGACATGGTGTTGTCTATGTATCCACACATGTATCTAAGTCTCCAATCAATAGAATTATAGCATGGATAATAAACGATTATCATGAACAAGGAAATATGATAATAACTAATTTATTATTGCCTCTAGGGTATATTTCCAACACTCATCACGATCAGTCCCGCGATCCAATCACGATCCGTCCCGCGAACTCATCACGATCCGTCCCGCGATCTCATCACGATCCGTCTCACAATCTTCATCACGGTCATTCCGATCTAGCGCCGAACGAACGGCACCTCTGCGTTCAGCACACGTACAGCTCGATGACAATCTCTGCCTTCTTGATCCAGCAAGAGGGAGCGGAGAGGTAGACGAGTTCTCCGGTAGCGTGACGACGCTGCGGCAATGGTGGTGGAGCAATTCCAGCTGGGCTTCGCCTAAGCACTGCAGAAATCCGATCTAGAGGAGAAACTATGCACTGGAGGAACGGGTAGCAAGTGGCTCAAAAAACTAGTGCAAAACCTCTAAAACAACCAGTATATATAAGAGGGAGGGAGGAGAGGCCTTGGCGCAAGGTCCAAGCCTTCCCTTGGTCGGCCGAAGTGGAGAGGAGAGGAGGACTCCTCCTCCATTCCTAGTAGGACTAGGATTCCTCCGCTTTTTTTGCCTTTTTTCCAATTTTCCCTTTGGGCTTTTCTTTCCCTAGCCATATGGGACTTGTGTGGGACTTCCACCAGCACACTAAGGGCTGGTATTAATTCTCCCACTGCCCATGAAGCCTTGGGGGTCGAAATACCCCTTCCGGTCGTCTCCCGGTACACTACCGGCACTCCCGATACACTACCGATGAGCCAGAAACTTTTCCGGCGACTAAAACAGGACTTCCTATATATCAATCTATACCTCCGTACCATTCCGGATCACATCATGATGTCTTGGATCTCATCCAAGACTCCAAACAACCTTTGTTCACCACCATGCATAGCTCTATACTACCGAAACGTCACCAAACCTTAACTGTGCAGACCCTGCGGGTTCGAGAACTATGTAGACATGACCGACACACCTCTACAGTCAATAACCAATAGCGGGACCTGGATGCCATTACACGTTCCTACATATTCTACGAAAATCTTTATCAGTCGAACCTCTATGTGAAGGATTAAGTTAATCCCGTATGATATTCCCTTTGTTCTTCGGTATGTTACTTGCCTGAGATTCGATCGTCGTTATCTCCATACCTAGTTAAACCTCGTTATGCGCAAGTCTCTTTACTCGTTCCGTAATACAAGATCCTGTGACTAACACTTAGAAACATTACCTGCAAGGCTTATTGCGATGTTGTATTACCGAGTGGGCCCTGAGTTACCTCCTTGTCACACGGAGTAACAAATCACAGTCTTGATCCATGCCAACTCAACAGACACCCTCGGAGATACCTGTAGAGCACCTTTATAGTCACCCAGTTATGTTGCGATGTTTGATACACACAAGGCACTCATCCAATGTCCGTGAGTTGCATGATATCCTGGTCATAGGAACATATACTTGACATGCAGAAAACAATAGCAATAAACTGACATGATCATATGCTACATTTGTAGTTTCGGTCTTGTGCATCACATCATTCTCCTAATGATGTGATCCCGTTACCAAATGACATCTCGTGTCCATGACTAGGAAACCATAGCTATCTTTGATGAACGAGCTAGTCCATTAGAGGCATACTAGGGACATGGTGTTGTCTATGTATCCACACATGTATATGAGTTTTCGATCAACACAATTATAGCATGGATAATAAACAATTATCATGAACAAGGAAATATGATAACAACTAGTTTATTATTGCCTCTACGGCATATTTCCAACAGTCTCCCACTTGCACTAGAGTCAATAATCTAGTTCACATCACCATGTGATTCGCATTGTTATGAATGTAACACCCAATAAGTTCTGGGGTTCGATCATGCTTTGCATGTGAGAGAGGTCTTATAGTCAACGGGTCTGCAACATTCAGATCCGTGTGTACTTTGCAAATCCCTATGTAAAACTGTAAACACTGCTACCACACTCCACTTAGTACTATTCCAAATGGTTGCTCCACTATATGTATCCAGATTGCTACTACTAGTCATCCGAATTGGTGTTAAATTTTGCATCGACGAGACTCTTTACGACGAACTCTTTATCACCTCCATAATCGAGAAACATCTCCTTAGTCCTCTGGTTACTAAGGATAATTTTGACCGCTGTCCAGTGATCCACTCCTGGACCACTCTTGTACCCCTTGACATACTCATGGCAAGGCACACACAGGTGCGGTACATAGCATGGCATAATATAGAGCCTATGGCTAAGGCATAGGGGACGACATTCGTACTTTCTCTTTCTTCTGCCGTTGTCAAGCTTTGAGTCTCACTCAACTTCACACCTTACAAATCAGGCGAGAACTCTCTCTCTGACTGATCCATCTTGAACCCTTTCAAAATCTTGAGAAGGTATGTACTCATTGAAAGTCTCATCAAGAATCTTGATCTATCTCTATAGATCTTGATGAACAAAAATTATGTAGCTTTATCCAGGTCTTTCTTTGAAAAACTAATTTCAAACAACCGTTTATGCTTTCCAAAAATTCTACATCATTTCCGATTAACAATATGTCAACCACATATGCTTATCAGAAACTCTATAGTGCTCCCACTCACTTTATTGTAAATACAAGTTTCACATAAACTTTGTATAGACTCAAAAACTTTGATCACCTCATCAAAGTGTATATTCGAACTCCGATATGCTTGCTTCAGTTTATAGAAGGATCACTGAAGCTTGCAACCTTTTAGCATACTTAGGACTGAAAAAACCTTCTGGTTGTATCTCATACATGATGGGAGACGTAGTAGTAAATCAAAATTTTCCTACGTGTCACCAAGATCTATCTATGGAGAAACCAGCAACGAGAGGGGAGAGATTGCATCTTCATACTTTTGAAGATCGCTAAGCGGAAGCGTTACAAGAAAGCGGTTGATGGAGTCGTACTCGCAACGATTCAGATCGCGGTGGATTCCGATCTTAGCACCGAACAACGGTGCCTCCGCGTTGAACAAACGTGCAGCCCAGTGACATCTCATACGCCTTGATCCATCAAGGAGGAAGGAGAGGTTGGGGAAGGGCTCCAGCAGCAGCACAACGGCGTGGTGGTGGTGGAGTAACAAGGTATCCCGGCAGGGCTTCGCCTAAGCGCTGCGGAGGAGGAAGAAGAGAGGTAGGGCTGCGCCAGACAGAGAGAGTTCAGATCTGTTCTCAAAGGGCCAATACCTCAAGTATATATAGGAGGAGGGAGAGGGAGGGCTGGCTTGGAATCTCCTCAAGGTAGGAGAGCTTCGGCCGAATCAAAGGGAGAGTCCACCTCTCACAAGGGAGGTGGATCTCCTCCTTTTCAAACTCCTTTGCCCTTATCTCTACTCCTCCAGCCGCATGGCCCTTTCTAGAAAGTCTTGGACATCCCAATAAGGGCTGGAAAACCTCCTCTAAGGGTCCATGAAGTCCTATGGTCGTCACAGCCCTCCCGGGGGTCCTCCGGCACCCTCCCGACACTCCCGGTACAATACCGATGAGCCTGAAAACTTTCCGGTGAACAAAACTGGACTTCCTATATATCATTCTTTACCTCTGAACCATTCCGGAGCTGCTCGTGACGTCCTGGATCTCATCCGGGACTCCTAACAACCTTCGGTAATCACGTATACCATTTCCCTATAACCCTAGCATCATCGAACCTTAAGTGTGTAGACCCTACGGGTTCGGGAGACACGTAGACATGACCGAGACACCTCTCTGGTCAATAACCAACAGAGGGATCTGGATACCCATGTTGGCCCCCATGTACTCCATGATAATCTCATCGGATGAACCACGATGTCGGGGATTCAATGAATCCCGTATACAATTCTCTTTGTCTATCGGTATGGTACTTGCCCGAGATTCGATCGTCGGTATCCCTATACCTTGTTCAATCTCGTTATCGGCAAGTCTCTTTACTCGCTCCATAATACAACATCCTGTGGCTAACTCCTTAGTCACATTGAGCTCATTATGATGATGTCTTACCGAGTGGGCCCAGAGATACCTCTCCGTCACACGGAGTGACAAATCCCAGTCTCGATTCGTGCCAACCCAACAGACACTTTCGGAGATACCCGTAGTGTACCTTTATAGCCACCCAGTTATGTTGTGACGTTTGGCACACCCAAAGCATTCCTATGGTATCCGGGAGTTGCACAATCTCATGATCTAAGGAAAAGATACTTGACATTGAAAAGCTTTAGCAAACGAACTACACGATCTTGTGCTATGCTTAGGATTGGTTCTTGTCCATCACATCATTCTCCTAATGATGTGATCCCGTTATCAACGACAGCCAATGTTCATGGTCATGAAACCGTGACCATCTACTGATCAACGAGCTAGCCAACTAGAGGCTTACTAGGGACATGTTGTGGTCTATGTATTCACACATGTATTACGGTTTCCGTTAACACAATTATAGCATGAATAATAGACAATTATCATGAACTAGGAAATACAATAATAACCATTTTATTATTGCCTCTAGGGCATATTTCCAAGAATACAACCTTTCCTTAAGGAAGGAAACGATGTTTTGGCATCCATCTGCCAGATTTCATAATTGAAAAATGCGGCAACTTCGAACATTATTCCAACAGACTTTAGCGTTGCTACGGGTGAGAAAGTCTCATTGCAGTCAACTCCTTGAACTTTGTCGGAAACTTCTTTGCGACAAGTCAAGCTTTATAAATGGTGACATTTACCATTAGCCTCTGTCTTCATCTTAAAGATCCATTTGTACTCAGCGACCTGCCGTCCAACGAGAAAGTCTACCACACTCTATACTTGGTTTTCATACATGGATGCTTTCTCGGATTTCATGTCCTCTAACCATTTGTCGAAATCCGGGCCCATCGTTGCTTCTCCATAGTTCGTAGGTTCATCGTTATCCAACAACATGACGAGTAGTACGCGTCCTTGACGACCTACGAGGTTGATCTGAAGCTTTATGATCATCATCATTAACTTCGTATTCAACTAACATAGGCTCCACAGAAACATCTTTCTGCGCTGCGCTACTCTTTGGTTGAAACTGATGTTCAACAACCTCATCAAGTTCTATCTTCCTCCCACTCAATTCTTTTGAGAGAAACCTTTTTCTCGAGAAAGGTCCCGTTAGCAACAAACACTTTGCCCTTGGATCTGAGTAGAAGGCATACCCAAATGTTTCCTTAGGGTATTCTATGAAGAAGCACCTTTCCGTTTTGGGTTCAAGCTTATCAGACATAAGCGGCGTATTCCCAAACACTGAGAAATGACAACTTAGGTTTCTGCCAAATCATACGGTGTCCTCTCAAGAAGATTTAGATGCTGCCCTATTTAAAGTGAATGTGGTAGTCTCTAATGCATAACCCCAAAACGACAGTGGCAAAACGATAAGAGACATCATAGTTTGCACCATATCCAATAGAGCACGACTACAATATTCGGACACACCATCACATATGGTGTTCCAGGTGGCGTGAGTTGTGAAACAGCACCCATTTTGTCTTAAGTCGTACAACAAACTTGTAACTCAGATATTCACCTCCACGATCATATCGTAGACATTTTACCTTCTTGTCACGATGATCTCAAAACTTCACTCTGATTTTCCTTGAACTTTTCAAATGAACCAGACTTGTGTGTCATTAAGTAAATATACACTATATCTACTCAAATTCTCAGTCAAGGTGAGAAAATAACGATATCCACCGCACACTACAAGACTCATTGGATTGAATACCTCAACATGTATCATTTCCAATAAATCACTTCCCGTTCCATCAAACCGGAAAACGGGGTCCTTAGTCGTATTGCCCAAGAGGCATGGTTCGCATGTCTCAACCGATTCGAAATCGAATGAGTCCAAAGATCCATCAGCATGGAGTTTCTTCATAAGATTTATACTAATATGACATTTAGCGGCAGTGCCACAAGTATGTGGTACTATAATTATTAACTTTGAATCTTTTGGCATCAATGTTATGAACATGTGTATTACTACGATCAAGATTCAACAAACCATTCTTACTGGATGCATGACCATTGAAGGTATTATTCATGCAAACAGAATAACCATTATTCTCTAACTTAAACGAATAACCGTGTTGCAATAGACACGATCTAATCATGTTCATGCTTAATGCAAACACCAAATACCATTTATTTAGGTTTGTCACTAACCCTGAAGGTAGAGAGAGCGTGCGATGTTGATCACATCAACCTTGGAAACATTTCCAACCCACATATTCACCTCACATTTAGCTAGTCTCTGTTTATTCCGTAGCTTTTACTTCGAGTTACTAACATTTAGCAACCGAACCGGTATCCAGTACCCAGGTGCTACTAGAAGTACTAGCAAGGTACACATCAATAACAGGTATATCAAATATACATCTGTCGACGTTGCGAACCTTCTTAACTACCAGGTATCTAAGTTTGTTCTGCTTCAGCGACCGTTCTCCTCATAATAGAAGCAATTAGTCTCGGGTTTGAGTTCAACTTTGGGTTGCTTCACTGGAGCAGCAACTGACTTGCCATCCATGAAGTTTCCCTCCTTGCCCTTACCCTTCTCGAAACTAGTGGTTTTACTAACCATCAACACTTGATGCTCCTTCTTAATTTCTACCTTCGCGGGGTCAAACATCGCGATAGCTCAGGGATCATCATTTCTATCCCTGGCATTTCATAGTTCATCACAAAGCTCTAGTAGCTTAGTGACAGTGACTTGGAAAACTATATCAATCACTTTCTTATCTAGAAGATCAAATCCCACTCAACTCAAGCGATTGTAGCACCCAGACAATCTGAGCACATTCTCAACAATTGAGACATTCTCCTTCATCTTGCAGGCAAATAATCTTGTTGGAGATCTCATATATCACAACACGGGCACGAGCCTGAGATCCCATTTTCAGCTCATAGAACATCTCATATGTTCCGTGACGTTCAAAATATTTTGGAGCCTCAATTCTAAGCTGTAATGCATGACGCACTAAACTTTCAAGTAGTCATCAGAACGTACCTGTCACATGTTCACAACATACACAGACAATTCTAGAGGGGGTGACGCACCGAGCGGTGCATTAAGGACATAAGCCTTCTGTGCAGCAATGCGGACAATCCTCAGATCACGGACCTAGTCCGCAATATTGCTACCATCATCTTTCAACTCTATTTCTCTAGGAACATATAAAAATTCAAGGGAGCTACAACGTGAGCTAGTAATCTACAACATAATTTGCAAAGACACTACTGAGTATGTTTATGACAATGAGTTCAATTAATCATATTACTTAAGAACTCCCACTCAAATTGACATCCCTCCGGTCATTCTAGTGATACATGATCCAAATTCACCAACTCAAGTCCGATCATCACGTGAGTTGAGGTGGTTTCAATGGTGAACATCCTCATGTTGATCCTATCTACTATATGACTCATCTTTGACCTTTCGGTCTCTTGTGTTCCGAGGCCATGTCTGTACATGCTAGGCTCGTCAAGTTTAACCCGAGTGTTCTGCATGTGCAACACTGGCTTGCACCCGTTGTTCCGTGACATGATGAACTTTCGCAACGGTGCACACTCGGGGTGTAGACAATTGATCTTGAAATTTTAGTGAAGGATCACCTTATAATGCTACCGTCGTCCTGAACAAAACAAGGTGTATAAAACGATTAACATCACATGCAAATCATAAGTGACATGATATGGCCATGAACTGTGCTTTTGATCTCCATCCTTAAAGCACCAACATGATCTCCATCGTCACCGGCATGACACCATGATCTCCATCATCTTGATCTCCATCAATGTGTCTCCATCGGGGTTGTCGCGCCCACCATGCTCATACTACTATAGCTACCACTTAACGATAATTAAAGTAAAGCATTACATAGCGTTTAATGATTGACACTCATGTCATACAATAATTAAGACAACCCTATGGCTCCTGCCGGTTGCCGTACTGATCGACATGCAAGTCGTGGTATTCTATACTACACATGATCATCTCATACATCATATATATCTCATCATGTAATTGCCATATCACATCACAATATACCCTGTAAAAACAACTTAGATGTCCTCTAATTGTTGTTGCTAGTTTTATGTGGCTTCTACGGGTATCTAGCAAGAACAATTCTCACCTACGCAAAACCAGAACGATGATACATAAATTGCTTTTCAACCTTCTCAAGGACCGCCTTTGTCGAATCCAATCCAACTAAAGTAGGAGAAACAGACACCCGCCAGCCATCTTTGTGCAATGATGTTAGATGTCAGTCGATGGAACCGGACTCTCGTAAGCGTACGAGTAAGGTTGCTCTGGGCCGTTTCATTCCACAACACCCCTGAACCAAAACTCGACCAAGGGAGGAAGCAATATAAGCATCGATGCCCACAAACTCTTTGTGTTCTACTCGAGATCTCATCTACACATACAACTGGCTCTAATACCACTGTTGGGGAACGATGCATGGGAAACAAAAAATTTCCTACGCACACGCAAGATCTAGCCGTGGTGATGAGCATCTACGAGAGTGAAAGTGGATCTACATACGCTTGTAGATTGCTAAGCGGGAAGCATTAAGAAACATAGTTGATGTAGTCGGACGTCTTCGCGATCCAAATCGCCGAGTGTCCCACGATCCCCTCAAGATCCATCCCGCGATCCAATAACAATCCGTACTGCGATCTCATCATGATCTATCCCGTGATCCAATCACGAATCGTCTCACGATCTTGATCACGATCATTCCGATCTAGCGTCGAACGGACGGCACCTCTGCGTTCAGCACACGTATAGCTCGATGATGTTCTCCGCCTTCTTGATCGAGCAAGAGGGAGCGGAGAGGTAGATGAGTTCCCCGGCAGCGCGGCAGCGTTGCAGCGATGGTGGTGGAGCAATTCCAGCAAGGCTTCGCCTAAGCACTGTTGAAACAGATCTAGAGGAGAAACTACGGACTAGAGGAGAGGATTGGACGTGGCTGAAAATCTGTGTCCAAAAACCCTAAAACCTCTAGTATATATAGCAGGAGGAGAGGATGAGGCTTGGCGCAAGGGCCAACCCCTCTTTGGTTTGGCCGAAGTGGAGAGGAGGAGTCCTCCTCCTCCACTCCTAGTACGATTAGGACTCCTTCCTTATTTCCACCTTTTTGCCTTTTCTTCCCATTTTTTCCTCTTTGGAATTTCTTCCCAGCCGCATGGGCCTACTATGGGACTTTGGCCATCCCACAAAGGGCTGGTATAGCTTCTTCCACACATCATGTAGCCTCTTGGGTCGAAATACCCACTCCCAATTGTCCCCGGTACCCTCCCGGCACTCATGGTATAATACAAATGAGCCCGGAACTTTTCCAGTGACCAAAACATGACTTCCTATATATCAATCTTTACCTCTGGACCATTCTGGAGCTCCTCGTGATGTCCAGGATCTCATCCGGGACTTCGAACAACCTTCACTCACCACCATGCATAACTCTATACTACCGAAACAGCACCAAACCTTAAGTGTGCAGACCCTACGCGTTCGAGAACTATGTAGACATGACCGAGACACCTCTACGGTCAATAACCAATAGCAGGACCTGGTGGCCCATATTGATTCCTACATATTCTACGAAGATGTTTATCGGTCGAACCTCTATGTCAAGGATTCAGTTAATCCCGTATGATTGTCCCTTTGTTCTTCGGTATGTTACTTGCCCGAGATTCGATCGTCGGTATCTCCATACCTAGTTCAACCTCGTTACCGGCAAGTCTCTTTACTCGTTCAGTAATACAAGATCCCGTGACTAACACTTAGTCACATTGCTTGCAAGGCTTGCTGTGATGTTGTATTACCGAATGGGCCCTGAGATACGTCTCCGTTACACGGAGTAACAAATCCTAGTCTTGATCCATGCCAACCCAACAGACACCCTCGGAGATTCCTTTAGAGCACCTTTATAGTCACCCAGTTATGTTGCGACGTTTGATACACACAAGGTAATCCTCCTGTGTCTTTGAGTTGCATGATCTCATGGTCATAGGAACAAATACTTGACATGCAGAAAACAATAGCAATAAACTGACATCATCATTTGCTACATTTGTTGTTTGCGTCTTGTCCATCACATCATTCTCCTAATGATGCTAGTCTATTAGAGGCATACTAGGGACATGGTGTTGTCTATGTATCCACACATGTATCTGAGTTTCCGATCAATACAATTCTAGCATGGATAATAAACGATTATCATGAGCAAGGAAATATGATAATAACTAATTTATTATTACCTCTAGGGCATATTTCCAACACCTACATATTATTGAGTCCTCTCCTAGCATGCCTTTTCCAGTCAGTTTCCCCTCATACCACCATCGAGGGAGACCAATCTTCTTAAGGTCACGAACGAAGTCAACACAAAAAACAATGACATCATATGTTTGATGGCCCGTGGAGATACTTCCTTCTGGCCTAGCGCGGTTACGAACATATTTATTGAAGACTCCCATGAACCTCTCAAAGGGGAACGTATTGTGTAAAAATACAGGGCCCAGAATGAAAATCTCGTCGATGAACTAGGGCGTGCGTCATGATATTGAAGAAGGATGGCGGGAACACCAGCTCGAAACTAACAAGACATTGAACCAAATCACTCCTTAACCTTGGCAGGATTTCTCGATCGATCACCTTCTAAGAGATTGCATTGAGGAATGCACATAGCTTCACAATGTCTAATCGAACGTTTTCCGGTAGAAGCCCCCTCAATGTAACCTTTAGGTTTCGCCAGTTTAGGTTTTCCGGTGGAAGCCCCTTCAATATCTTCTCGTCTTAATCACGTGGCGGTCATGCCACTTTAGGTTTTGGAACTTTTTTCTACCATATTTATTATTCCCTTCATATTCGACGAGAAGCCAGACGGGGACTTCGTACTGACCAGGCATTCAAAGAAGACTTCATTCTCTTCTTTGGTAAGAGCGTACCAGGCAGGACCTTCATACTGGTTTGTATGCATGATGTCTTTTTCATTCGCACGCTATTGTTCCTCCCGTGCCTCTGGTGTATCTTTTGTCTTCCCATACACCCCCAAGAAGCCTAGCAGATTCATGCAAAGATTCTTTGTCATGTGCATCACGTCGATTGCAGAGCGGACCTCTAGGTCTTTCCAGTAGGGTAGGTCCCAAAATATAGATTTCTTCTTCCACATGGGTGCACGTCCCGCATCGTCAGTCAGAACAGATAGTCCGCTAGGACCCTTTCCAAAGATTACTTTTAAATCATTCACCCTCTCAAGTATGTGATCACCAGTACGGAGGGCGGGCTTCTTTCGGTGATCTGCGTCACCTTCGAAATGTTTTCCTTTCTTTCGACATTGACGGTTGGTCGAAAGAAATTGACGATTCCCGAGGTAAACATTGTTCCTGCATTTGTCCAAATATATACTGTCGGTGTCATCTAAATAATCTGTGCATGCGTGGTATCCCTTGTTTGTCTGTCCTAACAGGTTACTAAGAGCAGGCCAATCATTGATGGTTATAAACAGCAACGCATGTAGGTCAAATTCCTCCTGTTGTTTCTCATCCCACACACGTACACCTCTCCCATACCATAGCTGTAATAGTTCATCAACTAATGGCATTTGGTACACATCAATGTCATTGCCGGGTTGCTTAGGGCCTTGGATGAGCACTGGCATCATAATGAACTTCCACTTCATGCACAACCAAGGAGGAAGGTTATACATACATAGAGCCACATGCCATGTGATATGCTTGCTGCTCTGCTCCCTAAAAGGATTAACGCCATATGGACTTAAACCAAACCATACGATCCTTGGGTCACCTATAAAGTCGCTCCAGTTTCTCTCTATCTTTCTCCACTGCGACCCGTCAGCAGGTGCTCTCAACTTCCCGTCTTTCTTACGGTCCTCTTTGTGCCATCGCATCAACTTGGCATGATCTTTGTTTATGAACAGACATTTCAACCATGGTATTATAGGATCATACCACATAACCTTGTCAGGAACCCTCTTCCTGGGGCGCTCGCCATCAACATCACCAGGGTCATATCATTTGATCTTATACCGCAATGCACCGCATACTGAGCATGCGTTCAAATCCTCGTCTGCACCAGGGTAGAGGATGCAGTCATTAGGGCATGCACGTATCTTCTACACCTCCAATTCTAGAGGGCATACAACCTTCTTTGTTGTGTACATACTGTTGCGAAATTCGTTATCCATTGGAAGCTGCTTCTTCAATATTTTTAGTAGGTTCTCAAATCCTTTGTCAGGTACACCATTTTTTCCCTTCCACTGCAGCAATTCCAGTGTGTTACCAAGCTTTGTGTTGCCATCTTCGTAATTGGGGTACAACCCTTTTTTGTGATCCTATAACATGCGATCAAACTTCAACTTCTCCTTTTCACTTTCACGTTGTCTCTTTGCATCAAAATAACCCGACGAAGATCATCATCGAGCACATCATCTGGTTCCCCTTTATCTTTAGCTTCCCCCATTGCAGCATCACCATATTCAGGATGCACATAGTTGTCATCATCCTCTTCTTCTTCGTTGTCTTCCATCATAACCCCTCTTTCTCCATGCTTGGTCCAAACATTATAGTGTGGCATAAAACCCTTCTCAAGGAGGTGGAAGTGTAGGGTTTTAGAGTTGCAGAAAGCATTCGTATTCTCACAGACAGTACATGGACAATGCATAATACCATTCTGCTTGTTTGCCTCAGCCGCGTTGAGAAAATTATGTAGGCCCTTAATATACTCGAAGGTGCGTCGGTCACCATACATCCATTTCCGGTTCATCTATGTGTGTTATGTAAGAAAGTGTATTAAGAACCATTATAGAATATCATGAATAGAGAAGTCACCAAATTAATAGAAGTTCATCATCACATTAAAGCCAAAGTACAGTAGTGACCAAAATAAATACATAAATCTCATACATAGTTCTCATTATTGAATAACATATAGCTCTCTAGAGCATCTAATTAAAACATACATTGAAACTATGAGAAAAAATTAAATGCAACAACAAATGCGATCATAACCGCAACTAAGGTTTCAAGTGATCGAACAACATAATGAGACCAAGCCTTGGTATGAATAGAATATTTTCTAACCTCTCTAATCTTCAAGCGCATTGCATCCATCTTGATCTTGTGATCGTCGATGACATCGGAAACATGCAACTCCAACTTCATCTTCTCCTCTTCTAATCTTTCTAATTTTTCCTTCAAGTATTTTTTTTATTTTTCAACCAAATTTAACTTCTCGACAAGAATTCCTATGTCGGTTGGAATTTCCAGTTAACATACCTCCTAGATTAAAAAATCTATGTCCAGTTGGTCGGCTTTGTGGATAGCGCCATCGGGGGTACGATCGTCCTGCGGTTTGATGACATCTTCGCTATGTTTAACCTTCATCCGCTTCACTACACCTTTGTTTGGCTATTTTCGCTGAGTATGGAGATGCGGATCATTAGAGACAAGACCCCAAGCATCATGATAGTCGACCCCTTCTACATGCGTGCCAAGATCTTAGGCAGCGCTGGGGACCGGCAAGTCACGAGTTCACACCTCGAAGGCGTCATTCTAGGAAACCCAGATAAGTATAACTTCCTCGTGCCTTACTTTCCCGGGTAAGTCATCCCCTCACCGCCCCGTAACATATGATTTCTTAGATTTCGATCGTTCTTTTTTTCTAACATTCCGTGTTTTGTGCAGTGACACACATTGCACACTCATCCTCTTAAGCCCAAAATATTCCATGGCCACGTATTTCGACTCGGACCGTCAGTTGAAGAAAGACTACACAAATATCAAGAAAGTTCTTGATGATGTTCTCCCCGGCTACGCCAGATCTGTAGGCACCTTCAGCAGGACAATTTGTAGGTACGACAAGCACGTGTTCACCCACAATACGACGTTCCCATACGTCAAGCAGCCGCCTGGCAGTCAGAAGGATGCCTACTATGCCCTCCACCACATGTGGGCGATCGTACGGGACCAGCATCACCTTCTGCTACCAAATAATCTCAAAGATTGGGCCACACGCTTGTCGGCAATCCAGAACGCGGACATCAGACAAGAATTCTATCGCATCTAGTCAGAGTTTGCGGAAATCATCCATCAAGATGTCCTTCGTACCTCGGGGCAATTCTACCTCACATATCAACCGTCCAACAGTGAGATAGAAACAACGCTACAAATGCAGGCTGACAATGCCCGCGATTTCATGACCATCACTAAAGACGGCGGCTTCATCCACGCTCCGATCCCTGAGTCGAGTCGAAATTAGTGATGCTATGTAGTTCTTAAATGTCGATTGGCTCATGTTGTAATATTAAACTTTAATGAATTTGTATGTCTCTTTGGTTTGGACAGTCGTTCAACTTATATGTAATCGATGCTATTTATTAGTAGGACCATGAATCGTGCTATTAATGTGTTGCTTTGCTCTTCCGATCCTTTTGTTGCATACTTATATATTGCTTATGTATTGTCTATGAATTGCTACTAATGTTTTGTTTGTCTAGTGCATAGAGATGCCATCGTATGTCATGTACAAGGGTAAGGTTCCCAGAGTCTACGACGACTGGGAGGAGTGTCGGAGACAGGTTCACCGTTTTGGCGGTAACAGTTACAAAGGGTACACCACTAGGGCGGAGGCGGAAGCTAGATACACGTGCTATCTAGCGGGAGAGAGGAGGGAGCGTTGGAGGAACCGGATGAAGACCAGTTTCATCGCGATGATGCTCATCGTGATGGCCGCAACTCTCTTCTATGTGATGGTAGTTTAGATGATCGATATCGACTTGTAATGTGAAGACAAACTCGCTACTCGCGGTGTCGAGACTTGTAATGTTCTAACGTTGTTCGGTATTTTAAATTCGGAGACTAATATGATGAATTGTATTCGGAGACTAATCTTCTATTGTATTCGATAAATCTATTGCTTATATGCTGTGCTCTCTATATTCTATGCATTAATATGTTTTGTAACATGTGCAAATATCAGAAAAGAAAAGAAAAACCTAATATTCATACTAGTGGCGCACCACTCAGCACATTAGTGGCGCACTGCAAAAAGCACACTAGTGGCGCATCCTCCATCAGTGCGCCATTGGTAAGCCAGAGCACATGGGTAAATATGGCCCGTGGGAGGAATACTAATGGCGCACCGTGAGCTATACGAATGGCGCACTGGATGGTGCGCCATTAGTATATTAGATACTAATGGCGCACCTGCGGTGCGCCATTAGTAAAAAATTCTAATGGTGTGATGCTAGTGGCGCACCTGTAGTGCGCCATTAGTAGCCAAAACAGGTGCGCCACTAGAAGCCTTTTTCTAGTAGTGGCATAACTATCATAAACACTAAATAAAACAAATAGTTATAAAACATAATATATACCACATCCGAATCATAGACAGGACGAGGGCCGACGGAGGCGGATACCAAAACTATCGCACTATATAATAACAAACAATAATAAAAGTAAGAAAATTACACAAGTATCTATCTAAATCATACAAGTAAGAACATTTTCCTTTTATAAAGAAGATAAGAAGAAGAGGTTAACCATGGCCGTGCCGTCGCCGAGATGGGCGGGGCGATCGACGACGATGAGGACGGGGACGGGACAGGACATACTCCCAAACCTAGACAATTCTTGAGGAAAATGGAGTTTGTGTGGATGATGAGGACGGGGACGGGATAGGAGAAGCTTAAGTGTGGCTCAGGCATTTCATCGAACACCTCATGTGCATAGGAGGTGAGCTGCAGCACCATAAAGCTCTCCCATGGCCGGCCAAAAAAACAGAGAAGTGCACTGCTTGTTGGGTAACGTTGCATGGGAAACAAAATTTTCCTACACACACGGAAGATCTATCCATGGTGATGAGCATCTACGAGAGGGAGAGTGGATCTATGTACCCTTATAGATTGCTAAGCGGGAAGCGTTAAGAAACACGGTTGATGTAGTCGAACGTCTTCATGATCCAAATCACTGAGCGTCCCGCGATCCAATCACGATTCTTCCCGATCTAGCACCGAACGGATGGCACCTCCACGTACAGCTTGATGACGATCTCCGCCTTCTTGATCCAGAAAGATGGAGCGGAGAGGTAGAAGAGTTCTCCAACAGCGCGACGGCTTTGCGGCGATGGTGGTGCAGCTATTCCGGCAGGGCTTTGCCTAAGCACTGCAGAAAAGCGATCTAGAGGAGAAACTACGAACTAGAGGATAGGGCAACACGTGGCAGAAATTCTATGCCAAAAACCCTAAAACCTCTACTAAATATAATAGGAAGAGAGGAGGAGGCTTGTCCCAAGGGCCAAGCCCTCTATTCTTCGGCCAAAGGTGGGAAGGAGGAGTCCTCCTCCTCCACTCCTATTAGGATTAGGACTCCTTCCTTATTCCCACCTTTTTGCCTTTTTCCACCTTTTCTCTTTGGGCTTTTTCTTCCCAGATGCATAGACTTCCTGTGGGCCTTCCACCATCCCACTAAGGGCTGGTAAACCTTCTCCCACAGCCCATGTAGCCTATTGGGTCAAAATACCCCTCCTGACGGTCCCCCGGTACACTACCGGCACTCCCGGTACACTATCGATGAGCCGAAAACTTTTTCTGCTACCAAAACAGGACTTCCTATATGTCAATCTTTACCTATGGACAATTCCGAAGCTCCTCGTGATGTTCGGGATCTCATCGGGGACTCCGAACAACCTTCGGTCACCATCATACATAACTCTATACTACCAAAACGTCACCGAACCTTAGGTGTGCAGACCCTGCGGGTTCGAGCACTATGTAGACATGACCGAGACACCTCTACGTTCAATAACCAATAGCAGGACCTGGATGCCCATATTGGTTTCTAAATATCCTACGAAGATCTTTATTGATCGAACCTCTATGTCAAGGATTTAGTTAATCCCGTATGATTGCCCCTTTGTTCTTCGGTATGTTACTTGCCTGAGATTCGATCATCGCTATCTCCATACCTAGTTCAACCTCGTTACCGGCAAGTCACTTTACTCATTCCATTATACAAGATCCCGTGACTAACACTTAGTCACATTGCTTGCAAGGCTTGTTGTGATGTTGTATTACCGAATGGGCCCTGAGATACGTCTCCGTTACATGGAGTAACAAATCCCAGTCTTGATCCATGCCAACCCAACAGATACCCTCGGAGATACTTGTAATTCACCTTTTTAGTCACCCAGTTATGTTGCAATGTTTGATACACACAAGGAACTCCTGCGGTGTCCATGAGTTGCAAGATCTCATGGTCATAGGAACATATACTTGGCATGCAGAAAACTGTAGCAATAAACTGACACGATCATATGCTACGTTTATAGTTTGGGTCTTGTACATCACATAATTCTCCTAATGATGTGATCCCTTTATCAAATGACATCTCATGTTAATGTCTAGGAAAACTTGACCATCTTTGATCAACGAGCTAGTCTACTAGAGGCGTACTAGGGACAAAGTGTTGTCTACTTATCCACACATGTACTGTGTTTCCAATCAATACAATTATAGCACGGATAATAAACAATTATCATGAACAAGGAAATATAATAATAAACACTTTATTTATTGCCTCTAGGGCATATTTCCAACAGTGTCCCACTTGCACTAGACTCAATAATCTTGTTCACATCACTATGTGATTTACATTGTAATTAATCGAACACCCATGCATTTCTGGTGTTGATCATGTTTAGCCCTTGGAAGAGGTTTAGTCAACGGGTCTGCAACATTCAGATCCTTGTGCACTTTGCAAATATATATTTCCTTCTCCTTGATGTAATCGCGGATGGAATTGAAACGTCGCTTTATGTGTCTGGTCCTCTTGTGAAACCTTGGTTCCTTGGCCAGAGCAATGGCACCAGTGTAGTCACAGAAAAGATTCATTGGATTCAGTGCACTAGGCACTACTCCAAGATCTATCATGAACTTCTTCATCCAGACACCTTCCTTCGCCGCCTCTGAGGCTGCGATATACTCCACTTCGCCTGTGGAATCGGCTACCATGCTTTGCTTGGAACTGCACCAGCTTACCGCTCACCCGTTGAGAATAAATACGTATCCGGTTTGTGACATAGAGTCATCCGGATCAGTGTTAAAGCTTCCATCGACGTAACCCTTTACGACGAGCTCTTCATCACCTCCATAAATGAGAAACATTTCCTTAGTCCTTTTCAGGTACTTTAGGATATTCTTGACCGCCGCCCAGTGCTCCATTCAAGGATCACTTTGAAACCGTCCGGCCATACTTATGGCAAGGATGACATCGAGTCTTGTGCATAGCATTGCATACATGATAGAGCCTATGGCTGAAGGATAGAGGATGACACTTATATTTCTCTATCTTCTACAGTCACTGGGCATTGAGTCTTACTCAACTTCAAACCTTGTAACACAGGCAAGAACCCCTTCTTGGACTGATCCTTTTTGAACTTCTTCAAAACTTTATCAACGTATGTGTGCTACTTCTTGAGCTTGCGTTGGTTTTTCCCTTGAAGAGGAAATGTTGATGCAACAAAGTAGAGATAAGTATTTCCCTCAGTTTGAGAACCAAGGTATCAGTCCAGTAGGAGTATCAAGATGGGGCACCAAGGCACCTGTGCAAAAACAAACAAACTTGCAACCAACGCGATAAAGGGGTTATCAATCCCTTTACGATTACTTGCAAGGTGAGATCTGATAGTGATAATAGGTAAATATAAATAAATAAATAAAAGTGAAGGAAGGTATTTTTGGTATTTTTGTATGTAGATCTGAATATATAATGTGTAAAATAGACCCGGGGGCCATAGTGTTCACTAGAGGCTTCTCTCATGATAGCAAGTATTACGGTGGGTGAACAAATTACTGTCGAGCAATTGATAGAATCGCGCTAAGTCGTGATGATATCCAAGGCAATGATCATACATATAGGCATCAGGTCCAAGACAAGTACACCGATACTTTCTACATCTACTACTATTACTCCACACATCGACCGCTATCCAGCATGCATCTAGTGTATTAAGTTCATAACAAACAGAGTAACCCCTTAAGCAAGATGACATGATGTAGAGGGGTAAATGCATGCAATATGATATAAACCCCATCTTTTTACCCTTGATGGCAACAACACGATGCGTGCCTTGCTACCCCTTTTGTCACTAGGTGAGGACACCGCACGGTATGAACCCAAAACCAAGCACTTCTCCTATTGAAAGAATTATAGATCAAGTTGGCCAAACGAAACCCATAACTCGAAGAGACTTACAAGGATACGAAATCATGCATATAAGAAATCAGAGGAGACTCAAATAATATTCATAGATAATCTGATCATAAATCCACAATTCATCATATCTCGACAAACTCACCGCAAAAGAAAGTTACATCGGATAGATCTCCATGAAGATCATGGAGAACTTTGTATTGAAGATCGAAGAGAGAGAAGAATGCATCTAGCTACTAGCTATGGACCCGAAGGTCCGTGGTGAACTACTCACGCATCATCAGAGAGGAAATGGTGTTGATGAAGAAGCCCTCCGTGTCTGAGTCCCCCTTTGGCAGGGCACCAGAACGGTCCCTAGATGGGATATCGCGGATACAGAAGCTTGCGGTGGCGGAAAAGTATTTTCGTTGCTCTCCCTGTAGGTTTTTGGTTTTTTGGGAATTTATAGGCGAAAGAGGTAGGGCAAAGGAGGCACGAGGGGCCCACGAGCCTACTAGGCGCGGCCTCCCCCTTGGGGCGCGCCTAGGTGGCTCGTGGCCTCCTCCTTGGCCCTCTGCCTTAGTTCTCAAGTCTTCTGGATCTCTTCTGTCATGGAAAAAATCATCCCAAAGTTTTTATTCCATTTGGACTCAGTTTAATATTCTTATCTGAAAAAGGTCAAAAACACGGAAAAAAACAGAAACTGACACTAGGCACTGAGTTAATAAGTTAGTCCCAAAAATGATATAAAATAGCATATAAATGCATATAAAACATCCCAAGTTGATAATATAATAGCATGGAACAATCAATAATTATAGATACATTGGAGACGTATCAAGCATCCCCAAGCTTAACACCTGCTCGTCCTCGAGTAGGGAAGTGATAAGGACCGAATTTTTGATGTGGAATGCTACCTAACATATTTGTTCTGTGTAACTTATTTATTGTGGCATGAATGTTCAGATCCATAAGATTCAGAACAATAGTTTAATATTGACATGAAAACAATAATATTTGAAGCATACTAGCAAAGTAATGACGAACTTTTGAAATAACAAGGCCAAAGAAAGTTATCCCTACAAAATCATATAGTATGGCTATGCACCATCATCCCCACACAACGAACTTAAATCATGCACAACCCCGGTATTGGCCAAGTAATTGTTTTCGCACTCTTACTTTCTCAAAAAATTTCAACTCTCACGCAATACATGAGCATGAGCCATGGATATAGAACTATAGGTGGAATAGAGTGTGGTGGTGGTTGTGAGGCAAAAAGGAGGAGATGGTCACATCGATTCGGCGTATCAATGGGCTATGGAGATACCCATCAATAGATATCAATGTGAATGAGAAAGGATTGCCATGCAAAGGATCACTAGAGCTATAAGTGTATGAAAGATCAAAAAATCAAAACTAGTGGGTGTGCACCCAACTTTCTTGCTCACGAAGACCTAGGGAAATTTGAGGAAGCCCATCATTGGAATATACAAGCCAAGTTATATAATGAAAATTACCACTAGCATATGAAAGTGACAAAACAAGAGACTCCCTATCATGAAGTGTGGAAAAAGATAGTAGCATTGTCCCTTCTCTCTTTTTCTCTCATTTTTTTGTTTGGGCTCTTTGGCCTCTTTTTTCAATTTTTTTTCTCTTTTCTTTTTTTTTGGTGGGCATCTTTGCCCTCTTTTTATTGGGGCTTCGCTGGCCTCTTTTAGTATTTCCTCACATGGGACAATGCTCTAATAATGATGATCATCACACTTTTATTTACTTACAACTAGATACTTAGAACAATAATGACTCTATATGAAATGCCTCCGGCAGTGTATCGGGATGTACAACGATCTAGCTTAGCGTATGACGTTGAAACATCTCGCTAGCTATCTTACGACCAAGCAATGGCAATATGAAAGTGATGGCACATGTCATGAGACAGAACGATCGAAGTTGCATGGCAATATATCTCGGAATGGCTATGAAAATGCCATAATAGGTAGGTATGGTGGCTGTTTTGAGGAAGGTATATGGTGGATTGGTGCACCGGCGAAAGTTGCACGGCACTAGAGAGCCTAGCAATGGTGGAAGGGTGAGAGTACATCTATACCATGGACTCATATTAGTCATGAAGAACTCATATACTTATTGCGAAACTTTTATTAGTAATCGAAACAAAGTGCTAAACGCATACTCCTAGGGGAAGAGTTGGTAGGAGTTAACCATCGCGTGATCCCGACCGCCACACAAAGGATAACAATCAATAAATCAATTATTCTCCGACTTCCTAACATAGCGGTTCACCATACGTGCATGCTACGGGAATCACTAACCTCAACACAAGTATTTCTAGATTCACAACACCCTACTGTCATAACGCTAATATTATCACCTCCATATCTCAAAACTAATCGTGAGGAATCAAACTTCTCTTACTAATCAATGCACTTGAATATAAAAGTTTTTATTATATCCTCTTTGGATGCCTATCATATTTAGGACTAATTTCATAACACACGCCAATTACCAAGTTACTTAGAGAGAGCACTCTCAAAATGATATAAGTGAAGATCGAGAGTTTTTATTTCGACAAAATATGACACAGCCGTGCTCTACAAAGATTTACGTGAAGCACTAGAGCAAAATTAATTAGCTCAAAAGATATAAGTGAAGCTCTTTGGAGCAAAATTACCAAGCTCAAAAGATAAAAGTGAATATCATGTGAGCTAAATTTCCAAGCTCAAAAGATATAAGTGAAGCACATGTGAGAAAAATTACCAAGCTCAAAAGATATAAGTGAAGCACATGTGAGCTAAATTGCCTAACTCAAAAGATATAAGTGAAGCTCATTGAGTATTCTAAAAAATTCACGATGAGTGCATGTCCCTCTCAAAAGGTGTGTAGCAAGGACGATTGTGATAAAAGAAAAATCAAAGACTCCTATAATACATGACGCTCCAATTAAAACACATATCATGTGGTAAATAATAATATAGCTCCAAGTAACGTTACCGATGGATTGAAGACGAAAGAGGGGATGCCTTCCCGGGGCATCCCCAAGCATAGGATTTTTGATGTCCCTGAATTTGGCTTGGGATGAATTTGGAATACCCAAGCTTAGGCTCTTTCCGCTCTTTATTCCATTGTCCATAATAACATCACCCAAAACTTGAAAACTTCACAGCAGAAAACTTAAACAGAAACTCGTGATAGCATTAGCATAAGAAAACAAACCACCAACTTTTTAGGTACTGTAGTAAAATTAATTGCCATTTATATTGATGTTATATTACTGTATTCTCACTTTTCCATGGCTTGTACCCCCCGATACTAACCATAGTTTCATCAAAATACGCAATCAACACAACAAAAAAACAGAATCTGTCAAAAACAGAACAGTTTGTAGCAATCTGTTTATTTCGTTTACCTCTGCTAACCCAAAAATTCTCAAAAAAATATGAAAATCAGGGAAATTTGCATACAAATCAGAAGCAAAAAGAATAAACTCAAAAGCTCTTTCTTTATAGCAATTAAAATAAATTTCGTGAGCACAAAGTTTCTGTCTTTTTTCAACATGATTAAACAACTATCACCAAAACTAATAATAAAGGTTCTACTTGGCACAAAAACTAATTAAAATATAAAAAACACAATCATAACAGAATCATGATGGCTTGCACTCAACAAAACTGAAAGTAAAAACCAAAAATAAATCTGTTCATTGGGTTGCCTCCCAACAAGCGCTATTGTTTAATGCCCCTAGCTAGGCGTAACGATTTCAATGATGCTCACATAAAAAGTAGTAGTTGAGATATGCAAAAGAGCATAATGAATGGCAAATAACACGTTTAAGTCTAACCCAATTCCTATGCATAGGTCTTTTGTGAGCAAACAATTTATGGGAACAAGAATTAACTAGCATAGGAAGGCAAAACAAGCATAACTTCAAAACGTTGAACACATAGAGAGGAAACTTGATATTACTGCAATTCCTACAAGCATATGTTACTCCCTCATAATAAATTTCAGTGGAATAATGAAGGAATTCAACAATATAACTATCAAACAAAGCATTCTTTTCATGACCAATCATAGCATACATGTCATTACCAAAACATGGGGAACAAAAATCATCATCTTCATCAAGCATAGCATCCCCAAGCTTGTGGTTTTGCATATCATTAGCTTCATGGATATTCAGAGAATTCATACTAACAACATGGAAATCATGCTTTTCATTCAAGCATATATCATGAATCACTTTATAATTTTTCTTCTTTCAACACTTCATCAAAATTTTCAGATTCATGATTTTCAAACAAAACTTCATAGAGATAATCAAGTGCACTCAACTCACTAGCAATGGGTTAATCATAGTTTGGCCTTTTGAAAAGATTAGAAAGTGTATGAGGATCCATATCAATAGATTTTTATCAAGCAAAAATGCAAGCAAATATAAGGCACATGGCAACACAAGCAAACATAGCAACAAAAAGGTGAACGGAAGAAGAGCGAATAAAAAGGAAAATCTTTTTGGTATTTTCGGAAAAAAAATTTAGGGGAGAGAAAATGAGAGGCAAATGGCAAATAATGTAAATGCAAGAGATGAGTTTGTGATTGGTACTTGGTAGATATGCTTCACTGGAATACTCCCCGGCAACGGCGCTAGAAATTCTTCCTGCTACTTCTTGAGCTTGCGTTGGTTTTTCCCTTGAAGAGGAAAGGGTGATGCAGCAAAGTAGAGATAAGTATTTCCCTTAGTTTGACAACCAAGGTGTCAATCCAGTAGGAGTATCAAGATGAGGCACCAAGGCACCTGCGCAAAAACAAACAAACTTGCACCCAACGCGATAAAGGGGTTGTCAATCCCTTTACGATTACTTGCAAGGTGAGATCTGATAGTGATAATAGGTAAATATAAATAAATAAATAAAAGTGCAGAAAGGTATTTTTGTTATTTTTGTATGTAGATCTGAATATATAATGTGTAAAATAGACCCGGGGGCCATAGTGTTCACTAGAGGCTTCTCTCATAATAACAAGTATTACGGTGGGTGAACAAATTACTATCGAGCAATTGATAGAATCTCGCAAAGTCATGACGATATCCAAGGCAATGATCATACATATAGGCATCACGTCCGAGACAAGTAGACCAATACTTTCTGCATCTACTACTATTACTCCACACATCGACCGCTATCCAGCATGCATCTAGTGTATTAAGTTCATAACAAACAGAGTAACGCCTTAAGCAAGATGGCATGATGTAGAGGGATAAATTAAGGCAATATGATATAAACCCCATCTTTTTACCCTTGATGGCAACAACACGATGCGTGCCTTGCTACCCCTTTTTTCACTAGGTGAGGACACCGCACGGTATGAACCCAAAACCAACCACTTCTCCTATTGCAAGAATTATAGATCAAGTTGGCCAAAGGAAACCCATAACTCGAAGAGACTTACAAGGATACAAAATCTTGCATAGAAGAAATCATAGGATAGATCTCCATAAAGATCATGGAGACCTTTGTATTCAAGATCCAAGAGAGAGAAGAAGCCATCTAGCTAGCTATGGACCCGAAGGTCTATGGTGAAATACTTACGCATCATCAGAGAGGCAATGGTGTTGATGAAGAAGCCCTCCGTGTCCGAATCCCCCTCCGGCAGGGCACCAGAACGGTCCCCAGATGGGATCTCACGAAAATAGAAGCTTGCGGCAAAGTATTTTCGTGGCTCTCCTGTTGGTTTTTGGCTTTTAGGGAATTTATAGGCGAAAGAGGTAGGGCAAAGGAGGGACGAGGGGCCCATGAGCATGCTAGGCGCGCCCTCCCCCCTGGGGCACGCCTAAGGGGCTCGTGGCCTCCTCCGTGGCCCTCTGCCTTGGTTCTCAAGTCTTCTGGATCTCTTCGGTCGTGGAAAAAATTATCCCGAAGGTTTTGTTCCGTTTGGACTCCGTTTAATATTCTTATCTGAAAATGGTCAAAAACACGGAAAAAACTGAAACTGGCACTGGGCACTGAGTTAATAAGTTAGTCCAAAAAATTATATAAAATAGCATATAAATGCATATAAAACATCCCAAGTTGATAAAAAAATAGCATGGAACAATCAAAAATTATAGATACGTTGAAGACGTATCAATGTGCTATGTGAAAGTGCTATTAAGCATCTCGATCTATCTCTATAGATCTTAATGCCCAATATGAAAGCAGCTTCTCCTAGGTCCTTCATTGAAAAACTCTTTTTAAAATATTCCTTCATGCTTTCCAGCATTTCTATATTGTTTCCAATCAGCAATATGTCATCCACATATAATATTAGAAATGCTATAGAGCTCCCACTCACTTTCTTGTAAATACAAGCTTCTCCATAAACTTGTATAAACCCAACCGCTTTGATCACCCCATCAAAGCTCTTATTCCAACTCCGAGATGCTTGCAACAGCCCATAAATGGATCGCTGGAGTTTCTACACTTTGTCAGCATTCTCCGGATCGACAGAACCTTCTGGTGGCATCATATACAACTATTCCTCAAGGAAACCATTGAGGAACGCTGTTTTGACATCCATGTGCCAAATTTCATAGTCGAAATAAGCAGCTATTGCCAACATGATTCTGACAGACTTAAGCATCGCTATGGGTGAGAAGGTCTCATCATAGTCAACTCATTCAACTTGTGAAAAACCCTTTGCCACAAGTCGAGCTTTATAGACGGTGACATTACCATCCGTGTTTGTCTTCTTCTTAAAGATCCATTTGTTCTGAATGGCCTTTCGCCCTTTAGGTAATACTTCCAAAGTCCATACTTTGTTTTCATACATGGATCCCATCTCGGATTTCATGGCCTCTAGCCATTTCTCAGAATCCGGGCCCATCATCGCTCCTCCATAGCTCGTAGGTTCATTATTGTCCAACAACATGACCTCCAAGACAGGGTTGTCATACCACTCAGGAGCAGTACGCGCCCTTGTTGAACTACGAGGTTCAATAGTAACTTGATCTAAAGCTTCATGATCATCATCATTAACTTCCTCTTCAACTGTCGTAGGATCCACAGAAACATCTTTCTGCGCTTCCCTACTCTCCGGTTGAAGTAAAGGTTCAATAACCTCATCAAGCTCTGTTTTACTCCCACTCAGTTCTTTCGAGTGAAACTCTTTCTCAAGAAATGATCCATTCTTAGCGACAAACACTTTGCCTTCGGATCTAAGATAGAAGGTATACCCGATTGTCTATTTTGGGTATCCTATAAAGACGCATTTCTCCGCTTTGGGTTCCAGCTTTTCAGGCTGAATTTTTTTGACATAAGCATCACATCCCAAAACTTTAAGAAATGACAAATTTGGCCTCTTTCCAAACCATAGATCACATGGCATTGTCTCAACGGATTTCAATGGTGCCCTACTTAAAGTGAATGCAGTTGTCTCTAATGCATAACCCAAAACAATAGTGGCAAATTAGCAAGAGACATCATAGAACGCACCATACCTAATAAGGTTCGATTACGACGTTTGGACGCACCATTACGCTGTGGTGTTCTAGGTGTGTCAATTGTGAAACAATTCCACACTGTCTAAATTTAATCTTCCTATTACGATGATTCTAAACTTCACTCTGAAATTGCTTGAACTTTTCACACGTTTCAGACTTGTGTTTCATTAAGTAAATATACCCATATCTACTTAAGTCATCACTGAAGGTGATAAAATAACGATATCCACCAAGTGTTGTAACATTCATTGGACCGCACACATCAGTATGTATGATTTCCAATAAGTCACTTGCCGAGTTCATTGTTCCAGAGAACGGCGTTTTAGTCATCTTGCCCATGAGGCATGGTTCACATGTGTCAAGTGATTCAAAATCAAGTGACTCCAAAAGTCCATCAGCATGGGGCTTCCTCATGCGTTTTGCACCAATATGACATAAACGGCGGTACATCTTTTGGCATCAATGTTATGAACATGTGTATCATCACTATCAAGATTCAATATGAATAAACCCCTCACATTGGGTGCATGACCATACAAGATATTACTAGTATAAATGTTATTCTCTGATTTAAATGAGTAACCGTCTCACAATAAACAAGATCCAAATATAATGTTCATGCTTAACAAGGCACTAAATAACAATTATTCAGGTTCATCTAATCCTGATGGTAATCGAAGAGAGAGCGTGCCAACGGCGATCACATCAACCTTGGAACCATTTGGCATGCGCATCGTCACTTCGTCCTTTGCCAGCCTTCGTCTATTCCGTAGTTTTCCTGTTTTGAGTTGCAAATGTGAGCAACCGAACCGGTATCAAATACCCAGGCGCTACAATGAGAGCTAGTAAGGTACACATCAATAACATGTATATAATATATACCTTGTTTGGCGTTGTCCGCCTTCTTGTCAGCCAGGTACTTGGGGCAGTTCCTCTTACAGTGACCAGTTCCCTCGCAATGAAAGCACTAAGTTTCTGGCTTGGGTCTAGCCTTGGGCTTCTTTACAGGAGTAGCAATTGCTTTGCCATTCTTCTTAGTTTTACCCTTCTTGCCCTTGCCCTTGCCATTCTTCTTGAAACTAGTGGTTTTATTGACCATCAACACTTGATGTTCTTTCTGGATTTCAGACTCAGCGACTTTTAGCATCGCAAACAGCTCGACGACTGCCTTGTTCATCTTGTGCAAGTTATAGTTCATCAAAAAGATCTTGTAAGTAGGTGGCAGTTATTGAAGAACTATGTCAGTGATCGCCTCTGGCGGAAGGGTAATTCCCAACTCTATCAGACGAGTCGAATACCCTGACATTCCGAGTATATGTTCACTGATAGACCCGTTCTCCTCCATTTTGCAAGCATAGAACTTATTGGAGGTCTCATACCTCTCGATCCGGGCATTCTTCTGAAAGATAAAATTCAACTCCTGGAACATCTCATATGCTCCATGATGTTCAAAACGTCTTTGAAGTTCCTGTTCTAAGCCATACAATATTGTGCACTGAACTATTGAGTAATCTCCAGAACGTGCCTCCCAAGCGTTCTTAACGTCTTCGAATGACATGTCTTCTGGTTGGTCACCAAGTGGTGCATCAAGGACATATGATTTCCGGGAAGCCGTGAGGATAATACTCAGATTACGGGACCAGTCAACAAAGTTACTTCCATCATCTTTCAACTTAGCTTTCTCTAGGAACGCATTAAAATTAAGGGGTGCTACTGCGCGAGCCATTGATCTACAACATAAATATGCAAAGGTTACTTAGCCTATTTTTCAAAATAATGAGTTTAGTTAATCAAATTACTGAAGCTCCCACTCAAATTGACATCCCTCGGATCATCTGAGTTGTCACATGATCCAAATTCACCAACTCAAGTCCGATCATCACGTGATATGAGGTGGTTTCAGTCGTGAACATCATCATGTTGATCATATCTACTATATGACTCATGTTCGACCTTTCGGTCTCTTGTGTTATGAGGCCATGCATGTCTGTGCATGCTAGGCTCGTCAAGTTTAACCCGAGTGTTCTGCAGGTGCAATAGTTGCTTGCACGCGTTGTATGTCAACGTAGAGTCTATGACACCCGATCATCATGTGGTGTCTCTACACGACGAACTTTTCCAATGGTGCACAATCGGGGAGAACACAGTTCATCTTGAAGTTTTAAGTGAGGGATCACCTTATAATGCTACCGTCGTCCCAAGCAAAACAAGATGCATAAAAGTATTAACATCACATGCAAATCATAAGTGACATGATATGGCCATGAACTGTGCTTTTGATCTCCATCCTTAAAGCACCGGCATGACACCATCATCTCCATCATCTTGATCTCCATCAACGTATCGCCATAGGGGTTGTCACGCCCACCATGCTTCTACGACTGTTGCTACCATTTAGCGATAAAGTAAAGCATTACATAGCGCTTAAAGATTACCACACAAGTCATACAATAATTAAAGACAACCCTATGGCTCCTGCCGGTTGCCGTACTCATCAACATGCAAGTCGTGATATTCTATACAACACATGATCCTCTCATACATCACATATATCTCATCATGCAATTGGTAATATCACATCACAACATACCCTGGAAAAACAAGTTAGACGTCCTCTAATTGCTCTTGCATGTTTTACGTAGCTGCTATGCGTATCTAGCAAGAACAATTCTGACCTACGCATAAACCACAACGGTGATACATAAGTTGCTTTTCAACCTTCTCAAGGACCGCCTTTGTCGAATCCGATCCAACTAAAGTAGGAGAAACAGACACCTGCCAGCCATCTTTGTGCAACAAAGTTACACGTCAGCCGATGGAACCGGTCTCTCGTAAGCGTACGAGTAATGTTGTTCCGGGACGCTTCATCCAACAATACCGCTGAACCAAAACACGACCAAGGGAGGAAGAAATCTAAGCATCAAAGCCCACAATCTCTTTGTGTTCTACTCGAGATCTCATCTACACATAGACCAAGCTCATGATGCCACTGTTGGGTAACGTTGCATGGGAAACAAAATTTTCCTACGCACACGCAATATCTATCCATGGTGGTGAGCATCTACGAGAGGGAGAGTGGATCTACATACCCTTGTAGACCACTAAGCGGTAAGCATTCAGAAACCTTGTTGATGTAGTCAAACAAATTCGCAATCCAAATTGTTGAGCGTCCCCCGATCCAATCACGATCTGTCCCGATCTAGCACCAAACAGAAGGTGTAACGACCAAACCTCGAAGAACTTGAGTCTCTGTTCTTACTGTGCTAGTGCTTGGATCGATTCACTAGCACACACAATATAGATGAATACCAGAATTCATAAAGTAAAACAATCTTCATAGAACATGGCTAGCTTTATTCAATCAAACAGTAGAAAAGTAGTAGATAATAATAATGAGTCCCATCATAGCCCACTGGCGATGCTGAGTGCAGACTCGCGACCCTAACGGTACCTTATTCTTCGTCTGAAAATCCTGCAACATGAGACGTTGCATCCATATAGGTCAATACTTTGAATGTATTGGCAAGTTACGCATGAGAAATAATAAAGCAGACCTACATGTACATGCATAGTATAACAAAGGAAGGCTTGATGGTTATTTTGCAGAAAGCAAATTTTATCCTCACAACTACATAATAGTTAAATTTTAATTTACTTGCTACAATTAAATACACATGCTTGAATTGGCATCTCCAACTCCAACCTGAACCATTATTAAGTTTCCCGCCAAGTTTTATTAAGGGTAATATCTGTCAAGGTCGTCCAACAACTGTAATGGCCTAGATGCTCAAAGTTGTCCATAACCGGGGACACGGCTAATCATGATTAGTTTTAATACTCTGTGGAGTTTTGCACACTGTACCCACTAGACCCAACCAGAAGATTGAGACAAAGTCTTTCAGAAGCAGTCACCTCCACCCAACGGCAACCGGTACACCTACTCATATCTACATCTGCTAGCTTTGCCCAGGCGAGGTTCCCACAACCTGCTCAACTAAGCCAGAGCCCATATTAGCTAGTGGTTGTGCATGGAAGCTACTAGTCATTAAGTCTGTCTGATCTTTTTGAACCTGGGCGGCATTCCACTTACATTCAGAGGGTCGAAACCGTGATGTTCTTAAAACCACCCAGCAATACCAATTCCGCCCAGGGGTGAATTATATCCCTAGTTACTACTCAATTTATTTAACAATCCTCACACAATCTCAATGAATACTAGAACCAACCCCGTTTACATAGCATAGCAGAACTAACTACCACGATCTTCTTTGACAAGGGGACAACTCAGTAGCATAGCATAAGACAATAACATTCCTAGACATGCATAATTTGATAGTGTGACATATACTACATGCATAGAAAAACAATAGGTAAAGGATGATCAACATGTAACTTCCCTTGATTCTGGTTCAGAAAATCACACTCCTGACAATAGTTTGTGTCACACTCCGGGCAATCTGCACATTTCAAACAATCACCACATTCAAATATCACCAAACAAAACAACAACAGGAAATCATTTGTAAAATCACAAAACAGTAGCATAACAACAGGTACAAATCATCTACACTTCAATGCAAACATTACACAAAAAGAATTAACATTTTTTAATAAACGGTTTGCAAAATATGGACTTCACAAGATTTAAATTGAATTTGAACAAATTCAAATTTGAACATTGCAAACATGCAATATTATGGTTCTGCCATACTCTACTCGTCAATATGAGTTCATAGGAAAAATAATTAATTAAATAGGATTTATAGGTTAAAAGATACTACAATATGAAAATCCAGTGAGAATCTGTCAAAACAAACCCCTTTCTTTATTTCTGAGTGTGGTTACTGTAGCACCCACCACATGGTGCCATGCTATTGGCTGAGAGGGCTTTGCACGTGCGTGTGTGCGTGCTCACCACAGGGAACCGGCGGTGGCTCGGGATTCGACGGCGGCGCTCCTCCAGCGGATCTCTGGCGAAGGAGAGGTGAGGACGGTTCCGACTTTTGACGGCGATGGCGACGGTGGTGAAAACTGCGAAGGGGCGATCCTCTGCGGCCGGCGGCGGTGACAGGACTCCTGGCAGCTCCGGTGGGGTCGGGTGGCTCTTCCGGCGGTCGTTCAATTCAAGGGGCGGACCAATCGGTTACGGTGCGATGGAGGAATCGAACGGGACCAGATGTGCGGCTCCTCCGGCGGTGAAATCGCCCGGCGTCCGCGGCGGTGGCTCGAGCTCCACGGCGAGATGCGTATCGTCGGGGTGGCGGCGTGCGGCAACAAAAGGAATTGGGAGCGGGGTCCTGGTCTCTTGGGGAATCCTCCTCACGCTAGACGTCCCAGGGAAACACGGGATCGATCAGAGCGCGAGATCGACTCGGCTCGATCCCCCTAGCGCGTACGCGTGCGAGTCTGGCTCGGGAAAGAAGAGAGTGACGCGGGCCCTGCCGGTCAGCGACTGCAGCTGCGGTGGGGTCATGGGCCGGCCTGCTGCGGTGTGCTGCGCGACCGAAGCCCCTGTTGGGCCACTGTGTGGCCCAGCTACACAATGTGGTTTCTCTTTTTTTTTAAACTACTATAAAAAAATATTGTGGCTAAATAAACTACCAAAATAAATATAAAAAAACAAAAACACATAGTAAAAATGTATACTTATAATATAGACTATGCTAACCCTAATGCCAAACCTAATGCAATGCAAATAAAATATCTAAGCAAAACGGCACACAAAGAGCATTTTTAAATAAATTCAAAAGAATTTGAAGTTTATAAAATTGCAAGGACAGGTCAGATGAACCACAAATATGATTCTGCACATTATGAACTTTTTATATGATAGGGGAGAAGTCATATTATCTCCACTCCAATTACTTGCCTTTAGTTGCATAATGAAGAGAATTTTTAGAGAATTAAATAATGCATAGAAAAATATGAGATGCATAAGAATGATCTATTAACATCCTACTTTAGGAAAATTGGGATGTTACAAACCTACCACCCTTAAGATGAATCTCGCCCTCGAGATTCGGGTTGGCTAGCAAATAGGTGTGGGTGATCCTGCCTGAGGTCTTCCTCTCGTTCCCAAGTAGCCTCCTCCTCTGTATGATGATCCCACTGAACTTTGCATAACCTGATTGTCTTGGTGCGAGTAACTCTCTCTGCTATCTCCAGAATCTTAACAGGCTTCTCCTCATATGTCAAGTCAGTCTCCAACTGAATTGCCTCAAGTGGCACTGTATCTCTCAAAGGAACATCCGCCAACTCTGCATGGCACTTCTTCAACTGGGATACATGAAACACATTATGAACTCCTCACAAGGATTCTGGCAACTCCAGCTGATAAGCTACCTCTCCTCCACGCTCCAAGATCTTGTGAGGCCCCACAAAGAGTGTTGCTAATTTACCTTTTATTCCAAACCTTTTAATTCCATGAAGCGGTGAAACTCTAAGGTATGCATGATCTCCTACCTCATATGTCACCTCCTTATGCTTGGCATCAGCATAACTCTTTTGTCTGGACTGTGCTACCTTTAGCTTGTCATGAACAACCTTGACTTTCTCCTCAGCATCCCTGATCAAGTCTAGTCCAAAGAATTGACGCTCTCCAACCTCATCCCACATCAATGGGCTCCTGCAATTCCTACCATACAGAAACTCAAACGGTGCCATCTTCAAACTAGACTGATAACTGTTATTATATGAGAACTCTGCATATGGTAAATTACCATCCCAACTGGACCCATAGTCCAAAGCACAAGCTCTCAACATATCCTCCAAAATCTGATTCACCCTCTCTGTCTGCCCATCTGTCTGCGGATGAAATGATGTACTGAACTCCAGCCTAGTGCCCCAGGACTCATGCAATTGACGCCAAAACTTAGATGTGAACTGAGTACCTCTATCAGACACTACCTTCCTTGGAACTCCATGCAGACAAACAATTCCAGACATATAAATCTTTGCTAGCTTAGCATTTGTATAGGTAGTCTTTACCAGGATGAAGTGAGCAACTTTAGTCAAACGATCAACAACTACTCAAATAGAATCATAACCTTATTGAGTCCATACCAATCTAATCCCACTTCCAATTCGGTATATGCAATGGTTGTAACAAACCTGTTAGTTTCTGGTGATCTGCCTTAACTCTCTGGCACACATCACATATTGCAATATACTCAGCAATTTCCCTCTTCAGGCTAGGCCACCAAAATCTCTCCCTCAAATCCAAGTACCTCTTAGTATTAACTAGGTTGATGGAATAAGATGAATCATGCGCCTCCTGAAGAATCAACTTCCTGATCTCTGCCTCTTGGGGTACACAGATACGCTTCTCAAATCATATGGCTCCATGTTCATCCTCATGAAAACCTTGTGCCTTCCCCCTTAACATATTCTCTTTTATCTCAGCAATATACTTATCATCCTTTTGAGCTTATCTGATCCTGTCTAGCAAAGTAGGCTTTACCACAAGTGTTGCCAAATAGCCCTTAGGAACCATCTCCAACGTGAGACTTCTGAACTGCTCACATAACTCCGGTGGCATACACTACTGGAATTCATTTATTTTCCATATGCCAGATCTTTGTCGTCTGCTGGCAGACGGCAAAGAGGTTGTTTGCCATCAGCTTTGGGAAAGCAGACGACAAAGAGCTGGCTGATGGCAAAGACACTATTTGCCAACAGCCAGCTCTTTGCCGTCTGCCAGCGGACGACAAAGCTTCTTTGCCATCCGCTAGCAGACGGCAAAGAGGTGGGGTGTGGCCCAGTGAAGGCCAGTTAACTGCAACGGCCCACCCCACCTCTTTGTCGTCTGCTAGCGGACGGCAAAGAAAATAACTCTAACGGGCCATTACCCCCTCCTCTCTCTTTTCTCTCTCTCCCACTCTCTCTCTTCTATTTTCGTCTCCCACCGCCGCCCTCCGCTCCCCCGCCCCTCCCCCTCCGCCGCCCCGCACCGTTGATGGCCCCCTGCCCCCGACCGCACCCCGCCGCCGCCCCGACCACATGCCGCCCCGGCCCGCCTCCCGCCGCGCGCCACCACCGACGCCCCCCGTCACCCAGTGCCCCACGGCCCCTACGGCCCAACGCCCCGCCGCCCCGCAGCCCCGCCGCCTCGACAACCAGGCGCCCCGCCGCCCCAACGCCCTCGCCGCCCCACTCCGGTGAGCTCTCCCCCCTGTTTTTTCCTTTTTTGCTCTTAGTTAGGTTAGTTACTACTGTTAGTTAGGTTAGTTAGATTAGTTCTAGGTTAGTTAGGTTAGTTCTAGGTTAGTTAGGTTAGTTCTTGAAAAAAAATATTAGGAGAAAAAAAGAAGAAGAATAAGAAGAATAAGATGAAGAAGAGGAGGAGGAGGAGAATAAGAAAAGGGGGAGGAAAAGAAAAGAAGAAGGAGAAAAGGGAAAGAAGAAGGAAAAAGGAAAAATAAAAAAGGAAAAGAACAAAAATAATAATAAGAGGAAAAAACAGAAGAAGAGGAGGAGGAGAAGAAAAAAGAAGAAGAAGAAGAAGAAAAAAGAGGAGAGGAGGAGAAGAAGAGGAAAAAAGGAAAGGAAGAAGAAGAAGAGGACGAGGAGAAGAAAAACGAAGAAGAGGAAGAAGAAGAAGAAAAAAGAGGAGAGGAGGAGAAGAAGAGTTGTTTTTTTATTCTTCTTCTTCTTCCCCGACGCTATGGACCCCCGACCCCCGATGCCACCGACCCCAAAAGCCACCGACCCCCGACGCCACTACGCCCTACCCTCGACGCCACAGGCCCCCGACCCCCGACCCCCCAACGCCACCGACCCCCGACGCCATCGACCCCACACCCCTGATGCCACCGACCCCCGACCCCCGACACCATCGACCATCGACCCCCTCCCCCCGACGCCACTGACCCCCGATGCCACAGACTCCCGACGCCACAGATCCCTCACGCTACTGACTCCCGATCCCACTGACCCCCATCCCCCAACACCTATTCTGCCTCCTGTTGACCGAAAAGCTGCTCTTCGGTCTTCCATAGGCCAAAGAGGTCATAGTTTTCTAAATTATAAGTTAGGTCACATATTTTTTGATTTTGTTATAAAAACATCGTATTTGTGTTGATCGGGTGAATTTTAATGTGCAGTTGTTCGACGACCTCCACGTGCGTTGGACGAGCTCCGCCCCTGCATTTGTTGGTGAGCACAAATGACTTCTCCTCCTACCCCCTTAATTTGCTCTGTTCCGGTCTTCGTGCTGATGAAACTTGCTAGCTATAGGTTTCTTCAATCATGAGTATGCATGACCAGTATGCGTCTCCCGTTCGAAAGGGCGACATCTATAAATATGCATGTCTTTGCATATTTATAAACGCCATCCTTTCGAACTGTCCAACGTTATCCATGGACAGCCCGAGTATGTGTAGATTGGGTTCGTTTTCCCGTATGTTGTGCTCCGGATCCGATGCGGAATTTCTTCAGTGCCTTCCTGTTGTTCTCCGAGTACACATCCTCTCTTCTTCTTGCCGAGACGTGTATCAGGAGAACAGCGGGGAGGTGCTGCCAAAATTCTGCATCGCATCTGGAACAGAGCATGGGAAAACGAACCCAATCTACACATACTCAGGTGGGATTAGGACCTATGTTTACCGATTAGCGTGTAGGTTGCATGGACGTACTAAAACTAACAAACTTGATTAGCGGATGAATATAGGTGTTGAATCATATACTTAGTTCTTGTGCGCCCATAGGTACCTAGGCAACATGAGTGATCGATGTACACTGGTCACCCTAGTCAGAAAGACTTGACCAATGAATGGTTAACAAAAACCAAGGGGTTTGTGAGAGCTGCATTTGCAAATGGCCAGCAAAAAACATGGTGCCCCTTTCCCAACTAGGACAACTGGAAAAAGGAGACAGAGTTTGAAATGGGTAAACACCTGGAGAAGTGGGGTTTTACGCCTAATTATACGGTGTGGATTTTTCATGGTGAGTCTGAACAACGTGCCAGAGCGGAGGTGATTCATCGTCGCACCGACGAGCATGGTACCGGGATCGAAGACATGGTGCAAGACTTTGATGATTCTCGAGATTCAGACGATGAGATGGAGGAATCTGCAAAGGCCTTCTATGAAATGTTGGAGTCTTCAAAACGTCCTCTCCACGAGCAGACTGAGCTTCGTCAGCTGGATGTCATCGCGCAAGTAATGGCTCTAAAGGCTCAATTCAACCTAGGCAGAGAATGCTACGACGCGATGATGACGATATTTGGATGCTTTCTACCTGAAGGCCGTACTTCCTGCAAACCTGTACGAGTCAGAGAAAATCCTCGGTGTACTTAAGATGCCCTATGAGAAGATACATGCCTGTGAGAATGGATGTGCCTTATTTAGGCTTGAGTATGTGGCCTTGAACTATTGCCCCATATACAATTCTTCCAGGTATATTGTGGTAGAGAACGGTATGGGTGAGAAGAATCAGACCAAAATCCCCATTAGTGTTCTTCGGTATCTGCCAATCGTACCAAGACTTCAACGTCTTTTCATGGTCGAAGAGACGGCTAGACAGATGACATGGCACAAAATGGGCAAACGAGTCGAACTAGATGCGGATGGGAACAAGATGCTGGTACACACTTCAGATGGTTTTGCGTGGAGGCACTTCGATGCATTACATAAGGATAAATCAGAAGATCCAAGGCATCCAAGAGTTGCCATCAGCACGGATGGGTTCAATGCGTATGGTATGACGGGAGCATAATAGAGTTGTTGGCCTGTATTTGTCATCCCACTCAATTTCCCACCCGGAGAGATTATGAAAAGAAAGAACATTTTCCTGACGTTGATAATTCTAGGTCCCAACTATCCGGGGAAGAATATGAATGTGTACATGCAGCCGCTTAAGGATGAGTTGCAAGAAGCCTGGGATAATGGGTTCAAGACCTATGACGCCGCTACCAAAAGAAATTTCAAAATGCATGTGTGGTACATGTACTCGACGGATGATTATCCGGCGTTTGCACTATTCTCTGGCTGGTGTGTGCATGGAAGGTTCTCGTGCACCACATGCAAGGCAGCTCTTCAGTTCCGTTGGCTGCAGGCTGGTCACAAGTATTCTTGCTTCGACATGCATAGACAGTTCCTGGATCCTGACCATAAGTTCAGAAAATACAAGAAGAATTTCATCAAAGGTAGAGTTGTCAAAAACATTGCACCACCTGCGTTGACAGGCCAACAGATCCTGGATCTTATAAACGCTCTCGAGCCAGATCCAAATCGTCCAGGGTATTTCAAAGGGTATAATACGGAACGCTCCTAGACTCACAAGATATGTTTGTGGGATCTGCCTTACTTTAAAGACCTCCTTTGCCCACACAACATCGACGTGATGCACACTGAAAAGAATATTGCGTAGTCCATTTTTGGTACATTGTTCGGCATAGAGGGGAAGTCAAAAGATAATCCTAAGGCTAGAATAGACCTCGAGGCTCTATGTTATAGACCATTACAAAACTTGCGACAATGGAAAGGAAAGCAAAGCATAGCAAAGCCAAAGGCATGGTTCAAATTCGAAGGCCAGCTATGAGGGAAATGCTATTGTGGTTGAAAATGCGGTTGATGTTCCCCGATGGGCACGTTGCGAATCTAAAGAGGGGAGACACTCTTGAGAAATTGAAAATATTTGGTCTCAAGAGTCATGATTGGCACATATGGATTGAGCGGGTAATGTTGGTGATGTTGCATGGCTTTATCCCTGAGGATGAATGGCTAGTACTGGCAGAGCTGAGCTATTTCTTCCGTTTTCTTTGTGCGAAAGAACTATCGCCTGGCGTGCTAGATGAAATGGAAGAGTTGGCGCCGGAGTTGATCTGCAAATTAGAAACGATCTTTCCACCGGGCTTCTTTAATCCAATGCAGCATTTGATTTTGCATCTCCCGACCGAGGAAATATTGGGGGGGCCCGTTCAAAATCGATGGTGCTTATCAACTGAGAGGATGCAGAAGACGTTTCGAGCTAAGTATAAAATAGACGTCGAAATGAAGCAACGATGGCCGAGGCATTCATTACTGAGGAGGTGGCAAACTTCGTGATAGCACACTACGAAGCAAAAATCATCATTTGCATAACCCGAAGCCTCGGTATAATGATGACGATCCAAAAAAAAGGTTGATCCAACCTCAGCCTATTCAAAGGGAAGCTCGCACCATCTGGTGCTTCAAAGGGAAATCGTTGGAGGTCGAAGAATGGCGGACCATTTCATTGTATATCTTCATGAACCTAACAGAAGTGTGGCCGTACATTGAGTAAGTTCTCGGTAAATTATTGTTCCGCAACTTCTAATTCCTTTCAACTACTCTTATTCCCGTATATTTTATATAGTCGATACGTTGTTGAATTCTCGGATGGAGCGGTCATCCAAAAGGATTCTGTCGAATAGTATGAGCTTCTCGCAAAGCATGGAGGCGACTATCACGGTTTCATCTCTTGGTTTAAACAAAGGGTAATTAATTACCATTAATGGTCCATTGGATTTATTGGTCTAATTTGCGGCTAATGCATCCATTCTTTCGTATTAAAATTGTAGGCTGTTGTAGAGTCTATGGACGCCGAGTTGAGACAAGTCGCTAATGGTTTTGACTATAAGGTCCGTTCATTTGACAAATACGACATCAATGGGTATCACTTTCGTACCTTTGGCAAAGAGCTATCTATGTCCGACCTAAAGACTACAAATTGTTCTGTCTCTACTATCGGCGAAGGAGGCACCGAGTATTATGGAAGTGTTGAAGCAATTTATGAACTTCTATTCTATCGTGAAAACCCACCGACCGTCGTAGTCTTCAAATGTTATTGGTTTGAGCCAACGGAGACTAGAAGGACTCATGAACATATAGGACTAGTCATGTTGGTACCCCGTGAGAGGAGGTCGACCCCCCACGAAGCCGAGAGGTACTAATGGTGTTACTCATGTTGGTATTTATGTTTTACTCATGTTGGTATTTATGTTGTAGTCATGTTGGTATTTATATACATTTTATTACTCATGTTGGTATTTATGTTCGCGGGAGAGGTAGGGCGGTGGCTGCCACGCCTTCCTCACCGCCACCGCAAGCTGATTCACCTGAGCACAGGACTTCGAGGGTGGATTTGTTTGAGGCGGAGGCTACACGGTCTCCTGTTCACGAGCCTCAGGTCGATGTGCCTTCGACCCACGAGACTCGTGTCCTAGAGGCTTTGTTCCAGGCGACTCCGGCCCAAAGCAGGGATGAGGGTATGTCCCCAGAGACCCAGTGGGATACCTGAGTTGATCAGGGTCAGCCGGAGCCAAGTGGCCATGCTGATAGCGGCGAGGAGCTGGGTGAGGGGGCTACCGTCTACCAGTGTGGTAGTTCGGGGCTCCCGCTCATGTTGGCGACCCGCGAGCAAAGGTGGTCGATTAAGACAAATGGGGAGAAGTAAGTTAATTTACTCTTATTTAAGATTTTGCCTTCACGTTTTCTCAAATATCTAATGTTTTGGCTTTAATTTGTCATACTACAAGGGTTGGATTGTTGCCAAGGGTGTCAGCAAGCCCAACAGCGTCCTTGGTGTGCTTTGCCGTCAAAACTTCCTGGGGTTTGTTACATTCCCGGTCAGGAGCAAGAGGTAGGAATGACTTGGGAGCACTACTTTGGTGCCCCAGCCCCGCCGGAGGTGGAGATCGACGGTATTTGTGCCACACGAGGGCTGACATGGTGATCCGACAGTTCTGGGTAATTTCTCCTTTACACAATTATAAATCAACCATATCTAGTTATTGTACTAATCGGTGTTGTCTCGTTTGCAGACCTACTACAGGTGTGAGGAGGGAAACGAGGAGGACGCGGGAAAGGTTATCGATACCGAATGTTGTCGCCTACTTCAAAACTTTCGGCACGAGGTTCGAATGCAGGCTGTTCGAGACTACTATGCCTCGCGGTGTATTAGGAAGGACAAGGCAAAGTGCCGCGATTCTAAGATGGAGAAGGAGCATTACATGAAGGTAATTACATATTATTAAGGCTTTGTATTTAGTTTCCTTGATTTGGATCTTACGCGCTCAAATTTCTCTTTATTAACTTAGGTGCCCCCAAGATGGTGTGTGGATAAGATGGATTGTTGGGAGGCCTTGGTGGATCAGTGGTGCTCTGAAACGTCGGAGGCCAGCCACAACAACACCAAGGAGAGGCGTGGCAAACTGGTTGGTGTGCCACACCATCAAGGGAGCGTCAACTTATTCCAGTTTGGGGAGAACTGGGTATGTGCTTTTGTTCATGCCTCATGCAATTCATTATTAATGCTATCTTGAGCCCTTTAGTAATACAATTTTCCTCTCTCGCTCTCTTTTAGGCGTATCACAATAAGACGGAGGTGCCACAGATGTACGACCTGTATGTGATGGCCCATACTGCCTCGTACAAGAAGGTCAAGGCATTCTCTGAGTCTGACCTCGAGGATCCAGAAAAATACACCAACATCTTCTCCCACCACAAGCTCGTGAAGTACAGAGATCACAGGAAGGCGAGGAAAGGGGAGGACTTTAACCCGAGTGAGGGGCCTATTCATCCAGAGCTGGTGATGATAGCTGGCAACGGGAGGCCCCATGGCTCGATTGCCATTAGAGACGGCCTTATACGTTATCCTAGCACTCTCCGGCGGATAAAGGCACGCCAAACGAGCTCCTGTCCTGAGATAACACCTCGTCCACGGCCATTCAAGCTCGCCATCGAGGTTAGTTTAATGGACTCAACTATCTTTCCGCATTATGTTGTGCGTGGGAACCAATATGATTACAATGCTAAAAATGATTTATGTTGCAGGCTGCTATTCTGAAAGAGAGAGACGCAATGCAGGCGGCTTTGGCGGAGAAGGATAAGCAGAAGAAGGACCTGGAGGAGAGGACGATTGCATTGCTGGAGACGGAGAGGGCACGGAATGATGCGTCTAATGGGGCCATGTACGAGCTCTTCGTTGTGTGTTTCTTCTTCATATTATTTCAAATCTTGCATTTTAATGTCCGTTTCATTAATAACTAAAAAGTTTGACTTGTCGAAACCAAATGTATAGTCTATGTGCGAGAAGACCGGCCAAGTCCCTCCGGCGATGCCAGTCATTAACATGGCAGGGACGGTGAGTTTCATTTCAATGCAGTGATCTTAAGAGTGTCATCATGCTAACGACACATTGCAAATGATGTTTGGTGCAGAATATCTCCCGAAATGCATCGCACGACCCTTCTACAGTTGAGCCTTCTCTAGGGCAGCCTTCTCCAGGTGAAACAAGCCAGAGCCACCGTGCTTCACCGTCGTGATGACGATAATGGTATGTTTGGTGAGAAGAAGGAGAAGAAGAGAAGAATAAGGAGAAGGAGGAAGAAGAAGGAGAAGAAGCTCCTTCTCCTTCTTCTTCTCCTTCTCCTCTTCCTCCTCCTCCTCCTCCTCCTTCTTCTTTTACTTCTCCTTCTTCTTCTCCTTCTCCTTCTTCTTCTCTTCCACCTAAATGACATAATTAGCTTAGTTAGCTCCAAACTGGCCTATTTACTAAAAAATGAGCTATACTTACCTAATTTTCCTGCAAAATGAAATAATTAGGTCCAAAAAGGCATAACTAGCTAATTTAGCCCAAACAAGAGGACAAGAGGAGAAGAAAGAGGAAAAATGAAAAGAAGGAAGAAGAAGAAGAAGAAGAGAAGAAGAGAAGAAGAAGGAGAAGGAGAAGGAGGAAGAAGAAGAAGAAGAAGGAGAAGAAGGAGAAGAAGGAGGAGAGAAGCTCCTTCTCCTTCTTCTCCTCCTTCTTATCCTTCTTCTTGTCCTTCTTCTCTTCTTCTTCTTCTCCTGTTCCTTCTCCTTCTCCTTCTCCTTCTCCTTCTCCTCCTCCTCCTCCTCCTCCTCCTTCTTTTTTTACTTCTCCTTCTTCTTCTCTTCTTGCTTCTTCTCTTTCTTCTTCTACGTAGATTACACTCATCCAACAAAGACTAAATTTGCTAATTATCCTACAAAATGACATAATTAGCTTAGTTAGGTGAAAACATCATAAGAACCTTGGTTATCTCATTAAAATGACTAATTTAGCTCGAAAATGAAATAATAAGCTCAAAATGGCAAAAGAACCTTGGTTAGCTCATGAATATTATATACTTAGCTTGGCTTCCACCTAAATGACATAATTAGCCAATTTAGCTCCAAAATGCCTTAATAATCATAGTTGGCTCCAAAATGAAATATTTTAACCAAGTTAGCTATAGAATGGCTTATACTTTGCTTGGCTTCCACCTAAATGACATAATTAGCCAATTTAGCTCCAAAATGCCTTAATAATCATAGTTGGCTCCAAAATGACATATTTTACCCAAGTTAGCTCTAGAATGGCCTATACTTAGCTTTGGCTTCCACCTAAATGACATAATTAGCTTAGTTAGATCCAAAATGGCCTATTTAATAAAAAATGTCCTATACTTACCTAATTATCCTCCAAAATGACATAATTAGCTCCAAAAAGGCATAATTAGCTAATTTAGCCCGAACAAAAGGACAAGAGGAGAAGAAAGAGGAAAAATGAAAAGAAGGATGAAGAAGAAGAGAAGAAGAAGGAGAAGGAGGAACAAGAAGGAGAAGAAGGAGAAGAAGGAAGAGAGAAGCTCCTTCTCCTTCTTCTTCTCCTTCTTCTTTTCTTCTTCTCCTCTTCCTTCTCCTTCTCCTTCTCCTTCTTCTACTCCTCCTCCTTCTTCTTCTTCTTCTTCCTTTTCTTCTCCTTCTTCTTCTCTTCTTGCTTCTTGTCTTTCTTCTTCTACGTAGCTTATTTTCCCCATAAAGACATAGTTAGCTAATTATCCTCCAAAATGACATAATTAGCTTAGTTAGTTAAACATCATAAGAACCCTGGTTAGCTCATTGAAATGACTAATTTATATCCAAAATGACATAATAAGCTCAAAATGGATTCATAATCATAGTTCGCTACAAAATGACATATTTTATCCAAGTTAGCTCTAGAATGACCTATACTTAGCTAAGTTCTCTCCTAAATGACATAATAAGGCTATGTAGCTCCAAGATGACATATTCCACCTAACTTAGCTATTAAATGGCCTATACTTAGCTAAGTTCTCTCCAAAATAACCTATACTTCTCTTCTTCATCTAGTCTTCTTCTTCTAACTTTCTTATTTGCCATTTTGCAGATTACATTCACTTCACGAGAAGCTTGGATTATATTGATGGAATGCTTGAATATGGTTTCTTCTACCATGGCTTGACGGAACCTTTGATTGAAACTATTGTAGTATATGAATATATATGAAACTTTGTATGCATGGATGAAACTGGTGTAATATATGGTTTGGTACGGATGCAACTTGCATAGTATGTATGTATTATATATATCCTGATTATTTTAATAAGGTTATCAGTATGGAAACAAAATTATTTCTGTCAAATATATATATATATATATACTGATTATTGTGAAAATTGCTGGATATAATAGGAAGTAAAATAAAGGGGGGCTGTTTTGAGTCTTTGTCGTCCGCCCACCGACGGCAAAGGCCCTAGGGCAGACGACAAAGGCTCAAAACAGCCTGACTGAACCACGCTGGGAGCGCCCCTTTGCCGTCGGCCTAGAACACGGCTGACGGCAAAGGGGGGTGGGCTGACGGCAAAGGGGCGGTGGGCTGACGGCAAAGGTGGCGGGAGAGAGGCTGTCAGTGCCCCTTTGCCGTCGGCCCACCCATGGCTAACGGCAAAGGGGGTAGGGCAGACGGCAAAGGGGGTAGGGCAGACGGCAAAGGGGATAGGGCAGACGGAAAACATAAGGTTGGCCCAGCAACCTGCAGTTCGCACTTGCCGGAAGCGTTTGCGGATCTGCCGTCCCATTTTTTTGCCGTCAGCCCACCCATGGCAAAGATTCTTTGCCGTCCGCCTTACTAAAGCTGACGGCAAATAACCTCTTCACTGGATATTTTTTTGTCGTCTAGTGTGTCGTTAGCTGACGGACGACAAAGCCTTTGCCATTCGGTATTCCCCCCTTTGCCGTCAGCCATGGCAGATGGCAAAGTCTCAGATTCCTGTAGTGATATCATCAATATTTACTGCATTAACATGGCTCCTATGACTCAAAGCATCAGCAACAACATTTTCCTTACCAGGATGATACTGCAAGTTCAAATCATAATCTTTAATAAGCTCCAACCATCTCCTTTGTATGAGATTCAACTCCCTCTGAGTAAAAATATACTTCAAGCTCTTATGATCAGTAAATATATCACAATGATTACCAACAAGATAATGCCTCCAAGTTTTCAATGCATGCACAACTCAGGCTAACTCCAAATCATGCGTAGGATAATTATGCTCATGATTCCTAAGCTGGCGTGAAGCCTAAGAAACAACTTTACCTTCCTGCATCAAAACACTCCCAAGTCGCTGACGAGATGCATCACAATATACCTGGAAGTCTTTATGTATGTCTCGCAAAATTAACAACGGTGCTGTAACCAAATGCTGCTTCAACTCCTGAAAGCTAGCTTCACAATCCTCAGTCCAAACAAATTTCTTCCGCTTCTTCAACAATTCAATCATAGGCTTTGCAATCTTGGAAAAGTTTTCAATAAACCTCCTATAATAACCTACAAGGCCCAAAAAGCTGCGAATCTCCCCAACTGACGTGGGTGACTCCCACTCTGTGACTGCGGCAACCTTGGATGGATCGACTGCGACTCCATTACCCGATATAACATGTCCAAGGAATGCTACCTCATCCAACTAAAACTAACATTTGCTGAACTTGGCATACAATTGTGCTCCCTCAACTTCTCCAATACCAAAGGCAAATGCTCCTCATGCTCTTCCTTATTCTTGGAAAACACCAATATATCATCAATGAAAACAACCACAAACTTATCCAAGAACTCCATAAACACCTTGTTCATCATATTCATGAAGTATGTATGGGCATTAGTTAATCCAAATGACATAACAGTATACTCATACAACCCATAACTCGTAGTGAAAGCAGTCTTTGGAATATCTTGCTCACGAATCTTTAATTGATGATAACCATAAAAGATCAATCTTGGAAAACACAGTAGCTCCCTCCAACTGGTCAAACAGATCATTTATCATAGACAAAGGATACTTATTCTTAATGGTTACCTCATTCAGAGAACGATAATCAACACACATCCTCAGGGTTCCATCCTTCTTCTCAACAAACAAAACAGGAGCTCCCCAAGGTGATGAACTTGGGCGAATAAATCCTTGTGCCTGCAATTCCCTTAACTGCTTCTTCAATTCCTCCAACCCTCGAGGAGGCATTCTATACGGTCTCTTAGCAATGGGTCCGGTGCCTGGTATTAAATCAATAAGAAACTCAATATCTCTATCTGGTGGCATACCTGGCAACTCTTCTAGAAACACATCTAGATATTCCTTCGCAATTGGCACCTCTTCCAGGCTACCCCCCTTAAGAGAGTTCACTTGCACCCGCTTATGCTGATACTTACATAGATATTTGATCCTCTTCCCCCCTGGTGCATCCAGAGTTATAGATCGACTGGCACAATCAATAACACCCTGATTTTTGATCATCCAATCCATACCCAAAATAATATCCAGACATTGTGACTCCAATATAATCAAATCTGTAGGAAAAACATGGTTCCAAATAGACAAGGGCATCTGAAAACATCCCAAACTTACTTCCATCTCAGCCCCAGGAGAACTTACTAGAACAGGTGACTTAAGTACTACGGTTGGCAACTTATGTTTATCCACAAATACTCGCAATATGAATGAATGCGATGCACCGGAATAAAAAAGAACAAGTGCAGGTACTGACTTGATCAAAAACTTACCAATCACCGCATCAGGCTCATTATAGACCTCCTCCACATTAACATGGTTGACATGACCCTTCTGGAAGGGGTTTGGCTTGTTGACTCCTGAATTCCCATTACCATTATTGCTCTCTGGACAAGCATTGGAATAGTGGCCCATCTTCCTGCACTAGAAGCACTGAACATGACTAATGTCCCTCTGCACAGGCACACTCTGACGGTTCTGGTTGTTAGTACCTCCATTGACATTACCGCTGCCATTACCATTGCCACTCTTGTGCCCATTGTGATGATGGTGGCCATTATGGTTGTGGCCATTCCCTCCATTATGATTATGCCCACTATATCCATGATGATGAAATGAAGTGCGTGGCTTCTGTTGTGGTCCTGAGTTATACTTGTTACTGTTGTTGCACTTCCTCTTGCGGTTCTCTATGGCTTGATGCTTTCCCTCAAGCACAATAGCCTTATCAATAAGCTCCTGACAATTACCAAAAGTGGCCACTGTCAACTGAACACCCAAATCATCATTCAGGTCCTCCAAGAATTTCTCCTGCCTAGCTGCATCAGTATTAACATCATTAGGAGCATACCGTGCAAGTTTATTAAATTCCTCCACATATTCATTATCTGTGCGACCTCCAAGAACTCGCCGCAATGCCCGAGGCACCAACAGTGAGCCGTAGGGAGGAGGAGATGGTGGTGTAACAAGAATTACATGGAGGTGGAGGAGGGGACGGGCGCAACATCAACTACACGCCGAACGTGGAGGCATGGAGGACTACTGCCGGTGTGAGCACCATCCCATCAGCACCGATGGCTCATCCAAGCAGGTCACCTATATCGTCGTCGCCAATTCCTCCTCCACATGGCTAGAGTTTCTAATCAAGCCACCACCATAGATGCACATCTACATGCGGATGGCTCGTGTTCAACCATGGCTAGCGACCGCGGAGGCGACATGCGCCTGATCTATGACAACATTAAGGTACAAACAACAGTGATGCCTGACCACGTGCTCGTCACACTCCACAAAGAGAGCCTGATCACGAGTGCAGTCATTCAGGTGGAGCTTCCAGTGAGGCGGGAGGGTTGTGTTCAGGAGTGGACTCGACATGCTGGTGCGGAGATGTTCAGTAGCGGTCACCTACTGCCTGCATCGTGCCGTTGGGCGCCGTCGACGGGCAACATGGACAGAATCCTCTGAAGCTGATGAGGTCGAGGTGTGCAGCGGTGGAAGGTACTCCGTTGACTGCTCACCTCACCACCGCGATGACGCCCCTGTCGCATTGTCGTGCCACTGTACCAGGGCAGCATAACTACTACTCCATGTTGGCTTCTCAGGTCTGAGTTTATCGAGGGACACGGCGCCGGCGAGGAAGCCAGAGCAGGTTTGAGGGTCATTTCCATTTGTGTTATGTACCCTTTATTTTTATCGGCATAAAACCCTTGACAGATTATCCTTCCTTTTTCGAAGATCATGAGGTTTTGCAGTGGACAAGCTGACATGTTTAAACAATGGGGCAGACCCTTTGACCTGTGGGTTCTGTTGTTAGACCGTTATAAGGATAAGTAGGTTCCTTTTAACCTACAGAAGCTCCGCCAATGGCAACATGGTTTCCTTGACAATAGCATAGTATTGCACGCATGCAAGCTGCAGCTAGCGAAATCGGCGCAAGAGTGCATCCTGCAAGTAGCACCAAATCTCAAATTGTTGACTGTTTTTTTCTTGCTCCGTCATCTTATAACGTTGGGATCCTAATATATAACTGATCCAAACAAAAAGGTGCTCGTAGCAATTTCTCTGATCCGTGCTGGTTATTTGATTAATGAATCTAGTGATATTGATTTGGTATTGTGAATGTCAATATTTTGTCATATAAATTTGGACATATTAGAGATACTTTGATTTCAGACAAAACTTATATGAAGACTAAACATGACCGAAGAGAATAATAACATAATGATCAAAAAGCTGAAACGAAAAATATTGTAATAGATTCATTTGTTGGTCCATAGAAACGCACGGACGTTCTCCTAGTACCAAATGTATTTGACAAGTAAACTTCCAAGTTCCGATAAATCCCTCTCAAGAATAGCTGTTTGTACGGTGGATGTATTGGAAATTCTCGGTGGGCGTTCGGTTCGGTGCTTCGGTGCCTTATAAATTTCGGTTCTCAGAAAATGTAAACCGATCGGTCAATGCTATTTAATGTAACCGATAGCTCGGTCCCTAGCATGATCGGCTCGGTTGTCGGTTCTGGACCGAACAGGTTCTAGTGCATGGGCTGGCTGACCGGGATAGGTGGGGTTGCTATTAAAATAGGGTAAATGTAACTTCGGAACGATCGAAAGTTTGCATTAGGTCCGAACGAGTTCGCTGCCGGAAAAAAACGTGCAGTGATAAAACTCAAACCTGGCACCTGTAGCATGCATTATCCTCCTGGTAACCGCCACAGCTAAAGTCTGTTACGCGATTAAAGGTACGTTTCTCTCTATTTTATCACGTTACTGTCTTGCATCTACAGCCAACAAACTAGGTCATTATTTTGATGTGTGTGTGGTTTGCCATGGACTCTAACCTGAGTCTCTCCTAAACTAAGGCCAACTCTCACGCTAGACCGTAAACAAACATCCGTTTTATTCGGATTTTGTTTGTTTGCCTCTAAAAAACAGATGTCCCGTTTTTGTTCAAGGCGTCCAGTGCGTGACATTATCACAAAAAATGTCCGGCCGCATCCTTACCGTGCCCGCCCTGCGTCACAGCTCGCGGCGCCCTGCCCCACAGCTCCCGCCACAGCCCCGCCCTGCAGACGTCGACCCAAGGCTCATGCTGCCGCGCCCCACCGCTCCCTGCGCAGGCCCGTGTGCTGGACGCCGTCGACATGCGACTTGACGGCGAGTAAGACGATGGGGAGATGCGGCGGGTGTTGGTGGTGGGAATTACAAAGATTTACAAGAAATGCCCATTACATTGTGGTATCTTATCAAAAAACAAATACATCTTATTTAAAGAAATGGAGGAAGTAGCTACTGATGCTAGCTGCGTTGGAAGCTTTTTATTGTCTGCGCTACAAACAAACGTGATTGCCTCCAAAAAAAAAGAAACAAACGTGAGAGAGATACGTAGTGCGTTTTTTCATTGAGAGGAAGCTGTGGATGTGGGGCTATGTGGGGCTGGGAGTCGGGAGGAGATAAATTAAAGGTAGGGCGGCGGTGCTTCAGTTAGTTCGGGGGACCGAGGCTACATACCGAAATCACCGAACTTAGTTCGCTTTTTTAGAATTGCTAACCGAGCTCAGTACCGAATCGGTTTCGGTCACTTCGGCTTGGTGCAGGTTAAATCGGTTTTCGGGTTATATGCCCACCTCTATTTCAAATAGCTACACTTGAGACTAATTAAAGACCAGGCACCATGCATGAAATTTCTGTACCAATCTTCATTTTCTTCAAAATTTCTTGTTACAGTACCAAATGTCAATGTATTCCTTCGTAATGATGTGTCGGAATTCTGTAGGACATCCGGGCAACTACTGAAAAGAGAAGCTACATAGTGCACATGGTCCTTCATATAGACACATAGTTACAAGCAGAATTACAAGCACTAGAGGGATCGGAAGGGGCTCCGCCGTCATCGCTCCTCCATCATCGAAGTTGGAAAAACTTTGTTATAGTAGACAATAAGAAAGTTGCCATGCATCTAAAGGACTAACACACCAGAGTAGAACTATCACCGATCAAAAGAGTCGTACACCAGAGTTATACCATGAAACTAGTAAAGAAATGAACGAACACAAATGAAAAAAAAATTACATTCACCGAAGTCCAACACTTACTGAATCCAACGACATCTGATGGGGGCACCCCTCTAGACACTTTCTAATGAGGCTAAATGCACCACCAGGAGAAGAAACATACGTGGGATACATTATTCCTACAGAGGGACAATGAATCCAGAGATTGGGGTCCGTCCCGTCTATGGGTAGCCGATGTCCTTGGTACCTTCACAATCCAAAGACCATCAGAGGCGCGATGAACCGGCGGCGAAGTCGCCGAGAGTAGGAAGAAGACTTCTATTTATGAGGAAGAGAGACAATGTACATATGGGGGTGTCATTCTGAATTATTTAATGTTTACTTCTATAATTCATATTTATGTTTCACAAATAACACGTGAATATTTATTCAATAAAAATTAGGCTAGAGATCGCATTACATTCTCGAAGGTAAAAGGTACGATCTAGAGTAACTCAAATTGAAAATGTGTACAATGACAACCTAAATTGTTCGTTATAAACGTGCAATTTCAATATTGCTATTTCAATATTCATGATTCCAAAATGTTCTACTACACCAAAAGGCTTTGCAATTTTATTCAAAGTATTTTATACATCACAAGAATATATCAATGATGTTCATCTACAAAACAATATATACACTTACTAAAAATAAGTTGTCTTAACCAACTAAAATATATCCCCCCCCCCCCCTAAAGATCTTAGTTACACAACACGATAACTTACTAACCCAAAAGAAATTTTCAATGATTTTCATCAACAACTTTATTTTGAAACACCCTACTTATATGTTAAATTAATGACTTAATTTTTTAAGCGTTTATTTTGCTGAGAACTTTAAAGCATGAATTACCGCAAGTAATTACAATTATTATATCAGACCATATATGCATAACACGCACAAGCGATGAGTTAATCTGCTTTCTATCAAATTATGCATGTGATTTAGCTCCAAGTAATACCTACACAAATTTCCCATCATTCTTTCTTTAGAATTTCTCATTAATCATTATTTCCCGTTTCATATACGGTAGGTGCTATGATATTATTGTCGCTTATCATTTTCTATGAATACAAGTATTCCAAATAGAAGTCATCCATGATTAATCTCTCAAAATTATGCATGTGACTGAACACGAGAAGGAAAGCCTATACAAACTTACAACGAAAGAAACATAAAATTATGCTGGGCTCTAGTTAGTCCTATCGTGGGAACGAGTCTGACAGTAGAACATAGGGGTACGAAGGAGAGGGCAGAGTCCTAGCTACGACAAGGGTGTACACACATATGTATGAGTTCAGACCCCTCTTGTGAAGGTAACAGCCCTACGTCTCAGTGCCCGGGAGCTCTTGTCATGTGGAATGTATGTGTTACACGGGATGCGAACCCTTGTGCCATAGGGGAGTGGCGGCATATATAGAGTACTCTGCCCTTCAGAAATGTCAGTCAACCAAGGGTTCGATCGTGGGAATAAAGACGTACATTACTGATAACGTATACAATAAATGCTATTAATGGCGACTAGGTGAACGCCTGCCCTTTGGCCTCCTTGGGCTGCCTTCTAGTCTTCTGTTGTCGACTGGCCATTAGCTTCTTCCGAGTGAAAATAGACTGTCGAGTGGAGGAAGGGACCTCCGAGCGGATTAATTGTCGAGTGACTTATACTCCATGATGACTTCAGTTGGCAACTCTGTTGCAATCTTAAGTCCTCCAATATATTGTACTTAGGTAGGGTATGTAGGTCATGTCTAGGACCCTACGCTAGGTACATATCCTCATAATTATCCCTCAAATGGATTGGGGTTCGAGTGAAAAAGGGATCTATGATGGTTCTGATGAGGCACCGAAATTCTGAATGCACTTCGGGACTTCAAAGAAATCTGCGTCGACTGGAATCTTTATCATTCTCCCTGGTCGATTCAGCCATGATAAGTGTCCGAGTGAATTCGAGTGCAGATTCAAAATCCGAGTGACTCGAGAGAATCTTTGGACGCGACGGGTTGCTCCGTCAGTCCCGGATTTCACAGGATTCGAAAATTTGGGAAGCGCGCGCTGCGTGAAGATGACGCCACGACTGGGGCAAGTGAGAGCACGTCGCCTCGATTTCCATGCCGACCATCACGCCACGTACCATGCGACGTTTGCGGTTGACATGTGCGGGGATCTGGCGGGCCCATAGGTCAGCCAACCACTCGGACGTATATATATAAATAGACTGTGGTAGCTGGCACCACACTCCTCCCCCAAATCTTGTTTCCTCCGCTCCTCCGCACTGCGCGCGTCTCTCAGCTCTGCCTTGACAACCGCCACCACGATGGTGAAGGGCAAGACTAAGAAGCTCGAGCGCGCCAAGAGGGGAGCCGCCAAGGCCAAAAAGCGATCCAGTGCCCGATTAACGGCGCTGCCGGGCTGGATCCAAGGAGACTTCCTCCCATCCACGGTCACAGCGGAGGATGTCGAGAACATCATCGCCGACGGACTCGTGGACGACGGCGCATGGAGGCTGTCGGAGGGGGAAGCCGAGATGGAGTCGCGCAAAGGAGAGCGGGTCCTCCTCCTCACCCATGTTGAGCGAGGTTTTTCTATACTTCCCCATTCTTTCTTTCGAGGGTTTATGAAATTTTTCGGAGCCCAACTTCATCACTTTCCACCGAATGCCATTTCATATCTTGCTGCTTTCATCACCTTATGTAAGTGCTTCTTGGGTTGTCGTCCCCACTGGAGTTTATTCAAACACATCTTTACCGTCTGTTCTCAGTTGGTAAAAAAGGCCAACCCAGAGGACAATAAGACCCATGTTATCCAAATGTGTGGTGGTTGGGAATACAAAAGAGAGCTAGGAGCTCCTTTCCTTCAATGACTTTTCCTGGATTAGTTAGGGCCTGGCAGTCGACTTGGTTCTACTATAAGGACATTGCGTCTCCGAATATGTCGACTGGTCTTTCCCCCTCCACACCAGATCGACCCATTCGAGAGTCATTGTCAGTGCTAGAAGGGGAGAAAGTCCAGGTGGGGATCTTAGTTGATGCTGTAGTGGCTTTGGTTCATGGTAGAGTGACTGGCATGGATCTGTTGGAGACGTTCCTCAGTCGACGCATCCAACCCCTCCAAGCGAGGGACCACACCATGTGGCATTACTCAGGCCTGAGGACACCTGTCGGACACACCCAGAGGAGGTCTCATAATAGACTGTTGCACAGTGGCTTCGGAGCATCACTGGAGCCAGGGACAATCCTTAGGGAGCCAAGCGGATCAGACCTTTCTCTGCTAAGAACCTGCCACCAAACCTGGTAAGTTATACCTTTGTCGAATGCTTTGATGTTTCATCGAGTGGTTGGTAGCATCAATAGACTAACTTCACTATTTGAATTTTGCAGGAGCTGACGCACACGCACTTGCCTGTACTGAATGGAAATCAGCATGAGGATGGAGGGGAGAGCAAGTGCGGCAGCATTGACGTTGAAGATGTCGAGGATAGCGAAGATGACTATGAGGACTCGGGTGAGACTGAAGAAGAAGCCGAGTTGCCTCCGCGCACCGAGGATGTTCTAAGCAGCAACAAGACCCTGTGGCTGCTCCAAGCAAGACCTTGACATCGAGTAGCACGAACCCGAAGCATGGCCAAGCTTAGCCAGTGGAGTAGAGTGAGCGGGCCGTCAAGTAGCCCAGATCTGATGCGCCAAAGCCTCGGAAAAAGCCCTACCTTGCATGAAGATTGCGGTGCCTGTCGTCTCTGTTGGGGAACGTCGCATGGGAAACAAAAAATTTCCTACGCACACGAAGATCTATCCATGGTGATGAGCATCTACGAGAGGGAGAGTGGATCTACATACCCTTGTAGATCTCTAAGAGGGAAGCATTAAGAAACGCGGTTAGTGTAGTCGAACATCTTCGCGATCCAAATCGCCGAGCGTCCCGCGATCTCATCACGATCCGTCCCGCGATCCAATTACGATCCGTCCGGTGAACTCATCACGATCCGTCCCGCGATCTCATCACGATCCATCTCATGATCTTGATCACGATCTGTCCCGCGAACTCATCATGATCTGTTCCGCAATCTCATCACGAACCGTCTCGCGATCTCGATCACGATCCTTCCGATCTAGCGCCGAACGGACGGCACCTCCGCGTTCAGTACACGTACAGCTTGATGACGATCTCCGCCGTCTTGATCCAGAAAGAGAGAGTGGAGAGGTAGAAGAGTTCGCCGACAGTATGACGGCGCTCCGGCGATGGTGGTGGAGCAATTCCGCCAGGGCTTCGCCTAAGCACTGCAGAAATCCGATCTAGAGGAGAAACTATGCACTAGAGATTAGGGTTGCACGTGGCTGAAAAATCAAGTGCCAAAACCCTAGAAATCCACTAGTATATATAGGAGGATAGGAGGATAGGAGGCAGCCTTGGCCTCCAAGGCTAGCTGGTTCGGCCGATGTGGGAGGTCGAGGAGGACTCTCCTCCTCCACTCCTAGTAGGACTATGACTCTTCCTTTTTGCCTTTTCTCCAGCTTTTTCCTTTGGGTTTCTTTCTTCCAGCCACATGGGCCTATTGTGGTTGTTCCACCAGCCCACTAAGGGCTGGTTATTACTTTCGCACAGCCCATGAAGCCTCTTGGGTCGAAAACCCCCTCCAAGAGGTCTCCCAGTATACTACCGGCACTCCCGGTGCACTACCGATAAGCCCGGAACTTTTCCGGCGACCAAACTGGGACTTCCTATATATGAATATTTACCTCCGGACCATTCCGGAGCTCCTCGTGACGTCCAGGATCTCATACGGGACTGCAAACAAACTTTGGTCACCACCATACATAACACTATACTACCGAAACGTCACCAAACCTTAAGTGCGTAGACCCTACGGGTTCGAGAACTATGTAGACATGACCGAGACACCTCTACGGTCAATAACCAATGGTGGGACCTAGATGTCCACATTTGTTCCTACATATTCTACGAAGATCTTTATCAGTCAAACCTCTATGTCAAGGATTCAGTTAATCCTGTATGATGTTCCCTTTGTTCTTCAGTATGTTACTTGCCCGAGATTCGATCGTCGGTATCTCCATACCTAGTTCAATATCGTTACCGGAAATTCTCTTTACTCGTTCCGTAATACAAGATCTTGCAACTAACAATTAGTCAAATTGCTTGCAAGGCTCATTGTAATGTTTTATTACCGAGTGGGCCCCGAGATACCTCTCCGTCACACGGAGTAACAAATCCGAGTCTCGATCCATGCCAACTCAACAGACACCCTCGGAGATACCTGTAGATCACCTTTATACTCACCCAGTTACGTTGCGACGTTTGATACACACAAGGCACTCCTCCGATGTCCATGAGTTGCATGATCTCACAGTCATAGGAACACATACTTGACATGCAGAAAACAGTAGCAATAAACTGACACGATCATATGCTACGTTTGTAGTTTGGGTCTTGTCCATCACATCATTCTCCTAATGATGTGATCCCGTTATCAAATGACATCACATGTCAATGGCTAGGAAACCTTGACCATCTTTGATTAACGAGCTAGTTCACTAGAGGCACACTAGGGACACAGTGTTGTCTATTTATCCACACATGCAATGTGTTTCCAACCAATACAATTATAGCATGGACAATAAACGATTATCATGAACAAGGAAATATGATAATAACTAATTTATTATTGCCTCTAGGGCATATTTCCAACAGGCTCAACGTGAGTGTCCGTTTTATTTTCTCCTTTACTATTTGTAGAACTTCATGTCTCTGCTGACTGAGTGGAATTGGTTTGTCAGAGCTGCTACTTCGGTGACGTCGCCTCCTAGAGACAAAGAGGAGCGCGTGGACATAGATATTGCTGATGCGGCCACCTCTCAGCGAGGTAACACAAACTTTCACTCTGTTCTGCTTTTTGGGAATGATTCGTCGACCGAATGACCCATATTGTCGACTGGAAATTGCAGAAGTTATCCAGTTGGAGGACGACAACGAGCCATCAAGGGTACGTGCTCGGAGAACGCCATCGGGGTAGGCGCCTCATAAGTCAAAAACCACATCCCCAGGAATTGGCGATTCGTCCCGAGTAAGATCTGAACGTGCAACTCCGCTGTCGAGTGCCGTATAGGCTGCTTCGACCATTGTAGCTTCTACGCCAGTCGGACAACCTCTAGCAACTTCGGCTGCACCAACCACATCATCAACACCTCCGAGGTCTGCATTCCCTCTGTTCAGCGTCCCTGAAGACCATACTGGAGCTGCCAAGGAGGCTATGATCCAGGCTGAGGAGATGACGCGACGCACAAAGGAGGCATACGAAGCTAGCAAGGCGGCCTATGATGTTAGCTCGGCGCTCCATCTAAATGTTTGTGTAAGTGGGATTGTAAGTTTATTTCCGATTGACTTCCTGTCTTTCTTGATTGCACATCCACTGGCTGTTTTCCTTTTGAAGCAAGTTTTGCTTGTTTTCCTCTCGAGTAGATCAGGTCTGAGTCGAGTGGTTTCTGATCCAGTGGGGGGCACGCTGAGTGCACCCACTGGGAGTAGTCCCCGAGACCGTTGTCGAGTGCTTGCATTGGCAGGGGTCTTAGAGTTGTTTTATAATCACTCGACAGTTCGAGTGATAGCAGGTCTAGTGGGATTCATGGACATCATTTCCATCAACCATGATATGACGCTGGTTTCATGGACATCATTTTCATCAACCATGATATGACGCTGGTTTCATGGACATCATTTCCATCAACCATGATCTGACGCTTGTCAGGCGTGTGGGGTGGGGCGACGGGCCGCTCATTAGTGGACTGTACTAGTTCCTTTCCACTCGGAAGTAGAGAAATTTTAATGTCGACTGAAATACTTCTTTGTTGATTTCAGAAAGTTGTGAACTTGGGACCTGGTATGTCGATCTGGAGAAGGAGAAGAACCAGCTTCAACTGGACCTAGAAGTGTCCAAGAACAGTCTGGAACACGCACGGACTGAGCTGAAGACTCTGGGAGGTAACCCTTGTCGAGCAACCGTATTGTTGCCTTTTCTTCCATCCTTTGAGCCGAGTGCTCTCGCTCGAACAGACGTGCGTGATGAGAATCGCCAACTCCAAGCGCGACTAAACAATGTTGTTTCTTTAGATACCATGAAGAAGGCGCTAGAGGACAAGGACAAGGTACTTGCTGAAGCTCAAAAGGTGGCGAAGGACAAAACTGAGGCTGCCAAGAGGAAACTTGCAGCAGCTAAGAAGCTAGAAGAAGAAAATGTGAAACTCAAGCAGGAGCACGCCACCTGGATTAAGAAGACCGAACTGCTGAACAAGAGGAGCAAAGGTCTTGAGAAGTACGGGGGACTTTGCAAACAAGATGTTCAGCATGCTCGATGGTAACTTTCTTTCACCGAATGAGTTTCCTTGATTCCCATAAGCTAGAAGCATGCTTACTTTTTCATTCTCCCTTCATATAGAATTCTGCAAGGACTTCGATAAAGAGACCGAAGACATCGAACACAACCTAGACCCAACCAAGTCACCCATCGGGGACGCGGTGGCCATGAACATGCTCCGACACAATGCTCGTCTCACAAGTATCCAAGAATATATCACTCAACTGAAGGCTGCTCTGGAGAAGGTTGACAAGGAACTGTGGCCTGAAGACACCCTCCAGACTGACTTTGAAACAATGATGACTCGTCTCAACGATATTCCCGGTCGAGTGCAAGCATGGAAGAAATCTGCTGCTTGTTGTGGAGCCGACGTGGCGCTTTCACTCGTCGGAGTCCATTGCAAGGAGCCAAGGGACAACAAGCTGAAAGCTCTCCAAGTGATCAACACAAATAAGCTTCAATTCGAAGATTTCATTGAGACTTTCATTGAGGTGGCCACTCGGAACGCAGACGGTATTGACTTGGACACCTTCGCCAAGCCTGCGAGTGCCATGGGTGCTTGATAAAAAACTTTGGTTGCTGTTAAAACTTTTATTTGCCTCGATATGCTGAGTGGAGTTGTATCCATTTTAAAACTTCATTCAGCCTTAGGCCTGAGTATTTGCGATTGCACTAAGTCAGATCTTATCCGCGTTTAGGAATTATGAATTTATGTGCATTTGCTTTCAATATTTTGCTCGACTGAATGTGTTCGTTCCCGAATGGAATAGAAGTCTATCACTCCGGAGAGTTCTTAACTTAGGCAAAAGCTAGTTCGCAGCTAAGCCTCTGAGTGAGAGGATCGCTCGCCACTCAGAGAGGTTTGGACTTAGATGAACATTGGTTCATAGCTAAGTTTCTGAGTGAATAGGATGTAATCCACTCGGAAGGGTTTTTAACTTAGGCGAAAACTGGTGCGTAGCTAAGCCCCCGAGTGAGAGAATGGCTCGCCACTCAGAGAGTTTTGGACTTAGACGAAGAATGGTTCATAGCTAAGTTTTCGAGTGAATAGGATGTAATCCACTCAAAAGAGTTTTTAAGTTAGGTCAAAGTTGGTTCGCAGCTTAAGCCCCCGAGTGAGAGGATCGCTCGCCACTCAGAGAGGTTTTGAACTTGGCTGAGGCTGGTTCGCATCCAAGTTTCCGAGTAAATGGACTGCTATCCACTCGGAAAGGTTTTTAACTTCGACGAAAACTAGTTTGTAGTTAATCCCTTGAGTGAGAGGATTGCTCGTCACTCGAAGAGTTTTGGACTTAGGCGAAGACTGGTCCGTAGCTAAGTTTCCGCATGAATAGGATGTAATCCACTCGGAAGGGTTTTAAACTTAGGCGAAAGCTGGTTCATAGCTAATCCCCCGAGTGAGAGGATCGGTCACCACTTGGAGAGGTTTTGAACTTGGGCGAAGGTTGGTTTGCAGCCAAGTTTCTGAGTGAATGGACTACTATCCACTCGGAAAGGTTTTAATTTAGGTGAAAACTGGTTCGCAGCTCAGCCCCCGAGTGAGAGGATCGCTCGCCACTTGAAGAGGTTTTCTAAATGTGAGATTGTGCCATTGGAATTGATAATAGACCGCAGAAGTCATAACTTTGATAAACCAACTCAGTCTTCACGTATAAAAACGTCGGAGTTGATCCACATTCTAGGCGTGCAGCTCTTCAATCTGTTATTGAGGTTGTAGAGGTGGTAAGCTCCATTGTTAAGTACTTTCGCGATGACGAAAGGATGCTCCCACGCAGGAGTGAGCTTGTGCGGCCACTTCTGATAAACTCGAAGCACCAGATCACCCTCATGGAAGGTCCGGCTCTTGACATGTCTTCCATGGAAGCAACATAAATATTTCTGATATATTGTCGACCGGATCAGAGCCATTTCGCGCTCTTCTTTCAGGAGATCCATGTTTTCTTGCCGTGCTTGTTCAGCTTCTGCTTTAGAGTAAAGTTCTACGCGAGGAGAATTGTGAAGGAGATCACTCGGCAGAACAGCTTCAGCTCCATATACCAAGAAGAAAGGTGTGCGCCCATTCGACCGGTTAGGAGTCGTCCTCAATCCCCATAATATAGACGGAAATTCAGTCACCCAAGCTCCAGCTACATGATCAAGGTCTCGCATGAGTTGAGGCTTCAGTCCTTGGAGGATAAGGCCGTTTGCTCGCTCAGCTTGACCATTAGGCTGAGGGTGCACAATGGATGCGTAATCCACTCGAGTGCCTTGGGAGCAGCAAAAGTTTTTGAATTCTTCTAAGTCGAAGTTGGAGCCATTGTCAGTAATGATGTTGTGGGGAACTCCATACCGGACTATTATCTTTCTCATGAATTTTTTATCGCGGTGCGTGAAGTCAGCTTCTTAATGGGCTTGGCTTCAAGCCACTTGGTGAATTTGTCGACTCCTACGAGCAAGTGTATAAATCCGCCCTGACCCATTCGGAATGGACCGACCATATCCAGACCCCAAACAACGAACGACCATATGAGTGGAATAGTTTTCATGGCAGATGCAGGCTTGTGCGACAAATTTGAGTAGAATTGACATCCTTCACAGTGGTCTACAATCTCCTTCGCCATTTCATTGGCACGTGGCCGGAAGAAGCCAGCTCGGTATGCTTTGGCAACAATCCTCCGAGACGATGCATGGTGCCCACAGGTACCTGAGTGGATTTCCTCCAGGATCATTCAGCTTTCTTCAGGAGATATGCACCGCCGAGTTATGCCAGTTACGCTTTCTCTAAAAAGTAGATCACCCATAACAGTAAAGTCCTTGGATCTACAGAAAATCTGCCGAGCTTCATCCTCGTCATCTGGGAGTTCTTGTCTCAATATGTATGCGATGTAAGGCACCGTCTAGTCGGGAATGATGACCAGAACCTCCATGACCAAATCTATGACCGCTGGCACCTCAACTTCAGTCGGATTAGATGCGCTTATAGCTTGCGGGGGCTATTTGGTGAACGGACCTTCCTGTACCGAAGGAGAAAGTAAGTCTTCCAAAAACACATTGCTGGGGACAGGCCTCCAAGTGGATCCAATCTTTGCTAACTCATCAGCCGTCATGTTCTTCACTTGGGGAACATGATGGAGTTCCAAACCCTCGAACTTCTTATCCACCTTCCTTACCGCATTGCGGTATCCAGTCATAGCAGGGTTTCTTACATCCCATTCTTTCATCACTTGGTTGACCACCAAATTAGATTCGTCGTAAACAATCAGACGCTTGACGCTGAGTGAGATGGCCATACACAACCCGTACAAGAGTGCTTCCTACTCAGCTTAATTATTAGAAGAGTCAAAGTGAATCTATAGGACGTAACTGAGCTCGTCGCCCCTTGGTGATACCAATACTACGCCGACACCGGACCAATTCAGCATCTTCGAGCCATTAAAGAACATGGTCCAGTGTGCCGAGTGGATTTTAATTTGTTGTTGCTGTTCTATCCACCCGGCCAACAAATCATCAAGTACTTGAGACTTGATCACCTTTTTGCTTCAAACTTGATGTTGAAGTATAGGATTTCAATAGCCCATTTGTCCACTCGACCAGTCACGTATTCTTGAAATTAGTGCGCCACCTTCTTCGTAGACAGATATATACCATAGACTAGCTTCTGTCAGTGTGGATACCTTTGCTTTGAAGTGGTTAACACTTCTGAAATGTAGTAGACCGGGCATTGGACTTTGTAAGCTTTGCCTTTCTCCTTCGGCTCGACAGGGAGAACTGTACTGGCGACCTGATTAGTGACCACAATGTACAGGAGCAAGGGATCTTTGCTATGTGGAGCAGGAAGTACCGGCTGGGTGAAAAGCAGAGCTTTGAGCTGGACAAGTCCTTCTTCGGCTTCTGAAGTCCACTCGAAGGTGTACGACTTCTTCTTCAGTGGGTATAAAGGCAGAGCCTTCTCATCGAGACAAGAAATGAATCGACTCAACGCCGCCCGACAGCCTGTGAGCTTCTAGACATCATGCACGCGCTTAGGGCTTTTTATTCGGGTGATGGCACTAATCTTCTCCAGATTGACGTTGATTCCTCATTCGGACACGTGAAAACCGAGTAACTTTCCACCAGGAACACCAAAAGTGCACTTGGATGGATTTAACTTCATATCGTACCTCCCCAGATTGGCGAATGTCTCAGCCAACTCCCTCAGCAGGACGGAACCTTTGCGAGACTTGACGACAATATCGTCCATGTAAGCTTTGACATTCCGAGGGATCTTATTCAGTAGACATTTTTGAATCATGCGCATAAAAGTAGCAGCAGCGTTCTTCAAACCAAAAGGCATGGTGATATAACAAAAACACCCGAAACGGGTGATGAAGGTTTTCTTTATTTCATCTGTACCAAACAGACGGATCTGATGGTAGCCGGAGTATGCATCAAGAAAAGATAAACACTCGCACCCCCAATCGAGTCGACAATCTGATCGATGTAGGGGAGCAGAAAATGATCTTTCGGGCAGAACCGATTGATAGTATTGAAGTCAATGCACATACGGAGCGGCTTGTCCTTCTTTAGGACCATGACTACGATCGAGACCCACTCGGAGTCTTAAATCTTGCGTATAAACTTAGCCTCCAAGAGGCGAGCCACATCCTCACCGATTGCCTTCCGCTTCTCTGCTGTCGACCTACGCAAGTGCTCCTTTACTGTCTTGGCCTTCGGATCAACTCTCAGTTGGTGCTCAACCACTTCCCTGGGTACATGCTACTTCTCGAGCATGCGTTGGTTTTCCGTGAAGAGGAACAGTTTGATGCAGCAAAGTAGATAAGCATTTCCCTTAGTTTTTGAGAACCAACGTTATCAATCCAGTAGGATATACAAGCGAGGCACCAATAGATGTACCTGCACAAAGAATCGAACTCTTGCACCCAACGCTATAAAGGGGTTGTCAATCCATTCACAGTTACTTGCAAGGGATGAGATCTAATAGAGATAGATGTAATAGGATGCTTGAACGGAAAGTAAAACTAAAAGTAAAAATAGGGCAGCAAGTACTTTTGGTGTTTTTGGTTTTAGATCTAAAAGTATAATATGGAAAATAGACCTGGGGGCCATAGGTTTCACTAGATGACTTCTCTCATGATGGCAAATATTACGATGGGTGAACAAATTACTCTCAAGCATTTGATAGAAAAGCGAATAATTATGAAGATATCCAAGGCAATGATTATGCATATAGGCATCACCTCCGTGACAAGTAGATCGAATCGATTCTACATCTACTACTATTACTCACACATCGACCGACTCCTGCCTACATCTAGAGTATTAAGTTCATGAAGAACATAGTAACGCATTAAGTAAGATGACATGATGTAAACCCCATATTTTTACCCTTGATGGCAACAATACAATACGTGCCTCGCTATCCCTACTTTGTCACTGGGTGAAGAAACCGCAGGATTGAACCCAAAACTAATTAAGCACTTCTCCCATTGCAAGACTACCAATCAAGTTGGACAAACCAAACCAATAATTCGAAGAGACTTGCAAAGATATGAAATCAAGCATATAAGAATTGAGAAAAGACTCAAATAATATTCATGGATAATCTGAACAGAAACCCACAATTCATCGGATCTCGACAAAACACCGCAAAAGAGTATTACATCGGATAGATCTCCATGAAGAACATGGTATTGAGAAGCAAAGAGAGAGAAGAAGTCATCTAGCTACTAGATATGGCCCGTAGGTCTGTCATGAACTACTCACGCATCATCGAAGGGGCAATAGAGTTGATGTAGATGCCCTTCGTGATCGCATCCCTCTCCGGCAGATTACCGGAAAAGGCTCCAAGATTGGATCTCTCGGGAACAAAGGCTTCTGGTGGCAGAAAAGTGTTTTTGTGGCTCCTCTCGATAATGATGGAATATTTGGGAATTTCTAGGACGAAGATTAGGGTTAGGGGAGCTGCGAGGGGGCCACAAGCCTACCCGGCGCGGGGTACCCCCTCGTCGCGGGCCTAGGACTTGTGGCCCCGTGGCAGACCCTTTGCCTTAGTTCTCAAGTCTTGTGGCTTCCAGATTTTCCTAAAAAAATCTTTCCCGAGGTTTTATTTCGTTTGGACTCCATTTAATATTCCTTATCTGCGAAACTCAAAAACAAAGAAAAAGTAGAAACTAGCACTTGGCTCTAGATTAATAGGTTAGTCCCAAAAATAGTATAAAATAGCATAAAATAGCATATTAATGCATATAAAACATCCAAGGCAGATAATATAATAGCATCGAAGAATCAAAAATTATAGATACGTTGGAGACGTATCAGTACACCTAGTATGTCAGTAGGCTTCCATGCGAAGATGTCCCAGTTCTCACGGAGGAACTGGATGAGCTCGGCTTCCTATTGGTTGTCGAGTGTTGATGATATGTTGGTCGGGGCAGCGTTGTGATCTGTCAGGTGGATGGGTACTTTCTTGAATTTGCCTGCCGACTGAAAAGTGGACTCTGAAGCGGGCTTCTTGGGACACAATGGGTCGGTAGGATCAGCAGCCTTCTTGTACTCTAATAATCAACCATAGCCATCTGATGGTCAGCGATTTTGGATCCCTGCTGGAGGCACTCCTCAGCCCTTTGTCGATTGACTGTGACCGTAATTACGCCTTTAGGTCTAGGAATCTTCAACTTGAGATACACGTAACATGAACGAGCCTAAAACTAGCATAAGTAGGACGACCAAGGATAGTGTGGTTTGCACTCTGGAAGTCCACCACTTTGAACGTCAGATTCTCCTTGCGAATTTTTTTGTCATTGCCGAATGTGACATCCAATGTAATTTGGCCGAGTGTCCTAGCCTTCTTCCTAGGGATGACTCCGTGGAACTGCATATTGCTCTCGCTGAGTCAGGACATCATAATGCCCATTCCCTTGAGGATATCCGCATACAGAATGCTCAGGCCACTCCCACCATCCATGAGGACCTTGCGGAGTCGAGTGCCCCCCATAATAGGATCCACCACCAAAGCTTGTCGATCGGGGGTAGCAACATGGGTAGGGTGATCCGACTGGTCAAACGTGATAGCAGTCTCACACCACTTGAGGTATGTCAGGGTCGGAGGAACGACCATGTTTACTTCTCTGTTGATAACTTTCAATCGACTCTTCCTCTCGAGATAAGAAAAAATATCAGAGTGGTGTTGACGTCAGGAAACTCTTCTTTGTCTTCATCATCATATTTTCTAGGAGTTTTCTCACTCGACTGACCTTCTTCGAACTGCTGAATCAACAAGCGGCACTTTCGAGTGGTATGCTTAGGCAATATCAACTTGCCCTCTTCATCTTTCTTCGTTTGGATTGCACACGGTAAATGCAGAACATCAGTTCCCGAGTGATTCTTTCCTTTCTTGGGGGTGAACTATCCCTTGCACTTACCCTTATTTTTTCCTTGTGCCGCCAGAGCGGCTGCTTCTGCCTGAGCAGGGCCATCAGCCTTGCGCTTCTGTTTCCGACTAGAATTTCCGCCGGCATCATTGTCGAATACTTTTCCTTTGCCTCTACGGAGGTGGTCTTCCTCTATGCCATTGGCGTACCGACTGGCTATTTCCATCATCTTGCTCAGAGAAATGTCACCTGTCCACCCAAACTTCAAGTAAAGCTCTCTGTACTTCACACCAGCCTTGAAAGCGCTTACAACTTGATGTTCGGAGACGTTCTCCACTTTGTGACGCAAAGTGTACCATCGCTGAATGTAATCCCCCAAGGACTCGTTGGGTTAGGACGCAGTGTTGCAAATCAATCAAACTAGCCGGTCGCTTGCAAGTGCCCTCGAAGGTTCTAATGAACACTCGGGCTAGATCCTCCCAGCAATAGATGCTAGAAGGAGCCAAACAATTCAGCCACGCTCGAGCCGAACCATCCAACATCAAGGACAAATGCTTCATGGCTATGGTAGCATTCCCTTCACCAATATGTACAGCGACTCGGTAATCATCTAACCACGTTTGTGGCTTCGACTCGCCAGAAAACTTGCTGATCCCAGCCGCCAACCTGAAGTTGGGGGGAATCTCAGTGGAGCGAATGGCTCTGCTAAAACATCTAGGGCCAAAAATAATGGCTCCACTTCCACTCGGGTAATCTCTGTCATAACCATCTCTGTGGGCTCTGCCTCTGTCGATCCGCTTGTGAGTGAGGTAATCTCTCGCATCGAACCCTGGGTTCCTCTCATCACCGAACAGGCGCCTTTCGTCATTGTGTCGAGGCACATACGAACCACTCCACGGAGGTGTAGGCACTCGACGTTGGTCATGACGGTGAAACTGATCTCGCCCTGGCCTCGATACTGATCATCACGGTGACCTCCGGCTCTGTGACACAAAGGTGACCCTGGACTGTGTGTCGACTGAACAGAGTCGGCCTCTGGTGAGTTGATGTGCAATCTATTGCGTGACTGAGAAACAAATGAGTTATGTGGCTGTGCTGCATCTAGCAATGCTCGAATCTGCAACAAACCTCTACCAGCCTCTAAACGTGACGGCCGAATGGAATCTGCAATCCTAGCCGCTGTTGCAACAGTTAAAACTGGAGTACGGTATACCTCAACTTTGTTTTGAGAACCACTCAGAAACAGCTGTCGCTGACGTCGACTAGGAAGTGGTGGACGTTGGCGAGCACGCTCATCGAGTTCTTTCTGGATCTCTTCGAGCCGAATGAGCGTGGCCTCCAAGGCCTGAGCCTCAGCAGTCGCACCGACGATGGGCGTATGGAGGATCACCTGATCCCGATGTGGCTGGTCATTCGACGCTCCACCACCCTCGTTCCTGCCGTGGCCAAAGCCAGGCGGCGGGGTCTGATGTGAACCAGCCATCAGTACCTCCGCTGCAGGATCGCAGCTCTCGCACTCGGACTGGACGTCAGACTGATCCGACGCTGAATCGAACACACTGTGGAGTGACTTGACGGCCTTGATAGCCGCGATATGCGGAGACGCAGCCTGACGAGCAGCCGCGTGTCTCACCTAGTGCTGGAGTCGGGAGCGACCGGATCACTTGCGACGATGAACAGCAGGGAGAGCCGACTGGTACGGAGTCGACGACTGCCGGAGAAGAACACCGCATGAGCTCGCATGGAATTGTGCCGCTCCACGAATCGGGAGCGCCTCAACGTCGAGAGGTGCCTCCTAAAGCCATGCCAAATTATGGGCAACGAAGACGAGCGCTCCGAAACGGATCTCGTTGTCGAAGAACATGCCGCCGCCGCCGGAAGACATGACGAAGGAAAAAAATGCAACCTTGGCGGAAATTGCTTAGACGCCTGCAGCACGATGGGTGCCAACTGTCGTGGGAACGAGTCTGACAGTAGAAGATAGGGGTACGAAGGAAAGGGCAGAATCCTAGCTAGGACGAGGGTGTACACACAGATGTATGCGTTCAGGCCCCTCTCGTGGAGGTAATAGCCCTACGGCTCAGTGCTCGGGAGCTCTTGTCGTGTGGAATGTATGTGTTACAGGGGGTGCGAAACCTTGTGCCAGAGAGGAGGGGCGGCTTATATAAAGTACGCTGCCCCTCAGAAATGTCAGGTAACCAAGGGTTCGATCGTGTGAATAAAAACGTATGTTACTAGTAAGGTATAAAATAAATGCTACTAATGGCGACTGGCTGAACGCCTGCCCTTTGGCCTCCTTGGGGTGCATTCTAGTCTTCTGTTGTGGACTGGCCATTAGCTTCTTCTGAGTGGAAATAGACTGTCAAGTGGAGGAAGGGACCTCTGAGTGCATTAATTATGGAGTGACTTATACGCCATGATGACTTCACTCAGCAACTCTCTTGCAACCTTAAGTCCTTCAATATAGTGTCCTTAGGTAGGGTATGCAGGTCATGCCTAGGACCCTATCTAGATACATATCCTCGTTAAGTCCAACACATGGACGACCACATTTTCTTTTATGTGATTCAGCTAGTCTCTTCTCAGACTGATTGCTACGATGATTTCAAAGAATACACCAGACTTCCTGGCTAAAACTGCTCATATTCTATCTGTAGTTCATCGGTCAAGACCGAAATAGTTACTGACAGCATGCACAACTATTCATACTTATATTTTATTAATACATTAGAAAAAAGAGAGCATTTGAGGTCCTTATGGCAGGCTGGCATTGTTTTGTCGTTTATGTCAGTTTCAGAAACATGTAAAGTGTGGATTTGGACAGTAGGATAGATACATACGAAATGCATTTGACAAGTAAACCTCCAAGTACCGGTCAATCCCTCTGATGAGTAGCTGCCAGTACAGTGGATGTATTGGAAATTGCTACACTTGAGACTAAAGACAAGGCACCATGCATTGATTTTCTGTACCAATCTTCATTTTCTTCTTAATTTCTTGTGTTACATTACCAAATGTGGACGAATTCCTTCGCAACGATGTGTTGGAATTCTGTAGAATATGCGGGAAACTTCTAAGAAGAGAAGCTACATAGTGCACATGGTCCTTCACATAGACACATAATTACAAGCAGAATTACGAGCACTAGAGGGACCGGAGGGGGCTCTGCCGTCATCGCTGCTCCATCATCGTATTTGGGAAAACTTTGTTATAGTAGACAATAATGAAGTCGCCGTGTATCGAAAGGACAAACACACCAGAATAGAACCATCGCCGACGAAGAGAGTCGTACACCAGAGTGGTAAAATGAAACTAGTAAAGACATGAACCAAGACAAATGAAAAAAAAAATCCCTAATAAGATTTACCGAAGGCCAACACTGACTGATCCAATAACATCCGTCGAGGACACCCCTCTACACGCTTTCCGATGAGGCTAAATGCACCACCAGAACAAGAAACAGACGTGGGATACATTATTCCTGTCGAGGGACAATGAATCCAAGAAAATGAGATCGGGGTCCGTCCCGCCGGTGGGTGGCCGATATCATCCTCACCTTCACGGCCCAAAGACCATCATAGGCGTGATGAATCGGCGGCAAAGCCGGCGAGAGTAGGAAGAAGACTTCTATTGATGACCACACATGGGGGTGTCATGTGTGATCCTGACATAGTTTGTGTTTACTAGCATAATTAGTATTTAGTTTTCCCACTTAAGACGTGAACATATCTTATTCCACAGAAAGAAGGCTAGAGATCACATACATTTTAAAGATAAAAGGTATGAGCTGGACTAACTTAAATAGAAAATGTGTATGATGACTCCATAAACTGTTAGTCATAAACGTATAATTTCAACATTGATGATTCCCAAATGTTGGACTACACCAAAAGGCTCTGCCATTTTATTCAAAATATTATGTACATCACAAGAATATAACCATGATGTTCATCTATGAAAAATATATAAACTTACTAAAAACAAGTTGTCTTAGCTCACACCCTTCTTATGTGTTAAAACAACCCCTTCATTGTTTAAGTGCTTATTTTGCTGAACACTGAAAATGATGAATTTATGGAAGTAATCTCAATTATATTATCAGAAAATATATTTATTGCCTGTGCAAACGATGAGTAAAATTCTCATCTTTCGTTCTTTAGAGTTTCACATTATTCTTTATTTCCAGTTTTGTATACAGGTTTGCAGTAATGGTAGGAGCTATAATGCAATTGTCGCCTATTATTATCTATGAAATAAAGTACTCTAAGTATGAAGTCATCCATGACAAAACTCTCAAAAGTATGCATATGGCATAACACGAGAAGGAAAGACTGTAGAAACTTGTAACAGACGAAGTAGAAAATCATGCTTGGCTCTAGTTAGTCCAACACATGGACGACCAAATTTTCTGTTATGCGATTCACTGGGTCTCTTACTCTCTTTCCGATGATTATTGCTATAGTAATTTCAAATAATACACCAGACTTCTTGGCCAAAACTGCTCATATATATTCTATCCTTTGTTCATCGATCAAGACGTAAATAGTTAATGACAGCATGCACCGCAATTCATTCTTACATTTTGTAAATGCGTAAGGAAAATAAGAGAATTTGAGGTCCTAATGGCTTGCTGGCGTTGTTTTGTCGTCTATGTTAGTTTCGGAAACATGTAACGTGTGGATTTGGACAATAAGATGGATGCATACCAAATGCATCTGACAAGTAAACCTCGAAGTACCTGTCAATCCGTCACAAACTTGTCCCTTAAGTATCCTTGTTTATTGGAATCTGTTATGTTGGTTAACTTATAATGTAATATTTTAAAGAAAGCTTCCGAAGGTATCTATAATGCGCTTTTGAGAGGGAGCCTCCTTTTGTCTTCTGAACACTGTATATTTACTTTTGAAAACATTTGTGCTTATACATATACATGAGTAGTTCGTCTGTATGAAGTTTGTTGTAAATATGATTTATAGCTGGTGTATAAAAAAGAAGACATATATCTCTGGAATGGATTTTGTTTTAATGTATTTAGACTGGAATTTTATATTTTTGTGTTAGCTATTATGGAACAAAATTATATAAGTATGTAGGGAATTTCCACATGTATCTGTAGGAGAAAATTGGTGTTTTACGAAATTTTAAATACCAATTTCGTTTTACTTTTTACTCCGAAATCCATAGAGTCCGGGGTGCCAAAATGCTACATTAGCTGGTATCCTATATTATCATAGGATGAATATATTTTTCTCAAAACTACCGTAGTGTACTATCTCCTGAACTCATATTAATCTACCAGTAAGGCACCACAAGTAGCCATAATTTACATTTAACAATATATACTTTTCAAACGGAACTCAATCCCTCCCAGGAGAATAGCTGTCGCTAAGGTGCATGAAATCGAAATAGCTACACTTGAGACTGAAGACAGGGCACCATGCATGGAATTTCTGCACCATGAAATAGCTACACTAAAAACTAGTTGTCTTTACGAACTAAAATATAGCCCCCCCCCCCCCTAAAGATAGTAGTTACTCAACGCAGTAACTTACTGTCTCAAAAGAATTTTGCAATGATTTTTATCAACAACTATCTTTGAAACTCCCTTTTTATATGTTAAAATAATCACTTAATTCTATAAGCAATTATTTTGCTGAAAACTATAAAGCAAGAATTAACGCCAGTAATCACTATTTCATTATGAGAAAATATATGCATAGCCCGCGCAAGCGATGAGTTAATATGCTTTCTTTCAGAATTATGCAAGTGATTAAACTCCAAGGAATACCTATATAAATCTCCCATCATTCTTTCTTTAGAATTTCTCATTACTCGTTATTTCCAGTTCCATACATTATTGTCGCTTATCATTATCTATGAATATACGTATTCTAAATATGAAGTCATCCATGGAAAATCTCCCAAAACTATGCATATGACTGTAGCCTATAGGAACTTAGAACGGAGGAACTAGAAAGTTTTGCTTGGCTGTAGTTAGTCCAACACATGGACGACCAAATATTATTTTATCTGATTCAGTGGGTCTCTTTCGGACTATGATTGCTACGATAATTTCAAAGAATACACCAGACTTCCTGGCCAAAACTGCTCATATTCTATCCGTAGTTTATCGATCACGACGGGAATAGTTACTGACAGCATGCACACCTATTCAGACATATATTTGATAAATACGTTATAAAAAAGAGAGTATTTGAGGTCCTTATGGCAGGTTGGCATTGTTGTGTCGTTTATGTCAGTTTCAGCAACATGTAACGTGTGGATTTGGACACTAAGATAGACACATACCAAATGCATTTGACAAGTAAACCTCCAAGTACCGGTCAATCCCTCTCAGGAATAGCTCTCGGAATGGTGGATGTATTTGAAATAGCTACAATTGAGACTGCAGACAGGGCACCATGATGGAATTTCTGTACTAATCTTCATTTTCTTTTTAATTTCTGGTTACAGTACCAAATGTGAATGCATTATTTGGGAATGATGTGTTGGAATTCTGTGGAACATCCAGGCAACTTCCGAGAACAGAAGCTACATAGTGCACACGGTCCTTCACATAGACACATAGTTACAAGCCAAATTACAAGCACTAGATGGATCGGAGGGGGCTCCGCCGTCATCGCTCCTCCATCATTGGACTTGGGAAAACTTCTTTGTAGTAGAAAATAAGGAAGTCGCCATGCGTCTAAAGGACTAACACACCAAAGCAGAGTGATCGCCGATGAACAAAGTCATACACCAGAGTTGCAACATGAAACCTGTAAAGATATGAACGAACACAAATGAAAAAAAGATCCCAATTACATTCACCGAAGACCAACACTAACCGAATCCAATGACATCCGTCTGGGACACCCTTCTAGACACTTTCCAACAAGGGTAGATGCACTACAAGGACACGAAACAGACGTGGACTACATTATTCCTACCGAGTGACGATGAATTCAAAAAAATGAGATCGGGGTCTGTCCTGCCGGTGGGTGGCCGATATCCTTTGCACTTTCACGGCCCAAATACCATCAGAGGCGCAACAAACCGGCGGCGAAGCTGGCGCGAGTAGGAAGAAGTGTTAGATAAGTAAGATAGGCACCCACATATGGGTGTGTCATGGATCATCCTGGCATATTTGAAGTTTATTGGCATAATTAATATTTATTTATCACACATAAGACCTGAATATTTTTTCTTCCACAGAAGGAATGCCAGAGATCACAATATTCCCAAAGGTAAAAGGTACTAGCTGGAGTAACTCAAAGAGAAAATGTATATGTTGACAACATAAATAGTTAGTCATAAACGTGTAATTTCAACATTGATCGCTCCCAAATGTTGGACTACACCACAAGGCTATGCAATATTATTCAATGTATTATGTACATCACAAGAATATAACGATTATGTTCGTCTACAAAAAATATATAAACTTACTAAAAACAAGTTTTCTTAACCAATTAAAATATATCCCCCCCCCTAAAGATTTTATTTACTCAACGCAGTAACTTACTAGCCAAAAAGAAATTTGCAGCCATTTTAATCATCAACTTTCTTCTGAAACTCCCTTCTTATATGTTAAAATAACCACTTAATTTCTCATCATTCTTCTTTTAGAATGTGTCATTAATCATTATTTCCAGTTTCGTATATGGTTTTGCAATGACGGTTCGAGCTATGATGTTATTGTCGCCTATCATTATCTACGAATACAAGTGTTCTATCTATGAAGTCATTCGTGAAAAATCTCTCAAAATTATGCATATGAATGAACACCGGGAGGAAAGCCTATAGAAACTTAAACGGAGACAGTAGAAAAAACATGCTTAGCTCTAGTTAGTCCAACACATGGACAACCAATTTTTTTTATGTGATTCAGTGGGTCTCTTTCGGATTATGATTGCTACGATAATTTCAAAGAATACATCAGAGTTCCTGGCCAAAAATACACATATTCTATACATAGTTCAACGGTCAAGACGGAAATAGTTACAGACACCATGAACAACTATTCATACTTACATTTTATAAATACGTAAGAAAAAAAGAGTATTAGGGGTTTTATGCCAGGCTGGCCTTGTTTTGTCGTTTATGTCAGTTTCGGAAAGTAACATGTGGATTTGGACACGTACCAAATGCATTTGACAAGTAAACCTCCAAGTACCAGTCAATCCCTCTCAGGAATAGAAGTCTGTACAAAGGATGGATCTGAAATAGCTACACTTGAGACTGAAGACAGGGCACCATGCATGGAATTTCTGTGCGAATCTTCATTTTCTTCTTAATTTCTTGGTACAGTACCGAATATGAATGTATTCCTTGGTGACGATATGTTTGAATTATGTGGAACATCCAGTTAATTTCTGAGAAGAGAAGCTACATAGTGCACATGGTCCTTCACATAGACACACAGTCACGAGCAGAATTACAGGCACTAGAGGGAGCGGAGGGGGTTCCGCCGTCATCGCTCCTCCATCATCGGAGTTGTGAAAACTTTGTTGTAGTAAACAATAAGGAAGTCGATGTGTGTCCAAAGGACTAACACACGAGAGTAGAACTATTGCCGATGAAGATTGTCACACACCAAAGTTGTGACATGAAAGCTATAAAGACATGAACGAACACAAATGAAAAAAAGATCCCAATTAGCACTTGTAGAAAATGACACGTTTGTCCCGGTTCCAGAGGCCTATTAGTCCCGGTTCTAGAACCGGCACTAAAGGGTCGGGACTAAAGCCCTAAACCTTTAGTCCCGGTTCGCTTACAAACCGGGACAGAAGGGGCTCCATGTGGCCGCTCCGGGGAGCCCAAGCAGGAGGACCTTTAGTCTCGGTTGGTAGCACCAACCGGGTCCAGAAGGCATCCACGCGTCAGCATCTGGCAGGAGATGGGGGTTTTGTTTTTTTGAAAGGGGGGGAGGGGTGGGTTTTACGGGGTTTTTATAGGGTTAATTTAGGGATTTCATATTGTATTAGCTAGCTAATAGAGAGAAGTATTCTCTCTTCCTTCGTGCTTGGTCGACACTAGCTATTATAGAGAGAACTCGACACGCTAGCTAGTAAGCAAAGGAAGGAACCATTAAGTACACAAGATCGTCATGAACATATACAGAGAGAATTGATCGACCTCTCTTTCTCCGAGAGATTGGTCGAACAACAAGTTTTCGTATATCTACCCGACGCTATTAGCTACATATATACAATATAAGATCTCTTACAATCGCTAACATCTAATATCAAAGTCCAGATGGTATTCTCCGGCTTTATTTATGACGTGGTCAAGAAAGAATCCCGCCAATTCCTCTTAAATTGCTCGTATGCGATCATGTGGTAGGAGTTCATCCCACATCTGCCACATCTAATTTGAAGAAGGGGGGTCAATACATCTATATGAATGAAACTCAATACAAATCATTGTAATAAAATAAAATTGTGAATATTATTTCTTACGCACTTCATATTGTTTTTCAGAGTAGCCTCGCTTAGGGATCGTCGCGTTGTAGATGAACTCGCAAACGTAGTATCCACAAAAATCATTCCCGGCTTCCTGCCACAGGCACTTTACGAGAAATAGAGTTTAATCAAACTGATAATCAAGCATGATATATGGTATTGATGAAACTAGAATCAATGGGAGATGCGCGTAACTAGCTAGCTAGTAGTACTTACTTTCGGGTGTGTAAATCACAGCTCCCTCGGGAGTCTCGGAACAATTGCGGTGAATTCTTTCCAAACCCTGCCACACAAAAAAAATAATTATTTGATATCAGGAAATGAGCAAGGTTATCGATATGATGCGATAATGATCGATTGAACTTACTTCTGGAGTATTTCAGTCATGTCCGCATAATCCTGCGGATCTTTTCATTTTGAGTCTAAGATGGTTACTACTCCCCGCTCAACCTTAATCTCCAGCAGAATAAAGTGAAGGCTGCGCACACATGCATAACTCATCAATTATATTATTATAACGTTAAGTAATAAGGGAAACCGAATATGCACAAGCCAGTAACACTCACTTGAAGTTGTAAGGAAAGTGTATTGTCTCTTTGTTTTTATTTGCAAGAAACTATTGTAGCAAGTTTTCCTCGGTTTGTGTGGCGTTGTTTTAACCGTATATTCATGTATGATATTTGGGTTAATGAACCCAATGTCATAGATTTGTGTTTTTCTGCATTCGACGATCTTCAATCTGCATAATATAGTGAAGATAATTATATATACATGCAATGAAAGAGCTGAGCTATATATAGAGACTTAATTACAGAAGTAGTACATACAGACAGTAGGAAGTCACGATTGTTTTGTCGATGGCCTTTTCATTGTATAACCTGAATAACTCTTCAAATTCAACAGACAACTGCTCCATTCCAACGAGGTCATGCTCCTCTTTAATTCTCATCATCACAGTATCCTTTCGAGATTCGCTGCAGGTTTTTAGGTACCAATCATGGTATCTTCGCATCATTGTTGTTGGAGGAGGATGATCAGGTTTGACTAGAGCATGCCCGTATAGGTATCTGAATTCGTCCACCTCCAACGGTTCAAATAGTACATCATCGCTCATGTAATCAGCAGGATTGGTACCGAGCACAATCCCCGGATGATCAACGGCGATATCCCTGTTCGCCGAGCTGGGGAATTTTTTCCCATTTCTTCGTTTTGCTAACCTTGCATCACTGGAAGTACTTCCCGACTGCCGCGCATCTTGATATGTCTTTTTTACACAATGGCCATAGTTGGAATCCGGCTCTGGCGGCGGTGGTCGCTTCAGGGCATTGATAGTGGGCTTCACTTTCACCATATCTACCATCTCCTTCGGAGGTGGAGTTTTCTTTGCAAAATGGTCCCTTAGTTGGGCACGTAATATGTCCTCGGTTTCCTGCTCGGTCCTCTCATATGGTAACTTTTCCAGAGGCTTGAGAGATGGACGGTATCTGAATTGCCGCCCGCCTCTTCTTGTACTGCTAGCCGCCGGAGCGGCGGCGTCTCTCTTCCGTCCTTGCTGGCAAGGTGGATAAGGAGGCGGAGTGCTCCAACGCGCCAGAGGAGCCTGAGCGGCGGCGTTTGTCTTTCGCCGTTGCTGACGAGGTAGAGGCAGACTGCTCCGACGCGCCGGAGTAGGCGAAGGAGGAGGCGGAGTGCCGTCAGGCGTCGGAGGAGCCAGAGAAGGAGGCGGAGTGCCTTGATCACTCACCGGAGGAGGAGGAGGAGGAGGAGGAGGAGGCAGGGTGCCCTGACTCGCCGGAGGAGGAGGAATGGATGCGTCCAGTTTGGAAGCTTGATGTACTCCTTCGGCCATAGACATGTACTCTTCAGAGCATGAACCGGCTTCTTCTCCCCTTCACCTGTATGGTAGTCAAGATCAAGGTCATCAAATCCCTTCATTACTTCATCCACCATCACAACAGCATAGCAATGTGGAATCGGAAGGCAGTGAAAAGTTCCTTTGGGTTGAGGAGGTGCAACAGAGCCGAGAGCCGCCTTGAAAGTGAGGTTCTGGAACCTCATCCAGAGCTCGCAATATTGAACCTTCATGATAGTATCCACGGGGTAGCTAGGAGCCGTGAAGTGAGGCTGAATGAGCTCCGTGGAAGCCACGCTGCTTCTTCGCTGATATGGTGGGGTAGCTTCTGGGGTAGCTTCCTGCCGCTGAGATGGTTGGTCGGCAGCTCGCTGGCTCTCAGCTTCTTCTAGCTTTTCTAGTCTTGCATTGAGCTTCTGCATTTCGCTCAGCTCCGTTTTCCTCTTTCTCTGCCTGCTTCTGTAACCGCCTGCGCTGGGAAACCCACGAAACGGAGCCAGGTGTGCATCATGTTCGTCGAGGCTGCTCAGCATTCCCGAGAGCTTCAGTCAGCTCGTCCTTCTCTCTGTCGGGAATGAACGTCGCTTCCTGCGTTGCGGTGATATACATCTGAAGCTTCGTGACGGGTATTGCAAGTTGCTCGTTCGTCCAACAGCACTTCCCTGTTTCAGGGTCCAAAGTTCACCCAACCCCGAAGAACCAAGTCCTTGAACGGTGTGGCCAGTTCAATGTCTGTGGTTAGACCCCTTTAGCAATCAGGTCATTCTCAGCTTTGTCGGCTGGCGAGGGCGACGGTGGGGGCGGGCCGGGACGGAGGGGCGCGCTCGGGGGTGGCAGACGGCAATGGCCTGGACGGCGAACGACGTGGATGGCGGACGACGTGGTCGGCATCGTCGGGGGGAACTACAAGATGAAAATGAAATTTTTCACAAGTGCTGCTTATATACACACAACATTGGTCCCGGTTTGGGTGCAATGAACCGGGACCAAAGGGGGGCATTGCTTCCGGTTCTTGCATTAAACCGGGACCAATGGCCTGCGCCTGGCATAGCCGCGGTGTGGTCGGATGTTTAGTCCCACCTCGCTAGCTGAGAGGCTTCGGCACTTGTTTATAAGCGCGGCTGCGCCATCTCTCTCGATCTCCTATGAACTGCAAGCCTACATGCCTAATCTCACACTGCTATGCCTGTGGGCCTACTGGCCTATTGCGGGCCTTAATCCTGGCCCAACTAGCTGGGTTTCTAGTCGTATTCAGGCCATGGTGGCCTAGTAGGCGGCATTTTTCTGTTTTTTGTTTTCTTTTTTGCCTTATTTATTTTTTTGTTTCTACTTATAGCTAAATACTTACAGTTTTTTAGTGATTTTTTTGCTTTTAGGTCACAAAAATTATAAACTTTCTGTTAGTGCCATTAGTTTTCAAAATTGAATAGTTTAAATTTAAGTTCTTTTAAATTTGTGTGAATCACTAGTTTGTGAATAACTTTGCTATAAAAATATTATTTCAAGTGATTCTTTTTCCTGCTATTTAATATTACTGTGTTTTATCATTATATTCAATTTGGAAATTTTTAAGTCATTTTGGATGTCTGTTGTAATCAAGAACAGATTTTGTTATTTTATTTTGCTATTAAAGTTTCTAACAAAAAATTATTTATGAAAATTCTTTTTGCTATTAATGTTTTGAACAAAAAATACTTTGATAATTTTAGTTGCATAAATTTTATATAATTTTAGTTTCAAAAATACTCGAGGTTAATAGAATTTTAGTTTCAAAAATATTTTGATAGTTTTGTTTTAGTTGATCATAACAGAATATTTTTACTTGATTATTTTTAGTTTATTATTTTTACTATTAGAATTTTGTAAAAGCTTCTCAGTTCATTGTTTTTGCTATTAGTTCATTTTTTGAGCTAAATGGCCCTGAAATTGAAAATCACTTCAAACGAACTCTGAAAAGGTTGAAAGTTGTCACGGTATCATCATTTCACCCACATAGCATGTGCTAAAAAGTTGACAGGGTGACGGGAATAACATGATGCACTTCACGTACAAAATGGACAATCTATTTCGAAGTATCACCGTTCCGGACGAAAACTCATCTGCTACAACGGGATTTCATTTTTTTGAACTTATTTGAACTACAGACTTTTTGTGTTTTCAAAAAGAACCATTCAAAGCCACATTATCAATTTTCAACCCTTTCTGGCTTCATTTAGAAATTTTCATGCATTTACTGATTTTTTTGATCTAAATCACCCGGAAATTGAAAAGCATTGCAAATGAACTCTGAAAAGGTTGAAAGTTGGCATGGTATCATCATTTCACCAACATAACATGTTATAAAAAGTTGAGAGGGTTACGGCAAAACTGGATGCACTTCGTGTACAAAACGGACAATCTCTTTCGAAGTATCAGGGTTTTGGACGGAAACTCATGTGTTATAAAAGGCATTTCATTTCTTCACATGTAACTGCAATGATATAGTTGTGGAGAGAAAGTCTTCACTTTTTGTTTGCTTGTGTCATTTGCTTGTTGCGCCGTAACCATGGATAATCTTCATCGTTTAACAGGGTGTTTGGGTCAGCCTTGACTTTGAAGGGAGGAATTTCATGAAACTTTTCATAATCTTCAGACATGTCTGTCTTGCCCTCCAATCCTATGATGTCTCTTTTTCCTGAAAGAACTATATATGTGGCACTTTGGCTCATCGTATGATGTATTCGCTTCCTTATCTTTTCTTTTTCTCAATTTGGTAGACATGTCCTTCACATAGAAAACCTGGGCCACATCATTGGTTAGGACGAATGGTTTGTCTGTGTACCCAAGATTGTTTAGACCCACTGTTGTCATTCCGTACTGTGGATCTTCTTGTACCCCGCCTCTTGACAGATTGACCCATTTGCACTGAAAAAAGGGACCTGGAAATCATGTCCCTTTGTAAGTCAATACAGTCGAAGATGGTCCCCTAGCTAGTGAGTACAGCTCATCAGAAACAGTGTTGTCACCCAAGAGACGTGTTTGAAACCAACTGCCAAAAGTCCTAATGTGTTCATATGTAATCCGGTCATCACACTCCTCCGGGTGTTTGGAGCACAGAATATTCTTATGTCCATCGACCTATGGGGTCACCATGCAAGGTAGAATTATGTAGAACTGTGTTGTGCTTGAGACCAAGAATGCCCGTCCCTACATATTATTGATTCCGCTCCTACCGTTCCTTTTCCAGTAAGTCTCCCCTCATACTACGATTAAGGGAGACCAATCTTCTTAAGGTCAGGAAAGAAGTCAACACAAAACCCAATAACATCCTCTGTTTGATGGCCCATGGAGATGCCTCCTTCTGGCCTAGCGTAGTTACAAACATATTTCTTTAAGACTCCCATGAACCTCCCAAAGGGGAACATATTGTGTAGAAATACAGGGCCCAGAATGAAAATCTCGTCGACTAGATGAACTAGGAAATGCGTCATGATATTGAAGAAGGACGGTGGGAACACCAGCTCAAAACTAACAAGACATTGCACTGAATCACTCAGTAACCTTGGCAGGATTTCCAGATCGATCAGCTTCTGAGAGATGGCATTGAGGAATGCACATAGCTTCCCAATGGCTAATCGAACGTTTTCTGGTAGAAGCCCCCGCAATGCAAACGGAACCAGTTGCATCATAATCACGTGGCAGTCAAGAGACTGTAGGTTCTGCAACTTTTTCTTTGCCATATTTATTATTCTCTTTATATTCGACGAGAAGCCAGACGGGACCTTCATACTGAGCAGGTATTCAAAGAAGATTTCCTTCTCTTCTTTGGTAAGAGCATAGTTGGAAGGACCTTCATACTGCTCTGGATGCATGCCGACTTTTTCATGCACACGTTGTTGTTCCTTGCGTGCCTCCGGTGTATCTTTTGTCTTCCCATACACTCCTAAGAATCCTAGCAGGTTCACGCAAAGATTCCTCGTCATGTGACATCATGTCGATTGCAGAGCGGACCTCTAGGTCTTTCCAATAGGGTAGGTCCCAAAATATAGATTTCTTCTTCCACATGGGTGCGCGTCCCGCATCGTCAGTCAGAACAGATAGTCCGCCAGGACCCTTTCCAAAGATTACATGTAAATCATTGACCATATCAAGTATGTGATCACCAGTACAGAGGACCGGCTTCTTCTGGTGATCTGCCTCACCTTTTAAATGCTTTCCTTTCTTTCGACATTGATGGTTGGTCGGAATAAATCGACGATGCCCCAATTACACATTCTTCCTATATTTGTCCAAATATATATTGTCGGTGTCATCTAAATAGTTTGTGCATGCGTGGTATCCCTTGTTTGTCTATCCCGAAAGGTTACTGAGAGCAGGCCAAAAATGAACTTCCGCTTCATGCAAAACCAAGGAGGAAGGTTATACATACATAGAGTCACACGCCATGTGCTATGCTTGCTACTCCGATCCCCAAAAGGATTAACGCCATCTGCACTTAAACCAAACCATACGTTCCTTGGGTCAACTGTAAAGTCGCTCCACTTTCTCCTGATCTTTCTCCACTATGACCCGTTAGTGGCTTCTCTCAACTTCCCGTCTTTCTTACGGTCATCTTTGTGCCATCGCATCAACTTGTCATGCTCTTTGTTTATGAATAGACGTTTCAATTATGGTATTATAGGAGCATACCACATCACCTTGGGAGGAACCCTCTTCCTAGGGCGCTCACCGTCAACATCACCAGGGGCATCTCGTCTGATCTTATACCGCAATACACCGCGTACCGAGCATGCGTTCAAATCCTCGTATGCATCGCGGTAGACGATGCAGTCATTAGGGCATGCATGTATCTTCTGCACCTCCAATCCTAGAGGGCATACAACCTTCTTTGCTACGTATGTACTGTCAGGCAATTCGTTATCCTTTGGAAGCTTCTTCTTCAATATTTTCAGTAGCTTCTCAAATCCTTTGTCCGGTACACCATTCTCTGCCTTCCACTGCAGCAATTCTAGTGTGGTAACGTGCTTTGTGTTTCCATCTTTGCAATTCTGGTAAAACCCTTTTTTTGATCCTCTAGCATGTGATCGAACTTCAATTTCTCCTTTTCACTTTCGCATTGTCTCTTTGCATCAACAATGACCCAACAAAGATCATCATCGGGCACATCGTCTGGTTCCTCTTGATCTTCATCGTCTTGTTGGTGAAACAAAAAATTTCCTACACACACGCACGATCTATCCATGGTGATGAGCATCTACGAGAGGGAGAGTGGATCTACGTACCCTTGTAGATCGCTAAGCGGGAAGCGTTAAGAAACGCGGTTGGTGTAGTCAAACGTCTTCGCGATCGAAATCGCCGAGCATCCCGCGATCTCATCACGGTCCGTCCCGCGATCCAATCACGTGTTGGAAATATGCCCTAGAGGCAATAAAAAATTAGTTATTATCATATTTCCTTGTTCATGATAATCATTTATTATCCATGCTATAATTGTGTTGATCAGAAACTCAGATGCATCTGTGGATACATAGACAACACCATGTCCCTAGTATGCCTCTAGTAGACTAGCTCATTGATCAAAAGATGGTTAAGGTTTCCTAGCCATGGACATGAGATGTCATTTGATAATGGGATCACATCATTAGGAGAATGATGTGATGGACAAGACCCAAACTACAAACATAGCATATGATCATGTCAGTTTATTGCTACTATTTTCTGCATGTCAAGTATATGTTCCTATGACCATGAGATCATGCAACTCACATACATCGGAGGAGTGCCTTGTGTGTATCAAATAGCGCATTGTAACTGGGTGGCTATAAAGGTGCTCTACAGGTATCTCCGAGGGTGTCTGTTGAGTTGGCATGGATCAAGAATAGGATTTGTTACTTCGTGTGACGGAGAGGTATCTTAGGTCCCACTCCGTAATACAACATCACAATAAGCCTTGCAAGCAATATTAATAAGTGTTAGTCACAGGATCTTGTATTATGGAACGAGTAAAGAGACTTGCCAGTAACGAGGTTGAACTAGGTATGGAGATACCGACGATCGAATCTCGGGCAAGTAACATACCGAAGAATAAAGGGAACATCATACGGGATTAACTGAATCCTTGACATAGAGGTTCGACCGATAAAGATCTTCGTAGAATATGTAGGAACCAATATGGGCATCCAGGTCCCGCTATGGGTTATTGATCGTAGAGGTGTCTCGGTCATGTCTACATAGTTCTCGAACCAGCAGGGTCTGCACACTTTAGGTTTGGTGACGTTTCAGTAGTATAGACTTATGTATGGTGGTGACCTAAGGTTGTTTGGAGTCCTGGATGAGATCCCGAACGTCACGAGAAGCTCCGGAATGGTCCGGAGGTAAAGATTCATATATAGGAAGTCCTATTTTGGTCGCCGGAAAAGTTTCGGGCTCATCGATAGTGTACCGGGAGACCATCAGGAGGGGTATTTCGACCCAAGAGGTTACATGGGCTGTGGGAGAGTAAATACCAGCCCTTAGTGGGCTGGTGGAAATCCCACACAAGGCCCATGAGGCTGGGAAGAAAAGCCCAAAGAGAAAAAGGTGTAAAAAGGGAAAAAAATAGGGTGAATCCTAGTCCTACTAGGATTGGAGGTGGATTCCACCTCTCCCACATGATTTGGCTGACCCAATTGCTGGTCCTTTGAGGGCCAAGCCTCCTCCTCTCTTCCGCTTATATATACTAGAGGTTTTAGAGTTTTTTGACACCAGATTTTAGCCATGTGCTACCCGTTCCTCCAGTGCATCGTTTCTCCTCTAGATCGGATTTCTGCAGTGCTTTGGCGAAGCCCTACCGGAATAGCTCCACCACCATCGCCGGAGCGCCGTCACGCTGCCAGAGAACTCTTATACCTCTCCGCTCCCACTTGCTGGATCAAGAAGTCAAATATCGTCATCAAGCTGTACGTGTGCCAAACGCGGAGGTGCCGTCCGTTCGGCGCTAGATCGGAAGAATCGTGATCAAGATCGTGCGATGGATCGTGATGAGATCCCGGGACGGATCATGATGAGTTCATGGGACAGATCGTGATCAAGATCGTGAGACGGATCATGATGAGATCGCGGGATGGATCGTGATGAGATCGCGGGATGGATCGTGATGAGCTCGCGGGACGCTTGGCGATTTGGATCGCGAAGACGTTCGACTACACTGACCGTGTTTCTTAACGCTTCCCGCTTAGCGATCTACAAGGGTATGTAGATCCACTCTGCCTCTCGTAGATGCTCATCACCATGGATAGATTTGTGTGTGCGTAGGAAATTTTTTGTTTCCCATGCATCGTTCCCAACAGTGGCATCATGAGCTAGGTCTATTTGTAGATGAGATCTCGAGTAGAACACAAAAGGTTAGTGGGCGTTGATGCTTAGATTGCTTCCTCTCTTGGTCGGATTTTGGTTCAGCGGTATTGTGAGATGAAGTGGCCCGGACCAACATTACTCGTATGCTTACGAGAGACCGGTTCGCTCAACCGCAACTAGTTGCATAGATGGCTTGAGGGTGATAGTTTCTGTCACTTTAGTTGGATCGGATTCGACAAAGGCGGTCCTTGAGAAGGTTGAAAAGCAACTAGTGTATCACCATTGTGGTTTTTGCGTAGATGAGAATTGTTGTTGCTAGATACCCATAGTAGCCACGTAAAACATACAGCAACAATTAGAGGATGTCTAACTTGTTTTTGCAGGGTATGTTATGATATGATATGGCCAATTACATGATGTGATATATGTGATGTATGAGATGATCATGTGATGTATACATTATCACGACTTGCATGTCGTTGAGTACGGCAACCGGCAGGAGCCATAGGGTTGTCTTTAATTATTGTATGACCTGCGTGTCAATCATTAAGCACTATGTAATGCTTTACTTTATCGCTACGCTAGCAATAGTAGTAGAAGCATGTTCGGCACGACAAACCCGATGGCGACACGTTGATGGAGATCAAGATGATGGAGATCATGGTGTCTTGCCGGTGACGATGGAGATCATGTCGGTGCTTTAATGATGGAGATCAAAAGCACAAGTTCATGGTCATATCATGTCACTTATGACGGTAGCATTATAAGGTGATCCCTCACTTAATTTCAAGATAAATTGTGTTCTCCCTGAGTGTGCACCATTGCGAAAGTTCATCGTGTTGAGACACCACGTGATGATTGGGTGTGATAGACTCTACGTTGACATACAATGGGTGCAAGCCAGTGTTGCACATGCAGAACACTCGGGTTAAACTTGACGAGCCTAGCATGTACAGACATGGCCTCAGAATAGAAGAGACCGAAAGGTCGAACATGAGTCATATAGTAGATATGATCAACATAATGATGTTGACCATTGAAGCCACCTCAACTCACATGATGATCGAACTTGAGTTGGTGAGTTTGGATCATGTGTCACTCAGATGACCTGAGGGATGTCAATTTGAGTGGGAGTTCTTAGGTAATATGATTAATTGAACTCATTATCATGAGCATAGTCAAAGTGTCTTTGCAAATTATGTTGTAGATTACTAGCTCACGCTGTAGCTCCCTTGTATTTTTATATGTTCCTAGAGAAATAGAGTTGAAAGATAATGGTAGCAATATTGCGGAGTGGGTACGTGATCTGAGGATTGTCCTAATTGCTGCATAGAAGGCTTATGTCCTCAATGCACCGCTCGGTGCGCCAACCCCTCTAGCGTCGTCTGTAGATGTTGTGAACATCTGACAGGCATGTTCTGATGAATACTTGATAGTTTAGTGCATCATGCATTACGGTTTAGAATTGAGGCTCCAGAACATTTTGAACGTCACGAAACATATGAGATGTTTCTAAGAGCTGAAGTTAGGATCTCACGCTCGTGCGCGTGTTGCGAGATATGAGATCTCCAACAAGATTCTTTGCCTGCAAGATGAAAGAGAATAGCTCAATCGTTGAGCATGTGCTCAGATTGTTTGGGTGCTACAATTGCTTGAATCAAGTGGGAGTTGATCTTCCAGATAAGACAGTGATTGATATAGTTCTCCAAGTCACTGTCACTAAGCTACTAGAACTTGGTGATGAACTATAAAATGCCAGGGACGGAAATAATGATCCCTGAGCTGTTCGCGATGTTTGACACCGCGAAGGTAGAAATCAAGAAGGAGCATCAAGTGTTGATGGTTAGTAAAACCACTAGTTTCGAGAAGGGCAAGGGCAAGGAGGAAACCTTCATGGATGGCAAGTCAGTTGCCGCTCCAGTGAAGCAACCCAGAGTTGAACCCAAACCCGAGACTAAGTGCTTCGATTATGAGGAGAGCGGTCGCTAAAGCGGAACAACCCTATATACTTGGTAGATAAGAAGGCTGGCAATGTCGACAGAAGTATATTTGATATACATGTGATTGATGTGTACCTTGCTAGTACTCCTAGTAGCACCTGTGTATTGAATACTGATTGAGTTGCTAAATGTTAGTAACTCGAAGTAAAAGCTACGGAATAAATGGAGAACTAACTAAGGGTGAGGTGATGATGTGTGTTGGAAATGTTTCCAAGGTTGATGTGATCAACATCGCACGATCTCTCTACCTTCAGGGTTAGTGACAAACCTAAATAAATGTTATTTGGTGTTTTGCGTTGAGCAAGAACGTGATTAGATCGTGTTTATTGCAACATGATTATTCATTTAAGTTAGAGAATAATGGTTATTCTGTTTACGTGAATAATACCTTCAATGGTCATGCACCCAGTGAGAATGGTTTGTTGAATCTTGATCATAGTAATACACATGTTTTTGATGCCAAAAGATACAAAGTTAATAATGATAGTACCACATACTTGTGGCACTGCCGCTGAATGTCATATTGGTATAAAGCGCATGAAGAAACTCCACCTGATGGATCTTTGGACTCATTCGATTTCGAATCGGTTGAGACATGCGAACCATGCCTTTTGGGCAAGATGACTAAGGACCCCATTTTCCGGATTAATGGAGCGGGCAAGTGGTTTATTTGAAATGATACATGTTGATGTATGCAATCCAATGAGTCTTGTAACGTGCGGTGGATGTCGTTATTTTCTTACCCTGATGATTTGAGTAGATATAGTGGATATTTACTTAATGAAACACAAGTCTGAATCGTTTGAAAGGTTCAAGATGATTCCGAGTGAAGTTTAAGATCATCGTGACAAGAAGATAAAGATGTCTACGATATGATCGTGGAGGTGAATATCTGAGTTACGAGTTTTGCATACAACTTTGGACAATGTCAAAGTCGTTTCACCACTCATGCCACCTGGAACACCATATTGTGATGGTGTGTCTGAACGTCTTAGTCGTGCTCTATTGAATATGGTGCTCGCTATGATGTCTCTTATCGATTTGCTACTATAGTTTTGGGGTTATGCATTAAAGACAACTACATTCACTTTAAATAGGGCACCATCTTAATCCATTGAGATGACACCATGTGAATTATGGTTTGATAGAAACCTAAGCTGTCATTTCTTGATGTTTGGGGCCGCGGCGCTTGTGTGGAAAACATGTTTTGACCTAATAAGCTCAAATCCAAAGCGGACAAATGCATCTTCAGAGAATACACTAAGAATAGTCGGGTACACCTTCTATCTCAGATCCAAGTGCAAAGTGTTTGTTGCTAAAAATGGGTCCTTTCTCGAGAAAGAGTTTCTCTCAAAAGAATTGAGTGGGAGAAAGATAGAACTTGATGAAGTTGTTTAACCTTTATTCAACCAGAGAGTAGCGCAGCGTAGGATGATGTTCCTATGAAGCCTACGTTAGTTGAAGAGGAAGTTAATGATGATGATCATGAAGCTTCAGGATCAAGTTACTATCGAACTTCGTAGGTCGACAAGGATGTGTACTGCTCCTGAGCGGTACGACAACCCAGTCTTGGAGGTCATATTGTTGGACAACGATGAACCTACGAGCTATGGAGAAGAGATGATGGGCCCGAATTCCGAAAAATGGTTAGAGGCCACGAAATCCGAGAAAAGGATCCATGTATGAAACCCAAGTATAGACTTTGGTCGACTTGCTCGTTGGACGGCAGGTCGTTGAGTACAAATGGATCTTTAAAATGAAGACACATGCTAATGGTAAATGTCACCATCTGTAAAGCTCGACTTGTTGCAAAGAAGTTTGTGACAAGTTCAAGGAGTTGAGTGCGATGAGACCTTCTCACTCGTAGCGATGCTAAAGTTTGTTGGAATATGTTAGCAGTTGCTGCATTTTTCAATTATGAAATCTTGCACATGGATGTCAAAACATCATTTCCTTAATAGTTTAATTGAGGAAAGGTTGTATGTGATACAACCAGAAAGTTTTATCATTCATAAGGATGCTAAAAGGTGAGCAAGCGTCAGTCATCTTTCTATGGACTGAAGCAAGCATCTCAAAGTTGGAATATACACTTTGATGAGGTGATCAAAGTTTTTGAAATTTATACAAAGTTTAAGAGAAACTTGTATTTACAATAAAGTGAGTGGGAGCACTATAGAATTTCTGATAAGTATATCTGGATGACATATTGTTGATCGGAAATACTGTAGAATTTCTGGAAAGCATAAACGGTTGTTTGAAAAGTGTTTTTCAAAGGAAGACCTGGATAAAGCTACCTAATTGTTAAGCATCAAGATCTATAGAGATAGATCAAGATGCTTGATGAGACTTTCAATGAGTACATACCTTGACAAGATTTTGAAAGAGTTCAAAATAGATCAGTCAGAGAAACAGTTCTCACCTGATTTGTAAGGTGTGAAGTTGAGTGAGACTCAAAGCTCGACCATGGCAGAAGAAAGAGAAAGGACGAACGTCGTCCCCGATGCCTTAGCCATAAGCTCCATATAGTATGCCATGCTGTGTACCGCACCTGTGTGTGCCTTACCATGAGTCCGTCAAGGGGTACAAGAGTGACCTAGGAGTGGATCACTTGACAGCGGTCAAGATTATCCTTAGTAACACAAAGACTAAGGAGATGTTTCTCGATTATGGAGGTGATAAAGAGTTCATCGTAAAGAGTTACGTCGATGCAAGCTTTAACACCAATCCGGATGACTCGTAGTAGCAATCTGGATATGTATAGTGGAGCAGCCATTTGGAATAGTACCAAGTGGAGTGTGGTAGCAGTGTTTACGGTTTGACATAGAGATTTGCAAAGTACACATGGATCTGAATGTCGCAGACCTGTTGACTATAAGACTTCCCTCACATGCAAAGCTCATTGGGTGTTAGATTCATAACTCATTGGGTGTTAGATTCATAGCAATGCGTATCACATAGTGATGTGAACTAGATTATTGACTCTAGTGCAAGTGGGAGACTGTTGGAAATATGCCTAGAGGCAATAATAAATTAGTTATTATCATATTTCCTTGTTCATGATAATCGTTTATTATCCATGCTATAATTGTGTTGATTGGAAACTTAGATACATGTGTGGATACATAGACAACACCATGTCCCTAGTATGCCTCTAGTAGAGTAGCTCAATAATCAAAATATGGTTAAGGTTTCCGAGCCATGGACATGAGATGTCATTTGATAACGGGATCACATCATTAGGATAATGATGTGATGGAAAAGACCCAAACTACAAACATAGCATCTGATCGTGTCAGTTTATTGCTACTGTTTTCTGCATGTCAAGTATATGTTCCTATGACCATGAGATCATGCAACTCCCAGACATCGGAGGAGTGCCTTGTGTGTATCAAATGTCGCAACGTAACTGGGTGGCTATAAAGGTGCTCTACAGGTATCTCCGAGGGTGTCTGTTGAGTTGGCATGGATCAAGACTGGGATTTGTTACTCCTTGTGACGGAGAGGTATCTTAGGGCCCACTCGGTAATACAACATCACAATAAGCCTTGCAAGCAATGTGAATAAGTGTTAGTCACGGGATCTTGTATTACGGAACGAGTAAAGAGACTTTCCGGTAACAAGGTTGAACTAGGTATGGAGATACCGACGATCGAATCTCGGGCAAGTAACATACCGAAGAACAAAAAGAACATCATATGGGATTAACTGAATCCTTGACATAGAGGTTCGACCGATAAAGATCTTCATATAATTTGTAGGAACCAATATGGGCATCTAGGTCCCGCTATTGGTTAATAACCGTAGAGGTGTCTCGGTCATGTCTACATAGTTCTCGAACCCGCAGGGTCTGCACACTTAAGGTTTGGTGACGTTTCAGTAGTATAGATTTATGTATGGTGGTGACCGAAGGTTCTTCGGAGTCCTAGATGAGATCCCGGATGTCACGAGGAGTTCGGAATGGTCCATAGGTAAAGATTGATATATAGCAAGTCCTATTTTGGTCGCCGGAAAAGTTTTGGGCTCATCTGTAGTGTACGGGGAGTGTTGGTAGTGTACCGGGAGACCATCGGGAGGGGTATTTCCACCCAAGATGCTACATGGGCTGTGGGATAGTAAATACCAGCCCTTAGTGGGCTGGTGGAAATCCCACACAAGGCTCATGAGGCTGGGAAGAAAAGCCCAAAGAGAAAAAGGTGTAAAAAGGCAAAAAATAGGGTGAATCCTAGTCCTACTAGGATTGGAGGTGGATTCCACCTCTCCCACTTGATTTGGCCGACCCAATTGCTGGTCCTTTGAGGGCCAAGCCTCCTCGTCTCTTCCTCTTATATATACTAGAGGTTTTAGTGTTTTTTTGCACCAGATTTTAGCCACGTGCTACCCGTTCCTCCAGTGCATAGTTTCTCCTCTAGATCATATTTCTGCAGTGCTTTGGCAAAGCCCTGCCAGAATAACTCCACCACCATCGTCGGAGCGCCTTCATGCTGCCAGAGAACTCTTCTACCTCTCCTCTTCCTCTTGCTGGATCAGGAAGGCAGAGATCCTCATCAAGTTGTACGTGTGCTGAACGCGGAGGTGCCGTCCGTTCGGCGCTTGATCGGAAGAACCGTGATCAAGATCGTGAGACGGATCGTGATGAGATCCCCAGACAGATCGTGATGACTTCACAGGACAGACCGTGATCAAGATCGTGAGACGGATCGTGATGAGATCGCGGGACGGATCTGTTGGGGAACTTCGCATGGGAAACAAAAAAATTCCTACGCACACGCAGATCTATCCATGGTGATGAGCATCTACGAGAGCGAGAGTGGATCTACATACCCTTGTAGATTGCTAGGCGGGAAGCGTTAAGAAACGCGGTTGGTGTAGTCAAACATCTTCGTGATCCAAATCACCGAGCGTCCCGCGATCTCATAACGATCCGTCCCGCGATCCAATCACGATCCGTCCCGTGAACTCATCACGATCCGTCCCGCGATCTCATAACGATCCGTCTCACGATCTTGATCACGATCTGTCCCTCGAACTCATCACGATCCGTTCCGCGATCTCATCATGAACCATCTCGCGATCTCGATCACGGTCCTTCCGATCTAGCGCCGAACGGACGGCACCTCCGCGTTTAGCACACGTACAACTTGATGACGATCTTCGCCGTCTTATTCCAACAAGAGATAGCGGAGAGGTAGAAGAGTTCGCCGGCAGCATAAAGGCACTTCGGCGATGGTGGTGGAGCAATTCCGGCAAGGCTTCGCCTAAGCACTCTAGAAATCCGATCTAGAGGAGAAACTATGCACTAGAGATTAGGGTTGCACGTGGCTGAAAAACCAAGTGCCAAAACCCTAGAAATCCACTAGTATATATAGGAGGATAGGAAGAGAGGAGGCAGCCTTGGCCTCCAAGGCTAGCTGGTTCGGCCGAAGTGGGAGGTGGAGGAGGACTCTCCTCCTCCACTCCTAGTAGGACTAGGACTCTTCCTTTTTACCTTTTTTCCACCTTTTTCCTTTGGGTTTCTTTCTTCCAGCCACATGGGCCTATTCTGGTTGTTCCACCAGCCCATAAAGGTCTGGTTATTACTTTCCCACAGCCCATGAAGCCTCTTGGGTCGAAATACCCCTCCCGGAGGTCTCCCGGTACACTACCGGCACTCCCGGTACACTACCGATAAGCCCGGGACTTTTTCGGCGAACAAACTGGGACTTCCTATATATGAACTACGGACCATTCCGGAGATCCTCATGACGTCCAGGATCTCATCCGTGACTCCGAACAAACTTCGGTCACCGCCATACATAACTCTATAATACCGAAACGTCACCAAACCTTAAGTGTGCAGACCCTACGGGTTCGAGAACTATGTAGACATGACCGAGACACCTCTACGGTCAAGAACCAATGGCGGGACTTATATGTCCACATTGGTTCCTACATATTCTACGAAGATCTTTATCGGTCGAACCTCTATGTCAAGGATTCAGTTAACCACGTATGATCTTCCATTTGTTCTTCGATATGTTACTTGCCCGAGATTCGATCATCAGTATCTCAATACCTAGTTCAATCTCGTTATCGGCAAGTCTCTTTACTCGTTCCGTAATGCAAGATCCCGCAACTAACAATTAGTCACATTTCTTGCAAGGCTCATTTTTATGTTGTATTACGGAGTGGGCCTCGAGATACCTCTCCGTCACACGGAGTAACAAATCCCAGTCTCGATCCTTGCCAACTCAACAGACACCCTCGGAGATACCTGTAGAGCACCTTTATAGTCACCCAGTTACGTTGCAACGTTTGATACACACAAGGCACTCCTCCGATGTCCGTGAGTTGCATGATCGCATGGTCATAGGAACACATACTTGACATGCAGAAAACAGTATCAATAAACTAACACGATCATATGCTACGTTTGTAGTTTGGGTCTTGTCCATCACATCATTCTCCTAATGATGTGATCCCGTTATCAAATGACATCACATGTCAACGGCTATGAAAACTTGACCATATTTGATTAACGAGCTAGTTCACTAGAGGCACACTAGGGACACAGTGTTGTCTATCTATCTACACATGCAATGTGTTTCCAACCAATACAATTATAGCATGGACAATAAACGATTATCATGAACAAGGAAATATGATAATAACTAATTTATTATTGCCTCTAGGGCATATTTCCAACAGTCTCCCACTTGCACTAAAGTTAATAATCTAGTTCACATCACCATGGGATTCACATTGTTATGAATCTAACACCCAATGAGTTCTGGAGCTTGATCATGATTTGCATGTGAGAGAGGTCTTATAGTTAACGGGTCTGCGACATTCAGATCCGTGTGTACTTTGCAAATCTCTATGTCAAACTGTAAACACAGCTACCACACTCCACTTGGTACAATTCCAAATGTCTGCTCCAATATACATATCCAGATTGCTACCGCGAGTCATCCGGATTGGTGTTAAAGCTTGCATCGACGTAACTCTTTACGATGAACTTTTTATCACCTCCATAATCGAGAAACATCTCCTTAGTCTTTAAGTTACTAAGGATAATCTTGACCGCTGTCCAGTGATCCACTCCTGGATCACTCTTGTACCCCTTGACGGACTCATGGCAAGGCACACACAGGTGCGGTACACAGCATGGCATACTATACAGAGCCTATGACTAAGGCATAGTGGACGACGTTCGTCCTTTCTCTTTCTTCTGCCATAGTCGAGCTTTGAGTCTCACTCAACTTCACAACTTACAAATCAGGTGAGAACTCTTTCTCTGACTGATCTATTTTGAACTCTTTCAAAATCTCATCAAGGTATGTACTGTTGGAAATATGCCCTAGAGGCAATAATAAAATGGTTATTATTGTATTTCCTTGTTCATGATAATTGTCTATTGTTCATGCTATAATTGTGTTAACCGGAAACCATAATACATGTGTGAATACATAGACCACAACATGTCCCTAGTAAGCCTCTAGTTGGCTAGCTCGTTGATCAATAGATGGTCACGGTTTCATGGCCATGGACATTGGATGTCATTGATAACGGGATCACATCATTAGGAGAATGATGTGATGGACAAGACCCAATCCTAAGCATAGCACAAAGATCGTGTAGTTCGTTTGCTAAAGCTTTTCAATGTCAAGTGTCATTTCCTTAGACCATGAGATTGTGTAACTCCCGGATACCGTAGGAATACTTTGGGTGTGCCAAACGTCACAACGTAACTGGGTGGCTATAAAGGTACGCTACGGGTATCTCCGAAAGTGTCTGTTGGGTTGGCACGAATCGAGACTGGGATTTGTCACTCCGTGTGACGGAGAGGTATCTCTGGGCCCACTCGGTAAGACATCATCATAATGAGCTCAATGTGACTAAGGAGTTAGTCACGGGATGATGTATTGCGGAATGAGTAAAGAGACTTGCCAGTAACGAGATTGAACAAGGTATGGGGATACCGACGATCGAATCTCGGGCAAGTATCATACCGATAGACAAAGGGAATTGTATACGGGATTGATTGAATCCTTGACATCGTGGTTCATCCGATGAGATCATCGTGGAGTACGTGGGAGCCAACATGGGTATCCAGATCCCGCTGTTGGTTATTGACCGGAGAGGTGTCTCGGTCATGTCTACGTGTCTCCCGAACCCGTAGGGTCTACACACTTAAGGTTCGATGACGCTAGGGTTATAGGGAAATGGTATCCGTGATTACCGAAGGTTGTTCGGAGTCCCGGATGAGATCCCGGACGTCACGAGGAGCTCCGGAATGGTCCGGAGGTAAAGATTGATATATAGGAAGTCCAGTTTTGGTCACCGGAAAGTTTTCGGGCTCATCGGTAGTGTACCGGGAGTGCCGGGAGGGTGCCGGAGGACCCCCGGGAGGGGTGTGACGACCAAAGGACCACATGGGCTGTTAGATAAAGTGTGCCAGCCCTTATTGGGCTGGGCAAGACTTTTGCTAAAGGTCCATGTGTCTGGAGATAAGGAGATAAGGCAAAAAGGATTTAAAAGGAGGAGATCCACCTCCCTTGTGGGAGGTGGACTCTCCCTTTAAGTCGGCCGGCCATCTCCTCTTTGGAGTAGAGGCCAAGCCAGCCCTCCACGTCCCTCCTCCTATATATACTTGAGGTTTTGGATGTTTTGAGACAGGATTTGATCTCTCTCTCTCACGGCGAAGCCCTACCTCTCTTCTTCCTCCTCCGCAGCGCTTAGGCGAAGCCCTGTCGGAATACCTTGCTACTCCACCACCACCACGCCGTCGTGCTGCTGTTGGAGCCCTTCCCCAACCTCTCTTTCCTCCTTGCTGGATCAAGGTGTTGGAGACGTCACCGGGCTGCACGTGTGTTGAACGCGGAGGTGCCGTCCGTTCGGCACTTGATCGGATCTACCGCGATCTGAATCGCTGCGAGTACGACTCCATCAACCGCGTTCTTGTAACGCTTCCGCTTAGCGATCTTCAAAGGTATGAAGATGCAATCTCTCCCCTCTCGTTGCTGGTTTCTCCATAGATAGATCTTGGTGAACGTAGGAAAATTTTGATTTACTACTACGTCTACCAACAGTGGCATCATGAGCTAGGTCTATGCGTAGAATCTATGCACGAGTAGAACACAAAGCAGTTGTGGGCGTCGAGTTTGTTAATTTGCTTGCCGCTACTAGTCTTATCTTGATTCGGCGGTATTGTGGGATGAAGCGGCCCGGACCAACTTTACACGTACGCTTACGTGAGACCGGTTCCACCGCCTGACATGCACTAGATGCATAAGGTGGCTAGCGGGTGTCTGTCTCTCCTACCTTAGTCGGATCGGATTCGATGAAAAGGGTCCTTATGAAGGGTAAATAGCAATTGGCAAATCACGTTGTGGTGTTGACGTAGGTAAGAAACGTTCTTGCTAGTAACCTATAGCAGCCACGTAAAAACTTGCAACTACAAATTAGAGGACGTCTAACTTGTTTTTGCAGCATGTGCCTTGTGATGTGATATGGCCAAAGGATGTGATGTGATGCATTGTGATGTATGAATTGATCATGTTCTTGTAATAGGATTCACGACTTGCATGTCGATGATTATGACAACCGGCAGGAGCCATAGGAGTTGTCTTATTTATTGTATGACCTGCGTGTCAATCATAGACGCCATGTAATTACTTTACTTTATTGCTAAGCGTTAGCCATAGTAGTAGAAGTAATAGTTGGCGAGACAACTTCATGAAGACACAATGATGGAGATCATGATGATGGAGATCATGGTGTCGTGCCGGTGACAGTGATGATCATGGTGCCCCGAAGATGGAGATCATAGGAGCAAAATGATATTGGCCATATCATGTCACTATATTGATTGCATGTGATGTTTATCATGTTTACATCTTATTTGCTTAGAACGACGGTAGTAAATAAGATGATCTCTCAATAAAATTTCAAGAGAGGTGTTCACCCTAACTGTGCACCGTTGCTAAGGATCGTCGTTCCGAAGCACCACGTGATGATCGGGTGTGATAGGTTCTAACGTTCGCATACAACGGGTGTAAGCCAGATTTACACATGCGAAACACTTAGGTTGACTTGACGAGCCTAGCATGTACAGACATGGCCTCGGAACACGGAGGACCGAAAGGTCGAACATGAGTCGTATAGAAGATACGATCAACATAGAGATGTTCACCATGGATGACTAGTCCGTCTCACGTGATGATCGGACACGGGCTAGTTGACATGGATCATGTATCACTTGGAAGACTAGAGAGATGTCTATCTAAGTGGGAGTTCATTAATAATTTGATTAAATGAACTTAATTATCATGAACTTAGTCTAAAAATGTCCTTGCAAATTATGTCGTAGATAGCTCGCGCTGTAGCTCCACAGTTTTATTGATACAATCCTAGAGAAAAGTAAGTTGAAAGTTGATGGTAGCAATAATGCGGACTGAGTCCGTGATCTGAGGATTGTCCTCATTGCTGCACAGAAAGCTTATGTTTTTGATGTACCGCTAACTGCACCACTCCCTCAAGCGTTGTCTGTAGATGTTGTGAACATATGACAGGCACTTTTTGGTGACTACATGATAGTTCAATGCGTCATGCATTACGGCTTAGAATTGAGGCTCCAAAACGTTTTGAACGTCACGGAACATATGAGATGTTCTAGGAGTTGAGATTGTGATCTCAGGCTCGTGCCTATGTTGAGAGGTATGAGACCTCCAACAAGATTCTTTGTCTGCAAGATAAAGGAGAATAGCTCAATCGCTGAGCGTGTGCTCAGATTGTCTGGGTGCTACAATCACTTGAATCAAGTGGGAGTTAATCTTCCAGATGAAATAGTGATTAATGGAGTTCTCCAAGTCACTGCCACCAAGCTACTAGAGCTTCGTGATGAACTATAACATGCCAGGGATGGATAAGATGATCCCTGAGTTGTTCGTGATGTTTGACACCACGAAGGTAGAAATCAAGAAGGAGCATCAAGTGTTGATGGTTAAGTTAAACCACTAGTTTCAAAAGGGGCAAGGGCAAGAAGGGAAAACTTCAGGAATGGCAAGCCAGTTGTTGCTCTAGTGAAGAAACCCAAGGTTGAGCCCGAACCCGAGACTAAGTGCTTCTGTTATGAGGAGAATGTTCGCTGAAGCGGAAAACCCCTAGATGCTTGGTAGATAAGAAGGCTGGTAATGTCAATGGAAGTATATTTGATATACATGTTAGTGATGTGTACCTTGCTGGTACTCCTAGTAGCACCTGGGTATTGGATACCGGTTCGGTTGCTAAGTGTTAGCAACTCGAAATAAAAGCTACGGAGTAAATGGAGACTAGCTAGGTGAAAGGTGACGATGTGTGTTGGAAGTATTTCCAAGATTGATGTGATCACCATCGCACGCTCTCTCTACCTTCAGGATTTGTGATAAACCTAAATAAATGTTATTTGGTGTTTGCGTTGAGCATGAACGTGATTAGATCATGATTAGTGCGATACGGTTATTCATATAAGTTAGAGAATAATGGTTATTCTGTTTACATGGATAATGCCTTCAATGGTCATGCACCCACTCGAAATGGTTTATCGAATCATGATCGTAGTAGTACACATATTCATAACATTGGTACCAAAAGATACAAAGTTAATAATGATAGTACCACATGCTTGTGGCACTGCCACGTAATGTCATATTGGTATAAATCGCATGAAGAAACTCCATGATGATGGATGTTTTTTGACTCACTCGATTTAGAATCGGTTGAGACATGCGAGCCATGCCTCTTGGGCAAGATGACTGAGACCCCGTCATCCAATATGATGGAGCGGGCAAGTGGCTTATTGGAATTAATACATGTTGATGTATGTGGTCCAATGAGTGTTGAAACACACAGTGGATATCGTTGTTTTTCTTTACCTTCACTGATGATTTGAGTAAATATGGGGATATTTACTTAATGAAACACGAATCTGAAATGTTTGAAAGGTTCAAGGAGTTTCAGAGTGAAGTTAAAGATCATCGTGACAAGAAGATAAATGTCTATGATATGATCATGGAGGTGAATATCTAAGTTACGAGTTTGGTATGCAATTTTAGACAATGTGGAAATTGTTTCACAGCTCACGCCTCCTGGAACACCATAGTGTGATGGTGTGTTCGAACGTCGTAGTCGTGCTCTATTGGATATAGTGAGTACTATGATGTCTCTTATCGTTTTACAACTATCGTTATGGGGTTATGCATTAAAGACAAATCCATTCACTTTAATAGGGCACCATCTAAGTCTGTTGAGATGACACCATGAGAATAATGGTTTGACAGAAGCCTAAGCTGTCATTTCTTAATGTTTGGGGCTGCGACGCTTATGTGAAGATGGGTTTTTCACCTAGCGAGCTCGAACTCAAAGCAGACAAATGCATCTTCATAGAATACCCTAATGAGACATTGGGTATACCTTCTATCTCAGATCCAAGCGCAAAAGGTGTTTGTTGCTAAGAACGGGTCCTGTCTTGAGAAAGAGTTTCTCTCGAAAGAATTGAGTGGGAGGAAGATAGAACTTGATAAGGTTGTTGAACCTTTGTTTCAACCAGAGAATAGCGCAACACAGAAAGATGTTTCTGTAGAGCCTACTCAGTTGAAACGGAAGTTAATGATGATGATCATGAAGCTTCGGATCAAGTCACTATCGAACCTCGTAGGTCGACAAGGACGCATACTGCTCCTGAGTAGTACGACAACCCTGTCTTGGAAATCATGTTGTTGGACAACGATGAACCTACGAACTATGGAGAAGCGATGGTGGGCCCGGATTCCAACAAATGGCTAGGAGCCATGAAATCCGAGAAAGGATCCATGTATGAAAACCAAGTATGGACTTTGGTAGACTTGCCTGTTGAATGGCGGGTCATTGAGTACAAATGGACCTTTGAAATAAACATAGACGCTAATAGTGAAATGTCACTGTTTATAAAGCTCGACTTGTCGCAAAGAAGTTTCCGCCAAGTTCAAGGAGTTGACTGCGATGAGATTGTCTCATCTGTAGCGATGCTAAAAGTCTATTAAAATTTTGTTAGCAGTTGCTGCATTTTTCGATTATGAAATCTGGCAGATGGATGACAAAACAAGGTTTCCGTAATGGTTTCTGTGAGGAAGAGTTGTATGTGATACAACCAGAAGGTTTTGTCAATCCTAAGGATGCTAATAATATGCAAACTCCAGCGATCCTTCTATGGACTGGAGCAAGAATCTCGGAGTTGGAATATATGCTTTGATGAGGTGATCAAAGTGTTTAAGTTTATACAAAGTTTATGAGAAACTTGTATTTGCAAGAAAGTGAGTGGGAGCACTATAGAATTTCTTATAAGAATATGTAGTTGACATATTATTGATCGGAAATGATGTAGAATTTCTGGAAGAGCATGAAGGGTTGTTTGAAAAGAGTTTTTTTTTTCAAAGGAAGACCCAGATAAAGCTACTATTTTATTGAGCATCAAGATCTATAGGGATAGATCAATTCGCTTGATAAGTTTTTTCGACGAAGACATACCTTGACAAGTTTTTTGAAGGAGTTCAAAATAGATGGGTCAAAGAAGGAGTTCTTGACTGTATTGTAAGGTGTCAAATTGAGTAAGACTCAATACCCGACCACGGCAGAAGATAAAGAAAAGATGAGTGTCATCTCCTATGCTTTAGCCATAGGCTCTATATAGTATGCCATGCTGTGTACCGCACCTGTGTGTGCCTTGCCATGAGTCTGTCAAGGGGTACAAGAGTAATCCAAGAGTGGATCACTGGACAATGGTCAAAGTTATCCTTAGTAACTTGAAAACTAAGGAAATATTTCTCGATTATGGAGGTGATAAAGAGTTCATCATAAAGGGTTACGATGATGCAAGCTTTAACTCCAATCCGGATGACTCTTAGTAGAAATCTGGCTACGTATAGTGGAGCAGCCATTTGGAATAGCTCCAAGTGGAGCGTGGGAGTAGTATCTACAAATATGACATGGAAAGTTTGCAAGGTACACACGGATCTGAATGTCGCAGACCCATTGACTAAAAACCTCTTTCACGAGCAGAACATGAACAAACCCCGGAACTTATTGGGTGTTAATCACATGATGATTTGATCACATGGTGATGTAAGTGTTAATCACATGGTGATGTGAACTAGATTATTGACTCTAGTGCAAGTGGGAGACTGTTGGAAATATGCCCTAGAGGCAATAATAAAATGGTTATTATTGTATTTCCTTGTTCATGATAATTGTCTATTGTTCATGCTATAATTGTGTTAACCGGAAACCATAATACATGTGTGAATACATAGACCACAACATGTCCCTAGTAAGCCTCTAGTTGGCTAGCTCGTTGATCAATAGATGGTCACGGTTTCATGGCCATGGACATTGGATGTCATTGATAACGGGATCACATCATTAGGAGAATGATGTGATGGACAAGACCCAATCCTAAGCATAGCACAAAGATCGTGTAGTTCGTTTGCTAAAGCTTTTCAATGTCAAGTGTCATTTCCTTAGACCATGAGATTGTGTAACTCCCGGATACCGTAGGAATACTTTGGGTGTGCCAAACGTCACAACGTAACTGGGTGGCTATAAAGGTACGCTACGGGTATCTCCGAAAGTGTCTGTTGGGTTGGCACGAATCGAGACTGGGATTTGTCACTCCGTGTGACGGAGAGGTATCTCTGGGCCCACTCGGTAAGACATCATCATAATGAGCTCAATGTGACTAAGGAGTTAGTCACGGGATGATGTATTGCGGAACGAGTAAAGAGACTTGCCAGTAACGAGATTGAACAAGGTATGGGGATACCGACGATCGAATCTCGGGCAAGTATCATACCGATAGACAAAGGGAATTGTATACGGGATTGATTGAATCCTTGACATCGTGGTTCATCCGATGAGATCATCGTGGAGTACGTGGGAGCCAACATGGGTATCCAGATCCCGCTGTTGGTTATTGACCGGAGAGGTGTCTCGGTCATGTCTACGTGTCTCCCGAACCCGTAGGGTCTACACACTTAAGGTTCGATGACGCTAGGGTTATAGGGAAATGGTATACGTGATTACCGAAGGTTGTTCGGAGTCCCGGATGAGATCCCGGACGTCACGAGGAGCTCCGGAATGGTCCGGAGGTAAAGATTGATATATAGGAAGTCCAGTTTTGGTCACCGGAAAGTTTTCGGGCTCATCGGTAGTGTACCGGGAGTGCCGGGAGGGTGCCGGAGGACCCCCGGGAGGGGTGTGACGACCAAAGGACCACATGGGCTGTTAGATAAAGTGTGCCAGCCCTTATTGGGCTGGGCAAGACTTTTGCTAAAGGTCCATGTGTCTGGAGATAAGGAGATAAGGCAAAAAGGATTTAAAAGGAGGAGATCCACCTCCCTTGTGGGAGGTGGACTCTCCCTTTAAGTCGGCCGGCCATCTCCTCTTTGGAGTAGAGGCCAAGCCAGCCCTCCACGTCCCTCCTCCTATATATACTTGAGGTTTTGGATGTTTTGAGACAGGATTTGATCTCTCTCTCTCACGGCGAAGCCCTACCTCTCTTCTTCCTCCTCCGCAGCGCTTAGGCGAAGCCCTGTCGGAATACCTTGCTACTCCACCACCACCACGCCGTCGTGCTGCTGTTGGAGCCCTTCCCCAACCTCTCCTTCCTCCTTGCTGGATCAAGGTGTTGGAGACGTCACCGGGCTGCACGTGTGTTGAACGCGGAGGTGCCGTCCGTTCGGCACTTGATCGGATCTACCGCGATCTGAATCGCTGCGAGTATGACTCCATCAACCGCGTTCTTGTAACGCTTCCGCTTAGCGATCTTCAAAGGTATGAAGATGCAATCTCTCCCCTCTCGTTGCTGGTTTCTCCATAGATAGATCTTGGTGAACGTAGGAAAATTTTGATTTACTACTACGTCTACCAACATGTACTCATTGAAAGTATCATCAAGCATCTTGATCTCTCTCTATAGATGTTGACGCTCAACAATTAGGTAGCTTTATCCAGGTCTTCCTTTGAAAATCACTTTTTCAAACAACCATTTATGCCTTCCAGAAATCCTACAGTATTTCCGATCAACAATATGTCATCCACATATACTTATCAGAAATTTTATAGTGCTCCCACTCACTTTATTGCAAATACAAGTTTCTCGTAAACTTTGTATAAACTTCAAAACTTTGATCACCTCATCAAAGCGTATATTCCAACTCCGAGATGCTTGCTTCTGTCCATAGAAGGATCACTGAAGCTTGCACACCTTCTAGCATCCTTAGGACTGACAAAACCTTCCGGTTGTATCACATACAACCTTTCCTCAAGTAAACGATGTTTTGACATCCATCTGCCAGATTTCATAATTGAAAGTGCAGCAACTGCTAACATAATTCCAACAGACTTTAGCATTGCTACGAGTGAGAAAGTTCCATCGCAGTCAACTCCTTGAACTTGTCACAAACATCTTTGCAACAATTCAAGCTTTACAAATGGTGACAATTACCATCAGCGTCTGTCTTCATTTTAAAGATCCATTTGTACTCAACGATCTGCCGTCCAACGAGCAAGTCTACCAAAGTCTATACTTGGGTTTCATACATGGATCCTTATCTCGGATTACATGGCCTCTAACCATTTGTCAGAATCCGGGCCCATCATCTCTTCTCCACAGCTCGTAGGTTCATTGTTGTCTAACAACATGACCTCCAAGACAGGGTTGTCGTACCGCTCAGGAGCAGTACACATCCTTGTCGACCTATGAAGTTCGATAGTAACTTGATCCCTAAGCTTCATGATCATCATCATTAACTTCCTCTTCAACCAACGTAGGCTTCACAGAAACATCTTCCTGCGCTGCACTACTCTCAGGTTGAATAAAGGTTTAACAACCTCATCAAGTTCCATCTTCCTCCCACTCAATTCTTTCGAGAGAAATATTTCCTCAAGAAAGGATCCGTTTAAGCAACAAACACTTTGCACTTGGATCTGAGATAGAAGGTTTACCCAACTGATCTTAGGGCTATGAAGATGCATTTGTTCGCCGTGGGTTCGACCTCATTAGGTGAAAACATTTTCCACACAAGTGTCGCAGCCCCAAACATTAAGAAATGATAGCTTAGGTTTCTATCAAACCATAATTCACACGGTGTCATCTCAACAGATTTAGATGGTGCCCTATTTAATGTGAATGTAGTTGTCTCTAATGCATAACCCTAAAATTATAGTAGTAAAATGATAAGAGACATCATAGCATGCACCATATCCAATAGAGTACGACTATGACATTCAGACACACCATCACACTATAGTGTTCCAGGTGGCGTGAGTTGTGACACAACTTTCACATTGTCTTAAGTTGTATGCAAAACTCGTAACTCAGATATTCACCTCCACGATCATATCGCAGTCATTTTTATATTCTTGTCATGATGATCTTAAACTTCACTCTGAATTTGCTTGAACCTTTCAAACGATTCAGACTTGTGTTTCATTAAGTAAATATACACTATATCTACTCAAATCATCGGTGAAGGTAAGAAAATAATGATATCCACTGCACGCTACAAGACTCACTGGATTGCATACATCAACATGTATCATTTCCAAAGAATCACTTGCCCGCTCTATCCAACGGGGTCCTTTAGTCATCTTCCCCAAGAGGCATGTTTCGCATGTCTCAACCGATTCGAAATCGAATGAGTCCAAGGATCCATCAACATGGAGTTTCTTCATGTGCTTTATACCAATATGACATTTAGCGGCAGTGCCATAAGTATGTGGTACTATCATTATTAAATTTGTATCTTTTGGCATCAATGTTATGAACATGTGTATTACTACGATCAAGATTCAAAAAACCATTCTCACTGGGTGGATGACCATTGAAGGTATTATTCATGTAAACAGAATAACCATTATTATCTAACTTAAATGAATAACCGTGTTGCAATCAACACGATCTAATCATGTACATGCTCAACGCAAAACACCAAATAACATTTATTTAGGTTCGTCTCTAATCCTGAAGGTAGAGAGAGCGTGCGATGTAGATCACATCAACCTTGGAAACATTTCCAACACACATCGTCACCTCACCCTTATCTAGTTCTCCATTTATTCCGTAGCTTTTATTTCGAGTTACTAACATTTAGCAACCGAACCGGTATCCAATACCCAGGTGCTACTAGGAGTACTAGCAAGGTACACATCAATAACACGTATATCAAATATACTTCTGCTGACGTTGCCAGCCTTCTTATCTACCAAGTATCTAGGGTCGTTCCACTTCAGCGAATGCTCTCCTCATAATCAAAGCACTTAGTCTCGGGTTTGGGTTCAACTTTGGGTTGCTTCACTGGAGCAGCAACTGACTTGCTATCCATGAAGTTTCCCTCCTTGCTCCTGCCCTTCTCGAAACTAGTGGTTTGACTAACCATCAACACTTGATGCTCCTTCTTGATTTCTACCTTCGCGGTGTCAAACATCGCGAACAGCTCAGGGATCATTATTTCTATCCCTGGCCTTTTATAGTTCATCACCAAGTTCTAGTAGCTTAGTGGAAGTGACTTCGAGAACTATATCAATCACTATCTTATCTGGAAGATCAAATCCCACTCGATTTATGAGATTGTAGCACCCAGACAATCTGAGCACATGCTCGACGATTGAGCTATTCTCATCATATTGCAGGCAAAGAATGTTGTTGGAGATCTCATATCTCGCAACATAGGCACGGGCCTGAGATCCTAATTTCAGCTCTTAGAACATCTCATATGTTCCGTGACGTTCAAAATGTTTCAGAGCCTCAATTCTAAGCCGTAATGCATGACGCACTAAACTATCAAGGAGTCATCAGAACGTGCTTGTCAGATGTTCACAACATCTACACACGATGCTAGAGGGGTTGGTGCACCGAGCAGTGTATTAAGGACATAAGCCTTTTGTGCAGCAATGAGGAAAATCCTCAGATCACGGACCCAATCCGCAATATTGCTACCGTCATCTTTCAATTCTATTTCTCTAGGAACATACAAAAATTCATGGGAGCTACAGCGCGAGCAAGTAATCTACAACATAATTTGCAAAGACACTACTGACTATGTTCATGATAATGAGTTCAATTAATCATATTACTGAAGAACTCCCTCTCAAATTGACATCCCTCCGGTCATTCGAGTGATACATGATCCAAATTCACTAACTCAAGTCCGATCATCACGTGAGTTGAGGTGGTTTCAATGGTGAACATCATCATGTTGATCATATCTACTATATGACTCATGTTTGACCTTTCGGTCTGTTGTGTTTCGAGGCCATGTCTGTACATGCTAGCCTCGTCAAGTTTAACCCGAGTGTTCTCCATGTGCAACACTGGCTTGCACCCGTTGTATGTGAACGTAGAGTCTATCACACCCGATCATCACGTGGTGTCTCGACAGGACGAACTTTCGCAATGGTGCACACTTGGGGAGAACACAATTTATCTTGAAATTAAAGTGAGGGATCACCTTATAATGATATCGTCATCCGAAGCAAAACAAGGTGCATAAACAGGATTAACATCACATGCAAATCATAAGTGACATGATATGGCCATGAACTTGTGCTTTTGATCTCCATCTTGAAAGCACTAGCATGATCTCCACCGTCACCGGCATGACACCATGATCTACATCAACGTGTCGCCATCGGGGTTGTCGCGCCCATCATGCTTCTACTACTATTGCTACCATTTAGCGATAAAGTAAAACATTACATAGAGCTTAATGATTGACACGCATGTCATACAATAATTAAAGACAACCCTATGGCTCCTGCCGGTTGTCGTACTCATCGACATGCAAGTCGTGATATTCTATACATCACATGATCATCTCATACATCACATATATCACATCATGTAATTGGCCATATCATATCCCAACATACCCTGCAAAAACAAGTTAGACGTCCCCTAATTGTTGTTGCATGTTTTACGTGGATGCTACGGGTATCTAGCAAGAACAATTCTCACCTACGCATAAACCACAACAGTGATACATTAGTTGCTTTTCAACCTTCTCAAGGACCGCCTTTGTCGAATCCGATCCAACTAAAGTAGGAGAAACTGGCACCCGCCAGCCATCTATGCAACAAGTTGGAGTTGAGGGAACCGGTCTCTCGTAAGCATACGAGTAATGTTGGTCCGGACTGCTTCATCCCACAATACAGCTAAACCAAAAAACAACCAAGGGAGGAAGCAATCTAAGCATCAACGCCCACAAACTCTTCGTGCTCTACTCGAGATCTCATCTACACATAGACCTAGCTCATGATGCCATTGTTGGGGAACGTTGCATGGGAAACAAAAAAATTCCTACGCACACGCAAGATCTATCCATGGTGATGAGCATCTACAAGAGGGAGAGTGGATCTACATACCCTTGTAGATCACTCAGCGGGAAGCGTTAAGAAACGCGGTTGGTGTAGTCGAACGTCTTCGCGATCCAAATCGCCGAGCGTCCCATGATCTCATCACGGTCCGTCCCGTAATCCAATCACGATCCATACAGCAAACTCATCACGATCCGTCCTGCGATCTCATCACGATCCGTCCTGCGATCTCATCACGATCCGTCTCGCAATCTTGATCACGGTCCTTCCAATCTAGCGCCGAACAGACGACACCTTTGCGTTCAACATACGTACAGCTAGATGACGATCTCCGCCTTCTTGATCCAGCAAGAAGGAGCAGAGAGGTAGAAGAGTTCTCCGAGAGCATGATGGCGCTGCGGCGATGGTGGTGAAGCAATTCCGGCAGGGCTTCGCCTAAGCACCGCTGAAAACCGATCTAGAGGAGAAACTGCGATCTAGAGGAGAGGTAGCATGTGGCTATTAGGGTTAGCTTTTTCCTATAAATCCTCTAGTATATATAGGAGGGTGGGAGGTGAAGAGACAGCCTAAAACCCTCAAGGTTTGGTTGAAATTGGAGGTGGAGGAGTCCTACTCCAATCCTATTAGGAGTAGGATTCCTGCTTTCCACTTGGAAACTATTTCCACCTCTCCACCTTTGGATTTTTTCCTTCTCAAACCACTCCATCCACATGGGCCCTTATAGGAGGCTTCGGCCAGCCCACCAGGGGCTGGCTTACCTCCTTCCACAGCCCATGTAGCCTCTTGGGTCGAAATCCCTCTCCCGATGGTCCCCTGGTACACTACCGACACTCCCGCTACACTACCGATGAGCCCCAAACTTTTCCGATGACCAAACTAGGACTTCCTATATATCAATCTTTACCTCAGGACCATTCTGGAGCTCCTCATGACGTACGGGATCTCATCCGGGACTCCGAACAACCTTCGGTCACCACCATACATAACTCTATACTACTGAAACGTCACCGAACCGTAAGTGTGCAGACCCTGCGGGTTCGAGAACTATGTAGACATGACTGAGACACCTCTGCGGTCAATAACCAATAGCAGGACCTGGATGCCCATACTGGTTCGTACATATTCTACGAAGATCTTTATCGGTCGAACCTCTATGTCAAGGATTCAGATAATCCCGTATGATCTTCCCTTTGTTCTTCGGTATGTTACTTGCTCGAGATTCGATCATCAGTATCTCCATACCTAGTTCAACCTCGTTACCGGCAAGTCTCCTTACTCTTTCCGTAATACAAGATCCCGTGACTAACAATTAGTCACATTGCTTGAAAGGCTTATTGTGATGTTGTATTACCGAGTGGGCCCTAAGATACATCTCCGTCACACGGAGTAACAAATCCTAGTCTTGATACATGCCAACTCAACAGACACCCTCGGAGATACCTGTAGAGCACCTTTATAGTCACGCTGTTACGTTGCGACGTTTGATACACACATGGTACTCCTCCGATGTCAGTGAGTTGCATGATCTCATGGTCATAGGAACACATACTTGACATGCAGAAAACAGTAGCAATAAACTGACACAATCATATGCTACATTTGTAGTTTGGGTCTTGTCCATCACATCATTCTCCTAATGATGTGATCCCGTTATCAAATGACATCTCATGTCCAGGGCTAGAAAACCTTAACCATCTTTTGATCAGTGAGCTAGTCTATTAGAGGCATACTAGGGACATGGTTTTGTGTATGTATCCACACATGTGGGGGAACGTCGCATCGGAAACAAAAAATTTCCTACGCACACGCAAACCTATCCATGGTGATGAGCATCTACGAGAGGGAGAGTGGATCTACGTACCCTTGTAGATCGCTAAGCGGGAAGCGTTAAGAAACGCGGTTGGTGTAGTCGAACATCTTCGCGATCCAAATCGCCAAGCGTCCCGCGATCTCATCACGATCCGTCCCGCGATCCAATCACGATCCGTCCCGTGAACTCATCACGATCCGTCTCACGAACTTGATCACGATCTGTCCCGCGAACTCATCACGATCTGTTCCGCAATCTCATTGCGAATCGTCTCGCGATCTCGATCACGGTCCTTCCGATCTAGCGCCGAACGGACGACACCTCCGCGTTCAGCACACGTGCAGCTTGATGACGATCTCCACCATCTTGATCCAGCAAGAGGAGGTGGAGAGGAGAGAGAGTTCACCGGCAGCATGACGGCGCTCCGGTGATGGTGGTGGTGGAGCAATTCCGGCAGGGCTTCGCCTAAGCGCTGCAGAAATCCGATCTAGAGGAGCACCGGTGGAATGGGTAGCACGTGGCCGTAATTGTTAGCCAAACCCTAGATATTCCACCAGTATATATAGGAGAAAAGGAGAGGAGAGGCAGCCAAGGCCTTTGGTTCAGCCGAAATAGGAGGTGGGGTGCAATCCTACTTCACCTCCAATCCTAGTTGGAGTAGGATTGCCTCCTATTGGCTGAGTTTTTCACTTTTTCCTTTAGGACTTTTTCTCCCTGCGCCATGGGCCTTTGTGGCTGTTTTCCCAGCCCACTAAGGGCTGGTTATTACTCTACCCACAGCCCATGTACCTCTTGGGGTCGAAATACCCCTCCCGGAGGCCTCCCGGTACACTACTGATGAGCCCGAAACTTTTTCGGCGACCAAACTGGGACTTTCTATATATGAATATTTACCTCCGGACCATTCCGGAGCTCCTCGTGACATCTAGGATCTCATCCGGGACTCTGAACAACCTTCGGTCACCACCATACATAACTCTACACTATCAAAACATCACCGAACCTTAAGTGTGCAGACCCTGCGGGTTCGAGAACTATGTAGACATGACCGAGACACCTCTACGGTCAATAACCAATGGCGGGACTTGGACGTCCATATTGGTTCCTACATATTCTACGAAGATCTTTATCGGTCGAACCTCTATGTCAAGGATTCACGTATTCCCGTATAACGTTCCCTTTGTTCTTCGGTATGTTACTTGCCCGAGATTTGATCGTTGGTATCTCCATACCTAGTTCAATCTCGTTACCGGTAAGTCTCTTTACTCGTTCCGTAATACAAGATCCCACAACTAACAATTAGTCACATTTCTTGCAAGGCTCATTGTGATGTTGTATTACCGAGTGGGCCCTGAGATACCTCTCCGTTACACGGAGTAACAAATCCCAGTCTCGATCCATGCCAACTCAACAGACACCATCGGAGATACCTGTAGAGCACCTTTATAGTCACCTAGTTACGTTGCGACATTTGATACACACAAGGCACTCCTCAGATATCCGTGAATTGCATGATCTCATGGTCATAGGAACATATACTTTGACATGCGGAAAACAGTAGCAATAAACTGACACGATCATATGCTACGTTTGTAGTTTGGGTCTTGTCCATCACATCATTCTCCTAATGAAGTGACCCCGTTATCAAATGACATCTCATGTCCATGGCTAGGAAACCTTAACCATCTTTTGATCAACGAGCTAGTCTATTAGAGGCATACTAGGGACATGGTTTTGTCTATGTATCCACACATGCATCTAAGTCTCCGATCAATACAATTATAGCATGGATAATAAACGATTATCATGAACAAGGAAATATGATAATAACTAATTTATTATTGCCTCTAGGGAATATTTTCAACAGTCTCTCACTTGCACTAGAGTCAATAATCTAGTTCACAACACCATGTGATTCGCATTGTTATGAATCTAACACCCAATGATTTCTAGGGCCCGATCATGCTTTGCATGTGAGAGAGGTCTTATAGTCAACGGGTCCGCAATATTCAGATCCGTGTGTACTTTGCAAATTTCTATGTCAAACCCTAAACACTGCTACCACACTCCACTTGGTATTATTTCCAAATTGCTGCTCCACTATACGTATCCAGATTGCTATACTAGTCATCCGGATAGGTGTTAAAGCTTGCATCGACGTAACTCTTTACGACGAACTCTTTATCACCTCCATAATCAAGAAACATTTCCTTAGTCCTCTGGTTACTAAGGATAATTCCGACCGCTATCCAGTGATCCACTCCTGGACCGCTTTTGTAATCCTTGACAGACTCATGGCAAGGCACACACAGGTGCGGTACACAGCATGGCATAATATAGAGCCTACGGCTAAGGCATAGGGGACGACGTTCGTCCTTTCTCTTTCTTCTGCCGTTGTCGAGCTTTGAGTCTCACTCAACTTCACACCTTACAAATCAGACAAGAACTATTTCTCTGGCTGATCCATTTTGAACTCTTTCAACATCTTATCAAGGTATGCACTCATTGAAAGTCTCATCAAGCATCTTGATCTATCTCTATAGATTTTGATGCTCAACAATTAGGTAGCTTCATCCAGGTCTTCCTTTGAAAAATACCTTTCAAACAACCTTTTATGCCTTCCAGAAATTCTACATTATTGCCGATCAACAATATTTCAACCACATATACTTATCAGAAACTCTATAGTGCTCCCACTCACTTTATTGCAAATACAAGTTTCTCGTAAACTTTGTATAAACTACAAAAAATTTGATCACCTCATCAAAGTGTATATTCCAACTCCGAGATGCTTGCTTCAGTCCATAGAAGGATCACTGAAGCTTGCTCATCTTTTAGCATCCTTAGGACTGACAAAACCTTCTGGTTGTATCGCGTACAACCTTTCCTCAAGTAAACCCTCAAGGAAACGATGTTTCGACATCCATCTGTCAGATTTCAAAATTGAAAATGCAGCAACTGCTAACATAATTCCAACAGACTTTAGCATCGCTACGAGTGAGAAAATCTCATCGCAGTCAACTCCTTTGAACTTGTCACAAACAACTTTGCAACAAGTCGAGCTTTACAAATGGTGACATTTACCATCAGCATCTGTCTTCATTTTAAAGATCCATTTGTACTCAACGACCTGCCGTCCAACGAGCAAGTCTACCAAAGTCTATACTTCGTTTTCAGACATGGATCCTATCTCGGATTTCATGGTCTCCAACCATTTGTCGGAATCTGGGCTCATCATCTCTTCTCCATAGCTCGTAGGTTCATCGTTGTCCAACAACACGACCTCCAAGAAAGGGTTGTCATACCGCTTAGGAGCAGTACACATCCTTGTCGACCTACAAAGTTCGATAGTAACTTGATCCTGAAGCTTCATGATCATCATCATTAACTTCCTCTTCAACTAACGTAGGCTTCACAGAAACATCTTTCTGCGCTGCGCTACTCTCTGGTTGAACAAAGGTTTAACAACCTCATCAAGTTCTATCTTCCTCCCACTCAATTCTTTCGAGAGAAACTTTTTCTCGAGAAAGGACCCAGTTTTAGCAACAAACAGTTTGCACTCGGATCTGAGATAGAAGGGCTACCCAACTGTTCTTAGGGTATTCTATGAAGATACATTTGTCCGCTTTGGGTTCTAGCTTATTCTGTGAAAACATTTTCCACACAAGCATTGCAGCCCCAAACATTAAGAAATGACAGCTTAGGTTTCTATCAAACCATAATTCACACGGTGTCATCTCAACGGATTTAGATGGTGCCCTATATAAAGTGAATGTAGTTGTCTCCAATGCATAACCCCAAAATTATAGTAGTAAAACGATAAGAGACATCATAGCATGCACCATATCCAATAGAGCATGACTATGATGTTCGGACACACCATCACACTATGGTGTTCCAGGTGGCGTTTAGCTGTGAAACAAATTTCACATTGTCTTAAGTTGTATGCCAAACTCGTAACTCAGATATTCACCACCACGATCATATCGCAGTCATTTTTATCTTCTTGTCACGATGATCTTAAACTTCACTCTGAATTTGCTTGAACCTTTCAAACGATTCAGACTTGTGTTTCATTAAGTAAATATACACTATATCTACTCAAATCATCAGTGAAGGTAAGAAAATAACGCTACAAGACTCACTAGATCGCATACATCAACATGTATCATTTCCAATGAATCACTTGCCCGCTCCATCCAACGGGGGTTTAGTCATCTTGCCCAAGAGTCAAGGTTCGCATGTCTCAACCGATTCGAAATCGAATGAGTCCAAAGATCCATCAGCATGGAGTTTCTTCATGTGCTTTATACCAATATGACATTTTGCGGCAGTGCCACAAGTATGTGGTACTATCATTATTAACTTTGTATCTTTTGACATCAATGTTATGAACATGCGTATTACTACGATCAAGATTTCAACAACCATTCTCACTAGGTGCATGACCATTGAAGGTACTATTCATGTAAACAGAATAACCATTATTCTCTAACCTAAATGAATAACCGTATTGCAACAAACATGATCTAATCATGTCCATGCTCAACGCAAAACACCAAATCACATTTATTCAGGTTTGTCACTAATCCTGAAGGTAAACAGAGCGTGCGATGTTGATCACATCAACCTTGGAAACATTTCCAACACATATCGTCACCTCACCCTTAACTAGTTCTCCGTTTATTCCGTAGGTTTTATTTCGAGTTACTTACATTTAGCAACTGAACCGGTATCCAATACCCAGGTGCTACTAGGAGTACTAGCAAGGTACACATTAATACCTCATACATCAAATATATTTCTATCGATGTTTCCAGCCTTCTTATCTACCAAGCATCTAGGGTTGTTCCGCTTGAACGACCACTCACCTCATAACAGAAGCACTTAGTCTCGGGTTTGAGTTCAACTTTGGGTTTGCTTCACTGGAGCAGCAACTGCCTTGCTATCCATGAAGTTTCCCTCCTTGCTCTTGCCCTTCTCGAAACTAGTGGTTTGATTAACCATCAACACTTGACGCTCCCTTTTTGATTTCTACCTTCGCGGTGTCAAACATCGCGAACAGCTTAGGAATCATTATTTCTATCCCTGGCAATTTATAGTTCATCACCAAGTACTAGTAGCTTAGTGATAGTGACTTGGAGAACTACGTCAATCACTATATTATCTGGAAGATCAACTCCCACTTGATTCAAGCGATTGTAGCACCTAGACAATCTGAGTACATGCTCAACGCTTGAGCTATTCTCTTTCATCTTGCAGGCAAAGAATCTTGTTGGAGATCTCATATCTCGCAACACGGGCACGAGCCTGAGATCCTAATTTCAGCTCTTAGAAACATCTCATATGTTTCGTGACGTTCAAAACGTTTTGGAGCCTCAATTCTAAGCTGTAATGCATGATGCACTAAACTATCAAGTAGTCATCAAAACGTGCCTGTCAGATGTTCACAACATCTACAGACGATGCTAGAGGGGTTGGCGCACCGAGCGGTAAATTAAGGACATAAGCCTTTCTGTGCAGCAATGAGGACAATCCTCAGATCACGGACCCAGTCCGCAATATTGCTACCATCATCTTTCAACTCTATTTCTCTAGGAACATATAAAAACTAAGGGAGCTACAACGCGAGCTAGTAATCTACAACATAATTTGCAACGACACTATCTCCATCAACGTGTCGCCATCGGGGTTGTCACGCCCTACATGCTTCTACTACTATTGCTACCGTTAGTGATAAAGTAAAGCATTACATAGCGCTTAATGATTGACACGCAGGTCATACAATAATTAAAGACAACCCTACGGCTCCTGCCGGTTGCCGTATTCATCGACATGCAAGTCGTGATACATCACATGATCATCTCATACATCCCATATATCACATCATGTAATTGGCCATATCATATCACAACATACCCTGCAAAAACAAGTTAGACGTCCTCTAATTGTTGTTGCATGTTTTACGTGGCTGCTACGGGTATCTAGCAAGAACAATTCTCACCTACGCAAAAACCACAACGGTGATACACTAGTTGCTTTTCAACCCTCTCAAGGACCGCCTTTGTCGAATCCGATCCAACTAAAGTGAGACAAACTGTCGCCCGCAAGCCATCTAAGCAACAAGTTGCGTCGAGGGAACCGGTCTCTCGTAAGCGTACGAGTAATGTTGGTCTGAGCCGTTTTATCTCACAATCCCGCTGAACCAAAATCCTATCAAGGGAGGAAGCAATCTAAGCATCAACGCCCACAAACCTTTTGTGTTCTACTCGAGATCTCATCGAACCATCAACCTAGCTCATGATGCCACTGTTGGGGAACGTCGCATGGGAAACAAAATTTTTCCTACGCACACGCAAACCTATCCATGGTGATGAGCATCTACGAGAGGGAGAGTGGATCTACGTACCCTTGTAGATCGCTAAGCGGGAAGCGTTAACAAACGCGGTTGGTGTGGTCGAACATCTTCGCGATCCAAATCGCCGAGCGTCCCGCGATCTCATCGCGATCCGTCCCGCGATCCAATCACGATCTGTCCCGCGAACTCATCACGATCCGTCTCACGAACTTGATCACGATCTGTCCCGCGAACTCATCATGATCTGTTCCGCAATCTCATCGCGAATCGTGTCGCGATCTCGATCACGGTCCTTCCGATCTAGCGCCGAACGGACGACACCTCCGCGTTCAGCACACGTGCAGCTTGATGACGATCTCCACCATCTTGATCCAGCAAGAGGAGGTGGAGAGGAGAGAGAGTTCACCGGCAGCGTGACGGCGCTCCGGTGATGGTGGTGGTGGAGCAATTCTGGCAGGGCTTCGCCTAAGCGCTGCAGAAATCCGATCTAGAGGAGCACCGGTGGAACGGGTAGCACGTGGCCGTAATTGTTAGCCAAACCCTAGCTATTCCACCAGTATATATAGGAGAAAAGGAGAGGAGAGGCAGCCAAGGCCTTTGGTTCAGCCGAAATAGGAGGTGGGGTGCAATCCTACTTCACCTCCAATCCTAGTTGGAGTAGGATTGCCTCCTATTGGCTGATTTTTTTCACTTTTTCCTTTAGCACTTTGTCTCCCTGCGCCATGGGCCTTTGTGGCTGTTTTCCCAGCCCACTATGGGCTGGGTATTATTCTCCCACAGCCTATGGACCTCTTGCGGTCGAAATACCCCTCCCGGAGGCCTCCCGGTACACTACTGGCACTCCCGGTACACTACCGATGAGCCCGAAACATTTTCGGCGACCAAACTGGGACTTCCTATATATGAATCTTTACCTCCGGACCATTCCGGAGCTCCTCGTGACTCCGAACAACCTTCGGTCACCACCATACATAACTCTACACTACCAAAACGTCACCGAACCTTAAGTGTGCAGACCCTGCGGGTTCGAGAACTATGTAGACATGACCGAGACACCTGTACGGTCAATAACCAATGGCGGGACCTGGACGTCCACATTGGTTCCTACATATTCTACGAAGATCTTTATCGGTCGAACCTCTATGTCAAAGATTCAGTTAATCCCGTATAACGTTCCCTTTGTTCTTCGGTATGTTACTTGCCCGAGATTCGATCGTCGGTATCTCCATACCTAGTTCAATCTCGTTACTGGTAAGTCTCTTTACTCGTTCCGTAATACAAGATCCCGCAACTAACAATTAGTCACATTGCTTGCAAGGCTCATTGTGATGTTGTATTACCGAGTGGGCCCTGAGATACCTCTCCGTTACACGGAGTAACAAATCCCAGTCTCGATCCATGCCAACTCAACAGACACCATCGGAGATAGCTATAGAGCACCTTTATAGTCACCCAGTTACGTTGCGACGTTTGATACACACAAGGCACTCCTCCGATATCCGTGAGTTGCATGATCTCATGGTCATAGGAACTTATACTTTGACATGCGGAAAACAGTAGCAATAAACTGACACGATCATATGCTACGTTTGTAGTTTGGGTCTTGTCCATCACATCATTCTCCTAATGAAGTGACCCCATTATCAAATGACATATATCATGTCCATGGCTAGGAAACCTTAACCATCTTTTGATCAACGAGCTAGTCTATTAGAGGCATACTAGGGACATGGTTTTGTCTATGTATCCACACATGCATCTAAGTCTCCGATCAATACAATTATAGCATGGATAATAAACAATTATCATGAACAAGGAAATATGATAATAACTAAATTATTATTGCCTCTAGGGCATATTTCCAACAACACATGCATCTAAGCCTCCGATCAATACAATTATAGCATGGATAATAAAGGATTATGATGAACAAGGAAATATGATAATAACTAATTTATTATTACCTCTAGGGCATATTTCCAACACTTCCCCCGTTGCAGCATCACCGTATTGAGGAGGCACATAGTTGTCATCATCCTCTTTTTCTTCATTGTCTTCCATCATAACCTCTCTTTCTCCGTGCTTGGTCCAAACATTATAGTGTGGCATAAAAACCTTCTCAAGCAGGTGGAAGTGAAGGGTTTTAGATTTGTAGAAAGCCTTCGTATTCTCACAGACAGTACATGGAGAAAGCATAAAACCATTCTGCTTGTTTGCCTCAGCCGCTTCGAAAAAATTATGCAGGCCCTTCATATACTCGGAGGTGCCTCGGTCACCGTACATCCATTGCCGGGTATCTGCGTGCGTTATATAACAAAATCCATTAAAAACGATTACAACATATCATGAATAGAGAAGTGACCAAATTAATAGAAATTCATCATCACATTTAAACCAAAGTACAATAGTGACCAAAATAAATACATATAGTTCATACATAGTTCTCATTATTGAACAACATATAGCTCTCTGGAGCATCTAATTAAAACACACATTGAAACTATGTAAAAAAATTAAATGCAACAACAAATGCGATCATAACCTCTACTAAGGTACCAATTGATCCAATGGCATAATGATACCACGCCTCAGTATGAATGGCATATTTTCTAATATTTCTAATCTTCAAGCGCATTGCATCCGTCTTGATCTTGTGATCGTCGACGACATCGGCAACATGCAACTCCAACTTCATCTTCTCCCCGTCAACACTTTGTAATTTTTCTTTCAAGTCATTGTTTTCTTTTTCAACCAAATTTAACTTCTCGATTAAAATTTCTATGCGGGTTGGAATTTCCGCTTCACATACCTCCTAGATTAAAAAATCTATGTCACGTTTTTCGGCATAATTGTCATAAATACTAAATAAAACAAATAGTTATATAAGATAATATATACCACATTCGAATCATAGACAGGACGAGGGACGACGGAGGCGGATACCAAAACCATCGCACTATATAATAACAAACAATAATAAAAGTAAGTAAATTACACAAGTATCCATCTAAATCATACAAGTAAGAATTTTTTTTCCTTTTACAAAGAAGATAAGAAGAAGAGGCTAACCACGGTGGTGCGGGCGCCGAGATGGGCGCGGACGATTGACAACGGTGAGGACGGGAACAGGACAGGACAGATCGCCATACCTACAGAAATATTGAGGAAAATGGAGCTTGGACAAGGAGCTTTCAGAGGAGAAAGCTTAAGTGTGGCTCGGGCATTTCATCGAACACATCATGTGCATAGGAGGTGAGCTAGAGCACCACAAAGCTCTCCCACGGCCAGCCAAAAAAACAGAACAGTGCGCTGCTCTGCTCGCCGGCAAGGGGTATATATAGGCCAAACCATTGATCCCGATTTGTGGGTTGAACCGGGACTGAAGGACAACATTTGTTCCCAGTTCTAGCCACAAACTGGGAACAATGGTTGTGGACCAGGAGCGAGGCCCATTGGTCCCGGTTCGTGTCTGGAACCGGGACCGAAGGGGTCAGATGAACCAGGACCAATGGGGTCAGACGAACCGGGACCAATGGCCCACGAGGCCCGACCGGCGCCCTAGCCTCACGAACCAGGACCGATGCCCCCATGGGTCCCGGTTCGTCAGTGAACCGGGATTAATGGGCTTTTCAGGCTGGATCAAAGCCCGGTTTTCTACTAGTGTAGATTCACCGACGGCCAACACTAACTAAATCCCACGACATCCTACAGGGACACACCTCCACACGCTTTCCAACAAGGGTAGATGCACCAGCAGGACAAGAGTCAGACGTGGGATACATTATTCCTACCTAGGAACGATGAATTAAGAAAAAAGAGATCGGGTTCCGTACTGCCGGTGGGTCGCCGGTATTTCTACCTTCATGGCCCAAAGACCATCAGAGGCGTGATGGACTGGCGGCGAACCGGCGAGAGTAGGAAGAAGACTTGTACTGAGGAGGAAGAGAGACAACCACATATATGGGGGTGTCAAGGGTCATCCTAACATATTTTACGTTTACTGGTATAACTAATATTTATGTTCCACGTATAACGCGTGAATATTTCTTCTTCCACGGAAAGTAGGCTAGGGATCACAGACATTCCCAAAGGTAAAAGGTACGAGCTAGAATAACTCAAAGAGAAAATGTGTACGAGTACAACATAAATTGTTATTCATAATTAAACCTGTAAGTTAATATTCATGATTCCCATTTCTTCACGTAGGCAGCGCTTTCTCCTAACGTCAGCCCATCCCTGTGCCACTGCCGCCTTCCCCGTCTCTCCTCGGGCGCCCCTTCCATGGTGCCTTTGGCTTGATCCGATAGGCTATGTTCACCTCACTTCGCCATCTCCCCACAATAAATGATTTTGCGTGCTTGACTCCACCATCATTCACAATGCATTCTGGCGCCATGCATCTTATTCAATCTTGAATTATTTTCCTGTGAAGATTGAAAAATCAGGTCTGCTAATTACATCAAGTATTGTCGGGGTCGTGGCCCTCGATGTAGGATTCGCGGCAGCCCGTAGCACCGTTTTGTACGCGACGGCAGGTTCGGTAGTGCGTACACTACATACACTTGCACGACAGCAGTCAATACGTGCATGTGTAGGCAAGTAGGGATACAGATGATGAATACATGAGCATGATTAGGTGTGACAACATATATGAGGTGCGTAAAAGTTTATGGTGCGAAACAAAGCCACCAGGAATCTGTTTCAGGTGTTTCATGCCAAGTTGTTCTGAGAGCAAGCTTATGAACTTTTCGGTCTACGGCGGCCGCGCTTGCACCCTGATACATGGTCCCGCGACATCATATGTGATGGGAGATTTGCCGACCATGAGACTGATCAGATGATCTCTGTCACGTGGGATATATGGCATTCGAGAAACCGAGTCACTCATGATGATGACCAACTGGATCCGTTCACTGCAGTCCGGCAAATTCGTCAGGTCTTGGCTTTGCTGGATATTCCTCATACACATGCGGCCGTACTACCGGGATACGGGTGTTGGAACTAATCTGATTATTAGTATTAGGCATTTAAGATTTGGTCATGTTTAGTTTATTGCATGGTGTAATAGCCATGTAGAGTCTCATTACTAGTCAGTTATGTTCAAAGTACACTGTGTGTGATACGACATGACGCGAGCGGATGAGCAGCTGGAGAAGCACAGAGGTAGAGTGTGCATCGGCAGCGGCGCGAGCACATCTACAAGTCAGTGGCGAGTGCAAACACAGGTGTGTGAACTAGGAGCACCACCGCCACTAGTAGAAAATAGGGCATTGGCTCGGGTCGGGTCAGCCCATTAGTTCCGGTTCAGTCACGTACCGGGACCAATGGGGGCAACGGTCCCGGTTCGTGAGGCCAGGGGGCCGGGCGGGCCACGTGGGGTATTGGTCCCCGTTCGTCGGACCCCTTTGGTCCCGGTTCCCGACACGAACTTGGTCGAATGTGCCTCGCTCCTGGCCCACACCCATTGGTCCCGGTTCGTGTCTGGAACCGGTACCAAAGGTGGTCCTTTAATTCCGGTTCCAGCCACGAACCGAGACCAATGAGATGCCTATATATACCCTCTCGCCGGCGAGCAGAGCACTCCACCCACTGCTCTGTTTTTTTGTCGGCGAGGGAAGAGCTTTGTGGTGCTCTAGCTCATCTCCTATGCACATAAAGTGTTTGATGAAATGCCCAAGCCAAACTTAAGCTTTCTCCTCTCGAAGCTCCTTGTCCAAACTCCATTTTCGTCAAGATTTGTCTAAGTTTGGCGGTCCGTCCTGTCCCGTTCCCGTCCTGAAACCGCCGTCGATCGCCCGCGCGTGGTGAGCCTCTTGATCTTATCTTCTTGCTAAAAGAAAATGTACTTACTCGTATGATTTTCTTACTTTTATCATTGTTTGCTATTATATAGTGCCATGGTTATGGTATCCACCCACGTCGGCCCTCGTCCCGTCTATGATTCAGATGTGGTATATTATCTTTTATATAACTATTTCACACATCTAATGTCTATGACAATTAATTATACCACCAACTTGACGTAGATGTTTTTATCTATAGGAAGTAGTTGAACCAGAAATTCTAACCGACTATGCAATTCTGCTCGACAAGTTAACTAAAGCTGAAAAAGAAAATCGATCATTTGAAAGAAAAATTGAAAAGAACTGAAGACGACAAGATGGGATTGGAGTTGCATGTTGCCGTTATCGTCGACGATCACAAGACCAAGATGGATGCAATGTGCTTGAAGCTTAGAAAGATTAAAAAATATGTCATTCATAGTTTGATACTGAGGCTTGATATCATTATGCCGTTGGATCAATTGATACCTTAGTAGCGGTTATGATTGCATTTGTTGTTGCATTTATATTTTTTACATAGTTTCGGTGTATGTTTTAATTAGATGTTCTAGGGACCTATATGTTGTTCAATAATGACAGCTATGTATGAACTGTACGTATTTATTTTGTTCATTATTGTACTTTGGCTTTAATGTGATGATGGATTTCTAATAATTTGGCCGTATTCATGATATGTTATAATGGTTTTTAATACACTTTATCATATAACGCAGATGAACCGGCAATGAATGTACGGTGACCGACGCACCTCCGAGTATATTAAGGGCCTGCATAATTTTCTCGAAACGGCTGAGGCAAACAAGCAGAATGATTTTATGCCTTGTTCATGTACTGTCTGTGAGAATACAAAGTCTTTCTCCAACTCTAAAAACCTTCACTTCCACCTGTTTCAGAAAGATTTTATGCCACACTATAATGTTTGGACCAAGTCCGAAGAAAGAGGGGTTATGATGGAAGATAACGAAGAAGAAGAGGATGACGACAACTAACCTCCCCCTTAATACGGTGATGCTACAATGGGGGAAGCTGAAGATCAAGAGGAACCAGACGATGTGCACTGAGAGAATGCGAAAGTGAAAGGGAGAAGTTGAAGTTCGATCGCATGTTAGAGGATCACAAAAAAGGGTTGTACCCAAATTGCGAAGATGACAACAAAAAGCTCGGTACCACAATGGAATTGCTGCAATGGAAGGCAGACAATGGTGTATCTAACAAGGGATTTAGTTTGATACTGAAAATAATGAAGAAGGAGCTTCCAAAGGATAACGAATTGCCCGACAGTACGTACGCAGCAAAGAAGGTTCTATGCCCTCTAGGATTGGAGGTGCAGAAGATACATGCATGCCCTAATGACTGCATCCTCTACCGCGGTGAGTACGAGGAACGGAACGCGTGCCCGATATGTAGTGCATTGCAGTATCAGATCAAACGAGATGACCCTGGTGATGTTGAGGGCCAGCGCACCGGGAAGAGGGTTCCTACCAAGGTGATTTGGTATGCTCCTATAATACCACGGTTAAAACGTCTGTTCAGAAACAAAAAGAATGCCGAGTTGATGCAATGGCACAAAAAAGACCGTAAGAAAGACGGAAAGTTGAGAGCACCCGCTGGCGGGTCGCAGTGGAGAAAGATCGAGAGAAAGTGGAGCGACTTTACAGGTGACCCGAGGAGCGTATGGTTTGGTTTAAGTGCAGATAGCGTTAATCCTTTTGGCGAGCAAAGCAGCTAGCATAGCACATGGCCTGTGACTCTATGTATGTATAACCATCCTCCTTGGTTGTGCATCAAGCGGAAGTTCATTATGAGGTGAGTGCTCATCCAAGGCCCTAAGGAACCCAGGAATGACATTTATGTGTACCTAAGGCCAGTAGTTGATGAACTTTTACAACTTTGAAATGGAAGAGGTGTACATGTGTGGGATGAGAACGAACAGGAGGATTTTGACCTACATGCCTTGCTATTTGTAACCATCAACGATTGGCCTGCTCTCAGTAACCTTTCAGAATAGACAAACAAGGGATACCACGCATGCACACACTATTTATATGACACCGACACTATATATTTGGACAAATAGAGGAAGAATGTGTACCAGGGGCATCGTCGATTTCTCCCGACCAACCATCAATGTCGAAATAAAGGAAAGCATTTGAAAGGTGAGGCAGATCACCGGAAGAAGTCCGCCCTCCGTACTGGTGATTACATACTTGATATGGTCAATGATTTACATGTAATATTTGAAAAGGGTCCTGGCGGACTATCTGTTCCAAATAACACTGACAAACGTGCACCCATGTGGAAGAAGAAATCTATATTTTGGGACCTACCCTATTGGAAAGACCTAGAGGTCCGCTCTGCAATCGACATGATGCACGTGACGAAGAATCTTTATGTGAACCTGCTAGGCTTCTTGGGAGTGTATGGGAAGACAAAAGATACATCGTAGGCATGGGAGGAACAGCAGCGTGTGCATGAAAAAGCTAGCATGCATCCAAAGCAGTATGAAGGTCCTGCCAGCTACGCTCTTACCAAAGTAGAGAAGGAAATCCTCTTTGAATGTCTGCTCAGTATGTAGGTCCAGTCTGGTTTCTCATCGAATATAAAGGGAATAATAAATATGGTAGAGACAAAGTTTGAGAACCTAAAGTCTCATGAGTGCCACGTGATTATGACACAAGTGTTGTCGGTTGCATTGAGGGGGCTTCTACCGGAAAACGTTCGATTAGCCATTGTGAAGCTATGTGCATTCCTTAATGCAATCTCTCTGAAGGTGATCGATCCAGAAATCCTGCCAAGGTTAAGAAGTTATTTGGTGCAATGTCTTGTTAGTTTCGAGCTGGTGTTCCCACCGTCCTTCTTCAATATCATGACGCACGTCCTAGTTCATCTAGTCGACGAGATTGCTGTTATGGGCCATGTATTTCTACACAATATTTTCCCCTTTGAGAGGTTCATGGGAGTCTTAAAGAAATATGTTCGTAACCGCACTAGGCCAGAAGCAAGCATCTCCATGGGCCATCAAACAGAGGATGTCATTGGGTTTTGTGTTGACTTCATTCCTCACCTTAACAAGATTGGTGTCCCTTAATCGCGGTATGAGGGGAGACTGACTAGAAAAGGCACGCTAGGAGCGGACTCAATAATATGTAGGGATGAGCATTCTTGGTCTCAATCACACTACACAGTTCTACAGAATTCCACCTTGGTGACCCCGTATGTCGATGAACACAAGAATATTCTGCGCTCCAAACACCCAGAGCTTTACTCCCGACAATTTAGTCCCAGTTCCGAAACCGGGACAAATGGGCCTGACGAACCAGGACAAATGGGCCTTTTTCTACTAGTGCGCGCACTAGTGTAGATGCGGCCTGGATATGCATGTTGTGTGTTAGTTGACTAGATTGCATGTAGGTTGTTAGTACCAACCGGCTACATGCAAGTTGTTTTGGCTGGGTCGTGTGGCCGTTGTGGAGTTGCTGCACAAGTGCAGAACATGTGCATGCAGTTAGTGGAGAGTAGTAATAGCATCATCCGGTACGTGGGTTTCGCGGGAGCATGTGTGCTATGGTTAGTCCGGCTACTTAATACTTTGTAATGTTGGAAATATGCCCTAGAGGCAATACTAAATTAGTTATTATCATATTTCTTGTTCATGATAATCGTTTATTATCCATGCTATAATTGTGTTGATCGGAAACTCAGATACATGTGTGGATACATAGACAACACCATGTCCCTAGTATGCCTCAAACAGACTAGCTCGTTGATCAAAGATGACTATGGTTTCCTAGTCATGGACATGAGATATCATTTTATAACGGGATCACATCATTTGGAGAATGATGTGATGGACAAGACCCAAACTACAAACGTAGCATATGATCGTGTCAGTTTATTGCTACTGTTTTCTGCATGTCAAGTATGTGATCCTATGACCATCAGATCATGCAACTCACGGACATCGGCAGAGTGCCTTGTCTGTATCAAACGTCGCAACGTAACTGGGTGACTATAAAGGTGCTCTACGGGCATGTCCGATGGTGTTTGTTGAGTTGGCATGGATCAAGACTGGGATTTGTTACTCCGTGTGAGAGAGGTATCTTAGGGCCCACTCGGTAATACAACATCACAATGAGCCTTGCAAGCAATGTGACTAGGTGTTGGTCACGGTATCTTGTATTAGGGAACGAGTAAAGAGACTTGCCGGTAATGACATTGAACTAGGTATGGAGATACCGATGATCGAATCTCGGGCAAGTAACGTACCGAAGAACAAAGGGAACATCATACGGGATTAACTGAATCCTTGACATAGAGGTTCGTCCAATAAAGATCTTCGTAGAATATGTAGGAACCAATATGGTCATCCAGGTCCCGCTATTGGTTATTGGCCGTAGAGGTGTTTCGGTCATGTCTACATAGTTCTCGAACCCGTAGGGTCTGCACGCTTAAGGTTTGGTGACATTTCGATGGTATAGAGTTATGTATGGTGGTGACCGAAAGTTGTTTGGAGTCCCGGATGTGATCCCGGACGTCACAAGGAGCTCCGGAATGGTCCGGAGGTAAAGATTGATATATTGGAAGTCCTATTTTGGTCGCCGGAAAAGTTTCGGGCTCATCGGTAGTGTACCGAGAGTGCCGGTAGTGTACCGGGAGACCATCGGGAGGGTTATTTCGACCCAAGAGGCTACATGGGCTGTGGGAGGATGAATACCAGCCCTTAGTGGGCTGGTGGAAGTCCCACACAAAGCCCATGCGGCTGGTAAGAAAAGCCCGAAAGGAAAAAGGTGAAAAAAGGCAAAAATTCTAAATAAGTAAGGAGTCCTAATCCTAATAGGATTGGAGTAGGACTCCTTCACCTCCAATTTCGGCCAGATCTTGAGGTTTTGAGGCTGCCTCCTCCCCTCCCTCCCTCCTATATATACTAGAGGATTTAGAGGGAAAAGCTAACCCTAATAGCCACGTGCTACTCGTTCCTCTAGTGCATAGTTTCACCTCTAAATCGGTTTTCTACAGTGGTTAGGCGAATCCCTGTCGGAATAGCTCCACCACCATCGCCGGAGCGCCGTCACGCTGCCAGAGAACTCTTCTACCTCTCCGCTCCCTCTTGCTAGATCAACAAGGTGGAGATCGTCATCGTGTTGTACGTGTGCTGAACGCGGAGGTGTCGTCCATTCGGCGCTAGATCAGAAGAACCGTGATCAAGATCGCGGGACGGATCGTGATGAGATCGCGGGACGGATCGTGATTGGATCGCGGGACGCTCGGCGATTTGGATCGCGAAGACAGTCGACTACACCAACTGCGTTTCTTAACGCTTCCCGCTTAGCGATCTACAAGGGTATGTAGATCCACTCTCCCTCTCCTAGATTCTCATCACCATGGATAGATCTTGTGTGTGCGTAGGAATTTTTTTGTTTGCCATGCAGAGTTCCCCAACATGTAATCCCAGTGTATTGCATTGAGAGAAGTGAACAAGAGGACAAGGCACAGTATGTGCATGGTGCCAAGACTCTCTGTGTTCATCTCCTACCATGTGTGCGTGAGTTTCCTTCTTCCTCGTAGGCAGGTCCAACACTTTTTTTGACATAATGCAATTACATGATGGCTGCGTTTTAGCCGTTGGGCTTCCCGAAGCCATCATGTAATTGCATTGTGCCAAAAAAAGTGTTGGACCTGCCCAGGAGGAAGAAGGAAACTCATGCACACAAGGTAGGAGATGAAAACACAGAGTCCTGGCACCACGCACATACTGTGCCTTTTCCTCTTGTTAACTTCTCCTACAACGGGTGGATACCCCCTAAGATAGGGATGATCAAGATCAATACGAATGCGGGTGTAAACTTAGAGTCTAACAAGGTGGGCGCTGGTGGTGTTGCTCGCTCTAGCACCGCTTTGTTGGGAGCATGGAGCAAACCCCATCTCGGGGTTACTGATCCGTTCATTGGGGAAACTATGGCGCTGCACGATGAAGTGATGTTTGCCAGCAACGTGGTTTCTCTCACGTGGTTATGGAAACAGATTGCCTGAAGATTGTTAATCTCTGAAACACTCGTCACAATAGCTTCTCTGTTGTGGCACCTATACTTTTAGAAATTGGAGATCTAGCTACCTCATTTTTGTTTTTTGATGTTCAACATGTAAACAGATCAGCCAATGTACCGGCCCATCTTTGCGCTAGACATGCATGCACACTCATGGTCACCGAGAGTTGGACTGGATGTAGAACTTCTTTCCTGCTCACCATCCTTCTGGCGGATGATGTTAGTAGTTCTTTTGTTGAATAAAGCACTCAGATTGGAATGCAAAAAAAAGGCAAGTAGAGATACAGATGGAGAACACATGACATGATTAGGTATGACAACATATATGAGGTGCGTACAAGTATATGGTGCGAAACAAAGCCACCAGGGATCTGTTTCAGGTGTGAAAGCCCCCTCCTCCACGCCCCCCGTGTCGTCCTCACTGGGCGGCACAGGGGAAACCCTCCCCCCGCCGTAAGGCCTCCCCCCTCCCGCTCCCACATCGCCGCCACCGGAGGGCGGGCCGGTGAAGCCGTCTCGCACCCCGTGATGTCGGTGGCGGGGCGGATCCACCTCCCCTCACGCGCGGCACACAATCCCTCCGTCCGCCTCCCCGAGATCCAGATGCGCCGCCGCAGCCGTTCCATGTTGCCCCTGCAAGTCCGACGAGCATTCCTGGTGGGATCTGGAGGCACTGGACGCTCCTCCTCTGCGTCCCCACCCTCCCCTGCTCCAACCCCGATGGCGCAGTCCAGCCCAGCCCTGCGGCAGGCCCGGGGCTACTTCGGTGTTGCGTGCAATTGTGGGTGGGTCCTTGCGGCTGGTCCTCATCTCCGGTGGCGCTCCTCTATTCCTCGTGTTGCGGTGACGACTCCAGCATGGTCGATTGTTGAGGTTATGGCAGTTGTCCCCCTAGCGGCAGTTGCCTTTGGCGGTGCGCCAGCCTAGCGGCATGGTGGGCGAGTGGCACCATGCAGCGGGTTTGCTAGCGCTGCTCCGGCCTTCGGCCTCGGACCTGCATTCTCCTGTGTCCGAGGCTTGACGACGTCTCTGCCGGCGCAGCCGCGACCCTAGCGACGGAGTGGCTGCATCTCTTCCAGCTTACTTTGTTTGTTGGTGTCCTAGGATAAGGCCCCTGCAACTTGGATCTGCATTTCTCCGGCTCCTAGCTTGTCGGCGTCGCCGGTTGCCAATGATTCCCCTACATTGGTTTTTCTCTACCTCGTCGCCTCCCCACCCTATATTCCTCCAGGCCTCGCCTTGAGCCGGATCCAATGCTCATGTGTCCGATGGCACCCAGTGCCACCCTCCGATGGCAGGTGCAGCCCCACCACCCCCCGTCTCGACTAGGCAGTTTAGACTCCTGGTGGCTTCCTCATCCTATAGTTCTGATTCGGCGGCTATGGGATTGTTCAGAATCGGGCCAAGGAGAAATCTTTGCTCGGCGCGCCGGTGCTGGCAGTGGCATCACTCACGAGTGTCGTTTTCCCTTCTTGAAGGCGTTGTCTTGGCCTTCATCTGGCCCCTCTTCGAGCTCAGGGGAAACCCTAGGTCCGGTTCTCCAGATCGGGTGGCGATGGCTGTCATAGTGTCATTCTACTTCATGAAGGTGCCATGTTGTTTGCTTGCGGAATCCCCAATGTTGACTCTCGCGATGTTGAATACACTGCTTGTTCGGGCTGCCTCTCTTGTTGGATCTTGGTGTGTTTAGCTACGTATCCCTTATTCTGTGCTAAGCATCCCTTGTTCCTCTGTTCCGGTCACCATGGTCGCACCTCCTCGCGTTTGTGACATGTGTTGTACCCATTCTGCTTCCTTGTACCAATGAAAAGATACACAAGCATTGCGTATTCGTGAAAAAAAGTTTATGGTGCATATCCACGTAGAGATACCTGATTTTTTTTCTTATGATTGTTTTTTTTCCTTTTTTGGAGAAACCATGACATGCACGTGGGAGGTAAGGAAGAGGTGTGTTGGTAAGACAAAATAGACATGACTTCTTGATAATAGAAAGTTGATTGTTATGAATCAACCTGTGGTTGGATGGTTATAGGGACTGTGTTATCCCCAGCTCATCAGGCTTCAAATCTTGGTGCTCTCATTTATTTTCAGATTTATTTCAGGATTTCCTACGATGCGCATTCAGTGGGAGGAGACGTTTCCGTCGATGACGAAGTGCCTATGATGACTACGTAAATTTCAAGATGATATGCCGGCTCTGTATCTCGGAGCAGCTCATAGGGATGAGTGTATGTGCGTGTATACGAATGCTTGCGTCTGTACTGTGTTAAAGAAAGTTGATTATTGTTTTCCTTTTTGAGAAATCATAGCATGTATGAGGTAGGTAAGGAATAGGCCTTCTGGTGGGAAAATAGAAAGAATCACATTTTTTCCTTTTTTTTTTTGAGAAATCATGCCATATACGATAAGCCATGTATGCAAGAGGCCTTCAGGTGGGACAAATAGAGAGGACTTCTTGAGTTATTTCATACAACGGTTCAAAATGACTAATAGGTAGATCCGATGGATAATTTTGTTTGTTTTCGAGGATTAACGTGAAGCCTCGATTGGTGCCTCTAATTAGTAAAGGTAAACGTTTAATGTCCGCACATCGACCGAAACTTCGGCCGGTCAAACGCGAATCTCGCGATGTGCACTTCGATCCCACGCCCCGCGCTACCTCTGGCCGATCATTCTTTTCCGTCTTATTCCTCCCGATCTCCTTTTTCCACTAGCTCGTCTTTCTTCTCTTGATCCTCCTTTTCTCTCCAAGCCGTTGCGATCTCTCCTTGCGCCGGCGAGCTGAAGTTGGGCGTCCATGGCAGCTCCCCGTCGCCACACCGCTTGTAGCACGGGCCACCGCGGTGGTAGCAAAAAATGCAGCGGTTGTGGCAAATCCCAGTGGCTATGGTTGCACCTTCACACGAACCCGTCGTTAGTAGCCACACGTTCGTCGTCTTCCTGGTTGCAGCAAAAATGGACACTACTTGTAGCTTTTCTTCATCGCCGTTTGCAGCAAACTTGTGGATAAAAAGCTTCAACCATGAAAACAATCTTCGAAGGACAAAGAAAAGCTTCAATTGGTGTGTGAAAAAGCTTCAACCGGTGTGTGAAAATGCTTCAACCAGTGTGTGAAAATGCTTCATCCTTTTTAAAAAAAGCTTCAATGGCCATGGGAAAAAAGCTTCAACCGCCGTCGTAGATTAGAACCATCATATATTTTTGCTAGAACCGACGAGCCTTGATGCTACAACATGCATTGGTTTTTGCTACAAATAGTCACTGAGAGACGACAATGATGGCTTTTTGCTACAACCTTTGTTTCTTTTTGGTACCACCGACGACCATTTTTGTTGCATCCGAGATGGCAAACAACACGGCCGCGGGCATGACGTGCTGCAACCAGGCAAGGGGTGCTGCAACCATGGGCACAAGAGCTGGAACCGCAGTCCAACGGAGCTGCAACAACTGCATGGTGGAGCTGCAAGGCGACCCCTGCGCCGAGGAAGCTGCAACCACTCGACGGTGACGGGAGCGCGGTGGCGTGGCCTACCGACGAGGACGAGCGCGACGGGTGTGGGCGGTCGGTGAGCACGGGCGGCCCAAGTACAAGCGTATAGTCATGGCTGGTAGTCGGTCGCTGGGGGAGGAAGCGGGAGGGGCTGTGGGACCTGTCGAGAGAAAGAAGACGCACGCCGGGGGCCGAGTGGTCAATCATGTGGTCTGGGATGCGCGTATCGTGCGGCTGGGGCTGACCGGCCGATGCACCGGCGTGGAGTACTGCCCATTAGTAAATGTATATGTAAGATATAAGATATAATTAATATATATTTATGTATATATAGAGAGATATATATGTATGTATATATATAGAGAGAGAGTGAGAAAGAGAGATATTTCAGGGTATACGAACGATAATAACAATAGCGAAATCTGAAACGCCGCTAGCATTTCTCCTATATAAGCCTTTCTACCCCATCTCTCTTCAGCCACAACAACTCAACTAACTACCAGCTTGATTCAGAGCTTAGAAGAGGCAATGGGCTCTACCGCCACTAAGAAGGACGCAGCTAGCGACGAGGAGGCATGCATGTACGCGTTGCAGCTGGCAACATCTTCTATTCTGCCAATGACGCTAAAGAACGCCATCGAATTGGGCATGCTCGAGACGATTGTGAGCGCCGATGGGAAGGCCCTATCCCCGTTGGAGGTGGCCGCGCGGCTGCCGTGCAAGGCCAATCCGGATGCGCCGGCCATTGTGGACCGTATGCTGCGGCTGCTTGCCTCGCACAAGGTCGTGTCGTGCCACATGGAGAAAGGTGAGGATGGTCTCCTTACCCGCCGGTATAGTCCGGCTCCGGTGTGCAAGTGGCTCACGCCCAACGAGGATGGCGTCTCCATGGCACCGATGCTCCTCATAGTCCAGGACAAGGTCCTGATGGAGTGCTGGTGAGCTTGTTATATTTCGCTCAATTACACAGCATTGACCTGTTTGACTTTTATCATGTAGCAGAAATGTTTTTTGCCGAAAACAAATATTACTCGCAATAACTCGTATGAAGTAAGAAGCTCGGATCAGATGAAAGAGAAAAAGTCCTTGTGAGGGCAGGTTGAAGAACTCAAAACACCTTGAGTTTGATAAAATATTGAAGACACACTCTAGTTAGTTCATCTAAAAGTCCGACGTGATGGAGACGGGCGGATAATATATAATCCAACACATATGCCAGCTAAAATATATAGCTCTTGTTTCCCTATGGTCAAGTTTATTACTAGTATGAAACATTGCATGGTTGTTATTTGTTAAAGCAGAAATCAATGTACGGAAAATGAAATGTCAATGAATAACTTCTATATCTACTTGTTGGATATTTATTTTCTCATTATGCTGTCTTGGAACTTGTCTGCGTTGCAAAATTAAAGCTGCAATTAGTAAAAACATTTGCAGGTATTATTTGAAGGATTCTACAGTTGACGGCGGCCTCCCATTTAACAAGGCGCATGGGACTACTGTGTTCGAGTACCAGGGCAAGGATCCACGCTTTAATAGTGTGTTCAATGAGGGTATGAAGGGTCACAGCAGCATCATCATTAAGAAGCTTCTCGAGTTGTACATGGGGTTTGATGACGTCAGCACTATTGTCGACGTTGGTGGTGGGGTCGGTACGACGATCCATGCCATCACCTCTAAGTACCCTCGCATTAGGGGGATTAACTTCGACCTTCCACATGTCATCGCGGAGGCGTTCCAATCTCCTAATGTACAACACATTGGCGGCGACATGTTTGAGAAAGTGCCTCCGGGCGATACCATAATAATGAAAGGGATCCTCCACGATTGGAACGATGAGCGTTGTATGACCCTGCTGAGGAACTGCTATGACGCGCTGCCAGCACAGGGTAAGGTGGTAGTTGTGGAGTGCATCCTACCGGTGTCACCAGAAGCAAAGTTAGGGGAACAGGTGGTGCTCAATGTCGACATGATCATGCTCGCCCACACCCCTAGTGGCAAGGAGAGGTACCTCAATGAGTTTGAAGAACTCGCTATGGGCGCAGGGTTCAGCAGCGTCAATACTACCTATATCTACGCTGAATCATGGGCTATTGAGTTTATCAAATAGCCGCATTTCATATCGTCTTCTCGGTGCTCATACGTTTATTATCAACTTATGCGTCAGAATAATCTTTTAAATAAATTGGTTTATGTATCAAACGGGCTATGAGCCTATATATGTTTGTTCTGCATGTATCATTGCCTTGTAAGAAGGTAAACATATGTGAATGACCATCGTGCAACCATATCTTTGCTACAACTTGACATATCTCACTACTAGAATCTTGTTTTGGGTCGAGTTCCAGAACTTCACCGAGTTTGTTTTATCGGCAACTCGACACACTTTTGTCTACCGAGTTTGATTCAAAATTGAACTCAACGGTGATAAACAACTCACCCGAGGTGTGGCTTTGTCTAGTTCTAACGAAAACTCACTTGGCGAACAAAAACAACTCGTAAAAATCTAAAATTGAGCGAGTTCCAAACAGAAAAAACTTGGTGAAGTATGACAAGTGGGCCGTGCTGTACAAGTGGCACCAAACACATGACGTCGGTTTTTCTTTGCAAAGTTTTAGCACCGGAGACTTGGTAAACATTTTCTATTTATCATTTTTAAATAAGAATTCCAGGGGTCACACGAGGTGCGGCCAAAAAAACTCAGACATTTTTCTCGTTTTGATTTCCTTTAAAGTGGAATGCCAGGGGTCACGCTTTGTCGAGTTTCAGCTAAACCTTACCTGGTAAGAAATTGTTTTTCATGTTTTTAATGGGAATACCATGGGAGTGTGTTGCGGAGTTCCGTAGGTGATGACACATCAGCATAGGAGACCAATCGTAGTCCTTTCGGTAATTAAGTGTGTTAAACCTAATGAGAAGCAGAATGAAATTAAAAACGGTTTTCAGCAGGGTATTCTCTGTAAGTGTTGCAATTAGCAGTGATAGATAGTTTTGTAGCAAGATAAGTCGTAACAAGTAACAAGTAATAATAGTAGTAAAGATGCAGCAATGTGGGCCAATCTACTTTATAGAAAGGACAAGCCGGAAAGTTTTGTCATATAAAGCAAGGTGCTCTCGAGGTTACATGGTGTTGGGGATATTTCCCACGGTTTGACCCGGCAGGAGGAATGACCCGACCCATCATTTGGCGGCTCATGTGTCACCTCGCTTACCGAGTCGACCTAGATGACAAGGCCTAAAGCCCAGTGTGCATGTTTATTCATATTCACATAGAAGTTATATTGTTATAGATCTTTCAACATGTGGTTCTCGCTCAATATCTTTGCTAGCCAAAAATTCCGTTCTAAGTAGAGATACTACTTGTGCATTCGAAAACCCCAACCAAAACACATGTTTTGAGATTCCACCCTACCTACCTATGGATTGTGTAAGATCCTTCAAGTAAGTTGTCATAGGTGCACTAAGGCAATAAAAGTTGCTTCCAAATGTGTTTGATCAATTAGTGTAAAAGAAAATTAAGCATTGTACGAACTTGTGATGGCAAAATAATAAAAGTGACGAACTTTATAATAAAGGTTGCTATCACAAGGGGCAATATAATGTGGTGTTCTTTTGCATTAAGGGATTTGGCATACAAATAAGAAAGCGCATGACAACCTGTGCTTCCCTCTCGGAAGGGCTTATCTTGTACTTTTATGTATTTACTTTTATGCAAGAGTCAAAGTATACTTCCCTAGTCCTTTTTGCTTTTTATTTTTACATGCATCATGTGCTGAGGAAAGGTCTAGGCACATGTACCCAGTTGGATATGAGTGAACATGAGTTATTATTGTTGACATCATCCTTGAGGTGAATATATTGGGAGGCGAAACTATAAACCCCTATCTTTATATGTATCCGGTTGAAATTTTTTGCCCATGGGTATGTTGTGAGTGTTAGCAATCATAGAAGACTAAATGATGGTTGAGTATGTGGACTTGCCAAAAGGCCCTGACACGAGACCCTTCCTGAAAATATGATGAATTATAGTTGCAAAGTTGATTGAGAACATAGTTTGTTGGTGTTCCATAAGGTTTATGCTTTATACTTCTATTTTGTGATGAAGTTATATGAAAAAGTCATACTATAAAGTTTGTTGCTGCTATGTTAATAAGAATGATGCTACTATGCCCATATTTTGTATTCATGGGCACCTCTTTTTCAAATCATGTGGACATGTTTTTCAATATCGGTTTTCGCTTGAGGACATGTGAGGTCTAAGCTTGGGGAAGTTAATACGTACCTTTTGCATCATGATTTATTACTATTATTCATAATGTCTTTATGCATAATAATGCTTTATGGAGTAATTTTAATGCCTTTTCTCTCATAATATTCAAGGTTTACACAAAGAGGGAGAATACCGACAGTTGGAATACTGGCCCTGAAAAAGCATATCAGCGATGCCTATTATGCACATCTTTAAATGAGTTGAAATTTTACGGATAATATTTTTGGAATATAAACAAATAATGGAGAAAATAACTACAAGAGGGGGGCACCTAGTGAGCAGAAAACATCACGGCGCGCTAGGCCCTGGTGGGTTGTGCCCAACATGGCCCACCTTCGGTGCCTATCCTCTGGTATATAAGGTCATTTAACCTAGAAAAACTAAATAGAGGACTTTCGGGACGGTACGTCATCGTCTCGAGGAGGAACTTGGGCAGGAGCACTTTTGCCCTCCGGCGGAGAGATTCCGCTGGGGAAAATTACCTCCCGGAGGTGGAAATCGAAATCATCGTCATCACCAACAGCCCTATTATCTTGGGGTCAATCTTCATCAACATATTCAATAACACCATCTCCTCTTAAACCCTAGTTCATCTCTTGTGTTCAATCTTTGCACCGGAACCTTAGATTGGTACTTGTGGGTGACTAGTAGTGTTGATTATATCTAGTAGTTGATTACTATATGGTTTGTTTGGTGGATAATTATATGCTCAAATCCCTTATGCTATTTAATACCTCTGTGAACTTGAGCATGATTATTATTTGTGAGTAGTTACTTTTGTTCTTGAGATCATGGGATAAGTCGATATTTTGATGATGCGTATGCTATGATTCCCTTAGTGGTGTCATGTGAATGTTGAGTACCACTAGTAGAAAACAGACCTTTCGTCCGCCTCATTAGTCGCGGTTGGCTTTTTAACCGCCACTAATGTGATCATTAGTGCCGGTTCGTGACGAGGATCGTTAGTGCTGGTTCGTTACGGACCTTTAGTCCCGGTTTGCGCCACGAACCGGCACTAAAGGTGTGGTGGCAGGCTGGCGTCAGCCTAGGGGTCCACGAAAACCTTTAGTCCCGGTTGGTGGCTCCAAGCGCGACTAAAGGATAACCTTTAGTCGCGGCTAGATCCACCAACCGGTACTAAAGGTCCCCCTATATTGAAACCCGTTGGTGCCAGCCCAAGAAGAGTCCTCTGTTCTTTCCCTTTCCTCTCCTCTCTGCTCTTCCTCTCTTCCTAGAGCTCATCCTCCATTTTTGCCAAAATTTGTCAAGATTTGGAGCCATCCCATCCTTCCAAGTGTTCACAAAGGTTAGCAACTTTGTCCTTTCATCTCTCATTTCTAGATTAGCTCTTTCAAAGATCTATAAGTATAGTAATTTGTGGGTTTTAGTTTGTATGTGGTAGTTTATTTGATTTATGCAATTTGAGCTCAAATTAACTTCTTACTTTGCATTTGTAGGTGTGGTTTACTTAGTGCCTTCCCGTCCTCGTCCTAACCACCGTCGATCGCCCGCACCATCCCGTTGCCGACACCACCTTGGTGAGCTTCTTGTTCTCATCCTTTTTATAAAAAAACCATGTTTGTAATATTTAGTTATTTACTTGTATAGTTTTCTTACCTATATGGTTGTTTGTTATACATAGTGGCATGGTTTTGAAATCTGTCCCCGTCGGCCCTTGTTCGGTTTATGATGCAGATGTGGTATATACTCTCTTTTATAACTCTTTGATGCATTTCGTGTTTATGATAATTAAGCCAATTAAGTTGACATAGATATTTTTATCTAGGAGGTATGTGAACCGGAGATTCCAACCGGCATAGATTTTCTTGTCAAGAAGTTAAATTTAGCTGAAAAAGTAAACGAGTATTTGAAAGAAAAATTGAAAAGAGTTGAAGAAGAGAAGGTGAAACTAGAGTTGTATGTTGTCGGTGTCGTCGATGATCACAAGATCAAGATGGGTGCAATGCGCTTGAGGATTAGAAAATGTAAAAGATATGCCATTGATAGTGAGGCTTGGTATCACTATGTTGCTGGATCAATTGTTACCTTAGTTGCGATGTTGATCGCATTTCTTGTTGCATTTAAATGCTTTAGCTAGAAACTTTGTATGATGTTTTATGAGAACAAGTGTGTATAAACTTTATGTACGAACTTGTATTAATTTGGTCTTTTCAGAGTTGTGTAATGAAGATGAGCCGGCAATGGATGTACGAGGACCGATGCTCTCCCCACTTAACTAATGGCGTGCATACTTTTCTGGTTGCGATGAGGCAAACAAGCGGCCATATGTTTTTATGTATTGTCCATGTGTTGGCTGTAAGAATGATCGAAATTACTCTAAATCAAGAACCATTCACTTCTACCTGTTTGAGTCTGGTTTTATGTCTGGCTATAACTATTGGACCAAGAACGGAGAAACAGGGGTCCTAATGGAAGAGAATGAAGAAGAAGAGGATGACGACAACTATCCTGCCCATGGGTTCCATGAATTCGTGGTACAACAATGGGGGAAGAAGCTGAGCCGACAATGCGGGAAGGAGCTAAAGAAGAGGCATCAGATGTGCCCGCTGATGATCTTGGTTGGGCCATTGCCGATGCAAAGAGAAACTGCGCAAGTGAAAAGGAGAAGCTGAAGTTGCAGCGCATGTTAGAGGATCACAAATAAGGGTTGTACCCAAATTGTGAATATGACAATAAAAAGCTAGGTACCACACTAGAATTGCTGCAATGGAAGGCAAAGAATGGTGTATCGGACAAGGCATTTCAAAAGTTGGTGATAATGTTAAAGAAGAAGCTACCAAAGGACAACGAATTGCCAGAGAGTACGTACGAAGCAAAGAAGTTTGTCTGCGCTCTAGGATTAGAGGTCAATAAGATACATGCATGCCCTAATGAATACATCCTCTACCGCGGTGAGTACGAGGATTTGAATGCATGCCAGGTATGCTGTGCATTGCGCTATAAGATCGGCCACGATGACCCTGGTGATGTTGAGGGCGAGCGCTCCAGGAAGAAGATTCCTGCCAAGGTGATGTGGTATGCTCCTATAATACCGCGGTTGAAACATTTGTTCCAAAACAAAGAGCATGCCCAGTTGATGCGATGGCACAACAAAGACCGTAAGAAAGATGGGAAGTTGGAAGTGCCCGCTAACGAGTCGCAATGGAGAAAAATCGAGAGAAAGTGGGAGGACTTTGCAAAGGATGCAAGGAAAACGTATGGTTCGGTTTAAGTGCAGATGGCATGTGACATGGCATGTGACTCTATCTATCTATAACCTTACTCCTTGGTTGTGCATGAAGCGAAAGTTCATTATGATGCGAGTGCTCATACAAGGCCCCAAGCAACCCGACAACGGCATTGATGTGTACCTAAGGCCATTGGTTGAAGAACTTTTATAGATGTGGAATGGAAAAGGTGTACTTGCGTGGGATACAAAAGATCAGGAGGAATTTGACCTACATGCGTTGCTGTTTGTAACCATCAATGATTGGCCTGCTCTTTGTAACCTTTCAGGACAAACAAACAAGAGATACCACACATGCACGCACTGTTTAGATGATACCGACAGTATATATTTGGATAAATGTAAGAATAATGTGTATATGGGGCATCATCGATTTCTTCAGAGCAGGCATCCCGTAAGAAAGAAAGGCAAGCATTTCAAAGGTGAGGCAGATCACCGGAACAAGCCTCGCCACCGTACGGGTGATGAAATACTTGGTATGGTAAAGTATTTAAAAGTAATCTTTGGCAAGGGTCCTGGTGAACAATATGTTCCGAATGATGCTGAGAAATGCGCACCCAAGTGGAAGAACAAATCTATATTTTGGGACCTACTTTATTGGAAAGACCTCGAGGTCCGCTCTGATATCGATGTGATGCATGTGACGAAGAATCTTTGCTTGAACCTGCTAGGCTTCTTGGGCGTGTATGGGAAGACAAAAGATACACCGGAGGAATGGGAGGACCAGCAACGTTTGCACGGAAAAGTCGACATGGATCCAAAGCAATTTCAGGGTCATGCCAGCTACGCTCATACTAAAGAAGAGAAGGAAATCTTCTTCGAATGCCTGCTCAGTATGAATGTCCCGTCTAGCTTCTCGTCGAATATAAAGGGAATAATAAATATGGTAGAGAAAAAGTTCCAAAACCTAAAGTGTCATGACTACCACGTGATTATGACGCAACAAATTCCGGTTGCATTGAGGGGGCTTCTGCCGGAAAACGTTGGATTAGCCTTTATGAAGCTATGTGCATTCCTGAATGCCATCTCTCACAAGGTAATCGATCTAGAAATCCTAGCAAGGTTAGAGAATGATTTGGTGCAATGTCTTGTCGGTTTCGAGTTGGTGTTCCCACCATCCTTCTTCAATATCATGACATATGTCCTAGTTTACCTAGTCGAGGAGATTGCCATTCCGGGTCCTGTATTTCTACACAATATGTTCCCCTTTGAGAGGTTCATGGGAGTCTTAAATAAATATGTTCATAATAGTGCTAGGACATAAGGAAGCATCTCCAAGGGCCATGAAACAGAGGAGGTCATTGAGTTTTGTGTTGAATTTATTCCTGACATTAAGCTGATAGGTGTTCCTGAATCGTGACATGAGGGCAGATGATAACCCACAAGTATAGGGGATCACAATCGTTTTTGAGGGTAGAGTATTCAACCCAAATTTATTGATTCGACACAAGGGGAGCCAAAGAATTTCCTCGAGTATTAGCAGTTGAATTGTCAATTCAACCACACCTGAAATATTTAGTATCTTTAGCAAAGTTTAGTAGCAAAGCAGTATGATAGTAACAGTAATAGTGGTGACAGTAGCAGTAGTGATTTGTGTAGCAAGTGTGACAGCAGTAGCGGTAAAGTAACTTGGCAAATACCAGTATAGGAAAAGCTGCTAGGCATTGGATCGGTGATGGATAATTATGCCGGATGGCATTCTTCATGCAACAGTTATCACATAGGGTGATATGTAACTAGCTCCAGTTCGTCAATGTAATGTAGGCATGTATTCCGTATATAGTCATACGTGCTTATGGAAAAGAACTTGCATGACATCTTTTGTCCATCCCTCCCGTGGCAATGTTGTCCTAATGGAAACTAAGGGATATTATGGTCCCCTTTTAATAGAGAACCGGAACAAAGCATTAGCACATGGTGAATACATGGGATCCTCATACTATGGTCATCTCCAGGAGTGGTTCCGGCTATTGTCACTCTGGAGTTGCCGTGTCATAACACATAGTAGGTGACTACAACTTGCAAGATAGGATCAAGAAAACTCATATATTGATGAAAACATAATAGGTTCAGATCTGAAATCATGGCACTCGGGCCCTAGTGACAAGCATTAAGCATTGCAAAGTAGTAGCAACATCAATCTTAGAACATAGTGGATACTAGGGATAAAACCCTATCAAAAAAAGCTCGATTACATGATAGATCTCATCCAACCCCTCACCGTCTAGCAAGCCTATGATGAGATTACTCACGAACGGTGGGAAGCATCATGAAATTGGCGATGGTGGATGGTTGATGATGATGATGGCTTCGATTTCCGCTCTTCGGAGCCCAAAACAGACTCTATATCTGCCCTCCTAAGGAAGAACAGGTGGTGGCGGCGGCTCCGTATCGTGAAACGCGGTGAACTCTTCTCTCCTCTTTTTTCTGGGCAAATAGGGTTATATGGAGCTGGAGAGGAGGTCGGAGGAGCCTCGTGGGCCCCATGAGCCTGCCAGTCGCGGCCTAGGGGGTGGGGGCTGCGCCTCTTGGGCTCACGGCCCACTGGCAGCTCCTCTCCAGTTGATTCTTCCCATGGTATTTTTTATATATTCCATCAAAAATTCTCTTAAGTTTCCAGGTCATTCCGAGAACTTTTATTTTTGCACAAAAACAACACCATGGCAGTTTTGCTGAAAACAACGTCAGTCCGGGTTAGTTTCATTCAAATCATGCAAACCAAGGCCAAAAGAGTTTGGAAAAGTAGATACGTTGGAGACGTATCAACTCCCCTAGCTTAAAGCCTTGATTGTCCTCAAGCAATTCAGTTGATAAACTGAAAGAGACAAAAAAAAACTTTTACGAACTCTGTTTGATCTTGTTGTTGTAATTATATCTAACTCATATTCAGATTTTCAGCAAGATCATAAGCTAACCACATAAGCAATGACATTCAGGTCTCATGGTATACTCATATCAATGGCCTAATCAACTAGCGAGTAATAATAATAAGTTTCAAACTTCAACACTTCAATCAAAACAATCATGATACAATATGAATATATGGTATCTCGCTAGCCCTTTCTGAGACCGCAAAACATAAATGCAGAGCACCTTAAAAGACCAAGGGCCGACTAGAAATTGTAATTCATGGCAAAGAAGATCCATTCATAACCATACTCAATATCAATTAATAGCAAAGCATACAAATGAAGGAGGTGCTCTCTAGCTGGTGCTTTTAATAAGAAGAGGATGACTCAACAGAAATGTAAATAGATAGGCGCTTCGCAGATGGAAGCATTGATTCACAGAGGTGCCAGAGCTCAAGCTTTTTAAAACAGAGATAAATAATTTTGGGGTGGCATGCTTTCATTCTCAATGCGATGACCAAGAGTTTTCACCATCTTCCATGCTACACATATTATTGGCGGTTCCCAAACATAATGGTAAAGTTTTGACTCCCCCATCACCGATCAATCACACTCCACGGCTAGCCGAATCCTCGAGTGCCGTCCATACCAACAACAATCCAGGGGGAGTTTTGTTTGCAATTATATTTTTATTTGATTTGAGCATGGAACTGGGCACTCCGATTACTGGCCCCTTTCTCGTGAGTGATAGTGAATAAACACATATTGAGAATAACACGCCTAGCATGGAAGATACTGCTGCCCCTTGTCACCACATGAGCAGTTCGGGCATACAAAACAGATTATTATTTGAATGTTTAGAGAATGGCACATGCAAATTTACTTGGAACGGCAGGTAGATACCGCATATAGGTAGGAATGGTGGACTCATATGGAACAACTTTGCGGTTTATGGGAGTGACAACAGTATTCCCGCGTAGTACAAGAGACTGGGAAGCGACCAACTAGAGAGCGACAACAGTCATCAACATGCATTGAGATTAACCAAGATTGAGTGCAAGCATGAGTAGGATATAAATGACCATGAACATGAATATCGTGGAGGCTATGTTGATTTTGTTTCACCTAAATGCGTGAACATGCGCCAGGTCAAGCCACTTGAATTATTCAAAGGAGGATACCATCCTATCATACTACATCACAATCATTTTAAAATTCATGTTGGCATCCAAGACAAACCATTATAAGCTCCTAGCTAATTAAGCATGGCATAAGAAACTATGATCTCTAAGTTGTCATTGCAAACGTGTTTCTCTCATAACATTGCTGAATTAGGAACGATGAGCTAGTAATATTTACAAAAACAAAATAGTTCGAGTTCATACCAGCTTTTCCAGGCTCAGCCACTTCATCATATATCGTCATTATTGCCTTTCACTTGCACGACCGAATGATGTGAATAATAATAAGAGTGTTCGTGCACGGGACTAAGCTGGAATCTGCAAGCAAACTCAGAGGAGAAGACAAAGTAATATGGCTCTTAATCATGGTCTTACACCTTGACCAAAAGAAAAAGAAAACTATTTACATGGGAAAGCTCCCAACAAGCAAAGAAGAACAGGAAATCTTTTTGGGTTTCTTTTCTTAGTTACTACTAAGCATGCAGGAATGTAAAGTTACAACTATTTTTTTTGTTTTCTGATTTTTTTTGGATTTTCTCAAGTAAATCAAACACAAAAGAGGAATGCGAGAAAAAGAAAATAAACTAGCATGGATATATAATGAAAAAGTGTGAACACCGACTATCAAAGTTAATGTGTGAACATGAATATAAAGTCCGTGAGAAACACGTACTCCCCCAAGCTTAGGCTTTTGGCCTAAATTGGTCTACTCCCAAGGAGGAAAGTAACCAGCTCCGGGGTACTCCGGAGTGTACTGAGGATGCCACTGTGGGGTGAGCTCCTCCGGCTCCCACTGATAAACTGGCGTCTGGTACTCGACTGGTGGCTTGGGCATGGGAGCCTGAGGTGGTGCCATGCCCCAGTATGCGTAGATGTCCGAGGGCATAATGATGTACCTGCGTAGATGAAGGTCGAATAAAGAAGGAGCAGGCAAGGTAATGACCTCACGAGTACCCTAACTAAATACCAAATTATAAATTAGCCTCCCATTATCATTTTTATCAATAAAGTCATGGCAAACCACACTATCCTAATCTAAATATCTCTGTGGAAGGAGCATCTCTCCCTCCTCATGCAGCCTAGCAGGTAACCCAAAATGTTTAGCTAGACAAGTAGCATATATACCTCCATACACCGCGCCCTTGTAATGGTTCGTGTTCAATTGATGGGCAACAATAGCGCCCAAACTATAAGTTCTATCATTATGTAAAGCTGGGCGTAAGACTGCAAGTTCTGGGGAGCTACGACCCCCGGCCTTTCCACGTCCAATCAAACATTTTCCTACAAATAAAGAGAAATAGCGAAGCACAGGAAAATACACACTGGCAATTCTAGCGCCAGACACCCCTCTCTCTTCTCCTACGGCAATATTATCAATGAAAGCCTCCAAGTACCGTGTGCGAGGTTCATGAATATCTCCAACATAAGGTAATTTGCAAACATTGCAAAAATCCTGAAGTGACATGTGCTGGGGGATACCATATAACTTGAACTCAACCATAGGAGCACTCTTCCTCGGATAGAAATTAAAGCTTTGCACGAAAGTATTAGTGAGGAGGAGGTATTGTGGACACTTATCTTCGACAAATGCAGTAAGGCCTGTGTTCTACACCATGTGATAAAAATCCTTATGAAGACCAGCAGCGTGCAAGAACGTATCGCTTGGCCACTCGCATGCTCGAACTTCCGCAACTCGGGGGACCAGATACTTGGGTTTCTTCTTCTCATTTTCATCTTCCTTGGGGTTATGGCTAGAAGAACCCCTTAGAAACCCCCTCATAATTCCCTTTTCTTCTCTAAAGAATTCTGAAATTTTTAGTGAGTCAAAATAAAAGTGAACAAAACTTAACAAAACTCATAGCAACTACTCCTACAAGTGCCTAAGGCCATATCTTGCATCAAAACTACTTGGGACCAAATAAAATTAACATGCAAAGCTCAAGAACAGGGTAACCAAGGCACAAATATTATGCAACGAATAAAGCACCAGAACAAAAACCAATTGGACCAATGGAGGAGTCACATACCAAGGAACAATTCCCCAAAATAGTTTGGTGAATGGGGCTTTGCACAAGGAGATCGAAAAATGCAGCAAAATGAGCAAGAACACGGGTTTGAGCAGTGGGATGATTTTTTGTGGACGAGGAAGAAGGAGATGGGTGTTGGAATAAGTGGAGGGGGGCCACGTGGGACCCACAAGCCTGCCAGACGCGACTAGGGGGGTGGCCGCGGCTCCTGGGCTCATGGCCCACTGGTGCATCCCCCTGACTAGTTATCTATCTCAAAAATTCTTAAATATTATAGAAAAATCATACTCGAATTTCAGAGCATTTGAAGAGCTTTTATTTTCAGGTCATTTTTTATTGGATGAATAATGCAGAAAACAGGAAAATAATGCTATATTTATTATTTTTCTACTAAATAACAGAAAGTAAAAGTTGGGAACAGAAGGTTGTGACTTCTGGATTCATCCTTCTCATGGTCATCAAAAGAAATCCATCAATGAGGTTGATCAAGTCTCCTTGACAAACTTTTTCGAAACACATGAAACCGGAGAATTTTCGAAAAATCACCAGGTTACCTCAATGGGGATATGCATATCCCCAAAAATAAGTATATCATATCTCATCTTGGCAGTAGGTATAGGAATTTCAAAGCTTCCAATAATAATGCATGAAGATTTTTCAATAGAATTTATGCAATGAGCCCGATATTGTTTCTTCGGAAAGTGCACCGTGTGCTCATTACCATTGACATGGAAAGTGACATTGCATTTGTTGCAATCAATAACAGTTCCTGCATGGTTTAAAAAGGGTCTTCCAAGGATGACTGCCATGGCATCATCCTCAGGAATATCAAGAATAACAAAGTCCGTTAAGATAGTAACATTCGCAACCACAACAGGCACATCCTCGCAAATGCCAATAGGTAAAGCGGTTGATTTGTTGGCCATTTGCAAAGAAATTTCAGTAGGTGTCAACTTATCCAATTCAAGTCTACGATATAAAGAGAGAGGCATAACACTAACACCGGCTCCAAGATCAAATAAAGCAGTTCTAACATAATTTCCTTTAATGGAGCAAGGTATAGTGGGTACTCGGGGATCACCTAGTTTCTTAGGAGTCCCACCCTTAAAAGTGTAATTAGCAAGCATGGTGGAAATCTCAGCATCAGGTATCTTTCCTTTATTTGTCACAATATCTTTCATGTATTTAGCATAAGGAGACATTTTAAGCATATCAGTCAAACGCATCTGCAAGAAGATAGGTCTAATCATTTCAACAAAGCGCTCAAAATCCTCATCATCCTTTTTCTTGGATGGCTTAGGAGGAAAGGGCAAGGGTTTCTGAACCCATGGTTCTCTTTCTTTACCATGCTTCCTAGCAATAAAATCACTCTTATCATATCTTTTATTCTTAGGTTGTGGGTTATCAGGATCAATAGCAGGTTCAATCTCCACATCATTATCATTACTAGGTTGAGCATCAATACGAACATCATTATCAACATTATCACTAGGCTCATGTTCGTCACCAGATTGTGTCTCATCATCAGAAATAGATATATTATTTGGATTCTTAGGTGTAACAGCAATAGGTTTACTAGCATGCAAGTTCCTATAGTCTTTCTTTTTCTTCCTATTACCATTATGACTAGGTGCATCAATATTACTTCCTTGAGAATCTTGCTCAATTCTCTTAGGATGGCCTTAAGGATACAAAGGTTCCTGAGTCATTCTACCACCTCTAGTAACAACTTTAACATAATTATCATTCAATTCATTAAGCAAGTCATTTTGAGCCTTAAGTACTTTCTCTACTTTAGTAGTGACCATAGAGGCAAGTTTACCAATAAGCTTAAGTTCATTAACATTTCTATCCACACAAGCACTTATATGATCAATCATATCAGCATTTTGTTCCAGTAGTCTACTAACATAATCATTAAAACTTTGTTGTTTGGCAATAAAGTTATCAAATTCATCTAAGCATAATCTATCAGGTTTATCATAAGGAATATCACTCTCATTGAATCTACGAAGAGAATTTACCTCTACTACCTGTGTCGGGTTATCAAGACCATGTATCTCTACAATAGTTGGTAGATTCTTAACATCTTGAGATTTAATACCTTTCTCTCGCATAGATTTCTTTGCTTCTTGCATATCTTCAGGACTGAGGAATAGAATACCTCTTTTCTTTGGAGTTGGCTTCGGAGGTGGTTCGGGAATAGTGCAAGCATTATCATTGCTCAAGATATTATTCAATAGAATTTCAGCTTGTTCCACAGTTTGTTCCCTAAAAACACAGCAAGCACAACTATCTAGGTGGTCCCTAGAATAATTGGTTAGTCCATCATAAAAGATATCAAGTATTTCATTATTCTTAAGAGGGTGATCAGGCAAATCATTAAGTAACTGGACCAGCCTCCCCCAAGCTTGTGGGAGAAACTCTTCTTCAATTTGCACAAAGTTATATATACCTGCAAGGCAGCTTGTTTCTTATGGGCAGGAAAATATTTCTCAGAAAAATAGTATATCATATCCTGGGGGCTATGCACACAACCAGGAGCAAGAGAAGTAAACCAAGTTTTAGCATCACCCTTTAGTGAGAAAGGAAACAGCTTAAGGATATAGTAATGGCGAATCTTTTCCTCATTAGTGAATAGGGTGGCTATATCATTTAGTTTAGTAAGATTTGCTACAACAGTTTCAGATTCATAACCATGAAAAGGATCAGATTCAACCAAAGTGATTAACTCTGGATACACAGAGAACTCATAATCCTTATCAGTAACTAAGATAGGTGAAGTAGCAAACTTAGGATCATATTTCATTCTAGCAATCAGAGATTTTTATTTCCACTTGCATAATAAATTCTCAAGATCATATCTATATTTACAAGCAAGAAAGTCTTCAGCTACCTCTCCTTCCATAAGATAACCCTAAGCTATATTAGGCAATTCATATCTAGGAGGGCTAGGTCTAACAGGTGTAACAACAGGCTCCATTTCAATAATTTCATCAGTTTCAGAAGTATCATTTGATTCAGTAGTAACTCTAGCAATTTGTGCATTAAGAAATTCACCAAGTGGCATATACTTATAAAGAAAAGCATCATCATAATTATCATGTATAGCAGAAGTTGCATCATCAAGCATAGGCAACATGTCAGAATCAATAGCAGGTGGCGGTGTCGCAAATTTACTCATAACAGAAGGTGAATCAAGTGCAGAGTTAGATGGCAGTTCCTTAACTGTCCTCGTAGTTGAGGGCTGAACTTTAGTTTTTGGATCTCGCAAATTCTTCATAGTGATCAACAGATATAAATCCAAGTGACTCAGAGAATAGAACTATGCTCCCTAGCAACGGTGCCAGAAAAAGGTCTTGATAACCCACAAGTATAGGGGATCGCAACAGTTTTCGAGGGTAGAGTATTCAACCAAAATTTATTGATTCGACACAAAGGGAGCCAAAGAATATCCTCGAGTATTAGCAGTTGAGTTGTCAATTCAACCACACCTGAAAGATTTACTATCTGCAGCAAAGTTTTAGTAGCAAAGTAGTATGATAGTAACAGTAATAGTGGTGACAGTAGCAGTAGTGATTTGTTTAGCAAGTGTGACAGCAGTAGCGTTAATGTAACTAGGCAAGGACCAGTATAGGAGAAACTCGTAGGCATTGGATCGGTGATGGATAATTATGTCCGATGGCATTCATCATGTAAAAGTTATAAGATAGGGCGATATGTAACTAGCTCCAGTTCGTCAATGTAATGTAGGCATGTATTCCGTATATAGTCGTACGTGCTTATGGAAAAGAACTTACATGACATCTTTTGTCCATCCCTCCCATGGCAGCGGGGTCCTAATGGAAACTAAGGTATTTTAAGGTCTCCTTTTAATAGAGAACTGGAACAAAACATTAGCACATGGTGAATACATGGGATCCTCATACTATGGTCATCTCCGGGAGTGGTTCCGGCTATTGTCACTGCGGGGGTGCCGGGTCATAACACATAGTAGGTGACTACAACTTGCAAGATAGGATCAAGAACACTCATATATTGATGAAAACATAATAGGTTCAGATCTGAAATCATGACACTCGGGCCCTAGTGACAAACATTAAGCATAGCAAAGTAGTAGCAACATTAATCTTAGAACATAGTGGATACTAGGGATCAAACCCTATCAAAACTAACTCGATTACATGATAGATCTCATCCATCCCCTCACCGTCCAGCAAGCCTATGATGAGATTACTCACGAACGGTGGGAAGAATCATGAAATTTGCGATGGAGGATGGTTGATGATGACGATGACTTAGATTTCCCCTCTCCGGAACCCAAAACGGACTCCAGATCTATCCTCCCGAGGAAGAACAGGTGGTGGCGGCGGCTTCGTATCGTGAAATGCGATGAACTCTTCTCTCCTGTTTATCTAGGCAAATAGGGATATATGGATCTGGAGAGGAGGTCAGAGGAGCCACGTGGGCCCAACGAGCCTGTCAGGCAGCTCGTCTCCAGTTGATTCTTCCTCTGGTATTTTTTATATATTCCATAAAAAATCCTCGTCAGTTTCCAGGTCATTCCGAGATTTTTTTTTGCACAAAAAAACACCATGGCAGTTCTGCTAAGAACCGCGTCAGTCCGGGTTAGTTACATTCAAATCATGCAAATTAGAGTCCAAAACAAGGGCAAAAGAGTTTGGAAAAGTAGATACGTTGGAGACGTATCAGCAGACTGGGTGGAAAAGGCACGCTAGGAAAGAATTCACTAATATGCCGGATGGGCATTCCTTGGCGCAAGCACACTACACATTTCTACAAAGTTCCGCCTTGGTGGGTCCATATATCGAGCAACACAAGAATATTTTACGCTCCAAACACTCGGAGAAGTCTGCGACTGGATTACACATGAACAAACGGTGACTTTTGCCGGTTGGTTGCAGACACGTCTCATGCATGACGACACAGTTGAAGATGAACTGTACGTGTCCAAGTTACCAGCTTTGACTATATTGACTTTCAAAGGGTACGAGATAAATGGGGATACATTTTACATGATCGCCCAAGATAAAAAGAGCGCCAACCACAACAGTGTTGTCCGCTTTGATGCAACAAACAACAATGGGCCAAAGGACACATACTATGGTTACATAGAGCAGATATGGGAACTTGACTATGGACTTGATTTGAAGGTCCCTTTGTTTAGATGCAAATGGGTCAATCTGACAGGAGACGGGGTAAAGGAAGACCCGTAGTACGGAATGACAACAGTGGATCTCAACAATCTTGGGTACGTAGACGAACCATTCATCCTAGCCAATGATATGGCGCAGGTTTTTTATGTGAAGGACATGTCTACCAAGCCGAGAAAAAGAAAAGATAAGGAACCAAATACATCATGAGATGAGCCAAAGCGCCACATAGTTCTTTCAGGGAAAAGAAACAATGTGGGAGTGGAGGACAAGACAGACATGTTAGAAGATTATGAAAAGTTTCATGAAATTGCTCCCTTCACAGTGAATGTTGACCCGAGTATCAAGTTAAATGACGAAGATTGCCCATGGTTACGACACAAAGGGACACACGCGAAGAAACAAATTACACCCAAAGATCCCACTCTAGGATGTGACCGGCTTCTCTAGTTAGTTCCGAACTTATATATATATCTAGAAAGTCCCACTTCGGACAAACCGAAGGAAATCATTGTAATAGTAGTGTACTTATGTGTTTTGTGCGTTCATTATGCACCATTAGAATGGAGGCCATCAATTTTCAACCCTTTTGGACTTCATTTCTATTTTTCATGCATCGCATGTGCTAAAAAGTTGAGAGGGTTATCGCAAAAACTATATGCACTTCGTGTACAAAATAGATAATGTCTTTCGTAGTATCATGGTTTCAGACGACAACTTGCCTGTTACAAAGGCATTTCATTTGTTAAATAACCTAAGAATTACCAATTTGGATATCATTACATTTCGTACATTTACAATTTGTTACCTTGCCGTTTACTATTTTGAGATTTTTACAGTAAAGTTATTCACAAACTAGTGATTCGCAAAAATTTCAAACAATTCAAATTTAAACTATTCGAATTTGAAAACTATAGCCACTAATAGAAAGTTTTTATAATTTTTATGACCGAACACAAAAATTCACTCATTAACTCTCAATAAAGCACAAAAAAAGTCAGAAACAAAAGAAAATAAATAAAGAAAAAAAGAAAAGAAAAGAAAAATAATTAAAAATAAGCCGCGTACTGGGCCGCCACGTCCTGCATACGGCTAGAAACCCAACTTGAGCCTGGATGCAGGCCCGCGAGGCCCAGTATGCCCAAGAGGGCCGGACATGTTCGATAGGCCCACACAGGCCTGCTTCGAGAGGAGATCGAGGGAGTAGTCACAGCATGGCTTATAAACCAGTGTGGCTGCCCCTCACTTGGTGAGGTGGGACTAAAATTTCACCGTAGTGCGCCGTGCTAGGACCTGGTCTTTAGTCGCGGTTGGTGGCTCCAACCATGACAAAAGACCCCCCCTTTAGTCGCGGTTGGAGCCACCAACCACGACTAAAGGTTTTCACTTCCCATGGCTTCGGCCGGTGAAATTCACCTTTAGTCGCGGTTGGTGGCTCCAACCGCTACTAAAGTCGTCCCTTTAGTCGCGGTTGGTGGCCTTCTGCTTCTTCGCCTCTTCGACCACTGAATAGAGGAGATCGCCGACGCACCGTCGCCGCCCACGCCGTCAGCGCCCCTGACAGGCCGTCCACATTGTCGCCGCCCACGCCGTCAGCGCCCCTGACGGGCCGTCCACATTGTCGCCGCCCCTGACGCGCTGCCTCCCGTCGCCGCCCCATCACGCGCCGCCCCTCCTCGAGCTCGCGCTCCATCATCGTCGTAGTCGCCGTCGCCGATGACTCGCCTCGCCTCGCCGCCCATCGCCCCGAGGACTCGCCTCGCCGTCGCCGACGACTCACCTCACCTCGCCGCCCGTCGCCTCGCCGCCAGCCCGCCTCCATGGCCACCCTCCCATCGATCGAGCCCGCACACACACACACACACATGCATGAGCACACACACGCACACACACAAACACATTTTCTTATTTTCTGTTTTTTTAGTTTTTTAGTTTTTTATACTTTTAGTTATAGAAATGTTAGATGAATTAGATATATAAATTTTGGATGAATTGTTTTTTTAGTTTTTTATACTTTTAGTTGTAGAAATGTTAGATGAATTTTAGATATATAAATGTTAATTAGATGAATTTTGATTTTTATATAATGTTGTTTTTCTATAATTAGTGGTTAATTAATATATATGTTTAATTAGTATATATATATATATGCTTAATTAGATTTTTTTCCTTAATAGGAAGTATATAATGTCGCTAACCTATTAAAATGTTGCTTAGAAGTATATAATGTTGCTTAATTAGATTTTTTATTGAGAATGGTATATTATTAGGGTATTTATAACCTAGGAATTTTTACATTTTGATGCAATATATGTATAGAAAACAGTTGATGAATTTTGACATTTGATCCAATGTATAGCAATTAGTATTTTCAAAAGTTGCATTTTTCTATGTCATTGCTCGATATATGGAACGGGTTGACTTTACGTCTATTTCGGCTCCTTGTGTGTTTATCAGTGAGGGACAGTGTCCAACATATATATATATGAGAGAGGAAGAACCCCGACTGTTGTCGTGGGGGTTGCTTCACCTTCGTTCCAGTGTGCTAGACATTTTGGTGTAATGCACTCTAGGACGAACGGAGGAGCCACCATCACCGACGGTCACAATATCAGAAGGAGTGCCCACCATATACGTGAGATGAGAGTTTAGGAAGGAAGGACGTGACAGACCTAAACTCAACCTGTTGCTTATTGCGTAATAGTGATCTGTGTGTTAATCGGTTTTCTCGTAGTTTCTTTTGATCGATTTTAAATGTTTCAACTATGAACATAGGAAATGTTTGACGACGAAAGGGAATTTTCTATGTGCGAATACTGCGAAGACGAGCGCGACCTGTGTGACAAGCCTTTCCTAGTTGATGGTAGGCGCTCCAGCATCATGCTGGATGAGAACTTCGAAGTGGATATAGTAAGTCACAACGACAAGTATTTTTTCATAATTAAGCATGACTTTTGCTTCTTTTGCTTCAACTTATAATTTTAATTTTTTACTATTCTACCAGCATATTCCCTGCCATGCAAGAAATTATGTCTTGGATAAGATTGGTTTCAATACTAAATAAAGTATGGAGGTAAAGATAGTTCACTTGAGGACAGAGCATGGTTATATTTTTGCCGTAAAATTGTACAATGCATACACCTCTTTGTCGTCTGCCACCTCTTTGCTACCCACTTTCTCCTAGCTGATGGCAAAGCCATTCTTTGCCGTCCGCTAGCTGACGGCAAAGAGGAGGTAGATGACAAATCTTCTGATTCCAGTAGTGCTACTGGTATTTTGAATGCAAAAGTTGGAAAGCACTATGCAAGGCTTATGCATTTGAGCCTACTTATCACCTTTGATATTTATCCGGAAGATGAAATTGAAGGTAATATCCACATCTGGGTCGATGTGCAGACGCCTCCAGTTCTACCATTATGTGAGTTTCACAACCATATTTATTAAGTAATTTATATTGTTTATTTAAAAATAGTTGACAACTTGTTTGCATTGACAACTCATTTTCATACTTCAAAAAATGTACGGAAGATGGTAGACAGAACCTATTACTACAATGATGAAGCAGAATTAACTTATAAGGAGAAAGATCATCTTATCGCATTTCTTAATCATCTTGTGAATTACAATAGATATTATCAAACTCCTCCACATTATAGTCAATATGTGCCACTAGTGCACGCGGTGACCTACGGAAACATCCATGGAGATTTCATGGAAAAATCACTACTATTACGGCATCCATACATCTTTTGCCTAAATTCTTCTAAAACTAAACTGCATTGCTAACTACAAAGTTATTACTATGTTTTTCAACAGAAAATCACGAAGGATTGCGTGCCTCATCTGATGTTTCCGAGAGGTCGCGTTGTTGTTATGAGCTTAGGGCCACCACGGCCAGGTTAGCCTATGCATCACTCCAGTCAATACCGGATTTCTAAAACCAATGAAGACATGACAATCAAAGATTGGAAAAAATGTATGGTCAATTGTATAGAGCTACTTGGAAGCAACATTGTGCGTATGCCAAGAATTGGAGACAGGATGATCTCCATTCTACATAATGGAGAGTCAGGGCCTATCTTGTTTGATGATATTGTATCTAAGAGAGGGTAGAGTAGGTAATATGAGAGAGGACTAGGTCCTAGGTACAATGTGTTATTATGTGCTACAATGTGTTTGAGTTGATGATGACGATGATGATTAGGAGTTGTGATTATGACTAGTGACAACTTGTTATATGATGTCTCGTTGACGATAGTGTTGGTAGTACTGACTATGATGATTATCAGCTATAGTGTTGTTGGTGATGATATGATGCAAGAGATTTTATTTTAATATGATGATGATGTTGATCATGATTATCATGATGATTTGTTATATCACTTGGGGAAGGAAAGCAGATTAATTAGATTCATGTGGATGGATCAAAAGTGACCAAAAGTTGAATTAGTAGGATCATCGTCCTACTAATTCAACTTTTGCTCACTTTTTATTCATTTGTATGAATAAAATTCATGTTTCTTCCTCACAATGATATAATAATTCATCATGAACATAATGATATAACGACGCATAACCATAATTAATTCATAAAGCCCTAAAGAATTAAAAGGAAAAATAAAACAAAACTAAATAAACTAAATACTTTTAGTCTCGGTTGGTGTTACCAACCGGGAATAAAGGTCCCCTCAGCCCATGGTGCCGTCGTATGCCACGTGGAGGGCCTTTGGTGCCGAGCCGTGTTGAACCGGCACTAAAGGGGTGGTAGGCTTTAGTCCCTACCCTTTAGTGGCACTAAAGGCCCTTACCAACCGCGACAATAGGCCGGTTCTGCACTAGTGTACATGACACTTCACCATCTTTGGGACTAAGGGAATGGATTGTGGTGTAGTTATTAGATGATGGGTTGCTAGAGTGACACAAGCTTAAACCCTAGTTTATGGGCTATTTTGTAAGGGGGTGATCTGGATCCAATAGTTTAATGTTATGGTTAGATTTTATCTTAATACTCTTCTCGTAGTTGCAGATGCTTGCGATGGGGTTAATAATAAGTGGGATGTTTGTTCAGCTAAGAATGGCATCCAAGCACAGGCCCCACATATCAAATTATCAAAGTAGCGAACACGAATCAAATGAAAATGATGAAAGTGACTAGATGAAATTCCAGTATTCCCTATAGAACGCTTTGCTTATTATAAGAAATTTTTTAGGAGTGTCCTTTGGCACAAAAGGATTGGCATACCTTCCTCCACTTTATTTACCATTACCATTACTTGCTTGTTACCAATTATCGTGCTATTAAACTACCTTTTACCTACTATTTCAATGCTTGCAGAAATTACCTTGCTGAAAATGACTTGCCATTTCCTTCTACTCCTCGTTGGGTTCGACACTCTTACTTATCGAAAGGACTACGATTGACCCCCTATACTTGTGGGTCTTCAGCGATCCGTCTGCCTTGGGCGGTGCAACATCGGGACACATCGGCACGTCATTAGTTCTTAGCGTCTGTTTCTCGGCAGCCGCCGCTGTGCTCGCAGCCGCACATGCCTCCTGTGTGGCCTTGGCGTTCGCCTCCGCCCGTCAAGCGGGGTCATGTACCCCCTTTCACCTCTTCTCCCTAACTGAAAGGTCTTGAGTCAAGCCCTCTTACCGCGGCGTCATATCTGTTGTTTCCGCACGAGCTTTTCTAGGCGCCTACTTCTCGGCGGCCTCCTCCCGCGGGTGGCCCTCATGCTCGACCAGTACCCTCTGTGCCGCCTCCAGCTCGTCCCATGCGATGCACTCCTTCTCGGCACTCTCGCTCGCCACCAGCACCATCATCCCTCCGCATGGCGGAGCCGTCCTCCCCAGGCAACGCGGGGCCCTGCTCAGTGTGCACGAAAGAACAAGAATAAGAACAAGGGAAGGAACGAAGGAAAACAGAGAATCTGTCAGACCTACCCAACGTTAGTAGAATCTGCCCGACTGACGGGGCTAACCGGGGCCCGCGGCTTCTTCCCGCTGCCTCCATGGTTGTGCTCTTGACGACTGGACGGGAGCTCGCCAGCTGCTTCCCTCACCCGCCCGCCTCCGCCTTGCCACGTGTCGGGCCTCGGTCGGCCCCGCGGATGCGCTTCCTTGGCGCAGTGGCGTCACCCTCCAAGGCCTAATGTCTTCCAAGACCACTGCATCGCTTGCGCCTTGCAACTCAGCATCATCATTAGACTAGTCCCGCAGCAGGGATTTAGGGAGGAACTCAATGGCCCACTCAGATCCCTCCGTCTCCGCCTCGCCGGGTTCCGACGCTCCAGCTCGAGCCGCGTCCCCAGGCTCCACATTTTTGACATCCTCAATATGCTCGATGTTTGACTCTGCCAAATAGGTTGCAGGCTCGTCGTACGCCTGTAGCAAAGGGAGCAATATAGTGGATACTAGGGATCAAACCCTAACAGAACTAACTCGATTACATGATAAATGTCATGCAACCCATAACTGTCCAGCAAGCCTATGATGGAATTACTCACGAATGGCGGAGAGAATTATGGAATTGGTGATGAAGGATGGTTGGTGATGACGATGGCGTCGATTTCCCCTCTCCAGAGCCCAAAACGGACTCCAGATCTGGTCTCCCGAGGAAGAACAAGAGGTGGCAGCGGCTCCCTATCGTGAAACGCAATGAACTCTTCTCTCTGTTTTTTTCTTCACAAATAGGGTTATAAGGAGCTGGACAGGAGGTCGGAGGAGCCACGAGGGCCACACAAGGCTCCTAGGCGTGGCCAGGGGGTGGCCGCGCCTCAAATGTGACCAACTCTTCTTTGTGATTTTTTCTCGACAAATAGGGTTATATGGAGATGGAAAGGAGGTCGGAGGAGCCACGAGGGCCCCACAAGCCTACTGGGCATGACCAGGGGGTGGCCGCAACTAGCAGGCTTGTGGCCTAGAGGTGGCCCCCAACGAGTTACTTCTTGTGCCAGTATTTTGTATTAATTCCAAAAATATTCTCTGTAAATTTTCAGGACAATCCGAGAACTTTTATATCTGCACAACAATAACACCATGGAAATTCTTCTGAAAACAGCGTTAGTCTGGGTTATTTCCATTCAAATAATGCACATTGGAGTCCAAAACAAGGGCAAAAGGGTTTAGAAAAGTGGATACGATGGAGACGTATCAACCAGCCGGTCGCAGAGCATGTCTTCCATGTCGGACGGCTGCAGCAGAGCCGCCATCCAGTTCAGCATGGCGTTCGGCGGCTGGTTGACGAAGGCGGGCAAGCTGACATAGTCCACATTCTCCTCCACGTTCTTCACGTAGAAGAAACCCTTCTGCCAGCTCTTCATCGAGCCTTGTAGCGGGAGCTTGGGGAAGCTGGCCTTGTGCGGTGGTAGACGAGGGCTGCACCACAGGCGGTCATCTCCTTCTGCCTCATGCTCTTGTTTAACACTGTCTGCAGCTGAAGGAAGAAGAGTTGACACTAGAGGTCCAAGCGCGGCTCGATCCCCAAATAACCCTCGCACAGGGAGACAAAGGCGGCCAACTGAAGGATGGTGATGGCACTAAGGTGGTGAGGCTACAGGACAAAGTGCTTGAGGAAACAACGGAAGAAGGTGACCGTCGGCAGCCTAAGCCCGCGGGCGAAGCGCTCGGAGAACACCACCACCTTGCCTTCCTGCGGGGCCATGGCGTTTTCCGCACCCATGATATGGCCGCGCTGATAGCAGCTTGCGACGGTGGCGGAGATGCTTGATGTATTTTTCATCCATGTTGCTGCCCTCCCAGGCACCCTTCCTTTCCATTTGGCATGGAGGAGCATCGGGTGAGGAAACGAGGCGAACGAACGCCGACGGAACACGACGGACATCGGTGGCGGGCGGTGGAGCGTCGGTTGCATGTGGCACACCCCTTCTCTTTCTCTCTCTGTGTGAGGGAGCGGTGAACATATGGCCCTTCCCGCCCCACTCCCTTCCCATTTAAACCCCGCATGGGGTAGTGGGGTGGGGATTAGACGCGCACAATCCCCACTACCCCGCTCCGCGTAGGAGGCATTACCACGCATGGGGAACGCAAACCAACGACTTTGACCACAGAAGATCCTCACGCGTGGGCTGGGGCCGCGGCTAGGCGGGCCCAGCCTCATGGCCTAGTCTTGTAACCCGCGTGGCCTGTCTGGCACGGCCCGCCTCTTTTCACGCGTGGCACCCCAAACCCGTGCCGCAAAGAACACGAGGAGGACTGCGGTACGCCAATGGGCTGCACCTTTGGCCGCCCCCGGCGATCGAACGACCCAGCTTCGGGACCGCGGGACCTCAGGCGTAAGGTTCAAGCCGTTGGGGGTCAACCATGGTGAGCCGGCGAGCCCCACGACTGGCCCTTCCCGCCTTTTGAAAACAAATACGAGGTAGTCCGCACCCCCCGTAGGTCGGCTCCCCTTGGCGAGCTGCACGGCACGAGCCTGCCCAAGGCGGGGCCACCAACCATCCGACTCGTAGGCGACCTGTGAGCCGGCGGGTCAGGGAGTTTCACCTCACCCTGTCCGACGGGACATGGGCACATCACTATGATGTTGTTATGGCGACGCTGGTACTGCTGACCAGGCAGCCCGTGGCTACAGTGACGCCCCCGTACTACTGGTCAACAGACGCTTGGCTACTGTGGAGGCTGCAGAACCGTTGACCGCGGCCGACTGTGACCAGGCGGGCAGCACAATACCGGCAAGCCTCCAACCACTCCAAGACCTCCCGCGCGCGGCTACACTGTGGCTGGCCGTATCGCTGATCGTAGCTATCTGCGACAAAACGACGCCGCACAATGCGGCCCATGCCGCGGTGTGACAAGCATGAACCAGTAGCAATGGCTGGTCGACGGCCCCTTGCTCCCGATGAAACACCGCAGCCGGCATGCCCTACAAGCAACAAGACTTCTTGGTTGGTGGGTCCCCAGGCCAGTGCTACCTCTTGAGCTTGCGTTGGTTTTCCCTTGAAGACGAAAGGGTGATGCAGCAAAGTAGATAAGTATTTCCCTCAGTTGTTGAGAACCAAGCTTATTTGCAAAGATTAGATCTGATAGAGATAGATGTAAATGAGCAAAAGATAAGTAAATTGCAGCAAGGTATTTTTGGTTTCTAGATCTGAAAATATATTATGGAAATTAGACCCGGGGGCCATAGGTGTCACTAGTGGCTTCTCTCTTGAAGGAAAATATCACGATGGGTAAAAAAATTACTGTCAAGTAATTGGTAGAAAAGCAAATAATCATGTAGATATCCAAGGCAATGATCATGCATATAGGCATCACGTCCGTGCCAACTAGACCAAAAGGATTATGCATCTACTACTATTACTCCAGACATCGACCGACTCCTGCCTGCATCTAGAGTAATAAGTTCATGAATAATAGAACAACGCATTAAGTAAGTTGACATGATGTATAGGGATAAACTCAATCAATATGATGAAAATCCCATCTTTTTACCCTTGATGGCAACAATACAATACGTGCCTTGCTATGCCTACTTTGTCACTAGATGAGGACACCGCAAGATTGAACCCAAAACTAATCACTTCTCCCATTGCAAGAATTACCAATCTAGTTGGCAAACCAAACCGATAACTCGAAGAGACTTGCAAAGATATGCATGGATAAAAAACTTCAGAAGAGATTCAAATAAGATTCATGGATAATATGAACATAAACCCACAATTCATTGGATCTTGACAAACCCACCGCAAAAGAGTATTACATTGGATAGATCTCCATAAAGATCATGAAGAACATGGTATTGAAGATCAACGTGAGAGAAGAAGCCATCTAGCTACTAGCTATGGACCCATAGGTCTATGGTGGACTACTCACGCATCATCAGAGGGGCAATGGAGTTGATGTAGATGCCCCCCATCATCGAATCACCCTTCGGAAGATTACCGGAAAAGGCTCCAAGATTGGATCTCTCGGGAACAGAGGCTTCTGGTGGCGGAAAATTATTTGCGTGGCTTGTTATGCTGTTGGGGGAATATTTGAGTATTTATAGGCCAAAGAATAGCGTTAGGAGACCTGCCGGGCAACGACAAGCATCCTAGGAGTGGCTAGGGGTGTGGTCGCACGTACAGGGCTTGCCACCTCTTGGCAAGTGCCCTGGCGTGCCCTCCAAGCACGGTGGATTTGTTTCCTACGAAAAAATCTTTCCAAAGATTTCATTCCATTTAGACTCCATTTAATATCCCATATCTGCAAAACTCAAAAACAAGGAAAAAACAGAAACTGGCACTGGGCTCTAGATTAATAGGTTAGTCCCCAAAATAATATAAAATAGCATATTAATGCATAGAAAACATCCAAAGCAGATAATATAATAGCATGACATCATCAAAAATTATAGATACGTTGGAGACGTATCAGCATCCCCAAGCTTAATTCCTGCTCATCGTCGAGTAGGTAAATGATAAAAACAGATTTTTTATGTGAAGTGCTACCTAACATATTTATCCATGAAATATTTTCTATTGTCGCATGAATATTCAGATCCATAAGACCCAAAAGAAAAGCTCAATATTGATGTACAAACAATAACATTTCAATCATACTAGCAAATCAATTGTATCTCTTCAAAATATAATGGCAAAAGAAATTTATCCCTACAATATCATATGGTCTGGCTATGCTCCATCTTCCCCACACGAAGTATTTATATCATGCACAACCCCAATGACAAGTCAAGCAACTGTTTGAAACTTTTTATGTTCTCAAACTTTTTCAACTCTCACGCAATACATGAGTGTGAGCCATGGATATAGCACTATAGGTGGAATAGAATATGGTGGAGGTTGTCAAGGAAAAGGAGAAGATAGTCTCACATCAACTAGGCGTATCAATGGGCTATGGAGATTCCCATCAATAGATATCAATGTGAGTGAGTAGGGATTACCATGCAATGGATGCACTTAGAGCTATAAGTGTATGAAATCTCAAAAGGAAATTAAGTGGACGTGCATCAAGAAGAAACAATCCACTAGTTATATGAACGTGATAAAATAGGAGACTCTCTACAATGAAGATCATGGTGCTAGTTTGAAGCACAAATCCGGAAAAAGATAGTAGCAATGTCCCTTCTCTGTTTTCTCTTTTTTTTCCATGGGAATCTAAGGCCTTCTTTATTCATTTTTTTATTTGGGCTTCATTGGACTCTTTTATTTTTCATTAAGTCCGGAATCTCATACCCACTTGTGAGGGAATCATAGCTTCCATCATCCTTTCCTCACTTGCAATAATCATCACACTTTTATTTACTTACAACTCGATACTTAGAACAATAATGACTCTATACGAATGAAAGCGATGGCACATGTCATGAGACGGAACGATGGAAGTTGCATGGCAATATATCTCGGAATGGCTATGAAATGACATAATAGGTAGGTATGGTGGCTGTTTTGAGGAAGGTATATTGTGGGTTTGTGCACCAGCGAAAGTTGCGCGGCACTAGAGAGGGTAGCAACGGTGGAAGGGTGAAAGTGCATCTATACCATGGACTCACATTAGTCATGAAGAATTCATATACTTATTGCAAAAGTTTTATTAGTAATCGAAGCAAAGTGGTGAACGCATACTCCTAGGGGAAGGGTTGGTAGGAGTTAACCATCGCGCGATCCCGACCGCCACACAAAGGATGACAATCAATAAATCAATTATGCTCCGACTTCCTAACATAGCGGTTCACCATACGTGCATGCTACGGGAATCACTAACCTCAACACAAGTATTTCTAGATTCACAACACCCTACTATCATAAATCTAATATTACCACCTCAATATCTCAAAACTAATCATGAGGAATCAAACTTCTCTTACTAATAAATGCACTTGAATATGAAAGTTTTTATTATATCCTCTTTGGATGCCTATCATATTTAGGACTAATTTCATAACACACGCCAATTACCAAGTTACTTAGAGAGAGCACTCTCAAAATGATATAAGTGAAGATTCGAGAGTTTTTATTTCTACAAAATATGACACGCCGTGCTCTTCAAAGATTTAAGTGAAGCACTAGAGAAAATTATCTAGCTCAAAGGATATAAGTGAAGCTCATGGGAGCACAATTACTAAGCTCAAAATATATAAGCGAAGCACATGTGAGCGAAATTACCAAGCTCAAAAGATATAAGTGAAGCACATGTGAGCTAATTTGCCTAACTCAAAAGATATAAGTGAAGCTCATTAAGTATTCTAACAAATTCACGATGAGTGCATGTCCCTATCAAAAGGTGTTCAGCAAGTATGATTGTGATAAAACAAAAAGCAAAGACTCCTCTAACACATGACGCTCCAAGCGAACCACATATCATGTGGTGCATGAAAATATAGCTCCAAGTAACACTACCGATGGATTGAAGACGAAAGGTGGGATGCCTTCCCGGGGCATCCCCAAGCTTAGCTTTTTTGTGTCCATGAATTTGCCTTGGGATGGATTGGTCATCCCCAAGGTTAGGCTCTTTACACTCTTTATTCCATTGTCCATAAGAACATCACACAAAACATGAAAACTTCACAACACAAAACTTAAACAGAAACTCGTGATAGCATTAGCATAAGAAAACAAACCTCCAACTTTTTAGTTACTGTAGTAAACTTAATTTCCATTTATACTGATGTTATGTTACTGTCTTATCATTTTCCATGGCTAGTTCCCCCCGATACCAACCATAGTTTAATCAAAATAAGCAATCAACACAACAAAAACAGAATCTGTCAGAAACAGAACAGTCTGTAGCAATCTGTATATTTCGTATACCTCTGCTAACTCAAAAATTCTGAAAAACATATGAAAATTAGGGAAATTTGAATATCCATCATCATTAAAAGGAATCAACTCAAAAGCTCTTTCTTTATAGGAATGAAAAATAATTTCGTGAGCACAAAGTTTCTGTCTTTTTTCAGCATGATTAAACAACTATCACCAAAACTAATCATAAATGTTCTACTTGGGACAAACACTAATTAAAACATAAAAAACAAAATAATAACAGAATCATGATGGTGTGGACTCAACAAAACAGAAACTAAAAATCAAGAATAAATCTATTCATTGGGTTGCCTCCCAACAAGCGCTATCGTTTAACGCCCCTAGCTAGGCATGATGATTTCAATGATGCTCACATAAAAAGTAGTAATTGAAACATGCAAGAGAGCATCATGAATCTCATGACAACCAAATTTAAGCCTAAGCCACTTCCTATGCATAGGGATTTTGTGATCAAACAATTTATGGGAGCAAGAATCAACTAGCATAGGAAGGCAAAGCAAGCATAACTTCAAAACATTGAACACATAGAGAGGAAACTTGATATCATTGAAATTCCTACAAGCATATGTTGCTCCCTCATAATAATATTCTGTCACAACCCTAGAAAGTGTCCTAGGTTAGCATTGTGTGTGCATCATCATCGTCATGATTGCATCAATATGAAATCAGGAGAAAGAAAAGAAACCCCAAGCACTTAATGGATTAAAGGAATTCAAGATAAATGAAATTTCAACAAATCCAAAATGCCCATCAAAAATGTTCCCTATGTCTGATAATTGACGGCATGGATATACCAGGGACCATTCTAATTATTTGAACATTTCAAATAATTTAAATCACTGATTTAAGCCTCTGAAAATGATAAATAAAAACATTATCATTACTACTGTTTTCAAATTAACCTGAAACTTTTTATACAAGTTTGGAATATTCAAACTTGAATATACAAAAGTTTTGGAATAATTGAAATGTTATTTGGACCTGCAAAGAAATAGTAAAAAGTTAGCAAAGAAAACAGAAATCAGAAATAAAAAGAAAAGGGAGAAGATTACCTGTCAAGTGGGAGGCCCAGCCTAGCCCACCAGGGGTGGAAAGGTCATCTTCCACCTCGCGCCAGTAGGCATTGAGGTGGCGACCGAGCCATCACCGGCCTCCACCTCCTGCTTGCCACTGAGTAGGCTGCGTCCCTGCCTCCCCTACGTCTGGAAGAAGCGAGGCTTCTCTCCCCCGAGCCCATTCTCCCCCTCCTTTCTCCTTTGTCTCTCTCTCTCCCGATCCCCTGCCGAAGGCCGCCGTCGCCGGCCGTCGATTCGTCACCGTCGCTGCCTCACCGAGCCCGCTGACCAGCTCCCCGGAAGCGTCGTGAGCTCCTCTTCCTTCCCCCTGTGCTTCCCCTCTCTCCGGCGTCCCCTAGCTAGCTGCATCGCCGGACCCGAGAACCTCCCGCCGCCATGGATGGTCGCCGCCGTGCGTAGAGCCCTCTAAGCTCACGTGCGCGTGCATAGTTGAACTCCTGGAGTTCCCAGGAGCTCGTAGAGCCCATCGTTGTGTCGCCCCGTGCCCTGTGTCATGTTTTGATTCGAGCCCGAGCTCCGGCCGCCGCCACGAGCTCGTTTCCGGCGAGCTCCAGCGACCCCGTGGCCTCTTGTGGCCTCCAATGGATGCGGTCGTGCACGGGCTACACACCGGTGGTCTCAGCGCGCCGAATGGTCGCCTCTGGGAGCAACCTGATGGTCGCAGCCGTCCCTAATGGTCTCCGGAGTCGAGCCGTCGCCCAACTCCGGCAGGTTTACCACACGTGGGCCCTGGCTTGACTCTGTGAGTCAATGGCAGGTGGGTCCCGGCCCTAATTAGTTTTATAATTAGTTTAATCATTTGATTAGTTAAATGTGTCACTCACATGTGGTCCCAAACCTGCTAATTAAACAGAATTAGTTTAAATAGTTAATTAAGTTAATCAGTCACTGACATGTGGACCCAAATGTCAGGTTTGACTCTGGCCCCGTCAGCTGACCAGCTGATGTCATCATGACATCATGCTGATGCAATAAATCAATTTCTAGTTTAAAAATAATTCCAGAAATTATTTCAAACATTGAAAAATCATACAAATTAATCTGCAAGTCAGATGAAAATAATTTATATACAAAAATTTATCAGAAAAATCCAATGAATCCAATGGTGCTATTCTCATGCATGTTAGAGAAACCTAAATAGGTGAAAATGGACATTTAACGTTAGGTCAATATATGGATTTTGAAATGAGAACAACTTTGAACCTATATTCAAATTCGTTTCAAATTGACATGCTCACTAGTTACATTAGCTCACCCATGCATACTACTATGCCATGATCACGCATCACATTGTTGCATTTGCTTGTACTAAATGCTTTTATATGCGTTACGGTAGGCCCTAATCCGGAAGATACTACTCCGTACCCCGACGAAGGAGAGAACTCCTCCGCAACCCAGCAAGGCAAGCAACCCCATTGATCATTCCGATAACATCCCACTCTCTCGCTCCTGCTCTCGTTTATTGCATTAGGACAAACGATCACATGTCAGTCATACATGATAGATGATCCTATTCTTATGCATGACCAGATATGGTCACGGTAAATAGCTAAACCTTGCAACCTAGCAAACTTGGTGGATGCTTGTGCCATGAGGTGCTTAGCTTACCTTGCCTGCTATGCTTGCTATGCTTAGAGTTGTGTCAGGTCTGTTTCATCTGGGTGATGAACCGGAGTAAAACAGTATTGTCCGATGTGATGAGCTCATAATGAATACGATTTGGTAAAGGTAGCGATGAGAGGCTATGTAGGAGTACATAGTGGGTTGTCTCATTGGGACCGTTCTTTGGAACTGGGTTCCGTGTTGGTGATCCAAAACTAGCTACTACCACATGATGGGCCCTGAAATATGACCCCGCTCGACTTATCAGTCGCTTAGTCTTCGGTCCAGGTATTGCAAGTACTTTCTGGTGTTTATAGCATGCTGGAGGCCATGCCTAGCGCTGACCCTCAGGGTGGGTTACGACGTGGTAGTCAGTGGCACGGTGTACCAAGGGTCACCCGAATGGTGGGCTTGGGAACCCTGCGCACATCGTTTGGGACCGTAGCGGAAACTTCGGCCGGACTTCCGTGCGGGTCAGTCTCAAATAGGCGGTAGCCTGGACTAGAGGTCTTATGTGATTGACGGTCGTGGCCGACTCCCTTGCTGGGCTTCCGCTTGAAGGTTTCCGAGGTGCATGGTTTATGGCCACAACAATAAGTGGCGAGAGCGTGTGTGAAGAAGTACACCCCTGCAGGGTATGAAACTATTCGAATAGCCGCGTCCTCGGATATGGACTACTTGGAAAAGTTATGATGTTCATAGATAATCAGATGGACACTTCTAAAAATATCAAGACAAGTGTGAGTACCGTGGATGGCACTCTTTCGCAAGGGAAAGGTGAATCTACAGTAGTGTATTGTGATGGAGATAGTGGACTCGTGTGCGATAACTAAAATTGTAACAAAGAGTTTAAAACTGAGTAGTGTAGGTTAGCCATGAGTCAAAGCTGGCATTCTGCATAAACTCCACCACCCCCTTGTTGATACATGAGCATAAATACACTAGGTCTATTTTAAAAGACTTGCTGAGTACGATTGTACTCATCCTTGCTTAATTAATGTTGCAGAAGAGAACCGGGACCCATCAGGTGGGTTCTATCTAGACGTTAACGATGCCGAATACCTGGTGTCCCAGCTACGATCTTGTCCGTGTGTGGGCTGTCGATAGTCAGGCCATGTGCCTCTTTTCTATTTTGCCGTCTGTACTCAGACAACTTAAGTTTCCGTCGGCTTGTATGACTTTGTTTGTATGAACTTGTTTGTATGACTTGAGTGTCGGGTCATGTGACCCCTATCTGTAAGAGCATATTATGCAAGGCTCGTCCGAGCCTCTTAAATGAAAGTCATGTTGTTGTATGGTTATGTTGTGATGCCATAGTTGTATCTATGCATATCGGGCATGTCGTGCGTACGTGTGACGTGCAACGGTATGTATGGGATCCGACACCTAGTTGTGTGCCTTTAGTAGTACTCTTTACAAGAAACTGCCTCTTTGTGCTTCCACCGAGCCACGGTAGCTTGCTACTGCTCCGGACTCATTGATTGACTGACATGTATCCTTCTTTGTTGTTGTGTCTGTCCCTTCGGGGAAATGTCTCGCAGTGTAATGGAGTCCCTATAGCCTGCTACGACTCGTCTACGTGTAGTGATGACATTTGTGTCTCGCAACGTAATGGAGTCCTTGTAGCTTGCTATGACTCGTCTACACACGCTTGAGGCCAACACCTGCATTGCTAGGTTATGTATGCCTATTTCCGTACGGATGTGCCACTTGGGTTCTATGACTAGTCATGTCGGCCCGGGTTTTTGTTGTGTGATTGCCAGCGACATGTTCACATACGTGAGCCAAAAGACGCAAACGGTCCCCGCCAAGGTAAGGTGGCAGCCGTGGAGTACCATGCGTGAGGCCGCAAACTGATGTGGCTTGTTACAGTATGGAATCATATGACTTAGGATCGGGGTCCCGACAGCGCTGGTATTAGAGCCTGACTGACTGTAGGACTACCAAGCCAAACCGGTCGAAGTTGAGTCTAGAAACACTATAGATAAGTAGGGGAATTGATTGTGGAAGGGAACGTATGGCTCTTTTACTCCTCTTCCCAAGTTGTTCTATGGTGGGTCATTCTCATATTTTCTACGGGGATAGGAACTAGGATTCTCATCTATTGCTTAGGATGACGAGTTACTAGCCATGGACCAATAGCTAGCTTGCTTGTAAGTAAGTGCAATTATTCAAGTGTTGTTGGTGTGAAAAGTAGATGGAGAAGAGATTTGAGTCTAGATAGTCGAGTGGTTATGCCTTTCCAATCTTTTCAATTGTCTCAAAAAATTTGTTGAGCAATTACAGCCGTTATGCTGTCCAATTTCTTCTAGGATCTCTAATGTCTTTGCATCATTCTCTGTTTCAGATGCCCTCTCGTCCTTTCCATCAGGTGGTCCGTCTGACCAGGTGCATCGATGTGCCGGGTCACACAGCCGTGTTGGTTAGAGTGATGATGGAGGCTGGATATTGTTGGTACCCAGAGTACACAGTGGAGGAGCAGTATCGAGATTTCAACCAGAGTCAGTATTTGTGTACCGTTAGGATATATCCTTCATATCCTGGAGCTGCAGAGCCGCTTCACTAGACTCATGGATTGGGAGTTACCATAGATATGGGAGTTCAAGAAGCCGCCTACACTATGCTGACTATTATGAGGTTTCACCATGGTCTGTTACAGAACACGAAGTTCTGCTATGTTCCTGCTTCCATGGGAGGAGAGTATGGATATCTTAGTGTAGCCTACTTTGATCATTCTCATGAGGACCCTAGGCTGCAGGTGACCGCTCAGATGTTGGAAAATAGGGATCGTGATGCACGTGCCCTTCGCATGGAGCTCTATGCTACCCGTGCCCGTCTTTGGATAGCCTTGATGCAGTTGGCACCTTTCGTGCAGACAGGCTATGGAGACTTGGAGATGCTGAACCCATCGCGGACTCATTTGCCAGCACACAGAGACTGGCCTGATGTTGGAGGGATCACCCCACTTCGAGGACCGCTGTTGCCACCGACAAGGGGGCCAAGGACACATCCGTGTCCTTATGGTTTCCAGGGATCCTAGGCTAGAGTGTTCCAGATCCTCAGGTTCAGCTCCCAGGTCATGGGGGTAACCTGTACGAGGCATTCTACGGTGATGTTTGAGTGCGTGGATGTTAGACCTAGTATGGTAGTAGTCGTATCGCCACAGTCCTGTGTGTGTTGTGGGATATGATCAAGATCGAGAGTTGAGTTTCGGAGGTGTTGATAGATATTGTATAGGAAGCTTGTAATGCCTCCGATGAGTTGTTTCATCTCTCCCTAGTTTTTTTCAGCTTGGGTTTGTACTGAACTAAGTCATGGTGTGTATGAAACCTAATGTTCATATGGTAGATGCTTTACCATGTTGATTGGTGTTTATCCTACATGCCGTGTTGATTAGTGCATTCCTTAATTCATGTCTTAGAGTTGGTGTTCTCTATGTCTAACCTGTGGACTCTTTTCCCCGGGATGGTGGCAACTAGGAACAACCCCGTGCCTACTCCTGAGCAGGGCGAGAGTAGCCAGACAAGGCAAGAAGAGCTGCCACATGCACCATCCCTGGCGGAGGTGATGCTAGAAGCTGAAAGGAATAAGAGGGAGACAACAGGCTGTTGGAAAGAATTGTACAGAACACAGCTCATGCTCCCCGCAATGATCACCATGATGGAGTGTCACTTGGTGACTTTATCAAGCTATGTCTGCCTAAGTATCATCATTCGATCGATCCCCTCGATGCGGATGATTGGCTGACTATGTCACGCAAGATCCGAGCTGCAAATGTTTCAGAGGCCAACAGGGTGACCTTTGCGACATACTCTCTGGGGGGGACCTGCCAACTTGTGGTGGGAAAGCTATGAGGCTATGCGTCCTCAGGGACCTGCACCAACCTGGGCAGAGTTCAGTGCCGCATTCCGTCTCCATCACATCCCGGAAGGGCTGATGGATCGCAAGAGAGAGGAATTATGTGCCTTCACCCAGGGCAGATTGTCAGTGGATGCATACAGTCGCGAGTTTGGTAATCTTCCTCGCTATGCTCCAGAGGAAGTATCAACCGATGCCAAGAAACAAGCTAGGTTCTGCAAGGAAATTAATGCTGAGCTTCACCGAGATCTTCGCTTGCACGAGTGCACCACCTTCCAGGCTCTCGTCAATAAAGCCATCAATGCTGAGTCCAGACAGTCTGACTACGAGGCCACGAGGAAGCATAACCGTGATTTCAACCCCACATCGGGTTCAGGCCCTAACAAACGCCGGGTTTGGGTGCCCAATACAGCTTTGCCGGCAAGATACATTGCGAGGCCATCCTTCCAGGCACCTCGTCCAGTTCAGTCCAACCCTCCACCCAGACCATTTGGAGGACCACAAAAAAATGTTGCCCCTCGTGCTACAGTGGTGTGTTACAAGTGTGGAGAACCGGGACACTATTCTCGTGAGTGTCCCTAGAACAATGCCAAGCCCGCTGGACGCGGAAAACCAGGAAAAGCTTTCTATGTGAAACCAGCTCCTGCCCGTGGGCGAGTGAATTATGTGTCTCCTGAAGAAGACCTTGAAGATCCCGATGTCATTCTAGGTACGCATCTTGTTAATAGACATCCAACATCTGTTTTTTTTGATACTGGGCATCTCATTCATTCATCTCAGAAAGTTATGCACAGTTGCATAACAAGTCCTTCTGTGACATGCCCACTCCTTTAGTAGTTCAGACTCCTGGTTCAAAATGACAAACTTCTAGAGTGATTCATGACAATGAAATTCTGGTGGATAGACTAGTATTCCTAGCATCCTTGATAGCTCTTAAGTCTTCGGACATCAATATCATTCTTGGTATGGATTGGATCAAAGCCCACTATGCCAAGATTGATACTCATTCTAGGAATGTTCAACTTACACATCCCTCGGGTGAGATAGTTAATGTCTCTACTCGAACAACCAAGCGCCAACTATATTCTCTAAATGCTAGCTCTCTTCCAGAGTTAGAAGATATTCTGGTAGTCCGGGATTTTCCGGATGTCTTTCCAGAAGAACTGCCAGGTATTCCACATGTCAGAGATGTTGAGTTCGTGATAGAACTTATTTCAGGGACAGTCCCAATAGCCAGAAGACCCTATAAGATGGCACCCTTAGAACTAGACGAGCTAAAAACCCAACTCGATGAAGCTTTTAAGAATGGTTTCATTCGTCCTAGCTCTTCTCCTTGGGCTTGCCCCGTGCTCTTCGTTAAGAAGAAGGATGGATCGGATCGGATGGTTGTGGATTACCGAACAGTGAATTTGGTCACTATCAAGAACAAGTATCCGCTCCCCAGTATCAACGATTTGTATGATCAACTCGCTGGATCCTCTGTCTTTTCCAAAATGGATTTGAGGTTGGGATACCATCAAATCAGAATTAGAAACGGGGACATTCCAAAACCGGCCTTTGTCACTCGTTATGGCTAATACGAGTACACCGTCATGTCTTTCGGTTTAACCAATGCCCCAGCCACCTTCTCTCGTCTGATGAATTCGATCTTCATGGACTATTTGGATAAATTCATCGTGGTTTACCTCGACGACATACTCATCTACTCGAAGAACGAACAAGAACATGCCGAGCATCTAAGGCTGGTATTGATGAAACTTCGAGAGCATCGCTTATATGCCAAATTTTCCATGTGTGAATTCTGGTTGCCAGAAGTGATCTATCTGGGCCATGTGATCTCTGGAAAACGTATTGTTGTCAATCCCGAAAGAGTTCAGGCCGTCCTTGATTGGACTCAACCTGAATCGGCTAAGCAAGTTTGGAGTTTCCTTGGCTTAGCGAGCTATTGTCGCCGTTTTGTTGAGAACATCTCCAAGGTTGCGAAACCCCTGACTGAACTCCTCAAGAAATATAAAAAGTTCGAGTGGACCCCACAATGCGAGCATAGTTTTCAGGAGTTGAAAAGACGACTGACCTCTGCTCCCATTCTGGTGCCACCAGATTTTTCTAAGGACTTTATTATCTACTACGACGCCTCGCGACAAGGATTAGGTGCCATTCTCATGCAAGATCGTCATGTGATTGCATACGCATCTCGACAGTTGCGTCCACATGAGGATAATTATCCAACACATGATCTTGAGCTTGCACTTGTATTCCATGCACTAAAAACATGGCGACAATACCTTCTGGGTAATCGTTGCGAGAAATACACTGATCACCAAAGTCTGAAATATATCTTCACCCAGCCGGATTTGAATCTCAGGCAAAGACGGTGGGTAGAGTTGATTACGGATTACGACTTAGGGATAACTTACACCCCGGGAAAAGCCAATGTCATGGCTGATGCACTAAGTCGTAAGTCTTACTGTAACAATCTAATGTTATAACAAGGTCAACCGCTTCTCTATGAGGAATTCCGGAAGTTAAACCTTCACATTGTTCCTCAAGGATGCCTATCCAACCTGGTGGCGAAACCTACTCTTAAGTATCAAATCATAGCTGGCCAAAGGCGTGATAAGGGAATTTCCCGAATCAAAGAGAACCTCGTTAGCGGTCTCGCTAAGGACTTCTCTATAGATGATCAAGGTGTAGTGCTCTTTCAGGGCCGTTTAGTGGTTCCTAAGAGCCAACATCTCAGGCATCATATTCTTAAGGAGACTCGTGATTCTCCTCTCACAATTCATCCGGGTAGTACCAAAATGTGTCAGGACCTACGCCAGAGGTTCTGGTGGACTAGGATGAAGAGAGAAATTGCTCAGTATGTTGCTAACTGCGACGTTTGTCGTCATGTGAAAGCAGAACATCAAAGGCCTGCTGGCACCCTTCAACCCTTAGCTATTCCTGAATGGAAATGGGATAAAGTCGGTATGGATTTCATCACCGGTTTTCCTAGGACCAAGAGAGGGAACAATGTTATATTCGTAGTCATTGATCGCCTCTCCAAAGTGGCTCATTTTCTTCCTGTTCGTGAAAGCATTACTGCAGGTCAGCTAGCGGAGTTATATGTTTCTTGAATAGTTTCTCTTCATGGTGTTCCTTTGGAGATTAACTCAGACCGCGGAAGTATCTTTACTTCCTGATTTTGGGAAAGTTTTCAGACCGCTATGGGGACTCATCTATCCTTTAGCACTACTTTCCACCCTCAATCAAGTGGTCAAGTTGAGCGAGTCAATCAAATTGTCGAAGACATGCTTCGAGCTTGTGTTATATCTTTCGGTATGAATTGGGAGAACTGTCTTCCATTTGCTGAATTCGCATATAACAATGGTTATCACTCAAGTTTGGGCAAAGCCCCTTTTGAAGTTCTCTATGGACGAAAATGCCGAACACCTCTTAACTAGTCAGAAACCGGAGAGAGGCAACTCTTTGGTCCGGACATGATCCAGAATGCAGAGGAGCAAGTTCGCGTTATTCATGAAAAGTTGAAAACAGCCCAATCCCGTCAAAAGAGTCAATATGACCGTCATCATAAGTATGTGACCTATGAAGTTGACGAGAAGGCTTACCTTCGGGTTACACCTCTGAAGGGTACCCATCGATTCGGTATCAAAGGCAAGTTGGCTCCTCGTTACATTGGACCTTTTCGCATTCTTGCTAAACGAGGAGAGGTTGCCTACCAATTGGAACTTCCACCGCATCTTTACAAAGTTCATGATGTCTTCCACGTCTCACAATTCAGGCGTTACTTTTCGGATCCTGTCCGAGAAGTGGACCACGAAGCGCTTGATCTCCAAGATAACCTTACATACCGAGAATACCCTGTTCATATTCTCGACCAAGCTGAACGTACCACTCGGCATCGGAACATCAAGTTTCTTAAGGTTCAGTGGTCGCATCATTCTGAAAAGGAGGCGACATGGGAAAGAGAAGATCGTCTTCCACTAGAGTACCCCGCGCTCTTTCTGACGACTTCAAAATCTCGGGACGAGATTCTTTGGAGTGGGGGTGAGTTGTCACAACCCTAGAGAGTGTCCTAGGTTAGCATTGTGTTTGCATCATCATCATCATCATTACATCAATATGAAATGGGGAGAAAGAAAACAAACCCCAAGCACTTAATGGATTAAAGGAATTCAAGATAAAAGAAATTTCAACAAATCCAAAATGCCCATCAAAAATGTTCCCTATGTCTGATAATTGAGGGCATGGATATACCAGGGACCATTCTAATTATTTGAACATTTCAAATAATTTAAATTACTGATTTAAGACTTTGAAAATGATAAATAAAACATCATCATTACTACTGTTTTCAAATTAACCTGAAACTTTTTATACAAGTTTGGAATATTCAAACTTGGATATACAAAAGTTTTGGAATAATTGAAATGTTATTTGGACCTACAAAGAAATAAACAAAAGTTAGCAAAGAAAACATAAATCAGAAATAAAAAGAAAAAGGAGAAGATTACCTGTCAAGTGGGAGGCCCAGCCCAGCCCACCAGGGGTGGGAAGGTCATCTTCCACCTCGCGCCAGTAGGCATCGAGGTGGCGACCGAGCAGTCGCCGGCCTCCACCTCCTGCTTGCCACCGAGCAGGCCGTGTCCCTGCCTCCCATGCGTTTGGAAGAAGCGAGTCTTCTCTCCCCCGAGATCATTCTCCCCCTCCTTTCTCCTCTGTTTCTCTGTCCCGATCCCCTGCCGAAGGCTGCCGTCACCGGCCGTCGATTCGTCGTCGTCGCTGCCTCCCTGAGCCCGCTGACCAGCTCCCCGAAAGCACCGTGAGCTCCTCTTCCTTCCCCCTGTGCTTCCCCTCTCTCTGGCGTCCCCTAGCTAGCTGCGTCGCCGGACCCAAGAACCTCCCGCCGCCGTGGATGGTCGCGGCCCTGCGTAGAGCCCTCTGAGCTCACGTGCGCGTGCATAGTTGAACTCCTGGAGTTCCCAGGAGCTCGTAGAGCCCATCGTTGTGTCTCGCCGTGCCCTGTGTCATGTTTTGATCTGAGCCCGAGCTCCGGCCGCCGCCATGAGCTCGTTTCCGGCGAGCTCCGGCGACCCCGTGGCCTCCTGTGGTCTCCAATGGATGCGGTCGTGCACGGGCTATGCGCCGGTGGTCCCAGCGCACCGAATGGTCGCCTGTGGAAGAAACCCGATGGTCGCCGCCGTCCCTGATGGTGACCGGCGTTGAGCCGTGGGCCAACTCTGGTAGGTTTGACCCCAGGTGGGCCCTGGCTTAACTCTGTGAGTCAATGATAGGTGGGCCCCGGCCCTAATTAGTTTTAGGTTAATCTGTAATTATTTTAATCATTTGATTAGTTAAATGTGTCACTGACATGTGGTCCCAAACCTGCTAATTAAACAGAATTAGTTTAAATAGTTAATTAAGTTAACCACTTAGTGACATGTGGACCCAACATGTCAGGTTTGACTCTGGCTCGGTCAGGTGACCAGCTGATGTCAACATGACATCATGCTGATGCAATAAATCAATTTCTAGTTTAAAAATAATTCCAGAAATTATTTAAAACTTTGAAAATCATATAAATTAATCTGTAAGTCAGATGAAAATAATTTATATATGAAAATTTATCAGAAAAATCCAATGAATCCAATGGTGCTATTCTCATGCATGTTAGAGAAACCTAAATAGATGAACATGGACATTTAACATTAGGTCAATATATGGAATTTGAAATGAGAACAACTTTGAACCTATATTCAAATTCATTTCAAATTTACATGCTCACTAGTTACATTAGCTCACCCATGCATACTACTATGCCATGATCATGCATCATATTGTTGCATTTGCTTGTATTAAATGTTTTTATCTGCGTTGCGGTAGGCCCTAATCCGGAAGATACTACTCCGTACCCCGACGAAGGAGAGAACTCCTCCGCAACCCAACAAGGCAAGCAACCCCATTGATCATTCTGATAAAATCCCACTCTCTCGCTCCTGCTCTCGTTTATTGCATTAGGACAAATGATCACATGTCAGTCATACACGATAGATGATCCTATTCTTATGCATGACCTGATCTTGTCATGGTAAATAGCTAAACCTTGCAACCTAGCATACCTGGAAGATGCTTGTGCCATGATGTGCTTAGCTTACCTTGCCTGCTATGCTTGCTATGCTTAGAGTTGTGTCAGGTCTGTTTCATCTGGGTGATGAACCGAAGTGAAACAGTATTGTCCGATGTGATGAGCTCATAATGAATACGATTTGGTAAAGGTAGCGATGAGAGGCTATGTAGGAGTACATAGTGGGTTGTCTCATTGGGACCGTTCTTAGGAACTAAGTTCCGTGTTTGTGATCCAAGACTAGCTACTACCACATGCTGGGCCCTGAAATATGACCCCGCTCGACTTATCAGTCGCTTAGTCTTTGTTCCAGGTATTGCAAGTAGTTTCTGGTGTTTATAGCATGCTGGAGGCAGTGCGTAGCGCTGACCCTCGGGGTGGGTTACGACACGGTAGGCAGTGGTACGGTGTACCAAGGGTCACCTGAATGGTGGGCTTGGGAACCCTGCGCATATTGTTTGGGACCGTAGCGGAAACTTCGGCCAGAGTTTCGTGCGGGTCAGTCTCAAATAGGCGGTAGCCTGGACTAGAGGTCCTATGTGATTCACGGTCGTGGCCGACTCCTTCGCTGGGCATCCGCTTGAAGGTTGCCGGGGTGCATGGTTTATGGCACACAACGATAAGTGGAGAGAGCGTGTGTGAAGAAGTACACCCCTGCAGGGTATGAAACTATTCGAATGGACGCGTCCTCGGATATGGACTACTTGGAAAACTTATTCTGTTCATAGATAATCAGATGGCCACTTCTAAAAATATCTAGACAAGTGTGAGTACTGTGGATGGCACTCTTCCGCAAGGGGAAGGTGAATCTATGGTAGTGTATTGTGATGGAGATAGTGGACTCGTGTGCGATAACTAAAATTGTAACAAAGAGTTTAAAACTGAGTTGTGTAGGTTAGCCATGAGTCAAAGCTGGCATTCTGCATAAAGTCCACCACCCCCTTGTTGATACATGAGCATAAATAGACTAGGTCTGTTCTAAAAGACTTGCTGAGTACGATTGCACTCATCCTTGCTTAATTAATGTTGCAAAAGAGAACCGGGACCCATCAGGTGGGTTCTATCTAGACGTTGACGATGCCGAATAGCTGGTGTCCCAGCTACGATCTTGTCCGTGTGGTGGGCTGTAGATAGTCAGGCCGTGTGCCTCTTTTCTATTTTGCCGTCTGTACTCAGACAGCTTAAGTTTCCGCTGGCTTGTATGACTTTGTTTGTATGAACTTGTTTGTATGACTTGAGTGCCGGGTCATGTGACCCCTATCTGTAAGAGCATATTATGCAAGGCTCGTCCGAGCCCCTTAAATAAAAGTCATGTTGTTGTATGGTTATGTTGTGATGCCATAGTTGTATCTATGCATATCGGGCATGTCGTGCGTATGTGTGACGTGCAACGGTATGTATGGGATCCGACACCTAGTCGTGTGCCTTTAGTAGTACTCTTTACGGGAATCTGCCTCTTTGTGCTTGCACCGAGCCATGGTAGCTTGCTACTGCTCCGGACACATTGATTGACCGGCATGTATCCTTCTTTGCTGTTGTGTCTGTCCCTTCGGGGAAATGTCTCGAAGTGTAATGGAGTCCCTGTAGCCTGCTACGACTCATCTACGTGCAGTGATGACATTTGTGTCTCGCAACGTAATGGAGTCCTTGTAGCTTGCTATGACTCGTCTACACACGCTTGAGGCTGACACCTGCATTGCTGGGTCATGTATGCCTGTTTCCATACGGATGTGCCACTTGGGTTCTATGACTAGTCATGTCGGCCCGGGTTCTTTGTTGTGTGATTGCTAGCGACATGTTCACATACGTGAGCCAAAAGACACAAACGGTCCCGGCCAAGGTAAGGTGGGAGCCGTGGAGTACCGTGCGTGAGGCCGCAAAGTGATGTGGCTTGTTACAGTATGGAATCTTATGACTTAGGATCGGGGTCCCGACATTTTCAGTAGCATCATGAAGTAATTTCACAATATAAGTATCAAATAAAGCATTATTTCCATCATCAATTATAGTATACGTGTCATCATCAAAACTTGGGGAACAAAGAATATCTTATTCATCAAGCATAGCATCCCCAAGCTTGTAGTTTTGCACATCATTAGCATCACGGATATTCAAAGAATTTGTACTAAAAACATGGCGATCATGCTTTTCATTCAAGGAACAATCATGAATCTCCTTACAAATTTCTTCTTTCAACACTTCACCAAAATTTCCAGATTCATGATTTTCAAACAGAACTTCATAGAGATAATCAAGTGCACTCAACTCACTAGGAATTGGTTCATCATAATTTCGTCTTTTGAGAAGATTAGCAAGTGGATGAGGATGCATATCAATATATTTTTAGCAAGCGAATATGCAAGCAAATAGAAGGTAGATGGCAACACAAGCAAACATAGCAATGAAAAGGCGAACGGAAGAAGGGCGAACGAAAAACGCAAATAAAGAAAGGCATATATTTTTGTAAATTTTTATTTTAGAAGTGGGGGAGATGAAAATGAGAGGAAAATGCAAATAATGTAAATGCAAGAGATGATTTCGCGATAGGTACTTGGTAGATATGCTTCACTTGAATACTCCCTGCCAACAGCGCCAGAAATTCTTCGTGCTACTTCTTGAGCTTGCGTTGGTTTTTTCCTTGAAGAGGAAAGGGTGATGCAGCAAAGTAGAGATAAGTATTTCCCTCAGTTTGATAACCAAGGTATCAATCCAGTAGGAGTATCAAGATGAGGCACCAAGGGACCTGCACAAAAACAAACAAACTTGCACCCAACGCGATAAAGGGGTTGTCAATCCCTTTACGATTATTTGCAAGGTGAGATCTGATAGTGATAATAGGTAAATATAAATAATTAAATAAAGTTGCATCAAGGTATTTTTGGTGTTTTTGTATTTAGATCTGAATATATAATATGTAAAATAGACTCGGGGGCCATAGTGTTCACTAGAGGCTTCTCTCATGATAGCAAGTGTTACGACGGGTGAACAATTACTGACGAGCAATTGATAGAATCGCGCAAAGTCATGACGATATTTAAGGCAATGATCATACATATACGCATCACGTCCGAGACAAGTAGACCGATACTTTCTGCATCTACTACTATTACTCCACACATCGACTGCTATCCAGCATGCATCTAGTGTATAAAGTTCATAACAAATGGAGTAATGCCTTAAGCAAGATGACATGATGTAGAGGAATAGATTCATGCAATATGATATAAACCCCATCTTTTTACCGTTGATGCCAACAACACGATACATTCCTCGCTACCCTTTCTGTTACTCGGTGAGGACACTTCACGGTATGAACCCAAAACCAAGCACTTCTCCCATTGCAAGAACTATAGATCAAGTTGGCCAAACAAAACCCATAACTCAAAGAGACTTACAAGGATATGAAATCATGAATATAAGAAATCAGAGGAGACCCAAATAATATTAATAGATAATCTGATCATACATCCACAATTCATCGGGTCTGAACAAACACACCGCAAAAGAGAATTACATCCGATATATCTCCATGAAGATCATGGAGAACTTTGTATTGAAGATCAAAGAGAGAGAAGAAGCCATATAGTTACTAGCTATGGACCCGAAGGTCTGTGGTGAACTACTCACACATCATCGGAGAGGGAATGGTGTTGATGAAGATGGCCATCGGAGATGGATTTCCCTCCGACAGGATGCCGAAATGGTCTCCCGATTGGTTTTTGGTGGCTACGGAGGATTGCGGCGGCGAAACTTGTGATCTAGGTTTAGTTCTGGAGGTTTCTGTATTGATAGGACTAGATGGAGTCGAGAACAAGTCAGGAGGGCCCACGAGGAGGGCACGAGCCCCCAAGGCGCGCCCTAGGGGGACCGCGCCTCCCAGGCTCGTGACTCCCTCGTGCCTCCTCTCCGGTATCTTTTCCTTCTGGTATTTTTGGTATTTTCCATAAAAAATTATGGCGAAAGTTTTATTCCGTATGGACTCCGTTTGATATTCCTATCTGAAAAAGGTCAAAAACACGGAAAAAACAGGAACTGGCACTGGGCAGTGAGTTAATAAGTTAGTCCCAAAAATAATATAAAATAGCATATTCATGCATATAAAACATCCAAAGTTGATAATATAATAGCATGGAACAATAAAAAATTATAGATATATTGGAGACGTATCACTAGCCGGTACTAAAGACTTCATACATATACGCTTCGTCCGCAGCCGATCGAAGGGGCTCAATCATTTCTTTGTTTTCTCCCCAGTTCCTCTTGTTGCTCGATGCTCATCCTCCATTTTTCCAAGGATTTGTCAAGATTTAAAGGCACCCCATCTATCCAAGTGTTCATAAAGGTTAGCAACTTTGCTCCTTCATCTCTCATTGCTATATTAGCTTGTGGTATGCTCAAAGACATGTGATTTGTGGATTTTAGGTAGGTTTTGGAGGAGTGATCATTATGTGGGAGTTTATTTGATTTATATGCAATTTGAGATCAAATTATCTTGTTAGGTTGCATATGTGTAGGTGTTGTTTATTTGGTGCCTTCCCATCCCCGTCCTAACCACCGTCGATCGTCTGCATAGTCTCGTCATGGCAACTGCCACCTTGGTGAGCCTCTGGTTCTTCTTAAAACCTTTTTGTTAAAAAAAATTACCTGCATGATTTAAATAGCTGCATGTACGATTTACTTACTTGTATCATTGTTAGTTATTCTATAGTGTCATGGTTATGGTATCTGCCCACGTCGGCCCTCGTCTAGTCTATGATTCGGATGTGGTATGTCATTATCTTTTATAACTATTTCACACATCATCTAATGTCTATGACAATTAATTGTGCCACCAAATTGACATAGATGTTTTTATCTATAGGAAGTAGTTGAACCAAAAATTCCAACGTCTATGCAATTCTGCTAGAGAAATTAACACAAGTTGAAAAAGAAATTGATCATTTGAAAGAAAAATTGAAAAGATCTGAAGATGAGAAGATGGGAGTGGATTTGCGTGTTGCCTATATCGTCGATGATCACAAGAACAAGATGGCTGGAATGCGCTTGAAGCTTAGAGAGATTAGAAAATATTCCATTGATAAAGAGGCTTGGTATCATTATGTCGTTGGCTCAATTGTTACTTTAGTTGCAATTATGATCGCATTTGTTGTTGCATTTACGTGTTTTAGATAGTTGTATGTTGTTTTATGAGATGTTTGTATGAACTATAAGTACCTATTATTTGCAGTAATAACATTTGATCACTTCTAGCTCTACTTTTGGTTGTACTGTGATGATGAAGTTGTATTAATTTGGTCACTTCGATGTTGTGTAGTGAACATGAGCCGGCAATGGATGTATGATGACCTACTAAGTCCAAGGTTTCTTAATGGCCTGCATGATTTTATTCGTGTGTTTGAGGCAAACAAGCAGAATGGTTTCATGTGTTTTCCATGTCGTGACTATAAGAATGATAGGAATTACTCTACCTCAAAAACCCTTCACTACCACCTAGTGAAGTCCGGTTTCATGTCGGCCTATAGCTGTTGGACCAAGCACAAAGAAATAGGGGTTATAATGGAAGACAATGAAGAAGAAGAGGATGATGACAACTATTCTTTCGCCGATACAGCAATGGGGGAGGCTGAAGAAGAGGCATCAATGGGGGAAGCTGAAGAAGAGGCATCAGATGAGCCCGCTGATGATTTGGGTCGGGTCATTGCTGATGCAATGAGAAACTACAAAAGTGCCAAAGAGAGGTTGAAGTTGAAACGCATGTTAGAGGATCACAAGAAATTATTGTATCCAAATTGTGAAGATGACGAGAAAAAGTTGGGTACCATGCTGGAATTGCTGCAATGGAAGCCGAAGAATGGTATAACTGACAAGGGATTTCAAGAATTGCTGATAATGATAAAGAAGATGCTTCCAAAGGATAATGAAGTGCCTGAAAGTACGTACGAAGCATTGAAGGTTGTGTTCCCTCTAGGATTAGAGGTGCAGAAGATACATGCATGCCCTGATGACTACATCCTCTACCGCGGTGAGGAGTACGAGAATTTGGATGAATGCCCGGTATGCGGTTCACTACACTATAAGATCCCCCGCGATGACCTTGGTGATGTGGAGGGCGAACGACATAGGAAGAGGGTTCCTGCCAAGGTGATATGGTATGCTCCTATAATACCACGGTTGAAATATTTGTTCCAAAACAAAGAGCATGCCAAGTTGTTGCGATGGCACAAAGAAGAACGTAAGAAAGATGGGATGCTGAGAGCACTCGCGGATGGGTCGCAGTGGAGAAAAATTTAGAGGGAGTTCGAGGACTTTGCAGCTGATGCAACGAACTTCCGGTTTGGTCTGAGTAAATACGGCATGAATCCCTTTGGGGAGTAGAGCTCCAGTCACAACACCTAGCCCGTGACTCTATGTATATACAACCTTCCTCCTTGGTTGTGCATGAAGAGGAAGTTCATTATGATGCCAGTGCTCATCCAAGGCCCTAGGCAACCCGACAATAGCATTGATGTATACCTAAGGCCACTAGTTGATGATCTTCTACAGTTGTGGAAAAATCCAGGTGTACGTGTGTGGGATGCTCACACATAGAAGGAAATTGACCTACGAGCTTTGGTGTTTGTAACCATCAATGATTGGCCTGCTCTTAGTAACTTTTCAGGACATACAAACAAGGGATATAATGCATGCACGCATTGTTTAGATGATACTAAAAGTATATATTTGGATAAATGTAAGAAGAATGTGTACCTGGGACATTGTCGATTTCTACCGATCAAGCATATCTTAAGAACGGCAGGCAACCATTTCAAAGGTGAGCCAAATAACCGGAAGAAGCCTGCCTCCGTACTGGTGAATATATCTTTTATATGGTCAAGGATTTATAGGTAATCTTTGGAAAGGGTCCTCGCGGACAATCTGTTCCGAATGATGCCAATGGACACGCACCGATATAAAAAAACAAATCTATTTTGTCGGAACTTGAATATTGGAAAGCCCTAGAGGTCCGCAATGCAATCGATGTGATGCATGTGACGAAGAATCTTTGTGTGAACCTGCTAGGCTTGTTGGGCGTGTATGGAAAGACAAAAGTTCCTCCGGAGGCATGGGAGGACAATCAAAGAATTAACGGAAAAGATGGCATGCCTCCAAAGCAGTATCAAGGTCCTACCAGCTACGCTCTTACGAAAGAAGAGAAGGAAATTTTTTTTGAATACCTGCTCAGTATCAAGGTCCCGTCTGGCTTCTCGTTGAATATAAAGGGAATAATAAATATGGCAGGGAAATTGTTTCAAAATCTAAAGTCTCATGACTGCCACGTGATTATGACGCACTTACTTTCGGTTGCACTTAGGGGCCTTCTATCGGAAAATGTTCAATTAGCCATTTTGAAGCTATGCGCATTCCTCAATACAATTTCTCAGAAGGTAACTGATCTAGAAATCCTGCCAAGGTTACAGAATGACCTGGTCCAATGTCTTGTCAGTTTCGAGTTGGTGTTCCCTGCATCCTTCTTCAATATTATGACGCACGTTCTAGTTCACCTAGTAGAAGAGATTAACATTCTGGGTCCTGTATTTCTACATAATATGTTCCCCTTCGAGAAGTTCATGGGAGCAATAAATAAATATGTTCATAACCGTGCTAGGCCAGAAGGAAGCATCGCCAAGGGATATGGAACAAAGGAGGTTATTGAATTTTGTGTTGACTTTGTTCCTGACATTAAGCCGATTGGTTTTCCTGAATCGCGGCATGAGGGGAGACTGGGTGGATAAGGCACATTAGGAAGGAAAGAAGCAATAAATATGGACGAGCATTCTTTCACGCAAGCACACTACACGGTTCTAAAAAATTACACCTTGGTGACTCCATATATGGAGGAACACAAGGATATTGTACGGTCCAAGAACCCGGAGCAGTCTGACTCTTGGATTGAACGTAAAAACATGGAGGCTTTTGCCGGTTGGTTGAAAACAAAGCTCATCAATGACAACGATGTTCCAGATGAACTGTACTGGTTGTCGAACACACCAATTTTGACTGTAACGACTTTCAAAGTGTACGGGATAAATGGGAATACATTTTACAAGACCTCCCAACATAAAAAGAGCACCAACCAAAATAGTGGTGTCCACTATGATGCAACCAACTTTCAAGACACATATTATGGTTACATAGAGGAGATGTGGGAACTTGACTATGGACCTGATCTTAAGGTCCCTTTGTTTTGGTGCAAATGGGTCAAATATACTGGAGGGGCTACAGGTAGACCCGCAGTAACGAATGACAACAGTGGATCTCAACAATCTTGGATACACAGACGACTCATTCGTCCTAGTCAATGATGTGGCTCAGGTTTTCTTTGTGAAGGACATGTCTAGCAAACCGAGGAGAAAAAAAGATAAGGAAGCGAATACACCATTCGATGAGCCAAAGCACCACATAGTTCTTTTAGGGAAAAGAAATATTGTGGGAGTGGAGGACTAGATAGACATGTCAGAAGATTATGAAAAGTTTCATGAAATCCCTCCCTTCAGAGTGAAGACTGACCCAAGCATCCTGCTAAATGATGAAGATTCTCCATGGTTACGGCACAATCATAAGCAATGGACAAACACGCAGAAAAAGTCTTACACCGCGAGATCCCTCTCTGGGATGTGACCGGCTTCACCATCATCACTTTCTATGTGAACAACATGCATGCATTTTCTAGCATGGTATCTTTATAACAGTTTGTACACGAAGTGTAATAGTAACCCTCTCAACTCTTTAGAAGTTGCTATGTGGGTGAAGTTATGATGTCGTGCCTAGTTACAACCTTTTCATAGTTCATTTGTACTGCTTTTCAAATTCAGGGTCATTTAGCTCAAAATAAATCATTAAATGCATGAAAAATGTCATATGAAGTGAGAAAGGGTTGAAAATTGATGATGTGCCTTTGAATGGTGCGTATTTAACACACAAAAAGTATGGAGTTAAAATAAGTTATTAAAAATGAAATCCCTTTTTAATAGATGAGTTTTCGTCCGAAACCCTCATACTTGGAAAGAGATTGTCCAATTTGTAAACGAAGTGCATCCAGTTTTTGTCGTTACCCTATCAACTCTTTAGAAGATGCTACGTGGGTGAAACTATGATGTCATACCAAGTTACAACCTTTTCAGTGTTCATTTGTACTACTTTTCAAACTCACGGTCATTTAGCTCAAAATAAATCATTAAATGCATGAAAAATATCAAACAAAGTCAGAAAGGGTTGAAAATTGATGATGTGCCTTTGAATGGTGCATATTGAACACACAAAAAGTATGGAGTTAAAATAAGTTATTAAAAATGAAATCCCTTTGTAATAGATGAGTTTTCGTCGGAAATCCTCATACTTCAAAAGAGATTGTCCAATTTGTATACGAAGTGCATCCAGTTTTTGTCTTAACCCTCTGAACTCTTTAGAAGTTGCTATGTGGGTGCAATTATGATGTCATGCCAAGTTACAACCTTTTCAGAGTTCATTTATACTGGTTTTCAAACTCGAGATATGACATTTCAAATGCCATTTAATCAAGTTATCTTATACAACAGTTGAAGTTGTTCAAACATGCATGGAAATGCCATAAATAGATTCTTTTTATTTTTCTGATATTTTTTCATATATTATTAATTTCCATTGGAGTCATAGATATTTTGCTACGATTTTTTAATGTTTCAGTGTTTTTCTGAAAATAATAATGAATAATAAATTAAAAATCTTTAGTACCGGTGCGAGCCACGCACCGGTACTAAAGGTCCACCGCCCCGTGCATTTTTTGGGGAGGACCTTTAGTACCGGTGCGTGGCTCGCACAGGTACTAAAGGTCCTCCACGCCTAAATAGTGGAGGACTCGTCCCGGTGCGAGCCGTGCACCGGGAGAAGTCACTTGCACGCCGCGAGGCTACCGGAATCAGCCGTCGCCACCGATAGCCGCCCCGACACCGCGCGCCGCCCCAAGCCTGCCGCCCCTACCCCACCGCTCTGACGCCGCCCGCAGCCCCGCCGGCCGCCCCTGCCCCTACCGCCGGCCACCACCACCCCTGTCGTGGCCGCCGTGAGCCTGCCCTCTTTTTTTTGAGGTTTAATTTAGATTTTGTTTAATTTAGATTTTGTTTAGTATAGGTTTTGTTTAGTTTAGATTTTGGTTAGTTTAGGGTTAGTTTAGGTTTAATTTAGTTTATATTTAGATTTTCTTTAGTTTAGGTTTAGTTTAGGTTTAATTTAGTTTAGATTTTGTTTAGTTTAGGTTTAATTTAGGTTTAATTTAGTTTAGGTTTAGTTTAGTCTTAGGTTACTTTAGACCCCCCTGCTAGATTTTGTTTAGGTTTATTTAGATTGTCGGGGGCCGAATCGAGGGGAAAAGGACTCGAGTATCGACCCCGACACGACATCACCGACAACCTGACCCCCGACACGGCACCCTCGACACCTTGACCCCGACACGACACCCCCCGACACCCCGACCCTGACACGACACCCCGACACCAAGACACGGAACCCCTGACCACAACACAGAACCACGACCCCGACGCAACACCCCCGATACTCCAACCTCAACTCGACAACCCGACACCTGACACGGCACCCCCGACCACAACACAGCACCCCTACCCCGACACGACACCCTCGACACCCCGACACAACACCCCCGACACCCCGACCCTGACCACGACACATCACTCCTATTTAGTTAGTTAGTTAGTTAGGTTATCAGGTTAGTTTAGTTAGTTAGGTTAGTTTAGTAAGTTAGTCAGTTAGGTTCTTAGGTTATTAGGGTATGTGTTAATTTTGTTAATTTTGTTAGATGCTAAGTGTTATTTAATTTATTAAATGCTAAGTGTTATTTAATTTGTTAAGTTTTATTTAATTTGTTTTCATAATTAAGTGTTTCTTCTCGACATCGACGATGCCGATCCCGCATCCTCGTTGTCGTGTCACCGAAGGAGGTCACTTGCTTGAGCCGAGGGGCCCTGTCAGGGACTGGGTTCCGCCGGGCTGGTACTGGGATGTGTTTCCTTCCGGGCGGCGCAATTTGGTGAGGAGCCAGCCTGTCGTCAACCCGGAGGTTCTGTGGTGGCAACCGCATGGGCCACGGACGATTCAGAGGCTTGAGTCCCCCGTGGAGGTGGTACAGTACCATGTTAGCAAGGAGAACGAGCACGTTCGTTGCTACATGGCAGCTTGAGTCGCCCGAGGAGGCAAGGTCAATAATGCTAGCAAATCAGAGTGAGCACGTCCGTCACTACCGCCGCCTCAATAATGCCAGCAAATCAGTAGTAGAAAACTGAGATTTCATCCAGAGCACTAGCTAGCTAGTCCCGACCGTGTTTTGGGCCTTAAGTTGTAAGTCCAGAATATATAAGGATGTGTAATTCCATTTGTATATATACTGTGTATAAGATATTGTATATTATATTACATATATATATATATTTATTAACTTTTGTAATTAATGTTTACAGTATGTAGCACCATTAAATAAATTTGAAATGAATGGAAAACACAACAAATATAGAGGGGAACTAAAACCTAATTAAATGTGGAAGAAAGAAACAGAACACTTAGTACCGGTTGGTACCACCAGCCCATGCAGGCAGCCACGTGGTGGGCCTTTAGTACCGGTCCGTGGTCCAACCGGTACTAAAGGTCTGGACCTTTTGTCCTGACCATTTAGTACCAGCTGGGGCACCGGTACTAAAGGCACATCCCGACCGGGACTACTGATCAACATTCTACTAGTGATCACGGACCTTGTCCGTATACTTCCTACCATTATCTTTCAACTCTATTTTCTCTGGGAACATATAAAAATTCAAGGGAGCTACAATGCGAGCTAGTAATCTACAACATAAGTTGCAAAGACATTTTGCCTATGTTCATCATAATGAGTTTAGTTAATCATGTCTCTTAAAAACTCCCACTCAAATTGACATCTGGTCATTCGAGTATCACATGATCCAAATCCACCAACTCAAGTCCGATCATCACGTGAGTTGAGGTGGTTTAATGGTGAACATAGAGTGTTCAACCTTTTGGTCTCTTGTGTTCCGAGGCCATGTATGTACATGCTAGTCTCGTCAAGTTTAACCCGAGTGTTCTGCACGCGCAACACTGGCTTGCACCCATTTTATGTGAACGTAGAGTGTATCACACCCGATCATCACGTGGCGTCTCGGAACGACGAACTTTCGCAACGATGCACACTCGGGGAGAACAAAATTTATCTTGAAATTTAAGTGAGGGATCACCTTATAATGCTATTGTCGTCCTAAGCAAAACAAGGTGCATAAAGGATTAACATCACATGCAAATCATAAGTGACATGATATGTCCATGAACTTGTGCTTTTGATCTCCATCTCGATTGCACCAGCATGATTTCCATCATCACCGTCATGACACCATGATCTCCATCAACGTGTCGCCATCGGGGTTGTTGCGCCCACCATGCTTCTACTACTATTGCTACGGCTTAGCGATAAAGTAAAGCATTACATAGCACTTAATGATCGACACGCAGGTCATACAATAATTAAAGACAGCCCTATGGCTCCTGCCGGTTGCCGTACTCATCGGCATGCAAGTCGTGATATTCTATACAAAACATGATCATGTCATACGTCCCATATATATCATCATGTAATTGGCCATATCATATCACAACATAACGTGCAAAAATAAGTTAGACATCATCTAATTGTTGTTGCATGTTTTACGTGGCTGCTATGGGTATCTAGCAAGAACAGTTCCCACCTACGCATAAACCACAATGGGGATACTCAAATTGCTATTCAACCTTCTTAAGGAATGCCTTTGTCGAATCCGATCCAACTAGAGTACGAGAGACAGACATCCGCCAACCGTCTTTGTGCAACAAAGTTACACATTGGTCGATGGAACCGGTCTCTCGTAAGTGTATGAGTAAGGTTGGTCCAGGCCGCTTCATCCCACAATACCGCTGAAGCAAAACACGACAAAGGGAGGAAGCAATCTGAGCATCCACGCCCACAAACTCCTTTGTGTTCAACTCGTGACCTCATCTATACATAGACCTAGCTGTGATACCACTGCTAGGGAACGTTGCATGGGAAACAAAAAAATTCGTATGCACACGCAAGATCTATCCATGGTGATGAGCATCTACGAGAGGGAGAGTGGATCTACATACCCTTGTAGATTGCTAAGTGGGAAGCGTTAAGAAACGCGGATGATGTAGTCGAACGTCTTTGCGATCCAAATCTCCGAGCATCCCATGATCCAATCACGATCCATCTTGCGATCCAATCATGATCCGTCTCGCGATCCCACCACGATCTGTCACATGATTAAATCATGAATCATCTCGCGGTCTTGATCATGGACCTTCCTATCTAGCGCCGAACAGACGACACCTCCATGTTCAGCACACGTACATCTCGCTGATGATCTTCGCCTTCTTGATCCAGAAAGAGGCAGCGGGGAGGTAGATGAGTTCTTCTGCGGCGCGACAGCGTGGCAGCGATGGTGGTGGAACTATTCCAACAGGGCTTCGCCTAAGCACCTCTGAAACGATCTAGAGGAGAAACTACGATCTAGAGGAGAGGGTAGCACGTGGCTGAATTATGTGTCTCAAAACCATCCAAACCTCTATTATATATCGTACGAGGGAGGGAGGAGGCTTGGAGCCCCAAGGGGACAACCCTTGGCCTTGGCACAAGGAGGAGAGGAGTAGTCCTCCTCCAATCCTAGCAGGATTAGGACTCCTCCTTCCCACTTGGAAACTCATTCCACCTTGGGTTTTTTCCCTCTCAAACCTCATGGGCTTTAGTGGATGCCTTGGCCAGCCCACTAGGGGCTGGTTTGTCTCCTCCAACAGCCCATGAGGCCCCTCGGGCGGTGACAACCCTCCCGATGGTCCCCTGGTACCCTCACGGCACTCCCGGAACACTACCGATGAGCCCGAAATTTTTCCGGTGACCAAAACAGGACTTCCTATGTATCAATCTATATCGTTGGGCCATTCTGGAGCTCCTCATGATGTCCAGGATCTCATCTGGCACTCTGAACAACCTTCGGTCACCACCATACATAAATCTACTATACCGAAATGTCACGGAACCTTAAGTGTGTAGACCCTGCTGGATCGAGAACTATGTAGACATGACCGAAACACCTCTACGGTCAATAAGAAATAGCAGGACCTGGATGCACATATTGGTTCCTAGATATTCTAGGAAGATCTTTATCAGTCGAACCTCTATGTCAAGGATTCAGTTAATCCCGTATGATGTTCGCTTTCTTCTTCTGTATGCTACTTGCCCGAGATTCGATCGTCGGTATCTCTATACCTAGTTCAATCTTGTTACTGGAAAGTCTCATCAGCAATTTCGTAATACAAGATCTTGTGGTTAACACTTTAGTCACATTTCTTGCAAGGCTTTTTGTGATGTTGCATTACCGAGTGGGCCCCGAGATACCTCTCCGTCACACGGAGTAACAAATCCCAGTCTTGATCAATACCACGTCGACAGACAGCCTCGAACATATCTGTAGAGCACCTTTATAGTCACCCAGTTTTGTTGCGACATTTGATACACACAAGGTACTTCTCCGGTGTCAGTGGGTTGCATGATCTCATGGTCAAAGGAACAGATACTTGACATGCAGAAAATTATAGCAATAAACTATCACGATCATATGATATGTTTATAGTTTGGGTCTTTTCCATCACATCATTCTCCTAATGTTGTGATCCCGTTATCAAATGACTTCTCATGTCCATGGCTAGGAAACCTTGACCATCTTCGATCAACGAGCTAGTCTACTTGAGGCATACTAGGAACACAATGTTTGTCTATATACCCACACATGTATTTGAGTTTCCAATCAATACAATTATAGCATGGATAATAAACGATTGTCACGAACAAGGAAATATAATAATACCTAATTTATTATTGCCTCTAGGGCATATTTCCAGCAGTCTCATGAGTTGAATTTCTCTAAATTTCATAGGCAACCCGATGAAAAAGAATTGCCTAGTAAGGATGAAATTATTGGTCTGGCCTCTATTGATGTGCCTCCTACTAATCCTTTAGAGCAATATTTTCTAGACCATGAAAATGACATGCTGATAACCTACAAGTATAGGCGATCGCAACAGTTTTCGTGGATAGAGTATTCAACCCAAATTTATTGATTCGACACAAGGGGAGCCAAAGAATACTCTCGACTATTAGCAGTTGAGTTGTCAATTCAACCACACCTGAAAGATTTAGTACATGCAGCAAAGTTTTAGTAGCAAAGCTGTATGATAGTAACGGTAAAAATGGTAACAATAGCAGTAGTGATTGGTATAGCAAGTGTGACAGCAGTAAGAGTAAAGTAACTAAGCAAGGACCAGTATAGGAAAAGCTCGTAGGCTTTGGATTAGTGATGGATAATTATGTCGGATGGCATTAATCATGTAACGGTTATAACTTAGGGTGATATGTAAATAGCTCCAGTTCGTCAATGTAATGTAGGCATGTATTCCGTATTTAGTCATACGTGCTTATGGAAAAGAACTTGCATGACATCTTTTGTCCATCCCTCCCGTGGCAGCGGGGTCCTAATGGAAACTATGGGATATTAAGGTCTCCTTTTAATAGAGAACCAGAACAAAATATTAGCACATGGTGAATACATGGAATCCTCATACTATGGTCATCTACGGGAGTGATTCCGGCTATTGTCACTCCGGGGTTGCCGGGTCATAACACACAGTAGATGACTACAACTTGCGAGATAGGATCAAGAACACATATATAATGATGAAAACATAATAGGCTCAGATCTGAAATCATGGCACTCGGGCCCTAGTGACAAACATTAAGCATATCAAACTAGTAGCAACATCAATCTTAGAACATAGTGGATACTAGGGATCAAACCCCATCAAAACTAACTCAATTTCATGATAGATCTCATCCAACCATCACCGTCTAGCAAGCCTATGATGAGATTACTCACGAACGATGGAGAGCATCATGGAATTGGCGATGGAGGACGGTTGATGATGATGACGGTGTCGATTTCCCCTCTCCGGAGCCCAGAACAGACTCCAGATCTGCCCTCCCGAGGAAGAACAGGCGTTTGCGGCGGCTTCATATCGTGAAACGCGATGAACTCTTCTCTCCGATTTTTATCTGGGCGAGAGAGGTTATATGGAGTTGGAGATGAGGTCGGAGGAGCCATGTGGGCCTCACGAGCCTGCCAGGCACGCCCTAGGTGGGGCGCCTGCAGGGTTCGTGGCCCACTGGCAGCGTATCTTCAGTTGATTCTTTCTCTGGTATTTTTATATATTCCATAAAAAATCCTCGTAAGTTTCCAGGTCATTCCGAGAACTTTTATTTCTGCACAAAAACAACACCATGGCAGTTCTGCTGAAAACAACGTCAGTCCGGGTTAGTTTCATTCAAATCATGCAAATTAGAGTCCAAAACAAGGGCAAATGAGTTTGGGAAAGTAGATACGTTGGAGACGTATCACATGCATATGGATGAAAGGAATGAAATAGATAGGATTTTCTTTGATCAGCATCCTATGCTTAAACACAACTTGCCTGTTGAAATACTTGGGGATCCTCCTACACCCAAGGGTGATCCCGTGTTTGAGCTTAAACAATTACCAGATACTCTTAAACATATCCTCTTATTATTAGTGATAACCTTTCAGAACATGAAGAAAAGAGGTTATTGAAAACTCCGAGGAAGCATCGTGCTGCTATTGGATATACTCTCGATGATCTTAAGGGCATTAGTCCCACTCTATGTCAGCACAAAATTAAAATGGAACCTGATGCTAAACTAGTTGTGGATCATCAACGACAACTAAATCCTAAAATGAAATAAGTGGTAAGAAATGAAATATTAAAGCTTCTTGAGGCAGGTATCATTTACCCTATTGCTGATAGTAGATGGGTTAGTCCCGTTCACTATGTCCCTAAGAAACGAGGTATAACCGTAGTTCCTAATGATAAAAATGAATTGATCCTATAGAGAATTGTTACAGGCAATAGAATGGTAATTGATTTTAGGAAATTGAATAAAGCTACTAAAAAACATCATTACCGTCTACCTTCTATTGATCATATGTTAGAAAGATTATCCAAACACACACATTTATGTTTTCTAGACGGTTATTCTGGTTTCTCTCAAATACCCGTGTCAAAAGAGGACCAGGAGAAGACCAGCACCTTTACCTGCCCTTTTCGTACCTTTGCTTATAGACATATGCCTTATGGTATATGAATTGCACCTGCTACCTTCAAAGATGTATGACTGCTATATTCTCTGATTTTTGTGAAAGGATTTTTGAGGTTTTCATGGATGATTTTCCGTTTACTCAACTTCTTTTGATGATTGTTTGAGCAAGCTTGATCGAGTTATGCAGAGATGTGAAGAAACTAATCTTGTCTTGAATTGGGAGAAGTGCTACTTTATGGTGAATGAAGGCATTGTCTTGGGAAATAAATTTTCTGAAAGAGGTATTGAAGTTGATAAGGCTAAAGTTGATGCTACTGAAAAAATGCCGTGTCCTTCGGATATTAGAGGTATAAGAAGTTTGCTTGGTCATGCTGGTTTCTATAGGAGATTTATTAAAGATTTCTCTAAGATTTCTAGGCCTCTCACTAATCTTTTGCAAAAATATGTTCCATTCATTTTTGATGATGATTTTGTAGAAGCTTTTGAAATTCTCAAGAATGCTTTGATTTCTGCACCTGTTGTTCAACCACCCGATTGGAACCTATACCCGTTGAAATTATGTGTGATGCTAGTGATTATGATGTTGGTGTTGTTCTAGCACTAGTGCAGAACTGGCCTATTGTCGCGGTTGGTAAGGGCCTTTAGTGCCGGTTCTCGAACCAGCACTAAAGGGTGGGGACTAAAGCATACCCCCCTTTAGTGTCGGTTCAACACGGCCCGGCATCAAAGGCCCTCCATGTGGCATCCGACAGCGCCATGGGCTGGTCCCCGTTGGTAACACCAACCGGAACTAAAAGTATTTAGTTTTTTTAGATTTTTTTATCCTTTTAATTCTCAAGGGGTTTATGAATTAATTATGGTTTAATTATCCTTTTAATTTTATGTTTTCCATTTAATTAATTTTCATTTCAAACATATATTACGCTACTACGTACATATTGTAGACACGTTGTGCATGCACATATATATAAATATAATAGAATTTCTCATAGAACTGCGATCATATATATATATATATCATCGAATTGCTAGTACAACGACCATTTCTGTGTGTGTGTGTGTGTGTGAATGGTAGTTGTACTAGCAATTCGATTATATATATATATATTAATATACACACACAATTTCTCCTAAAATTTGAGGATCATTACATATATATCTGCATGCCCCGCAGAAATGCAGCTAATCCCCGGAGATCTTGTAATGGTATTCTCCATTGGGATCTATGACGTGGTCGAGCAGAAATCCAGATAATTCCTCTTGAATTGCTCGTACCCGAGCCTCTGGTATGAGCTGGCCCCGCATCTTCGTCAGCTACAAGATGGAGATCAAGATGAATATATTTGTTGTATGTATATATATTAGCTAGATCATGATCAAAAAAATTATAGATAGTGTTCTGGCCAACGTCCCCAAAGATTTCTTTCATTTCTGCTCCTTTCAAACATGATCATGCGAATGCTCTCGCAAACGTAGAACGTATCCGCATAAACTATTCCCCTACTCTTGCACCATGCACTTTTACGAGAATAAAATTCAATCAGGTAATAATTAATCAAGAAATATAATGGTATTGAAACTAGAATCAAAGAGATGCACGGATGTAGCTAGCTAGCTAGTAGTACTTAATTACCTTGGGTCACACCCATTTCAGTTCATGTGCCTAGTCGCCTGGGACCTGTTTGATGAACTTGGCCCAAGCCCTGCCCGCTGGCAAAGAAAATGAATAAATGAGTTATTAACTAGTTGATATCAGGAAATGAAGTTATTAAAGAGGCCGACATTGTGCGATAATGATTGAAATTACCTCTCGAGCAGCCCCCTCATGATTGTGTATTTGTATGGATCCTTTAATAGCGAGTAGAATACTTGAACTTTCCCTTGTCAACTTCAATGATTAACAAGATCCAGTGGTAACTAAATAACTCATCAACAACACTTATTAACATCTAGTAAGCAACAATAGAACTTGTAGTACAAGCTATATATATATATATATATATATATATATATATAGTAACACTCACCCGAAGTTTTTGGTTGGGTGTTTAGATGGATCAAAAATTCTAGAATTTTTTTCTCGGTGTCTTTTCTCGTATATGAAGTTTCCCAATTCTTTCTATTAATCGTATTTGGGTCAATGAACCCAATGCCATCGCGTCCAGCTTGTTTCATTTCATACATCTTCATTCTGCACAAAACCACACAAACGAATATAGTGAGGATAATTCCAGGTAATGAACGAGAGCACAACTAGCTAGAGACTTAAATTATAGAAAGAAATCACTTACAGACCATAGCAACTGACTAAAGATTTGTCGAGTGCGTCTTGATTGAATAACAGAAACAACTCTGCATAATGAATCCACACATCGTTTTTATTGAAGAAATGCATCTCTTGGACTCTCACCATGAGGGATTGTTCATTGGTATTTGTTGTTATTTGCATGTACCACGTATGCAATTCATACATTCTCGGTGGTAGAAGCTTGACATCTTCTGTCTTGACCAGAGGTTTGCCGCAGGCATATTGATATTTTACTTCTGACTCTTTAAGCATGGGCATTTCCTCAAGGCGTAGGAGTTGTTCAATTGTGACACCGACCTCTTTATCCATTCTAATATGGTCTTCGGTTATTTCTGGCTGACCGGCGGTACTCACAGCTGTTTGTACAATGAGTGGGGGATCGATTGCGCTGCTTGTTCTCCCAGCCGGGGGATAGTTTGCCCGCTTTTTTGCCAACTCCTTGGCTCAAGCTCGAGCTCGACTCCTTTTGTCCTGCAACATAAGACTTCTTGATAGACCGCACATAGTCACTGTCCTTCTGAGCCGGTCAAGCCATATCGATGAAGTGTTGTGAGACATGCTTAGAGACTTTCTCCTTTGGCGGCTGGGGCGGTTTCAGTTCAAAACGGGCCTTCAATTTGGCATCCACTTCGCTGTCGAGTTCCTCGTCGGTCAGGTGGTAAGGCAACTTCGGAAGAGACTTGAGGCTTGGACCATATTTGCTGGAGTTCAAATAACTTACAAGGATGAAATGCCTTTGTAACAGGCAAGTTTTTGTCCGGAACTATGATACTTCAAAAGAGATTGTCCATTTTGTACACGAAGTGCATCCAGTTTTTGTCGTAACCCTCTCAAATTTTTATAACATGCTATGTGGGTGAAATGATGATACCATGCCAACTTTCAACCTTTTCAGAGTTCATTTGAAGTGCTTTTCAATTTCAGGGTTATTTTGCTAGAAAAAATAGTAAATGCATGAAGAATAGCAAATGAAGTCTGAAAGGGTTGTAAATTGATGGCCTCCCTTCGAACACTACATACTGAACGCACACGAAGTCTGGAGTTGAAATAAGTTAAAAAATGAAATGCCTTTTGTAACAGGCGTGTTTTCTCCCGAAACCCTTATTCTTCGAAAGAGATTGTCCATTTTGTACATGAAGTGCATCCAGTTTTTGCCGTAACCATCTTAGCTTTTTATAACATGCTATGTGGGTGAAATGATGATACCCTGCCAACCTTCAACCTTTTCGGAGTTCATTTGAAGATCTTTTCAATTTCAGGGTTATTTTGCTGGAAAAAATAAGCAAGTGCATGAAAAATAGCAAATGAAGTCGGAAAGTGTTGAAAAGGGATGATGTGGCTTCAAATGGTGCGTACTGAATGCAGAAAAATTCTTGAGTTCAAATATGTTCAAAAAATTGAAATCCTTTTGTAACAGACTTGTTTTCGTCCGATAAAAGTTATATAAGTACACTTGATATTATATAAAATTTATGCAACTAAAATTATCAATGTTTTTTAAAAACATTAATAGAAAAAAGAATATTCATACAATATTTTTTGTTAAAAACTTTTAATATGCAAAAAATAGCAAAAGTGAAAATGTATGCACATATAGAAAAAATCAACCTAAATTCAAAATGCTACTTAGGCGCCTGACTAGCATTTTGAATTTTGGTCAAATTTCCTGTATAAGGGCATCTGTTTTAAATTTTAGAGGAGCTCAATGTAACAGCTGCGACGGGGCTTATAAACAGGTCCGGGCAACCTTCGCTTGGCGAGGTGGGACAAAACTCCCACCACACCGCTATGCAAGGCCATTGGTCCCGATTGGTGGCTCCAACCGCGACTAAAGGTTATCCTATAGTCACAGTTGGGGCCAACAACCGAGACTAAAGGTTCCCGTGGGGCCCCAGGCTGACGCCAGCTTGCCACCACACCTTTAGTGCCGGTTGGAGCCACAAACCGGGACTAAAGGTCCGTAATGAACTGGCACTAATGATCCCCATCACGAACCGGCACTAATGATCACATTAGTGCCAGTTCAAAAGTCAACTCAAACTAATGATGCGGACAAAAGGTCGGTTTTCTACTAGTGTAGGACAAAGAGTTGATAAGAAATTAAATGTTATTCATTATGTGAGCAAAACTCTAGACATTGCTCAAAGAAACTATGCTACCACCGAAAAGGAATTTTTAGCAGTTGTGTTCGCTTGTAATAAGTTTAGACACTGTATTGTTGATTCTAAAGTAACTGTTCACAATAATCATGCTTCTATTAAATATCTCATGGAAAAGAAAGATGCTAAACCTAGACTTATTAGCTGGGTTATTCTGCTACAAGAATTTGATTTGCATATTGTTGATAGAAAGGGTGCTAATAACCCCATAGCACATAACTTGTCTTGGTTAGAGAATGTCCTTAATGACCCACTACCTATTGATGATAGCTTTCCTAACGAACAATTGGCTGTCATACATGCTTCTCGTAATGCTCATTGGTATGCTGATTATGCTAATTACATTATCGCTAAATTAAACCGCCTAGTTTCACATACCAACAAAAGAAAAAGTTATTCTATGATTTAAGACATTACTTTTGGGATGACCCGTAGTTTTATAAAGAAGGAGTAGATGGTGTTATTAGACGTTGTGTACCTAAGCATGAACGGGAACAAATCCTATAGAAGTGGCATTCTGAGGCCTATGGAGGAGACCACGCTAGAGATAGAACTGTATATAAGGTATTACAATCTGGTTTTTATTGGCCTAGTCCCTTCAAGGATGCTCATAAGCTTGTCTTGCCTTGTGATGAATGTCAAAGAATTGGCAATATTAGTAGAACTCAGAAAATGCCTATGAATTACTCTCTTGTTATTAAACCATTTGATGTTTGGGGTCTTGATTATACGGGACCTTTTCCAACGTCCAACGGGTATACTCATAGTTTACTTGTTGTTGATTATGTTACTAAGTGGGTAGAAGCTATTCCAACTAGTAGTGCTGATCATTACACCTCTATTAAGATGCTTAAAGAACTTATTTTCCCTAGATTAGGAGTCCCCGGATATCTAATGACTGACGGTGGTTCACATTTTATTCATGGTCCTATCCATAAATTGCTTGCTAAGTATGATGTTAATCATAGAATTGCATATCCTTATCATCCTTAGTCTAGTGGTCAAGTTGAATCAAGCAATTGAGAAATTAAATTGATCTTGCAAAAGACGGTTAATAGATCTAGGAAGAATTGGTCTAAGAAACTTGACGATGCATTATGGGCTTATAGAACTGCTTACACGAATCCTATGGGTATGTCTCTGTATAAAATGATTTATGGTAAACCTTGTCACTTACCTCTAGAGCTAGATCATAAATCTTATTGGGCAATCAAAGATCTCAACTATGATTTACAACTTGCTGGTGAGAAGAGGATATTCGACATTATCTCACTTGATGAATGGAGAACTCAGGTCAATGAGAATGCCAAGCTATTTAAAGAGAAAGTTAAGAGATGGCATGATAAAAGGATACAAAACTGTGAATATAATGTAGGTGATCATGTCTTGTTATAAAATTATCGGTTAAGATTTTTTGCAGGAAAACTTCTCTCTAAATGGGAAGGACCATACATCATCGAGGAAGTATATCGCTCCGGTGCAATCAAGATCAACAATGCCGAAGGCACAAATACGAAGGTGGTAAATGGGTAAAGAATCAAAAATTATATCTTAAGTACTCCCATTAATGTTGAAACCAATGTTATCAATACCATAACTCCCGAAGAAATATTAAGGGGACTTGCCGGAACATTTCAGACTCCGGAAAGGAATAGGTACGTGGTATGGTAAATAAACCGACTCCAAAAGTTTCCCAATGGAAATTTTATTCAGTTTTGGACTATTTAAAAAATTAGGAAAATAAAGAGCAGTCTGAAGGATGCATCGGGAGGCGACAAGCCTGCTAGGCGTGACCACCCCCTGGCAACGCCTAGGGGGCTTGTTACCACCACGTGCGCCCCCTGGACTGTGTTTTCTTGTGGAATGCTCCTTTGGGCCTGCAAAAATTCATATCATTCTGAAATGTTCCTTTTATTATAATAAAGAGTAGGTGAATCAACTTACTAATTAAAAAAATTAGTAGAACTTCCTCTTTGGAATAGAAATTGGCTCTTTCTACATAGGGAAAGTCGTGTGCAATGAAAAATGCAAGCACAATTTGGGGAGGGATTTTTCTCTATTGTAACAAGGAAGAATTATCTACTCCATCCGACTAGTTCCCGGTTCGAGTCCTGGGCAACCCATATAGAGAAGACCCATCAAAGTTTTTAACTTTTACTCACTTCATTTACAAATACAAAATTATTTGTTTGCTTAATTTATTTATATGGATAGCCAATCTTTGGGCTGACTTGGTTGACATTGGTATATAGTCTATGTTATACTGTTCAATAACGATCCTTCTATTATCTATATTCTAGTTAATACGTGTGCTTGGGAGTCCTTGCAATTTGAATAAACCATGATCTTACCATGACTGCAATTTTAGAGAGACGCGAAAGTACAAGCCTGTGGGGTCACTTCTGCCACTGGATAACTAGCACTGAAAATCGTCTTTACATTGGATGGTTCGGTGTTTTGATGATCCCTACCTTATTGAACGCAACTTCTATATTTATTATCGCCTTCATCACTGCCCCTCCAGTTGATATTGATGGTATTATAATATCCCGAAGGTTTCGACTTTCATATCACGGCAATACCTCATGTTTCTGTTTTGAGTTGTTCCTATAGCAGATTTAGAGCAAGATGCCTTCGCAAGAGTCGACTGGGAAGAGTCGCATTTCTCACCCGACACAGGAGCCCGCGGCGTACATTGAAGCTAACCACTTTGGGCGAACCACGAAGGAGGATATAGAGGCTGACTTGAATAGGGTGGATGCCATGGAGGAAGACCAAGAAGTTAACTCTCGTCCACAACCTGGAGTCATGATGGAGGAAATTCAGAGCTCAGGAATCCCAAATTCGGTTATTCCTCCCTGCTAAATTTTGTACTTATGGAAACCTGAAAAAAAGTGTTGCCTTTTCACCCACATCAATGAAACACCAATGTGTTAAGGAATCTCTAACCGTCACTGGAAAACTTCACAAGGAAATAATACATCTCAGGCGGCAAAATAACAAGCTTGAGGAGTAGAATCGCATACTGAGGGGTATCATCGCCAAGAATATCACACTATCACCTCCGAAGAAGGACACCTGAGCACATGGGTATGGGCACTCCGCTTGGTTTGTGCCAAGCTTTGGGGAGGTGCCCCGGTATCGTATCACATCACACCTTTTCCTTTTTCCTTTTTCTTGTCTTTCTTAGTTCGTTCTTTTTTTTATTTTGTTTTGATCTAGTAGAATAAAAGTTTTAGTATGATCTACCTTTTAGTTTTTCCTGTTGTTCCCCTTATATAAGCAAGTCCGAGAGTTATATAATAAAAAGTAGTTCTGGTGTGAGGGCTTTGCTAGATCACTATGCTCTTGAAAAGTAATGAATAAACAATAATTAACACAAAATCAAAGAGTATACGTAATGATCTTATGGGGAGTGTTGACTTCACATATAAAAAGTATGTCAATTGAAACTTGTTGGGAGTTAACAAACATAGTAATTGGTCATTGGTGCAATTGAAAGGAAGTGATAAAGAAAGAGAGATTCACACATATATGTATTATCTTGGACATCCCTTATGATTGTGACCACTCATTAAAGTATTACATGCCAAGAAGTTGATGTTGGACAAGGAAGACAACATAATGGGTTATGTTTGCTTGCCTCCAGATAGAAGTTATATGGTTTTAGATCCTCAAACATGTAGTGCTTGCCTCCACGTCATAATAGACAAAACCTCCCTGCTAAGTAGAGATACTACTTGTGCATCCAAACACCTTAACCCAATTTTGCCAAGAGATTCCACCATACCTACCTCTGGATTGAATAAGATCCTTCAAGTAAGTTGTCATTGGTGCAAAGAGGCAATCGAAATTGCTCCTAAGTATGTGTGATCTTTTATTGTAAGGGAAATAAGTGTTGTACGAACTTGTGATAGTAAAGAAATAAAGGTGACAGAGTGCATAATAAAGGTTGCTATCAAAAAGGGCAATACAACACGACATTCACCCTACCTGGCGCGCCAAATGTCGGATTTCGGGATCCAGAAAACCCTTAAGATTCAAACACAGGGGCGTGTGCAAAGATCTCCTAGTGGCCTCATCCAACCTAGCTCATTACTCAATTAACACATCAAAGAACTCGCACAATGACGAGGAAGACAATGACCAAGACAATTTACCCAGGTTCGAGCCGCTGCGTAGTGTAATACCCTACTCCTGCCTTTGGTGGGTTGCCTCTCGAGGAGGTGTGGTTGATGAACAAGTACAGTGTTTCGGAGGCTCCTGAGGGCTCTCAGAGATGTTTGAGGCTTCTTGTGATTCGATGGTTGGTGAAAGATGGGGTTCGTGGATACCCTCTCTACGCGTAATCTACCCTCTATATATAGAGGCGGCCCGGGTCCTCTTCCCTTGTTGCAATGGCTGGAAGGGATCCCAGAACGACCAATTTTGAAGGGGGCAGGGGTTCGTGCTTGCCCTGCCAAAGGTGGCCTTCGTGTACAAAGCAGTTATTGACAGCGCAGGGATGGGCTCAACGATGACATCTGCCCCGCAGGACAGGTGGTTGTGGCCTTCTTACACCGGAGTGGAAACATTTGGGGGTCCTTAGGGAACCCGCGTATGCCGTTGCTCCCTTTGCACCAAAGAGGAAACTCTACCGCCTGGTGTATTGACGCTCGTATGTCCTTACTTGCGTCACCCTTGACTCCCGAGGCCGGTCCTTGCATAGAAACCTCGGCTACTTAGGAGGGGTCCCGAGGAGGCCCATCCTTCACGGTTTTTTTTGTTGTACTTCCTCGTGAGGCTAGGGCCCTCACGAGGGACTTATCCTAGGTCAGGACCTACCTTGCTGCGTTTGTTGATGAAGTGGGCCATGCCCTGGGCCGCAAGCAGGCAGGTGTATGTACCCCCATTCCTAGAACGCCGACACTAGGGTCGGGACGAGTCCCTCCGTGACTACATCACATACTGGACCGAGCTCCGCAACACCTGCGAAGGGGTGCATGAGGTGCAGGCCATCCAGTACTTCTCCGAGTGTTGCTGAGATGGCACTCTCCTCAAGCACAGGCTCATCTGCTTAGAGTCGGCTACCCTGGCGGACCTCCTGGCCAAGGAAGACAAGTACGCCACGGCCGACTCTACAATGCCGATCAAGGTCACCGCTTCGGGCAAGGCGATCCCACTTCCTGCCGTGCCATGGCCGACTGTCGACAACCGACAATAGCAAAACAACAAGCGAAAGCCCGACCAACCAGATCCCCACTATGGGAGCCGGTAGGTGGCCACCGTCGAAGAAGAGCACCCGGCTGCGTAGGCCGCCAACCAGCATTAGTGGACCAACAAGGCCGCCTGGCAGCCCAAGCTCACCTTCAAGGAGATGCTCGACACGCCCTGCAAGATGCACACCGGAGCCAAGCTGGCGACGCACATGCTCCGGAAGTGTAGTTTCTCGAAGTGGATGGCCTGGGGCGAAGGCCTTCCGCCCCCCCTGTAACATCCCAAAATTCTAAATTTTGGAATGTTATATTAAATAAATAAGTAGGAGTGTTTTCTTGAATATTGTGTGATTGATTGTGTGAAATTGAGTGGAATTTTGAAACTTTTGAAATTTTAATGAGAGGAAATAAAATGACTTCACGAAAATTTTCTATTTCGACTCCCTATTCAATTTTGAGTTCAAATATTTTCAAAACCCTCTTATCAAATCAAATGAGAGGAGGTAAATGACACTCAAAAATCATATACAATGTTTTGACTCAAATTTTAAAATAAAAACTATTTGCCATTTATTTAAAATTCAAGTTTCTTTTTCATTTTGGAGTTAATTGCAAAAAAATAATTTTCTTAAAGTATTTTATTCGGCCTTGAAAAAATGTTCATGATTTAGAAAATATTCTTCTTAAAATTTGCATATATAATGTGACTATATGAAATATTTGTCTATTTTTGTTTACTTGTTTTTATTTGCTGTTTTTTTTAAAACCAGGAAACACTGTTCATTATGGACATTGTTCATCCGGGACAAAAAAAAAAGTTCTGCAGCCACCGAAGCCCATGTGGCCCTCTTCTTCTATCTTTTCCTCTTTGTCTATGATTTTAGTCCCACCTCGCTTAGCTTTAGACGTTTGCACCTCCCTTCCACATATAAATATAGACCCATAGGTGAACCCAAAAGTCATCCACTTCGGATTGAATCGAATCGTTTCGGTTTGACTAGCTTTATAAAAAAAAATTCTTCTTTCCGGCGGGATTTCTGGAAGTCGTCTCCTCTTTGGATTTATATCTTCTCTGTATTGTAAAGGTATTCTCTTCGTATTTTCTTTTATACTCCTGTAGTTTAATATCCCTAGACTAGTATTTCTATACTAGTATACGGTAGAGTAATTAGATTATTAATTAGTCACCGTATTTACTGATTAGTCCTAGAATTCTTTTAGATATAGCATTTTTCTTCCGTAAAACAGCTTGGCCCAAAAAATTTCAATAGCCATAACTTTCTACTCGTTTATCAGAATTAGATGAAACCAACGCCTAGATTTTCGTCTTGACCTCACCTATCACGTCAACTTTTTTCAAATTTTCAAAATTTCAAATTTCAAAATTTATTCAAATTTATATTCAAACTTGTTTTGATCATATCTTTTTATCCGTAGCTCCGTTTTCGATGAATCCAATTGCGTCGGATCCGTATCGAAGTAATATTTCCATTCACATCATTAGTGTTATCGTTTCAACATATAATTTTGTTCTTGCTCATACTTCTCTATTAGTCCCAAAATGTGTTCACACACCGTACTAAGCTAATTCAATGCCATATTGAATTGCTTATAACTTTTGATCCGTCATCTTGAACCTACAAATTCTTTTTTTCTACACGTTCAGATTGACTTCCCATATATAGTAACATCATTAGTTTCAATCTTTCAACCTTTCAAATTTGAGTGATTCAATTTGAATCCGAACCTTCATTTGATCATATCTTGCAAAGTGTAACACCGTCTCAATTGATTCTTGTTGCCCCTAAATACTCGTGTCATATATTTCTATTCATAATCATCGTACTTCGGTTCAACTTCTTTTGACCCTTCCGAATTCAAATTCAATTCATACTTAAATTCACTATAACTTGTGTTGTAGTGTTCCATTTCAATTGATTCTTTTTGAACATTCATGTTGTTGTCCCCATACCTTGGATCGTCTTTCATAGTCTCTTCAACCTAAGCTTATATAGCCATAGTTCATCATCCATTAACTCTTTTGAGTTGATTCCTTCACCTTTCACCTTACAACCCCATAAGAACCTATCTTTTCTTATTAAACCTAGTATGTTGTTATTTTTTTGCACCAAGACACATGTTTTAATCTTGCGTTCTTCAGTTCTTTGTTTTGGCATGAATGTTTATTGAATGTTATTTGCTTACGATAGATTTCTCGGAGTGTGACGAGTAGAATTATCCAGATGGTGAGAGCGACTATCTTCATCAAGTAATACCAGGCAAGTCACATTGATCATGTTTACCCATGTTTTATTTGCATTAGTTCTACCATCTCCCCAATTGTATGCAAAATAGGTAATTGGAAACTTGGTTACTTGTTGTAGTATCATGTGGTAGGATCCCCTCACCCCTTTGACACCTTGGCCCCGGGAAACGTTGATTTAAATTTTGCTATGCTATTAGTAGACGGGGTCAGTTGTGTGATTCATGAGAGTTGTGAGATAATAATTTCAAGACCTGCAATATGATCAAGACTTCAAGACTCCGAGTTTTCAACTTACCTCTGGGTGGATGATGGTTGAACGGCGCCCTGGAGAAACCAGTGGTTAGCCTAGGTGTTGCTGGAGAAGTGCCAGTATTCACGCGGAAATGTCCACCCAGGCACAAAGAGATGGATGGACGCGTCAAGACCCAAGGCTTACCTGCACAACCACAAGCCATTATGGACTCTGGCTTGGTTGGATACTGTGGTGACCCTGGACAGGCGGTGCTACGAGATGTAGAAGAACGGTAGGAAAGGATGGGCACCGACAGAGTCTCAGGGAAACCCTTTAGAAGACCATGTTTTGGTCATCCGTTTCTCAAACACCCTGAAGTGCGAGAAATCCAACGGAGGTGACCAAATCTTGTGGGGTACGTGTGCAAAACTCTGCAGAGTACTCAAACCTAATCGATTAGCCGTGTCCACGGTCATGGACAACTTCAGCCAAAGGTACTGAAACTATCTAGAATTCTCAACACAAATAATTATAATGATGAGGGTATGATTGATAACTTGGGTATGAGAATTGGTTGGTGGAACCATCTCATTAATCAACCAACTTTGTAGTAATAATTCTGCATTACCCCTCTCTTGTTGTAGGAAAAATTTGCTTTACGCAAAACTTAAACTTATAGCCCCACCTGCCATATATGCATATAGAATAGATGATTATTTTCACCCCCTCATTCGTGACTTACCGGCATATTCAAAATGCTGACCTACATGGCTGCAATGGCTCATGTTGCAGATACTCTTCTTCGACGGGTAAGAGTACGATTCAGGATTACGGTCTAAACTCAACCTACTCGTGCATAGATTCTACGCATAGACCTAGCTCATGATACCACTGCTGGGAGACGAAGTAGTAAATCAAAATTTTCCTACGTGTCACCAAGATCCATCTATGGAGAAACCAGCAACGAGAGGGGAGAGATTGCATCTTCATACCTTTGAGGATCGCTAAGCGGAAGCGTTACAAGAACGCAGTTGGTGGAGTCATACTCGCAGTGATTCAGATCGCGGTGGATTCCGATCTAAGCGCCGAACAATGGTGCCTCCGTGTTCAACACACGTGCAGCCCAGTGATCCAGCAAGGAGGAAGGAGAGGTTCGGGAAGGGCTCCAACAGCAGCATGATGGCGTGGTGGTTGTGGAGTAGCAAGGTATTCCGGTAGGGCTTCGCCTAAGCATTGCGGAGGAGGAAGAAGAGAGGTATAGCTTCGCCGTGAGAGAGAGAGTTCAGATCTGTTCTCAAAAGGCCAAAACTTCAAGTATATATAGGAGGAGGGAGAGGGAGGGCTGCCTTGACCTCTCCTCCAAGGAGGAGAGGTTCAGCCGAACTAGGGATAGAGTCCACCTCCCACAAGGGAGGTGGATCTCCTCTTTTAAAACCCTTTGCCCTTTATCTTTAGATCTCCAGCCATATGGGCCTTTCTAGAAGGTCTTCGCTGGCCCAATAACGGCTGGCACACCTCCCATAAGGTCCCACAAAGTCCTATGGTCGTCACTCCCCTCCCGGGGGTCCTCCGACACCCTCCCGGTACTCCCAGTACAATACCGATGAGCCGAAAAACTTTTCGGTGACCAAAATTGGACTTCCTATATATCAATCTTTACCTATGGACCATTCTGGAGCTCCTCGTGACATCCCGGATCTCATTTGGGACTCCGAACAACCTTCGGTAATGACCTATACCATTTCCCTATAACCCTAGCGTCATCGAAGCTTAAGTGTGGACACCTTACGGGTTCGGGAGACACGTAGACATGACCGAGAGATCTCTCCGGCCAATAACCAACAGCGGGATCTGGATACCCATGTTGGCTACCACGTACTCCACAATGATCTCATCGGATGAACCACGATGTCAGGGATTCAATCAATCCCGTATTCAATTCCCTTTGTCTATCGGTATGATACTTGCCCGAGATTCGATCGTCGGTATCCCTATACCTTGTTCAATCTCGTTACCGGCAAGTCTCTTTACTCGTTCCGTAATACATCATCCCGTGGCTAACTCCTTAGTCACATTGAGATCATTATGATGATGTCTTACCGAGTGGGCCCAGAGATACCTCTCCATCACACGGAGTGACAAATCCCAGTCTCGATTCGTGCCAACCCAACGGACACTTTCGTAGATACCCGTAGTGCACCTTTATAGCCACTCAGTTATGTTGTGACGTTTGGCACACCCAAAGCATTCCTACGGTATCCGGGAGTTGCACAATCTCATGGTCTAAGGAAATGATACTTGACATTGATAAGCTTTAGCAGACGAACTACACGATCTTGTGCTATGCTTAGGATTGGGTCTTGTCCATCCTATCATTCTCCTAATGATGTAATCCCGTTATCAACGACATCCAATGTCCATGGTCATGAAACCATGACCATCTATTGATCAACGAGCTAGCCAACTAGAGGCTTACTAGGGACATGTTGGGGTCTATGTATTCACACATGTATTACGGTTTCTGGTTTATACAATTGTAGCACGAACAATAGACAATTATCATGAACTAGGTAATACAATAATAACCATTTTATTATTGCCTCCAGGGCATATTTCCAACAGTCTCCCACTTGCACTAGAGTGAATAATCTAGTTACATTGTGATGAATCGAACACCCATAATATTCTGGTGTTGATCATGTTTTGCTCGTGAGAGAGGTTTAGTCAACGGATCTGCGACATTGAGATTTGGATGCACTTTACAAATATCTATGTCACCCTCCTGAATGTAATCACGGATGGAGTTGAAGCGGCGCTTGATGTGTCTTGTATTCTTGTGAAACCTAGGCTCCTTCGCAAGGGCAAAAACTCCAGTGCTGTCACAGAGTAGAGTCATCAGGCCTGACGCATTGGGAATCACTCCTAGGTCGGTGATGAACTCCTTCATATAGACTCCCTCCTTCGTTGCTTCCGAAGCAGCTATGTACTCCGCTTCACATGTAGATGCCGCCACGACACTTTGCTTGCTGTTGCAACAGCTGACTGCCCCTCCGTTCAAAATATACACGTATCTGGTTTGCGACTTGGAGTCGTCCGGATCTATGTCGAAGCTAGCGTCGACGTAACCCTTTACGATGATCTCTTTGGCGCCTCCATATACGAGAAACATGTCCTTTGTCCTTTTCAGGTACTTCAGGATATTCTTGACCACTGTCCAGTGCTCCGCTCCATGATCACTTTGGTACCTCCGTACCAAACTCATGGCAAGTTTCACATCAGGTCTGGTACACAACATGGCATACATAATAGAGCCTATGGCTGAAGCATAGGAGATGACACTCATCTCTTCTCTATCCTTTGCCGTGGTCGGGCATTGAGTCGTACACAATCTCACACCCTGCAACACAAGCACGAACCCCTTCTTGGACTGATCCATATTGAACTTCTTCAATATCTTTTCAAGGTATGTGCTTTGTGAAAGATCTATGAGACGTCTCGATCTATCTCTATAGATGTTAATACCTAATATGTAAGTAGCTTCTCCAAGGTCCTTCATTGAAAAGCACTTATTCAAGTAGGCCTTTATACTTTCCAAGAGTTCTATATCATTTCCCATTATCAGCATGTCATCCACATACAATATAAGAAATACTACAGAGCTCCCACTCAATTTCTTGTAAATACAGGGTTCTCCATAAACCTGTACAAACCCAAATGCTTTAATCACCTCATTAAAGTGAATGTTCCAACTCCGAGATGCTTGCACCAGCCCATAGATGGAGCGCTGGAGCTTGCATACTTTGTTAGCATCTTTAGGTTCGACAAAACCTTCCGGCTGTATCATATACATTTCTTCCTTGAGGAAGCCATTAAGGAATGCCATTTTGGCGTCCGTTTGCCAGATCTCATAATCATAAAATGCGGCAACTGCTAACATGATTCGAACAGACTTTAGCAACGCTACGGGTGAGAAAGTCTCATCGTAGTCAACTCCTTGAACTTGACGATAACCCTTAGCGACAAGCCGAGCCTTATAGGTGGTCACATTACCGTCCACGTCAGTCTTCTTCTTAAAGATCCATTTGTTTTCAATGGCTCGCTTATCATCAGGCAAGTCCACCAAAGTCCATACTTTGTTCTCATACATGGATCCTATCTCGGATTTCATGGCCTCAAGCCATTTGTTGGAATCCGGGCCCGCCATCGCTTCTTCATAGTTCGAAGGTTCACCGTTGTCCAACAACATGATCTCTAGGACAGGATCGTCGTACCTGTCTGGTGCGAAACGTGTCCTAGTGGACCTTCGAATAGAAACTTGATCTGAAGCTTCATGATCATCATCATTAACTTCCTCTCTAGCCGGTGTAGGATCCATAGAAACAACTTTCTGTGCTGCGCTACTCTCCGGTTCGAGTGGAGGTACAATTACCTCATCAAGTTCTATTTTCCTCCCACTTACTTCTTTCGAGAGAAACTCTTTCTCGAGAAAGGATCCATTCTTGGCAACAAAGACTTTGCCCTCGGATCGTAGGTAGAAGGTATACCCAATAATCTCTTTGGGATATCCTATGAAGACGCACTTTTCCGCTTTGGGTTCGAGCTTCTCAGGTTGAAGTTTCTTCACATAAGCATCGCATCCCCAAACTTTTAGAAACGACAGCTTAGGTTTCGTTCCAAACCATAATCATACGGTGTCATCTCAATGGATTTAGATGGTGCCCTATTTAAAGAGAATGCGGCAGTCTCTAATGCATATCCCCAAAATGATAGCGGTAAGTCGGTAAGAGACATCATAGATCGCACCATATCCAATAGAGTGTGATTATGACGTTCAGACACACCACTTCGCTGAGGTGTGCCGGGCGGCGTGAGTTGTGAAACAATTCCACATTTCCTAAGGTGCGTGCCAAACTTGTGACTTAAATATTCTCCGCCACGATCAGATTGTAGGCATTTTATTTTCCTGTCATGTTGATTCTCTCCCTCACTCTGAAATTCCTTGAACCTTTCAAATGTTTCAGACTTGTGTTTCATTAAGTAGACATACCCATATCTGCTCAAGTCATCAGTGAGGGTGAGAACATAACGGTAGCCACCGCGAGCCTCGACGCTCATTGGACCGCATACATCGGTATGTATTATCTCCAACAAGTCAGTTGCTCGCTCCATTATTCCGGAGAACGGAGTCTTGCTCATTTTGCCCATGACGCATGGTTCGCACGTGTCAAATGATTCGAAATCAAGTGACTCCAAAAGTCCATCAGCATGGAGATTCTTCATGCGTTTGACACCAATATGACCGAGGCGGCAGTGCCACATGTAAGTGGGACTATCGTTATCAACCTTACACTTTTTGGTACTCACACTATGGACATGTGTAACATCACGTTCGAGATTCATCAAAAACAAACCATTGACCAGAGGGGCATGACCATAAAACATTTTTCTCATATAAATAAAACAACCATTATTCTCAGATTTAAATGAGTAGTCATCTCGCATCAAGCGAGATCCAGATACAATGTTCATGCTCAAAGCTGGTACTAAATAACAATTATTAAGGTTTAAAACTAATCCCAAAGGTAGATGTAGAGGTAGCGTGCCGACGGCGATCACATCGACCTTGGAACCATTCCCGACGTGCATCGTTACCTCGTCCTTTGCTAGCCTCCGCTTATTCCGCAGCTCCTGCTTGGAGTTAGAAATGTGAGGAACTGCACCGGTATCAAATACCCAGGAGCTACTACGAGTGCTGGTTAAGTACACATCAATAACAATTATATCACATATACCTTTAATGTTGCCGTCCTTCTTATCCGCTAAGTACTTGGGGCATTTTCTGCTTCCAGTGACCGGTACCCTTGCAATAAAAGCACTTAGTCTCAGGCTTGGGTCCATTCTTGTTCTTCTTCTTCCCGACAACTTGCTTACCGGGCGCGGCACCAGCTTTGCCGTCCTTCTTGAAGTTCTTCTTACCCTTGACTTTCTTGAAACTAGTGGTCTTGTTCACCATCAACACTTGATGCTCCTTTTTTATCTCGACTTCTGCTGATTTCAGCATCGAGTACAACTCAGGAATGGACTTCTCCATACCCTGCATGTTGTAGTTCATCACAAAGTTTTTGTAGCTAGGTGGAAGCGACTGGAGGATTCTGTCAATGACCGAGTCATCCGGGAGATTAACTTCCGGCTGAGTCAAGTGGTTGTGTAGCCCAGACATCTTGAGGATGTGCTCATTGACAGAACGGTTCTCCTCCATCTTACAGCTAAAGAACTTGTCAGAGATGTCATATCTCTCGGCCCGGGCATGAGCCAGGAAAACCAGTTTCAGCTCTTGGAACATCTCATATGCTCCGTGTTGCTCAAAACACATTTGGAGCCCCGGTTCTAAACTGTAAAGCATGCCGCACTAAACAAGGGAGTAATCATCGTAGCAAGAATGCCAAGCGTTCGCAATGTCTTGTTCTGCTGGGAGAAGGGGTGGGTCACCTAGCAGTGCGTCAAGGACATAAAATTTCTTGGAAGCTATGAGGATGATCCTCAAGCCACGAACCCAGTCCGCATAGTTGCTTCCATCATCTTTCAACTCTGTTTTCTCTAGGAACGCGTTGAGATTGAGGGTGACATTCGCGTTGGCCGTTGGATCTGTAATATAGATAGTAAAGACAATTTTTAGACTAAGTTCATGATAATCAAGTTCACACAATCAAATTATTCAATGAACTCCCACTTTGATAGACATCTCTCTAGTCATCTGAGTGACACATGATCCATGTCAGCTAGTCCGTGTCTGATCATCACGTGAGACGGACTAGTCATCCATGGTGAACATCTCCAGGTTGATCGTATCTTCTATACGACTCATGTTCGACCTTTCGGTATTTCGTGTTCCAAGGCCATGTCTGTACATGCTAGGCTTGTCAATTCAACCTAAATGTTTCGCGTGTGTAAATTTGGCTTACACCCGTTGTACGCGAACGTTAGAAAATATCACACCCGATCATCACGTGGTGCTTCGGAACAACGATCCTTAGCAATGGTGCACACTTAGGGTGAACACTTTTCTTGAAACTTTTTTGAGAGATCGTCTTATTTACTACCATCGTTCTAAGCAAATAAGATGTAAACATGATAAACATCACATGCAATCAATATAGTGACATGATATGGCCAATATCATCTTGCTCCAATGATATCCATCTTCGAGGCACCATGATCATCACTATCACCAGCACGACGCCATGATCTCCATCATTGTGTCTTCATGAAGTTGTCTCGCCAACTATTACTTCTACTGCTATGGATAAAGTTTAGCAATAAAGTAAAGTAATTACATGGCGTTTATGATTGACACGTAGGTCATACAATAAAATTAGATAACTCCTATGGATCCTGCCGGTTGTCATATTCATCGACATGCAAGTCATGAATCCTATTACAAGAAGATGATCAATTTCATAAATCACAATGCATCACATCACATCCTTTTGGCCATATCACATCACAAGGCATATGCTGCAAAAACAAGTTAGACGTCCTCTAATTTGTAGTTGCAAGTTTACCTGGTTGCTATAGGTTTATAGCAAGAACGTTTCTTACCTACGCCAAAACCACAACGTGATATGCCAATTGCTATTTACCCTTAATAAGGACCCTTTTCATCGAATCCAATCTGACTAAGGTGGGAGAGATAGACACCCGCTAGCCACCTTATGCAACTAGTGCCTGTGAGGCGGTTGAACCAGTCTCACGTAAGCGTACGTCTAAAGTTGGTCTGGGCCACTTCATCCCACAATACCACTGAATCAAGATAAGACTAGTAGTGGTAAGCAAATTAACAAGATCGACGCCCACAACAAGTTTGTGTTCTACTCGTGCATAGACTCTACGCATAGACCTAGCTCATGATTCCACTATTGGGAGACGTAGTAGTAAATCAAAATTTTCCTACGTGTCACCAAGATCCATCTATGGAGAAACCAGCAATGAGAGGGCAGAGATTGCATCTTCATACTTTTGAAGATCGCTAAGCAGAAGCGTTACAAGAACGCAGTTCGTGGAGTCGTACTCGTAGTGATTCAGATCGCGGTGGATTCCGATCTAAGCGCCGAACAACGGCGCCTTCGCGTTCAACACACGTGCAGCCCGGTGACGTCTCCTATGCCTTGATCCAGCAAGGAGGAAGGAGAGGTTGGGGAAGGGCTCCAACAGCAGCATGACGGCGTGGTGGTTGCGGAGTAGCAAGGTATTCCGGCAGGGCTTCGCCTAAGCGCTGCGGAGGAGGAAGAAGAGAGGTATAGCTTCGCCGAGAGGGAGAGAGTGCAGATCTGTTCTCAAAAGGCCAAAACCTAAGGTATATATAGGAGGAGGGAGAGGGAGGGCTGCCTTGGCCTCTCCTCCAAGGAGGAGAGGTTCGGCCGAACTAGGGATAGAGTCCACCTCCCACAAGGGAGGTGGATCTCCTCTTTTAAAACGCTTTGCCCTTTATCTCTAGATCTCCAGCCGCATGGGCCTTTCTATAAGGTCTTGGCCAGACCAATAATGGCTGGCACACCTCCTCTAAGGGCCCACAAAGTGCTATGGTCATCACACCCCTCCCAGGGGTCCTCCGGCTCCCTTTCGACACTCCCGGTAAAATACCGATGAGCCCGAAAACTATCCAGTGACCAAAATTGGACTTCCTATATATCAATCTTTACCTCCAGAACATTCCGGAGCTCCTCGTGACGTCTCGGATCTCATTCGAGACTCCGAACAACCTTCGGTAATCACGTATACCATTTCCCTATAACCCTAACGTCATCAAACCTTAGGTGTGTAGACCCTACGGGTTCGGGAGACACGTAGACATGACCGAGACATCTCTCCGGCCAATAACCAACAACGAGATCTGGATACCCATGTTGGCTCCCACGTACTCCACGATGATCTCATCGGATGAACCACGATGTCAGGGATTCAATCAATCCCGTATTCAATTCCCTTTGTCTATCGGTATGATACTTGCCCGAGATTCGATCGTCCGTATCCCTATACCTTGTGCAATCTCGTTATCGGCAAGTCTCTTTACTCCTTAGTCACATTGAGCTCATTATGATGATGTCTTACCGAGTCAGCCTAGAGATACCTCTCCGTCACACGGAGAGACAAATCCTAGTCTCGATTCGTGCCAACCCAACGGACACTTTCGGAGATACCCGTAGTGCACCTTTATAGCCACCCAGTTACGTTGTGACGTTTGGCACACCCAAAGCATTCCTATGGTATCCGGGAATTGCACAATATCATGGTCTAAGGAAAGGATACTTGACATTGAAAAGCTTTAGCAGACGAACTGCACGATCTTGTGCTATGCTTAGGATTGGGTCTTGTCCATCACATCATTCTCCTAATGATGTGATCCCGTTATCAACGACATCCAATGTCCATGGTCACGAAACCGTGACCATCTATTGATCAAAGAGCTAGCCAACTAGAGGCTTACTAGGGACATGTTGTGGTTTATGTATTCACACATGTATTACGGTTTCTGTTTTATACAATTGTAGCACGAACAATAGACAATTATGATGAACTAGGTAATACAATAATAACCATTTTATTATTGCCTCTAGGGCATATTTCCAACAAGCAGCATCTACATCCTCAATCACGACACCCTAATCAAGTTGGGGCTCAAGGAGAAGATCCTGCAACCGAGCCAGATGGTCTTCCATGGCATCGTGCCCGGGCAGGCTTCCTCACCCATCAGCAAGATCTGACTCTACATCCTCTTCGGCAACAAGAGCCACTTCCGCCGCGAGCCAATGTGGTTCGAGGTGGTGGACCTCGGCTGTCCCTACCGCGAGCTGCATGGGCTGGCGAGTGCTTGTCAAGTTCATGGCGGTGCCCCACTATGCCTACCTCAAGCTAAAAATGTCGGGTCCGAAGGGAAACATCACCATCGACGGCAACTACAAGATGTCGATTGAATGTGCGTGGAATGACAGCCGACTGGCGGATGCACTGGTGATCGCGGAGGAGAGGCGGCAGCTTGACCGGCTCGTGGCTCACGCCTCCAAGCAGCCAGCTGCACCGACTCCATTGTCCCAGCCAGCCAGCGAGGCGATGTTCCAGATATCAAAGGACACCAATCAAGTGCCACTCGACCCTTCCAAACCCAAGCTGTGCGTCACCATTGGCGCCAACCTCAGCAGCAAATAGGAAGGTGAGCTCATCGACTTCCTCCGTGAGAATCGGGACATGCTTGCATGGTATCCCAAAGACATGACGGGGGTTCCGAGGAAGTAAGCCAAGCACAAACTTCATATACGGCCGGATTCGAAGCCGGTCAAGCAAACCCTACATTGTTTCTCTAAGGAGAAGCGACGTACTATAGGAGAAGAAATCACCGCCTAGTCGTAGCCAGTTTCATCATGGAAGTTTTCCACCAGGACTGGCTGGCAATCCAGTGCTAGTGCTGAAGAAGAACAAGACATGGCACATGTGCATCGACTACACCAGCTTTAACAAGGCCTGTCCTAAGGACCCTACCGGCCTGCCCTGGACCGATTAGGTGATCGACTCCATGGCCGGCTGTGATATGTTGTCCTTCCTAGACGCCTACTCCGTCTAGCACCAGATAAAGCTGGACCCGACCAACCGTCTGAATACCTCCTTCATCACCCTATTCGGGGCCTACTGCTACATCACCATGTTGTTCAGCTTGAACAATGCATGCGCTACCTTCCATAGCTGCATGCAGAAGTGTCTACTACGCCTAATTGGCAGGAACACCCATGTCTATGTGGACAACATTTTTGTCGAAATCAAGAAGCATTTCAGCCTCCTCGATGACCTCCGGGGGACTTTCTCGAACCTGCGTGGGTACAAGGTCTGGCTCAACGCGGAGAAGTGCATTTTCGATGTACCAGCCGGCTAGCTCCTTGGTTTCTTCATGTCCGCTCACAGCATCAAATCCAACCTGGACGATATCAAGGCCATCGAGCGCATGTACAAGCCGACCCGGCTCCGTGATGTTCATAAGTTTGTCGACTGCCTTGGGTCACTCAGCCGGTTCGTCAGCCGGCTTGGCGAGAAGGCACTGCCCCTCTACAAACTCATGAAGAAGACCACCAAGTTCGAGTGGACCGACCAGGCGGACGAGGCATTTCGCGACCTTAAGAGAGCCCTCTCAAGCGGGCTCGTCTTGTCTGTGCCGGCTGAAAAGGAGCCCCTGCTCGCGTACATGGCGGCAACCACGCGCTTCATCAGCGTCGTCCAGGTGGTGGAGCGGCCAGAGGAGCACAGGGGCATTTTCTGTCCAGTGCCCGGTCTACTACCTCAGCGAGGTCCTCTCTGCCTCCAAGTAGAACTACCCCCACTACCAGAAGATGTGCTACGGCATATACTTCGTCGCCAAGAAGGTCAAGCAGTACTTCGAGGAGCACACCATCACCGTGCTGAGCACGGCGCCGCTTGGCAAAATCATGAGCGGCCGGACGCCACCGCCGGAATCGCCAAATTGTTAATCGCCCTCGCCGACTACAAGATCTAATACGAGCCGCGCACAGCCATCAAGTCGCAAATGATGGCCGACTTCCTCGTCGACTGGGCCAAGAACCAGTTTGTGCCGCCACCTCCGGACTCTACACATTGGTACATGCACTTTAACGGCTGAAAGATGCAGACCGGCTTGGGAGCTGGCATCATCTTGTCGTCCCTGAAAAGGGACCAGCTCAAGTACGTTCTCCAAATCCACTTTGCCGCCTCCAATAATGTGGCTGAGTACGAGGCACTAGTCCACGACCTCCGGCTCACCAAAGAAATCGGCATCTGAAGAATCTTGTGTTTCGGCGACTCCGGCCTTGTAGTGCAGCAAGTCTCTAGCGAATGGGATGCCAGGGATGGCAACATGGACAGCTAGTATTTCCTTGTTCAACAACTCACCGTCTCCTTTGAGGGTTGTGAGTTCCACCAAAGTAGGAGCAGGGTATTCAACCGCAAGGTGGCCCGAACCTAGGTAAATCTCCGTGTTCATCTTCTTCCCGCTCGCACACATTCGTTAAGGCTTGGCCGAGGGGTGGAGAATTTGAATCTAAACCTTGTTGAGATCTTCACACACGCCCCAAAGATCGAACCTTGGGTCTGCAGAGCCCCTATTCCGACATTTGGCGTGCCCGGTAGGGGCATGTCGTAATCTTCCTTCTAGTTTCGCCTCTTCTTTGCTTCATAGCTATGATGGCCGACACCCACCGAGTGCCTTGCTGCTCACAATGCCCAGATAGCGCCCGTGGGCCGCGACATCCTGCGTCACTCTACCTGACTTGCACCTAACGCTGCCATTGGCCCAGCTCCTTACGAGCAGGAGGAATCAATGCTGCCACTCTCCCTGCGCCGCGATGGCCTCACCGCTAGACCATAGCTCAGTCCTGCCATGGCGTAGTCTCCCCACACTCGCCACGGGCTGGCGAACGCGCATGCTGCACTGCTCATGACGCGTGGGGAGCCTTATAGTCAGTTCGTCGTGCGTTTCGCGGCCTCCGAGCCTCACGTAGTAGCTTATATCCTCGGCGGGTCGCGGGCGCCCGTGTCTGGTCACCACTTCAAGCACCTTCTCCACCAGACAAGTGAGGCTTGGCCACGCCTCGAGGCCCTACAGGGAACGGCGAGGCTGGAGACCGACATCACCTCCGACTCCAGGGATTATCCCCAGACTACGGTCGTTGATCGTGCAATCCCCATGTTGTCCACACCTACCATCAGCGGCTTTGCGGTCACCAATACCCTCATCGGTAGCGGCGCCAGCCTCAACGTCCTTTTTGTTGAGGCCTTCAACATCCTTCAGGTGCCCTACAACCAGCTCGCGCCCACAAGGTCCTTCTCCTAAGTGGCCGAAGGCTCCACCAACCCCTTGGGGCATGTGCGCCTCCCTGTCACCTTGGGCACTCACGATAACTATCGTGTCGAGCTGATCTACTTCGAAGTGGCGCACACCAGCCTCCCGTAGAACGCCATCCTGGGGTATCCAGCTGTTATCAAGTTCATGGCGGTGGCGCACCCAGGCTACAACATCATGAAGATGCTTGGGAGCAGCGGCATCATCTCAGTGGCCGGGGACACCAAGGACGCGGTTCGAGACCTCAAGCTCCCCTACAAGGTTGCAACGGCCTCGCGCCCCGATGCCGAGGGTGCCACGTAGGCTCCGAAGGTCACGCCCATGAAGAAGAAACAATTGTTCTCTCAGGACCGGGATAAGACGAAGTAGGTCCTTGTCGATGATAGGACCTCGGGCCTGACCTTCACCATTGGTGCTGGCCTTCCCTCGGAGCAGGAGAAGGCGCTGGTCGACTTCCTCCGGACGAATAAGCGCGTGCTTATGTAGCAGGCGACCGATCTGGTGGGCGTCCCGAGGGAGGTGATTGAACACCACTTAATGGTGTGCCCAATGCACGCCCAATGAAGCAAAAGGAAAGATGACAAGCTCAAGAGAAGGAAGTGTTCATTGTCCAAGAGGTCCGCAAGTTGTAGGAAGCCGGTGTTATTCAGGTAGTGTGGCACCCGGATTTGCTGGCCAACCTGGTGATTGCTCCCAAAAAGGGTGGAAAGGAGGGCATGTGCGTCAACTTCACGAGTCTCAACAAGACTTCTGTCACACCCCTAGTCTACCTTGCTTTTCGTTGCATATTCATGCATGCATTTTTAATTCAATTGAAACTGAATTGAGGATTTAGCAAGCCTTAGAATTTTTTTTCACAAAATGACCAAGATAAAAATTGCCTCAACTAACTCCAAGAAAATGTTCCTATTGTTTTGTGATAATATTGGCATGAGGTAAAATGCAAAACAATATTTTTGGAATCACAGAAACATTTTACTTTGGGCATTTGAGTTAATCAAATAATTAATTGACTTGGGTGTATATTTATTGTATACTAAGTATACATCCAATAAGTCTGAAAATTGTTGTGTGGCACAGGTAAAATACATTTATCTCACACGCCAATTTCCAGGAATTATTAAAGTCGTTTGATATTATTTTCAAACCAGAAGAAGGGAAAAATAAATATAAAAAATAAATAAATGGAAAAGTAGAGAGAGAGGAACTGACCTACAGCCCAGCCATAGGCCGGCCCAGCCCACCAGGGGTGAGGAAGTCTTCCTCAACCTCTGCCAGTAGGCAGAGGGAGAGACCGGGCACGACACCGGCCGTGCCACCTCCTACTCCGCGTTGGAGGCCCGCCGCTAATCCTTATCCCGCCAGGAGGTGCCCCGCAACCCCCTCTTGCTTCTTCCTTGCTCTCTGCTCGCTCTGGACCTCACCCCCTCTTGATCTCTAGGATTATCGAGACCAGTGGAGAGCGCCGCCATCGCAATTGCAGCCATCACTGCTCGCCTCCCTCTCTTATGTGTCCAGAGGCATCAATAGAATGCGCTCTATGCCCTCCCCGATGTGCCCAAGCAATGGAGGCCAGAAGACAAAGCCAACGACCATCTTCCTCATCCACGACCGCCGAACGTCGATGGCAGATTCGCCACCGCTAGGACATCCCCAAGCTCTCCCGTGGCTCCATTAAACGCACCGTAAGCTTCTCCTTTGATCCCCTGCTATTCCCCGCTTGGATTTGCTATCGTTTCCACTGTTCCCCAACACCCCGAGCTCGCCGCCTTACGGCCTTGTCGCCTGGTCTTGAGCTAGTTCCGCCCTTGCTCCGAATCATGCTCCTGGTGTCTCCAAGAGGCTGCCATGCACCTGCACCTGCTTAGTCGTGCCTAGTAGCCCTCGTGCCGGCCAAGATCGACCTCCGACCGCTACGTCAGTCATCGCCGGCCTCACCTCCGTCCATCCCTTGACCCCTGGCTAGGTCAAATGGCTGCTAGCGGTTGTGGGCTACCCCTGTATTTCCCCAGCTTGGGCATCTACCACCCAGATGGTTGTCGGAGCCGCCATGCTCGTCATCGTCGGCATTGATGGTAACATGGAGTGGTTAGTTAGGACTAATCACATGATTAATTTAGTCTTAGGTCACTGACAGTTGGCCCGACCTATTAATAATATCTATTTAAATTTTAATTAAATCTTTTAGCCAGAGTGTCACTAATGTGTGGGCACAGATGGTCAGGTTTGACCAGGCTGGCCTGGTTGACCGGCCGACACTAGGATGACATCATGCTAACGCAATAATTTCATTTCTGGATTTTGAATACATCTTAATTGATCTACTTACTTTCAGAAAGTGTTCAAAACTTTTAACATTGTAGAAAATAATCCGTAACTCATATGGAAATAATTTAATATGAAAAATGATCAAAAAATCCAATAATTATGTTTATGCCATGATCATGCATGTTTGTGCAAGTTAACATCACCATGTATGACATTTTATGATTAGGGTAATGTATGAAATATCAGTTGGAGTTGGAATTCAAACTTGTTTGAATTCCACTTCAATTAACTTGGCTCATTTTTTATCACGGTCAATTTAGCATCTTAACATGCCATGTCATGCATCATGTTTGTTGCATCACATTGATTGTGTTCCTTCTTCTTGTTTCTCCGTGTTTTTCCTTCTTTGTAGACGATGCTTCAAATGTTTTAATCGTTGACACTGATGAAGAGAAATGCTATCTTCAAAACTGGCAAGCAAGAACCCCCCGCCCCCTTGAGCATACTGATATAAACCCACTCTCTCAGTCCTGCTCTCTTTTATTGCATTAGGACAATAACGATTCAACTGTTACATGTTCTAGGTAGTTGAACCCATTCCTTTGCTTGAACTGTCTTTGCCATAGTAAATAGTTGAAACCACTTAGCATGAGTAGCAACTTCTTGATCCTTGGTGTGCTTACTCATCCATGCTTGCTTACTGTGCTTGCTATACTTAGAGTCGTGTCGGGTCTGATCCATCTGAGTGATGAATCGGAATGGATGTGTCCATGTCCTACTGTGTGAGAGCTAAGTGTGTGAACATGATTTGGGAATTGTAGCAATGAGAGGTCGTGTAGGAGTACATGGCCGGTTGTGTCATTGGGCCCGTCCTTAGGAACTGACTTTTGTGTATGTTATCCAAGACAAGATACTACCGCGCATTGGGCTCCTTAGTTGACACTCTCGGCTTATTAATCGCCTTGATCTCATTCGAAGAGTTGCAACTAGTTTCTGGTGTTTATAGGATGTGCTTGCGGCCGTGCATAGCACCGACCGGAGGGGTAGGCTATGGCGCGGTAGATGCACCGGTGGCCGGGTGTACCAAGCATAGAACTATCCGTGGAGGTGGGCTTGGGAACAATGTACACATCGTTTCGGGCCGTATTGGAAACTTCGGCCAGACTTCCTTGTGGGTTCAGTTTCATATGGGTGATAATCTGGACTAGGGTCTTGTGTGGTTGACGGTTGCCGAGGTGCATGTTGTGCATATGGTGATAAGTGGCGAGAGCGTGTGTGAAGAAGTATACCCCTCTAGGGTGTAATAATCTTTCTTGAATAGTCATATCCTTGGGTATGGACTACTTGGAGAACTTATTTGGCACATAGACAAGTGGAATGGATACTCTAAAATACACGAGATAAGTGTGAGTACTATGGATGGCCTTCTCGTAGGGAGACGAGAGTGGATCCATAGTGGTGTATTGACTTTGTGAATATGCAGACTCGTGTGCATTATCTCACCTCAAACGAAGTACTTATAGTCGTAGTACAGGTTAGCCAAGAGTCAAAGTTGGCTTAGTGCAATAAACTCCACAACCCCCTGCATATGTAGATAGTTATGATGTAAGTCTTTGCTGAGCACCTTTGTACTCACCGTTGCTTAATTTATGTTTTTGTAGAGGAGATGTGAGTCTCATTAGTGGTTCATATGACGTGAAGTTCGATATTGCCTAGATTAGCTTGGGAATCCCAGACACAGGTCTAGTTCCTTTGGTAGGGTTGTTTTATACTTTCAGTCTCCTCCAACGACATTTAGTAGATGTCTGTACCCAAACATATTTTGCTTCCACTTGTTGCTTGTATGACTTGAGTGTTGGGTCATGTGACCCTTGTTTGTAAAATCACACTATGTTGGTGTTGGGGAACGTTGCATGAGAAACAAAAAATTTCCTACGCACACGCAGATCTATCCATGGTGACGAGCATCTATGAGAGGGAGAGTGGATCTACGTATCCTTGTAGATCGCTAAGCAGGAAGCGTTAAGAAACGCAGTTGGTGTAGTCGAACGTCTTCGCGATCGAAATCGCCGAGCGTCTCGCGATCGCATCACGATCCGTCCCGCGATCCAATCACGATCCGTCCTGTGAACTCATCACGATCTGTCGCGCAAACTCATCACGATCCGTCCCGCGATCTCATCACGATCCGTCTCGCGATCTTGATCACGGTCCTTCCGATCTAGCGCCGAACAGACGGCATGTCCGCGTTCAGCACACGTACAGCTTGATGACGATCTCCGCCTTCTTGATCTAGCAAGAGGAAGCGGAGAGGTAGAAGAGTTCTCCGGGAGCGTGACGGCGCTCCGGCGATGGTGGTGGAGCTATTCCGACAGGGCTTCGCCTAAGCACTACAGAAATCCGATCTAGAGGAGAAACTATGCACTGGAGGAACGGGTAGCACGTGGCTAAAATCTGGTGCCAAAAAACCCTAAAACCTCTAATATATATAAGATGAAGATAGGAGGAGGCTTGGCCCTCAAAGGACCAGCAATTTTGTCGGCCAAATCAAGTGGGAGAGGTGGAATCCACCTCCAATCCTTGTAGGACTAGGATTCACCCTATTTTTGCCTTTTTCCACCTTTTTCTCTTTGGGATTTTCTTCCCAGCCTCATGGGCCTTGTGTGGGATTTCCACCAGCCCACTAAGGGATGGTATATACTCTCCCACAGCCCATGTAGCCTCTTGGGTCGAAATACCCCTCCCGATGGTCTCCCGGTACACTACCGGCACTCCCGGTACACTATCCGATGAGCCCGAAACTTTGCCGATGACCAAAATAGGACTTCCTATATATGAATCTTTACCTTTGAACCATTCTGAAGCTCCTCGTGACGTCTGGGATCTCATCCGGGATTCCAAACAACCTTCGGTCACCACCATACATAACTCTATACTACCAAAACACCACCAAACCTTAAGTGTGTAGACCCTGCGGGTTCCAGAACTATGTAGACATGACCGAGACACCTCTACGGTCAATAAAAAATAGCGGGACCTGGATGCCCATATTGGTTCCTACATATCCTACGAATATCTTTATCGGTCGAACCTCTATGTCAAGGATTTAGTTAATCCCGTATGATGTTCCCTTTGTTCTTCGGTATGTTACTTGCCCGAGATTCGATCGTCGGTATCTGCATACCTAGTTCAACCTCGTTACCGGCAAGTCTCTTACTCGTACCGTAATACAAGATCCCGTGACTAACACTTAGTCACATTGCTTGCAAGTCTTATTGTGATGTTGTATTACCGAGTGGGCCCTGAGATACCTCTCCGTCACACGGAGTAACAAATCCTAGTCTTGATCCATGCCAACTCAACAGACACCCTCGGAGATACCTGTAGAGCACCTTTATAGCCACCCAGTTACGTTGCTACATTTCATACACACAAGGCACTCCTCTGATGTCTATGAGTTGCATGATCTCATGGTCATAGGAACATATACTTGACATGTAGAAAATAGTAGCAATAAACTGACACGATCGTATGCTACATTTATAGTTTGGGTCTTGTCCATCACATCATTCTCCTAATGATGTGATCGCGTTATCAAATGACATCTCATGTACATGGCTAGGAAACCTTAGCCATCTTTTGATAAACGAGCTAGTCTACTAGAGGCATACCAGGGACATGGTTGTTGTCTATGTATCCATACATGTATCTGAGTTTCCGATCAACACAATTATAGGATGGATAATAAACGATTATCATGAACAAGGAAATATGATAATAACTAATTTATTATTGCCTCTAGGGCATATTTCTAACAGTCTCCCACTTGCACTAGAGTCAATAATCTAGTTCACATCAGTATGTGATTCGCATTGTTATGAATCTAACACCCAATGAATTCTGGGGCTCGATCATGCTTTGCATGTGAGAGAGGTCTTATATTCAATGGGTCTGCGACATTCAGATCCGTGGGTACTTTGTAAATCTCTATGTCAAATCGTAAACACTGCTGCCACACTCCACTTGGTAGTATTCCAAATGGCTGCTCCACTATACGTATCCAGATTGCTACTACGAGTCATCCGGATTGGTCTTAAAGCTTGCATCGACGTAACTCTTTACGACGAACTCTTTATCACCTACATAATCGAGAAACAGCTCCTTAGTCTTTGAGTTACTAAGGATAATCTTGACCGCTGTCCAGTGATCCACTCCTGGGTCACTCTTGTACCCCTTGACGGACTCATGGTAAGGCACACACAGGTCTGGTACACAGCATGGCATACTGTATAGAGCCTATGGCTAAGGCATAGGGGACGACGTTCGTCATTTCTCTTTCTTCTGCCGTGGTCGAGCTTTGAGTCTCACTCAACTTCACACCTTACAAATCAGGTGAGAACTCTTTTTCTGACTGATCCATTTTGAACTCTTTCAAAATATTGTTAAGGTATGTACTTATTGAAAGTCTCATCAAGCATCTTGATCTATCTCTATAGATCTTGATGCTTAACAATTAGGTAGCTTTATCCAGGTCTAGCTTTGAAAAACACTTTTAAAACAACCATTTATGCCTTCCAGAAATTCTACATTATTTCCGATCAACAATATGTCATCCACATATACTTATCAGAAAATCTATAGTGCTCCCACTCACTTTATTGCAAATACAAGTTTCTCATAAACTTTGTATAGACTCAAAAACTTTGATCACCTCATCAAAGTGTATATTCCAACTCCGAGATGCTTGCTTCAGTTTATGGAAGGATCACTGAAGCTTGCACACCTTTTAGCATCCTTAGGACTGACAAAACCTCCTGGTTGTATCATACAACCTTTCCTCAAGCAAACCGTTAAGGAAACGATGTTTTGACATCCATCTGCCGGATTTCATAATTGAAAAATGCAGCAACTGCTAACATAATTCCAACAGACTTTAGCTCCGCTACGAGTGAGAAAGTCTCATCGTAGTCAACTCCTTGAACTTGTCACAAACATCTTTGCAACAAGTGGAGATTTACAAATGGTGACATTTACTATCAGCGTCTGTCTTCATTTTAAAGATCCATTTGTACTCAACGACCTGCCGTCCAATGAGCAAGTTTACCAAAGTCTATACTTGGTTTTCATACATGGACCCTATCTCGGATTTCATGGCCTCCAACCATTTGTTGGAATCCGGGCCCATCATCGCTTCTCCATAGCTCGTAGGTTCATTGCTGTCCAACAACATGACCTCCGAGAAAGGGTTGTCGTACCGCTCAGGAGCAGTACACATCCTTGTCGACCTACGAAGTTTGATAGTAACTTGATCCTGCAGCTTCATGATCATCATCATTAACTTCCTCTTCAACTAAAATAGGCTTCACAAAAACATCTTCCTATGCTGCGCTACTCTCAGGTTGAACAAAAGTTTAACAACCTCATCAAGTTCTATCTTCCTCCCACTCATTTCTCCCGAGAGAAACTTTTCCTCGAGAAAGGATCCGTTTTAGCAACAAACACTTTGCACTTGGATCTGAGATAGAAGGTTCGCCCAATTGTTCTTTAGGGTATTGTATGAAGATGCATTTGTCCGCTTCGGGTTTGACCTCATTAGGTGAAAACAATTTCCACACAAGCGTCGCAGCCCCAAACAATAAGAAATGATAGCTTAGGTTTCTATCAAACCATAATTCACACGATGTCATCTCAACGGATTTAGATGCTGCCCTATTTAAAGTGAATGTAGTTGTCTCTAATGCATAACCCCAAAATTATAGTAGCAAAACGATAAGAGACATCATAGCATGCACCATATCCAATAGAGTACGAATATGACATTCGGACACACCATCACACTATGGTGTTCCAGGTGGCGTGAGTTGTGAAACAACTTTTACTTTGTCTAAAGTTGTATGCCAAACTTGGAACTCAGATATTCACCTCCACGATCACATCACAAACATTTTTATCTTCTTGTCACGATGATCTTTAAACTTCACTCTGAATTTGCTTGAACCTTTCAAACGATTCAGACTTGTGTTTCATTAAGTAAATATCCACTATATCCACTCAAATCATCAGTGAAGGTAAGAAAATAATGATATCCACCGCATGCTACAAGAGTCATTGGATTGCATACATCAACATGTATCATTTCCAATAAACCAGTTGCCCGCTCCATCAATCCGGAAAACGTGGTCTTTAGTCATCTTGCCCAAGAGGCATGGTTCGCATGGCTCAACCGATTCGAAATTGAATGAGTCTAAAGATCCATCTGCATGGAGTTTCTTCATGCGCTTTATACCAATGTGACATTTAGCGGCAGTGCCACAAGTATGTGGTACTATCATTATGAACTTTGTATCTTTTGGCATCAATGTTATGAACATGTGTATTACCATGATCAAGATTTCAACAAACCATTCTCACTGGGTGCATGACCATTGAAGGTATTATTCATGTAAACAGAATATTTCATTATTCTCTAGCTTAAATGAATAACTGTGTTGCAATAAACACGATCTTATCATGTTCATGCTTAACGCAAATACCAGCAACATTTAGGTTTGTCACTAATCCCGAAAGTAGAGAGAGCATGCGATGTTGATCACATCAACCTTGCAAACATTTCCAACACACATCGTCACCTCACACTTAGCTAGTCTTCGTTTATTCCGTAGCTTTTACTTCGAGTTACTAACATTTAGCAACCAAACTGGTATCCAATACCCAGGTGCTACTAGGAGTACTAGCAAGGCACACATCAATAACACTTATATCAAATATACTTCTGTCGACGTTGCGAGCCTTCTTATCTACTAAGTATCTAGGGTTGTTCCGCTTCAGCGACCGCTCACCTCATAATAGAAGCACTTAGTCTCGGGTTTGGGTTCAACTATGGGTTGCTTCACTGGAGCAGCAACTGTCTTGCCATCCATGAACTTTCCCTCCTTGCCCTTGCCCTTCTCGAAACTAGTGGTTTTACTAACCATCAACACTTGATGCTCCTTCTTCATTTCTACCTTCGTGGTGTCAAACATCGCGAACAGCTCAGGGATCATTATTTCTATCCCTGGCATTTTATAGTTCATCACCAAGTTCCAGTAGCTTAGTGAAAGTGACTTCAAGAACTATATCGATCACTATCTTATCTAGAAGATCAACTCCGACTTGATTCAAGTGATTGTAGCACCCAGACAATCTGAGCACATGCTCAATGATTGAGCTATTCTCTTTCATCTTGCAGGCAAAGAATCTTGTTGGAGATCTCATATCTCGCAACACGGGCACGAGCCTGAGATCCTAATTTGAGCTCTTAGAGACATCTCATATGTTCCGTGACGTTCAAAATGTTTTGGAGCCTCAATTCTAAGTCGTAATGCATGACACACTAAAATATCAAGTAGTCATCAGAACGTGCCTGTCAGATGTTCACAACATCTACAGACGATGCTAGATGGGTTGGCGCACCGAGCGGTGCATTAAGGACATAAGCCTTCTGTGCAGCAATGAGGACAATCCTCAGATCACGGACCCAGTTCGCCATATTGCTACCATCATATTTCAACTCTATTTCTCTAGGAACATATAAAAATTCAAGGGAGCTACAGCGCGAGCAAGTAATCTACAACATAATTTGCAAAGAGACTATTGACTATGTTCATGATAATGGGTTCAATTAATAATATTACTGAAGAACTCCCACTCAAATTGACATCCCTCCGGTCATTCGAGTGATACATGATCCAAATTCACCAACTCAAGTCCGATCATCACGTGAGTTGAGGTGGCTGCAATGGTGAACATCATCATGTTGATCATATCTACTATATGACTCATGTTTGACCTTTCAGTCTCTTGTGTTCCGAGGCCATGTCTGTACATGCTAGGCTCGTCAAGTTTTACCCGAGTGTTCCGCATGTGCAACACTGGCTTGCACCCGTTGTATGTGAATGTAGAGTCTATCACACCCGATCATCACATGGTGTCTCAGCACGCCAAACTTTCGCAACGGTGTTACAGGCTGGATTCTTATGGCTTAGGATCAGGGTCACGACAACGTTGGTATCAAATCTTGACTGGCTGTAGGATTACCAAGCCAAACTGGTCGTTGTTGAGTCTAGAACTGCTTCCGTTGTACAAGGGAATTGATTGAGGAAGGGAACGTAAGATTCTTTTTAGTACTTTACTTGTGTCATTCTAATTTTGAGTCACCCTGTTCTTTTCTACGGGGATTAAGAACTAGGCTTTCTCATCTATCTATCAGGATGACCAGTTACTATGCTTGAGACCTATAGAAAGTTGTTGTCTTCCTGGATCGATGTCTCCATAAGAATTCATTGTTATGTTGTTAGTTGTCTTGTAGGTTGCCTCATATTTCATGCCCGTATAGCCGTTATGCTGTCCGAGTTATCCAAGGTTTCTAAATTATCTAATGCAATTGCAAATCCTTTCATCTCAAGTTAATGTCTTTTGGGACAGACAAATCACACCAATTGTTGTGCCGAGGTACTCCATTACCTTGATGTTTTTAATAAAGGTGTTTAGGAAACCATGTTATCTGATAGAACCACCCAAGGGTCTAGTTCTGTGTTTTGTTCCATGTGTGATAGTTTAGGCCATCCTTATCGAAAGCATCCTATGGTTCTACTTAGTCACTATGTATTCTATTTTTGGGTTCATGAACCCAAGTATCATTCTGCCCACTCCCGTTGATAGTATTCTCTTGTCCCTTGAGGATATTAGTGACCTTTGTGATATTCCTCAGGGTTTGTGGTACATCATTATTCCAATACCATGAACCAGTTATGGCAGAATTTCTATGTGAACGAAAGATCAAAACATGAGTGCTCATGATGAGTTCTCTGTTCCATAATCGTGATTCTATCAATTCTACTTTTCTGCATGGATTATTTGGAAGAAACATGTTGAAGTTTGTTTGACGTATACCATGTATGGTTCTAAAACTTAGAAAACTCATGTGCTCTGGATTTGCCCCTCTCAATTTGTATTCTGACCCTTATCTATAAGTGGATAGTCAAGATTAGTTCTGCATTCATGTTTATTGATGCCTATTATTCTTGTGGTCTGTCAAGCCATTCTGCTTCAGAATGACTAGAACAAACAAACTCCAGTACCTTATCCATTTCTTGGATTGCGTCAAAGCAGCTGTATTCCATAGCTCAAAACGTCAATCCAAATCTTGCTCTGTTTTTACCATGAAGTATTACCCTCTTCATGTTGACAATGTCATGAGAATTCCACGGCCTCTTATGCATTCTTGATACAGTGGTACTTCTTGCTTTCATTATTCATTCCTCGGTATCCATGCTGGCTGCAACTGGAATGTCAACAAGTTAACCGTGGTGTGTGAAATCAATACCTCTAGCAATTCCATTGCTTGGAAGTTAAATGACAATAATTTGATTGTTTGTGTGATGGTCATTGAATTTTCATCCTAACATTGATTGTGCTACCTAGTCCATCTTTCTTGGTGCACTCTTCGATCAATGAAATAGGTTTGTGCCAGGCTCTTTTGATCATATCGTCTTGCTCTGGAAACAAGATTGTTCTTGAGCTCAATAACATATCATTGCATCGTGATTTTACTACTATCTTCTCGGAAGTATTACCAAGTTGTCCCCTGACCGTTATGTTGAGTTGGTGGTCAAATTGGTTTCCTGTAAACCACCCTTTCTCCAGGAATCTATGTTGGATATCCCTAAGTTAGTTGGTTAAGCCAAACTACAACTTGGATGGTTGGAAGATAAAATCGTTGCCTAAATTAGCTCGTTCCAAGGGGATATCCTATGTGATGTGTATGGGTTGAAGAAAGATGATATGTTCACCGATTGATCCTTGTGATCGACTGTTGCATCTATTGTCTTCTCCAATCTTGGTTTTGAATATGGGCTATCGTCAAATCAAACTCAGAAGCAAGGGTTTTCGTAATGTTGTCTTACTTGTGGCTAATCCCCTGATACTACATCACTATACCTTATGGCCTGACCAATGCTATTACCTTGTTCACATAGTTGTTGAACTCCATATTCATGGATATCTTGATGAGTTGTTGTTGAGACCATCGACAACATCCTTTTCCCCTCCATGACGCGTGATGAACATTAAGCTAGTGTTGGAAACTTTGTAGGCAATATCTTCGTGTCCCGTACATGAAGTACATGTTAGGTGTAAGAAGTGACACCCTCTCAGTTCACGAGCATTTGATGCAAGTTGTCCCCGTGAATTGAAGAGAAGTTTCTTTGCATCCTCTGGAGTCATCCCAAATAATTCATGCATGTGCGAAGTAAGCTATGGTTTGATAGGTTGGCCGCCTTCACTCCATATGTATTTCCTAGCATACCAAGCCACTAATTGATTTCTTCAAGGAGAACAAGTTCCTCCTTAAGAGCTAGCCTTATGAAGGGACTTCGATATCATCGATGTTGGTTCCTAACTCGAACTCGGTGGTTTTTTGTTGTAAGAATTCCATGTGGTCACATTTGTCTTGGAAAGTATGTTGTCGTGAGTCTTGTAATCCAGCTCATGTTTTGGAGTTGGCTTCCGTAGTCCATTTCCCGAGAATCTTGCAACGTCATCTCGTCGATTTGTGTTACAAACCTTCTCTTTCAGACCTGCTGAGTCTGAAGCATCTTGTCGCTAATCAGATCTGAATCTCAGGCAGATATAATGGTTGGAACATTTCCCAAGAATTATAATATTGGTTCCACTCTAACCCGGCACTAGTAGAAAACGGGTCTTTAGACCTGGTTCGTAAGGACCTTTAGTCCCGGTTTTGCAACCGTCACTAAAGGGTAGGGACTAAAGCCCCCCCCCTTTAATCTCGGTTGAACACAGACCGAGACTAAAGGCCCTCCACGTGGCGCGCTCGGGCTGGAGGACCTTTAGTCCCGGTTAGTGTTACCAACCTGCGCTACAGTTTTTTTCGATTTATTATTATTACTATTATTATTGTCGATTTTTTTAATTTTTTTCAAAATTTTTGAATTATTTGACAATTTAATCTGTAATCATTCCAAATCGTCCAACTTCCCGGTTGGTCACCCATCCTCTCACTGCTCCAGCCCAAGAACACTTAACTTTCACATTCCATTGCCCCTGGTTTCCAAGTTTGCACTTACTGTTTTCCTTACAATAGTAAGCTATCAATCCTATTAAAATAAACAAAATATGTAATAATAATATTGAATTTCAATGAAAATAAAATAAGTAATAATACAATTTTATTCATTTTTTGTCATTTATTCATTTAATATGGCATACTTAATATCTTTAAATCTGTCAATCGAAATTTGACAAATCATATATCCGTTATTATCAGAAAAATGTGAGGAATACAAATATGACATCATTTATTTGTTTTTAAATAAAAATATTTTTTTCATTTTCTGGAAAAAAACTTCTTTTTGAAATAACTTTTTTTTTACTTTTGGAATTTTGAGAATTTGAGAAAACTTCACCGGGTAAACTAGGTGAAATCGAGTCCCAATTTTTCTATAGTTTTATTTATATATTAAACTTTTTTGCAAAAATTATGGTTGTTTTACATTTTCTTCCTTTTTTTGCAAAAACGGTCAAAAATCATATTTAAAATTTTCTATACCAACTAGACACTACAACCTAACTACTCCATCTCAAAGGATTTTATTTTTTTAAGATTTTATCATTTTTTGTTTATTTTCTAAAAAACTAAAAAAGGCGGTCCAGCGGGTTGGAGGGTGTTGAGTTCGAAAATTTCAGATCCCCTTTAATCCGGGTTGGTGTCCATCCAATCATATCGTCGACTACATCTGCTAGCACCATCCCAGCCAGAGTCACAACTAAGCTTAACCAAGCCAGAGTTAACCATTTCTAACTTCATTTCCTATTTTTCATGCATTTAATGATTTTTTTGAGCTACAATGCAGAGGAGACACCGTGCGGCATCAAGCTCGAGGGGTGTGGCTAGAGGGTAGGACATGCCTGGCAGGCTTGTGGGCTCACGGGTGCTCCCCTAACCCTAATCTTTGGCCTATAAATTCCCAAATATTCCATCATTATCAGGGGAGCCATGAAAATACTTTTCCACCGCCAGAAGCCTCTGTTCCCAAGAGATCCAATCCTCGAGCCTTTTCCGGTAATCTGTCGGAGGGGGATTCGATCACGGAGGGCATCTATATTAACACCATTGCCCCTCCAATGATGCGTGAGTAGTTCACCATAGACCTACGGGTCCATAGCTAGTAGCTAGATGGCTTCTTCTCTCTCTTTTCTTCTCAATACCATGTTCTTCATGATCTTCAAGGAGATCTATCCGATGTAATACTCTTTTACGGTGTGTTTGTCGAGATGCGATGAATTGTGGGTTTATGTTCAGATTATCCATGAATATTATTTGAGTCTTTTCTGAATTCTTGTATGCATGATTTCATATATTTGCAGGTCTATTTGAGTGATTGGTTTGGTTTGGCTTGGGGATGCCCCGGAAGGCATTCCCTCTTTCTTCTTCAATCCATCGGTAAATTTACTTCAGGCTAGATTTTTATTCTCCACATGATATGCGTTTTGCTTGGAGCATCTTGTATGATATTACTCTTTGCTTTTTAGTTTGCCACAATCATCCTTTCTGCACACATCTTTAGAGAGAGACATGCTGAATCGTGAATTTATTAGAATAATCTATGTGCTTCAATTATATCTTTTGAGCCAGGCAATGTTGCTCTAGTGCTTCACTTATATCTTTATAGAGCATCGTGGTGTTATAGTTTATTGAAATTATTGAACTTTGGTTCCTCATATTATTTTGGGAGTTTCTTAAAACAACATGGGAATTTGTTTAGGTTATGCATTTAGTCCTAATATAATGGCAACCAAGAGGGATATAATAAAAACTTTCATATTAAGTGCATTAAAAACTATGAGAAGTTTGATTCCTTGTATATAGTTTTGAGATAATAGGGATGGTAGTATGAGATTCATGCTACTGAGTTGTTGTGAATTGGAAAAGATACATGTGTTAAAGCTTGTGATTCCGATAGCATGCACGTATGGTTAACCGTTATGTAACGAAGTCGGAGCATGATTTGTTTAATGATTGTCGACCTTTGTGTGAAGGTCGGGAGCGCGCGATGGTTAACTCCTACAAACCATTCCCCTAGGACCATGTGTCTAATGATTTGTTTGATAACTAATGGACTTTTGCAATAGTATGTGAGTTCCTTCTGACTAATGTTAAGTCCATGGATTATACGCACTATCACCCTTCCACCTTTGCTAGCCTCTCTAGTACCGCGCAACTTCCGCCGGTACACCAAACCCTCCTCCCTCAAAAAAGCCACCATATATTCCTCAAAACAGCCACCATACCTACCTATTATTGCATTTCTATAGCCATTCCGAGATATATTGCAATGCAACTTCCACCATGTAGTTTTAATATAACTTACATCATCACTTCATATTTCATATAGAGTCATATTTTGTGATAGGAATCGAGTTGTAACTTCTTTTTATTTGAGTTATTAGTAAATCAAAGTGTGATGATTTTTCATAAATAGAGCATTGTCCCATGTGAGAAAAGGATTATGGAAGCTATGACTCCCTCACAAGTTGGGATGAGTATCCGGACTTTACAAAGCAATAATAATAAAATAGGCCAAAGAAGCCACTAAAAAATATAATATATATATATATGATAGAAAGAGAGAAGGGAAAATTTCTACTACCTTTTTCCACGCTTGTGCTTCAAAGTAGCATCATGATCTTCGTGATAGGGAGTCTCCTATTTTGTCACTTTCATATAGCTAGTGGATATTCATTATGCACGACCACTTAGTTTTCTTTTTGAGCTTTCATACACTTATAGCTCTAAGTGCATTTGTTGCATGGCAATCCCTACTCACTCACATTGATATCTATTGATGGGCATCTCCATAACACATTGATACGCCTAGTTGATGTGAGACTATCTTCTCCTTTTTCTCTTGCACCTCCTCCATATTCTATTCCACCTATAATGCAATATCCATGGCTCGCGCTCATGTATTGCGTGAGAGTTGAAAAGGTTTGAGAACATCAAAAGTGTGAAACAAATGCTTGACTTGTTCATCGGGGTTGTGCATTATTTAGATACTTTGTGTGGGGAAGATGGAGCATAGCCAGACCATATGATTTTGTCGGGATGACTTTCTAAGGCCATGTTATTTCGAAAGGACACGACTACCTTGATTGTGTGCTCGAAGTATTACTGTTTGTATGTCAATACTAAACTATTGTTTTGAATCTTACATATCTGAATATTCATGCCACAATAAATAATATTACATGGATAAATATGTTAGGTAGCATTCCACATCAAAAATTATGTTTATATCATTTACCTACGCGAGGACGAGAAGGAATTAAGCTTGGGGATGCTGATTCGTCTCCAATGTATCTATAATTTTTATTGTTCCATGCTATTATATTATCTGTTTTGGATGTTATATATGCATTAATATGCTATTTTATATTATTTTTGTGACTAACGTATTAATCTAGAGCCTTGTGCTATTTTCTATTTTTTCCTTGTTTTTGAGTTTCGCAGATAAGGAATATTGAACGGAGTCTGAGCAGAATAAAACCTTCGGAATGATTTTCTCTGGAACAAAAGGAAACCTCGAGACTTGAGAACCAGGGCAGAGGAGCCACCATGGGGCCACAAGGCCTAGGGGAGTGGCCAGGTTCGTAGGCTGCACCGGGCAGGATTGTGGGCCCACGACTGCTCCCCTAACCCTAATCTTCGGCCTATAAAGTCCCAAATATTCCATCATTACCTGGGGGAGCCACGAAAACACTTTTCTGCCACTAGAAGCCTTTGTTCCCGAGAGGTCCAATCTTGGAGCCTTTTTTGGTAATGTGCTAGAGGGGGATTCGATCATGGAGGGCATCTACATCAACTCCATTGCCCCTTCGATGATTCTTGAGTAGTTTACCATAGACCTATGGGTCGATAGCTAGTAGCTAGATGGCTTCTTCTCTCTCTTTGCTTCTCAATACCATGTTCTTCATGATCTTCATGGAGATCTATCCAATGTAATACTCTTTTGTGGTGTGTTTGTTGAGATCCAATGAATTGTGGGTTTATGTTTAGATTATCCATGAATATTATTTCATTCTTTTCTGAATTCTTTTATGCATGATTTCATATCTTTGCAAGTCTCTTCGAGTTATTGGTTTGGTTTGTCCATCTAGATTGGTGTCCTCACCCACTGGCAAAGTAGGGGTCACGAGGCACGCATTGTATTGTTGCCATCAAGGGTAAAAATATGGGGTTTTCATCATATTGCTTGAGTTTATCCCTCTACATCACGTCATCTTACTTAATGCATTACTTTGTTCTTCACAAACTTAATACTTTAGATGCAGGCAGGTGTCGGTCGATGTGTGGAGTAATAGTTGTAGCTGCAGAATCGTTTCGGTCTGCATGTCATGGACGTGATGCCTATATGCATAATCATTGCCTTGGATATCTTCATAATTATTCGCTTTTCCGTAAATTGCTTGATAGTAATTTGTTCACCCACCATAAACTTTCCATCATGAGAGAAGCCATCTAGTAAAACCTATGCCCCCTAGGTCTATTTTCCATATTATACTTTCAGATCTAAAACCAAAAATACCAAAAATACCTGCTGCCCTATTTTTACTTTTAGTTTTACTTTCGGTTCAAGCATCCTATTACATCTATCTCTATTAGATCTCATCCTTGCAAGTAACCGTGAAGGGATTGACAACCCCTTTACATCATTGGCTCCACGAGTTTGATTCTTTGTGCAGGTATATCTATTGGTGACTTGCTTGTATCTACTACTGGATTGATACCTTGGTTCTCAATAACTGAGGGAAATACTTATCTACTTTGCTGCGTCAAACCATTCCTCTTCATGGGAAACCAACGGATGCTCGAGAAGTAGCAATGGGCCTCATAAAAAGAGAAAGAAAACCCCGCAGGCATTTTCACGCTCTCCATTCGACTTCTCCGCCATCCATTCCCTTGCGCCCCCAGAGTAGAGATCTAGGTCTCTCCGACCCCCACCTCCTAGCTCAGGAATGGCGGGTTCAAATGGCCAGTGGGAAACTTCCACAGTCACCGACCGGGACATACTTGACCTCAAGAAGGCCGTGTACCTACCCGATGATATTCTTCATCGCGTGGCGGAGGAGGCCCAAGTGATCCCCACCTCCAAGCCAGGCGAAAGGGCGGTGTTCATCCCCCACATCATCCAGGGGCTGAGTTTTCCTCTCCGCCCCTTCGTCCGGGGCCTGTTATTCTTCTATGGCCTCGAATTCCATGACATCCCGCCGAACTCCATCATGCACAGCTCGACATTCATCCTCGTCAAGCCCAAGTGCGTCGATCCACACTTCGGGCTCTGGCTGCAGGTCTTCAACGTCAAGCCCAAGTGCGTCGCCGGCAAGCACGCAAATTTCGGCGGGGCCGTCATCAGCAAAATCACCTGCGTTGGGTGGCTGTCCAGCATCCTCATCGGCACCATCAAGGGGTGGCAAAACGAGTGGTTCTATTTCACCGAACTACAAGAAGAGGGTCAGCACCCTGCCGCTGCATTCGGATCCAGTACCCCCACCCGGCTAGCTTCATGGCTTGAAAATGGCCTTGCTTGGGGATCGAGCAAGGAGATGACCGGTCTGCAGAAGTGCATCCGCTCCTTGGTTGAGGAGGACACCAAGTTGATCGATGTGGTCTAGGTGATGCTCAGGAGATGCATCCTTCCCTGCCAGCGCCGGGAATCTCCCCCATGGGCTCGAGAACTTGAGGCCGATCCCACAGTCTGGAACCTTTTCCGCACCATCCGGGAGAAGTTGTGGAAGACGCTCTTCAAATCAATGAACAGCTGGCCATCTGAGGAGGAGGACAAGGGTCTACCTGCCGCCAAACCTGATTCCGAGGTACGATACACCCCAGCATGGTTGGCTTCATTATAGAAAATTCCCCTTACCTCTAATCCAATCTGTCTTAGCAGAGATGGCTGAAGAAAGCCGCTAACATGAACAGTCCGGCCCCTCAGCCTGAAGATGAGAGGACCGGGATGTTAGCAAAACTGCTCGTGGAGAAGCCTTACGAGGCTCCCATGAAGAAGGAGAAGAACAAGAAACCAAGCCAAGGTGACCTCCGCATCAGGGACCAGCCTGATGCCGACTCTGAAGATACCTTTGCCTCCTCAAATCTTGAGGAGGCTGAGGAAAAAGAGGAAGAAGAGGAGGAGGAGGTCGATGGCAAGGGGGAGGCAATCCTCCTATGACAGGAAGAGAACGGCGTCTTTGGACATCTCGGAGCAGGTCGCTTATCCTGCCCCAAAGAGGGCGCAACAGACGCAGGTGGTTCTGTCTGATGATTACTCGGACTCAAGCTCCGTGTTTGAAGACCTCGATGAGGTCCCGCGAAGGATCCTACGGGTCAAGCCTCCCATTAAAGATAGGATCCGAAGACCCTCTTGTTCATTATGAATAGATCTAGAGTTTGCTTACATGCAGGTTACTGGCCTTGCAGCCCCCCGCGAGTTATCCCCAACGAGGTGGTATCGTACAGGGAGACCCCACCCGCCGAACTGACATAGAGTAGGGATGCCTTGCATCGTACCACTCTAGGCGCCATGAAAGACATCATGGAGGTGTCATCCGAGCCTACTCCTATGGTGGTAGGCACTGGGGGCGAGGGAGGTCGTACCATGGCAGAGGCTAACTCCTCGGCTACTGAATACCGGGGGGCAAGACCCCGCCCAGAGACTAAGGAGGCCAGACGAGCGGGGGCTTAGTCCCCTCCGAGAACATCTCCGGAGCACACTATGCATCCGGAGGCACCGGTCCAATCTCCGGTGGGTGATTGGGAAGTCTGAATATCCCCGATACCACCGACCAATAGGTGGTCGGCCATGGAGGAGCCTCTATCGAGTGCTTCCATCTTCGAGGATCACTGCACCCTTATGGGTGTGGTACTACAGAGCATGCAGTCCATTGACAACGGACTGAAGGAGGCCTTCAAAGGTCTCCTTGCGGGTTTCAGGTAAGTCACTCGATGTGGTTGTTTTGCGAGGATTTTATTTATCCGTATTGTATACATGGCAGCCCCGAGCCCTAGGTGAGGTCAAAAACCTCACCTAGGGGTCACATCTGAATCCAATACTGAACTAGATGCTCTTTTAGTGATCGGCTTGTCTATAATTCGGGAATTGAGAGCCCATGTAATGTATTGTTGGAAATATGCCCTAGACGCAATAATAAAATGGTTATTATTGTATTTCCTTGTTAATGATAATTGTCTATTGTTCATGCTATCATTGTGTTAACCGGAAACCTTAATACATGTGTGAATACATAGACCACAACATGTCCCTAGTGAGCCTCTATTTGGCTAGCTCGTTGATCAATAGATGGTCATGGTTTCATGACCATTGACATTGGATTTCATTGATAACAGGATCACATCATTAGCAGAATGATGTGATGGACAAGACCCAATCCTAAGCATAGCACAAGATCGTATAGTTCGTCTACTAAAGCTCTTAAATGTCAAGTATCATTTCCTTAGACCATGAGATTGTGGAACTCCCGGATATCGTAGGAATGGTTTGGGTGTGCCAAACGTCACAACATAACTGGGTGGCAATTCAGGTGCACTACGGGTATCTTCGAAAGTGTCTGTTTGGTTGGCACGAATCGAGACTGGGATTTGTCACTCCGTGTGACGGAGAGGTATGTTTGGGCCCACTCGGTAAGACATCAGGATAATGAGCTCAAAGTGACTAAGGAGTTAGCCACGGGATGATGTGTTACCGAACGTGTAAAGATATTTGCGTGTAACAATATTGAACAAGGTATAGAGATACCGACGATCGAATCTCGGGCAAGTATCATACCGATAGACAAAGGGAATTGTATATGGTATTGATTGAATCCTCAACATCGTTGTTCATCCGATGAGATCATCGTGGAGCATGTGCGAACCAACAAGGGTATCCAGATCCCGCTGTTCGTTATTGACCGGAGAGGTGTCTCGGTCGTGTCAACGTGTCTCCTGAACCCGTAGGGTCTACACACTTAAGGTTCGATGACGCTACGGTTATAGGGAAATGTTGTACGTGGTTACTGAAGGTTGTTAGGAGTCCCGGATGAGATCCCGGACATCACAAGGAGCTCCGGAATGGTCCAGAGGTAAAGATTGATATGTAGGAAGTCCAGTTTTGGTTACCGGAAAGTCTTCGGGCTTATCGGTAGTGTACCGGGAGTATCGGGATGGTGCTGGAGGACCCCTGAGAGGGGTGTGATGACCAAAGGACTTTGTGGGCCCTTAGACGAGGTGTTCTAGCCCTTATTGGGATGGCCAAGAGCTTCCAGAAGGGCCCATGCGGCTAGGGATAAAGAGATAAGGCTGAAAAGATTCAAACGGAAGAGATCCACCTCCCTTGTCGGAGGTGGACTCCTCCCTAGGTTCGGCCGAACCTCTCCTCCTTGGAGAAGGGGCCAAGGCAGCCCTCCCTCTCCCTCCTCCTATATATACCCAAGGTTTTGGGCTGATTTGATACACAACTTCTCTCTCTCTCTCGGCGCAGCCCTACCTCTCCTCTTCCTCGTTCTCCCTAGCGCTCGGCGAAGCCCTGCCGGAGTCCATGTAGCTCCACCGTCACCGTGCCGTCGTGCTTCTGGAGATCTGCCTCAACCTGTCCTTCCTCCTTGCTAGATCAAGGCATAGGAGAAGCCATTTGGCTCCTTTGATGATCGGAGTCCATCGCGATCTGAATCGCTACGATTACGACTCCACCAACCGCGTTCTTGTAACGCTTCCTCTTAGCGATCTTCAAAGGTATGAATATGCAATCTCTCCCCAATCATTGCTGGTTTCTCCATAGATAGATCTTAGTGATACGAAGGAATTTCTTTATTTACTACTACGTCTCCCAACAGTGGCATCATGAGCTCGGTCTATGCGTAGAATCTATGCACGAGTAGAACACAAGTTGTTGTGGGAGTCGATTTTGTTAATTTGCTTACCACTACTAGTCTTATATTGATTTGGCGGTATTGTGGGATGAAGTGGCCCGGACCGACTTTACACGTACGCTTACGTGAGACTGGTTCCACCGCCTGAAATGCAAATCTTGCATAAGGTGGCTAGCGGGTGTCTGTCTCTCCCACCTTAGTCGGATTGGATTCGATGAAAAGGTTCCTTATGAAGGGTAAATATCAATTGGCATATCACGTTGTGGTTTTGGCGTAGGTAAGAAACGTTGTTGCTAGAAACCTATAGCAGCCACGTAAAACTTGCAACTACAAATTAGAGGACGTCTAACTTGTATTTGTAGCATATGCCTTGTGATGTGATATGGCCAAAAGGATGTGATGTGATGCATTGTGATGTATGAGATTAATCATGTTCTTGTAATAGGATTCACGACTTGCATGTCGATGAGTATGACAACCGGCTGGAGCCATAGGAGTTGTCCTATTTTATTGTATGACCTGCGTTTCAATCATAAACGCCATGTAATTATTTTACTTTATTGCTAAACGTTATCCATAGTAGTAGAAGTAATAGTTGGCGAGACAACTTCATGAAGACACAATGATGGAGATCATGATGATGGAGATCATGGTGTTGACGGGGGGACAACACGGGGGTATCCTCAACTGCCCCTTTGCTCTAACTCACCAAACGCGATTAAAGGGCGGGCCGTTTCTCCTAGCGGTTCGGCTACGCCTTGCCGACTGCGACCCACCGGCTACGCATCCGTCGGCTACAGTGCGCTAGCCGGCTGAGGACATTGCCGCCTGGCCTCCTTAGCCGGCTGGGCATTGGACGCCCTTGTCAGGGCCTGCGCGACAACAGTGGACCCCATCCCATTGGGCGTCAGCGCCCGCATGGCTACAGTGAAGGTGTCAGGACCTCTAACCCTGGCGGATGGCGACTGGGCCTCCAACAGTCCCGGCACGCCTCAACCACTCCATTACCTGCCCCGACATTTCTACAGGGCGGCCGGCCGGGCCGCTGACCTCGGTCGGGTGCCGCAAGACGACATCGCAAGGGGCGTCCCGTGCCGCGATGCGACCGGCGTCGGGACCCACCGTGCGGGCCCCGCCGGCTCCAAACGGGACCCTTCAGCCGGCGGGGTCTACCAGCGACAAGACCCCACAGCCGGCGGGCCCCATAGCCTGCCCGAGAGGCTGCCAGCCGGGGCCCTCCCCAGTCTTTTATGCCTATTGTAATCCGGGGGGTTGGCCTATAAAACCCCCCGGACCACCCCCATGCAAGTGGTTCGGTTTTTGCTCCACATCCTGACTAACCACACGCACACGTAGAGGCAGGAGGACGGCTAGCTCCTTCTCCTTCCTCGCTCATACAGCTCCAAGAGCATCGTTGTAATCTCTCCATCACCTAATCTAGATCGAGCAGGACTAGGGGTATTACCTCCCACGGAGGGCCCTGAACCTGGGTACATAGCGTGTCAGTCACTCTCAGTACCTAACCCCGTTCCCGGAGCCCGCCGGCATCCTTCGGCCCCTCTCGATAAGCCTACCCACGGCACTTGCCGTGACGAAACCACGACAGTTGGCGCCCACCGTGGGGCCTTCCACGGCGTCGGCCGGAGTCACGCTCCGGGCGGGGACCTTCACCACCTCCCCCAGCCGCCTTGCTCCCGGGAAGAACCGCATGTTCGTGGGGCTTACTCCGGCAGGTCCCGCGGGTAGCGCGGCCGGCGTCTCTGACGAGCGCCTCGGCCGTAACCTCGCGCTCAACATCGCCGCGCTCCCCGAGCAGCTCAGCAAGCTGAGCCTCGCCGATGCGCCGGTGACCGACGAGTACCCTAGCTGGGTGCTCAATTAGACTGAGCCTCCCTCGTCCATAGGCGTGCTCGCCATGGGCAAGGCCATCGGCTCCCACACTCACGGGGGAGTGATGGTCGCCACCTCTTCCACCAACTCGGGCTGTGTGCGAGCGGCCGAGATCGGGAAGCCGTGGCTCGCGCTGGCACGTCCGACCCACTCGCCGCCACCCTCCGGGGTCTGGGCACTCCCATCGCCATGACGGCGGATCCAGCTACCGCCAGGGCCGAGCTGGAGGCAGCCCGCCGCCTAATGTTCGAGGACGCCAGTGCCCTCGTCACGGAGCGGCGCCGGATGGAGGCCGCGTAGCGGGAGTACAACTCCGCATACGGTCGCACACCGGCTGGCCCTGAGACCAGCCGGCGTGGGGTCGTGCGGGAGCGTGGCCGCGTGGTCGCGGAAATCCTCGGCGGACGCCTCCCCGTCTACGATAACCCCGCAACCAACCTGCGCGCCGCCAAGGTTGTCTATGAGGACTTGGCAACTTTGGAGGGTGAGGAACGCGCCGCGCGTGACCACCACATCAAGGACGTAATCGACACCGCCAACGCGCAACAGGCCGGCCTCACCCCCGGCAGGGCCGTCTCGGAGTTCCCCCGCCCCGAGGGCGAGGACGCTGGAGCTGCTGGCCGCCGGCCGGCTCAGCACTCCAGCGCCCCTTGTGCATCCATCCGGAACTCCCGGGGGAGTAACGTCCAGCGCCCCCCCCTCACGTAGGAACGAGCAGCGGGCTGTGAACAACCGGCACAGCAACAACCCCGCTCGCAGCAACCGCCGTGACGAGGCGCCGGCAGGAGGCAGCCGGCGCACCCACGAGCACACCCTGCCACCGTGGCAAGAACCAGCGCGGTCCATCCCGCCGGCCGTCCGCCCTGAGCTGGTGGCCTAGCTCGGACCGCGCGTCCCCCATAGCGACAACGACGCCCGACTCCGTCTCGACTGGCTTGCGCAGTCGGCCCTCCTCGAGGAGGAGGGCTCGATAGGCCCAGCCTACTTCGGCCACCGGATCCGCAACGAGCCCTTTCCGCCCGGCTTCACCCTTCCTCGCTATACCCCGAAATATACCGGGGCCACCAAGCCGGAGGACTGGCTGATCGACTACACCATGGCCGTCGGCATTGCCAAGGTAAACAAGCGCGTAGCCGTCTGCTACGTCCCCCTCATGTTGATCGGCTCGGCATGCACCTGGCTTAATAGCCTTCCCACCGGCAGCGTCAACACCTGGACAGACTTCGAGGAATCCTTCGTCCGCAACTTCACCGGCACCTACAAATGGCCCTGCCGGCCCCGCGAGCTGGCCATGAGCGTCCAGCGGCCGGAAGAACCCCTCCGCGACTACCTCACGCGCTGGATCAAGCTCCACAACTCCTGCAAGGGAGTGCACGAGGTACAAGCCATCCAGTACTTCATCGAAGGCTGCCGCGATGGCACCCCTCTCAAGCACATGCTTCTGTGCTCCGAGCCAACCTCCCTGGCGGACCTAATGTCCAAAGCAGACAAATACGCCACGACCGATTCTTCAATGAGGATGAAAGCCAAGGCACCGGCCAAACCGGCTGCGCCCCCCGCCACGCCGCGGGCGGCGGTCGACAACCAGCAGCAGCGGGATGGCAAGCGCAAGAACGACCAGCCCGACTCCCGCCACGGGAGCTGGCAGGTCGCGTCCATCGAGGAGGAGCAGCCGGCTGGCCAGGCAACCGGTCAGCGCCAGCGCACCGGCAAGGCCGCCTTGCAGCCCAAGCTGACTTTCGACCAAATCCTTGACCTCCCCTGCAAGAACCTCTTCGGTGCCAAGGCGGCTACACACTGCCCAATTCATGCATTGGTCCGAGAAGCCGGTCACCTGGAGCCGGGCGGACCACCCGGCCATGATGCCAAACCCCGGAAGCTACGCCCTTGTCCTCGATCCCACCATCACCTCCGAGAAGCGCTCGTGCCGCTTCTCACGGGTGTTGATCGATGGGGGCAGCAGCATCAGCGTCCTCTACCTAGACACCCTGCTCAAGCTAGGGCTCAAGGTGGAGGTCCTGAAGGCAAGCCGGACCGTCTTCCACGGCATCGTGCCCGGCAAGTCCTGCATGCCCGTCGGCAAGATCAAGCTTGACGTCCTCTTCGGCGACCCCAGTCAATTCCGCCGCGAGCCCGTCTCGTTCGAGGTGGTCGACCTCGACAGCCCCTACCACGCATTGCTGGGCTGACCAGCCCTCGTCAAGTTCATGGCGGTCCCCCATTACGCCTACCTCAAGCTCAGGATGCCGAGCTCCAAGGGCATCATCACCGTCGCCGGCAAGTACCAGATGTCGATCGCGTGCGCGCACGATGGTAGCCAGCTGGCCAAGGACCTGGAGATAGCGGAGACGCGGCAGCTCGACCGGCTAGTGGCTCTTGCCTCCGCCCAGCCGGCCGTGTCGGCTCCTCCCTCCCAGTCGGTCGGCGAAGCTTCGTTCCAGCCATCCAAGGACACCAAGCAGGCGCCGCTCAATCCGGCCAACCCCACCTAGTGCTTGACCATCGGCTCGCGCCTCGATAGCAAGTAGGAAAGCGAGCTTGTCGACTTCCTCTGTGAGAATTGGTACATCTTTGCAAGGTCCCCCAAAGACATGTCGGTTGTCCCGAGGAAGTTCGCCGAGCACAAGATGCACGTATGGCCGGACGCGAAGCCGGTCAAGCAACCCCTGCGCCGTTTCTCCCAGGAGAAGCGGCACACTATCGAAGAAGAGATCGTCCGACTGCTCGTAGCCGGCTTCATCATGGAGGTGTTCCACCCAGACTGGCTGGCCAACCCAATCCTGGTGCTGAAGAAAAACAAGACCTGGCGCATGTGCATCGACAACACGAGCATGAACAAGGCGTGCCCCAAGGACCCGTTTGCCCTGCCGCGGATCGATCAAGTCATTGACTCCACGGCCGGCTGCGATTTGTTGTCCTTTCTGGACGCCTACTCTGGCTACCACAAGATAAAGGTGGACCCGGCCGACTGGCTCAAGCCCTCCTTCATCACCCCCTTCGGGGCCTACTGCTACATCACCATGTCCTTCGGCCTGAAGAACGCCAGCACCACCTGCCAGCGCTGCATGCAAAAGTGCCTCCTGCCTCAGATAGGCAGCAACGTCCACGTCTACATGGACGACATCGTTGTCAAATCCAAGAAGCACTTCAGCCTCCTCGACGACCTCCGGGAGACGTTCGCCAACTTGCGCGAGTACAAGATCAAGCTCAACCTTGAGAAGTGTGTCTTCGGTGTCCCAGGCGGCCAACTGCTAGGTTTCTTTGTGTCCGCTCGCGGCATCGAAGCTAACCCTGAGAAGATCTGGGCGATCAAGCGCATGCCCAAGATGGTCCGACTCCGCGACGTCCAGAAGTTCACCGTCTGCCTCGCCTCCCTCAGCCGGTTCATCAGCCAGCTGGGCAAGAAGGCCTTGCCCCTCTATAGGCTCCTGCGCAAGTCGGTCCTGGTCAAGCCGGGCCGGGACCTCTCGAAGAATCCGACCTTGTTCGACTGGTCCGACAAGGCTTACGCGGCGTTCCGCGGCCTCAAGCGGGCCCTCACCAGCACGCCCATCTTGGCCGTGCCGACCGACAAGGAGCCCCTGCTCATTTACATCGCGGCCACCACGCGCGTCGTCAGCATTGTCCTGGTGGTGGAGCGGCCGGAAGAGGGCAAGACACTACTGACGCAGCGCCTCGTCTACTACCTCAGCGAGGTCCTCTCCGCCTCCAAGCAGAACTACCCCCACTAGCAGAAGATGTGCTATGGCATATACTTCGCCGCCCAGAAGATCAAGCAGTACTTCCAAGAGCACGTCATCACCATCGTGAGCACGGCACTGCTGGGCGAAATCATGGCCAGCGGGGACGCCACCGGCCGGATCGCCAAATGGGCCATTGCCTTGGCCGACTACGAGATCCGTTACGAACCCCGTACCACGATCAAGTCCCAGGCGATGGCCGACTTCCTCGTCGAATGGGCCGAGACCCAGTTCGTACCGCCTCCGCCCAACTCCACACACTGGTGCATGCACTTCGATGGCTCGAAGATGCGAACCGACCTAGGGGTCGGCATCATCCTGTCGTCTCCCAGAGGCCACCAGCTCCGCTACGCCCTCCAGATCCACTTCGCCGCCTCCAACAAGGTGGCCGAGTATGAGGCGCTCGTCCACGGCCTCTATCTTGCCAAGGAGATCGGCATTCGGCGCATTATCTGCTTTGGTGACTTTGACCCTATGGTGCAACAAGTCTCTGACGAATGGGATGCCAGGGACGCCAACTTGGCCAGCTACCGCTTCCTCGTCCAGCAGCTCACCGGCTTCTTTGAGGGCTGCCAATTCCACCACGTCCCCCGTGCGGACAACGAGGGGGTCGACACGCTGGCCAAGATCGGATCCACCCGGTAGGCCATCCCAGTCGGTGTCTGCCTCCAGCGGCTGCTGAAGCCCTCCATCAAGCCCTCTCCCGAATCGGAGTCCATCTTCGTTCCGGCGAGCGTGGCCGGCACCTCGGTGGAGCCGGCTGCACAACCAGCCCCGCCGGCTGCGGCGGCTTTTCCGGCTCCATCTCCACCTGCCTCTGAGCCGGCACTCCCAGCCATGACGATCGAGTCGTAGACCTCTACGCGTGCCGGTTTCAAGACCATCGGTGTCATGATGACGGACGATGTCCCGGCCGCTCCCTCACCCCCGAGGGCTGGCGAGCAGGTCCCGGCGACTGACGAGCAGGTCCCGGGGGCTGAGCCGGCCCTTGTCTCGGCTCCATCATGGGCCCAGCCCATCCTGGCGTTCCTCCAGCGTGGCGAGCTCCCCTCCGACGAGGATACATCGAGGCAAATTCAGCGCCGGGCCCCGGCCTACAACATCATCAACCGCGAGCTGGTTCACCATAGCACCAACGGCGTTTTCCAGCGCTGCGTCGAGCGAGAGAAGGGGCTTGAGATCCTCCTCGACATCCACCAGGGCGAGTGCGGGCATCACGCCGCCTCCAGGTCCCTAGTGGCCAAAGCGTTCCGCTACGGTTTCTACTGGCCGACCGCCGTGGAGGCGGCCAGAGAACTGGTTGACAAGTGCGAGGGCTGCCAGCGCTTCAGCATGCAGAGCCATCTGTCGGCTACCACCCTCCGAACCATCCCCCTTTCGTGGCCGTTTACCCTCTAGGTGCTGGACATGGTGGGACCCTTCAAGACTGCCCGAGGCGGCATGACACATCTGCTGGTCGTCGTCGATAAATTCACCAAGTGGATTGAGGCCCGGCCAATCAAGAAGCTGGACGGCCCCATGGCCGTCCGGTTCATCGAAGACATCATGGTCCGCTACGGCGTCCGGCAGAGCATCATCACTGACAAAGGCACGAACTTCGCCAAGGGTGCGCTAGCGCGTTTCTGCTCAAGGCGAGGCATTCGACTCGACCTGGCATCTGTTGCCCACCCACAGTCAAACCGCCAGGTCGAGTGGGCAAACGGCCTGCTCCTGTCCGGCATCAAGCCCCGGCTCGTGACACCACTGGTCCGGTCAGCCGACTGCTGGGTCGAGGAGCTGCCGGCCGTCCTTTGGAGCCTCTGGACCACGCCCAACTGGTCGACCGGCTACACCCCGTTCTTTCTCGTTTACGGTTCTGAGGCGATCATCCCCACCGACATCGAGTTCGATTCGCCTCGAGTTACCCTGTACACCGAGAAGGACGCAAAGGAGGCAAGGGAAGATGGCGTTGACCTCCTTGAGGAATCCCGCGAGCGGGCTTTGAGCCGGACGGCCATCTACCAACAGAAGCTCCGGCACTACCATAGCAAGCGGATCTGGCCGCTCTCCTTCCGCGAAGGGGACTTGGTGCTCAAGCGGATCCACCGAACCGTAGGCCAGCACAAGTTGTCCTCCCCATGGGAGGGCCCATTCATCATCAGGCGGGCGCTGCACAACAACACGTACTACGTGATAGATGACCAGAAGCTGCAGAAGCGCAAGAGAGACACCTCCAGCGAGGAGACAGAGCGCCCGTGGAATGCAGCGCTCCTCCGTCCGTTTTATTGCTAAGAACCAGCGTATGTACCCTCCACTTTTTTGGGCCTATGAATATAACGGGGGGCCCAAGCCGGTGCTTGGGGCAAGCCCCTTTCCATCCATTCCAAAGTTTTCTTCCCGTCGTTCTAAGGCACTTCGACCGGGTCTGGTTCCCTCCCAAGCCTTACAAATTGTGTGGGCAAGCAATCCTTCACCTCCCCTCCCTAACCAGCTACAAACCGGCTCCCTACTGTCCGGCTGAAGGCGTCACGTGGTCCGAAGGGACTTCCCACACAAGGACTAGCCGATGCAGGGCAGCCGAACCGGCCTAACAGAACCGCACTACTCCTAGTAACTGACCTCTGCCAGCTCAACCTAGCCCTAGCCACTTGACTCTAAAAGTTTGTCGTATTTTCCCAAGGATGAAGCCCTGTCCCTGTCCCAGACCGGTTCCCGGATGGCCGGCAGGCGGGGTGGAAGCCGGAAGATATCCTAGCGCGCGAATACAAGCCAAAACGCGAAGGGAGAAAGAAAGGCCGGCACGCACACTGTTCAACAAAGGATGAATGACATAAAATTCAGACGATTAAAGAGCCCCACGGCCATGAGTTCATTACATATGTTCTAAATAAACCCCTAGTGGTTGGAGTTCCAGTACTAAAAAAAAGTGTAGAGAAAATAAAGAAGGCCCAAACGATGACGGCTTCGGGCCGGCCCTCCTCCGGTGCCGGCATTCCTAGAGCCAATGGCATTCAAGCTCCTGTGGCTGCCGGTGCTGGTGCCTTTGAAGTCGGCGCTCCCGGGGCGGCCGAAGTAGAGTCTCCCGCATCCAGGGACGGCTCGGACGGGGCGTAGTCGTCGGTGTCGGACCCCCCGTCCTCCGTCTCGCCTTCGCTCCCCTCCGGGTCGTCCCAGGCGAGCCCATAGTGGTCCTCTGGGATCGCCGCGCCGTCCACACCGCGCTCCGGGACGTACTCATCCCAAACAGCGAAGGATTAGAGCTCGCTAGTCCGCTACTGCAGCTCGTCCGCCACCACCTCCAACTCCGCGTTGTTACCGGCGCGCTAGGCCGGGAGCAAACCCAATTCAAGCTCAGGGTACCATGACCTGGCGACGCGGAGCACCATCTCCACGCCGGCGCATGCTGCGGAGGCCCTCTAGGTGTTCACCCACGCGGTTCCATACTCCAGCCACATGGAGAGCCGGGTCATGGAGCCCGAATCCACCTCCCTGGGCCAGAGGGTACGGACCAGTGCCGAGCCGGCCGCCTGGACCCGCTCGAGGCATGGATGACCTCCGTCTGGCGTGCGTCGGTGGCGGCTCCCACTTCGTCCAGGTTCCAGGCGGCATGCTCCCAAGCAGCTCCCCCTTGGCTCGCCGGGCCTTGCGGTCGGCCTCCACGGGCGCCTTCGCGGCTTCCTGCGTGCCGGGGAAGAGTCCTAAGAGGGGGTGGGAGGTGAGCATGAGGTGGAACGGAGAAGAGGATGCAAAAAGGGAGAAGGGACAGAAGACTTACGACGCAGCATCTTGTCCACCTCTTGACCCTGCTCGTGCAGCCGTGTCTCCCGGGCCTCCGCCTCCTCGCGCTGACGCTCGTTCTCCTCCCGGGCCTCTTGTGCCTCCTTGGCCGCCTTGTCCAGCGCGGCATCTTGGGCCTCCAGCTTCTGGTGGAGTACCTTCTCCCGCTCCTCCGCCTCCTGGCGGAGAACCGCCTCCTGCTCCGCCAACGCCAGGCAGTGAGCCTCCTCGAGCGCCTTCTGCTCCACCCTCGCCCTCTCCGCCTTCTCGTGGAACCGGCAGCACTCGGCCGCCACGGTGTCGCGCTCCTCGTATAGACGCACCACCTGACGCCAGAGGCTGACCGTCTCGGCATGGGTGGCTTTATGCACGGAAACCACCGCTGTCAGAAAACAACAACAAAAGGGATTCAGCCCGCCTCCGAGGCAGTCGGCCTGATTCCCGGGGGCTATGCCCCCCTCACTGAAAATGCAAAGATACGTAAATCGCAGGTCCGCGGAGACGTCGGCAAGCAGGTTCTCGGTCCCCCGGTACAACCCCAGCAGGGTGTTGTACGCGGCCACCCGACGATCGTGCGCCACCTGCAAGACAGCAACAACATGACTGCTTTAGGCCCGACCCGCTTGCACCCCAGCCGGCTCGGGCCTCGGGGGCTACACCCAGTCGGTGCGCTGGCGCGCCCCCACTGTAGAGAAGAGAAGAGTAGAAGACAAGAAGAAAGAAGGAAAACTTACCGCGACCGCTTGCTCCAGGCTCACCAGCCGGTCGTTGGCGGCCCGGGCGTCCTACATCACCTAGGTGCGGCAGGCAGCAAAGGCCTCCACGACAGCAACCACCACCACCCCAAGGGCATTCGATGACTCGCCAGAGGCCGAGCCCCCGGTCGGCGCCCATGTCTGCTGCGGGCGGCCCCCGTGCGCAGGCCCTTCGTTGTCGGAGACCACGACGGGGCCGGCCACCATTGTCGCCACCATGCCAGTCGCCGTCGACGTGCCTGCCATGGCCGTGTCCTTGGTCGTCGCGGCCCTTGCCTGGGGTGCTCCACCGCCAGCGGATCCTGTCCGGCTCGCATCCGGCACCGACACCTCCGGAGCTGGCATCCCTGGCACTGGCACTTCGGGAACCAGCGTTCCCGACGCCGGCACCGCCGGGGCTGTCGTCCCCGATGCCGGCACTTGCAAGGGCGGCGCCTCTGCCCCTGGTGGCACGTTGCCCGCCTCTAGTGGGGCATCGTCCATCGCCGGCGGCATGTCGTCCGCCATTGGCTGGGCAGCGTCACGGCCCCTCTTCGCCGCGCCCTCCGTGGCCTCCGCGCCGTCTTCCACGAACCGCCCGGAGCCGTGGAGGCCTGACGTCCTCTCCTCCGAGTCGTGGGGGAATGCCTCCTCCCACCGGCGGCGTTCCTCGATGCATCGCTCCCGCTCGGCCTCCTCGAGGTCGACCCATGCCTAGCGGTCCCTGGCCTTGGTCATCGTCGACGGCGCCGCCCTCTTCGTCCCGCCGCCTGGGGTCTTCCCCAGTGCGCGCGCCTCCTTGGCAGCAGAGAGATAAGGGGCGGGAAGGGAGGCTGGCGGGAGGCAAACTAAGGAGGGGAGAGAGATGAACTTACCCGATCACGACGGGGACTGCCCGTCTGGAGGGCTCTGACGGGGCGACCCTCTGCTTCTTGCTGCCTCCTCCGTGGCTGCCGCCCGGCTGCGCGGTCGCCACCCGTTTCGGCGCCGGCTTGGGGGCGGTCGGCCCTTTCCCTTTGTCGCCCACGGCCGCCCCCCCAGCTTGAGCTGCCTCCAGCTCGTGGCTGGCACCTCCGCGCCGCCGTGACCTCTCCCTCCGAGAACTCCCCCGGATTTCAGGGTCATTTAGCTCAAAAAAAATCAGTAAATGCATGAAAAAATAGCAAATGAAGTCAGAAAGGGTTCAAAATTGATGGCCTCCCTTCGAATGGTGCATACTGAACGCAAAAAAAGCTGGAGTTTAGATAAGTTAAAAAATGAAATGCCTCTCTAATAGCCGAGTTTTCGTGTGAAACCCTTATACTTCGAAAGAGATTGTCCATTTTGTACAAGAAGTGCATCCATTTTTTCCCATAACCCTCTCAACTTTTTAGCATATGCTATGTGGGTGAAATGATGATACCATGCCAACTTTCAACCTTTTCAGAGTTCATTGGTAGTGCTTATCAATTTCAGGGTCATTTAGCTCAAAGAAATCAGTAAATACATGAAAAATAGCAAATGAAGTCAGAAAGGGTTGAAAATTGATGGCCTCCCTTCGAATATTGCATACTGAACGCACAGCAAGTCTGAGTTGAAATAAGATAAAAAATTAAATGCCTTTGTAACAGGAGAGTTTTCGTCTCAACCCTGGTACTTCAAAAGAGATTGTCCATTTTGTACACGAAGTGCATCCAGTTTTTGCCATAACCCTCTCAACTTTTTTAGCACATGCTATGTGGGTGAAATCATGATACCATGCCAACTTTCAACCTTTTCAGAGTTCATTTGTAGTCCTTATCTATTTCAGGGTCATTTAGCTCAAAAAAATAGTAAATGCATGAAAAAATAGCAAATGAAGTCAGAAAGGGTTGAAAATTGATGGCCTCCCTTCGAATGGTGCATATTGAACACTCAACAAGTCTAGAGTTGAAATAAGTTAAAAATATAAATGCCTTTGTAACTGGCAAGTTTTCGTTTGAAACCCTGATACTTCGAAAGAGATTGTCCATTTTGGACACAAAGTGCATCCAGCTTTTGCCGTAACCCTCTCAAGTTTTTTAGCACATGGTATGTGGGTGAAATCATGATACCATGCCAACTTTCAACCTTGTCAGAGTTCATTTGTAGATTTTATCAATTTCAGGGTCATTTAGCTTAAAAAACTAGTAAATGCATTGAAAATAGCAAATTAAGTCAGAAAGGGTTGAAAATTGATGGCCTCCCTTCGAATGGTGCATATTGAATGCACAAAAAGTCTGGAGTTGATATAAGTTAAAAAAATGAAATGCCTTTGTAATAGGCGAGTTTTCGTTTGAAACCCTGATACTTCGAAAGAGATTGTCCATTTTGTACACGAAGTGCATCCAGTTGTTGCCGTAACCCTCTCAAGTTTTTAGCACATGCTATGTGGGTGAAATTAGGATACCATGCCAACTTTCAACCTTTTTAGAGTTCATTTGTAGTCCTTATCTATTTCAGGGTCATTTAGCTCAAAAAAATAGTAAATGCATGAAAAAATAGCAAATGAAGTCAGAAAGGGTTGAAAATTGATGGCCTCCCTTCGAATGGTGCATATTGAACACTCAACAAGTCTGGAGTTGAAATAAGTTAAAAATATAAATGCCTTTGTAACTGGCAAGTTTTCGTTTGAAACCCTGATACTTCGAAAGAGATTGTCCATTTTGGACACAAAGTGCATCCAGCTTTTGCCGTAACCCTCTCAAGTTTTTTAGCACATGGTATGTGGGTGAAATCATGATACCATGCCAAATTTCAACCTTGTCAGAGTTCATTTGTAGATTTTATCAATTTCAGGGTCATTTAGCTTAAAAAACTAGTAAATGCATTGAAAATAGCAAATTAAGTCAGAAAGGGTTGAAAATTGATGGCCTCCCTTCGAATGGTGCATATTGAATGCACAAAAATTCTGGAGTTGATATAAGTTAAAAAAATGAAATGCCTTTGTAATAGGCGACTTTTCGTCTGAAACCCTGATACTTCGAAAGAGATTGTCCATTTTGTACACGAAGTGCATCCAGTTCTTGCCGTAACCCTCTCAAGTTTTTAGCACATGCTATGTGGGTGAAATTAGCATACCATGCCAACTTTCAACCTTTTTAGAGTTCATTTGTAGTGCTTATAAATTTAAGGGTCATTTTGCTCAAAAAAATTAGTAAACGCATGAAAAATAGCAAATGAAGTCAGAATGGGTTGAAAATTGATGGCCTCCCTTAGAATGGTGCATACTGAACGCACAAAAAATCTGCAGTTGAAATTATTTAAAAAAATGAAATGTCTTTGTAACAGGCGAGTTTTCGTTTGAAACCCTGATACTTCGAAAGAGATTGTCCATTTTGGACACGAAGTGCATCCAGTTTTTGTCATAACTCTCTCAACGTTTTAGCACATGCTATGTGGGTGAAATGATGATACCATGCCAACTTTCAACGTTTTCTGAGCTCATTTGTAGTGCTTATCAATTTCAGGGTCATTTAGCATAAAAAAATAAGTAAATGCATGAAAATTAGCAAATGAATTCAGTAAGGGTTGAAAATTGATGGCCTCCCTCTGAATGGTGCATACTGAACGCACAAAAAGTCTGGAGTTGAAATAGGTTAAAAAATGAAAAGCCTTTGTAACAAGCGAGTTTTCGTCTGAAACCTTGATACTTCGAAAGAGATTGTCCATTTCGTACGCAAAGTGCATCCTGTTTTTGCCGTAACCCTCTCAACTTTTTAGCACATGGTATGCGGGTGAAATGATGATGCCATGCTAACTTTCAATGTTTTTAGAGTTCATTTGTAGTGCTTATCAATTTCATAGTCATTTAGGTCAAAGAAATCAGTAAATACATGAAAAATAGCAAATGAATTCAGAAAGGGTTGAAATTTGATGGCCTCACTTCAAATGGTGCATACAGAATGAACAACAAGTCTGGAGTTCAAATAAGTTAAAAATGAAATGCCTTTGTAACAGGCGAGTATTCCTCAGAAACCCTGATACTTCGAAAGAGATTGTCCATTTTGGACACGAAGTGCATCCAGTTTTTGCCGTAACCCTCTCAACATCTTAGCACATGGTACGTGGGTGAAATGATGATTTCATGCCAAGTTTCAACGTTCTCAGAGCTTATTTGTAGTGCTTATCAATTTCAGGGTCATTTAGCTCAAAAAATGAGTAAATGCATGAAAAATAGCAAATGAAGTGAGAAAGGGTTGAAAATTGATGGCCTCCCTTCGAGTGGTGCATACTGAACGCACAAAAAGTATGGAGTTGAAATAAGTTAAAAAAATGAAATGCCTTTGTAACAGGCGAGTTTTCGTCTGAAACCTTTATACTTCGAAAGAGATTGTCCATTTTGTACACAAAGTGCATCCAGTTTTTGTCGTAACCCTCTCAACTTTTTAGCACATGGTACGCGGGTAAAATGATGATGCCATGCCAAATTTCAACCTTTTCAGAGTTCATTTGTAGTGCTTATCAATTTCAGGGTCATTTAGGTCAAAAAAATCAGTAAATGCATGAAAAAATAGCAAATTAAGTCAGAAAGGGTTGAAAATTGATGGCCTCCCTTCGAATGGTGCATACAGAACGCACTAAAAATCTGCAGTTGAAATTATTTAAAAAAATGAAATGTCTTTGTAACAGGCGAGTTTTCGTTTGAAACCCTGATACTTCGAAAGAGATTGTCCATTTTGGACACGAAGTGCATCCAGTTTTTGTCGTAACTCTCTCAACGTTTTAGCACATGGTATGTGGGTGAAATGATGATACCATGCCAACTTTCAACGTTTTCTGAGCTCATTTGTAGTGCTTATCAATTTCAGGGTCATTTAGCATAAAAAAAATAAGTAAATGCATGAAAATTAGCAAATGAATTTAGAAAGGGTTGAAAATTGATGGCCTCCCTCTGAATGGTGCATACTGAACGCACAAAAAGTCTCGAGTTGAAATAGGTTAAAAAATGAAATGCCTTTGTAACAAGCGAGTTTTCGTCTGAAACCTTGATACTTCGAAAGAGATTGTCCATTTCGTACGCAAAGTGCATCCTGTTTTTGCCGTAACCCTCTCAACTTTTTAGCACATGGTATGCGGGTGAAATGATGATGCCATGCTAACTTTCAATGTTTTTAGAGTTCATTTGTAGTGCTTATCAATTTCATTGTCATTTAGGTCAAAGAAATTAGTAAATACATGAAAAATAGCAAATGAATTCAGAAAGGGTTGAAAATTGATGGCCTCACTTCAAATGGTGCATACTGAATGAACAACAAGTCTGGAGTTCAAATAAGTTAAAAATGAAATGCCTTTGTAACAGGCGAGTTTTCCTCAGAAACCCTGATACTTCGAAAGAGATTGTCCATTTTGGACACGAAGTGCATCCAGTTTTTGCCGTAACCCTCTCAACATCTTAGCACATGGTACGTGGGTGAAATGATGATTCCATGCCAACTTTCAACGTTCTAAGAGCTTATTTGTAGTGCTTATCAATTTCAGGGTCATTTAGCTCAAAAAATGAGTAAATGCATGAAAAATAGCAAATGAAGTGAGAAAGGGTTGAAAATTGATGGCCTCCCTTCGAGTGGTGCATACTGAACGCACAAAAAGTATGGAGTTGAAATAAGTTGAAAAAATGAAATGCCTTTGTAACATGCGAGTTTTCGTCTGAAACCCTGATACTTTGAAAGAGATTGTTCATTTTGTACACAAAGTGCATCCAGTTTTTGCCGTAACCCTCTCAACTTTTTAGCACATGGTATGCGGGTGAAATGATGATGCCATGCCAACTTTCAATCTTTTTAGAGTTCATTTGTAGTGCTTATCAATTTCAGGGTCATTTAGCTCAAAAAATCAGTAAATGCATGAAAAAATAGCAAATGAAGTCAGAAAGGGTTGAAAATTGATGGCCTCCCTTCGAATAGTGCATACTGAACGCAAAAAAATTCTGGAGTTGAAATAAGTTAAAAAATGAAATGCCTTTCTAACAGCCGAGTTTTCGTGTGAAACCCTGATACTTCAAAAGAGATTGTCCATTTTGTACACGAAGTGCATCCAGTTTTTGCCATAACCCTCTCAACTTTTTAGCATATTCTATGTGGGTGAAATGATGATACCATGCCAACTTTCAACCTTTTCAAAGTTCATTTGTAGTGCTTATCAATTTCAGGGTCATTTAGCTCAAAGAAATCAGTAAATACATGAAAAATAGCAAATGAAGTCAGAAAGGGTTGAAAATTGGTGGCCTCCCTTCGAATGGTGCATACTTTATGCACAACAAGTCTGGAGTTGAAATAAGTTAAAAAATGAAATGCCTTTGTAACAGGCGAGTTTTCGTCTGAAACCCTGATACTTCGAAAGAGGTTGCCCATTTTGGACACGAAGTGCCCCAGTTTTTGCCGTAACCCTCTCAACTTCTTAGCACATGCTATGTGGGTGAAATGATGATACCATTCAAACTTTCAACGTTTTCAGAGCTCATTTGTAAAGCTTATATATTTCAAGGTCATTTAGCTCAAAAAAAAGTAAATACATGAAAATTAGCAAATGAATTCAGAAAGGGTTGAAAATTGATGGCCTCCCTTGGAATGCTGCATACTCAACGCACAAAAAGTCTGGAGTTGAAATGAGTTAAAGAAATGAAATGCCTTTGTAACAGGCGAGTTTTCGTCTGAAACCCTGATACATCGAAAGAGATTGTTCATTTTGTAAACAAAGTGCATCTAGTTTTTGCCGTAACCCTCTCAACTTTTTAGCACATGGTATGCGGGAGAAGTGATGATGCCATGTCGACTTTCAATCTTTTTAGAGTTCATTTGTAGTGCTTATCAATTTCAGGCTCATTTAGCTCAAAAAATCAGTAAATGGATGAAAAAATAGCAAATGAAGTCAGAAAGGGTTGAAAATTGATGGCCTCCCTTCAAATGGTGCATATTGAAAGCACAAAAAGTCTGGAGTTGAAAAAAGTTAAAAAATAAAATGCCTCTGTAATAGGCGAGTTTTCGTCTGAAACCCCGATACTTCGAAAGAGATTGTCCATTTTCCACACGAAGTGCATCCAGTTTTTGCCGTAACCCTCTCAACTTTTTAGCACATGATATTTGGGTGAAATGATGATACCATGCAAACTATCAACCTTTTCAGAGTTCATTTGTAGTGCTTATCAATTTCAGGGTCATTTAGCCCAAAAAATGAGTAAACGCATGAAAAATAGCAAATGAAGTCAGAAAGGGTTGAAAATTGATGGCCTCCCTTTGAATGGTGCATACTGAGTGCACAACAAGTCTGGAATTGAAATAAGTAAAAAAAATTAAATGCCTTTGTAACAAGCGAGTTTTCGTTTGAAACCCTGATACTTCGAAAGAGATCGTCCACTTTGGACACAAAGTGCATCCATTTTTTGCCGTAACCCTCAACTTCTTGGCACATGGTATGTCGGTGAAATGATGATACCATGCCAACTTTCAAACTTTTCAGAGTTCGTTTGTAGTTCTTATCAATTTCAGGGTCATTTAGCTCAAAAAAATCAGTAAATGCATGAAAAATAGAAAATGAAGTCAGAAAGGGTTGAAAATTGATGGCCTCCCTTCAAATGGTGCATACTGAACGCACAAAAGTCTGGAGTTGAAATAAGTTAAAAAAATGAAATGCCTTTGTAACAGGCGAGTTTTCGTCTGAAACCCCGATATTTCGAAAGAGATTGTCCATTTTGCACACGAACTACATCCAGTTTTTGTTGTAACCCTCCCAAGTTTTTAGCACATGCTATGTGGGTGAAATCATGATACCATGCCAAGTTTCAACCTTTTCACAGTACATTTGTAGTACTTATCAATTTAAGGGTCATTTTACTCAGAAAATAAGTAAATGCCTAAAAAAATAGCAAATGAAGTGATAAAGGGTTTAAAATTGATGGCCTCCTTTCGAATGGTTCATCCTAAATGTAGAACAAGTCTGGAGTTAAAATAAGTTAAAAAAAATGAAATGCCTTTGTAACAGGCGAGTTTTCGTCTGAAACCCTGATACTTCAAAGGAGATTGTTCATTTTGTACACAATGTGCATCCAATTTTTGCCGTAACCCTCTCAACTTTTTAGCACAGGGTATGCGGGTGAAATGATGATGCCATGCCAACTTTCAATATTTTTAGAGTTCATTTGTATAGCTTATCAATTTTAGGGTCATTTAGCTCAAAAAATCTGTAAATGCATGAAAAAATAGCAAATGTAGTCAAAAAGGGTTGAAAATTGATGGCCTCCCTTCAAATGGTGCATACTGAACGCACAAAAAGGCTGGAGTTGAAATAAGTTAAAAAAATGAAATGCCTTTGTAACAGGCGAGTTTTCGTCTAAAACCCCAATACTTCGAAAGAGATTGTCCATTTTGCAAACGAACTGCATTCAGTTTTTGCCATAACCCTCTCAAGTTTTTAGCAATTTATGTGTGGGTGAAATGATGATACCATGCCAACTTTCAACCTTTTCACAGTACATTTGTAGTACTTATCAATTTAAGGGTCATTTTGTTCAAAAAAATAAGTAAATGCCTAAAAAAATAGCAAATGAAGTCAGAAAGGGTTTAAAATTGATGGCCTCCCTTCGAATGGTTCGTACTAAACGCAAAACAAGTCTGGAGTTGAAATAAGGTAAAAAAATGAAATGCCTTTGTAAAAGGCGAGTTTTCGTTTGAAACCCTGATACTTCAAAATAGGTTGTCCATTTTGGACACGAAGTGCATCCAGTTTTTGTCGTAACCCTGTCAACATCTTAGCACATGCTATGTGGGTGAAATGATGATACCATTCCAACTTTCAACGTTTTCAGAGCTCATTTGTAGTGCTTATCAATTTCTGGGTCATTTAGCTAAAAAAAAAGTAAATGCATGAAAATTAGCAAATGAATTCAGATAGGGTTGAAAATTGATGGCCTCCCTTTTAATGGTGCATACTGAATGCACAAAAAGTCTGGAGTTGAAATAAGTTAAAAATGAAATGCCTTTGTAACAGGCTAGATTTCGTCTGAAACCCTGATACTTCGAAAGAGGTTGCCCATTTTGGACACGAAGTGCCCCAGTTTTTGCCGTAACCCTCTCAACTTCTTAGCACATGCTATGTGGGTGAAATGATGATACCATTCAAACTTTCAACATTTTTAGAGCTCATTTGTAAAGCTTATATATTTCAGGGTCATTTAGCTCAAAAAAAAGTAAATGCATGAAAATTAGCAAATGAATTCAGAAAGGGTTGAAAATTGATGGCCTCCCTTTGTATGCTGCATACTGAACGCACAAAAAGTTTGGAGTTGAAATGAGTTAAAAAAATGAAATGCCTTTGTAACAGGCGAGTTTTCGTCTGAAACCCTGATACTTCGAAAGAGATTGTTCATTTTGTACACAAAGTGCATCCAGTTTTTGCCGTAACCCTCTCAACTTTTTAGCACATGGTATGCGGGTGAAATGATGATGCCATGCCAACTTTCAATCTTTTTAGAGTTCATTTGTAGTGCTTATCAATTTCAGGGTCATTTAGCTCAAAAAATCATTAAATGCATGAAAAAATAGCAAATGAAGTCAGAAAGGGTTGAAAATTGATGGCCTCCCTTCGAGTTGTGCATACTGAACGCAAAAAAATTCTGGAGTTGAAATAAGTTAAAAAAATGAAATGCCTTTCTAACAGCCGAGTTTTCGTGTGAAACCCTGATACTTCAAAAGAGATTGTCCATTTTGTACACGAAGTGCATCCAGTTTTTGCCATAACCTTCTCAACTTTTTAGCATATTCTATGTGGGTGAAATGATGATACCATGCCAACTTTCAACCTTTTCAAAGTTCATTTGTAGTGCTTATCAATTTCAGGGTCATTTAGCTCAAAGAAATCAGTAAATACATGAAAAATAGTAAATGAAGTCAGAAAGGGTTGAAAATTGGTGGCCTCCCTTCGAATGGTGCATACTTTATGCACAACAAGTCTGGAGTTGAAATAAGTTAAAAAATGAAATGCCTTTGTAACAGGCGAGTTTTCGTTTGAAACCCTGATACTTTCGAAAGAGGTTGCCCATTTTGGACACGAAGTGCCCCAGTTTTTGCCGTAACCCTCTCAACTTCTTAGCACATGCTATGTGGGTGAAATGATGATACCATTCAAACTTTCAACGTTTTCAGAGCTCATTTGTAAAGCTTATATATTTCAAGGTCATTTAGCTCAAAAAAAAGTAAATACATGAAAATTAGCAAATGAATTCAGAAAGGGTTGAAAATTGATGGCCTCCCTTGGAATGCTGCATACTCAACGCACAAAAAGTCTGGAGTTGAAATGAGTTAAAAAAATGAAATGCCTTTGTAACAGGCGAGTTTTCGTCTGAAACCCTGATACATCGAAAGAGATTGTTCATTTTGTAAACAAAGTGCATCTAGTTTTTGCCGTAACCCTCTCAACTTTTTAGCACATGGTATGCGGGAGAAGTGATGATGCCATGCCAACTTTCAATCTTTTTAGAGTTCATTTGTAGTCCTTATCAATTTCAGGCTCATTTAGCTCAAAAAATCAGTAAATGGATGAAAAAATAGCAAATGAAGTCAGAAAGGGTTGAAAATTGATGGCCTCCCTTCAAATGGTGCATATTGAAAGCACAAAAAGTCTGGAGTTGAAAAAATTTAAAAAATAAAATGCCTTTGTAATAGGCGAGTTTTCGTCTGAAACCCCGATACTTCGAAAGAGATTGTCCATTTTCCACACGAAGTGCATCCAGTTTTTGCCGTAACCCTCTCAACTTTTTAGCACATGCTATTTGGGTGAAATGATGATACCATGCAAACTATCAACCTTTTCAGAGTTCATTTGTAGTGCTTATCAATTTCAGGGTCATTTAGCTCAAAAAATGAGTAAACGCATGAAAAATAGCAAATGAAGTCAGAAAGGGTTGAAAATTGATGGCCTCCCTTTGAATGGTGCATACCGAGTGCACAACATGTCTGGAATTGAAATAAGTAAAAAAAATTAAATGCCTTTGTAACAAGCGAGTTTTCGTTTGAAACCCTGATACTTCGAAAGAGATTGTCCACTTTCGACACAAAGTGCATCCATTTTTTGCCGTAACCCTCAACTTCTTGGCACATGGTATGTCGGTGAAATGATGATACCATGCCAACTTTCAAACTTTTCAGAGTTCGTTTGTAGTTCTTATCAATTTCAGGGTCATTTAGCTCAAAAAAATCAGTAAATGCATGAAAAATAGCAAATGAAGTCAGAAAGGGTTGAAAATTGATGGCCTCCCTTCAAATGGTGCATACTGAACGCACAAAAGTCTGGAGTTGAAATAAGTTAAAAAAATGAAATGCCTTTGTAACAGGCGAGTTTTCGTCTGAAACCCCGATATTTCGAAAGAGATTGTCCATTTTGCATACGAACTGCATCCAGTTTTTGTTGTAACCCTCTCAAGTTTTTAGTACATGCTATGTGGGTGAAATGATGATACCATGCCAAGTTTCAACCTTTTCACAGTACATTTGTAGTACTTATCAATTTAAGGGTCATTTTGCTCAAAAAATAAGTAAATGCCTAAAAAAATAGCAAATGAAGTCAGAAAGGGTTTAAAATTGATGGCCTCCTTTCGAATGGTTCATCCTAAATGTAGAACAAGTCTGGAGTTAAAATAAGTTAAAGAAATGAAATGCCTTTGTAACAGGCGAGTTTTCGTCTGAAACCCTGATACTTCAAAGGAGATTGTTCATTTTGTACACAAAGTGCATCCAATTTTTGCCGTAACCCTCTCAACTTTTTAGCACAGGGTATGCGGGCGAAATGATCATGCGATGCCAACTTTCAATATTTTTAGAGTTCATTTGTATAGCTTATCAATTTTAGGGTCATTTAGCTCAAAAAATCTGTAAATGCATGAAAAAATAGCAAATGTAGTCAAAAAGGGTTGAAAATTGATGGCCTCCCTTCGAATGGTGCATACTGAACGCACAAAAAGGCTGGAGTTGAAATAAGTTAAAAAAATGAAATGCCTTTGTAACAGGCGAGTTTTCGTCTGAAACCCCAATACTTCGAAAGAGATTGTCCATTTTGCAAACGAACTGCATCCAGTTTTTTCCATAACCCTCTCAAGTTTTTAGCAATTTATGTGTGGGTGAAATGATGATACCATGCCAACTTTCAACCTTTTCACAGTACATTTGTAGTACTTATTAATTTAAGGGTCATTTTTTTCAAAAAAATAAGTAAATGCCTAAAAAAATAGCAAATGAAGTCAGAAAGGGTTTAAAATTGATGGCCTCCCTTCGAATGCTTCGTACTAAACGCAAAACAAGTCTGGAGTTGAAATAAGGTAAAAAAATGAAATGCCTTTGTAAAAGGCGAGTTTTCGTTTGAAACCCTGATACTTCAAAATAGGTTGTCCATTTTGGACACGAAGTGCATCCAGTTTTTGTCGTAACCCTGTCAACATCTTAGCACATGCTATGTGGGTGAAATGATGATACCATTCCAACTTTCAACGTTTTCAGAGCTCATTTGTAGTGCTTATCAATTTCTGGGTCATTTAGCTAAAAAAAAGTAAATGCATGAAAATTAGCAAATGAATTCAGATAGGGTTGAAAATTGATGGCCTCCCTTTTAATGGTGCATACTGAATGCACAAAAAGTCTGGTGTTGAAATAAGTTAAAAATGAAATGCCTTTGTAACAGGCTAGATTTCGTCTGAAACCCTGATACTTCGAAAGAGGTTGCCCATTTTGGACACGAAGTGCCCCAGTTTTTGCCGTAACCCTCTCAACTTCTTAGCACATGCTATGTGGGTGAAATGATGATACCATTCAACCTTTCAACATTTTTAGAGCTCATTTGTAAAGCTTATATATTTCAGGGTCATTTAGCTCAAAAAAAAGTAAATGCATGAAAATTAGCAAATGAATTCAGAAAGGGTTGAAAATTGATGGCCTCCCTTTGAATGCTGCATACTGAACGCACAAAAAGTCTGGAGTTGAAATGAGTTAAAAAAATGAAATGCCTTTGTAACAGGCGAGTTTTCGTCTGAAACCCTGATACTTCGAAAGAGATTGTTCATTTTGTACACAAAGTGCATCCAGTTTTTGCCGTAACCCTCTCAACTTTTTAGCACATGGTATGCGGGTGAAATGATGATGCCATGCCAACTTTCAATCTTTTTAGAGTTCATTTGTAGTGCTTATCAATTTCAGGGTCATTTAGCTCAAAAAATCATTAAATGCATGAAAAAATAGCAAATGAAGTCAGAAAGGGTTGAAAATTGATGGCCTCCCTTCGAATTGTGCATACTGAACGCAAAAAATTCTGGAGTTGAAATAAGTTAAAAAATGAAATGCCTTTCTAACAGCCGAGTTTTCGTGTGAAACCCTGATACTTCAAAAGAGATTGTCCATTTTGTACACGAAGTGCATCCAGTTTTGGCCATAACCCTCTCAACTTTTTAGCATATTCTATGTGGGTGAAATGATGATACCATGCCAACTTTCAACCTTTTCAAAGTTCATTTGTAGTGCTTATCAATTTCAGGGTCATTTAGCTCAAAGAAATCAGTAAATACATGAAAAATAGCAAATGAAGTCAGAAAGGGTTGAAAATTGGTGGCCTCCCTTCGAATGGTGCATACTTTATGCACAACAAGTCTGGAGTTGAAATAAGTTAAAAAATGAAATGCCTTTGTAACAGGCGAGTTTTCGTTTGAAACCCTGATACTTTCGAAAGAGGTTGCCCATTTTGGACACGAAGTGCCCCAGTTTTTGCCGTAACCCTCTCAACTTCTTAGCACATGCTATGTGGGTGAAATGATGATACCATTCAAACTTTCAACGTTTTCAGAGCTCATTTGTAAAGCTTATATATTTCAAGGTCATTTAGCTCAAAAAAAAGTAAATACATGAAAATTAGCAAATGAATTCAGAAAGGGTTGAAAATTGATGGCCTCCCATGGAATGCTGCATACTCAACGCACAAAAAGTCTGGAGTTGAAATGAGTTAAAAAAATGAAATGCCTTTGTAATAGGCGAGTTTTCGTCTGAAACCCTGATACATCGAAAGAGATTGTTCATTTTGTAAACAAAGTGCATCTAGTTTTTGCCGTAACCCTCTCAACTTTTTAGCACATGGTATGCGGGAGAAGTGATGATGCCATGCCAACTTTCAATCTTTTTAGAGTTCATTTGTAGTGCTTATCAATTTCAGGCTCATTTAGCTCAAAAAATCAGTAAATGGATGAAAAAATAGCAAATGAAGTCAGAAAGGGTTGAAAATTGATGGCCTCCCTTCAAATGGTGCATATTGAAAGCACAAAAAGTCTGGAGTTGAAAAAAGTTAAAAAATAAAATGCCTTTGTAATAGGCGAGTTTTCGTCTGAAACCCCGATACTTCGAAAGAGATTGTCCATTTTCCACACGAAGTGCATCCAGTTTTTGCCGTAACCCTCTCAACTTTTTAGCACATGCTATTTGGGTGAAATGATGATACCATGCAAACTATCAACCTTTTCAGAGTTCATTTGTAGTGCTTATCAATTTCAGGGTCATTTAGCTCAAAAAATGAGTAAACGCATGAAAAATAGCAAATGAAGTCAGAAAGGGTTGAAAATTGATGGCCTCCCTTTGAATGGTGCATACTGAGTGCACAACAAGTCTGGAATTGAAATAAGTAAAAAAAATTAAATGCCTTTGTAACAAGCGAGTTTTCGTTTGAAACCCTGATACTTCGAAAGAGATTGTCCACTTTGGACACAAAGTGCATCCATTTTTTGCCGTAACCCTCAACTTCTTGGCACATGGTATGTCGGTGAAATGATGATACCATGCCAACTTTCAAACTTTTCAGAGTTCGTTAGTAGTTCTTATCAATTTCAGGGTCATTTAGCTCAAAAAAATCAGTAAATGCATGAAAAATTGCAAATGAAGTCAGAAAGGGTTGAAAATTGATGGCCTCCCTTCAAATGGTGCATACTGAACGCACAAAAGTCTGGAGTTGAAATAAGTTAAAAAAATGAAATGCCTTTGTAACAGGCGAGTTTTCGTTTGAAACCCCGATATTTCGAAAGAGATTGTCCATTTTGCACACGAACTGCATCCAGTTTTTGTTGTAACCCTCTCAAGTTTTTAGCACATGCTATGTGGGTGAAATTATGATACCATGCCAAGTTTCAACCTTTTCACAGTACATTTGTAGTACTTATCAATTTAAGGGTCATTTTGCTCAAAAAATAAGTAAATGCCTAAAAAATAGCAAATGAAGTCAGAAAGGGTTTAAAATTGATGGCCTCCTTTCGAATGGTTCATCCTAAATGTAGAACAAGTCTGGAGTTAAAATAAGTTAAAAAAAATGAAATGCCTTTGTAACAGGCGAGTTTTCGTCTGAAACCCTGATACTTCAAAGGAGATAGTTCATTTTGTACACAAAGTGCATCCAATTTTTGCCGTAACCCTCTCAACTTTTTAGCACAGGGTATGCGGGTGAAATGATCATGCCATGCCAACTTTCAATATTTTTAGAGTTCATTTGTATAGCTTATCAATTTTAGGGTCATTTAGCTCAAAAAATCTGTAAATGCATGAAAAAATAGCAGATGTAGTCAAAAAGGGTTGAAAATTGATGGCCTCCCTTCAAATGGTGCATACTGAACGCACAAAAAGGCTGGAGTTGAAATAAGTTAAAAAAATGAAATGCCTTTGTAACAGGCGAGTTTTCGTCTGAAACCCCAATACTTCGAAAGAGATTGTCCACTTTGGACACAAAGTGCATCCATTTTTTGCCGTAACCCTCAACTTCTTGGCACATGGTATGTCGGTGAAATGATGATACCATGCCAACTTTCAAACTTTTCAGAGTTCGTTAGTAGTTCTTATCAATTTCAGGGTCATTTAGCTCAAAAAAATCAGTAAATGCATGAAAAATTGCAAATGAAGTCAGAAAGTTTTGAAAATTGATGGCCTCCCTTCAAATGGTGCATACTGAACGCACAAAAGTCTGGAGTTGAAATAAGTTAAAAAAATGAAATGCCTTTGTAACAGGCGAGTTTTCGTCTGAAACCCCGATATTTCGAAAGAGATTGTCCATTTTGCACACGAACTGCATCCAGTTTTTGTTGTAACCCTCTCAAGTTTTTAGCACATGCTATGTGGGTGAAATGATGATACCATGCCAAGTTTCAACCTTTTCACAGTACATTTGTAGTACTTATCAATTTAAGGGTCATTTTGCTCAAAAAATAAGTAAATGCCTAAAAAAATAGCAAATGAAGTCAGAAAGGGTTTAAAATTGATGGCCTCCTTTCGAATGGTTCATCCTAAATGTACAACAAGTCTGGAGTTAAAATAAGTTAAAAAAAATGAAATGCCTTTGTAACAGGCGAGTTTTTGTCTGAAACCCTGATACTTCAAAGGAGATTGTTCATTTTGTACACAAAGTGCATCCAATTTTTGCCGTAACCCTCTCAACTTTTTAGCACAGGGTATGCGGGTGAAATGATCATGCCATGCCAACTTTCAATATTTTTAGAGTTCATTTGTATAGCTTATCAATTTTAGGGTCATTTAGCTCAAAAAATCTGTAAATGCATGAAAAAATAGCAGATGTAGTCAAAAAGGGTTGAAAATTGATGGCCTCCCTTCAAATGGTGCATACTAAACGCACAAAAAGGCTGGAGTTGAAATAAGTTAAAAAAATGAAATGCCTTTGTAACAGGCGAGTTTTCGTCTGAAACCCCAATACTTCGAAAGTGATTGTCCACTTTGGACACAAAGTGCATCCATTTTTTGCCGTAACCCTCAACTTCTTGGCACATGGTATGTCGGTGAAATGATGATACCATGCCAACTTTCAAACTTTTCAGAGTTCGTTAGTAGTTCTTATCAATTTCAGGGTCATTTAGCTCAAAAAAATCAGTACATGCATGAAAAATTGCAAATGAAGTCAGAAAGGGTTGAAAATTGATGGCCTCCCTTCAAATGGTGCATACTGAACGCACAAAAGTCTGGAGTTGAAATAAGTTAAAAAAATGAAATGCATTTGTAACAGGCGAGTTTTCGTCTGAAACCCCGATATTTCGAAAGAGATTGTCCATTTTGCACACGAACTGCATCCAGTTTTTGTTGTAACCCTCTCAAGTTTTTAGCACATGCTATGTGGGTGAAATGATGATACCATGCCAAGTTTCAACCTTTTCACAGTACATTTGTAGTACTTATCAATTTAAGGGTCATTTTGCTCAAAAAATAAGTAAATGCCTAAAAAAATAGCAAATGAAGTCAGAAAGGGTTTAAAATTGATGGCCTCCTTTCGAATGGTTCATCCTAAATGTAGAACAAGTCTGGAGTTAAAATAAGTTAAAAAAAATGAAATGCCTTTGTAACAGGCGAGTTTTCGTCTGAAACCCTGATACTTCAAAGGAGATTGTTCATTTTGTACACAAAGTGCATCCAATTTTTGCCGTAACCCTCTCAACTTTTTAGCACAGGGTATGCGGGTGAAATGATCATGCCATGCCAACTTTCAATATTTTTAGAGTTCATTTGTATAGCTTATCAATTTTAGGGTCATTTAGCTCAAAAAATCTGTAAATGCAAGAAAAAATAGCAGATGTAGTCAAAAAGGGTTGAAAATTGATGGCCTCCCTTCAAATGGTGCATACTGAACGCACAAAAAGGCTGGAGTTGAAATAAGTTAAAAAAATGAAATGCCTTTGTAACAGGCGAGTTTTCGTCTCAAACCCCAATACTTCGAAAGGGATTGTCCATTTTGCAAACGAACTGCATCCAGTTTTTGCCATAACCCTCTCAAGTTTTTAGCAATTTATGTGTGGGTGAAATGATGATACCATGCCAACTTTCAACCTTTTCACAGTACATTTGTAGTACTTATCAATTTAAGGGTCATTTTGTTCAAAAAAATAAGTAAATGCCAAGAAAAATAGCAAATGAAGTCAGAAAGGGTGTAAAATTGATGGCCTCCCTTCGAATGGTTCGTACTAAACGCAAAACAAGTCTGGAGTTGAAATAAGGTAAAAAAATGAAATGCCTTTGTAAAAGGCGAGTTTTCGTTTGAAACCCTGATACTTCAAAATAGGTTGTCCATTTTGGACACGAAGTGCATCCAGTTTTTGTCGTAACTCTGTCAACATGTTAGCACATGCTATGTGGGTGAAATGATGATACCATTCCAACTTTCAACGTTTTCAGAGCTCATTTGTAGTGCTTATCAATTTCTGGGTCATTTAGCTAAAAAAAGTAGATGCATGAAAATTAGCAAATGAATTCAGATAGGGTTGAAAATTGATGGCCTCCCTTTTAATGGTGCATACTGAATGCACAAAAAGTCTGGAGTTGAAATAAGTTAAAAATGAAATGCCTTTGTAACAGGCTAGATTTCGTCTGAAACCCTGATACTTCGAAAGAGGTTGCCCATTTTGGACACGAAGTGCCCCAGTTTTTGCCGTAACCCTCTCAACTTCTTAGCACATGCTATGTGGGTGAAATGATGATACCATTCAAACTTTCAACATTTTCAGAGCTCATTTGTAAAGCTTATATATTTCAGGGTCATTTAGCTCAAAAAAAAAGTAAATGCATGAAAATTAGCAAATGAATTCAGAAAGGGTTGAAAATTGATGGCCTCCCTTTGAATGCTGCATACTGAACGCACAAAAAGTCTGGAGTTGAAATGAGTTAAAAAAATGAAATGCCTTTGTAACAGGCGAGTTTTCGTCTGAAACCCTAATACTTCGAAACAGATTGTTCATTTTGTACACAAAGTGCATCCAGTTTTTGCCGTAACCCTCTCAACTTTTTAGCACATGGTATGCGGGTGAAATGATGATGCCATGCCAACTTTCAATCTTTTTAGAGTTCATTTGTAGTGCTTATCAATTTCAGGGTCATTTAGCTCAAAAAATCAGTAAATGCATGAAAAAATAGCAAATGAAGTCAGAAAGGGTTGAAAATTGATGGCCTCCCTTCGAATTGTGCATACTGAACGCAAAAAAAATCTGGAGTTGAAATAAGTTAAAAAATGAAATGCCTTTCTAACAGCCGAGTTTTCGTGTGAAACCCTGATACTTCAAAAGAGATTGTCCATTTTGTACACGAAGTGCATCCAGTTTTTGCCATAACCCTCTCAACTTTTTAGCATATTCTATGTGGGTGAAATGATGATACCATGCCAACTTTCAACCTTTTCAAAGTTCATTTGTAGTGCTTATCAATTTCAGGGTCATTTAGCTCAAAGAAATCAGTAAATACATGAAAAATAGCAAATGAAGTCAGAAAGGGTTGAAAATTGGTGGCCTCCCTTCGAATGGTGCATACTTTATGCACAACAAGTCTGGAGTTGAAATAAGTTAAAAAATGAAATGCCTTTGTAACAGGCGAGTTTTCGTCTGAAACCCTGATACTTCGAAAGAGGTTGCCCATTTTGGACACGAAGTGCCCCAGTTTTTGCCGTAACCCTCTCAACTTCTTAGCACATGCTATGTGGGTGAAATGATGATACCATTCAAACTTTCAACGTTTTCAGAGCTCATTTGTAAAGCTTATATATTTCAAGGTCATTTAGCTCAAAAAAATGTAAATACATGAAAATTAGCAAATGAATTCAGAAAGGGTTGAAAATTGATGGCCTCCCTTGGAATGCTGGATACTCAACGCACAAAAAGTCTGGAGTTGAAATGAGTTAAAAAATGAAATGCCTTTGTAACAGGCGAGTTTTCGTCTGAAACTCTGATACATCGAAAGAGATTGTTCATTTTGTAAACAAAGTGCATCTAGTTTTTGCCGTAACCCTCTCAACTTTTTAGCACATGGTATGCCGGAGAAGTGATGATGCCATGCCAACTTTCAATCTTTTTAGAGTTCATTTGTAGTGCTTATCAATTTCAGGCTCATTTAGCTCAAAAAATCAGTAAATGGATGAAAAAATAGCAAATCAAGTCAGAAAGGGTTGAAAATTGATGGCCTCCCTTTGAATGGTGCATACTGAGTGCACAAAAAGTCTGGAGTTGAAAAAAGTTAAAAAAATTAAATGCCTTTGTAACAAGCGAGTTTTCGTTTGAAACCCTGATACTTCGAAAGAGATTGTCCACTTTGGACACAAAGTGCATCCATTTTTTGCCGTAACCCTCAACTTCTTGGCACATGGTATGTCGGTGAAATGATGATACCATGCCAACTTTCAAACATTTCAGAGTTCGTTAGTAGTTCTTATCAATTTCAGGGTCATTTAGCTCAAAAAAATCAGTAAATGCATGAAAAATTGCAAATGAAGTCAGAAAGGGTTGAAAATTGATGGCCTCCCTTCAAATGGTGCATACTGAACGCACAAAAGTCTGGAGTTGAAATAAGTTAAAAAAATGAAATGCCTTTGTAAGAGGCGAGTTTTCGTCTGAAACCCCGATATTTCGAAAGAGATTGTCCATTTTGCACACGAACTGCATCCAGTTTTTGTTGTAACCCTCTCAAGTTTTTAGCACATGCTATGTGGGTGAAATGATGATACCATGCCAAGTTTCAACCTTTTCACAGTACATTTGTAGTACTTATCAATTTAAGGGTCATTTTGCTCAAAAAATAAGTAAATGCCTAAAAAAATAGCAAATGAAGTCAGAAAGGGTTTAAAATTGATGGCCTCCTTTCGAATGGTTCATCCTAAATGTAGAACAAGTCTGGAGTTAAAATAAGTTAAAAAAAATGAAATGCCTTTGTAACAGGCGAGTTTTCGTCTGAAACCCTGATACTTCAAAGGAGATTGTTCATTTTGTACACAAAGTGCATCCAATTTTTGCCGTAACCCTCTCAACTTTTTAGCATAGGGTATGCGGGTGAAATGATCATGCCATGCCAACTTTCAATATTTTTAGAGTTCATTTGTATAGCTTATCAATTTTAGGGTCATTTAGCTAAAAAAATCTGTAAATGCATGAAAAAATAGCAGATGTAGTCAAAAAGGGTTGAAAATTGATGGCCTCCCTTCAAATGGTGCATACTGAACGCACAAAATGGCTGGAGTTGAAATAAGTTAAAAAAATGAAATGCCTTTGTAACAGGCGAGTTTTCGTCTGAAACCCCAATACTTCGAAAGAGACTGTCCATTTTGCAAACGAACTGCATCCAGTTTTTGCCATAACCCTCTCAAGTTTTTAGCAATTTATGTGTGGGTGAAATGATGATACCATGCCAACTTTCAACCTTTTCACAGTACATTTGTAGTACTTATCAATTTAAGGGTCATTTTGTTCAAAAAAATAAGTAAATGCCAAGAAAAATAGCAAATGAAGTCAGAAAGGGTTTAAAATTGATGGCCTCCCTTCGAATGGTTCGTACTAAACGCAAAACAAGTCTGGAGTTGAAATAAGGTAAAAAAATGAAATGCCTTTGTAAAAGGCGAGTTTTCGTTTGAAACCCTGATACTTCAAAATAGGTTGTCCATTTTGGACACGAAGTGCATCCAGTTTTTGTCGTAACCCTGTCAACATCTTAGCACATGCTATGTGGGTGAAATGATGATACCATTCCAACTTTCAACGTTTTCAGAGCTCATTTGTAGTGCTTATCAATTTCTGGGTCATTTAGCTAAAAAAAAGTAAATGCATGAAAATTAGCAAATGAATTCAGATAGGGTTGAAAATTGATGGCCTCCCTTTTAATGGTGCATACTGAATGCACAAAAAGTCTGGAGTTGAAATAAGCTAAAAATGAAATGCCTTTGTAACAGGCTAGATTTCGTCTGAAACCCTGATACTTCGAAAGAGGTTGCCCATTTTGGACACGAAGTGCCCCACTTTTTGCCGTAACCCTCTCAACTTCTTAGCACATGCTATGTGGGTGAAATGATGATACCATTCAAACTTTCAACATTTTCAGAGCTCATTTGTAAAGCTTATATATTTCAGGGTCATTTAGCTCAAAAAAAAGTAAATGCATGAAAATTAGCAAATGAATTCAGAAAGGGTTGAAAATTGATGGCCTCCCTTTGAATGCTGCATACTGAACGCACAAAAAGTCTGGAGTTGAAATGAGTTAAAAAAAAGAAATGCCTTTGTAACAGGCGAGTTTTCGTCTGAAACCCTAATACTTCGAAAGAGATTGTTCATTTTGTACACAAAGTGCATCCAGTTTTTGCCGTAACCCTCTCAACTTTTTAGCACATGGTATGCGGGTGAAATGATGATGCCATGCCAACTTTCAATCTTTTTAGAGTTCATTTGTAGTGCTTATCAATTTCAGGGTCATTTAGCTCAAAAAATCAGTAAATGCATGAAAAAATAGCAAATGAAGTCAGAAAGGGTTGAAAATTGATGGCCTCCCTTCGAATTGTGCATACTGAACGCAAAAAAAATCTCGAGTTGAAATAAGTTAAAAAATGAAATGCCTTTCTAACAGCCGAGTTTTCGTGTGAAACCCTGATACTTCAAAAGAGATTGTCCATTTTGTACACGAAGTGCATCCAGTTTTTGCCATAACCCTCTCAACTTTTTAGCATATTCTATGTGGGTGAAATGATGATACCATGCCAACTTTCAACCTTTTCAAAGTTCATTTGTAGTGCTTATCAATTTCAGGGTCATTTAGCTCAAAGAAATCAGTAAATACATGAAAAATAGCAAATGAAGTCAGAAAGGGTTGAAAATTGGTGGCCTCCCTTCGAATGGTGCATACTTTATGCACAACAAGTCTGGAGTTGAAATAAGTTAAAAAATGAAATGCCTTTGTAACAGGCGAGTTTTCGTCTGAAACCCTGATACTTCGAAAGAGGTTGCCCATTTTGGACACGAAGTGCCCCAGTTTTTGCCGTAACCCTCTCAACTTCTTAGCACATGCTATGTGGGTGAAATGATGATACCATTCAAACTTTCAACGTTTTCAGAGCTCATTTGTAAAGCTTATATATTTCAAGGTCATTTAGCTCAAAAAAAAGTAAATACATGAAAATTAGCAAATGAATTCAGAAAGGGTTGAAAATTGATGGCCTCCCTTGGAATGCTGCATACTCAACGCACAAAAAGTCTGGAGTTGAAATGAGTTAAAAAAATGAAATGCCTTTGTAACAGGCGAGTTTTCGTCTGAAACTCTGATACATCGAAAGAGATTGTTCATTTTGTAAACAAAGTGCATCTAGTTTTTGCCGTAACCCTCTCAACTTTTTAGCACATGGTATGCGGGAGAAGTGATGATGCCATGCCAACTTTCAATCTTTTTAGAGTTCATTTTTAGTGCTTATCAATTTCAGGCTCATTTAGCTCAAAAAATCAGTAAATGGATGAAAAAATAGCAAATGAAGTCAGAAAGGGTTGAAAATTGATGGCCTCCCTTCAAATGGTGCATATTGAAAGCACAAAAAGTCTGGAGTTGAAAAAAGTTAAAAAATAAAATGCCTTTGTAATAGGCGAGTTTTCGTCTGAAACCCCGATACTTCGAAAGAGATTGTCCATTTTCCACACGAAGTGCATCCAGTTTTTGCCGTAACCCTCTCAACTTTTTAGCACATGCTATTTGGGTGAAATGATGATACCATGCAAACTATCAACCTTTTCAGAGTTCATTTGTAGTGCTTATCAATTTCAGGGTCATTTAGCTCAAAAAATGAGTAAACGCATGAAAAATAGCAAATGAAGTCAGAAAGGGTTGAAAATTGATGGCCTCCCTTTGAATGGTGCATACTGAGTGCACAACAAGTCTGGAATTGAAATAAGTAAAAAAAATTAAATGCCTTTGTAACAAGCGAGTTTTCGTTTGAAACCCTGATACTTCGAAAGAGATTGTCCACTTTGGACACAAAGTGCATCCATTTTTTGCCGTAACCCTCAACTTCTTGGCACATGGTATGTCGGTGAAATGATGATACCATGCCAACTTTCAAACTTTTCAGAGTTCGTTTGTAGTTCTTATCAATTTCAGGGTCATTTAGCTCAAAAAAATCAGTAAATGCATGAAATATAGCAAATGAAGTCAGAAAGGGTTGAAAATTGATGGCCTCCCTTCAAATGGTGCATACTGAACGCACAAAAGTCTGGAGTTGAAATAAGTTAAAAAAATGAAATGCCTTTGTAACAGGCGAGTTTTTGTCTGAAACCCCGATATTTCGAAAGAGATTGTCCATTTTGCACACGAACTGCATCCAGTTTTTGTTGTAACCCTCTCAAGTTTTTAGCACATGCTATGTGGGTGAAATGATGATACCATGCCAAGTTTCAACCTTTTCATAGTACATTTGTAGTACTTATCAATTTAAGGGTCATTTTGCTCAAAAAATAAGTAAATGCCTAAAAAAATAGCAAATGAAGTCAGAAAGGGTTTAAAATTGATGGCCTCCTTTCGAATGGTTCATCCTAAATGTAGAACAAGTCTGGAGTTAAAATAAGTTAAAAAAATGAAATGCCTTTGTAACAGGCGAGTTTTCGTTAGAAACCCTGATGCTTCGAAAGAGATTGTCCATTTTGGACACAAAGTGCATCCAATTTTTGCCGTAACCCTGTCAACATCTTAGCACATGCTATGTGGGTGAAATGATGATACCATTCCAACTTTCAACGTTTTCTAAGCTCATTTGTAGTGCTTATCAATTTCAGGGTCATTTAGCTCAAAAAAATAAGTAAATGCATTAAAAATAGGCAAATGAATTCAGATAGGGTTGAAAATTGATGGCCTCCCTTTTAATGGTGCATACTGAACGCACAAAAAGTCTGGAGTTGAAATAAGTTAAAAAATGAAATGCCTTTGTAACAGGCGAGTTTTCTTCTAAAACTCTGATACTGCGAAAGAGATTGTCCATTTCATACACAAAGTGCATCAAGTTTTTGCCATAACCCTCTCACTTTTTAGCACATGGTATGCGGGTGAAATGATGATGCCATGCCAACTTTCAATCTTTTTAGGGTTCATTTGTAGTGCTTATCAATTTCAGGGTCATTTAGGTCAAAGAAATAAGTAAATACATGAAAAATAGCAAATGAATTAAGAAATGGTCGAAAATTGATGGCCTCACTTCGAATGGTGCATACTGAATGCACAACAAGTCTGGAGTTGAAATAAGTTAAAAACTGAAATGCCTTTGTAAGAGGCGAGTTTTCCTCTGAAACCCTGATACGTCGAAAGAGATTGTCCAGTTTGCACACGAAGTGCATCCAGTTTTTGCCGTAACCCTCTCAACTTCTTAGCACATGGTACGTGTGTGATATGATGATTCCATGCCAACTTTCAACGTTCTCAGAGCTTATTTGTAGTGCTTACCAATTTCAGGGTCATTTAGCTCAAAAAAAAATCAGTAAATGCATAAAAAATAGCAAATGAAGTGAGAAAGGGTTGAAAATTGATGGCCTCCCTTCGAGTGGTGCATACTGAACGCAGAAAAAGTCTGGACTTGAAATAAGTTAAAAATTGAAATGCCTTTGTAACAGGCGATTTTTCGTTTGAAACCTTGATACTTTGAAAGAGATTGTCCATTTTCTACACAAGGTGCATCCAATTTTTTTCGTAACCCTCTCAACTTTTTAGCACATGGTACGCGGGTAAAATGATGAAGCCATGCCAACTTTCAACCTTTTCAGAGTTCATTTGTAGTGCTTATCAGTTTCAGGGTCATTTAGCTCAAAAAAATCAGTAAATGCATGAAAAAATAGCAGATGAAGTCAGAAAGGGTTGAAAATTGATGGCCTCCCTTTGAATGCTGCATACTGAATGCACAAAAATTCTGGAGTTGAAATAAGTTAAAAAAATGATATGCCTTTGTAACAGGCGAGTTTTCGTCTGAAACCCTGATACTTCAAAGGAGATTGTTCATTTTGTACACAAAGTGCATCCAATTTTTGCCGTAACCCTCTCAACTTTTTAGCACAGGGTATACGGGTGAAATGATGATGCCATGCCAACTTTCAATATTTTTAGAGTTCATTTGTATAGCTTATCAATTTTAGGGTCATTTAGCTCAAAAAATCTGTAAATGCATGAAAAAATAGCAAATGTAGTCAAAAAGGGTTGACAATTGATGGCCTCCCTTCAAATGGTGCATACTGAACGCACAAAAAGGCTGGAGTTGAAATAAGTTAAAAAAATGAAATGCCTTTGTAACAGGCGAGTTTTCGTCTGAAACCCCAATACTTCGAAAGAGATTGTCCATTTTGCAAACGAACTGCATCCAGTTTTTGCCATAACCCTCTCAAGTTTTTAGCAATTTATGTGTGGGTGAAATGATGATACCATGCCAACTTTCAACCTTTTCACAGTACATTTGTAGTACTTATCAATTTAAGGGTCATTTTGTTCAAAAAAATAAGTAAATGCCTAAAAAAAGAGCAAATGAAGTCAGAAAGGGTTTAAAATTGATGGCCTCCCTTCGAATGGTTCGTACTAAACGCAAAACAAGTCTGAAGTTGAAATAAGGTAAAAAAATGAAATGCCTTTGTAAAAGGCGAGTTTTCGTTTGAAACCCTGATACTTCAAAATAGGTTGTCCATTTTGGACACGAAGTGCATCCAGTTTTTGTCATAACCCTGTCAACATCTTAGCACATGCTATGTGGGTGAAATGATGATACCATTCCAACTTTCAACGTTTTCAGAGCTCATTTGTAGTGCTTATCAATTTCAGGGTCATTTAGCTCAAAAAAAAGTAAATGCATGAAAATTAGCAAATGAATTCAGATAGGGTTGAAAATTGATGGCCTCCCTTTTAATGGTGCATACTGAATGCACAAAAAGTCTGGAGTTGAAATAAGTTAAAAATGAAATGCCTTTGTAACAGGCTAGATTTCGTCTGAAACCCTGATACTTCGAAAGAGGTTGCCCATTTTGGACACGAAGTGCCCCAGTTTTTGCCGTAACCCTCTCAACTTCTTAGCACATGCTATGTGGGTGAAATGATGATACCATTCAAACTTTCAACATTTTCAGAGCTCATTTGTGAAGCTTATATATTTCAGGGTCATTTAGCTCAAAAAAAAGTAAATGCATGAAATTAGCAAATGAATTCAGAAAGGGTTGAAAATTGATGGCCTCCCTTTGAATGCTGCATACTGAACGCACAAAAAGTCTGGAGTTGAAATGAGTTAAAAAAATGAAATGCCTTTGTAACAGGCGAGTTTTCGTCTGAAACCCTGATACTTCGAAAGAGATTGTTCATTTTGTACACAAAGTGCATCCAGTTTTTGCCGTAACCCTCTCCACTTTTTAGCACATGGTATGCGGGTGACATGATGATGCCATGCCAACTTTCAATCTTTTTAGAGTTCATTTGTAGTGCTTATCAATTTCAGGGTCATTTAGCTCAAAAAATCAGCAAATGCATGAAAAAATAGCTAATGAAGTCAGAAATGGTTGAAAATTGATGGTCTCCCTTCGAATGGTGCATATTGAACGCACAAAAATTCTGTAGTTGAAAAAAGTTAAAAAATGAAATGCCTTTGTAATAGGTGAGTTTTCGTCTGAAACCCCGATACTTCGAAAGAGATTGTCCATTTTGCACATGAAGTGCATCCAGTTTTTGCCGTAACCCTCTCAACTTTTAAGCACATGCTATGTGGGTGAAATGAAGATACCATGCAAACTTTAAACCTTTTCAGAGTTCATTTGTAGTGCTTATCAATTTCAGGGTCATTTAGCTCAAAAAAATGAGTCAATGCATGAAAAATAGCAAATGAAGTCAGATAGGGTTCAAAATTGATGACCTCCCTTCGAATGGCGCATACTGAACGCACAACATGTCTCATGTTGAAATTAGTTAAAAATATGAAATGCCTTTGTAACAGGCGAGTTTTCGTTTGAAACCGTGATACTTCGAAAGAGATTGTCCATTTTGGACACAAAGTGCATCCATTTTTTGCCATAACCCTCAACTTTTTAGCACATGGTATGTGGGTGAAATGATGATACCATGCCAACTTTCAACCTTTTCAAAGTTCATTTGTAGTTATTATCAATTTCAGGGTCATTTAGCTAAAAAAATCAGTAAATGCATGAAAAATAGCAAATGAAGTCACAAAGGGTTGAAAATTGATGGCCACCCTTCAAATGGTGCATACTGAACGCACAAAAAGGCTGGAGTTGAAATAAGTTAAAAAAATGAAATGCCTTTGTAACAGGCGAGTTTTCGTCTGAAACCCCAATACTTCGAAAGAGATTGTCCATTTTGCAAACAAACTGCATCCAGTTTTTGCCATAACCCTCTCAAGTTTTTAGCAATTTTTGTGTGGGTGAAATGATGATACCATGCCAACTTTCAACCTTTTCACAGTACATTTGTAGTACTTATCAATTTAAGGGTCATTTTGCTCAAAAAAATAAGTAAATGCCTAAAAAAATAGCAAATGAAGTCAGAAAGGGTTTAAAATTGATGGCCTCCCTTCGAATGGTTCATACTAAACACAGAACAAGTCTGGAGTTGAAATAAGTTAAAAAAATGAAATGCCTTTGTAACAGGCGAGTTTTCGTTTGAAACCCTGATACTTCGAAAGAGGTTGTCCATTTTGGACACGAAGTGCATCCAGTTTTTGCCGTAACCCTCTCAACTTCTTAGCACATGCTATGTGGTGAAATGATGATACCATGCCACTTTCAACGTTTTCAATTCTCATTTATAATGCTTATCAATTTCAGGGTCATTTTGCTAAAGAAATAAGTAAATGCATGCAAATTAGCAAATGAATTCAGAAAGGGTTGAAAATTGATGGCCTCCCTTTGAATGGTGCATACTGAAAGCACAAAAAGTCTGGAGTTGAAATAAGTTAAAAAATGAAATGCCTTTGTAACCGGCGAGTTTTCGTCTGAAACCCTAATACTTCCAAAGAGATTGTCCATTTTGTACACAACGTGCATCCAGTTTTTGCCATAACCCTCTCAACTTTTTAGCACATGGTATGCGGGTGAAATGATGATGCCATGCCAACTTTCAATCTTTTCATAGTTCAATTGTAGTGCTTATCAATTTCAGGGTTATTTAGCTCAAAGAATCAGCAAATGCATGAAAAAATAGCAAATGAAGTCAGAAAGGGTTGAAAATTGATGGCTTCCCTTCGAATGGTGCATATTGAACGCACAAAAAGTCTGGAGTTGATATAAGTTAAAAAAATGAAATGCCTTTGTAATAGGCGAGTTTTCGTCTGAAACCCTGATACTTCGAAAGACATTGTCCATTTTGTACACGAAGTGCATCCAGTTCTTGCCGTAACCCTCTCAACTTCTTTGCACGTGCTATGTGGGTGAAATTAGGATACCAAGCCAACTTTCAACCTTTTTAGAGTTCATTTGTAGTGCTTATCAATTTCAGGGTCATTTAGCTCAAAAAATCAGTAAATGCATGAAAAATAGAAAATGTAGTCCTAAAGGGTTGAAATTGATGGCCTCCCTTCGAATGGTTCATACTGAACACAAAAAAAGTCTAGAGTTGAAATAAGTAAAAAATGGAATGCCTTCCTAACAGCCGAGTTTTCGTGTGAAACCCTGATACTTCGAAAGAGATTGTCCATTTTGTACACGAAGTGCATTCAGTTTTTGCCATAACCCTCTCAACTTATTAGCATAGGCTATGTGGGTGAAATGATGATACCATGCCAACTTTCAACCTTTTCAGAGTTCATTTGTAGTGCTTATCAATTTCAGGGTCATTTAGGTCAAAGAAATCAGTAAATACATGAAAAAAAGCAAATGAATTCAGAAAGGGTGGACAATTGATGGGCTCCCTTCGAATGGTGCATACTGACCGCACAAAAAGTCTAGAGTTGAAATAAGTTAAAAAATGAAATGCCTTTGTTACAGGCGAGTTTTCGTCAGAAACCCTGATACTTCGAAAGAGATTGTGCATTTTGGACACGAAGTGCATCCAGTTTATGCCATAACCCTCTCAACTTCTTAGCACATGGTACGTGGGTCAAATGATGATACCATGCCAACTTTCAACGTTCTCAGAGCTTATTTGTAGTGATTATCAATTTCAGGGTAATTTAGCTCAAAAAAATTAGTAAATGCATGAAAAATAGCAAATGAAGTCAGAAAGGGTTGAAAATTGATAGCCTCCCTTCAAATGGTGCATACTGAAAGCACAAAAAGTCTGGAGTTGATATATGTTAAGAAAATGAAATGCCTTGGTAACAAGCGAGTTTTCGTTTGAAACTCTGATACTTCAAAAGAGATTGTCCATTTTGGACACAAAGTGCAACCATTTTTTGCCGTAACCCTCAACTTCTTAGCAAATGATACACGGGTAAAATGATGATGTCATGCCAACTTTCTGTTGGGGAACATTGCATGGGAAACAAAAAATTTCCTACGCACACGCAATCCTATCCATGGTGATGAGCATCTACGAGAGGGAGAGTGGATCTACATACCCTTGTAGATCACTAAGCGGGAAGCGTTAAGAAACGCGGTTGGTGTAGTCGAACTTCTTCGCGATCCAAATCGCCGAGCGTCCCGCGATCCAATAACGAACCATCCCGCGAACCAATCACGAACCGTCCCGCGATCTCGTCATGACCCGTCCCGCGATCCGATCATGAACGACACGTGGCCTTGATCACGATCCTTCCAATCTAGTACCGAACGGACGGCACCTCCGCGTTCAGCACACGTGCAGCTTGATGACGATCTCCACCGTCTTGATCCAGCAAGAGGAGGTGTAGAGAAGAGAGAGTCAACCGGCAGCATGACAGCACTCCGATGATGGTGGTGGTGGAGCAATTCGGGCAACGCTTCGCCTAAGCGCTGCAGAAATCCGATCTAGAGGAGCACCGGTGAATCGGGTAGCACGTGGCCGTAAGTTGTGTCCAAAAACCACCCAATCCACTAGTATATATAGGAGGGAGGGAGAGGAGGAGGGCTGGCGCACCACAACTCCAAGGAGGATTTGGCCGGCCAATGTGGGAGCAATCCTACTCCTACTCCAATCCTAGTTGGAGTAGGATTGCTTCCTATTGGCTGATTTTCTGTTTTTCCAATTTTCCCTTTAGGAAAACCACTCCCTGCCCCATGGGCCTTTGTGGCTGGGTTTCCCTGCCCACTAAGGGCTGGATAACACCCTCCCACAGCCCATGGACCTCTTGGGGTCGAAATACCCCTCCCGGAGGTCCCCCGGTATACTACCTGCACTCCCGGTAAACAACCGATCAGCCCGAACCTTTTCCGGCGACCAAACTGGGACTTCCTATATATGAATCTTTACCTCTCGACCATTCCGGAGCTCCTCGTGACATCCGGGATCTCATCCGGGACTCCGAACAACCTTCGGTCACCATGATACATAACTCTATACTACCGAAACGTCACCAAACCTTAATGTGCAGACCCTGCGGGTTCGAGAACTATGTAGACATGACCGAGACACCTCTACGGCCAATAACCAATGGCGGGACCTGGACGTCCACATTGGTTCCTACATATTATACAAAGATCTTATCGGTTGAACCTCTATGTCAAGGATTCAGTTAATCCCGTATAACGTTCCCTTTGTTCTTCGGTATGTTACTTGCCCAAGATTCGATCGTCGGTATCTCTATACCTAGTTCAATATCGTGACCGGCAAGTCTCTTTACTCGTTCCGTAATGCAAGATCCTTCAACTAACAATTAGCCACATTGCTTGCAAGGCTTATTGTGATGTTGGATTACCGAGTGGGCCCCGAGATACCTCTTTGTCACACGGAGTAACAAATCCGAGTCTCGATCCATGCCAACTCAACAGACACCATCGAAGATACCTGTAGAGCAGCTTTATAGTCACCCAGTTATGTTGTGAAGTTTGATACACACAAGGTACTCCTACGATATCCGTGAGTTGCATGATCTCATGGTCATAGGAACATATACATTGACATGAAGAAAACAGTAGCAATAAACAGACACGAACATATGCTACGTTTGTAGTTTGGGTCTTGTCCATCACATCATTCTCCTAATGATGTGATCCCGTTATCAAATGACATCACATGTCAATGGCTAGGAAACCCTGACAATCTTTGATCAACGAGCTAGCTCACTAGAGGCATACTAGGGACATAGTGTTTGTCTATTCATCCACACATGCAATGTGTTTCCGATCACTACAACTATAGCATGGATAATAAATGATTATCATGAAGAAGGAAATATAATATTAAACACTTTATATATTGCCTCTAGGGCATATTTCCAACAGTCTCCCACTTGAACTAGAGTCAATAATCTAGTTCACATCACTATGTGATTTACATGGTAATGAATCGAACACCCATACAGTTCTGGTATTGATCATGTTTAGCCCTTGGAAGCGGTTTAGTCAATGGGTCTACAACATTCAGATCTGTGTGCACTTTGCAAATATTTATGTCCTTCTCCTCGATGTAGAACCGGATGGAGTTGAAGCGTCGCTTTATGTGTCTGGTCCTCTTGTGAAACCTTGGTTCCTTGGCTAGAGCAATGGCACCAGTGTTGTGACAGAACAGATTTATTGGATTCAGTGCACTAGGCACTACTCCAAGATCTGTCATGAACTACTTCATCTAGATACCTTCCTTCGCTGCCTCCGAGGCTGCGATGTACTCCGCTTCGCATGTAGAATCAGCTACCACGCTTTGCTTGGAACTGCACCAGCTTACCGCTCCCCCGTTAAGAATAAATACGTATCCGGTTTGCAATTTAGAATCGTCCGAATCAGTGTCGAAGCTTGCATCGACGTAACCCTTTACGACGAGCTCTTCATCACCTCCATAAACGAGAAACATGTCCTTAGTCCTGTTAAGGTAGTTAAGGATATTCTTGACCGCCCGCTAGTGCTCCATTCCAGGATCACTTTGAAACATTCCAGCCATACTTATGGCAAGGCTGACATCGGGTCTTGTGCACATCATTGCATACATGATAGGGCCTATGGCTGAAGCATAGGGGATGACGCTCATCTTCTCTTTATCTTCTGCAGTCACTGGGCATTGAGTCTTACTCAACTTCACACCTTGTAACACAGGCAAGAACCCCTTCTTGGCCTATTCCATTTTGAACTTCTTCAAAACTTTATCAAGGTATGTGCTCTGTGAAAGTGCTATTAAGCGTCTCGACCTATCTCTATAGATCTTAATGCCTAATATGAAAGCAACTTCTCCTAGGTCCTTCATTGAAAACTCTTATTCAAATATTCCTTCACGCTTTCTAGCATTTCTATATGGTTTCCGATCAACAATATGTCATCCACATATAACACTAGAAACGCTACAGAGCTCCGACTCACTTTCTTGTAAATACAAGCTTCTCCATAAACTTGTATAAACCCAAACGCTTTGATCACCTCATCAAACCGTTTATTCCAACTCCGAGATGCTTGCACCAGTCCATAAATTGATCGCTGGAGTTTGCAAACTTTGTCAGCATTCTCTGGATCGACAAAACCTTCGGGTTGCATCATATACAACTCTTCCTCAAGGAAACCGTTGAGGAACGCCGTTTTGACGTCCATCTGCCAAATTTCATAGTCGAAATAAGCAGCTATTGCCAACATGATTCTGACAGACTTAAGCATCGCTACGGGTGAGAAAGTCTCATCGTAGTCAACTCCTTGAACTTGTGAAAAACCCTTTGCCACAAGTCGAGCTTTATAGACGGTGACATTAGCGTCCACGTCCGTCTTCTTCTTATAGATCCATTTGTTCTGAATGGCCTTTCGCCCTTCAGGTAGTACTTCCGAAGTCCATACTTTGTTTTCATACATGGATCCCATCTCAGATTTCATGGCCTCTAACCATTTCTCCAAATTCGGGCCCATCACTGCTCCTCCATAGCTCGTAGGTTCATTGTTGTCCAACAACATGACCTCTAAGACAGGGTTGCCGTACCACTCGAGAGTAGTACGCGTCCTTGTCGACCTATGAGGTTCAATAGCAGCTTGATCCGGAGCTTCATGATCATCATCATTAACTTCCTCTTCTAACGTCGTAGGTTCCACAGAAACATCTTTCTGTGCTGCGCTACTCTCTGGTTGAAGGAAAGGTTCAATAACCTCATCAAGCTCTATTTTCCTCCCACTCAATTCTTTCGAGAGAAACTCTTTCTCAAGAAATGTTCCATTCTTAGTGACAAACACTTTACCCTCACATCTGAGATAGAAGGTATACCCAACTGTCTCTTTTGGGTGTCCTATGAAGACGCACTTTTCCGCTTTGGGTTCCAGCTTTTCAGGCTGAAGCTTTTTGACATAAGCATCACATCCCCAAAGTTTAAGAAACGACAATTTCGGCTTTTCGCCAAACCACAGTTCATATGGCATCGTCTCAACGGATTTTGATGGTGCCCTATTTAAAGCGAATGCAGCTATCTCTAATGCATAACCCCAAAACGATAGTGGAAAATCGGCAAGAGACATCATAGAACGCACCACATCCAATAAGGTCCGATTACGACGTTCAGACACACCATTACGCTGTGGTGTTCCGGGCGGTGTCAAGTGTGAAACAATTCCACACTTTCTTAAGTGACTGCCAAACTCATAACTCAGATATTCACCTCCTCAATCAGATCGAAGAAATTTAATCTTCTTGCTACGATGATTCTCAACTTCACTCTGAAATTGCTTGAACTTTTCAAATGTTTCAGACTTGTGTTTCATAAATTAAATATACCCATATCTACTCAAGTCATTAGTGAAGGTGAAAAAATAACGATAACCACCGCGCGCTTCGACATTCATTGGACCGCACACATCAGTATGTATGATTTCCAATAAGTCACTCGCCCGTTCCATTGTTCCAGAGGACGGTGTTTTGGTCATCTTGCCCATAAGGCATGGTTCACATGTGTCAAGTGATTCAAAATCAAGTGACTCCAAAAGTCCATCAGCATGGAGCTTCCACATGCGTTTTACACCAATATGACCTAAACGGCAGTGCCACAAGAAAGTGGTACTATCATTAACTACGCTACATCTTTTGGCATCAATGTTATGATATGTGTGTCATCACTATCAAGATTCAATATGAATAAACCCCTAACATTGGGTGCATGAACATAAAAGATATTACTCATATAAATAGGACAACCTTTATTCTATGATTTAAATAAGTAACCGTCTCGCAATCAACAAGATCCAGATATAATGTTCATGCTTAACGCAGGCACTAAATAACAATTATTTAGGTTCATCACTAATCCTGATGGTAATCGAAGAGAGAGCATGCCGACGGCGATCACATCAACCTTGGAACCATTTCCCACGCGCATCGTCACTTCGTACTTTGCCAGTCTTCGTTTATTCCGTAGTTCCTGTTGTGAGTTGCAAATGTGAGCAACCGAACCGGTATCAAATACCCAGGCATTAGTACGAGAACTAGTAAGGTACTCATCAATAACATGTATATCATATATACCTTGTTTGTCATTGGCCGCCTTCTTGTCAGCCAGATATTTGGGGCAGTTCCGCTTCCAGCGACCAGTTCCCTTGCAATGAAAGCACTCAGTTTCTGGCTTAGGTCCATGCTTAGGCTTCTTTGCAGGAGTAGCAACTGCTTTGCCATCCTTCTTGGTTTTACCCTTCTTGCCTTTGCCCTTGCCATTCTTCTTGAAACTAGTGTTGTTATTGACCATCAACACTTGATGTTCTTTCTGGATTTCAGACTCAGCGACTTTCAGCATCGCAAACAGCTCAGATGATGACTTGTTCATCCCATGCATGTTATAGTTCATCACAAAACTTTTGTAACTAGGTGGCAGTGATTGAAGAACTCTATCAATGATCGCCTCTTGCGGAAGGGCAATTCCCAACTCAGCCAGACGGTTTGAGTACCCAGACATTCTGAGTATATGCTCACTGACAGACCCGTTCTCCTCCATCTTGCAAGCATAGAATTTATCGGAGGTCTCATACCTCTCGATCTGGGCATTCTTCTGAAAGATAAACTTCAACTCCTGGAACATTTCATATGCTCCATGAAGTTCCAAACGTCTTTGAACTCCCGGTTCTAAGCCATACAATATTGCACACTGAACTATTGAGTAGTCTCCAGCACGAGCCTCCCAAGCGTTCTTAACGTCTTCGGAGGTCATGTATTTTGGTTGGTCACCAAGCGGTGCATCAAGGACATATTGTTTCTCGGAAGCCGTAAGGATAATCCTCAGATTACGGGCCCAATCAACAAAGTTACTTCCATCATCTTTCAACTTAGCTTTCTCTAGGAACGCATTAAAATTCAGGGGTGCTACTGCGCGAGCCATTGATCTACAACATAAATATGCAAAGGTTATTTAGACTATTGTCCATGATAATGAGTTTAGTTAATCAAATTACTAAAGATCCCACTCAAATTGACATCCCTCAGGCCATCTGAGTGTCACATGATCCAAATTCACCTACTCAAGTCCGATCATCACGTGAGTTAAGTTGGCTTCAATGGTGAACATCACTATGTTGATCATATCTACTATATGACTCATGTTCGACCTTTCGGTCTCTTGTGTTCTGAGGCCATGTTTGTACATGCTAGGCTCGTCAAGTTTAACCCGAGTGTTCTGCACGTGCAAATCTGGCTTGTACCCGTTGTATGTGAACGTAGAGTCTATCACACCCGATCATCACGTGGTGTCTCGACACGACGAACTTTCGCAACGGTGCACACTCGGGGAGAACACAGTTCATCTTGAAATTTAAGTGAGGGATCACCTTATAATGCTACCGTCGTACTAAGAAAAACAAGGTGCATAAAAGGATTAACATCTCATGAAATTCATAAGCGACATGATATGGCCATCAACTTGTGTTTAAGATCTCCATCTTCAAAACACCGGCATGATCTCCATTGTCACCGACATGACACCATGATCTCCATCATCATGATCTCCATCAACGTGTCGCCATTGGGGTTGTCACGCCCTGCATGCTTCTACTACTATTGCTACCGTAGCGATAAAGTAAAGCATTACATAGCGCTTAATGATTGACACGCAGGTCATACAATAATTAAAGACAACCCTATGGCTCCTGCCGGTTGCCGTATTCACCGACGTGCAAGTCGTGAAAATCTATACATCACATGATCATCTCATACATCACATATATCTCATCATGTAATTGGCCATATCACATCACAACATACCCTGCAAAAACAAGTAAGATGTCCTCTAATAGTCGTTGCATGTTTTACGTGGCTGCTACGGGTATCTAGTAAGAACGATTCTCACCTACGCATAAACCACAACGGTGATACATAGATTGCTTTTCAACCTTCTCAAGGACCGCCTTTGTCGGATCCGATCCAACTAAAGTGAGACAAACTGTCGCCCGCAAGCCATCTAAGCAACAAGTTGCGTCGAGGGAACCGGTCTCTCGTAAGCGTACGAGTAATGTTGGTCTGAGCCGTTTTATCTCACAATCCCGCTGAACCAAAATCTGGCCAAGGGGGGAAGAAATCTAAGCATCAACACCCACAAACCTTCTCGCGATCTCGTCACGATCCGTCCCGTGATCTCGTAACGATCCGTCCCGCGATCCAATCACGAACGTCCTGTGGCCTTGATCACGATCCTTCCGATCTAGTACCGAACGGACGACACCTCCGCGTTCAGCACACATGCAGCTTGATGACGATCTCCACCATCTTGATCCAGCAAGAGGAGGTGGAGAGGAGAGAGAGTTGACTGGCAGTGTGACGGCACTCCGGTGATGGTGGTGGTGGAGCAATTCCGGCAGGACTTTGCCTAAGTGCTACAGAAATCCGATCTAGAGGAGCACCGGTGAATCGGGTAGCACGTGGCCATAAGTTGTGTCCAAAAACCACCCAATCCACTAGTATATATAGGAGGGAGGGAGAGGAGGAGGGCTGGCGCACCACAACTCCAAGGAGGAGTTGGCCGGCCAAGGTGGGAGCAATCCTACTCCTACTCCAGTCCTAGTTGGAGTAGGATTGCTTCCTATTGGCTGATTTTCTCTTTTTCCTATTTTTCCTTTAGGAAAACCACTCCCTGCGCCATGGGCCTTTGTGGCTGGGTTTCACATCCCACTAAGGGCTGGCTAACACCCTCCCACAGCACATGGACCTCTTGGGGTCGAAATACTCCTCCCGGAGGTCCCCCGGTACACTACCGGCACTCCCGGTACACTACCGATGAGCCCGAAACTTTTCTGGCGACCAAACTGGGAATTCCTATATATGAATCTTTACCTCTCGACCATTCCGGAGCTCCTCGTGACGTCCGGGAACTCGTCCGGGACTCCGAACAACCTTTGGTCACCACCATACATAACTCTATACTACCGAAACGTCACCGAACCTTAAGTGTGCAGACCCTGCGGGTTCGAGAACTATGTAGACATGACCGAGACACCTCTATGGCCAATAACCAATGGAGGGACCTGGACGTCCACATTGGTTCATACATATTCTATGAAGCTCTTTTCGGTTGAACTTCTATGTCAAGGATTCAGTTAATCCCGTGTAACGTTCCCTTTGTTCTTCGGTATGTTACTTGCCCGAGATTCAATCGTCGGTATCTCTATACCTAGTTCAATCTCGTTACCGGAAAGTCTCTTTACTCATTCCTTAATGCAAGATCCCTCAACTAACAATTAGCCACATTGCTTGCAAGGCTTATTGTGATGTTGCATTACCGAGTGGGCCCCGAGATACCTCTCCGTCACACGGAGTAACAAATCCCAGTCTCGATCCATGCCAACTCAACAGACACCATCAGATACACTTGTAGAGCACCTTTATAGTCACCCAGTTATGTTGCGACGTTTGATACACACAAGGTACTCCTCCGATATCCGTGAGTTGCATGATCTCATGGTCATAGGAACATATACATTGACATGCAGAAAACAGTAGCAATAAACTGACACGATCATATGCTACGTTTGTCGTTTGGGTCTTGTCCATCACATCAATCTCCTAATGATGTGATCCCGTTATGAAATGACATCACATGTCAATGTCTAGGAAACCATGACCATCTTTGATCAACGAGCTAGTTCACTAGAGGCATACTAGGGACATTGTGTTTGTCTATTCATCCACACATGCAATGTGTTTCCGATCACTACAACTGTAGCACGGATAATAAACGACTATCATGAAAAAGGAAATATAATAATAAACACTTTATATATTTCCTCTAGGGCATATTTCCAAAACTTTCAACATTTTCAGAGCTCATTTGTAGTGCTTATCAATAAATGCATGAAATAATAGCAAATGACGTCAGAAAGGGTTGAAAAGTGATGGCCTCCCTTCGAATGGTCCATACTGAACGCAAAAAAATTCTGGAGTTGAAATAAGTTAAGAAATAAAATGCCTTTCTAACAGCCGAGTTTCGGGTGAAACCCTGATACTTCAAAAGAGATTGTCCATTTTGTACAGGAAGTGCATCAAGTTTTGGCCATAAGCCTCTCAACTTTTTAGCATATTCTATGTGGGTGAAATGATGATACCATGCCAACTTTCAACCTTTTCAGAGTTCATTTGTAGTGCTTATCAATTTCAGGGTCATTTAGCTCAAAGAAATCAGTAAATACATGAAAAATAGGAAATGAAGTCAGAAAGGGTTGAAAATTGGTGGCCTCCCTTCGAATGGTGCATACTGAACCCACAACAAGTCTGGAGTTGACATAAGTTAAAAAAAGAAATGCCTTTGTAACAGGCGAGTTTTCGTCTGAAACCTTGATACTTTGAAAGAGGTTGTCCATTTTGGACACGAAGGACATCCAGTTTTTGCCGTAACCATCTCAACTTTTTTGGCACATGCTATGTGGGTGAAATGTTGATACCATGCCAACTTTCAACCTTTTCAGAGTTCATTTGTAGTGCTTATAAATTTCAGGGTATTTAGCTTAAATAATTAGTAAATGCATGAAAAAATAGCAAATGAATTCAGAAAGGGTTGAAAATTGATGGCCTCCCTTCGAATGGTGCATATTGAGGGCACAAAAATTCTGGAGTTGATATAAGTTAAAAAAATGAAATGCCTTTGTAATAGGCCACTTTTCGTCTGAAACCCTGATACTTCGAAAGAGATTATCTATTTTGTAAACGAAGTGCATCCAGTTCTTTTCGTAACCCTCTCAACTTCTTAGCACATGCTATGTGGGTGAAATTAGGATACCATGCCCACTTTCAACCTTTTTAGAGTTCATTTGTAGTGCTTATCAATTTCAGGGTCATTTAGCTCAAAAAAATCAGTAAATGCATGAAAAATAGCAAATGAAGTCAGAAAGGGTTAAAAATGGATGACCTCCCTTCAAATGGTGCATACCGAACGCACAAAAAAATCTGCAGTTGAAATAAGTTAAAAAAATGAAATGCCTTTGTAAGAGGCGAGTTTTCGTCTAAAACCCCGATACTTCGAAAGATATTGTCCATTTTGTACACGAAGTGCATCCAGTTTTTGCCATAACTCTCTCAACGTTTTAGCACATGCTATGTGGTTGAAATTATGATACCATGCCAACTTTCAACCTTTTCAGAGTTCACTTGTAGTGCTTATCAATTTCAGGGTCATTTAGCTCAAAAAAATCAGTAAATGCCTGAAAAATAGCAAATGAAGTCAGAAAGGGTTGAAAATTGATGGCCTCCCTTCGAATGGTTGATACTGAACAGAGAAAAAGTCTGGAGTTGAAATAAGTTAAAAATGAAATGTCTTTCTAACAGCCGAGTTTTCGTGTGAAACCCTGATATTTCGAAAGAGATTGTCCATTTTGTACACGAAGTGCATCCGGTTTTTGCCATAACCCTCTCAACTTTATAGCATATGCTATGTGGGTGAAATGATGATACCATGCCAACTTTCAACCTTTTCAGAGTTCATTTGTAGTGCTTATCAATTTCACGGTCATTTAGGTCAAAGAAATCGGTAAATACATGAAAAATAGCAAATGAATTCAGAAAGGGTTGAAAATTGGAGGCCACCCTTCGAATGGTGCATACTAAACGCACAACAAGCCTGGAGTCGAAATAAGTTAAAAATGAAATGCCTTTGTAACAGGCGAGTTTTCGTCTGAAACCATGATACTTCGAAAGAGGTTGTCCATTTTGGACACGAAGTGCATCCAGTTTTTGCCGTAACCCTCTCAACTTCTTAGCACATGCTATGTGGGTGAAATGATGATACCATTCCAACTTTCAACGTTTTCAGAGCTCAATTGTAGTGCTTATGAATTTCAGCGTCATTTAGCTCAAAAAAAGTTAATGCATGAAAATTACCAAATGAATTCAGAAAAGGTTGAAAATTGATGGCCTCCCTTTGAATGGTGCATACTGAATGCACAAAATTTTGGAGTTGAAAAAAGTCAAAAATTGAAATGCCTTTCTAACAGGCGAGTTTTCGTCTGAAACCCCGATACTTCGAAAGAGATTGTCCATTTTGCACATGAAGTGCATCCAGTTTTTACCGTAACCCTCTCAACTTTTTAGCACATGCTATGTGGGTGAAATGATGATACCATGCCAACTTTTAACCTTTTCAGAGTTCATCTGTAGTTCTTATCAATTTCAGGGTCATTTAGCTCAAAAAAATAAGTAAATGCATGAAAATAGCAAATGAAGTCAGAAAGGGTTGAAAATTGATGGCCTCCTTTCGAATGGTGCATACTAAACGTACAAAAAGTCTAGAGTTGAAATAAGTTAAAAAAATCAAATGCCATTGTAACAGGCAAGTTTTCGTCTGAAACATTGATACTTCGAAAGAGATTGTCCATTTTGTACACAAAGTGCATCCAATTTTGCCGTAACCCTCTCAACTTTTTATCACATGATACGCGGGTAAAATCATGATGCCATGCCAACTTTCAACCTTTTCAGAGTTCATTTGTAGTGCTTATCAATTTCAGGGTCATTTAGCTCAAAAAAATCAGTAAATGCATGAAAAAATAGCAAATGACGTCAGAAAGGGTTGAAAATTGACGGCCTCCCTTCGAATGGTGCATACTAAACGCAAAAAAATTCTGGAGTTGAAATAAGTTAAAAAATGATATGCCTTTCTAACAGGCGAGTTTTCGTCCGAAACCCTGATACTTCAAAAGAGATTGTTCATTTTATACACAAAGTGCATCCAGTTTTTGCCGTAACCCTCTCAACTTTTTAGCACATGGTATGCAGGTGAAATTGTGATACCATGCCAACTTTCAATCTTTTTAGAGTTCATTTGTAGTGCTTATCAATTTCAGGGTCATTTAGCTCAAAAAATCAGTAAATGCATGAAAAAATAGCAAATGAATTCAGAAAGGGTTGAAAATTGGAGGCCTCCCTTCGAATGGTGCATACTGAACGCACAACAAGCCTAGATTTGAAATAAGTTAAAAATGAAATGCCTTTGTAACAGGCGAGTTTTCGTCTGAAACCATGATACTTCGGAAGAGGTTGTCCATTTTGGACACGAAGTGCATCTAGTTTTTGCCGTAACCCTGTCAACTTCTTAGCACATGCTATGTGGGTGAAATGATGATACCATTCCAACTTTCAACGTTTTCAGAGCTCAATTGTAGTGCTTATGAATTTCAGGGTCATTTAGCTCAAAAAAAGTAAATGCATGAAAATTACCAAATGAATTCAGAAAAGGTTGAAAATTGATGGCCTCCCTTTGAATGGTGCATACTGAACGCACAAAATTTTGGAGTTGAAAACAGTTAAAAATTTAAATGCCTTTCTAACAGGCGAGTTTTCGTCTGAAACCCCGATACTCGAAGGAGATTGTCCATTTTGCACATGAAGTGCATCCAGTTTTTACCGTAACCCTCTCAACTTTTTAGCACATGCTATGTGGGTGAAATGATGATACCATGCCAACTTTTAACCTTTTCAGAGTTCATCTGTAGTTCTTCTCAATTTCAGGGTCATTTAGCTCAAAAAAATAAGTAAATGCATGAAAAATAGCAAATGAAGTCAGAAAGGGTTGAAAATTGATGGCCTCCTTTCGAATGGTGCATACTAAACGTACAAAAAGTCTAGAGTTGAAATAAGTTAAAAAAAATCAAATGCCATTGTAACAGGCAAGTTTTCGTCTGAAACATTGATACTTCGAAAGAGATTGTCCATTTTGTACACAAAGTGCATCCAATTTTGCCGTAACCCTCTCAACTTTTTATCACATGATACGCGGGTAAAATCATGATGCCATGCCAACTTTCAACCTTTTCAGAGTTCATTTGTAGTGCTTATCAATTTCAGGGTCATTTAGCTCAAAAAAATCAGTAAATGCATGAAAAAATAGCAAATGACGTCACAAAGGGTTGAAAATTGATGGCCTCCCTTCGAATGGTGGATACTAAACGCAAAAAAATTCTGGAGTTGAAATAAGTTAAAAAATGAAATGCCTTTCTAACAGGCGAGTTTTCGTCCGAAACACTGATACTTCAAAAGAGATTGTTCATTTTATACACAAAGTTCATCCAGTTTTTGCCGTAACCCTCTCAACTTTTTAGCACATGGTATGCAGGTGAAATTGTGATACCATGCCAACTTTCAATCTTTTTAGAGTTCATTTGTAGTGCTTATCAATTTCAGGGTCATTTAGCTCAAAAAATCAGTAAATGCATCAAAAAATAGCAAATGAATTCAGAAAGGGTTGAAAATTGGAGGCCTCCCTTCGAATGGTGCATACTGAACGCACAACAAGCCTAGAGTTGAAATAAGTTAAAAATGAAATGCCTTTGTAACAGGCGAGTTTTCGTCTGAAACCATGATACTTCGAAAGAGGTTGTCCATTTTGGACACGAAGTGCATCTAGTTTTTGCCGTAACCCTCTCAACTTCTTAGCACATGCTATGTGGGTGAAATGATGATACCATTCCAACTTTCAACGTTTTCAGAGCTCAATTGTAGTGCTTATGAATTTCAGGGTCATTTAGCTCAAAAAAAAAGTAAATGCATGAAAATTAGCAAATGAATTCAGAAAAGGTTGAAAATTGATGGCCTCCCTTTGAATGGTGCATACTGAACGTGCAAAATTTTGGAGTTGAAAAAAGTTAAAAATTGAAATGCCTTTCTAATAGGCGAGTTTTCGTCTCAAACCCCGATACTTCGAAAGAGATTGTCCATTTTGATTATGAAGTGCATCCAGTTTTGACCGTAACCCTCTCAACTTTTTAGCACATGCTATGTGGGTGAAATGATGATACCATGCCAACTTTTAACGTTTTCAGAGTTCATTTGTAGTTCTTATCAATTTCAGGGTCATTTAGCTCAAAAAAATAAGTAAATGCATGAAAAATAGCAAATGAAGTCAGAAAGGGTGGAAAATTGATGGCCTCCCTTCAAATGGTGCATACTGAACGCACAAAATGTCTGGAGTTCAAATAAGTTAAAAAAATGAAATGCCTTTGTAACAGGCGAGTTTTCGTCTGAAACCCCGATACTTCGAAAGAGATTGTCCATTTTGCACACGAACTGCATCCAGTTCTTGCCATAACCCTCTCAAGTTTTTAGAACATGCTATCTGCGTGAAATGATGATACCATGCCAACTTTCAACCTTTTCACAGTACATTTGTAGTACTTATCAATTTAAGGGTCATTTTGCTCAGAAAAATAAGTAAATGCCTAAAAAAATAGCAAACGAAGTCAGAAAGGGTTTTAAATTGATGGCCTCCCTTCGAATGGTTCATACTGAATGTCAAACAAGTCTCGAGTTGAAATAAGTTAAAAAATGAAATGTCTTTGTAACAGGTGTGTTTTCGTCTGAAACCCTGATACTTCGAAAGAGGTCGTCCATTTTGGACATGAATTGCATCCACTTTTTGTCGTAACCCACTCAACTTCTTAGCACATGCTATGTGGGTGAAATGATGACACCATTCCAACCTTCAACGTTTTCAGAGCTCATTTGTAGTGCTTATCAATTTCAGGGTCATTTAGCTCAAAAAAATAAGTAAATGAATGAAAATTAGCAAATGGATTCAGAAAAGGTTCAAAATTGATGGCCTCCCTTTGAATGGTGCATACTGAACGCATAAAAAGTCTGGAGTTGAAATAAGTGAAAAAAATGAAATGTCTTTGTAACAGGCGAGTTTTCGTCTGAAACCCTCATACTTCGAAAGAGATTGTCCATTTCGTACACAAAGTGCACCCAGTTTTTGCCATAACCCTCTCAACTTTTTAGCACATGGTATGCGGGTGAAATGATGATGCCATGCCAACTTTCAATCTTTTTAGAGTTCATTTGTAGTGCTTATCAATTTCAGATTCATTTAGCTGAAAAAATCAGTCAATGCATGAAAAATAAGCAAATGAAGTCAGAAAGGGTTGAAAATTTATGGCCTCCCGTCGAATGGTGCATATTGAGCGCACAAAAAGTCTAGAGTTGAAAAAAGTTAAAAAATGAAATGCCTTTGTAATAGGCGAGTTTTCGTGTGAAACCCCGATACTTCGAAAGAGATTGTCCATTTTGCACACGAAGTGCATCTAGTTTTTTCCGTAACCCTCTCACCTTTTTAGCAGATTCTATGTGGGTGAAATGATGATACCATGCAACCTTTCAAACTTTTCAGAGTTCATTTGTAGTGCTTATAAATTTGAGTGTCATTTAGCTCATAAAAATGAGTAAATGCATGAAAAATAGCAAATGAAGTCAGAAAGGGTTGAAAATTGATGACCTCCCTTCGAATGGTGCATACTGAACGCACAAAAAGTGTGGAGTTGAAATAAGTTAAAAAAATAAAATGCCTTTGTAACAGGCGAGTTTTCGTCTAAAACCCCGATACTTCGAAAGAGATTGTCCATTTTGCACACGAAGTGCATCCAGTTTTTTCCGTAACCCTGTCACCTTTTTAGCACATGCTACGTGGGCGAAATGACGATACCATGCCAACTTCCAACCTTTTCAAAGTACATTTGTAGTACTTATCAATTTAAGGGTCATTTTGCTCAAAAAAATAAGTAAATGCCTGAAAAAATAGCAAATGAAGTTAGAAAGGGTTTAAAATTGATGGCCTCCCTTCGAATGGTTCATACTGAATGCAGAACAAGTCCGGAGATGAACTAAGTTAAAGAAATGAAATGCCTTTGAAACAGGCGAGTTTTCGTGTGAAACCCTGATTCTTCGAAAGAGGTTGTCCATTTTGGACACGAAGTGCATCCAGTTTTTGGCGTAACCCTCTCAACTTTTTAGCACATGCTATGTGGGTGAAATGATGATACCATGCCAACTTTCAACCTTTTCAGAGTTCATTTGTAGTGCTTATCCATTTCAGGGTCATTTTGCTCAAAAAATCAGTAAATGCCTGAAAAATAGCAAATGAAGTCAGAAAGAGTTTAAAATTGATGGCCTCCCTTCGAATGGTTCATACTGAACGCAAAAAAAGTCTGGAGTTAAATAAGTTAAAATTGAAATGCCTTTCTAACAGCCGAGATTTCGTGTGAAACCCTGATACTTCGAAAGAGATTGTCCATTTTGTACACGAAGTGCATCCAATTTTTGCCATAACCCTCAGAACTTTTTAGCATATGCTATGTGGTGAAATGATGATACCATGCCAATTTCAACCTTTTCAGAGTTCATTTGTAGTGCTTATCAATTTCAGGGTCATTTAGGTCAAACAAATCGGTAAATACATGAAATATAGCAAATGAATTCAGAAATGGTTTTAAATTGATGGCCTCCCGTCGAATGGTGCATATTGAACGCACAAAAAGTCTAGAGTTGAAAAAAGTTAAAAAATGAAATGCCTTTGTAATAGGCGAGTTTTCGTCTGAAACCCCGATACTTCGAAAGAGATTGTCCATTTTGCACACGAAGTGCATCTAGTTTTTTCCGTAACCCTCTGAACTTTTTAGCAGATTCTATGTGGGTGAAATGATGATACCATGCAAACTTTCAAACTTTTCAAAGTTCATTTGTAATGCTTATCAATTTGAGTGTCATTTAGCTCATAAAAATGAGTAAATGCATGAAAAATAGCAAATGAAGTCAGAAAGGGTTGAAAATTGATGACCTCCCTTCAAATGGTGCATACTGAACGCACAAAAAGTGTGGAGTTGAAATAAGTTAAAAAAATAAAATGCCTTTGTAACAGGCGAGTTTTCGTCTAAAACCCCGATACTTCGAAAGGGATTGTCCATTTTGCACACGAAGTGCATCCAGTTTTTGCCGTAACCCTCTCAACTTTTTAGCACATGCTACGTGGGGAAATGACGATACCATGCCAAATTCCAACCTTTTCAAACTTCATTTGTAGTGCTTATCAATTTCAGGGTCATTTAGCTCAAAAAAATCGGTAACTGCATGAAAAATAGCAAATGAAGTCAGAAAGGATTGAAAATGGATGGCCTCCCGTCGAATGGTTCATACCGAATGCAGAACAAGTCCGGAGATGAACTAAGTTAAAGAAATGAAATGCCTTTGAAACAGGCGAGTTTTCGTGTGAAACCCTGATTCTTCGAAAGAGGTTGTCCATTTTGGACACGAAGTGCATCCGGTTTTTGGCGTAACCCTCTCAACTTTTTAGCACATGCTATGTGGGTGAAATGATGGTACCATGCCAAGTTTCAACGTTTTCATAGCTCATTTATAGTGCTTATCAATTTCAGGGTCATTTAGCTCAAAAAAAGTAAGTAAATGCATGAAAATTAGCAAATGAATTCAGAAAGGGTTGAAATTTGATGGCATCCCTTTGAATGGTGCATACTGAAAGCACAAAAAGTATGGAGTTGAAATAAGTTAAAAAAATAAAATGCCTTTGTAACCGGCGAGTTTTTGTCTGAAACCATGATACTTCGAAAGAGATTGTCCATTTGGGCCACAAAGTGCATCCAGTTTTTGCCGTAACCCTCTCAACTTTTTGGCACATGGTATGCGGGTGAAATGATGATGCGATGCCAAGTTTCAATCTTTTCATAGTTCATTTGTAGTGCTTATCAATTTCAGGGTCATTTCGCTCAAAAAATCAGTAAATGCATGAAAAAATAGCAAATGAAGTCAGAAAGGGTTGTAAATTGATGGCCTCCCTTCGAATGGTGCATATTGAACGCACAAAAAGACTGGAGTTGAAAAAAGTTTAAAAAGGAAATGCCTTTGTAACAGGCGCGTTTTCGTTTGAAACCCTGATACTTCGAAAGTGATTGGCCATTTTGGACACAAAGTGCATCTAGTTTTTGCCGTAACCCTCAACTTCTTAGCACATGTTATGTGGGTGAAATGATGATACCATGCCAACTTTCAACCTTTTCAGAGTTCATTTTTAGTGCTTATCAATTTCAGGGTCATTTAGCTAAAAAAAAATCAGTAAATGCATGAAAAATAGCAAATGAAGTCAAAAAGGGTTGAAAATTGATGGCCTCCCTTCAAATGATGCATACTAAATGCAAAAATAGTCTGGAGTTGAAATAAGTTAAAAAAATGAAATGCTTTTGTAACAGGCGAGTTTTCGTCTGAAACCCCGATACTTCGAAAGAGATTGTCCATTTGGCACACGATCCAATTTTTGCCGTAACCCACCCTACTTTTTATAACATGCTATGTGGGGGAAATGATGATACCATGCCAAATTTCAACCTTTTCACAGTACATTTGTAGTAGTTATCAATTTAAGGGTCATTTAGCTAAAAAAAATCAGTAAATGCATGAAAACATAGCAAATGAAGTCAGAAAGGGTTGAAAATTGGTGGCCTCCCTTCGAATAGTGCATACTGAACACACAACAAGTCTGGAGTTGAAATAAGTTAAAAAAATGGAATGCCTTTGTAACAGGCGAGTTTTCATTTGAAATCCTGATACTTCCAAAGAGATTGTCCATTTTGGACAAAAAGTGCATCCATTTTTTGCCGTAACCCTCAACTTCTTAGCACATGGTATGTTTGTGAAATGATGATACCATGGCAACTTTCAACCTTTTCCAAGTTCATTTGCAGTTCTTCTCAATTTCAAGGTCATTTAGCTCAAAAAAAATCAGTAAATGCATGAAAAATAGCAAATGAAGTCAGAAAGGGTTGAAAATTGTTGGCCTCCCTTCAAATGGTTCATACTGAATGCACAAAAAGTCTAGAGTTGAAATAAGTTAAAAAAATGAAATGCCTTTGTAACAGGCGAGTTTTCGTCTAAAACCCCGATACTTCGAAAGAGATTGTCCATTTTGCACATGAAGTGGATCTAGTTTTTGCCGTAACCCTCTCAACTTTTTAGCACATGCTATGTGGGTGAAATGATGATACCATGCCAACTGTCAGCCTTTTCACAGTACATTGGTAGTACTTATCAATTTAAGGGTCATTTTGCTCAAAAAAATAAGTAAATACCAGAAAAATAGCAAATGAAGTCACAAAGGGTTTAAAATTGATGGCCTCCCTTCGAATGGTTCATACTAAACGCAGAACAAGTCTGGAGTTGAAATATGTTAAAAAAATGAAATGTCTTTGTAACACGCGCATTTTCGTCTGAAACCCTGATACTTCGGAAGAGGTTGTCCATTTTGGACACGAAGTGCATCCAGTTTTTGCCGTAACCCTCTCAACTTCTTAGCACATGCTATGTGGGTGAAATGATGATACCATGCCAACTTTCTATGTTTTTAGAGCTCATTTATAGTGCTTATCAATTTCAGGGTCATTTAGCTCAAAAAAATAAGTAAATGCATGAAAATTAGCAAATGAATTCAGAAAGGGTTGAAAATTGATGGCCTCCCTTTGAATGGTGCATAATGAAAGCACAAAAAGCGTGGAGTTGAAATAAGTTAAAAAAATGAAATGCCTTTGTAACAGGCGAGTTTTCGTTATGAAACCCTCATACTTCGAAAGAGATTGTCCATTTTGTACACAAAGTGCATCCAGTTTTTTCCGTAACCCTCTCAACTTTTTAGCACATGGTATGCGGGTGAAATGATGATGCCATGCCAACTTCAACTCTTTTCATAGTTCATTTGTAGTGCTTATCAATTTCAGGGTCATTTAGCTCAAAAAATAAGTAAATGCATGAAAAATAGCAAATGAAGTGAGAAAGGGTTGAAAATTGATGGCCTCCCTTCGAATGGTGCATATTGAATGCACAAAAAGTATGGAGTTGAAAAAAGTTAAAAAACGAAATGCCTTTGTAACAGACGAGTTTCGAATGAAACCCTGATACTTCGAAAGAGATTGTCCATTTTTGACACAAAGTGCATCCAGTTTTTGCCGTAACACTCAACTTCTTAGCACATGCTATGTGGGTGAAATGATGATACCATTCCAACTTTCAACCTTTTCAGAGTTCATTAGTAGTGCTTATCCATTTCAGGGTCATTTAGCTTAAAAAATCAGTAAATGCATGAAAAAATAGCAAATGAAGTCAGAAAGGGTTGTAAATTGATGGCCTCCCTTCGAATGGTGCATATTGAACGCACAAAAAGACTGGAGTTGAAAAAAGTTTAAAAAGGAAATGCCTTTGTAACAGGCGCGTTTTCGTTTGAAACCCTGATACTTCGAAAGTGATTGGCCATTTTGGACACAAAGTGCATCTAGTTTTTGCCGTAACCCTCAACTTCTTAGCACATGTTATGTGGGTGAAATGATGATACCATGCCAACTTTCAACCTTTTCAGAGTTCATTTGTAGTGCTTATCAATTTCAGGGTCATTTAGCTAAAAAAAATCAGTAAATGCATGAAAAATAGCAAATGAAGTCAAAAAGGGTTGAAAATTGATGGCCTCCCTTCAAATGATGCATACTAAATGCAAAAAAAGTCTGGAGTTGAAATAAGTTAAAAAAATGAAATGCTTTTGTAACAGGCGAGTTTTCGTCTGAAACCCCGATACTTCGAAAGAGATTGTCCATTTGGCACACGATCCAATTTTCGCCGTAACCCACCCAACTTTTTATAACATGCTATGTGGGTGAAATGATGATACCATGCCAAATTTCAACCTTTTCACAGTACATTTGTAGTAGTTATCAATTTAAGGGTCATTTAGTTAAAAAAAATCAGTAAATGCATGAAAACATAGCAAATGAAGTCAGAAAGGGTTGAAAATTGGTGGCCTCCCTTCGAATAGTGCATACTCAACACACAACAAGTCTGGACTTGAAATAAGTTAAAAAATGGAATGCCTTTGTAACAGGCGAGTTTTCATTTGAAACCCTGATACTTCCAAAGAGATTGTCCATTTTGGACAAAAAGTGCATCCATTTTTTGCCGTAACCCTCAACTTCTTAGCACATGGTATGTTTGTGAAATGATGATACCATGCCAACTTTCAACCTTTTCCAAGTTCATTTGCAGTTCTTCTCAATTTCAGGGTCATTTAGCTCAAAAAAATCAGTAAATGCATGAAAAATAGCAAATGAAGTCAGAAAGGGTTGAAAATTGTTGGCCTCCCTTCAAATGGTTCATACTGAACGCACAAAAAGTCTAGAGTTGAAATAAGTTAAAAAAATGAAATGCCTTTGTAACAGGCGAGTTTTCGTCTAAAACCCCGATACTTCGAAAGAGATTGTCCATTTTGCACATGAAGTGCATCTAGTTTTTGCCGTAACCCTCTCAAATTTTTAGCACATGCTATGTGGGTGAAATGATGATACCATGCCAACTTTCAGCCTTTTCACAGTACATTGGTAGTACTTATCAATTTAAGGGTCATTTTGCTCAAAAAAATAAGTAAATACCAGAAAAATAGCAAATGAAGTCACAAAGGGTTTAAAATTGATGGCGTCCCTTCGAATGGTTCATACTGAACGCAGAACAAGTCTGGAGTTGAAATATGTTAAAAAAATGAAATGTCTTTGTAACAGGCGCATTTTCGTCTGAAACCCTGATACTTCGGAAGAGGTTGTCCATTTTGGACACGAAGTGCATCCAGTTTTTGCCGTAACCCTCTCAACTTCTTAGCACATGCTATGTGGGTGAAATGATGATACCATGCCAACTTTCTATATTTTTAGAGCTCATTTATAGTGCTTATCAATTTCAGGGTCATTTAGCTCAAAAAAATAAGTAAATGCATGAAAATTAGCAAATGAATTCAGAAAGGGTTGAAAATTGATGGCCTCCCTTTGAATGGTGCATAATGAAAGCACAAAAAGCGTGGAGTTGAAATAAGTTAAAAAAATGAAATGCCTTTGTAACAGGCGAGTTTTCGTTATGAAACCCTCATACTCCGAAAGAGATTGTCCATTTTGTACACAAAGTGCATCCAGTTTTTTCTGTAACCCTCTCAACTTTTTAGCACATGGTATGCGGGTGAAATGATGATGCCATGCCAACTTTCACTCTTTTCATAGTTCATTTGTAGTGCTTATCAATTTCAGGGTCATTTAGCTCAAAAAATAAGTAAATGCATGAAAAATAGCAAATGAAGTGAGAAAGGGTTGAAAATTGATGGCCTCCCTTCGAATGGTGCATATTGAACGCACAAAAAGTATGGAGTTGAAAAAAGTTAAAAAACGAAATGCCTTTGTAACAGACGAGTTTCGAATGAAACCCTGATACTTCGAAAGAGATTGTCCATTTTGGACACAAAGTGCATCCAGTTTTTGCCGTAACCCTCAACTTCTTAGCACATGCTATGTGGGTGAAATGATGATACCATTCCAACTTTCAACCTTTTCAGAGTTCATTAGTAGTGCTTATCCATTTCAGGGTCATTTAGCTTAAAAAATCAGTAAATGCATGAAAAATAGCAAATGAAGTCAGAAAGGGTTGAAAATTGATGGCCTCCCTTCAAATGGTCCATACTGAACGCACAAAAAGTCTGGAGTTGAAATAAGTGAAAAAAATGAAATGTCTTTGTAACAGGCGAGTTTTCGTCTGAAACCCTGATACTTCGAAAGAGATTGTCCATTTCGTACACAAAGTGCACTCAGTTTTTGCCATAACCCTCTCAACTTTTTAGCACATGGTATGCGGGTGAAATGATGATGCCATGCCAACTTTCAATCTTTTTAGAGTTCATTTGTAGTGCTTATCAATTTCAGATTCATTTAGCTCAAAAAATCAGTAAATGCATGAAAAATAAGCAAATGAAGTCAGAAAGGGTTGAAAATTTATGGCCTCCCGTCGAATGGTGCATATTGAACGCACAAAAAGTCTAGAGTTGAGAAAAGTTAAAAAATGAAATGCCTTTGTAATAGGCGAGTTTTCGTCTGAAACCCCGATACTTCGAAAGAGATTGTCCATTTTGCACACGAAGTGCATCTAGTTTTTTCCGTAACCCTCTGAACTTTTTAGCAGATTCTATGTGGGTGAAATGATGATACCATGCAAACTTTCAAACTTTTCAGAGTTCATTTGTAATGCTTATCAATTTGAGTGTCATTTAGCTCATAAAAATGAGTAAATGCATGAAAAATAGCAAATGAAGTCAGAAAGGGTTGAAAATTGATGACCTCCCTTCAAATGGTGCGTACTGAACGCACAAAAGTGTGGAGTTGAAATAAGTTAAAAAAATAAAATGCCTTTGTACCAGGCGAGTTTTCGTCTAAAACCCCGATACTTCGAAAGAGATTGTCCATTTGCCACACGAAGTGCATCCACTTTTTGCCGTAACCCTCTCAACTTTTTAGCACATGCTACGTGGGGAAATGACGATACCATGCCAACTTCCAACCTTTTCATACTACATTTGTAGTACTTATCAATTTAAGGGTCATTTTGCTCAAAAAAATAAGTAAATGCCTGAAAAAATAGCAAATGAAGTTAGAAAGGGTTTAAAATTGATGGCCTCCCTTCGAATGATTCATACTGAATGGAGAACAAGTCCGGAGATGAACTAAGTTAAAGAAATGAAATGCCTTTGAAACAGGCGAGTTTTCGTGTGAAACCCTGATTCTTCGGAAGAGGTTGTCCATTTTGGACACGAAGTGCATCCGGTGTTTGGCGTAACCCTCTCAACTTTTTAGCATATGCTATGTGGGTGAAATGATGGTACCATGCCAACTTTGAACGTTTTCATAGCTCATTTATAGTGCTTATCAATTTCAGGGTCATTTAGCTCAAAAAAAGTAAGTAAATGCATGAAAATTAGCAAATGAATTCAGAAAGGGTTGAAATTTGATGGCCTCCCTTTGAATGGTGCATACTGAAAGCACAAAAAGTATGGAGTTGAAATAAGTTAAAAAAATAAAATGCCTTTGTAACCGGCGAGTTTTCGTCTGAAACCATGATACTTCGAAAGAGATTGTCCATTTGGGCCACAAAGTGCATCCAGTTTTTGCCGTAACCCTCTCAACTTTTTGGCACATGGTATGCGGGTGAAATGATGATGCGATGCCAAGTTTCAATCTTTTCATAGTTCATTTGTAGTGCTTATCAATTTCAGGGTCATTTCGCTCAAAAAATCAGTAAATGCATGAAAAAATAGCAAATGAAGTCAGAAAGGGTTGTAAATTGATGGCCTCCCTTCGAATGGTGCATATTGAACGCACAAAAAGACTGGAGTTGAAAAAAGTTTAAAAAGGAAATGCCTTTGTAACAGGCGCGTTTTCGTTTGAAACCCTGATACTTCGAAAGTGATTGGCCATTTTGGACACAAAGTGCATCTAGTTTTTGCCGTAACCCTCAACTTCTTAGCACATGCTATGTGGGTGAAATGATGATACCATGCCAACTTACAACCTTTTCAGAGTTCATTTGTAGTGCTTATCAATTTCAGGGTCATTTAGCTCAAAAAAAATCAGTAAATGCATGAAAAATAGCAAATGAAGTCAAAAAGGGTTGAAAATTGATGGCCTCCCTTCAAATGATGCATACTAAATGCAAAAAAAGTCTGGAGTTGAAATAAGTTAAAAAAATGAAATGCTTTTGTAACAGGCGAGTTTTCGTCTGAAACCCCGATACTTCGAAAGAGATTGTCCATTTGGCACACGATCCAATTTTCGCCGTAACCCACCCAACTTTTTATAACATGCTATGTGGGTGAAATGATGATACCATGCCAAATTTCAACCTTTTCACAGTACATTTGTAGTAGTTATCAATTTAAGGGTCATTTAGTTAAAAAAATCAGTAAATGCATGAAAACATAGCAAATGAAGTCAGAAAGGGTTGAAAATTGGTGGCCTCCCTTCGAATAGTGCATACTCAACACACAACAAGTCTGGACTTGAAATAAGTTAAAAAATGGAATGCCTTTGTAACAGGCGAGTTTTCATTTGAAACCCTGATACTTCCAAAGAGATTGTCCATTTTGGACAAAAAGTGCATCCATTTTTTGCCATAACCCTCAACTTCTTAGCACATGGTATGTTTGTGAAATGATGATACCATGCCAACTTTCAACCTTTTCCAAGTTCATTTGCAGTTCTTCTCAATTTCAGGGTCATTTAGCTCAAAAAAATCAGTAAATGCATGAAAAATAGCAAATGAAGTCAGAAAGGGTTGAAAATTGTTGGCCTCCCTTCGAATGGTTCATACTGAACGCACAAAAAGTCTAGAGTTGAAATAAGTTAAAAAAATGAAATGCCTTTGTAACAGGCGAGTTTTCGTCTAAAACCCCGATACTTCGAAAGAGATTGTCCATTTTGCACATGAAGTGCATCTAGGTTTTGCCGTAACCCTCTCAAATTTTTAGCACATGCTATGTGGGTGAAATGATGATACCATGCCAACTTTCAGCCTTTTCACAGTACATTGGTAGTACTTATCAATTTAAGGGTCATTTTGCTCAAAAAAATAAGTAAATACCAGAAAAATAGCAAATGAAGTCACAAAGGGTTTAAAATTGATGGCGTCCCTTCGAATGGTTCATACTGAACGCAGAACAAGTCTGGAGTTGAAATATGTTAAAAAAATGAAATGTCTTTGTAACAGGCGCATTTTCGTCTGAAACCCTGATACTTCGGAAGAGGTTGTCCATTTTGGACACGAAGTGCATCCAGTTTTTGCCGTAACCCTCTCAACTTCTTAGCACATGCTATGTGGGTGAAATGATGATACCATGCCAACTTTCTATATTTTTAGAGCTCATTTATAGTGCTTATCAATTTCAGGGTCATTTAGCTCAAAAAAATAAGTAAATGCATGAAAATTAGCAAATGAATTCAGAAAGGGTTGAAAATTGATGGCCTCCCTTTGAATGGTGCATAATGAAAGCACAAAAAGCGTGGAGTTGAAATAAGTTAAAAAAATGAAATGCCTTTGTAACAGGCGAGTTTTCGTTATGAAACCCTCATACTTCGAAAGAGATTGTCCATTTTGTACACAAAGTGCATCCAGTTTTTTCTGTAACCCTCTCAACTTTTTAGCACATGGTATGCGGGTGAAATGATGATGCCATGCCAACTTTCACTCTTTTCATAGTTCATTTGTAGTGCTTATCAATTTCAGGGTCATTTAGCTCAAAAAATAAGTAAATGCATGAAAAATAGCAAATGAAGTGAGAAAGGGTTGAAAATTGATGGCCTCCCTTCGAATGGTGCATATTGAACGCACAAAAAGTATGGAGTTGAAAAAAGTTAAAAAACGAAATGCCTTTGTAACAGACGAGTTTCGAATGAAACCCTGATACTTCGAAAGAGATTGTCCATTTTGGACACAAAGTGCATCCAGTTTTTGCCGTAACCCTCAACTTCTTAGCACATGCTATGTGGGTGAAATGATGATACCATTCCAACTTTCAACCTTTTCAGAGTTCATTAGTAGTGCTTATCCATTTCAGGGTCATTTAGCTTAAACAATCAGTAAATGCATGAAAAATAGCAAATGAAGTCAGAAAGGGTTGAAAATTGATGGCCTCCCTTCAAATGGTCCATACTGAACGCACAAAAAGTCTAGAGTTGAAATAAGTGAAAAAAATGAAATGTCTTTGTAACAGGCGAGTTTTCGTCTGAAACCCTGATACTTCGAAAGAGATTGTCCATTTCGTACACAAAGTGCACTCAGTTTTTGCCATAACCCTCTCAACTTTTTAGCACATGGTATGCGGGTGAAATGATGATGCCATGCCAACTTTCAATCTTTTTAGAGTTCATTTGTAGTGCTTATCAATTTCAGATTCATTTAGCTCAAAAAATCAGTAAATGCATGAAAAATAAGCAAATGAAGTCAGAAAGGGTTGAAAATTTATGGCCTCCCGTCGAATGGTGCATATTGAACGCACAAAAAGTCTAGAGTTGAGAAAAGTTAAAAAATGAAATGCCTTTGTAATAGGCGAGTTTTCGTCTGAAACCCCGATACTTCGAAAGAGATTGTCCATTTTGCACACGAAGTGCATCTAGTTTTTTCCGTAACCCTCTGAACTTTTTAGCAGATTCTATGTGGGTGAAATGATGATACCATGCAAACTTTCAAACTTTTCAGAGTTCATTTGTAATGCTTATCAATTTGAGTGTCATTTAGCTCATAAAAATGAGTAAATGCATGAAAAATAGCAAATGAAGTCAGAAAGGGTTGAAAATTGATGACCTCCCTTCAAATGGTGCGTACTGAACGCACAAAAAGTGTGGAGTTGAAATAAGTTAAAAAAATAAAATGCCTTTGTACCAGGCGAGTTTTCGTCTAAAACCCCGATACTTCGAAAGAGATTGTCCATTTGCCACACGAAGTGCATCCACTTTTTGCCGTAACCCTCTCAACTTTTTAGCACATGCTACGTGGGGAAATGACGATACCATGCCAACTTCCAACCTTTTCATACTACATTTGTAGTACTTATCAATTTAAGGGTCATTTTGCTCAAAAAAATAAGTAAATGCCTGAAAAAATAGCAAATGAAGTTAGAAAGGGTTTAAAATTGATGGCCTCCCTTCGAATGATTCATACTGAATGGAGAACAAGTCCGGAGATGAACTAAGTTAAAGAAATGAAATGCCTTTGAAACAGGCGAGTTTTCGTGTGAAACCCTGATTCTTCGGAAGAGGTTGTCCATTTTGGACACGAAGTGCATCCGGTGTTTGGCGTAACCCTCTCAACTTTTTAGCATATGCTATGTGGGTGAAATGATGGTACCATGCCAACTTTGAACGTTTTCATAGCTCATTTATAGTGCTTATCAATTTCAGGGTCATTTAGCTCAAAAAAAGTAAGTAAATGCATGAAAATTAGCAAATGAATTCAGAAAGGGTTGAAATTTGATGGCCTCCCTTTGAATGGTGCATACTGAAAGCACAAAAAGTATGGAGTTGAAATAAGTTAAAAAATAAAATGCCTTTGTAACCGGCGAGTTTTCGTCTGAAACCATGATACTTCGAAAGAGATTGTCCATTTGGGCCACAAAGTGCATCCAGTTTTTGCCGTAACCCTCTCAACTTTTTGGCACATGGTATGCGGGTGAAATGATGATGCGATGCCAAGTTTCAATCTTTTCATAGTTCATTTGTAGTGCTTATCAATTTCAGGGTCATTTCGCTCAAAAAATCAGTAAATGCATGAAAAAATAGCAAATGAAGTCAGAAAGGGTTGTAAATTGATGGCCTCCCTTCGAATGGTGCATATTGAATGCACAAAAAGACTGGAGTTGAAAAAAGTTTAAAAAGGAAATGCCTTTGTAACAGGCGCGTTTTCGTTTGAAACCCTGATACTTCGAAAGTGATTGGCCATTTTGGACACAAAGTGCATCTAGTTTTTGCCGTAACCCTCAACTTCTTAGCACATGCTATGTGGGTGAAATGATAATACCATGCCAACTTACAACCTTTTCAGAGTTCATTTGTAGTGCTTATCAATTTCAGGGTCATTTAGCTCAAAAAAAATCAGTAAATGCATGAAAAATAGCAAATGAAGTCAAAAAGGGTTGAAAATTGATGGCCTCCCTTCAAATGATGCATACTAAATGCAAAAAAAGTCTGGAGTTGAAATAAGTTAAAAAAATGAAATGCTTTTGTAACAGGCGAGTTTTCGTCTGAAACCCCGATACTTCGAAAGAGATTGTCCATTTTGCACATGAAGTGCATCTAGTTTTTGCCGTAACCCTCTCAACTTTTTAGCACATGCTATGTGGGTGAAATGATGATACCATGCCAACTTTCAGCCTTTTCACAGTACATTGGTAGTACTTATCAATTTAAGGGTCATTTTGCTCAAAAAAATAAGTAAATACCAGAAAAATAACAAATGAAGTCACAAAGGGTTTAAAATTGATGGCCTCCCTTCGAATGGTTCATACTGAACGCAGAACAAGTCTGGAGTTGAAATATGTTAAAAAAATGAAATGTCTTTGTAACAGGCGCGTTTTCGTCTGAAACCCTGATACTTCGGAAGAGGTTGTCCATTTTGGACACGAAGTGCATCCAGTTTTTGCCGTAACCCTCTCAACTTCTTAGCACATGCTATGTGGGTGAAATGATGATACCATGCCAGCTTTCTATGTTTTTAGAGCTCATTTATAGTGCTTATCAATTTCAGGGTAATTTAGCTCAAAAAAATAAGTAAATGCATGAAAATTAGCAAATAAATTCAGAAAGGGTTGAAAATTGATGGCCTCCCTTTGAATGGTGCATAATGAAAGAACAAAAAGCGTGGAGTTGAAATAAGTTAAAAAATGAAATTCCTGTGTAACAGGCGAGTTTTCGTTATGAAACCCTCATACTTCGAAAGAGATTGTCCATTTTGTACACAAAGTGCATCCAGTTTTTTCCCTAACCCTCTCAACTTTTTAGCACATGGTATGAGGGTGAAATGATGATGCCATGCCAACTTTCACTCTTTTCATAGTTCATTTGTAGTGCTTATAAATTTGAGGGTCATTTAGCTCAAAAAATAAGTAAATGCATGAAAAATAGCAAATGAAGTGAGAAAGGGTTGAAAATTGATGGCCTCCCTTCGAATGGTGCATATTGAACGCACAAAAAGTCTGGAGTTGAAAAAAGTTAAAAAACGAAATGCCTTTGTAACAGACGAGTTTCGAATGAAACCCTGAACTTCGAAAGAGATTGTCCATTTTGGACACAAAGTGCATCCAGTTTTTGCCGTAACCCTTAACTTCTTAGCACATGCTATGTGGGTGAAATGATGATACCATTCCAACTTTCAACCTTCTCAGAGTTCATTAGTAGTGCTTATCCATTTCAGGGTCATTTAGCTTAAAAAATCAGTAAATGCATGGAAAATAGCAAATGAAGTCAGAAAGGGTTGAAAATTGATGGCCTCCCTTCAAATGGTCCATACTGAACGCACAAAAAGTCTGTAGTTGAAATAAGTTAAAAAAATGAAATGCCTTTGTAACAGGCTAGTTTTCGTCTGAAACCCCGATACTTCGAAAGAGATTGTCCATTTTGCACACGAAGTGCATCCAGTTTTTGAAATAACCCTCTCATCTTTTTAGCACATGCTATGTGGGTGACATGATGATACCATGCCCACTTTCAACCTTTTCACAATACATTTGTAGTAGTTATCAATTTAAGGTTCATTTAGCTCAAAAAAAAATCAGTAAATGCATGAAAAAATAGCAAATGTAGTCAGAAAGGGTTGAAAATTGATGGCCTCCCTGCTAATGGTTCATACTGAACGCAGAACAAGTATGGAGTTGAAATAAGTTAAAAATTAAATGCCTTTGTAACAGGCAAGTTTTCGTCTGAAACCCTGATACTTCGAAAGAGATTGTCCATTTTGGACACGAAGTGCATTCAGTTTTTGCCATAAGCCTCTCAACTTCTTAGCACATGCTATGTGGGTGAAATGATGATACCATGCCAACTTTCAACCTTTTCAGAGTTCATTTGTAGTTCTTATCAATTTTAGGGTCATTTAGCTCAAAGAAATCAGTAAATACATGGAAAATAGCAAATGAAGTCAGAAAGGGTTGAAAATTGGTGGCATCCCTTCGAATGGTGCATACTAAATGCACAACAAGTCTGGGGTTGAAATAAGTTAAAAAATGAAATACCTTTGTAACGGGCGAGCTTTCGTCTGAAACCCTGATACTTCGAAAGAGGTTGTCCATTTTGGACACGAAGTGCATCCAGTTTTTGCCGTAACCCTCTCAACTTCTGAGCACATGCTATGTGGGTGAAATGATGATACCAGGCCAACTTTCAATTTTTTCAAAGATCATTTGTAGTGCTTATCAATTTCAGGGTCATTTAGCTAAAAAAAAAATAAGTAAATGCATGAAAATTAGCAAATGAATTCAGAACGGGTTGAAAATTTATGGCCTCCCTTTGAATGGTGCATACTGAACGCACAAAAAGTCTGGAGTTGAAATAAGTTAAAAAAAGGAAATGCCTTTGTAACAGGCGAGTTTTTGTTATGAAACCCTCATACTTCGAAAGAGATTGTCCATTTTCTACACAAAGTGCATCCAGTTTTTGCTGTAACCCTCTCAACTTTTTAGCACATGGTATGCGGTTGAAATGATGATGCCCCGATACTCCGAAAGAGATTATCCATTTTGCACACGAAGTGCATCCAGTTTTTGCCGTAACCCTCTCAACTTTTTAGCCCATGCTATGTGGGTAAAATGATGATACCATGCAAACTTTCAACTTTTTCAGCGTTCATTTGTAGTGCTTATCAATTTCAGGGTCATTTAGCTCAAAAAAAATGAGCAAATGCATGAAAAATAGCAAATGAAGTTAGAAAGGGTTGACAATTGATGCCCTCCCTTCGAATGGTGCATACTGAATGCACAACATGTTTGGAGTTGAAATAAGTTAAAAAAATGAAATGCCTTTGTAACAGGCGAGTTTTCGTTTGAAACCCTGATACTTCGAAAGAGATTGTCCATTTTGGACACAAAGTGCATCCAGTTTTTGGCGTAACCCTCAACTTCTTAGCACATGGTATGTGGGTGAAATGATGATACCATGCCAACTTTCAACCTTTTCAGAGTTCATTTGTAGTGCTTATCAATTTCAGGGTCATTTAGCTCAAAAATATCAGTAAATGCATGAAAAATAGCAAACGAAGTCAGAAAGGGTTGAAAATTGATGGCCTGTCTTCAAATGGTGCATACTGAACGCACAAAAAGTCTGGAATTGAAATAAGTTAAAAAATGAAATGCCTTTGTAACAGGTGAGTTTTCGTTTGAAACCATCATACTTCGAAAGAGATTGTCCATTTTGCACACGAAGTGCGTCCAGTTTTTCCCGTAACCCTCTCAACTTTTTAGCACATGCTATGTGGGTGAAATTATGATACCATGCCAACTTTCAGCCTTTTCATAGTACATTTGTAGTACTTATCAATTTAACGGTCATTTAGCTCAAAAAAATAAGTAAATGGATGAAAAAACAGCAAAGGAAGTCAGAAGGGTTGAAAATTGATGGCCTCCCTTCGAATGGTTCATACTGAACGCAGACCAAGTGTGGAGTTGAAATAAGTTTAAAAAAATGAAATGCCTTTGTACAAGGCGAGTTTTTGTCTGAAACCCTAATACTTCGAAACAGGTTGTCCATTTTGGACACGTAGTGCATCCAGTTTGTGCCGTAACCCTCTCAACTTGTTAGCACATTCTATGTGAGAGACATTATGATACCATGCCAACTTTCAACATTTTCAGAGCTCATTTGTAGTGCTTATCAATTTCAGGGTCATTTAGCTCAAAAAAATGAGTAAATGCATGAAAAATAGCAAAAGAAGTTAGAAAGGGTTGAAAATTGATGCCCTCCCTTTGAATGGTGCATACTGCATGCACAACATGTCTGGAGTTGACATAAGTTAAAAAAATGAAATGCCTTTGTAACAGGCAAGTTTTCGTTTGAAACCCTGATACTTCGAAAGAGATTGTCCATTTTGGACACGAAGTGCATCCAGTTTTTGTTGTAACCCTCAACTTCTTAGCACATGGTATGTGGGTGAAATGATGATACCGTGCCAACTTTCAACCTTTTCAGAGTTCATTTGTACTGCTTATCAATTGCAGGGTCATTTAACTCAAAAATATAAGTAAATGCATGAAAAATAGCAAATGAATTCAGAAAGTGTTGAAAATTGATGGCCTCTCTTCAAATGGTGCATATTGAACGCATAAAAAGTCTGGAGTTGAAATAAGTTAAAAAAAATGAAATGCCTTTGTAAGAGGTGAGTTTTCGTCTGAAACCCCGACACTTCGAAAGAGATTGTCCATTTTGCACACGAAGTGCATCCAGTTTTTGCCGTAACCCTCTCAAGTGTTTAGCACCTGCTATGTGGGTGAAATGATGATACCATGCCAACTTTCAACCTTTTCACAGTACATTTGTAGTACTTATCAATTTCAGGCTCATTTAGCTCAAAATTAGCAAATGAATTCAGAAAGGGTTGAGAATTGATGGCCTCCCTTTGATTGGTGCATACTGAACGCACAAAAAGTCTAGAGTTGAAATAAGTTTAAAAAAATGACATGCCTTTGTAACAAGCGAGTTTTCGTCTGAAACCTTGATACTTCGAAAGAGATTGTCCATTTTACACACCGAGTGCATCCAGTTTTTGCCGTAACCCTCTCAAAATTTTAGCACGTGGTATGCGGGTGAAATGATGATGGCATGCCAACTTTCAGTCTTTTCAGAGTTCATTTGTAGTGCTTATCAATCTCAGGGTCATTTAGCTCAAAAAATCAGTAAATGCATGAAAAAATAGCAAATGAAGTAAGAAAGGGTTGAAAATTGATGGCCTCCCTTCGAATAGTGCATATTAAAAGCACAAAAAGTCTGGAGTTGAAAAAAGTTAAACAATGAAATGCTTTCGTAATAGGCGATTTTTCGTCTGAAACCCTGATACTTCGAAAGAGATTGTCCATTTTGCACACGAAGTGCATATAGTTTTTGCCGTAACCCTCTCAACTTTTTAGCACATGGTATGTGGGTGAAATGATGATACCATGCAAACTTTCAACCTGTTCAGAGTTCATTTGTAGTGCTAATCAATTTTAGGGTCATTTAGCTCAAAAAAAATGAGTAAATGCTTGAAAAATAGCAAATGAAGTCAGAAAGGGTTGAAAATTGATGGACTACCTTCGAATGGTGCATACTGAACGCCCAATAAGTCTGGAGTTGAAATAAGTTGAAAAAATGAAATGCCTTCGTAACAGGCGAGTTTTCGTTTGAAACCCTGATACTTCGGAAGAGATTGTCCATTTTGACCACAAAGTGCATTCAGTTTTTGCCGTAACCCTCAACTTTTTAGCACATGGTATGTGGGTAAAATGATGACACCATGCCAACTTTCAACCTTTTCAGAGTTCATTTGTAGTGCTTATCAATTTCAGGGTCATTTAGCTCAAGAAAATCAATAAATGCATGAAAAATAGCAAATGAAGTCAGAAAGGGTTGATAATTGATGGTCTCCCTTCAAATGGTGCATACCGAACGCACAAAAATTCTAGAGTTGAAATAAGTTAAAAAAAGAAATGCCTTTACAGGCGAGTTTTCGTCTCAAACCCCGATAGTTCGAAAGAGATTGTCCATTTTGCAGACGAAGTGCATCCAGTTTTTTGCCGTAACCCTCTCAAGTTTTTCGCGCATGCTATGTGGGTAAAAAGATGATACCATGCCAACTTTCATCCTTTTCACAGTACGTTTGTAGTACTTATCAATTTAAGCGTCATTTAGCTCAAAAAATAAGTAAATGCATGAAAAAATAGCAAATGATGTCAGAAAGGGTTGAAAATTGATGGCCTCCCTTCGAATGGTTCATACTGAACGCAGAACAAGTCTGGAGTTCAAATAAGTTAAAAAAATGAATTGCCATTGTAACAGGGAAGTTTTCGTCTGAAACCCTGATACTTCGAAACAGGTTGTCCATTTTGGACACGAAGTGCATCCAGTTTTTGCCGTAACTCTCTCAACTTTTTAGCACATGGTATGCGGGTGGAATGATGCCATGCCAACTTTCAATCTTTTCAGAGTTCATTTGTAGTGCTTATCAATTTCAGGGTCATTTAGCTCAAAAAAATAAGTGAATGCCTGAAGAATAGCAAATGAAGTCAGAAAGGGTTGAAAACTGATGCCCTCCCTTCGATTGGTGCATACTGAATGCACAAAAATTCTGGAGTTGAAATAAGTTAAAAAAATGAAATGCCTTTGTAACAGACGAGTTTTCGTGTGAAACCCCGATACTTCGAAAGAGATTGTCCATTTTGCACATGAAGTGCATCCAGTTTTTGTCGTAACCCTCTTAACTTTTTAGCACATGCTATGTGGGCGAAATGATGATACCATGCCAACTTTCAACCTTTTCACAGTACATTTGTAGTACTTATCAATTTAAGGGTCATTTAGCTCAAACAAATAAGTAAATGCATGAAAAATTAGTAAATGAAGTCAGAAAGTGTTGAAAATTGATGGCCTCCCTTTGAATGGTTCATACTGAATGCAAAACAAGTCTGGAGTTGAAATAAGTTAAAAAAATGAAATGCCTTTGTAACAGGCGAGTTTTTGTCTCAAACCCTGATACTTTGAAAGAGGTTGTCCATTTTGGACACGAAGTGCATCGAGTTTTTGCCATAACTCTCTCAACTTTTTAGCACATGGTATATAGGTGAAATGATGATGCCATGCCAACTTTCAAACTTTTCAGAGTTCATTTGTAGTGCTTATCAATTTCAGGGTCATTTAGCTCAAAAAATCAATAAATGCATGAAAAAATAGCAAATGAAGTCAGAAAGGGTTTAAAATTGATGGCCTACCTTCGAATGGCGCATATTGAACGCACAAAAAGTCTGGAGTTGGAAAAAGTTAAAAAAATGAAATGCCTTTGTAATAGGCGTGTTTTCATCCGAAACCCCGATACTTCGAAAGAGATTGTCCATTTTTCACGCGAAGTGCATCCAGATTTTGCCGTAACCCTGTCAACTTTTTAGCACATGCTATGTGGGTGAAATGATGATACCATGCCAACTTTCAACCTTTTCACAGTAAACTTGTAGTACTTATCAATTTAAGTGTCATTTAGCTCAAAAAAAATAAGTAAATGCATGAAAAATTAGCAAATGAAGTCAGAAAGGGTTGAAAATTGATGGCCTCCCTTCGAATGGTTCATACTGAATGTAGAATAAGTCTGGAGTTGAAATAAGTTAAAAAATGAAATGCCTTTGTAACATGCGAGTTTTCGTCTGAAACCGTGATACTTCGAAAGAGATTGTCCATTTTGGACACGAAGTGCATCCATTTTTTGCCGTAACCCTCTCAACTTCTTAGCACATGCTATGTGGGTGAAATGATGATACCATGCCAAATTTCAACCTTTTCAGAGTTCATTTGTTGTGCTTATTAATTTTAGGGTCATTTAGCTCAAAAAAATATCAGCAAGTGCATGAAAATTAGCAAATGAAGTCACAAAGGGTTGAAAATTGATGCCCTCACTTCGAATGGTGCATACTCAACGCACAACAAGTGTAGAGTTGAAATAAGTTAAAAAAATGAAATGCCTTTGTAACAGGCGAGTTTTCGTTTGAAACCCTGATACTTCGAAAGAGATTGTCCATTTTGGACACAAAGTGCATCACGTTTTTGCCGTAACCCTCAACTTCTTAGCACATGCTATGTGGGTAAAATGATGATACCATGCCAACTTTCAACCTTTTCAGAGTTCATTTGTAGTGTTTATCAATTTCAGGGTCATTTAGCTCAAAAAAATCAGTAAATGCATGAAAAATAGCAAATGAAGTCAGAAAGGGTTGAAAATTTATGGCTTCCCTTCGAATGGTGCATACTGAACGCACAAAAAGTCTGGAGTTCAAATAAGTTAAAAAAATGAAATGCCTTTGTAATAGGCGAGTTTGCGTCTGAAACCCCGATACTTCGAAAGAGATTATCCATTTTGCATACGAAGTGCATCCAGTTTTTGCCGTAACCCTCTGAACTTTTTAGCACATGCTATGTGGGTAAAATGATGATACCATGTAACCTTTCAACCTTTTCAGAGTTCATTTGTAGTGCTTATCAATTTCAGGGTCATTTAGCTCAAAAATGAGCAAATGCATGAAAAATAGCAAATGAAAGGGTTGAAAATTGATGGCCTCCCTTCGAGTCGTGCATACTGAACGCACAACAAGTCTGGAGTTGAAATAAGTTAAAAAATGGAATGCCTTTGTAACAAGAGAGTTTTCGTTTGAAACCCTGATACTTCGAAAGAGATTGTCCATTTTGGACAGGAAGTGCATCCAGTTTTTGCCGTAACACTCAACTTCTTAGCACATGCTATGTGGGTGAAATGATGATACCATGCCAACTTTCAACCTTTTGAGAGTTCATTTCTAGTGCTTATCAATTTCAAGGTCATTTACTTGAAAAAAATTAGCAAATGCATGAAAAATAGCAAATGAAGTCAGAAAGGGTTGAAAATCGATGCCCTCCCTTCGATTGGTGCATACTGAACGCACAACAAGTATGGAGTTGAAATAAGTTAAAAAAATGAAATGTCTTTCTAATAGGCGAATTTTCGTCTGAAACACCGATACTTCATTTTGCACACGAAGTGCATCCAGCTTTTGCCATAACCCTCTCAACTTTTTAGCACATGCTACGTGGGTGAAATGATGATACCATGCAAACTTTCAACCTTTTCAGAGTTCATTTGTAGTGCTTATCAATTTCAGGGTCATTTAGCTCAAAAAACAGTGAATACATGAAAAATAGCAAACAAAGTCACAAAGGGTTGAAAATTGATGGTCTCCCTTCGAATGGTGCATACTCAACGCATAACAAGTCTGGAGTTCAAATAAGTTAAAAAAAATGAAATGCCTTTGTAACAGGCGAGTTTTCATCTAAAACCCTGATACTTCGAAAGAGATTGACCATTTTGGACAAAAAGTGCATCCAGTTTTTGCCGTAACCCTCACCTTCTTAGCACATGCTATGTGGGTGAAATGATGATATCATGCGAAATTTCAACATTTTGAGAGTTCATTTGTAGTGTTTATCAATTTCAGGGTCATTTAGCTCAAAAAAATTAGTAAATGCATGAAAAATAGACAGAAAATTAGTCAGAAAGGGCTGAAAATTGCTGGCCTCCCTTCGAATGGTGCATACTGAACGCTCAAAAAGTCTGGAGTTGGAATAAGTGAAATGAAATGCCTTTGTAACAGGCGAGTTATCGTTTGAAACCCCGATACTTCGAAAGAGATTGTCCATTTAGCACACGAAGTGAATCCAGTTTTTGCCGTAACCCTCTCAACTTTTTAGAACATGCTATGTGGGTGAAATGACAATACCATGCCAACTTTCAACCTTTTCACAGTACATTTGTAGTACTTATCAATTTCAGGGTCATTTAGCTCAAAAAAATCAGTAAATGCATAAAAAAATAGCAAATGAAGTCAGAAAGGGCTGAAAATTAATGACCTCCAGTCGAATGGTTCATACTGAATGCAGAACAATTCTGGAGTTGAAATAAGTTAAAAAATGAAATGCCTTTGTAACAGGCGACTTTTCGTCTGAAACCCAGATACTTCGAAAGAGATTGTCCATTTTGGACACGAAGTGCATCCAGTTTTTGTCGTAACCATCTCAACTTCTGAGCACATGTTATGTGGGTGAAATGATGATACCATGCCAACTTTCAACCTTTTCACAGTTCATTTGTAGTGCTTATCAATTTCAGGGTCATTTAGCTCAAAAAAAAGTAAATGCATGAAAAATAGCAAATGAAGTCAGAAAGGGTTGAAAATTGATGGCCTCCCTTCGAATGGTGTATACTCAATGCACAACAATTCTGGAGTTGAAATAAGTTTAGAAAAAATGAAATGCCTTTGTAACACGCGAGTTTCGATTTGAAACCCTGATACTTCGAAAGAGATTGTCCATTTTGGACACAAAGTGCATCTAGATTTTGCCGTAACCCTCTCAACTTCTTAGCACATGCTATGTGGGTGAAATGATGATACCATACCAACTTTCTACCTTTTCAGAGTTCATTTGTAGTGCTTAGCAATGTTAGGGTCATCTAGCTCAAAAAAAATCAATAAATGCATGAAAAATAGCAAATGAAGTCAGAAAGGGTTGAAAATTGATGACCTCCCTTCGAATGGTGCATAGTGAACGCACAAAAAGTCTGGAGTTGAAATAAGTTAAAAAAATGAAATGCCTTTGTAATAGGCTAGTTTTCGTCTTAAACCCCGATACTTCGAAAGAGATTGTCCATTTTGCTCATGAAATGCATCTAGTTTTTTCCGTAACCCTCTCAACTTTCTAGCACATGCTATGTGGGTGAAATGATAATACCATGCCAACTTTCAACCTTTTCACCATACATTTTTAGTACTTATCAATTTCTGGGTCATTTAACTCAAAAAAATCGGTAAATGCATGAACAAATAGCAAATCAAGTAAGGAAGGGTTGAAAATTGATGGCCTCCCTTCAAATGGTTCATACTGAACGCAAAACAATTCTGGAGTTGAAATAATTTAAAAATGAAATTCCTTTGTAACACGCGAGTTTTCGTCTGAAACCCTGATACTTCGAAAGAGATTGTCCATTTCGGACACGAAGTGCATCAAGTTTTTGCCGTAACGCTCTCAACTTCTTAGCACAAGCTCTTTGGGTGAAATGATGATACCATGCCAACTTTCACCCTTTTCAGAGTTCGTTTGTAGTGCTTATCAATTTCAAGGTCATTTAGCTCAAAAAAATCAGCAAATGCATGAAAAATAGCAAATGAAGTCAGAATGGGTTGAAATTTGATGTCGTCCCTTCGAATGGTGCATATTGAACTCACAACAAGTATGGAGTTGAAATAAGTTAAAAAATGAAATGCCTTTGTAAGAGGCGAGTTTTCGTTTGAAACCCTGATACTTCGAAAGAGATTGTGCATTTTGGACACAAAGTGCATCCAGTTTTTGCCGTAACCCTCTCAACTTCTTAGCACATGCTATCTGGGTAAAATGTTGATACCATATCAACTTTCAACCTTTTCAGAGTTCATTTGTAGTGCTTATCAATTTCAGGGTCATTTAGCTCAAAAAAATCAGTAAATGCATGAAAAATAGCAAATAAAGTCAGAAAGGGTTGAAAATTGATGAACTCCCTTCGAATGGCGCATATAGAATGCACAAAAAGTCTAGAGTTGAAATAAGTTAAGAAAATGAAATGCCTTTGTAATAGGCGAGTTTTCGTCTGAAACACCGATACTTCGAAAGAGATTGTCCATTTTGAACACGAAGTGCATCCAGTTTTTGCCATAACCCTCTCAACTTTTTAGCACATGCTATGCGGGTGAAATGATAATACCATGCCAACTTTCAACCTTTTCACAGTACATTTGTAGTACTTATCAATTTCAGGGTCATTTAACACAAAAAAATCAGTAAATGCATGGAAAAATAGCGAATGAAGTCAGAAAGGGTTGAAAATTGATGGCCTCCCTTCGAATGGTTAATACTGAACGCAGAACAATTATGGAGTTCAAGTAAGTTGAAAAATGAATTTCCTTTGTAACAAGCGAGTTTTCGTCTGAAACCGTGATACTTCGAAAGAGATTGTCCATTTCGGACACGAAGTGCATCCAGTTTTTGCGGTAACCGTCTCAACATCTTAGCACATCCTATGTGGGTGAAATGACGATACCATGCCAACTTTCAACCTTTTCAGAGTTCATTTGTAGTGCTTATCAATTTCAAGGTCATTTAGCTCAAAAAAATCAGCAAATGCGTGAAAAATAGAAAATGAAGTCAGAAAGGGTTGAAAATTGATGCCCTCCCTTCGAATGGTGCATACTGAATGCACAACAAGTCTGGAGTTGAAATAAGTTAAAAAAAATGAAATGCCTTTGTAATAGGCGAGTTTTCGTCTGAAACCCCGATTCTTAATTTTGCACACGAAGTGCATCCAGTTTTTGCCGTAACCCTCTCAACTTTTTAGCACATGCTATGTGGGTGAAATGATAATACCATGCCAACTTTCAACCTTTTCACAGTACATTTGTAGTACTTATCAATTTCAGGGTCATTTAACTCAAAAAAAATCGGTAAATGCATGAAAAAAATAGCAAATGAAGTCAGAAGGGGTTGAAAATTGATGGCCTCCCTTCAAATGGTTCATACTGAATGCAAAACAATTCTGGAGTTGAAATAAGTTAGAAGATGAAATTCCTTTGTAACACGCGAGTTTTCGTCTGAAACCCTGATACTTCGAAAGAGATTGTCCATTTCGTACACAAAGTGCATCCAGTTTTTGCCGTAACGCTCTCAACTTCTTAGCACATGCTATTTGGGTGAAATGATGATACCATGCCAACTTTCAACCTTTTCAGAGTTCATTTGTAGTTCTTATCAATTTCAAGGTCATTTAGCTCAAAAAAATCAGCAAATGCATGAAAACTAGCAAATGAAGTCAGAAAGGGTTGAAAATTGATGCCCTCCCTTCGAATGGTGCATATTGAACGCACAACAAGTCTGGAGTTGAAATAAGTTAAAAAAATGTAATGCCTTTGTAATAGGCGAGTTTTTGTCAGAAACCCCGATACTTCATTTTGCACACGAAGTGCATCCTGTTTTTGTCGTAACCCTCTCTACTTTTTAGGACATGCTATGTGGGTGAAATGATGATACCATGCAAACTTTAAACTTTTGCGAGTTCATTTCTAGGGCTTATCAATTTCAGGGTCATTTAGCTCAAAAAACAGTAAATGCATGAAAAATAGCAAATGAAGTCAGAAAGGGTTGAAAATTGATGGCCTCCCTTGGAATGGTGCATACTCAACGCACAACAAGTCTAGAGTTGAAATAAGTTTTAAAAACTGAAATGCCTTTGTAACAGGCGAGTTTTCGTTTGAAACTCTGATACTTCGAAAGAGATTGTGCATTTTCGACACAAAGTGCATCCTGTTTTTGCCGTAACCCTCTCAACTTCTTAGCACATGCTATCTGGGTAAATTGCTGATACCATACCAACTTTCAACCTTTTCAGAGATCATTTGTAGTGCTTATCAATTTCAGGGTCATTTAGCTCAAAAAAATCAGTAAATGCATGAAAATAGCGAATGAAGTCAGAAAGGGTTGACAATTGATGTACTCCCTTCGAATGGCGCATACTGAACGCACAAAAAGTCTGGAGTTGAAATAAGTTAAAAAAATGAAATGCCTTCGTAACAGGCGAGTTTTCGTCTGAAACCCCGATACTTCGAAAGAGATTGTCCATTTTGGACACGAAGTGCATCCAGTTTTTGCAATAACCCTGTCAACTTTTTAGCACATGCTATGTGGGTGAAATGATAATACCATGCCAACTTTCAACCTTTTCACTGTAAATTTGTAGTACTTATCAATTTCAGGGTCATTTAACTTAAAAAAATCAGTAAATGCATGGGAAAATAGCGAATGAAGTCAGAAAGGGTTGACAATTGATGGCCTCCCTTCGAATGGTGCATACTGAACGCACAAAAAGTCTGGAGTTGAAATAAGTTGAAAAATGAAATTCCTTTGTAACAGACGAGTTTTCGTCTGAAACCTTGATACTTCGAAAGAGATTATCCATTTTGGACACGAAGTGCATCCAGTTTTTGCCGTAACCCTCTCAACTTCTTAGCACATCCTATGTGGGTGAAATGATGATATCATGCCAACTTTCAACCTTTTCAGAGTTCATTTGTAGTGCTTATCAATTTGAACGTCATTTAGTTCAAAAAAATCAGCAAATGCATGAAAAATAGCAAATTAAGTCAGAAAGGGTTGAAAATTGATGCCCTCCCTTCGTATGGTGCATACTGAATGCACAACAAGTCTAGAGTTTAAATAAGTTAAAAAATGAAATGCCTTTGTAATAGGTGAGTTTTCGTCTGAAACCCCGATACTTCTTTTTGCACACGAAGTGCATCCTGTTTTTGCCATAACCCTCTCAACATCTTAGCACATGCTATGGGGGTGAAATAATGATACCATGCCAACTTTCAACCTTTTCAGAGTTCATTTGTAGTGCTTATCAATTTCAGGGTCATTTAGATCAAAAAAATCAGTAAATGCATGAAACATAACAAATGAGGTCAGAAAGGGTTGAAAATTGATGGCCTCCCTTCGAATGGTGCATACTGAAAGCACAAAAAGTCTCGAGGTGAAACAAGTCAAAAAATGAAATTCCTTTGTAATAGGCGAGTTTTCGTCTGAAACCCCGATACCTCGAAGGACATTGTCCATTTTACACACGAAGTGCATCCAGTTTTTGCCGTAACCCTCTCAACTTTTTAGCACATGCTATGTGGGTGAAATGATAATACCATGCCAACTTTCAACCTTTTCACAGTACATTTGTAGTACTTATCAATTTCAATGTCATTTAACTCAAAAAAATCAATAAATGCGTGAAAAAATAGCAAATGAAGTCAGAAAGGGTTGAAAATTGATGGCCTCCCTTCGAATGGTTCATACTGAACGCAGAACAAGTCTGGAGTTGAAATAAGTTGAAAAATGAAATTCCTTTGTAACAGGCGAGTTTTCGTCTGAAACTCTCATACTTCGAAAGAGATTGTCCATTTCGAACACGAAGTGCATCCAGTTTTTGCCGTAACCCTCTCAACTTCTTGGCACATGCTATGTGGGTGAAATGATGATACCATGCCAACTTTCAACCTTTTCAGAGTTCATTTGTTTTCCTTATCAATTTCAAGGTCATTTAGCTCAAAAAAATCAGCAAATGCATGAAAAATAGCAAATGAAGTCAGAAAGGGTTGAAAATTGATGCCCACCCTTCGAATGGTGCATACTGAACGCACAACAAGTCTGGAGTTGAAATAAGTTAAAAAATGACATGCCTTTGTAATAGGCGAGTTTTCGTCTGAAACCCCGATACTTCATTTTGCACACGAAGTGCATCTAGCTTTTTCCGTAACCCTCTGAACTTTTTACCACATGCTATGTGGGTGAAATGATGATACCATGCAAACTTTCAACCTTTTCAGAGTTCATTTGTAGTGCTTATCAATTTCAGGGTCATTTACCTCAAAAAAATGCATAAAAAATAGCAAATGAAGTCAGAAAGGGTTGAAAAGTGATGGCCTCCCTTCGAATGGTGCATACTCAACGCACAACAAGCCTGGAGTTGAAATAAGTTTAAAAAATGAAATGCCTTTGTAACAGGCGAGTTTTTGTTTGAAACCTAGTAACTTCGAAAGAGATTGTCCATTTTGGTCACAAAGTGCATCTAGTTTTTGCCGTAACCCTCTAAACTTCTTAGCACATGCTATGTCGGCGAAATGATGATACCATGCCAACTTTCAACCTTTTCAGAGTTCATTTGTAGTGATTATCAATTTCAGGGTCATTTAGCTCAAAAAAATTAGAAAATGCATGAAAAATAGCAAATGAAGTCAGAAAGGGTTGAAAACTGATGGCCTCCCTTTGAATGGTGCATATTGAACGCACAAAAAGTCTGGAATTGAAATAAGTTAAAAATGAAATGCCTTTGTAACAGGCGAGTTTTCCTGTGAAACCCCGATACTTCGAAAGAGATTGTCCATTTTGCACATGAAGTAAATCCAGTTTTAGACGTAACCCTCTCAACTTTTTAGCACATGCTATGTGGGTGAAATGATGATACCATGCCAACTTTCAAGCTTTTTACAATACATTTCTACTACTTATAAATTTCAGGGTCATTTAGCTCAAGAAAATAAGTAGATGCATGAAAAATAGCGAATGAAGTCAGAAAGGGTTGAAAATTGATGGCTTCCCTTCGAATGGTGCATACTGAACGCAGAACAAGTCTGGATTTGAAATAAGTTTAAAAAAATGAAATGCCTTTGTAACAGGCGAGTTTTCGTCTAAAACCCTAATACTTCGAAAGAGATTGTCCATTTTGGACACAAAGTGCATCCTGTTTTTGCCATAACCCTCTCAACTTCTTAGCACATGCTATGTGGGTGAAATGATGATACCATGCCAACTTTCAACCTTTTCAGAGTTCATTTGTAGTGCTTATCAATTTCAGGGTCATTTAGCTAAAAAAATCAGTAAATGCATGAAAAATAGCAAATGAGGTCAGAAAGGGTTGAAAAGTGATGCCCTCCCTTCGAATGGCGCATACTGAACGCACAACAAGTCTGGATTTGAAATAAGTTTAAAAAAATGAAATGGCTTTGTAACAGGCGAGTTTTCGTCTAAAACCCTAATACTTGGAAAGAGATTGTCCATTTTGGACACAAAGTGCATCCTGTTTTTGCCATAACCCTCTCAACTTCTTAGCACATGCTATGTGGGTGAAATGATGATACCATTCCAACTTTCAACCTTTTCAGAGTTCATTTGTAGTGCTTATCAATTTCAGGGTCATTTAGCTCAAAAAAATCAGTAAATGCATGAAAAATAGCAAATGAGGTCAGAAAGGGTTGAAAATTGATGGCCTCCTTTCGAATGGTGCATACTGAACGCACAAAAAGTCTGGAGTTGAAACAAGTCAAAAAATGAAATGCCTTTGTAACACGCGAGTTTTCGTCTGAAACCCCGATACCTCCAAGGAGATTGTCCAGTTTACACACGAAGTGCATCCAGTTTTTGCCGTAACCCTCTCAACTTTTTAGCACATGCTATGTGGGTGAAATGATAATACCATGCCAACTTTCAATCTTTTCACAGTACATTTGTAGTACTTATCAATTTCAGTGTCATTTAACTCAAAAAAATTCAATAAATGCATGAAAAAATAGCAAATGAAGTGAGAAAGGGTTGAAAATTGATGGCCTCCCTTCGAATGGTTCATACTAAACGCAGAACAAGTCTGGAGTTGAAAGAAGTTGAAAAATGAAATTCCTTTGTAACAGGCGAGTTTTCGTGTGATACTCTCATACTTCGAAAGAGATTGTCCATTTCGGACACGAAGTGCATCCAGTTTTTGCCATAACCCTCTCAACTTCTTGGCACATGATATGTGGGTGAAATGATGATACCATGCCAACTTTCAACCTTTTCAGAGTTCATTTGTAGTACTTATCAATTTCAAGGTCATTTAACTCAAAAAAATCAGCAAATGCATGAAAAATAGCAAATGAAGTGAGAAAGGGTTGAAAATTGAGGCCCACCCTTCGAATGGTGCATACTGAACGCACAACAAGTCTGGAGTTGAAATAAGTTAAAAAATGAAATACCTTTGTAATAGGCGAGTTATCGTCTGAAACCCCGATACTTCATTTTGCACACGAAGTGCATCCAGCTTTTGCCGTAACCCTCTCAACTTTTTACCACATGCTATGTGGGTGAAATGATGATACCATGCAAACTTTCAACTTTTTCAGAGTTCATTTGTAGTGCTTATAGATTTCAGGGTCATTTAGCTCAAAAAAATGCATGAAAAATAGCAAATGAAGTCAGAAAGGGTTGAAAAGTGATGGCCTCCCTTCGAATGGTGCATACTCAACGCACAACAAGTCTGGAGTTGAAATAAGTTTAAAAAATGAAATTCCTTTATAACAGGCGAGTTTTCGTTTGAAACCTAGTAACTTCGAAAGAGATTGTCCATTTTGGACACAAAGTGCATCTAGTTTTTGCCGTAACCCTCTCAACTTCTTAGCACATGCTATGTTGGTCAAATGATGATACCATGCCAACCTTCAACCTTTTCAGAGTTCATTTGTAGTGCTTATCAATTTCAGCGTCATTTAGCTCAAAAAAATTAGAAAATGCATGAAAAATAGCGAATGAAGTCAGAAAGGGTTGAAAACTGATGGCCTCCCTTCGAATTGTGCATACTGAACGCACAAAAATTCTAGAATTGAAATAAGTTAAAAAATTAAATGCCTTTCTAACAGGCGAGTTTTCCTGTGAAACCCCGATACTTCGAAAGAGATTGTCCATTTTGCACATGAAGTGAATCCAGTTTTAGCCGTAACCCTCTCAACTTTTTACCACATGCTATGTGGGTGAAATGATTATACCATGCCAACTTTCAACCCTTTTACAATACATTTCTACTACTTATAAATTTCAGGGTCATTTAGCTCAAGAAAATAAGTAGATGCTTGAAAAATAGCAAATGAAGTCAGAAAGGGTTGAAAATTGAAGGCTTCCCTTCGAATGGTGCATACTGAACGCAGAACAAGTCTGGATTTTAAATAAGTTTCAAAAAATGAAATGCCTTTGTAACAGGCGAGTTTTCGTCTAAAACCCTAATACTTCGAAAGAGATTATCCATTTTGCACACGAAGTGCATCCAATTTTTGCCGTAACACTCTCAACTTTTTCGCACATGCTATGTGGGTGAAATGATGATACCATCCCAACTTTCAACCTTTTCAGAGTTCATTTGTAGTGCTTAATTATTTCAGGGTCATTTATCTCAAAAAAAAATTCAATAAATGCATGAAAAATAGCAAATGAAGTCAGAAAGGGTTGAAAATTGATGGCCGCCCTTCGAATGGTGCATACTGAACGCACAACAAGTCTGGAGTTGAAATAAGTTAAAAAATTAAATTTCTTTGTAACAGGCGAGTTTTCATCTGAAACCTTGATACTTCGAAAGAGATTGTCCATTTCGGACACGAAGTGCATCCTGTTTTTGCCGTAACCCTCTCAAATTTTTTAGCACATGCTATGTGGGTGAAATGATGATACCATCCCAACTTTCAACCTTTTCACAAAACACTTCTACTACTTATCAATTTCGGGGTCATTTAGCTAAAAAATCAGTAAATGCATGAAAAATAGCAAATGAAATCAGAAAGGGTTGAAAATTGATGGCCTCCCTTCGAATGGTGCATACTGAACGCACAACAAGACCGGAGTTGAAATAACTTAAAAAATGAAATGTCTTTGTAACAGGCGAGTTTTCATCTGAAACCCTGATACTTCGAAAGAGATTGTCCATTCCGGACACGAAGTGCATCTAGTTTTTGCCTAACCCTCTCAACTTCTTAGCACATGCTATGTGGGTGAAATGATGATACCATTTCAACTTTCAACCTTTTCAGAGTTCATTTAAAGTGCTTGTCAATTTCAAGGTCATTTAGCTCAATAAAATCAGCAAATGCATGAAAAATAGCAAATGAAGATAGAAAGGGTTGAAAATAGATGCCCTCCCTTCGAATGGTGCATACTGAATGCACAACAAGTCTGGAGTTGAAATAAGTTAAAAAATGAAATGCCTTTGAAATAGGCGTGTTGTCGTCTGGAACCTTGATACTTCATTTTGCACACGAAGTGCATCCAGCTTTTGTCGTAACCCTGTCAACTTTTTAGTACATGCTATGTCGGTGAAATGATAATACCATGCAAACTTTCATCCTTTTTAGAGTTCATTTATAGTGCTTATCAATTTAAGGGTCGTTTAGCTCAAAAAAAAGTAAATGCATGAAAAATAGCAAATGAAGACAGAAAGGGTTGAAAAGTGATGGCCTCCCTTCGAATGGTGCATGCTCAATGCACAACAAGTTTGGAGTTGAAATAAGTTTAAAAAATAAAATGCCTTTGTAACAGGCGAGGTTTCATTTGAAACCCAGTAACTCGAAAGAGATTGTCCATTTTGGACAGAAAGTGCAGCCAGTTTTTGTCGTAACCCTCTCAACTTCTTAGCAGATCCTATGTGGGTGAAATGATGATAACATGCCAACTTTCAACCTTTTCAGAGTTCATTTGTAGTGCTTATCAATTTCAGGGTCGTTTAGCTCAAAAAACTCAGTAAATGCATGAAAAATAGCAAATGAACTGAGAAAGGGTTGAAAACTGATGGCCTCCGCTCGAATGGTGCATATTGAACGCACAAAAAGTTTGGAGTTGAAATAAGTGAAAAAAATGAAATGCCTTTGTAACAGGCGAGTTTTCGTTTGAAACCCCGATACTTCGAAACAGATTGTCCATTTTGGACATGAAGTGAATCCAGTTTTTGCCGTAACCCTCTCAACTTTTTCGCACGTGTTATGTGGGTGAAATGATGATACCATGCCAACTTTCAACCTTTTCACAATACATTTCTACTACTTATCAATTTCAGCGTCATTTAGCTCAAAAAAATCAGTAAATGCATGAAAAATAGCAAATGAAGTCAGAAAGGGTTGAAAATTGATGGCCTCCCTTCGAATGGTGCATACTGAACGCACAACAAGTCCGGAGTTGAAATAAGTTAAAAAATGAAATGTCTTTGTAACAGGCGAGTTTTCATCTGAAACCCTGATACTTCGAAAGAGATTGTCCATTTTGGACACGAAGTGCATCCAGTTTTTGCTGTAACCCTCTCAACTTCATAGCACATGCTATGTGGGTGAAATGGTGATACCATGCCAACTTTCAACCTTTTCAGAGTTCATTTGTAGTGCTTATCAATTTCAAGGTCATTTAGCTCAAAAAAATAAGCAAATGCATGAAAAATAGCAAATGAAGTTAGAAAGGGTTGAAAATTGATGCCCTCACTTCGAATGGTGCATACTGAATGCTCAACAAGTCTAGAGTTGAACTAACTTAAAAAATGAAATGCCTTTGTAACAGGCGAGTTTTCGTCTGGAACCCCGATACTTCATTTTGCACACGAAGTGCATCCAGGTTTTGCCATAACCCTGTCAACTTTTTAGTACATGCTATGTCGGTGAAATGATGATACCATGCAAACTTTCAACCTTTTCAGAGTTCATTTGTAGTGCTTATCAGTTTCAGGGTCATTTAGCTCAAAAAAAGTAAATGCATGAAAAATAGCAAATGAAGTCAGAAAGGGTGGAAAATTGATGGCCTCCCTTCGAATGGTGCATACTGAACGCAGAACAAGTCTGGAGTTGAAATAAGTTTAAAAAATGAAATGCCTTTGTAACAGGCGAGTTTTCGTTTGAAACCCTGTAACTTCGAAAGAGATTGTCCATTTTGGACACAAAGTGGATCCAGTTTTTGCCGAAACCCTCTCAACTTCTTAGCACATGCTATGTGGGTGAAATGGTGATACCATGCGAACTTTCAACCTTTTCAGAGTTCATTTGTAGTGCTTATCAATTTTAGGGTCATTTAGCTCAAAAGAAAATCAGTAAATGCATGAAAAATAGCATATGAAGTCAAAAAGGGTTGAAACTTAATGCCCTCCATTCGAATGGCGCATACTGAACGCACAACAAGTCTGGAGTGGAAATATGTTAAAAAATGAAATGCCTTTGTAAGAGGCGAGTTTTCGTCTGAAACCCTCATACTTCGAAAGAGATTGTCTATTTTGGACACGAAGTGCATCCAGTTTTTGCCGTAACCCTCTCAACTTCTTAGCACATGCTATGTGAGTGAAATGATGATAGCATTCCAACTTTCAACCTTTTCAGAGTTCATTTATAGAGCTTATCAATTTCATGGTCATTTAGCTCAAAAAATCAGTAAATGCATGAAAAATAGCACATCAAGTCACAAAGGGATGCAAATTGGTGGCCTCCTTTCGAATGGTGCATACTGAACGCACAAAAAGTCTGGAGTTGAAATCATTTAAAAAAATGAAATGCCTTTGCAACAGGCGAGTTTTCGTCTGAAACCCTCATACTTCGAAACGGATTGTCCATTTTGTACACAAACTGCATCCAGTTTTTGCCGTAACCCTCTCAAATTTTTTAGCACATGCTATGTGGGTGAAATGATGATACCATGCAAAATTTCAACCTGTTCAGAGTTCATTTGTAGTGCTTATCAATTTTAGGGTCATTTAGCTCAAAAAAACAGTAAATGCATGAAAAAATAGCAAATGAAGTCATAAAGGGTTGAAAATTGATGGCCTCCCTTCGAATGGTTCATATTAAATGCACAAAAAGTCTGGAGTTCATATAAGTTAAAAAAATGAAATGCCTTTGTAATAGGCGAGTTTTTGTCTGGAACCTCGATACTTCGAAAGAGATTATCCATTTTGCACACGAAGTGCATCCAATTTTGGCCGTAACCCTCTGAACTGTTTAGCACATCCTATGTGGGTGAAATCATGATACCATCCCAACTTTCAACCTTTTCAGAGTTCATTTGTAGTGCTTATTGATTTCAGGGTCATTTAGCTCAAAACAAAATCAGTAAATGCATGAAAAATAGCAAATGAAGTCAGAAAGGGTTGAAAATTGATGGCCTCCCTTAGAATGGTGCATACTGAACATACAACAAGTCCGGAGTTGAAATAAGTTAAAAAATAAAATGTCTTTGTAACAGGCGAGTATTCGTCTGAAACCCTGATACTTCGAAAGAGATTGTCCATTTTGTACACGAAGTGCATCCATTTTTTACCGTAACCCTCTCAACATTTTTAGAAAATGGTATGTGGGTGAAATGATGATACTATGCCAACTCTAAACCTTTTCAGAGTTCATTTGTAGTGCTTATTTATTTCAGGGTCATTTAGCTAAAAAAATTAGTAAATGCATGAAAAATAGCAAATGAAGTGAGAAAGGGTTGAAAATTGATGGCCTCCCTACGAATGGTGTTTACTGAATGCACAAAAAGCTTGGAGTTGAATAAAGTTTAAAAAAATGAAATGCCTTTGTAACAGGCGAGTTTTTGTCTGAAACCCTGATACTTCGAAAGAGATTGTCCATTTTGTACATGAAGTGCATTCAGTTTTTGTCGTAACCCTCTCAACTTTTTAGCACATGCTATGTGGGTGAAATAATGATACCATGCCAACTTTCAAACTTTTTAGAGTTCATTTGTAGTGTTATCAATTTTAGGGTCATTTAGCTCAAAAATATCAGTAAATGCACGAAAAATAGCAAATGAAGTCAGAAAGGGTTGAAAATTGATGGCGTCCTTTCGAATGGTGCATACAGAACGCACAAAAATCCTGGAGTTTAAATAACTTGAAAAAATGAAATGGCTTTGTAACAGGCGAGTTTTCGTTTGAAACCCTGATACTTCGAAACAGATTGTCCATTTTGTACATGAAGTGCATTCAGGTTTTACCGTAACCCTCTTAACTTTTTTAGCAAATGGTATGTGGGTGAAATGATGATACCATGCCAACTTTCAACCTTTTCAGACTTCATTTGTAGAGCTTATCAATTTCAGGGTCATTTAGCTCAAAAAAATCAGTAAATACATGAAAAATAGCAAATGAAGTCAGAAAGGGTTGAAAATTGATGGCCTCCCTTCGAATGGTGCATACTGAACGCACAAAAAGCCTGGAGTTGAAATAAGTTAAAAAAATGAAATGCCTTTGTAACAGGCGAGGTTTTGTCTGAAACCCTGATACTTCGAAACAGATTGTCCATTTTGTACATGAAGTGCATTCAGTTTTTGCCGTAACCCTATCAACTTTTTAGCACATGCTATGTGGATGAAATGATGATACCATGCGAACTTTCAAACTTTTCAGAGTTCATTTGTAGTGTTACCAATTTCAGGGTCATTTAGCTCAAAAATATCTGTTAATGCATGAAAAATAGCAAATGAAGTCAGAAAGGGTTGAAAATTTACGGCCATCTTTCGAATGGTGCGTACTGACCACACAAAAAGTCTAGAGTTGAAATAAGTCAAAAAATGAATTGCCTTTGTAACTGGAGAGTTTTCGTCTAAAACCCCGATACTTCGAAAGAGATTGTCCATTTTGCCGTAACCCTATCAACTTCTTAGCACGTGCTATGTGGGTGAAGTGATGATACCATGCCAACTTTCAAACTTTTCAGAGTTCATTTGTAGTGCTTTTCAATTTCAGGGTCATTTAGCTCAAAAAAAATCAGTAAATGCATGAAAAATAGCAAATGAGGTCAGAAAGGGTTGAAAATTGATGCGCTCCCTTCGAATGGTGCATACTGAACGCACAACAAGTCTGGAGTGGAAATATGTTTAAAATATGAAATGCCTTTGTAAGAAGCGAGTTTTCGTCTGAAACCCTCATACTTCGAAAGAGACTGTCCATTTTGGACACGAAGTGCATCCAGTTTTTCCTGTAACCCTCTCAACTTCTTAGCACATACTATGTGGGTGAAATGATGACACCATGCAAACTTTAAACCTTTTCACAGTTCATTTGTAGAGCTTATCAATTTTAGGGTCATTAAGCTCAAAAAATCAGTAAATGCTTGAAAACATAGCAAATGAAGTCAGAAAGGGTTGCAAATTGATGGCCTCCCTTCGAATGGTGCATATTAAACACACAAGAAGTCTGGAGTTGATATAAGTTAAAAAAATGAAATGCCTTTGTAATAGGCAAGTTTTCGTCTGAAACGTCGATACTTCGAAAGAGATTATCCATTTTGCACACGAAGTGCATCCAATTTTTGTTGTAACCGTCTCAACTTTTTAGCACATGCTATGTGGGTGAAATGTTGATACCATCCCAACTTTCAACCTTTTCAGAGTTCATTTGTAGTGCTTATTTATTTCAGGGTCATTTAACTCAAAAAAAAATCAATTAATGCATGAAAAATAGCAAATGAAGTCAGAAAGGGTTGAAAATTGATGGCCTCCCTTCGAATGGTGCACACTGAACACACAAAAAGTTTGGAGTTGAAATAAGTTAAAAAATGAAATGTCTTTGTAACAGGCGAGTTTTCGTCTGACACCCTGATACTTCGAAAGAGGTTGTCCATTTTGCACACGAAGTGCATCCTGTTTTTACCGTAACCCTCTCAACTTTTTTAGCAAATGGTATGTGGGTGAAATGATGATACCATGAAAACTTTCAACCTTTTCAGAGTTCATTTGTAGAGCTTATCAATTTCAGGGTCATTTAGCTCAAAAATATCTGTTAATGCATGAAAAATAGCAAATGAAGTCAGAAAGGGTTGAAAATTTATGGCCATCTTTCGAATGGTGCGTACTGAACGCACAAAAATTCTAGAGTTGAAATAAGTCAAAAAATGAATTGCCTTTGTAACTGGAGAGTTTTCGTCTAAAACCCCGATACTTCGAAAGAGATTGTCCATTTTGCCGTAACCATATCAACTTCTTAGCACGTGCTATGTGGGTGAAGTGATGATACCATGCCAACTTTCAAACTTTTCAGACTTCATTTGTAGTGCTTTTCAATTTCAGGGTCATTTAGCTCAAAAAAAATAAGTAAATGCATGAAAAATAGCAAATGAGGTCAGAAAGGGTTGAAAATTGATGCGCTCCCTTCGAATGGTGCATATTGAACGCACAACAAGTCTGGAGTGGAAATATGTTTAAAATATGAAATGCCTTTGTAAGAAGCGAGTTTTCGTCTGAAACCCTCATACTTCGAAAGAGACTGTCCATTTTGGACACGAAGTGCATCCAGTTTTTCCTGTAACCCTCTCAACTTCTTAGCACATACTATGTGGGTGAAATGATGACACCATGCAAACTTTCAACCTTTTCACAGTTCATTTGTAGAGCTTATCAATTTTAGGGTCATTGAGCTCAAAAAATCAGTAAATGCTTGAAAACATGGCAAATGAAGTCAGAAAGGGTTGCAAATTGACGGCCTCCCGTCGAATGGTGCATATTAAACACACAAGAAGTCTGAAGTTGATATAAGTTAAAAAAATGAAATGCCTTTGTAATAGGCAAGTTTTCGTCTGAAACGTCGATACTTCGAAAGAGATTATCCATTTTGCACACGAAGTGCATCCAATTTTTGTTGTAACCGTCTCAACTTTTTAGCACATGCTATGTGGGTGAAATGTTGATACCATCCCAACTTTCAACCTTTTCAGAGTTCATTTGTAGTGCTTATTTATTTCAGGGTCATTTAACTCAAAAAAAATCAATTAATGCATGAAAAATAGCAAATGAAGTCAGAAAGGGTTGAAAATTGATGCCCTCCCTTCGAATGGTGCACACTGAACACACAAAAAGTTTGGAGTTGAAATAAGTTAAAAAATAAAATGTCTTTGTAACAGGAGAGTTTTCGTCTGAAACCCTCATACTTCGAAAGAGATTGTCCATTTTGTGCACAAAGTGCATCCAGTTTTTACCGTAACCCTCTCAACTTTTTTAGCAAATGGTATGTGGGTGAAATGATTATACCATGAAAACTTTCAACCTTTTCAGAGTTCATTTCTAGAGCTTATCAATTTTAGGGTCATTTAGCTCAAAAAAATCAGTAAATACATGAAAAATAGCAAATGAACTCAGAAAGGGTTGAAAATTGATGGCCTCCCTTCGAATGGTGCATACTGAACGCACAAAAAGTTTCGAGTTGAAGTAAGTTAAAAAATGAAATGTCTTTGTAACAGGCGAGTTTTCCTATGAAACCCTGATACTTCGAAAGAGATTGTCCATTTTGTACAGGAGGTGCATCCAGTTTTTACCGCAACCCTCTCAACTTTTTTAGCAAATGGTACATGGCTGAAATGATGATAACATGCCAACTTTCAACCTTTTCAGAGTTCATTTGTAGAGCTTATCAATTTCAGGGTCATTTAGCTCAAAACAAATCAGTAAATGCATGAAAAATAACAAATGAAGTCAGAAAGGGTTGAAAATTTATGGCCTCCTTTCGAATGGTGCATAGTGAACGCACAAAAAGTCTGGAGTTGAAATAAGTCAAAAAATGAAATGCCTTTATAACAGACGAGTTTTCGTGTGAAACCCGGATACTTCGAAAGACATTGTCCATTTTGCACATCAAGTGAATCCTATTTTTGCCATAACCCTCTCAACTTTTTAGCACATGCTATCTGGGTGAAATGATGATACCATGCCCACTTTCAACCTTTTTAGAGTTCATTTGTACTGCTTATTTCAGCGTCATTTAGCTCAAAGAAAATTAGTAAATGCACGAAAAATAGCAAATGAGGTCAGAAAGGGTTAAAAATTGATGCCCTCCCTTCGAATGGTGCATACCAAACACAGAACAAGTCTGGAGTTGAAATAAGTTAAAAAAATGAAATGCCTTTGTAATAGGCGAGTTTTTGTCAGAAACTCCGATACTTCATTTTGCACACGAAGTGCATCCTGTTTTTGTTGTAACCCTCTCTACTTTTTAGCACATGCTATGTGGGTGAAATGATGATACCATGCAAACTTTAAACTTTTGCGAGTTCATTTCTAGTGCTTATCAATTTCAGGGTCATTTAGCTCAAAAAAACAGTAAATGCATGAAAAATAGCAAATGAAGTCAGAAAGGGTTGAAAATTGATGGCCTCCCTTCGAATGGTGCATACTCAACGCACAACAAGTCTAGAGTTGAAATAAGTTTTAAAAACTAAAATGCCTTTGTAACAGGCGAGTTTTCGTTTCAAACTCTGATACTTCGAAAGAGATTGTGTATTTTCGACACAAAGTGCATCCTGTTTTAGCCGTAACCCTCTCAACTTCTTAGCACATGCTATCTGGGTAAATTGCTGATAACATACCAACTTTCAACCTTTTCAGAGTTCATTTGTAGTGCTTATCAATTTCAGGGTCATTTAGCTTAAAAAAATCAGTAAATGCATGAAAAATAGCAAGTGAAGTCAGAAAGGGTTGCAAATTTATGGCCATCTTTCGAATGGTGCGTACTGAACGCACAAAAAGTCTAGAGTTGAAATAAGTCAAAAAAATGAATTGCCTTTGTAACAGGAGAGTTTTCGTCTAAAACCCCAATACTTCGAAAGAGATTGTCCATTTTGCTGTAACCCTATCAACTTCTTAGCACGTGCTATGTGGGTGAAGTGATGATACCATGCCAACTTTCAACCTTTTCAGAGTTCATTTGTAGTGCTTTTCAATTTCAGGGTCATTTAGCTCAAAAAAAATCAGTAAATGCATGAAAAATAGCAAATGAGGTCAGAAAGGGTTGAAAATTGATGCGCTCCCTTCGAATGGTGCATACTGAACGCACAACAAGTCTGGAGTGGAAATATGTTTAAAATATGAAATGCCTTTGTAAGAAGTGAGTTTTCGTCTGAAACCCTCATACTTCGAAAGAGATTGTCCATTTTGGACACGAAGTGCATCCAGTTTTTCCTGTAACCCTCTCAACTTATTAGCACATACTATGTGGGTGAAATGATGACACCATGCAAACTTTCAACCTTTTCACAGTTCATTTGTAGAGCTTATCAATTTTAGGGTCATTGAGCTCAAAAAATCAGTAAATGCTTGAAAACATAGCAAATGAAGTCAGAAAGGGTTGCAAATTGATGGCCTCCCTTCGAATGGTGCATATTAAACACACAAGAAGTCTGGAGTTGATATAAGTTAAAAAAATGAAATGCCTTTGTAATAGGCAAGTTTTCGTCTGAAACGTCGATACTTCGAAAGAGATTATCCATTTTTCACACGAAGTGCATCCAATTTTTGTTGTAAGAGTCTCAACTTTTTAGCACATGCTATGTGGGTGAAATGTTGATACCATCCCAACTTTCAACCTTTTCAGAGTTCATTTGTAGTGCTTATTTATATCAGGGTCATTTAACTCAAAAAAAAATCAATTAATGCATGAAAAATAGCAAATGAAGTCAGAATGGGTTGAAAATTGATGGCCTCCCTTCGAATGGTGCATACTGAACACACAAAAAGTTTGGAGTTGAAATAAGTTAAAAAATGAAATGTCTTTCTAACAGGCGAGTTTTCGTCTGAAACCCTGATACTTCGAAAGAGATTGTCCATTTTGTACACGAAGTGCATCCAGTTTTTACCGTAACCCTCTCAACTTTTTTACCAAATGCTATGTGGGTGAAGTGATGATACCATGAAAACTTTCAACCTTTTCAGAGTTCATTTGTAGAGCTTATCAATTTCAGGGTCATTTAGCTCAAAAAAATCAGTAAATACATGAAAAATAGCAAATGAACTCAGAAAGGGTTGAAAATTGATGGCCTCCCTTCGAATGGTGCATACTGAACGCACAACAAGTTTGGAGTTGAAGTAAGTTAAAAAATGAAATGTCTTTGTAACAGGCGAGTTTTCCTCTCAAACCCTGATACTACGAAAGAGATTGTCCATTTTGTACAGGAGGTGCATCCAGTTTTTACCGTAACCCTCTCAACTTTTTTAGCAAATGGTACGTGGCTGAAATGATGATAACATGCCAACTTTCAACCTTTTCAGAGTTCATTTGTAGAGCTTATCAATTTCAGGGTCATTTAGCTCAAAAAAAATCAGTAAATGCATGAAAAATAGCAAATGAAGTCAGAAAGGGTTGAAAATTTATGGCCTCCATTCGAATGGTGCATAGTGAACGCACAAAAAGTCTGGAGTTGAAATAAGTCAAAAAAATGAAATGCCTTTATAACACACGAGTTTTCGTGTGAAACCCGGATACTTCGAAAGACATTGTCCATTTTGCACATCAAGTGAATCCTATTTTTGCCATAACCCTCTCAACTTTTTAGCACATGCTATCTGGGTGTAATGATGATACCATGCCCACTTTCAACCTTTTTAGAGTTCATTTGTACTGCTTATTTCAGCGTCATTTAGCTCAAAGAAAATCAGTAAATGCATGAAAAATAGAAAATGAGGTCACAAAGGGTTAAAAAATGATGCCCTCCCTTCGAATGGTGCATACCGAACACATAACAAGTCTGGAGTTGAAATAAGTTAAAAAATGAAATGCCTTTGTAATAGGCGAGTTTTCGTCTGAAACCTCGATACTTCGAAAGAGATTATCCATTTTGCACACGAAGTGCATCCAATTTTTGCCGTAGCCCTCTCAACTTTTTGGCACATGCTATGTGGGTGAAATGATGATACCATCCCAACTTTCAACCTTTTCAGAGTTCATTTGTAGTGCGTATTTATTTCAGGGTCATTTAGCTCAAAAAAATCAGTAAATGCATGAAAAATAGCAAATGAAGTCAGAAAGGGTTGAAAATTCATGCCCTCCCTTCGAATGGTGCATACTGAACGCACAACAAGTTCGGAGTTGAAATAAGTTAAAAAATGAAATGTCTTTCTAACAGGCGAGTTTTCATCTAAAACCCTGATACTTCGAAAGAGATTGTCCATTTCGGACCCGAAGTGCATCCAGTTTTTGCCGTAACCCTCTCAACTTCATAGCACATGCTATGTGGGTGAAATGATGATACACTGCCAACTTTCAACCTTTTCAGAGTTCATTTGTAGTGCTTATCAATTTCAAGGTCATTTAGCTCAAACAAATCATCAAATGCATGAAAAATAGCACATGAAGTCAGAAAGGGTTAAAAATGATGCCCTCCCTTCGAATGGTGCATACTGAATGCACAACAAGTCTAGAGTTGAAATAACTTAAAAAATGAAATGCCGTTGTAACAGGCGAGTTTTCGTCTGACACCCCGATACTTCGAAAGCGATTGTCCATTTTGCACATGAAGTGCATCCAGTTTTTCCCGTAACCCTCTCAAATTTTTAGCACATGCTATGTGGGTGAAATGATGATACCATGAAAACTTTCAACCTTCTCACAATACATTTGTAGTACTTATAAATTTCAGGGTCATTTAGCTCAACAAATCAGTAAATGCATGAAAAAAATAGCAAATGGAGTACGAAAGGGTTAAAAATTGTTGGCCTTGCTTGGAATGGTTCATACTGAATGCAGAACAAGTCTGGAGTTGAAATAACTTAAAAATGAAATGTCTTTGTAACAGGCGAGTTTTCGTTTGAAACCCTGATACTTCGAAAGAGATTGTCCATTTTGGACACGAAGTGCATCCAGTTTTTGTCGTAACCCTCTCAACTTCTTAGCACATGCTATGTGGGTGAATTGATGATACCATGCCAACTTTCAACCTTTTCAGAGTTCATTTGTAGTGCTTACCAATTTCAAGGTCATTTAGCTCAACAAAATCAGCAAATGCATGACAAATAGCAAATGAAGTTAGAAAGGGTTGATAATAGATGCCCTCCCTTCGAATGGTGCATACTGAACGCACAACAAGTCTGGAGTTGAAATAAGTTAAAAAATGAAATGCCTTTGAAATAGGCGAGTTTTCGTCTGAAACCCTGATACTTCATTTTGCACACGAAGTGCATCCAGCTTTTGTCGTAACCCTGTCAACTTTTTAGTACATGCTATGTCGGTGAAATGATGATACCATGCAAACTTTCAACCTTTTCAGAGTTCATTTATAGTGCTTATCAATTTCAGGGTCATTTAGCTCAAAAAAAAGTAAATGCATGAAACATAGCAAATGAAGACAGAAAGGGTTGAAAAGTGATGGCCTCCCTTCGAATGGTGCATACTCAATGCACAACAAGTCTGGAGTTGAAATAAGTTTAAAAAAGGAAATGCCTTTGTAAGAGGCGTGTTTTCGTTTGAAACCCAGTACCTTCGAAAGAGATTGACCATTTTGGACACAAAGTGCATCCAGTTTTTGCCGTAACCCTCTTGACTTCTTAGCACATGCTATGTGGGTGAAATGATGATACCATGCCAACTTTCAACCTTTTCAGAGATCATTTGTAGTGCTTATCAATTTCAGGGTCATTTAGCTCAAAAAACTCAGTAAATGCATGAAAAATAGCAAATGAAGTGAGAAAGGGTTGAAAACTGATGGCCTCCCTTCGAATGGTGCATACCGAACGCACAAAAAGTCTGGAGTTGAAATAAGTTAAAAAAATGAAATGCCTTTGTAACAGGCGAGTTTTCGTTTGAAACCCCGATACATCGAAAGAGATTGTCCATTTTGGACATGAAGTGTATCCAGTTTTTGCCGTAACCCTCTCAACTTCTTCGCACATGTTATGTGGGTGAAATGACGATCCCATGCCAACTTTGAACCTTTTCACAATACATTTCTACTACCTATCAATTTCAGCGTCATTTAGCTCAAAAAAATCAGTAAATGCATGAAAAATAGCAAATGAAGTCATAAAGGGTTGAAAATTGATGAACTCCCTTCGAATGGTGCATACTGAACGTAGAACAAGTCTGGACTTGAAATAAGTTAAAAAATGAAATGCCTTTGTAATAGGCGAGTTTTCGTCTGAAACCTCGATACTTCGAAAGAGATTATCCATTTTGCACACGAAGTGCATCCAATCTTTGCCGTCACCCTCTCAAATTTTTAGCACATGCTATGTCGGTGAAATGATGATACTATCCCAACTTTCAACATTTTCAGAGTTCATTTGTAGTGCTTATTTATTTCAGGGTCATTTAGCTCAAAGAAATCAGTAAATGCATGAAAAATAGCAAATGAAGTCAGAAAGGGTTGAAAACTGGTGGCCTCCCTTCGAATGGTGCATACTGAACGCAAAAAAAGTCTGGAGTTGAAATCAGTTAAAAAAATGAAATGCCTTCGTAAAAGGTGAGTTTTCGTCTGAAACCCTCATACTTCGAAAGAGATTGTCCATTTTGTACACAAACTGCATCCAGTTTTCGCCGTAACCCTCTCAAATTTTTTAGCACATGCTATGTGGGTGAAATGATGATACCATGCAAAATTTCAACCTTTTCAGAGTTCACTTGTAGTGCTTATCAATTTTAGGGTCATTTGGCTCAAAAAAATCAGTAAATGCATGAAAAATAGCATATGAAGTCAGAAAGGGTTGAAAATTGATGCCCTCCCTTCGAATGGCGCATACTGAACGCACAACAAGTCTGGAGTGGAAATATGTTAAAAAAAGGAAATGCCTTTGTAAGAGGCGAGTTTTCATCTAAAACCCTCATACTTCGAAAGAGATTGTCTATTTTGGACAGGAAGTGCATCCAGTTTTTGCCGTAACCCTCTGAACTTCTTCGCACATGCTATTGGGTGAAATGATGATACCATTCCAACTTTCAACCTTTTCAGAGTTCATTTATAGAGCTTATCAATTTCAGGGTCATTTAGCTCAAAAAAATCAGTAAATGCATGAAAAAATAGCAAATGAAGTACGAAGGGGTTAAAAATTGATGGCCTCCCTTCGAATGGTTCATACTGAACGCAGAACAAGTCTGGAGTTGAAATAAGTTAAAAAATGAAATTCCTTTGTAATAGGCAAGTTTTCGTCTGAAACCCTGATACTTCGAAAGAGATTGTCCATTTCGGACACAAAGTGCATCCAGTTTTGCCGTAACCCTCTCAACTTCTTAGCACATGCTATGTGGGTGAAAATGATGATACCATGCCAACTTTCAACCTTTTCAGAGTTCATTTTAGCTCAAAAAATCAGCAAATGCATGAAAAATAGCAAATGAAGTTAGAAAGGGTTGAAAATAGATTCCCTCCCTTCGAATGGTGCATATTGAACGCACTGCAAGTCTGGAGTTGAAATATGTTAAAAAATGAATTGCCTTTGTAATAGGCGAGTTTTCGTCTAAAACCCCGATACTTAATTTTGCACACGAAGTGCATCCAGCTTTTGCCGTAACCCTGTGAACTTTTTAGTACATGCTAGGTCGGTGAAATGATGATACCATGCAAACTTTCAAGCTTTTCAGAGTTGATTTGTAGTGCTTGTCAATTTCATGGTCATTTAGCTCAAAAAAAGTACATGCATGAAAAATAGCAAATGAAGTCAGAAAGGGTGGAAAATTGATGGTGCATACTGAACGCAGAACAACTCTGGAGTTGAAATAAGTTTAAAAAATGAAATGCCTTTGTAGTAGGCGAGTTTTCGTTTGAAACCCAGTAACTTCGAAAGAGATTGTCCATTTTGGACACAAAGTGCATCCAGTTTTTGCCGAAACCCTCTCAACTTCTTAGCACATGCTATGTGGGTGAAATGATGATACCATGCCAACTTTCAACCTTATCAGAGTTCATCTGTAGTGCTTATCAATTTCAGGGTCAGTTAGCTCAAAAAAATCAGTAAATGCATGAAAAATAGCAAATGAAGTCAGAAAGGGTTGAAAACTGATGGCCTCCTTTCGAATGGCGCATACTGAATGCACAAAAAGTCTGGAGTTGAAATCAGTTAAAAAAATGAAATGCCTTCGTAAAAGGTGAGTTTTTGTCTGAAACCCTCATACATCGAAAGAGATTGTCCATTTTGTACACAAACTGCATCCAGTTTTTGCCGTAACCCTCTCAACTTCTTAGCACATGCTATGTGGATGAAATGATGATACCATTCCAACTTTCAACCTTTTCATAGTTCATTTATAGAGCTTATCAATTTCAGGGTCATTTAGCTCAGAAAATTAGTAAATGCATGAAAAATAGCAAATGAAGTCACAAAGGGTTGCAAATTGATGGCCTCCTGTCGAATGGTGCATACAGAACGCACAAAAAGTCTGGAGTTGAAAAAATTTAAAAAAATGAAATGCTTTTGTAACAGGCGAGTTTTCGTCTGAAACCCTCATACTTCGAAAGAGATTGTCCATTTTGTACACAAACTACATCCAGTTTTTGCCGTAACCCTCTCAAATTTTTTAGCACATGCTATGTGGGTGAAATGATGATACCATGCAAAATTGCTACCTTTTCACAATACATTTCTACTACTTATCAATTTCAGCGTCATTTAGCTCAAAAAAAATCAGTAAATGCATGAAAAATAGCAAATGAAGTCAGAAAGGGTTGAAAATTGATGAACTCCCTTCGAATGGTGCATACTGAACGTAGAACAAGTCTGGAGTTGAAATAAGTTAAAAAATGAAATGCCTGTGTAATAGGCAAGTTTTCGTTTGAAACCTCGATACTTCGAAAGAGATTATCCATTTTGCACACGAAGTGCATCCAATCTTTGCCGTAACCCTCTCAAATTTTTAGCACATGCTATGTGGGTGAAATGATGATACTATCCCAAGTTTCAACATTTTCAGAGTTCATTTGTAGTGCTTATTTATGTCCGGGTCATTTAGCTCAAAAAAAATCAGTAAATGCATGAAAAATAGCAAATGAAGTCAGAAAGGGTTGAAAACTAATGGCCTCCCTTCGAATGGTGCATACTGAACGCACAAAAAGTCTGGAGTTGAAATCAGTGAAAAAAAATGAAATGCCTTCGTAAAAGGTGAGTTTTTGTCTGAAACCTTTTCAGAGTTCATTTGTAGTTCTTATCAATTTCAGGGTCATTTACCTCAAAAAAAATCTGTAATGCATGAAAAATAGCAAATGAAGTGAGAAAGGGTTGAAAATTGATTGCCTCCCTTCGAATGGAACATACTAAACGCACAATATGTTTGGAGTTGAAATAAGTTTAAAAAATGAAATGCCTTTGTAACAGGTGAGTTCTTGTTTGAAACCCCGATACTTCGAATAAGATTGTCCATTTTGCACACGAAGTGCATCCAATTTTTGCCGTAACCCCCTCAACTTTTTAGCACATGCTATGTGGGTGAAATGATGATACCATGCAAAATTTCAACCTTTTCAGAGTTCACTTGTAGTGCTTATCAATTTTAGGGTCATTTAGCTCAAAAAAAATGAGTAAATGCATGAAAAATAGCATATGAAGTCAGAAAGGGTTGAAAATTCATGCCCTCCCTTCGAATGGCGCATACTGAACGCACAACAAGTCTGGAGTGGAAATATGTTAAAAAAGGAAATGCCTTTGTAAGAGGCGAGTTTTCGTCTGAAACCCTCATACTTCGAAAGAGATTGTCTATTTTGGACAGGAAGTGCATCCAGTTTTTGCCGTAACCCTCTCAACTTCTTAGCAGATGCTATTGGGTGAAATGATGATACCATTCCAACTTTCAACCTTTTCGGAGTTCATTTATAGAGCTTATCAATTTCAGGGTCATTTAGCTCAAAAAAATCAGTAAATGCATGAAAAAATAGCAAATGAAGTACGAAAGGGTTAAAAATTGATGGCCTCCCTTCGAATGGTTCATACTGAACGCAGAACAAGTCTGGAGTTGAAATAAGTTAAAAAATGAAATTCCTTTGTAACAGGCGAGTTTTTGTCTGAAACCCTGATACTTCGAAAGAGATAGTCCATTCCGGACACAAAGTGCATCCAGTTTTTGCCGTAACCTTCTCAACTTCTTAGCACATGCTATGTGGGTGAAAATGATGATACCATGCCAACTTTCAACCTTTTCAGAGTTCATTTGTAGTGCTTATCAATTTCAAGGTCATTTAGCTCAAAAAATCAGCAAATGCATGAAAAATAGCAAATGAAGTTAGAAAGGGTTGAAAATAGATTCCGTCCCTTCGAATGGTGCATATTGAATGCACTGCAAGTCTGGAGTTGAAATATGTTAAAAAATGAATTGCCTTTGTAATAGGCGAATTTTCGTCTAAAACCCCGATACTTCATTTTGCACACGAAGTGCATCCAGCTTTTGCCATAACCCTGTCAACTTTTTACTACATGCTATGTCGGTGAAATGATGATACCATGCAAACTTTCAAGCTTTTCATAGTTCATTTGTAGTGCTTGCCAATTTCAGGGTCATTTAGCTCAAAAAAAGTACATGCATGAAAAATAGCAAATGAAGTCAGAAAGGGTGGAAAATTGATGGCCTCCGTTCGAATGGTGCATACTGAACGCAGAACAACTCTGGAGTTGAAATAAGTTTAAAAAATGAAATGCCTTTGTAATAGGCGAGTTTTCGTTTGAAACCCAGTAACTTCGAAAGAGATTGTCCATTTTGGACACAAAGTGCATCCAGTTTTTGCCGAAACCCTCTCAACTTCTTAGCACATGCTATGTGGGTGAAATGATGATACCATGCCAACTTTCAACCTTATCAGAGTTCATCTGTAGTGCTTATCAATTTCAGGGTCATTTAGCTCAAAAAAATCAGTCAATGCATGAAAAATAGCAAATGAAGTCAGAAAGGGTTGAAAACTGATGGCCTCCCTTCGAACGGTGCATACTGAAGGCACAAAAAGTCTCGAGTTGAAATTAGTTAAAAAAAGAAATGCCGTCGTAAAAGGTGAGATTTCGTCTGAAACCCTCATACTTCGAAAGAGATTGTCCATTTTGTACACAAACTGCATCCAGTTTTTGCCGTAACCCTCTCAACTTTTTTAGCACATGCTATGTGGATGAAATGATGATACCATGCAAAATTTCAACCTTTTCAGAGTTCATTTGTAGTGCTTATCAATTTTAGGCTCATTTAGCTCAAAAAAAATCAGTAAATGCATGAAAAATAGCATATGAAGTCAGAAAGGGTTGAAAATTGATGCCCTCCCTTCGAATGGAGCATACTGAACGCACAACAGGTCTGGAGTGAAAATATGTTAAAAAAATGAAATGCCTTTGTAAGAGGCGACTGTTCGTTTGAAACCCTCATACTTCGAAAGAGATTATCCATTTTGCACACGAAGTGCATCCAATTTTTGCCGTAACCCTCTCAACTTTTTAGCACATGCTATGTGGGTGAAATGATGATACCATCCCAACTTTCCACCGTTTCAGAGTTCATTTATAGTGCTTATCAATTTCAGGGTCATTTATCTCAAAAAATCAGTAAATGCATGAAAAATAGCAAATGAAGTTAGAAAGGGTTGAAAATTGATGGCCTCCCTTAGAATGGTGCATACTGAACATACAACAAGTCCGGAGTTGAAATAAGTTAAAAAATGAAATGTCTTTGTAACAGGCGACTATTCGTCTGAAACCCGGATACTTCGAAAGAGATTGTCCGTTTTTTACACGAAGTGCATCCAGTTTTTACCGTAACCCTCTCAACTTTTTAAGAAAATGGTATGTGGGTGAGATGATGATACCATGCCAACTCTCATCCTTTTCAGAGTTCATTTGTAGTGCTTATTTATTTCAGGGACATTTAGCTAAAAAAATCAGTAAATGCATGAAAAATAGCAAATGAAGTGAGAAAGGGTTGAAAATTGATAGCCTCCCTTCGAATGGTGCATACTGAACGCACAAAAAGCTTGGAGTTGAAATAAGTTAAAAAAATGAAATGCCTTTATAACAGGCGAGTTTTCGTCTGAAACCCTGGTACTTCGAAAGAGATTGTCCATTTTGTACATGAAGTGCATTCAGTTTTTGTCGTAACCCTCTCAGCTTTTTAGAACGTGCTATGTGGGTGAAATAATGATACCATGCCAACTTTCAAACTTTTCAGAGTTCATTTGTAGTGTTATCAATTTCATGGTCATTTAGCTAAAAAATATCAGTAAATGCATGAAAAATAGCAAATGAAGTCACAAAGGGTTGAAAATTGATGGCCTCCTTTCGAATGGTGCATACTGAACGCACAAAAATCCTGGAGTTTAAATATGTTCAAAAAAATGAAATGCCTTTGTAACAGGCGAGTTTTCGTCCGAAACCCTCATACTTCGAAACAGATTGTGCATTTTGTACATGAAGTGCATTGAGTTTTTACCGTAACCCTCTCAACTTTTTTAGGAAACGGTATGTGGGTGAAATGATGATACCATACCAACTTGAAACCTTTTCAGAGTTCGTTTGCAGTGCTTATCAATTTCAGGGTCATTTAGCTCAAAAAATTCAGCAAATGCATGAAAAATAGCAAATGAAGTCAGAAAGGGTTGAAAACTGATGGCCTCCCTTCGAATGGTGCATATTGAACGCACAAAAAGTCTGGAGTTGAAATAAGTTAAAAAATGAAATGCCTTTGTAACAGGCGAGTTTTCGTTTGAAACCCCGATACTTCGAAAGAGATTGTCCATTTTGGACATGAAGTGAATCCAGTTTTTGCCGTAACCCTCTCAACTTTTTCGCACATGTTATGTGGGTGAAATGATAATACCATGCTAACTTTCAACCTTTTCACAATACATTTCTACTACTTATCAATTTCAGCATCATTTAGCTCAAAAAAATCAGTAAATACATGAAAATAGCAAATGAACTCAGAAAGGGTTGAAAATTGATGAACTCCCTTCGAATGGTGCATACTGAATGTAGAACAAGTCTGGAGTTGAAATAAGTTAAAAAATGAAATGCCAGTGTAATAGGCGAGTTTTCGTTTGAAACCTCGATACTTCGAAAGAGATTATCCATTTTGCACACGAAGTGCATCCAATCTTTGCCGTAACCCTCTCAAATTTTTAGCACATGCTATGTGGGTGAAATGATGATACTATCCCAACGTTCAACCTTTTCAGAGTTCATTTGTAGTGCTTATTTATTTCAGGGTCATTTCACTCAAAAAAAAATCATTAAATGCATGAAATATAGCGAATGAAGTCAGAAAGGCTTGAAAATTGATGGCCTCCCTTCGAATGGTGCATACCGAACGCATAACAAGTCTGGAGTTGAAATAAGTTAAAAAATGAATTGTCTTTGTAACAGGCGAGTTTTCATCTGAAACCTTGATACTTCGAAAGAGATTGTCCATTTCGGACACGAAGTGCATCCAGTTTTTGCCGTAACCGTCTCAAATTCATAGCACATGCTATGTGGGTGAAATGATGATACCATGCCAACTTTCAACCTTTTCCGAGTTCATTGTAGTGCTTGTCAATTTCGAGGTCATTTATCTCAAAAAAAATCAGCAAATGCATGAAAAATAGCGAATGAAGTCAGAAAGGGTTGAAAATTGATGCCCTCACTTCGAATGGTGCATACTGAATGCTCAACAAGTCTAGAGTTGAAATAACTTAAAAAAATGAAATGCCTTTGTAACAGGCGAGTTTTCATCTGAAACCCGATACATCGAAAGAGATTGTCCATTTTGCACATGAAGTGCATCCAGTTTTTGCCGTAACCCTCTCAACTTTCTAGCACATGCTGTGTGGGTGAAACGATGATACCATGAAAACTTTCAACCTTTTCACGATACATTTGTAGTACTTATAAATTTCAGGGTCAGTTAGCTCAAAAAAAATCAGTAAATGCATGAAAAAATAGCAAATGAAGTACGAAAGGGTTAAAAATTGATGGACTCCCATCGAATGGTTCATCCTGAAAGCAAAACAAGTCTGGCATTGAAATAAGTTAAAAAATGAAATTCCTTTGTAACAGGCGAGTTTTCGTCTGAAACCCTGATACTTCGAAAGAGATTGTCCATTTCGGACACGAAGTGCATCTAGTTTTTGCCGTAACCCTCTCAACTTCTTAGCACATGCTATGTGGGTGAAATGATGATACCATGCAAAATTTCAACCTTTTCAGAGTTCATTTGTAGTGCTTATCAATTTCAAGGTCATTTAGCTCAAAAAATCAGCAAATGCATGAAAATAGCAAATGAAGTTAGAAAGGGTTGAAAATAGATTCCCTCCCTTCGAATGGTGCATATTGAACGCACTGCAAGTCTGGAGTTGAAATATGTTAAAAAATGAAATGCCTTTGTAATAGGCGAGTTTTCGTCTAAAACCCCGATACTTCATTTTGCACACGAAGTGCATCCAGCATTTGCCGTAACCCTGTCTACTTTTTAGTACATGCTATGTCGGTGATATGATGATACCATGCAAACTTTCAAGCTTTTCAGAGTTCATTTGTAGTGCTGATCAATTTCAGGGTCATTTAGCTCAAAAAAAGTAAATTCACGAAAAATAGCAAATGAAGTCAGAAAGGGTTGAAAATTGATGTCCTCCCTTCGAATGGTGCATACTGAACGCAAAACAAGTCTGGAGCTGAAATAAGTTTAAAAAATGAAATGCCTTTGTAACAGGCGAGTTTTCGTTTGAAACCCAGTAACTTCGAAAGAGATTGTCTATTTTGGACATGAAGTGAATCCAGTTTTTGCCGTAACCCTCTCAACTTTTTCGCACATGTTATGTGGGTGAAATGATGATACCATGCTAACTTTCAACCTTTTCACAATACATTTCTACTACTTATCAATTTCAGCGTCATTTAGCTCAAAAAAATCAGTAAATACATGAAAAATAGCAAATGAAGTTAGAAAGGGTTGAAAATTGATGAACTCCCTTCGAATGGTGCATACTGAACGTAGAACAAGTCTGGAGTTGAAATAAGTTAAAAAATGAAATGCCTTTGTAATAGGCGAGTTTTCGTTTGAAACATCGATACTTCGAAAGAGATTATCCATTTTGCACACGAAGTGCATCCAATCTTTGCCGCAACCCTCTCAAATTTTTAGCACATGCTATGTGGGTGAAATGATGATACTATCCCAACTTTCAACCTCTTCAGAGTTCATTTGTAGTGCTTATTTATTTCAGGGTCATTTCACTCAAAAAAATCATTAAATGCATGAAATATAGCAAATGAAGTCAGAAAGGGTTGAAAATTGATGGCCTCCCTTCGAGTGGTGCATACCGAATGCACAACAAGTCTGGAGTTGAAATAAGTTAAAAAATGAAATCTCTTTGTAACAGGCGAGTTTTCATCTGAAACATTGATACTTCGAAAGAGATTGTCCATTTCGGACACGAAGTGCATCCAGTTTTTGCCTTAACCCTCTCAAATTCATAGCACATGCTATGTGGGTGAAATGATGATACCATGCCAACTTTCAACCTTTTCAGAGTTCATTTGTAGTGCTTGTCAATTTCGAGGTCATTTAGCTCAAAAAAAATCAGCAAATGCATGAAAACTAGCAAATGAAGTCAGAAAGGGTTGATAATTGATGCCCTCACTTCGAATGGTGCATACTGAATGCTCAACAAGTCTAGAGTTGAAATAACTTAAAAAAATGAAATGCCTTTGTAACAGGCGAGTTTTCGTTTGAAACCCCGATACTACGAAAGAGATTGTCCATTTTGCACATGAAGTGCATCCAGTTTTTGCCATAACCCTCTCAACTTTCTAGCAGTTGTGTGGGTGAAATGATGATACCATGCAAACTTTCAACATTTTCACGATACATTTGTAGTACTTATAAATTTCAGGGTCAGTTAGCTCAAAAAAAATCAGTAAATGCATGAAAAAATAGCAAATGAAGTACGAAAGGGTTAAAAATTGATGGACTCCCATCGAATGGTTCATCCTGAAAGAAAAACAAGTCTGGCATTGAAATAAGTTAAAAAATGAAATTCCTTTGTAACAGGCGAGTTTTCGTCTGAAACCCTGATACTTCGAAAGAGATTGTCCATTTCGGACACGAAGTGCATCTAGTTTTTGCCGTAACCCTCTCAACTTCTTAGCACATGCTATGTGGGTGAAATGATGATACCATGCAAAATTTCAACCTTTTCAGAGTTCATTTGTAGTGCTTATCAATTTCAAGGTCATTTAGCTCAAAAAATCAGCAAATGCATGAAAAATAGCAAATGAAGTTAGAAAGGGTTGAAAATAGATTCCCTCCCTTCGAATGGTGCATATTGAACGCACTGCAAGTCTGGAGTTGAAATATGTTAAAAAATGAAATGCCTTTGTAATAGGCGAGTTTTCGTCTAAAACCCCGATACTTCATTTTGCACACGAAGTGCATCCAGCATTTGCCGTAACCCTGTCTACTTTTTAGTACATGCTATGTCGGTGATATGATGATACCATGCAAACTTTCAAGCTTTTCAGAGTTCATTTGTAGTGCTGATCAATTTCAGGGTCATTTAGCTCAAAAAAAGTAAATTCACGAAAAATAGCAAATGAAGTCAGAAAGGGTTGAAAATCGATGTCCTCCCTTCGAATGGTGCATACTGAACGCAAAACAAGTCTGGAGATGAAATAAGTTTAAAAAATGAAATGCCTTTGTAACAGGCGAGTTTTCGTTTGAAACCCAGTAACTTCGAAAGAGATTGTCCATTTTGGACATGAAGTGAATCCAGTTTTTGCCGTAACCCTCTCAACTTTTTCGCACATGTTATGTGGGTGAAATGATGATACCATGCTAACTTTCAACCTTTTCACAATACATTTCTACTACTTATCAATTTCAGCGTCATTTTGCTCAAAAAAATCAGTAAATACATGAAAAATAGCAAATGAAGTCAGAAAGGGTTGAAAATTGATGAACTCCCTTCGAATGGTGCATACTGAACGTAGAACAAGTCTGGAGTTCAAATAAGTTAAAAAATGAAATGCCTTTGTAATAGGCGAGTTTTCGTTTGAAACATCGATACTTCGAAAGAGATTATCCATTTTGCACACGAAGTGCATCCAATCTTTGCCGCAACCCTCTCAAATTTTTAGCACATGCTATGTGGGTGAAATGATGATACTATCCCAACTTTCAACCTTTTCAGAGTTCATTTGTAGTGCTTATTTATTTCAGGGTCATTTCACTCAAAAAAAATCATGAAATGCATGAAATATAGCAAATGAAGTCAGAAAGGGTTGAAAATTGATGGCCTCCCTTCGAGTGGTGCATACCGAATACACAACAAGTCTGGAGTTGAAATAAGTTAAAAAATGAAATGTCTTTGTAACAGGCGAGTTTTCATCTGAAACATTGATACTTCGAAAGAGATTGTCCATTTCGGACACGAAGTGCATCCAGTTTTTGCCGTAACCCTCTCAAATTCATAGCACATGCTATGTGGGTGAAATGATGATACCATGCCAACTTTCAACCTTTACAGAGTTCATTTGTAGTGCTTGTCAATTTCGAGGTCATTTAGCTCAAAAATAATCAGCAAATGCATGAAAACTAGCAAATGAAGTCAGAAAGGGTTGATAATTGATGCCCTCACTTCGAATGGTGCATACTGAATGCTCAACAAGTCTAGAGTTGAAATAACTTAAAAAAATGAAATGCCTTTGTAACAGGCGAGTTTTCGTTTGAAACCCCGATACTACGAAAGAGATTGTCCATTTTGCACATGAAGTGCATCCAGTTTTTGCCATAACCCTCTCAACTTTCTAGCAGTTGTGTGGGTGAAATGATGATACCATGCAAACTTTCAACATTTTCACGATACATTTGTAGTACTTATAAATTTCAGGGTCAGTTAGCTCAAAAAAATCAGTAAATGCATGAAAAAATAGCAAATGCAGTACGAAAGGGTTAAAAATTGATGGACTCCCATCGAATGGTTCATCCTGAAAGCAAAACAAGTCTGGCATTGAAATAAGTTAAAAAATGAAATTCCTTTGTAACAGGCGAGTTTTCGTCTGAAACCCTGATACTTCGAAAGAGATTGTCCATTTCGGACACGAAGTGCATCTAGTTTTTGCCGTAACCCTCTCAACTTCTTAGCACATGCTATGTGGGTGAAATGATGATACCATGCAAAATTTCAACCTTTTCAGAGTTCATTTGTAGTGCTTATCAATTTCAAGGTCATTTAGCTCAAAAAATCAGCAAATGCATGAAAAATAGCAAATGAAGTTAGAAAGGGTTGAAAATAGATTCCCTCCCTTCGAATGGTGCATATTGAACGCACTGCAAGTCTGGAGTTGAAATATGTTAAAAAATGAAATGCCTTTGTAATAGGCGAGTTTTCGTCTAAAACCCCGATACTTCATTTTGCACACGAAGTGCATCCAGCATTTGCCGTAACCCTGTCTACTTTTTAGTACATGCTATGTCGGTGATATGATGATACCATGCAAACTTTCAAGCTTTTCAGAGTTCATTTGTAGTGCTGATCAATTTCAGGGTCATTTAGCTCAAAAAAAGTAAATTCACGAAAAATAGCAAATGAAGTCAGAAAGGGTTGAAAATCGATGTCCTCCCTTCGAATGGTGCATACTAAACGCAAAACAAGTCTGGAGTTGAAATAAGTTTAAAAAATGAAATGCCTTTGTAACAGGCGAGTTTTCGTTTGAAACCGAGTAACTTCGAAAGAGATTGTCCATTTTGGACATGAAGTGAATCCAGTTTTTGCCATAACCCTCTCAACTTTTTCGCACATGTTATGTGGGTGAAATGATGATACCATGCTAACTTTCAACCTTTTCACAATACATTTCTACTACTTATCAATTTCAGCGTCATTTTGCTCAAAAAAATCAGTAAATACATGAAAAATAGCAAATGAAGTCAGAAAGGGTTGAAAATTGATGAACTCCCTTCGAATGGTGCATACTGAACGTAGAACAAGTCTGGAGTTCAAATAAGTTAAAAAATGAAATGCCTTTGTAATAGGCGAGTTTTCGTTTGAAACATCGATACTTCGAAAGAGATTATCCATTTTGCACACGAAGTGCATCCAATCTTTGCCGCAACCCTCTCAAATTTTTAGCACATGCTATGTGGGTGAAATGATGATACTATCCCAACTTTCAACCTTTTCAGAGTTCATTTGTAGTGCTTATTTATTTCAGGGTCATTTCACTCAAAAAAATCATTAAATGCATGAAATATAGCAAATGAAGTCAGAAAGGGTTGAAAATTGATGGCCTCCCTTCGAGTGGTGCATACCGAATGCACAACAAGTCTGGAGTTGAAATAAGTTAAAAAATGAAATGTCTTTGTAACAGGCGAGTTTTCATCTGAAACATTGATACTTCGAAAGAGATTGTCCATTTCGGACACGAAGTGCATCCAGTTTTTGCCGTAACCCTCTCAAATTCATAGCACATGCTATGTGGGTGAAATGATGATACCATGCCAACTTTCAACCTTTTCAGAGTTCATTTGTAGTGCTTGTCAATTTCGAGGTCATTTAGCTCAAAAAAAATCAGCAAATGCATGAAAACTAGCAAATGAAGTCAGAAAGGGTTGATAATTGATGCCCTCACTTCGAATGGTGCATACTGAATGCTCAACAAGTCTAGAGTTGAAATAACTTAAAAAAATGAAATGCCTTTGTAACAGGCGAGTTTTCGTTTGAAACCCCGATACTACGAAAGAGATTGTCCATTTTGCACATGAAGTGCATCCAGTTTTTGCCATAACCCTCTCAACTTTCTAGCACATGTTGTGTGGGTGAAATGATGATACCATGCAAACTTTCAACATTTTCACGATACATTTGTAGTACTTATAAATTTCAGGGTCATTTAGCTCAAAAAAATCAGTAAATGCATGAAAAAATAGCAAATGAAGTACGAAAGGGTTAAAAATTGATGGCCTCCCTTCGAATGGTTCATACTGAACGCAGAACAAGTCTGGAATTGAAATAAGTTAAATAATGAAATTCCTTTGTAACAGGCGAGTTTTCGTCTGAAACCCTTATACTTCGAAAGAGATTGTCCATTTCGGACACGAAGTGCAACCAATTTTTGCCGTAACCCTCTCAACTTCTTAGCACATGCTATGTGGGTGAAATGATGATACCATGCAAAATTTCAACCTTTTCAGAGTTCATTTGTAGTGCTTATCAATTTCAAGATCATTTAGCTCAAAAAATCAGCAAATGCATGAAAAATAGCAAATGAAGTTAGAAAGGGTTGAAAATAGATTCCCTCCCTTCGAATGGTGCATATTGAACGCACTGCAAGTCTGGAGTTGAAATATGTTAAAAAATGAATTGCCTTTGTAATAGGCGAGTTTTCGTCTAAAACCCCGATACTTCATTTTGCACACGAAGTGCATCCAGCTTTTGCCGTAACCCTGTCTACTTTTTAGTACATGCTATGTCGGTGATATGATGATACCATGCAAACTTTCAAGCTTTCCAGAGTTCATTTGTAGTGCTGATCAATTTTAGGGTCATTTAGCTCAAAAAAAGTAAATTCATGAAAAATAGCAAATGAAGTCAGAAAGGGTTGAAAATTGATGTCCTCCCTTCGAATGGTGCATACTGAACGCAGAACAAGTCTGGAGTTGAAATAAGTTTAAAAAATGAAATGCCTTTGTAACAGGCGAGTTTTCGTTTGAAACCCAGTAACTTCGAAAGAGATTGTCCATTTTGGACATGAAGTGAATCCAGGTTTTGCCGTAACCCTCTTAACTTTTTCGCACATGTTATGTGGGTGAAATGATGATACCATGCTAACTTTCAACCTTATCAGAGTTCATTTGTAGTGCTTATCAATTTCAGCGTCATTTAGCTCAAAAAAATCAGTAAATAAATGAAAAATAGCAAATGAAGTCAGAAAGGGTTGAAAATTGATGAACTCCCTTCGAATGGTGCATACTGAACATAGAACAAGTCTGGAGTTGAAATAAGTTAAAAAATGAAATGCCTTTGTAATAGGCGAGTTTTCGTTTGAAACCTCGATACTTCGAAAGAGATTATCCATTTTGCACACGAAGTGCATCCAATCTTTGCCGTAACCCTGTCAAATTTTTAGCACATGCTATGTGGGTGAAATGATGATACTATCCCAACTTTCAACCTTTTCATAGTTCATTTGTAGTGCTTATTTATTTCAGGGTCATTTCACTAAAAAAAATCATTAAATGCATGAAATATAGCAAATGAAGTCAGAAAGGGTTGAAAATTGATGGCCTCCCTTTGAATGGTGCATACTGAACGCACAACAAGTCTGGAGTTGAAATAAGTTAAAAAATGAAATGTCTTTGTAACAGGAGAGTTTTCATTTGAAACCTTGATACTTCGAAAGAGATTGTCCATTTCGGACACGAAGTGCATCCAGTTTTTGCCGTAACCCTCTCAAATTCATAGCACATGCTAGGTGGGTGAAATGATGATACCATGACAACTTTCAACCTTTTCAGAGTTCATTTGTAGTGCTTGTCAATTTCGAGGTCATTTTGCTCAAAAAAAATCAGCAAATGCATGAAAAATAGCAAATGAAGTCAGAAAGGGTTGAAAATTGATGCCCTCACTACGAATGGTGCATACTGAATGCTCAACAAGTCTAGAGTTGAAATAACTTAAAAACATGAAATGCCTTTGTAACAGGCGAGTTTTCGTCTGAAACCCCGATACTTCGAAAGAGATTGTCCATTTTGCACATGAAGTGCATCCAGTTTTTGCCGTAACCCTCTCAACTTTCTAGCACATGTTGTGTGGGTGAAATGATGATACCATGCAAACTTTCAACCTTTTCACGATACATTTGTAGTACTTATAAATTTCAGGGTCATTTAGCTCAAGAAAATCAGTAAATGCATGAAAAAAGAGCAAATGAAGTATGAAAGGGTTAAAAATTGATGGCCTCCCTTCGAATGGTTCATACTGAATGCATAACAAGTCTAGAATTGAAATAACTTAAAAAATGAAATTCCTTTGTAACAGGCGAGTTTTCGTCTGAAACCCTGATACTTCGAAAGAGATTGTCCATTTCGGACACGAAGTGCATCCAGTTTTTGCCGTAACCCTCTCAACTTCTTAGCAAATGCTATGTGGGTGAAATGATGATACCATGCAAACTTTCAAGCTTTCCAGAGTTCATTTGTAGTGCTGATCAATTTTAGGGTCATTTAGCTCAAAAAAAGTAAATTCATGAAAAATAGCAAATGAAGTCAGAAAGGGTTGAAAATTGATGTCCTCCCTTCGAATGGTGCATACTGAACGCAGAACAAGTCTGGAGTTGAAATAAGTTTAAAACATGAAATGCCTTTGTAACAGGCGAGTTTTCATTCGAAACCCAGTAACTTTGAAAGAGATTGTCCATTTTGGACATGAAGTGAATCCAGGTTTTGTCGTAACCCTCTCCACTTTCTCGCACATGTTATGTGGGTGAAATGATGATACCATGCTAACTTTCAACCTTATCAGAGTTCATTTGTAGTGCTTATCAATTTCAGCGTCATTTAGCTCAAAAAAATCAGTAAATAAATGAAAAATAGCAAATGAAGTCAGAAAGGGTTGAAAATTGATGAACTCCCTTCGAATGGTGCATACTGAACGTAGAACAAGTCTGGAGTTGAAATAAGTTAAAAAATGAAATGCCTTTGTAATAGGCGAGTTTTCGTTTGAAACCTCGATACTTCGAAAGAGATTATCCATTTTGCACACGAAGTGCATCCAATCTTTGCCGTAACCCTGTCAAATTTTTAGCACATGCTATGTGGGTGAAATGATGATACTATCCCAACTTTCAACCTTTTCATAGTTCATTTGTAGTGCTTATTTATTTCAGGGTCATTTCACTAAAAAAAATCATTAAATGCATGAAATATAGCAAATGAAGTCAGAAAGGGTTGAAAATTGATGGCCTCCCTTTGAATGGTGCATACTGAACGCACAACAAGTCTGGAGTTGAAATAAGTTAAAAAATGAAATGTCTTTGTAACAGGCGAGTTTTCATTTGAAACCTTGATACTTCGAAAGAGATTGTCCATTTCGGACACGAAGTGCATCCAGTTTTTGCCGTAACCCTCTCAAATTCATAGAACATGCTAGGTGGGTGAAATGATGATACCATGACAACTTTCAACCTTTTCAGAGTTCATTTGTAGTGCTTGTCAATTTCGAGGTCATTTTGCTCAAAAAAAATCAGCAAATGCATGAAAAATAGCAAATGAAGTCAGAAAGGGTTGAAAATTGAAGCCCTCACTTCGAATGGTGCATACTGAATGCTCAACAAGTCTAGAGTTGAAATAACTTAAAAACATGAAATGCCTTTGTAACAGGCGAGTTTTCGTCTGAAACCCCGATACTTCGAAAGAGATTGTCCATTTTGCACATGAAGTGCATCCAGTTTTTGCCGTAACCCTCTCAACTTTCTAGCACATGTTGTGTGGGTGAAATGATGATACCATGCAAACTTTCAACCTTTTCACGATACATTTGTAGTACTTATAAATTTCAGGGTCATTTAGCTCAAGAAAATCAGTAAATGCATTAAAAAATAGTAAATGAAGTATGAAAGGGTTAAAAATTGATGGCCTCCCTTCGAATGGTTCATACTGAACGCATAACAAGTCTAGAATTGAAATAACTTAAAAAATGAAATTCCTTTGTAACAGGCGAGTCTTCGTCTGAAACCCTGATACTTCGAAAGAGATTGTCCATTTCGGACACGAAGTGCATCCAGTTTTTGCCGTAACCCTCTCAACTTCTTAGCAAATCCTATGTGGGTGAAATGATGATACCATGCAAAATTTCAACCTTTTCAGAGTTCATTTGTAGTGCTTATCAATTTCAAGGTCATTTAGCTCAAAAAATTAGCAAATGCATGAAAAATAGCAAATGAAGTTAGAAAGGGTTGAAAATAGATTCCCTCCCTTCGAATGGTGCATATTGAACGCACTGCAAGTCTGGAGTTGAAATATGTTAAAAAATGAATTGCCTTTGTAATAGGCGAGTTTTCGTCTAAAACCCCGATACTTCATTTTGCACACGAAGTGCATCCAGCTTTCGCCGTAACCCTGTCAAGTTTTTAGTACATGCTATCTCGGTGAAATGATGATACCATGCAAACTGTCAAGCTTTTCACAGTTCATTTGTAGTGCTGATCAATTTCAGGGTCATTTAGCTAAAAAAAAGTAAATTCATGAAAAATAGCAAATGAAGTCAGAAAGGGTTGAAAATTGATGGCCTCCCTTCGAATGGTGCATACTGAACACAGAACAAGTCTGGAGTTGAAATAAGTTTAAAAAATGAAATGCCTTTGTAACAGGCGAGTTTTCGTTTGAAACCCAGTAACTTCGAAAGAGATTGCCCATTTTGGACACAAAGTGCATCCAGTTTTTGCTGAATCCCTCTCAACTTCTTAGCACATGCTATGTGGGTGAAATGATGATACCATGCCAACTTTCAACCTTATCGGAGTTCATTTGTAGTGCTTATCAATTTCAGGGTCATTTAGCTCAAAAAAATCAGTAAATGCATGAAAAATAGCAAATGAAGTCAGAAAGGGTTGAAAACTGATGGCCTCCCTTCGAATGGTGCATACTGAACGCACAAAAAGTCTGGAGTTGAAATCAGTTAAAAAAATGAAATGCCTTCGTAAAAGGTGAGTTTTCGTCTTAAACCCTCATACTTCGAAAGAGATTGTCCATTTTGTACACAAACTGCATCCAATTTTCGCCGTAACCCTCTCAAAATTTTTAGCACATGCTATGTGGGTGAAATGATGATACCATGCAAAATTTCAACCTTTTCAGAATTCATTTGTAGTGCTTATCAATTTTAGGGTCATTTAGCTCAAAAAAAAATCAGTAAATGCATGAAAAATAGCATATGAAGTCAGAAAGGGTTGAAAATTTATGCCCTCCCTTCGAATGGCGCATACTGAACGCACAACAAGTCTGGAGTGGAAATATGTTAAAGAAATGAAATGCCTTTGCAAGAGGCGAGTTTTCGTCTAAAACCCTCATACTTCGAAAGAGATTGTCTATTTTGGACACGAAGTGCATCCAGTTTTTTCTGTAACCCTCTCAACTTCTTAGCACATGCTATGTGGGTGAAATGATGATACCATGCCAACTTTCAACCTTTTCAGCGATCATTTATAGAGCTTATCAATTTCAGGGTCATTTAGCTCAAAAATTCAGTAAATGCATGAAAAATAGCAAATGAAGTCAGAAAGGGTTGCAGGCCTCCCTTCGAATGCTGCATACTAAACGCAGAAAAAGTCTGGAGTTGAAATAAGTTAAAAAAATGAAATGCCTTTGTAACAGGCGAGTTTTCGTCTGAAACCCTCATACTTCGAAAGAGATTGTCCATTTTGTACACAAACTGCATCCAGTTTTTTCGGTAACCCTCTCATCTTTTTTAGCTCATGCTATGTGGGTGAAATGATGATACCATGCAAACTTTCAACCTTTTCAGAGTTCATTTGTAGTGCTTATCAATTTTAGGGTCATTAACTCAAAAAAATCAGTAAATGCATGAAAAGATAGCAAATGAAGTCATAAAGGGTTGAAAATTGATGGCCTCCCTTCGAATGGTGCATATTAAACGCACAAAAAGTCTGGAGTTGATATAAGTTCAAAAAGTGAAATGCCTTTGTAATAGGCGAGGTTTCGTCTGAAACCTCGATACTTCGAAAGAGATTATCCATTTTGCACACGAAGTGCATCCAATTTTTGCCGTAACCGTCTCAACTTTTTAGCACATGCTACGTGGGTGAAATGATGATACCATACCAACTTTCAACCTTTCCAGAGTTCATTTGTAGTGCTTATTAATTTCAGGGTCATTTCGCTCAAAAAAATCAGTGAATGCATGAAAAATAGCAAATGAAGTCAGAAAGGGTTGAAAATTGATGGCCTCCCTTAGAATGGTGCATAATGAATGCACAACAAGTCTGGAGTTGAAATAAGTTAAAAAATGAAATGTTTTTGTAACAGGCTAGTTTTCGTCTGAAACCCTGATACTTCGAAAGAGATTGTCCATTTTGTACACGAAGTGCATCCAGTTTTTACCGTAACCCTCTCAACTTTTTTAGCAAACGGTATGTGGGTGAAATGATGATACCATACCAGCTTTCAACCTTTCCAGAGTTCATTTGTAGTGCTTATCAATTTCAGGGTCAGTTAGCTCAAAAAAAAATCAGTAAATGCATGAAAAATAGCAAATGAAGTCAGAAAGGGTTGAAAATTGATGGCCTCCCTTCGAATGGTGCATACTGAACGCACAAAAAGCCTGGAGCTGAAATAAGTTAAAAAAATGAAATGCCTTTGTAACAGGCGAGTTTTCGTCTGAAACCCTCATACTTCGAAAGAGATTGTCCATTTTGTACACAAACTGCATCCAGTTTTTTCGGTAACCCTCTCAACTTTTTTAGCTCATGCTATGTGGGTGAAATGATGATACCATGCAAACTTTCAACCTTTTCAGAGTTCATTTGTAGTGCTTATCAATTTTAGGGTCATTAAACTCAAAAAAATCAGTAAATGCATGAAAAGATAGCAAATGAAGTCATAAAGGGTTGAAAATTGATGGCCTCCCTTCGAATGGTGCATATTAAACGCACAAAAAGTCTGGAGTTGATATAAGTTCAAAAAGTGAAATGCCTTTGTAATAGGCGAGGTTTCGTCTGAAACCTCGATACTTCGAAAGAGATTATCCATTTTGCACACGAAGTGCATCCAATTTTTGCCGTAACCGTCTCAACTTTTTAGCACATCCTACGTGGGTGAAATGATGATACCATACCAACTTTCAACCTTTCCCGAGTTCATTTGTAGTGCTTATTAATTTCAGGGTCATTTCGCTCAAAAAAATCAGTGAATGCATGAAAAATAGGAAATGAAGTCAGAAAGGGTTGAAAATTGATGGCCTCCCTTAGAATGGTGCATAATGAATGCACAACAAGTCTGGAGTTGAAATAAGTTAAAAAATGAAATGTTTTTGTAACAGGCTAGTTTTCATGTGAAACCCTGATACTTCGAAAGAGATTGTCCATTTTGTACACGAAGTGCATCCAGTTTTTACCGTAACCCTCTCAACTTTTTTAGCAAACGGTATGTGGGTGAAATGATGATACCATACCAGCTTTCAACCTTTCCAGAGTTCATTTGTAGTGCTTATCAATTTCAGGGTCAGTTAGCTCAAAAAAAAATCAGTAAATGCATGAAAAATAGCAAATGAAGTCAGAAAGGGTTGAAAATTGATGGCCTCCCTTCGAATGGTGCATACTGAACGCACAAAAAGCCTGGAGTTGAAATAAGTTAAAAAATGAAATGCCTTTGTAACAGGCAAGTTTTCGTCTGAAACCCTGATACTTCGAAAGAGATTGTCCATTTTGTACATGAAGTGCATTAAATTTTTGCCTTAACCCTCTCAACTTTTTAGCACATGCTATGTGGCTGAAATGATGATACCATGCCAACTTTCAAACTTTTCAGAGTTCATTTGTAGTGTTATCAATTTCAGGGTCATTTAGCTCAAAAATATCAGTAAATGCATGAAAAATAGCAAATCAAGTTAGAAAGGGTTAAAAATTGATGGCCTCCTTTCGAATGGTGCTTACTGAATGCACAAAAAGTCTGGAGTTGAAATAAGTCAAAAAAATGAAATGCCTTTTTAACAGGCGAGTTTTCGTCTGAAACCCTGATACTTGGAAAGAGAATGTGCATTTTGCACATGAAGTGAATCCTGTTGTTGCCGTAACCCTCTAAACTTTTTAGCACATGCTATGTTGGTAAAATGATGGTACCATGCCAACATTCAACCTTTTCACAATACATTTCTACTACTTATCAATTTCAGGGTCATTTAGCTCAAAAAAAATCAGTAAATGCATGAAAAATAGCAAATGAAGTCAGAAAGGGTTCAAAATTGATGGCCTCCCTTTCGAATGGTGCATACTGAACGCAGAACAAGTCTGGAGTTGAAATAAGTTTAAGAAAATGAAATGCCTTTGTAACTGGTGAGTTTTTGACTGAAACCCTAATACTTCGAAAGAGATTGTCCATTTTGGACATGAAGTGCATCCAAATTTTGCCATAACCCTCTCAACTTCTTAGCACATGCTATGTCGGTGAAATGATGATACCATGCCAACTTTCAACCTTTTGAGAGTTCATTTGTAATGCTTATCAATTTCAGCGTCATTTAGCTCAAAAAATCAGTAAATGCATGAAAAATAGAAAATGAGCTCAGAAAGGGTTGAAAATTGATGCCCTCCCTTCCAATGGTGCATACTGAACGCACAACAAGTCTGGAGTGGAAATATGTTTAAAAAATGGAATGCCTTTGTAACAGGCGAGTTTTCGTTTGAAACCCTGATACTTCGAAAGAGATTGTCAATTTTGGACACGAAGTGCATCTAGTTTTTTCTATAACCCTCGCAACTTCTTAGCAGATGCTATGTGGGTGAAATGATGATACCATGCCAAGTTTCAACCTTTTCAGAGTTCATTTGTAGATCTTATCAATTTCCGGGTCATTTAGGTCAAAAAAATCAGTAAATGCATGAAAAATAGCAAATGAAGTCAGAAAGGGTTGCAAATTCATGGCGTCCCTACAAATAGTGCATACTGAACGCACAAAAAGTCTGGAGTTGAAATATGTTAAAAAAATGAAATGCCTTTGTAACAGGCGAGTTTTCGTCTGAAACCCTTATACTCCGAAAGAGATTGTCCATTTTGTACACAAACTGCATCCAATTTTTGCCGTAAACCTCTCAACTTTTTTAGCTCAAGCTATGTGGGTGAAATGATGATACCATGCAAACTTTCAACCTTTTCAGAGTTCATTTGTAGTGCTTATCAATTTTAGGGTCATTTAGCTCAAAAAATTAGTAAATGTATGAAAAATAGCAAATGAAGTCAGAAAGGGTTGGAAATTGATGGCCTCCCTTCGAATGGTGCATATTGAACGCACAGAAAGTCTGGAGTTGAAATAAGTTAAATAATGAAATGTCTTTCTAACAGGCGAGTTTTCGTTTGAAACCATCATACTTCGAAAGAGATTGTCCATTTTGTACATGAAGTGCATGCAGTTTTTGCCGTAACGCTCTCAACTTTTTTAGCAAATGGTTTGTGGGTGAAATGATGATACCATGCCAAGTTTGAACCTTTTCAGAGTTCATTTGTAGATCTTATCAATTTCAGGGTCATTTTCGTCAAAAAAATCAGTAAATGCATGAAAAATAGCAAATGAAGTGAGAAAGGGTTGAAAATTGATGGCGTCCCTTCGAATGGTGCATATTGAACGCACAAAAAGCCTTAAAAAATGAAATGCCTTTGTAACAGGCGAGATTTTGTTTGAAACCCTGATAGTTCGAAAGAGATTGTCCATTTTGTACATGAAGTGCATTCAATTTTTCCCGTAACCCTCTCAACTTTTTAGCACATACTATGTGGGTGAAATGATAATACCATGCCAACTTTCAACCTTTTGAGAGTTCATTTGTTGTGTTATCATTTTCAGGGTGATTTAGCTCAAAAATATCAGTAAATGCATGCAAAATAGCAAATGAAGTCATAAAGGGTTGAAAATTGATGGCCTCCTTTCGAATGGTGCATACCGAACGCACAACAAGTCTGGAGTTGAAATAAGTCAAAAAATGAAATGCCTTTGTAACAGGTGAGTTTTCGTTTGAAACCCCGATACTTCGAAAGAGATTCTCCATTTTGCAAATGAAGTGAATCCTATTTTTCCCGTAACCCTCTCAACTTTTTAGCACATGCTATGTGGGTGAAATGATGATACCATGCCAACTTTCAACCTTTTCACAATACATTTCTACTACTTATCAATTTCAGGGTCATTTAGCTCAAAAAAATCAGTGAATGCATGAAAAATAGCAATGAAGTCAAAAAGGGTTGCAAATTGATGGCCTCCCTTCGAATGGTGCCTACTGAACGCACAAATAGTCTGGAGTTGAAATAAGTTAAAAATGAAATGCCTTTGTAACAGGCGAGTTTTCGTCTGAAACCCTCATACTTCGAAAGAGATTGTCCATTTTGTACACAAACTGCATCCCATTTTTGCCGTAACCCTCTCAACTTTTTTAGCTCATGCTATGTGGGTGAAATGATGAGACCATGCAAACTTTCAACCTTTTCAGAGTTCGTTTGTAGTGCTTATCAATTTTAGGGTCATTTAGCTCAAAAAATCAGTAAATGCATGAAAAAATAGCAAATGAAGTGAGAAAGGGTTGAAAATTGATAGCCTCCCTTCGAATGGTGCATATTGAACGCACAAAAAGTCTGGAGTTGATATAAGTTAAAAAAATTAAATGCCTTTATAATAGGCGATTTTTCGTCTGAAACCTTGATACTTCGAAAGAGATTATCCATTTTGCACACGAAGTGCTTCCAATTTTTGCCGTAACCATCTCAACTTTTTAGCACAAGCTATGTGGGTGAAATGATGATACCATCCCAACAATCAAACTTTTCAGAGTTCATTTGTAGTGCTTATTTATTTCACGGTCATTTAGCTCCAAAAAATCAGTAAATGCATGAAAAATAGCAAATGAAGTCAGAAAGGGTTTAAAATTGATGGCCTCCCTTCGAATGGTGCATACTGAATGCACAACAAGTCTGTAGTTGAAATAAGTTAAAAAATGAAATGTCTTTGTAATAGGCGTGTTTTCGTCTGAAACCCTAATACTTCGAAAGAGATTGTCCATTTTGTACACGAAGTGCATCCAGTTTTTACCGTAACCCTCTCAACTTTTTTAGCAAATGGTATGTTGGTGAAATGAGATAACATGCCAACTTTGAACCCTTTCAGAGTTCATTTGTAGAGCTTATCAATTTCAGGGTCATTTAGCTCAACAAAATCAGTACATGCATGAAAAATAGCAAATGAAGTCAGAAAGGGTTGAAAATTGAAGGCCTCCCTTCGAATGGTGCATACTGAATGCACAAAAAGCCTGGAGTTGAAATAAGTTAAAAAAATGAAATGCCTTTGTAACAGCCGAGTTTTCGTCTCAAACCCTGATACTTCGAAAGAGATTGTCCATTTTGTACATGAAGTGCATTCATTCTTTGCCGTAACCCTCTCAACTTTTTAGCACATGCTTTGTGGGTGAAATGATGATACCACGCCAACTTTCAAACTTTTCAGAGTTCATTTGTAGTGTTATCAATTTCAGGGTCATTTAGCTCGAAAATATCAGTAAATGCATGAGAAATAGCAAATGAAGTCAGAAAGAGTTGAAAATTGATGGCCTCCTTTCGAATGGTGCATACTGAACGCACGAAAAGTCTAGAGTTGAAATAAATCAAAAAAATGAAATGCCATTGTAACAGGCGAGTTTTCGTCTGAAACCCCGATAGTTCGAAAGAGATTGTCCGTTTTGCACATGAAGTGCATCCTGTTTTTGCCGTAACCCTCTCAAGTTTTTAGCACATGCTATGTGGGTGAAATTATGATACCATGCCAACTTTCAAACTTTTCACAATACATCTCTAGTACTTATCAATTTCAGGGTCATTTACCTCAAAAATATGAGTAAATGCATGAAAAATAGCAAATGAAGTCAGAAAGGGTTGAAAATTGATGGCCTCCCTTAGAATGGTGCATACTGAATGCAGAACAAGTCTGGAGTTAAAATAAATTAAAAAAATGAAATGCCTTTGTAACAGGCGAGTTTTCGTCTCAAACCCTAATACCTTGAAAGAGATTGTACATTTTGGGCACGAAGTGCTTCCAATTTTTTCCGTAACCCTCTCAACTTTTTAGCATATGCAATGTGGGTGAAATGATGATACCATCCCAACTTTCAACCTTTTCAGAGTTCATTTCTAGTGCTTATTTATTTCAGGGTCATTTAGCTCAAAAAAATCAGTAAATGCATGAAAAATAGCAAATGAAGTCAGAAAGGGTTGAAAATTGATGGCCTCCCTTCGAATGGTGCATAATGAACGCACAACAAGTCTGGAGTTGAAATAAGTTAAATAATGAAATGTCTTTCTAACAGGCGGGTTTTCATGTGAAACCCTGATACTTCGAAAGAGGTTGTCCATTTTGTACACGAAGTGCATCCAGTTTTTGCCGTAACCCTCTCAACTTTTTTAGCAAATGGTCTGTGGGTGAAATGATGATACCATGGCAAGTTTCAACCTTTTCAGAGTTCATTTGTAGATCTTATCAAATTCAGGGTCATTCAGGTCAAAAAAATAAGTAAATGCATAAAAAATAGCAAATGAAGTCAGAAAGGATTGAAAATTGATGGCCTCCCTTTGAATGGTGCATATTAAACGCACCAAAAGCCATGAAATAAGTTAAAAAGATGAAATGCCTTTGTAACAGGCGAGTTTTCGTTTGAAATCCTGATACTTCGAAAGAGATTGTCCATTTTGTACATGAAGTGCATTCAGTTTTTGCCGTAACCCTCTCAACTTTTTAGCACATGCTATGTGGGTGAAATGGTAATACCATGCCAACTTTCAACCTTTTCAGAGTTAATTTGTAGTGTTATCATTTTCAGGGTGATTTAGGTCAAAAATATCAGTAAATGCATGAAAAATAGCAAATGAAGTCATACAGGGTTGAGAATTGATGGCCTCCTTTCGAATGGTGCATACTGAACGCACAAAAAGTTTGGAGTTGAAATAAGTCAAAAAAAATGAAATGCCGTTGTAATAGGTGAGTTTTCGTTTGAAACCCCGATACTTGGAAAGAGATTCTCCATTTTGCACATGAAGTGACTCCTATTTTTGCCGTAACCCTCTCAACTTTTTAGCACATGCTATGTGGGTGAAATGATGATACCATGCCAAGTTTCAACCTTTTCAGAGTTCATTTGTAGATCTTATCAATTTCAGGGTCATTTAGGTCCAAAAAAATCAGTAAATGCATGAAAAATAGCAAATGAAGTCAGAAAGGATTGAAAATTGATGCCCTCCCTTCGAATGGTGCATATTGAACGCACCAAAAGCCATGAAATGAGTTAAAAATATGAAATGCCTTTGTAATAGGCGAGTTTTCATCTGAAACCCTAATACTCCGAAAGAGATTGTCCATTTTGGACACGAAGTGCATCCAGTTTTTGCCGTAACCCTCTCAACTTCTTAGCACATGCTATGTGGATGAAATGACGATATCATGCAAACTTTCAACCTTTTCAGAGTTCATTTGTAGTGCTTATCAATTTTAGGGTCATTTAGCTCAAAAAAAATTAGTAAATGCATGAAAAATAGCAAATGGAGTCAGAAATGGTTGAAAATTGATGGCCTCCCATCGAATGGTGCATATTAAATGCACAAAAAGCTTGGAGTTGATATAAGTTAAAAAATGAAATGCCTTTGTAATAGGCGAGTTTTCGTCTGAAACCTCGATACTTCAAAAGAGATTATCCATTTTGCACTCGAAGTGCATCCAATTTTTTCCGTAACCCTCTCAACTTTTTAGCATATGCAATGTGGGTGAAATGATGATACCATCCCAACTTTCAACCTTTTCAGAGGTCATTTCTAGTGCTTATCTATTTCAGGGTCATTTAGCTCAAAAAAATCAGTAAATGCATGAAAAATAGGAAATGAAGTCAGAAAGGGTTGAAAATTGATAGCCTCCCTTCGAATGGTGCATAATGAACGCACAACAAGTCTGGAGTTGAAATAAGTTAAATAATGAAATATCTTTCTAACAGGCGGGTTTTTGTGTGAAACCCTGATACTTCGAAAGAGATTGTCCATTTTGTACACGAAGTGCATCCAGTTTTTGCCGTAACCCTCTCAACTTTTTTAGCAAATGGTCTGTGGGTGGAATGATGATACCATGCCAAGTTTCAACCTTTTCAGAGTTCATTTGTAGTGTTATCATTTTCAGGGTCATTTAGGTCAAAAAAATTAGTAAATGCATGAAAAATAGCAAATGAAGTCAGAAAGGATTGAAAAGTGATGGCCTCCCTTCGAATGGTGCATATTAAACGCACCAAAAGCCATGAAATAAGTTAAAAAAAATGAAATGCCTTTGTAACAGGCGAGTTTTCGTTTGAAATCCTGATACTTCGAAAGAGATTGTCCATTTTGTACATGAAGTGCATCCAGTTTTTGCCGTAACCCTCTCAACTTTTTAGCACATGCTATGTGGGTGAAATAATAATACCATGCCAACTTTCAACCTTTTCAGAGTTCATTTGTAGTGTTATCATTTTCAGGGTGATTTAGCTCAAAAATATCAGTAAATGCATGAAAAATAGCAAATGAAGTCATACAGGGTTGAGACTTGATGGCGTCCTTTCGACTGGTGCATACTGAACGCACAAAAAGTTTGGAGTTGAAATAAGTCAAAAAAATGAAATGCCTTTGTAATAGGTGAGTTTTCGTTTGAAACCCCGATACTTGGAAAGAGATTCTCCATTTTGCACATGAAGTGACTCCTATTTTTGCCGTAACCCTCTCAACTTTTTAGCACATGCTATGTGGGTGAAATGATGATACCATGCCAAGTTTCAACCTTTTCAGAGTTCATTTGTAGATCTTATCAATTTCAGGGTCATTTAGGTCCAAAAAAATCAGTAAATGCATGAAAAATAGCAAATGAAGTCAGCAAGGATTGAAAATTGATGGCCTCCCTTCGAATGGTGCATATTGAACGCACCAAAAGCCATGAAATGAGTTAAAAAAATGAAATGCCTTTGTAATAGGCGAGTTTTCGTCTGAAACCCTAATACTTCGAAAGAGATTGTTCATTTTGGACACGAAGTGCATAGAGTTTTTGCCGTAACCCTCTCAACTTCTTTGGACATGCTATGTGGGTGAAATGATGATGCCATGCAAACTTTCAACCTTTTTAGAGTTCATTTGTAGTGCTTATCAATTTCAGGGTCATTTAGCTCAAAAAAATCGGAAAATGCATGAAAAATAGCAAATGAGGTTAGAAAGGGTTGAAAATTGATGCCCTCCTTCAAATGGTGCATACTGAACGCACAACAAGTCTGGAGTGGAAATAAGTTAAAAAAATGAAATGCCTCTGTAACAGGCGAGTTTTCGTCTGAAACCCTCATACTTCAAAAGAGATTGTCCATTTTGGACACGAAGTGCATCCAGGTTTTTCCGTAACCCTCTCAACTTCTTAGCACATGCTATGTGGGTGAAATGATGATACCATGCCAAGTTTCAACCTTTTCAGAGTTCATTTGACGAGCTTATCAATTTCGGGGTCATTTAGCTCAAAAAAAATCAGTAAATGCATGAAAAATAGCAAATGAAGTCAGAAAGGGTTGAAAATTGATGGCCTCCCTTTCAATGGTGCATACTGAATGCACAAAAAGCCTGGAGTTGAAATAAGTTAAAAAAATGAAATGCCTTTGTAACAGGCGAGTTTTCGTTCGAAATCCTGATACTTCGAAAGAGATTGTCCATTTTGTACATGAAGTGCATTCAGTTTTTGCCGTAACCCTCTCAACTTTTTAGCACATGCTATGTGGGTGAAATGATAATACCATGCCAACTTTCAACCTTCTCAGACTTCATTTGTAGTGTTATCATTTTCAGGGTGATTTAGCTCAAAAATATTAGAAAATGCATGAAAAATAGCAAATGAAGTCATACAGGGTTGAGAATTGATGGCCTCCTTTCGAATGGTGCATACTGAATGCACAAATAGTTTGGAGTTGAAATAAGTCAAAAAAATGAAATGCCTTTGTAATAGGTGAGTTTTCGTTTGAAACCCCGATACTTGGAAAGAGATTCTCCATTTTGCACATGAAGTGACTCCTATTTTTGCCATAACCCTCTCAACTTTTTAGCACATGCTATGTGGGTGAAATGATGATACCATGCCAAGTTTCAACCTTTTGAGAGTTCATTTGTAGATCTTATCAATTTCAGGGTCATTTAGGTCCAAAAAAATCAGCAAATGCATGAAAAATAGCAAATGAAGTCAGAAAGGATTGAAAATTGATGGCCTCCCTTCGAATGGTGCATATTGAACGCACCAAAAGCCACGAAATGAGTTAAAAATATGAAATGCCTTTGTAATAGGCGAGTTTTCGTCTGAAACCCTAATACTCCGAAAGAGATTGTCCATTTTGGACACGAAGTGCATCCAGTTTTTGCCGTAACCCTCTCAACTTCTTAGCACATGCTATGTGGATGAAATGACGATATCATGCAAACTTTCAACCTTTTCAGAGTTCATTTGTAGTGCTTATCAATTTTAGGGTCATTTAGCTCAAAAAAAATCAGTAAATGCATGAAAAATAGGAAATGAAGTCAGAAAGGGTTGAAAATTGATGGCCTCCCTTCGAATGGTGCATAATGAACGCACAACAAGTCTGGAGTTGAAATAAGTTAAATAATGAAATGTCTTTCTAACAGGCGGGTTTTTGTGTGAAACCCTGATACTTCGAAAGAGATTGTCCATTTTGTACACGAAGTGCATCCAGTTTTTGCCGTAACCCTCTCAACTTTTTTAGCAAATGGTCTGTGGGTGGAATGATGATACCATGCCAAGTTTCAACCTTTTCAGAGTTCATTTGTAGATCTTATCAATTTCAGGGTCATTTAGGTCAAAAAAATCAGTAAATGCATGAAAAATAGCAAATGAAGTCAGAAAGGATTGAAAAGTGATGGCCTCCCTTCGAATGGTGCATGTTAAACGCACCAAAAGCCATGAAATAAGTTAAAAAAAATGAAGTGCCTTTGTAACAGGCGAGTTTTCGTTTGAAATCCTGATACTTCGAAAGAGATTGTCCATTTTGTACATGAAGTGGATCCAGTTTTTGCCGTAACCCTCTCAACTTTTTAGCACATGCTATGTGGGTGAAATAATAATACCATGCCAACTTTCAACCTTTTCAGAGTTCATTTGTAGTGTTATCATTTTCAGGGTGATTTAGCTCAAAAATATCCGTAAATGCATGAAAAATAGCAAATGAAGTCATACAGGGTTGAGAATTGATGGCGTCCTTTCGAATGGTGCATACTGAACGCACAAAAAGTTTGGAGTTGAAATAAGTCAAAAAAATGAAATGCCTTTGTAATAGGTGAGTTTTCGTTTGAAACCCCGATACTTGGAAAGAGATTCTCCATTTTGCACATGAAGTGACTCCTATTTTTGCCGTAACCCTCTCAACTTTTTAGCACATGCTATGTGGGTGAAATGATGATACCATGCCAAGTTTCAACCTTTTCAGAGTTCATTTGTAGATCTTATCAATTTCAGGGTCATTTAGGTCCAAAAAAATCAGTAAATGCATGAAAAATAGCAAATGAAGTCAGAAAGGATTGAAAATTGATGGCCTCCCTTCGAATGGTGCATATTGAACGCACCAAAAGCCATGAAATGAGTTAAAAAAATGAAATGCCTTTGTAATAGGCGAGTTTTCGTCTGAAACCCTAATACTTCGAAAGAGATTGTTCATTTTGGACACGAAGTGCATAGAGTTTTTGCCGTAACCCTCTCAACTTCTTTGGACATGCTATGTGGGTGAAATGATGATGCCATGCAAACTTTCAACCTTTTTAGAGTTCATTTGTAGTGCTTATCAATTTCAGGGTCATTTAGCTCAAAAAAATCGGTAAATGCATGAAAAATAGCAAATGAGGTTAGAAAGGGTTGAAAATTGATGCCCTCCTTCAAATGGTGCATACTGAACGCACAACAAGTCTGGAGTGGAAATAAGTTAAAAAAATGAAATGCCTCTGTAACAGGCGAGTTTTCGTCTGAAACCCTCATACTTCAAAAGAGATTGTCCATTTTGGACACGAAGTGCATCCAGGTTTTTCCGTAACCCTCTCAACTTCTTAGCACATGCTATGTGGGTGAAATGATGATACCATGCCAAGTTTCAACCTTTTCAGAGTTCATTTGACGAGCTTATCAATTTCGGGGTCATTTAGCTCAAAAAAATCAGTAAATGCATGAAAAATAGCAAATGAAGTCAGAAAGGGTTGAAAATTGATGGCCTCCCTTTCAATGGTGCATACTGAATGCACAAAAAGCCTGGAGTTGAAATAAGTTAAAAAATGAAATGCCTTTGTAACAGGCGAGTTTTCGTTTGAAATCCTGATACTTCGAAAGAGATTGTCCATTTTGTACATGAAGTGCATTCAGTTTTTGCCGTAACCCTCTCAACTTTTTAGCACATGCTATGTGGGTGAAATGATAATACCATGCCAACTTTCAACCTTTTCAGACTTCATTTGTAGTGTTATCATTTTCAGGGTGATTTAGCTCAAAAATATTAGAAAATGCATGAAAAATAGCAAATGAAGTCATACAGGGTTGAGAATTGATGGCCTCCTTTCGAATGGTGCATACTGAACGCACAAATAGTTTGGAGTTGAAATAAGTCAAAAAAATGAAATGCCTTTGTAATAGGTGAGTTTTCGTTTGAAACCCCGATACTTGGAAAGAGATTCTCCATTTTGCACATGAAGTGACTCCTATTTTTGCCATAACCCTCTCAACTTTTTAGCACATGCTATGTGGGTGAAATGATGATACCATGCCAAGTTTCAACCTTTTGAGAGTTCATTTGTAGATCTTATCAATTTCAGGGTCATTTAGGTCCAAAAAAATCAGTAAATGCATGAAAAATAGCAAATGAAGTCAGAAAGGATTGAAAATTGATGGCCTCCCTTCGAATGGTGCATATTGAACGCACCAAAAGCCATGAAATGAGTTAAAAATATGAAATGCCTTTGTAATAGGCGAGTTTTCGTCTGAAACCCTAATACTCCGAAAGAGATTGTCCATTTTGGACACGAAGTGCATCCAGTTTTTGCCGTAACCCTCTCAACTTCTTAGCACATGCTATGTGGATGAAATGACGATATCATGCAAACTTTCAACCTTTTCAGAGTTCATTTGTAGTGCTTATCAATTTTAGGGTCATTTAGCTCAAAAAAATTAGTAAATGCATGAAAAATAGCAAATGGAGTCAGAAATGGTTGAAAATTGATGGCCTCCCATCGAATGGTGCATATTAAATGCACAAAAAGCTTGGAGTTGATATAAGTTAAAAAATGAAATGCCTTTGTAATAGGCGAGTTTTTTTCTGAAACCTCGATACTTCAAAAGAGATTATCCATTTTGCACTCGAAGTGCATCCAATTTTTTCCGTAACCCTCTCAACTTTTTAGCATATGCAATGTGGGTGAAATGATGATACCATCCCAACTTTCAACCTTTTCAGAGTTCATTTCTAGTGCTTATTTATTTCAGGGTCATTTAGCTCAAAAAAATCAGTAAATGCATGAAAAATAGCAAATGAAGTCACAAAGGGTTGAAAATTGATGGCCTTCCTTCGAATGGTGCATAATGAACGCACAACAAGTCTGGAGTTGAAATAAGTTAAATAATGAAATGTCTTTCTAACTGGCGGGTTTTTGTGTGAAACCCTGATACTTCGAAAGAGATTGTCCATTTTGTACACGAAGTGCATCCAGTTTTTGCCGTAACCCTCTCAACTTTTTTAGCAAATGGTCTGTGGGTCAAATGATGATACCATGCCAAGTTTCAACCTTTTCAGAGTTCATTTGTAGATCTTATCAATTTCAGGGTCATTTAGGTCCAAAAAATCAGTAAATGCATGAAAAATAGCAAATGAAGTCAGAAAGGGTTGAAAATTGATGGCCTCCCTTTCAATGGTGCATACTGAATGCACAAAAAGCCTGGAGTTGAAATAAGTTAAAAAAATGAAATGCCTTTGTAACAGGCGAGTTTTCGTTTGAAATCCTGATACTTCGAAAGAGATTGTCCATTTTGTACATGAAGTGCATTTAGTTTTTGCCGTAACCCTCTCAACTTTTTAGCACATGCTATGTGGGTGAAATGATAATACCATGCCAACTTTCAACCTTTTCAGAGTTCATTTGTAGTGTTATCATTTTCAGGGTGATTTAGCTCAAAAATATCAGTAAATGCATGAAAAATAGCAAATGAAGTCATACAGGGTTGAGAATTGATGGCGTCCTTTCGAATGGTGCATACTGAACGCACAAAAAGTTTGGAGTTGAAAGAAGTCAAAAAAAATGAAATGCCTTTGTAATAGGTGAGTTTTCGTTTGAAACCCCGATACTTGGAAAGAGATTCTCCATTTTGCACATGAAGTGACTCCTATTTTTGCCGTAACCCTCTCAGCTTTTTAGCACATGCTATGTGGGTGAAATGATGATACCATGCCAAGTTTCAACCTTTTCAGAGTTCATTTGTAGATCTTATCAATTTCAGGGTCATTTAGGTCCAAAAAAATCAGTAAATGCATGAAAAATAGCAAATGAAGTCAGAAAGGATTGAAAATTGATGGCCTCCCTTCGAATGGTGCATATTGAACGCACCAAAAGCCATGAAATGAGTTAAAAAAATGAAATGCCTTTGTAATAGGCGAGTTTTCGTCTGAAACCCTAATACTTCGAAAGAGATTGTCCATTTTGGACACGAAGTGCATAGAGTTTTTGCCGTAACCCTCTCAACTTCTTAGGACATGCTATGTGGGTGAAATGATGATGCCATGCAAACTTTCAACCTTTTTAGAGTTCATTTGTAGTGCTTATCAATTTCAGGGTCATTTAGCTCAAAAAAATCAGTAAATGCATGAAAAATAGCAAATGAGGTTAGAAAGGGTTGAAAATTGATGCCCTCCTTCAAATGGTGCATACTGAACGCACAACAAGTCTGGAGTGGAAATAAGTTAAAATAATGAAATGCCTCTGTAACAGGCGAGTTTTCGTCTGAAACCCTCATACTTCGAAAGAGATTGTCCATTTTGGACACGAAGTGCATCCAGTTTTTTCCGTAACCCTCTCAACTTCTTAGCACATGCTATGTGGGTGAAATGATGATACCATGCCAAGTTTCAACCTTTTCAGAGTTCATTTGACGAGCTTATCAATTTCAGGGTCATTTAGCTCAAAAAAATCAGTAAATGCATGAAAAATAGCAAATGAAGTCAGAAAGGGTTGAAAATTGATGGCCTCCCTTTCACTGGTGCATACTGAATGCACAAAAAGCCTGGAGTTGAAATAAGTTAAAAAAATGAAATGCCTTTGTAACACGCGAGTTTTCGTTTGAAATCCTGATACTTCGAAAGAGATTGTCCATTTTGTACATGAAGTGCATTCAGTTTTTGCCGTAACCCTCTCAACTTTTTAGCACATGCTATGTGGGTGAAATGATAATACCATGCCAACTTTCAACCTTTTCAGAGTTTATTTGTAGTGTTATCATTTTCAGGGTGATTTAGCTCAAAAATATCAGTAAATGCATGAAAAATAGCAAATGAAGTCATACAGGGTTGAGAATTGATGGCCTCCTTTCGAATGGTGCATACTGAACGCGCAAAAAGTTTGGAGTTGAAATAAGTCAAAAAAAATGAAATGCCTTTGTAATAGGTGAGTTTTCGTTTGAAACCCCGATACTTGGAAAGAGATTCTCCATTTTGCACATGAAGTGACTCCTATTTTTGCCGTAACCCTCTCAACTTTTTAGCACATGCTATGTGGGTGAAATGATGATACCATGCCAAGTTTCAACCTTTTCAGAGTTCATTTGTAGATCTTATCAATTTCAGGGTCATTTAGGTCCAAAAAAATCAGTAAATGCATGAAAAATAGCAAATGAAGTCAGAAAGGATTGAAAATTGATGGCCTCCCTTCGAATGGTGCATATTGAACGCACCAAAAGCCATGAAATGAGTTAAAAATATGAAATGCCTTTGTAATAGGCGAGTTTTCGTCTGAAACCCTAATACTCCGAAAGAGATTGTCCATTTTGGACACGAAGTGCATCCAGTTTTTGCCGTAACCCTCTCAACTTCTTAGCACATGCTATGTGGTTGAAATGACGATATCATGCAAACTTTCAACCTTTTCAGAGTTCATTTGTAGTGCTTATCAATTTTAGGGTCATTTAGCTCAAAAAAATTAGTAAATGCATGAAAAATAGCAAATGGAGTCAGAAATGGTTGAAAATTGATGGCCTCCCATCGAATGGTGCATATTAAATGCACAAAAAGCTTGGAGTTTATATAAGTTAAAAAATGAAATGCCTTTGTAATAGGCGAGTTTTCGTCTGAAACCTCGATACTTCAAAAGAGATTATCCATTTTGCACTCGAAGTGCATCCAATTTTTTCCGTAACCCTCTCAACTTTTTAGCATATGCAATGTGGGAGAAATGATGATACCATCCCAACTTTCAACCTTTTCGGAGTTCATTTCTAGTGCCTATTTATTTCAGGGTCATTTAGCTCAAAAAAATCAGTAAATGCATGAAAAATAGCAAATGAAGTCAGAAAGGGTTGAAAATTGATGGCCTCCCTTCGAATGGTGCATAATGAACGCACAAGTCTGGAGTTGAAATAAGTTAAATAATGAAATGTCTTTCTAACAGGCGGGTTTTTGTGCGAAACCCTGATACTTCGAAAGAGATTGTCCATTTTGTACACGAAGTGCATCCAGTTTTTGCCGTAACCCTCTCAACTTTTTTAGCAAATAGTCTCTGGGTGAAATCATGATACCATGCCAAGTTTCAACCTTTTCAGAGTTCATTTGTAGATCTTATCAATTTCAGGGTCATTTAGGTCAAAAAAATCAGTAAATGCATGCAAAATAGCAAATGAAGTCAGAAAGGATTGAAAAGTGATGGCCTCCCTTCGAGTGGTGCGTATTAAACGCACCAAAAGCCATGAAATAAGTTAAAAAAAATGAAATGCCTTTGTAACAGGCGAGTTTTCGTTTGAAATCCTGATACTTCGAAAGAGATTGTCCATTTTGTACATGAAGTGCATTCAGTTTTTGCCGTAACCCTCTCAACTTTTTCGCACATGCTATCTGGGTGAAATGATAATACCATGCCAACTTTCAACCTTTTCAGAGTTCATTTGTAGTGTTATCATTTTCAGGGTGATTTAGCTCAAAAATATCAGTAAATGCATGAAAAATAACAAATGAAGTCATACAGGGTTGACAATTGATGGCCTCCTTTCGAATGGTGCATACTGAACGCACAAAAAGTTTGGAGTTGAAATAAGTCAAAAAAAATGAAATGCCTTTGTAATAGGTGAGTTTTCGTTTGAAACCCCGATACTTGGAAAGAGATTCTCCATTTTGCACATGAAGTGACTCCTATTTTTGCCGTAACCCTCTCAACTTTTTAGCACATGCTATGTGGATGAAATGATGATACCATGCCAAGTTTCAACCTTTTCAGAGTTCATTTGTAGATCTTATCAATTTCAGGGTCATTTAGGTCCAAAAAAATCAGTAAATGCATGAAAAATAGCAAATGAAGTCAGAAAGGATTGAAAATTGATGGCCTCCCTTCGAATGGTGCATATTGAACGCACCAAAAGCCATGAAATGAGTTAAAAAAATGAAATGCCTTTGTAATAGGCGAGTTTTCGTCTGAAACCCTAATACTTCGAAAGAGATTGTCCATTTTGGACACGAAGTGCATAGAGTTTTTGCCGTAACCCTCTCAACTTCTTAGGACATGCTATGTGGGTGAAATGATGATGCCATGCAAACTTTCAACCTTTTTAGAGTTCATTTGTAGTGCTTATCAATTTTAGGGTCATTTAGCTCAAAAAAATTAGTAAATGCATGAAAAATAGCAAATGAGGTTAGAAAGGGTTCAAAATTGATGCATATTAAATGCACAAAAAGCTTGGAGTTTATATAAGTTAAAAAATGAAATGCCTTTGTAATAGGCGAGTTTTCGTGTGAAACCTCGATACTTCAAAAGAGATTATCCATTTTGGACACGAAGTGCATCCAGTTTTTTCCGTAACCCTCTCAACTTCTTAGCACATGCTATGTGGGTGAAATGATGATACCATGCCAACTTTCAACCTTTTGAGAGTTCATTTGACGAGCTTATCAATTTCAGGGTCATTTAGCTCAAACAAAATCAGTAAATGCATGAAAAATAGCAAATGAAGTCACAAAGGGTTGAAAATTGATGTCCTCCCTTTCAATGGTGCATACTGAATGCACAAAAAGCCTGGAGTTGAAATAAGTTAAAAAAATGAAATGCCTTTATAACAGGCAAGTTTTCGTCTAAAACCCTCATACTTCGAAAGAGATTGTCCATTTCTGACACGAAGTGATTCCAGTTTTTTCTGTAACCCTCTCAACTTCTTAGCACATGCTATGTGGGTGAAATGATGATACCATGCCAACTTTCAACCTTTTCATAGTTCATTTGTGAACTTATCAATTTCAGGGTCATTTAGCTCAAAAAAATCAGTAAATGCATGAAAAAATAGCAAATGAATTCAGAAAGGGTTGAAAATAGATGGCCTCCCTTCGAATGGTGCATATTAAACGCACAAAAAGTCTGGAGCTGATATAAGTTAAAAAATGAAATGCCTTTGTAATAGGCGAGGTTTCGTCTGAAACCTTGATACTTCGAAAGAGATTATCCATTTTGCACAGGAAGTGCAGCCAATTTTTGCCGTAACCCCCTCAACTTTTTAGCACATGCTATGTGGGTGAAATGATGATACTATCCCAACTTTCAACCTTTCCAGAGTTCATTTGTAGTGCTTATTTATTTCACGGTCATTTAGCTCAAAAAAAATCAGTAAATGCATGAAAATAGCAAATAAAGTTAGAAAGGGTTGAAAATTTATGGCCTCCCTTCGAATGGTCCAACAAGTCTGGAGTTGAAATAATTTAAAAAATGAAATGTCTTTGTAACAGGCGAGTTATCGTCTGAAACCCATATACTTCGAAAGAGATTGTCCATTTTGTACACGAAGTGCATCCAGTTTTTGCCGTAACCCTCTCAACTTTTTTAGCAAATGGTATGTGGGTGAAATAATGATACCATGCCAACTTTCTACCTTTTCAGAGTTCATTTGTAGAGTTTATCAATTTCAGGGTCATTGAGCTCAAAAAAAATCAGTAAATGCATGAAAAATAGCAAATGAATTCAGAAAGGGTTGAAAATTTATTGCCTCCCTTCGAATGGTCCATACTAAACGAACATAAAGCCTGGAGTTGAAATAAGTTAAAAAAAATGAAATGCCTTTGTAACAGGCGAGTTTTCGTTTGAAACCCTGATACTTCGAAAGAGATTGTACATTTTGTACATGAAGTGCATTCAGTTTTTGCCGTAACCCTCTCAACTTTTTAGCACATGTAATGTGGGTGAAATGATGATACCATGCCAACCTTCAACCTTTTCAGAGTTCATTTGTGGTGTTATCAATTTCAGGGTCATTTAGCTCAAAAATATCAGTAAATGCATGAAAAATAGAAAATGAAGTCAGAAAGGGTTGAAAATTGATGGCCTCCTTTTGAATGGTGCATACTGAAAGCACAAAAAGTCTGGAGTTCGAATAAGTCAAAAAAATGAAATACCTTTGTAACAGGCGAGTTTTCATGTGAAACCCCGATACTTCGAAAGAGATTGTCCATTTTGCACATGAAGTGAATCCTGTTTTTGCCCTAGCCCTCTCAACTTTTTAGAACATACTATGTGGGTGAAATGATGATACCATGCCAACTTTCAACCTTTTCACAATACATTTCTAGTACTTATCAATTTCAGGGTCATTTAGCTCAAAAAATCAATAAATGCATGAAAAATAGCAAATGAAGTCAGAAGGGGTTGAAAATTGATGGCCTCCCTTCGAATGGTGCATACTGAACGCACAAAAAGTCAAGAGTTGAAATAAGTTTAAAAAAATGAAATTCCTTTGTAATAGGCGAGTTTTCGTCTTAAACCCTCATACTTCGAAAGAGATTGTCCATTTTGGATACGAAGTGTATCCAGTTTTTGCCATAACCCTCGCAACCTCTTAGCACATGCTATGTGCGCGACATGATGAGACCATGCCAACTTTCAACCTTGTTAGTGTTCATTTGTAGAGCTTATCAATTTCAGGGTCATTTAGCTCAAAAAAAATTCAGTAAATGCATGAAACTAGCAAATGAAGTCATAAAGGGATGAAAATTGATGGCCTCCTTCGAATGGTGCATACTGAAGACACAACAAGTCTGGAGTGGAAATAAGTGAAAAAAATGAAATGCCTTTGTAGCAGGCGAGTTTTCGTGTAAAACCCTGATACTTCGAAAGAGATTGTCCATTTTGGAGACGAAGCGCATCCAGTTTTTGCCGTAACCCTCTCAACTTCTTATGACATGCTATGTGGGTGAAATTATCATACCATGCCAACTTTCAACATTTTTAGAGTTCATTTGTAGTGCTTATCAATTTTAGGGTCATTTAGCTCAAAAAAATCAGTAAATGCAAGAAAAATAGCCAATGAAGTCAGAAAGGGTTGAAAATTTATGGCCTCCTTTCAAATGGTGCATACTGAACACACAAAAAGTTTGGAGTTGAAATAAGTTTAAAAAATGAAATGCCTTTGTAACAGGCGAGTTTTCGTATAAAACCCTCATACTTCGAAAGAGATTGTCCATTTTGGACACGAAGTGCATCTAGTTTTTTCCGTAACCCTCTCGACTTCTTAGCACATGCTATGCGGGTGAAATGATGATACCATGCCAAGTTTCAACCTTTTCAGAGTTCATTTGACGAGCTTATCAATTTCAGGGTCATTTAGCTCAAAAAAAATCAGTAAATGCATGAAAAATGGCAAATGAAGTCAGAAAGGGTTGATAATTAATGGCCTCCCTTCGAATGCTGCATACTGAATGCAGAACAAGTCTGGATTTCAAATAAGTTTAAAAAAATGAAATGCCTTTGTAAAAGTTGAGTTTTCGTCTCAAACCCTAATACTTCAAAAGAGATTGTCCATTTTGGACACGAAGTGCATCCAGTTTTTGCCGTAACCCTCTAAACTTCTTAGCACATGCTATGTGGGCAAAATGATGATACCATGCCAACTTTCAACCTTTTTAGTGTTTATTTGTAGTGCTTATCAATTTCAGGGTCATTTAGCTCAAAGAAAATTCACTAAATGCATGAAAAATAGCAAATGAGGTCAGAAAGGGTTGAAAATTGATGCCCTCCTTCGAATGGTGCATACTGAAGACACAACAAGTCTGGAGTGGAAATAAGTGAAAAAAATGAAATGCCTTTGTAGCAGGCGAGTTTTCGTGTAAAACCCTGATACTTTGAAAGAGATTGTCCATTTTGGACACGAAGCGCATCCAGTTTTTGACGTAACCCTCTCAACTTCTTATGACATGCTATGTGGGTAAAATGATCATACCATGTCAACTTTCAACATTTTTAGAGTTCATTTGTAGTGCTTATCAATTTCAGGGTCATTTAGCTCAAAAAAATCAGTAAATGCATGAAAAATAGCAAATGAAGTCAGAAAGGGTTGAAAATTGATGGCCTCCTTTCAAATGGTGCATACTAAACACACAGAAAGTTTGGAGTTGAAATATGTTTAAAAAATGAAATGCCTTTGCAACAGGCGAGTTTTCGTCTAAAACCCTCATACTTCGAAAGAGATTGTCCATTTTGGACACGAAGTGCATCCAGTTTGTTCCGTAACCCTCTCAACTTCTTAGCACATGCTATGTGGGTGAAATGATGATACCATGCCAACTTTCAACCTTTTCAGAGTTCATTTGTACAACCTATCAATTTCAGGGTCATTTAGCTGAAAAAAATCAGTAAATGCATGAAAAATAGCAAATGAAGTGAGAAAGGGTTGATAATTGATGGCCTCCCTTCGAATGGTGCATACTGAATGCAGAACAAGTCTAGAGTTGAAATAAGTTTAAAAAAATGAAATGCCTTTGTAAAAGTTGAGTTTTCGTCTGAAACCCTAATACTTCAAAAGAGATTGTCCATTTTGGACACGAAGTGCATCCAGTTTTTGCCGTAACCCTATAAACTTCTTAGCACATGCTATGTGGGCCAAATGATGATACCATGCCAACTTTCAACATTTTTAGTGTTCATTTGTAGTGCTTATCAATTTTAGGGTCATTTAGCTCAATTTTTTTTCAGTAAATGCATGAAAAATAGCAAATGAGGTCAGAAAGGATTGAAAATTGATGCCCTCCTTCGAATGGTGGATACTGAACACACAACAATTCTGGAGTGGAAATAAGTTAAAAAAATTCAATGCCTTTGTAACAGGCGAGTTTTCGTCTAAAACACTCATACTTTGAAAGAGATTGTCCATTTTGGACACGAAGCGCATCCCGTATTTTCTGTCACCCTCTCAACTTCTTCGCACATGCTATGTGGGTGAAATGATCATACCATGCCAACTTTCAACCTTTTTAGAGTTCATTTGTAGTGCTTATCAATTTTAGGGTCATTTAGCTCAAAAAAAATCAGTAAATGCATGAAAAAATAGCAAATGAAGTCAGAAAGGGTTAAAATTGATGGCCTCCCTTCGAATGGTGCATATTAAACGCACAAAAAGTCTGGAGTTGATATAAGTTAAAAAATGAAATACCATTGTAATAGGCGAGTTTTCGTGTGAAACCTTGATACTTCAAAAGAGATTATCCATTTTGCACACGAAGTGCATCCAATTTTTGTCGTAACCCTCTCAAGTTTTTAGCACATGCTATGTGGGTGAAATGATGATACCATCCCAACTTTCAACCTTTTCAGAGTTCATTTGTAGGGCTTATTTATTTCAGGGTCATTTACCTCAAAAAAATCAGTAAATGCATGAAAAATAGCAAATGAAGTCATAAAGCGATGAAAATTGATGGCCTCCCTTCGAATGGTGCATAGTGAATGCACAACAAGTCTGGAGTTGAAATAAGTTAAAAAATGAAATGTCTTTCTAACAGGCGAGTTTTCGTCTGAAACCCTGATACTTCGAAAGAGATTGTCCATTTTGTACACGAAGTGGATCCAGTTTTTGCCGTAACCCCCTCAACTTTTTTAGCAAATGGTATGTGAGTGTAATGATGATACCATGCCAAGTTTCAACCTTTTCAGAGATCATTTGTAGAGCTTATCAAGTTGAGGGTCATTTAGCTCAAAAAAATCAGTAAATGCATGGAAAATAGCAAATGAAGTCAGAAAGGGTTGAAAATTGATGGCCTCCCTTCGAATGGTGCATACTGAACGCACAAAAAGCCTGGAGTTGAAATATGTTAAAAAGAATGAAATGCCTTTGTAACTGGCGAGTTTTCGTCTGAAACCCTCATACTTCGAAAGAGATTGTCCATTTTGTACATGAAGTGCATCCAGTTTTTGCCATAACCCTCTCAACTTTTGAGCACATGCTATGTGGGTGAAATGATAATACCATGCCAACTTTCAACCTTTTCAGAGTTCATTTGTAGTGCTTATTTATTTCAGGGTCATTTAGCTCAAAAAAATCAGTAAATGCATGAAACTAGCAAATGAAGTCATAAAGGGATGAAAATTGATGGCCTCCCTTCGCATGGTGCATAGCGAATGCACAACAAGTCTGGAGTTGAAATAAGTTAAAAAATGAATTGCCTTTCTAACAGGCGAGTTTTCGTCTGAAACCCTAATACTTCGAAAGAGATTGTCCATTTTCTACACAAAGTGCATCCAGTTTTTGCCGTAACCCTCTCAACTTTTTTAGCAAATGGTATGTGGGTGAAATGATGATACCATGCCAAGTTTCAACCTTTTCAGAGTTCATTTGTAGAGCTTATCAATTTCAGGGTCATTTAGCTCAAAAAAAATCACTAAATGCATGGAAAATAGCAAATGAAGTCAGAAAGGGTTGAAAATTGATGGCCTCCCTTCGAATGGTGGATACTAAACGCACAAAAACCCTGGAGTTGAAATAAGTTAAAAAAAATGAAATGCCTTTGTAACAGGCGAGTTTTCGTCTGAAACCCTCATACTTCGAAAGAGATTCTCCATTTTGAACATGAAGTGCATTCAATTTTTGCCGTAACCCTCTCAACTTTTGAGCACATGCTATGTGGGTGAAATGATAATACCATGCCAAATCTCAACCTTTTCAGAGTTCATTTGTAGTGTTATCAATTTCAGGGTGATTTTGCTCAAAAATATCAGTAAATGCATGAAAAATAGCAAATGAAGTCAAAAAGAGTTGAAAATTGATGGCCTCCTTTCGAATGGTGCATATTGAACGCACAAAAAGTTTGGAGTTGAAATAAGTCAAAAAAAATGAAATGCCTTTGTAACATGCGAGTTTTCGTTTGAAACCCCGATACTTCGAAAGAGATTCTCCATTTTGCACATGAAGTGAATCCTATTTTTGATGTAACCCTCTTAACTTTTTAGCACATGCTATGTGGGTGAAATGAAGATACCATGCCAACTTTCAACCTTTTCATAATACATTTCTATAACTTATCAAATTCAGGGTCATTTAGCTCAAAAAAATTTCAGTAAATGCATGAAAAATAGCAAATGAGGTCAGAAAGGGTTGAAAATTGATGCCCTCCGTCGAATGGTGGATACTGAACACACAACAAGTCTGGAGTGGAAATAAGTTAAAAAAATTAAATGCCTTTGTAACAGGCGAGTTTTCGTCTGAAACGCTCATACTTTGAAAGAGATTGTCCATTTTGGACACGAAGCGGATCCAGTTTTTTCGGTAACCCTCTCAACTTCTTCGCACATGCTATGTGGGTGAAATGATCATACCATGCCAACTTTCAACCTTTTCAGAGTTCATTTGTAGAGCTTATCAATTTCAGGGTCATTTAGCTCAAAAAAATTAGTAAATGCATGAAAAATAGCAAATGAAGTCAGAAAGGATTGAAAATTGATGGCCTCCTTTCAAATGGTGCATACTGAACGCACAAAAAGTCTGGAGTTGAAATAAGTTTAAAAAATGAAATGCCTTTGTAACAGGCGAGTTTTCGTCTAAAACCCTCATACTTCGAAAGAGATTGTCCATTTTGGACACGAAGTGCATCCAGGTTTTTCCGTAACCCTCTCCACTTTTTCGCACATGTTATGTGGGTGAAATGATGATACCATGCCAACTTTCAACCTTTTCACAATACATTTCTACTAATCAATTTCAGCGTCATTTAGCTCAAAAAAATCAGTAAATGCATGAAAAATAGCAAATGAAGTCAGAAAGGGTTGAAAATTGATGAACTCCCTTCGAATGGTGCATACTGAACGTAGAACAAGTCTGGAGTTGAAATAAGTTAAAAAATGAAATGCCTTTGTAATAGGCGAGTTTTCGTCTGAAACCTCGATACTTCGAAAGAGATTATCCATTTTGCACACGAAGTGCATCCAATCTTTGCCGTAACCCTCTCAACTTTTTTAGCACATGGTATGTGGGTCAAATGATGATACCATGCCAACTTTCAACCTTTTCAGAGTTCATTTGTAGTTCTTATCAATTTCAGGGTCATTTAGCTCAAAAAATCGGTAAATGCATGAAAAAATACTAAATATAGTCAGAAAGGGTTGAAAATTGATGGCATCCCTTCGAATGGTGCATATTGAACGCACAAAAAGCCTGGAGTTGAAATAATTTAAAAAAAATGAAATGCCTTTGTAACAGGCCAGTTTTCGTCTGAACCCCGATACTTCGAAAGAGATTGTCCATTTAGGACATGAAGTGCATTCAATTTTTGCTGTAACCCTCTCAACTCTTTAGCACATGCTACGTGGCTGAAATGATGATACCATGCCAACTTTCAAATTTTTCGGAGTTCATTTGTAGTGTTATCAATTTCAGGGTCATTTAGCTCAAAAATATCAGTAAATGCATGAAAAATAGCAAATGAAGTCAGAAAGAGTTGAAAATTGATGGCCTCCTTTCAAATGGTGCATACTGAACGCACAAAAAGTCTGGAGTTGAAATAAGTCAAAAAAATGAAATGCCTTTCTAAGAGGCGAGTTTTCGTCTGAAACCCCGATACTTCGAAAGAGATTGTCCATTTTGCACATGAAGTGAATCCTGTTTTTGCCGTAACCCTCTCAACTTTATAGCACATGCTATGTGGGTGAAATGATGATAGCATGCCAACTTTCAAACTTTTCAAAATACATTTCTAGTACTTATCAATTTCAGGGTCATTTAGCTCAAAAAAATCAGTAAATGCATGAAAAATAGCAAATGAAGTCAGAAAGGGTTGAAAATTGATGGCCTCCCTTCGAATGATGCATAATGAATGCAGAACAAGTCTGGAGTTGAAATAAGTTTAAAAAAATGAAATGCCTTTGTAAGAGGCGAGTTTTCATCTGAAACCCTAATACTTCGAAAGAGGATGTCCATTTTGGACACGAAGCGCATCTAGTTTTTGCAGTAACCCTCTCAACTTCTTTGCACATGCTATGTGTGTGAAATGATGATACCTTGCAAACTTTCAACGTTTTCAGAGTTCATTTGTAGTGCTTATCAATTTGAGGGTCATTTAGCTCAAAAAAAATCAGTTAATGCATGAAAAAATAGAAAATGAAGTCAGAAAGGGGTGAAAATTGATGGCCTCCCTTCGAATGGTGCATATTAAACGCACAAAAAGTCTGGAGTTGATATAAGTTAAAAAATGAAATGCCTTTGTAATAGGCGAGTCTTCATGTGAAACCTTGATACTTCAAAAGAGATTATCCAATTTTTGTCGTAACCCTCTCAACTTTTTAGCACATGCTATGTGGGTGAAATGACGATACCATCCCAACTTTCAACCTTTTGAGAGTTCATTTGTACAGCTTATCAATTTCAGGGTCATTTAGCTCAACAAAATCAGTAAATGCATGAAAAATAGCAAATGAAGTCAGAAAGGATTGAAAATTGATAGCCTCCCTTCGAATGGTGCATACTGAATGCAGAACAAGTCTGGAGTTGAAATATGTTTTAAAAAATGAAATGCCTTTGTAAAAGTTGAGTTTTCGTCTGAAACCCTAATACTTCAAAAGGGATTGTCCATTTTGGACACGAAGTGCATCCAGTTTTGGACGTAACCCTCTAAACTTCTTAGCACATGATATGTGGGCGAAATGATGATACCATGCCAACTTTCAACCTTTTTAGTGTTCATTTGTAGTGCTTATCAATTTCAGGGTCATTTAGCAAAAACAAAATTCAGTAAATGCATGAAAAATAGCAAATGAGGTCATAAGGGGTTGAAAATTGATGCCCTCCTTCGAATGGTGGATACTGAACACACAATAAGTCTGGAGTGGAAATAAATTCAAAAAATTAAATGCCTTTGTAACAGGCGAGTTTTCGTCCGAAACGCTCATATATTGAAAGAGATTGTCCATTTCGGGCATGAAGCGCATGTAGTTTTTTCTGTAACCCTCTCAACTTCTTCGCATATGCTATGTGGGTGAAATGATCATACCATGCCAACTTTCAACCTTTTCAGAGTTCATTTGTAGAGCTTATCAATTTCAGGATCATTTAGCTCAAAAAAATTAGTAAATGCATGAAAAATAGCAAATGAAGTCAGAAAGGATTGAAAATTGATGGCCTCATTTCGAATGGTGCATACTGAATGCACAAAAAGTCTGGAGTTGAAATAAGTTAGAAAAAAAGAAATGCCTTTGTAACAGGCGAGTGTTCGTCTGAAACCCTCATACTTCGAAAGAGATTGTCCATTTTGGACAGGAAGTGCATCCAGTTTTTTCCGTAACCCTCTCAACTTGTTAGCACATGCTATGTGGGTGAAATGATGATACCATGCCAACTTTCAACCTTTTCAAAGTTCATTTGTAGAGCGTATAATTTCAGGGTCATTTAGCTCAAAAATATCAGTGAATGCATGAAAAATAGCAAATGAAGTCAAAAAGATTTGAAAATTGATGGCCTCCTTTCGAATGGTGCATATTGAACGCACAAAAAGTTTGGAGTTGAAATAAGTCAAAAAAAATGAAATGCCTTTGTAACACGCGAGTTTTCGTTTGAAACCCCGATACTTCGAAAGAGATTCTCCATTTTGCACATGAAGTGAATCCTATTTTTGACATAACCCTCTTAACTTTTTAGCACATGCTATGTGGGTGAAATGAAGATACCATGCCAACTTTCAACCTTTTCATAATACATTTCTATAACTTATAAAATTCAGGATCATTTAGCTCAAAAAAATCAGTAAATGCATGAAAAATAGCAAATGAAGTCAGAAAGGGTTGAAAATTGATGGCCTCCCTTCGAATGGTGCATACTTAATGAAGAACAAGTCTAGAGTTGAAATTAGTTTAAAAAAATGGAATGCCTTTGTAATAGGCGAGTTTTCGTGTGAAACCCTAATACTTCGAAAGAGATTGTCCATTTTGGACACGAAGTGCATCCAGTTTTTTCCGTAACCCTCTCAACTTCTTAGCACATGCTATGTGGGTGAAATGATGATACCATGCCAACTTTCAACCTTTTCAGAGTTCATTTGTAGAGCTTATCAATTTCAGGGTCATTTAGCTCAAAAAAATCAGTAAATTCATGAAAAATTGCAAATGAAGTCAGAAAGGGTTGAAAATTGATGGCCTCCCTTCGAACAGTGCATACTGAATGCACAAAAAGCATGGAGTTGAAATAAGTTTAAAAAATGAAATGCCTTTGTAACAGGCGAGTTTTCGTCTAAAACCCTCATACTTCGAAAGAGATTGTCCATTTTGGACACGAAGTGCATCCAGTTTTTTTTGTAACCATCTCAACTTCCTAGCACATGCTATGTGGGTGAAATGATGATACCATGCCAACTTTCAACCTTTTCAGAGTTCATTTGTACAGCTTATCAATTTCAGGGTCATTTAGCTCAAAAAAATCAGTAAATTCATGAAAAATAGCAAATGATGTGAGAAAGGGTTGAAAAATGATGGCCTGCCTTTGAATGGTGCATAGTGAATGCATAACAAGTCTGGAGTTGAAATAAGTTAAAAAATGAAATGTCTTTCTAACAGGCGAGTTTTCGTTTGAAACCTTGATACTTCGAAAGAGATTGTCCATTTTGTACACAAAGTGCATCCAATTTTTGCCGTAACCCTCTCAACTTTTTTAGAAAATGGTATGTGGGTGAAATGATGATACCATGCCAAGTTTCAACCTTTTCAGAGTTCATTTGTAGAGCTTATCAATTTCAGGGTCATTTAGCTCAAAAAAATCAGTAAATGCATGGAAAATAGCAAATGAAGTCAGAAAGGGTTGAAAATTGATGGCCTCCCTTAGAATGGTGCATACTGAACGCACAAAAAGCCCGGAGTTGAAATAAGTTAAAAAAATGAAATGCCTTTGTAACTGGCGAGTTTTCGTCTGAAACCCTCATACTTCGAAAGAGATTGTCCATTTTGTACATGAAGTGCATTCAGTTTTTGCTGTAACCCTCTCTACTTTTGAGCACATGCTATGTGGGTGAAATGATAATACCATGCCAACTTTCAACCTTTTCAGAGTTCATTTGTAGTGTTATCAATTTCAGGGTGATTTAGCTCAAAAATATCAGTAAATGCATGAAAAATAGCAAATGAAGTCAAAAAGAGTTGAAAATTGATGGCCTCCTTTCGAATGGTGCATACTGAACTCACAAAAAGTTTGGAGTTGAAATAAGTCAAAAAAATGAAATGCTCTTGTAACAGGCGAGTTTTCGTTTGAAACCCTGATACTTCGAAAGAGATTCTCCATTTCGCACATGAAGTGAATCCTATTTTTGACGTAACCCTCTCAACTTTTTAGCACATGCTATGTGGGTGAAATGATGATACCATGCCAACTTTCAACCTTTTCACAATACATTTCTATAACTTATCAATTTCAGGGTCATTTAGCACAAAAAAATCAGTAAATACATGAAAAATAGGAAATGAAGTCACAAAGGGTTGAAAATTGATGGCCTCCCATTCGAATGGTGCATAGTGAATGCAGAACAAGTGTAGAGTTGAAATAAGTTTAAAAAAATGAAATGCCTTTGTAATAGGCGAGTTTTCGTCTGAAACCCTAATACTTCGAAAGAGATTGTCCATTTTGGACACGAAGTGCATCCAGTTTTTGCCGTAACCCTCTCAACTTGTTAGGACATGCTATGTGGGTGAAATGATGATACCATGCCAACTTTCAACCTTTTTAGAGTTCATTTGTAGTGCTTATCAATTTCAGGGTCATTTAGCTCAAAAAAAATCAGTAAATGCATGAAAAATAGCAAATGAGGTCAGAAAGGCTTGAACATTTCTGCCCTCCTTCAAATGGTGCATACTGAACGCACAACAAGTCTGGAGTGGAAATAAATTAAAAAAATGAAATGCCTCTGTAACAGGCGAGTTTTCGTTTGAAACGCTCATACTATGAAAGAGATTGTTCATTTTTGACACGAAGCGCATCCAGTTTTTTCTGTAACCCTCTCAACCTCTTCGCACATGCTATGTGGGTGAAATGATCATACCATGCCAACTTTCAACCTTTTCAGAGTTCATTTGTAGAGCTTATCAATTTCAGGGTCATTTAGCTCAAAAAAATTAGTAAATGCATGAAAAATAGCAAATGAAGTCAAAACTGATTGTAAATTGATGGCCTCCTTTCGAATGGTGCATACTATCCGCACAAAAATTGTGGAGGTGAAATAAGTTTAAAAAATGAAATGCCTTTGTAACAGGCGAGTTTTCGTCTAAAACCCTCATACTTCGAAAGAGATTGTCCATTTTGGCCACGAAGTGCATCCAGTTTTTTCCGTAACCCTCTCAACTTCTTAGCACATGCTATGTGGGTGAAATGATGATACCATGCCAACTTTCACCCTTTTCAGAGTTCATTTGTACAGCTTATCAATTTCAGGGTCATTTAGCTCAAAAAAATCAGTAAATGCACGAAAAATAGCAAATGAAGTCAGAAAGGGTTGAAAATTGATGGCCTACCTTCGAATGCTGCATATTGAATGCAGAAGAAGTCTGGAGTTGAAATATGTTTGAAAAAATGAAATGCCTTTGTAAAACTTGAGTTTTCGTCTGAAACCCTAATACTTCAAAAGAGATTGTCCATTTTGGACACGAAGTGCATCTAGTTTTTGCCGTAACCCTCTAAACCTGTTAGCACATGCTATGTGGGCGAAATGATGATACCATGCCAACTTTCAACCTTTTTAGTGTTCATTTGTAGTGCTTATCAATTTCAGGGTCATTTAGCAAAAAAAAAATTCAGTAAATGCATGAAAAATAGCGAATGAGGTCAGAAAGGGTTGAAAATTGATGCCCTCCTTCGAATGGTGGATACTGAACACACAACAAGTCTGGAGTGGAAATAAGTTAAAAAAATTAAATGCCTTTGTAACAGGCGAGTTTTCGTCTGAAACGCTCATACTTTGAAAGAGATTGTCCATTTTGGACACGAAGCGGATCCAGTTTTTTCTGTAACCCTCTCAACTTCTTCGCACATGCTATGTGGGTGAAATGATCATACCATGCCAACTTTCAACCTTTTCAGAGTTCATTTGTAGAGCTTATCAATTTCAGGGTCATTTAGCTCAAAAAAATTAGTAAATGCATGAAAAATAGCAAATGAAGTCAGAAAGGATTGAAAATTGATGGCCTCCTTTCAAATGGTGCATACTGAACGCACAAAAATTCTGGAGTTGAAATAAGTTTAAAAAATGAAATGCCTTTGTAACAGGCGAGTTTTCGTCTAAAACCCTCATACTTCGAAAGAGATTGTCCATTTTGGACACGAAGTGCATCCAGGTTTTTCCGTAACCCTCTCCACTTTTTCGCACATGTTATGTGGGTGAAATGATGATACCATGCCAACTTTCAACCTTTTCACAATACATTTCTACTACTTATCAATTGCAGCGTCATTTAGCTCAAAAAAATCAGTAAATGCATGAAAAATAGCAAATGAAGTCAGAAAGGGTTGAAAATTGATGAACTCCCTTCGAATGGTGCATACTGAACCTAGAACAAGTCTGGAGTTGAAATAAGTTAAAAAATGAAATGCCTTTATAATAGGCTAGTTTTCGTGTGAAACCTCGATACTTCGAAAGAGATTATCCATTTTGCACACGAAGTGCATCCAATCTTTGCCGTAACCCTCTCAACTTTTTTAGCACATGGTATGTGGGTCAAATGATGATACCATGCCAACTTTCAACCTTTTCAGAGTTCATTTGTAGTTCTTATCAATTTCAGGGTCATTTAGCTCAAAAAATCGGTAAATGCATGAAAAAAATACTAAATGTAGTCAGAAATGCTTGAAAATTGATGGCATCCCTTCGAATGGTGCATATTGAACGCACAAAAAGCCTGGAGTTGAAATAATTTTAAAAAAATGAAATGCCTTTGTAACCGGCCAGTTTTCGTCTGAACCCTGATACTTCGAAAGAGATTGTCCATTTAGGACATGAAGTGCATTCAATTTTTGCCGTAACCCTCTCAACTTTCTAGCACATGCTACGTGGGTGAAATGATGATACCATGCCAACTTTCAAAGTTTTCAGAGTTCATTTGTAGTGTTATCAATTTCAGGGTCATTTAGCTCAAAATATCAGTAAATGCATGAAAAATAGCAAATGAAGTCAGAAAGAGTTGAAAATTGATGGCCTCCTTTCGAATGGTGCATACTGAACGCACAAAAAGTCTGGAGTTGAAATAAGTCAAAAAAATGAAATGCCTTTCTAACAGGCGAGTTTTCGTCTGAAACCCCAATACTTCGAAAGAGATTGTCCATTTTGCACATGAAATGAATCCTGTTTTTGCCGTAACCCTCTCAACTTTATAGCACATGCTATGTGGGTGAAATGATGATAGAATGCCAACTTTCAAACTTTTCAAAATACATTTCTAGTACTTATCAATTTCAGGGTCATGTAGCTCAAAAAAATCAGTAAATGCATGAAAAATAGCAAATGAAGGTAGAAAGGGTTGAAAATTGATGGCCTCCCTTCGAATGGTGCATAATGAATGCAGAACAAGTCTGGAGTTGAAATAAGTTTAAAAAAATGAAATGTCTTTGTAAAAGGCGAGTTTTCGTCTGTAACCCTAATACTTCAAAAGAGAATGTCCATTTTGGACACGAAGCGCATCCAGTTTTTGCCGTAACCCTCTCAACTTCTTTGCACATGCTATGTGGGTGAAATGATGATACCATGCAAACTTTCAAAGTTTTCAGAGTTCATTTGTAGTGCTTATCAATTTTAGGGTCCTTTAGCTCAAAAAAATCAGTAAATGCATGAAAAAATAGAAAATGAAGTCAGAAAGGGGTGAAAATTGATGGCCTCCCTTCGAATGGTGCATATTAAACGCACAAAAAGTCTGGAGGTAATATAAGTTAAAAAATGAAATGCCTTTGTAATAGGCGAGTCTTCGTGTGAAACCTTGATACTTCAAAAGAGATTATCCAATTTTTGTCGTAACCCTCTCAACTTTTTAGCACATGCTATGTGGGTGAAATGACGATACCATCCCAACTTTCAACCTTTTCAGAGTTCATTTGTACAGCTTATCAATTTCAAGGTCATTTAGCTCAACAAAATCAGTAAATGCATGAAAAATAGCAAATGAAGTCAGAAAGGGTTGAAAATTGATAGCCTCCCTTCGAATGGTGCATACTGAATGCAGAACAAGTCTGGAGTTGAAATAAGTTTTAAAAAATGAAATGCCTTTGTAAAAGTTGAGTTTTCGTCTGAAACCCTAATACTTCAAAAGAGATTGTCCATTTTGGACACGAAGTGCATCCAGTTTTGGCCGTAACCCTCTAAACTTCTTAGCACATGATATGTGGGCGAAATGATGATACCATGCCAACTTTCAACCTTTTTAGTGTTCATTTGTAGTGCTTATCAATTTCAGGGTCATTTAGCAAAAAAAAAATTCAGTAAATGCATGAAAAATAGCGAATGAGGTCAGAAAGGGTTGAAAATTGATGCCCTCCTTCGAATGGTGGATACTGAACACACAACAAGTCTGGAGTGGAAATAAGTTAAAAAAATTAAATGCCTTTGTAACAGGCGAGTTTTCGTCTGAAACGCTCATACTTTGAAAGAGATTGTCCATTTTGGACACGAAGCGGATCCAGTTTTTTCTGTAACCCTCTCAACTTCTTCGCACATGCTATGTGGGTGAAATGATCATACCATGCCAACTTTCAACCTTTTCAGAGTTCATTTGTAGAGCTTATCAATTTCAGGGTCATTTAGCTCAAAAAAATTAGTAAATGCATGAAAAATAGCAAATGAAGTCAGAAAGGATTGAAAATTGATGGCCTCCTTTCAAATGGTGCATACTGAACGCACAAAAATTCTGGAGTTGAAATAAGTTTAAAAAATGAAATGCCTTTGTAACAGGCGAGTTTTCGTCTAAAACCCTCATACTTCGAAAGAGATTGTCCATTTTGGACACGAAGTGCATCCAGGTTTTTCCGTAACCCTCTCCACTTTTTCGCACATGTTATGTGGGTGAAATGATGATACCATGCCAACTTTCAACCTTTTCACAATACATTTCTACTACTTATCAATTGCAGCGTCATTTAGCTCAAAAAAATCAGTAAATGCATGAAAAATAGCAAATGAAGTCAGAAAGGGTTGAAAATTGATGAACTCCCTTCGAATGGTGCATACTGAACCTAGAACAAGTCTGGAGTTGAAATAAGTTAAAAAATGAAATGCCTTTATAATAGGCTAGTTTTCGTGTGAAACCTCGATACTTCGAAAGAGATTATCCATTTTGCACACGAAGTGCATCCAATCTTTGCCGTAACCCTCTCAACTTTTTTAGCACATGGTATGTGGGTCAAATGATGATACCATGCCAACTTTCAACCTTTTCAGAGTTCATTTGTAGTTCTTATCAATTTCAGGGTCATTTAGCTCAAAAAATCGGTAAATGCATGAAAAAAATACTAAATGTAGTCAGAAATGCTTGAAAATTGATGGCATCCCTTCGAATGGTGCATATTGAACGCACAAAAAGCCTGGAGTTGAAATAATTTTAAAAAAATGAAATGCCTTTGTAACCGGCCAGTTTTCGTCTGAACCCTGATACTTCGAAAGAGATTGTCCATTTAGGACATGAAGTGCATTCAATTTTTGCCGTAACCCTCTCAACTTTTTAGCACATGCTACGTGGGTGAAATGATGATACCATGCCAACTTTCAAAGTTTTCAGAGTTCATTCGTAGTGTTATCAATTTCAGGGTCATTTAGCTCAAAAATATCAGTAAATGCATGAAAAATAGCAAATGAAGTCAGAAAGAGTTGAAAATTGATGGCCTCCTTTCGAATGGTGCATACTGAACGCACAAAAAGTCTGGAGTTGAAATAAGTCAAAAAAATGAAATGCCTTTCTAACAGGCGAGTTTTCGTCTGAAACCCCAATACTTCGAAAGAGATTGTCCATTTTGCACATGAAATGAATCCTGTTTTTGCCGTAACCCTCTCAACTTTATAGCACATGCTATGTGGGTGAAATGATGATAGCATGCCAACTTTCAAACTTTTCAAAATACATTTCTAGTACTTATCAATTTCAGGGTCATGTAGCTCAAAAAAATCAGTAAATGCATGAAAAATAGCAAATGAAGGTAGAAAGGGTTGAAAATTGATGGCCTCCCTTCGAATGGTGCATAATGAATGCAGAACAAGTCTGGAGTTGAAATAAGTTTTAAAAAATGAAATGTCTTTGTAAAAGGCGAGTTTTCGTCTGTAACCCTAATACTTCAAAAGAGAATGTCCATTTTGGACACGAAGCGCATCCAGTTTTTGCCGTAACCCTCTCAACTTCTTTGCACATGCTATGTGGGTGAAATGATGATACCATGCAAACTTTCAACATTTTCAGGGTTCATTTGTAGTGCTTATCAATTTTAGGGTCCTTTAGCTCAAAAAAATCAGTAAATGCATGAAAAAATAGAAAATGAAGTCAGAAAGGGGTGAAAATTGATGGCCTCCCTTCGAATGGTGCATATTAAACGCACAAAAAGTCTGGAGGTAATATAAGTTAAAAAATGAAATGCCTTTGTAATAGGCGAGTCTTCGTGTGAAACCTTGATACTTCAAAAGAGATTATCCAATTTTTGTCGTAACCCTCACAACTTTTTAGCACATGCTATGTGGGTGAAATGACGATACCATCCCAACTTTCAACCTTTTCAGAGTTCATTTGTACAGCTTATCAATTTCAAGGTCATTTAGCTCAACAAAATCAGTAAATGCATGAAAAATAGCAAATGAAGTCAGAAAGGGTTGAAAATTGATAGCCTCCCTTCGAATGGTGCATACTGAATGCAGAACAAGTCTGGAGTTGAAATAAGTTTTAAAAAATGAAATGCCTTTGTAAAAGTTGAGTTTTCGTCTGAAACCCTAATACTTCAAAAGAGATTGTCCATTTTGGACACGAAGTGCATCCAGTTTTGGCCGTAACCCTCTAAACTTCTTAGCACATGATATGTGGGCGAAATGATGATACCATGCCAACTTTCAACCTTTTTAGTGTTCATTTGTAGTGCTTATCAATTTCAGGGTCATTTAGCAAAAAAAAATTCAGTAAATGCATGAAAAATAGCAAATGAGGTCATAAGGGGTTGAAAATTGATGCCCTCCTTCGAATGGCGGATACTGAACACACAATAAGTCTGGAGTGGAAATAAGTTCAAAAAATTAAATGCCTTTGTAAGAGGCGAGTTTTCGTCTGAAACGCTCATATATTGAAAGAGATTGTCCATTTTGGGCACGAAGCGCATGTAGTTTTTTCTGTAACCCTCTCAACTTCTTCGCACATTCTATGTGGGTGAAATGATCATACCATGCCAACTTTCAACCTTTTCATAGTTCATTTGTAGAGCTTATCAATTTCAGGGTTATTTAGCTCAAAAAATTAGTAAATGCATGAAAAATAGCAAATGAAGTCAGAAAGGATTGAAAATTGATGGCCTCATTTCGAATGGTGCATACTGAACGCACAAAAAGTCTGGAGTTGAAATAAGTTAGAAAAAAAGAAATGCCTTTGTAACAGGCGAGTGTTCGTCTGAAACCCTCATACTTCGAAAGAGATTGTCCATTTTGGACACGAAGTGCATCCAGTTTTTTCCGTAACCCTCTCAACTTGTTAGCACATGCTATGTGGGTGAAATGATGATACCATGCCAACTTTCAAACTTTTCAAAGTTCATTTGTAGAGCTTATAATTTCAGGGTCATTTAGCTAAAAAAAATCAGTAAATGCATGAAAAATAGGAATTGAAGTCAGAACGGGTTTAAAATTGATGGCCTCCCTTCGAATGGTGCATACTGAACGCACAAAAATTCTTGACTAGAGATAAGTTAAAAAATGAGATGCCTTTGTAACAGGCGTGTTTTCGTTTGCAACCCTGATACTTTGAAAGAGATTGTCCATTTTGTATACAAACTGCATCCAGTTTTTTCCGTAACCCTCTCAACTTTATTAGCACATGCTATGTGGGTGAAATGACGATACCATGCCAACTTTCAACCTTTTTAGAGTTCATTTGGAGTTCTTATCAATTTGAGATTAATTTAGCTCAAAAAACAATAAATGCATGAAAAAATAGCAAATAAAGTCACAAAGGGTTGAAAATTGATGGCCTCCCTTCGAATGGTGCATATTGAGCGCACAAAAATTCTGGAGTTGATATAAGTTAAAAAATGAAATGCCTTTGTAATAGGCGAGCTTTCGTCTGAAACATCAATACTTCGAAAGAGATTGTCCATTTTGCACACAAGTGCATCCAATTTTTTCCATAACCCTGTCAACTTTTTAGCACATGCTATGTGGGTGAAATGATGATACCATCCCAAATTTCAACCTTTTCAGAGTTCATTTGTAGTGCTTATTTATTTCAGGGTCATTTAGCTCAAAAAAAATCAGTAAATGCATGAAAAATAGCAAATGAAGTGAGAAAGGGTTGAAAATTGATGGCCTCCCTTCGAATGGTGCATACCGAATGCACAACAAGTCTGGAGTTGAAATAAGTTAAAAAATGAAATGTCGTTGTAATAGGCGAGTTTTCGTCTGAACCCTTGATACTTCGAAAGAGATTGTCCATTTTGTACACGAAGTGCATCCAGTTTTTTGCCGTAACCCTCTCAACTTTTTTAGCAAATGATATGTGGGTGAAATGATGATACCTTGCCAACTTTCAAACTTTTCAGAGTTCATTTGTGGAGCTTATCAATTTCAGGGTCATTTAGCTCAAAAAATTAGTAAATGCATGAAAAATAGCAAATGAAGTCAGAAAGTGTTGAAAATTGATGGCCTCCCTTCGAATGGTGCATACTGAACGCACAAAAATTCTGGAGTTGAAGTAAGTTAAAAAAATGAAATGTCTTTGTAGCAGGCGAGTTTTCGTCTGAAACCCTCATACTTCGAAAGAGATTGTCCATTTTGGACACGAAGTGCATCCAGTTTTTTCCGTAACCCTCTCAACTTATTAGCACATGCTATGTGGGTGAAATGATTATACCATGCCAGCTTTCAACATTTTCAGAGTTCATTTGTAGTGCTTATCAATTTCAGGGTCATTTAGCTCAAAAAATTAGTAAATGCATGAAAAATAGCAAATGAAGTCAGAATGTCTTTAAAATTAATGGCCTCCCTTCGAAAGGTGCATACTGAACACACAAAAAGTCTGGAGTTGGGATAAGTTAAAAAAAATGCCATTGTAACAGGCGAGTTTCCGTCTGCAACCCTCATACTTTGGAAGAGATTGTCCATTTTGTACACAAACTGCATCCAGTTTTTGCCGTAACCCTCTCCACTTTTTTAGCAAATGGTATGTGGGTGAAATGATAATACCTTGCCAACTTTCAACCTTTTCAGAGTTCATTTGTAGAGCTTATCAATTTCACGGTCATTTCGCTCAAAAAAATTAGTAAATGCATGAAAAATAGCAAATGAAGTCAGAAATTGTTGAAAATTGATGGCCTCCCTTCGTATGGTGCATACTGAAGGCACAAAAATTCTGGAGTTGAAATAAGTTAAAAAAATGAAATGCCTTTGTAACAGGCGAGTTTTCGTCTGAAACCCTCATACTTCGAAAGAGATTGTCCATTTTTGACACGAAGTGCATCTAGTTTTTTCCGTAACCCTCTCAACTTCTTAGCACATGCTATATGGGTGAAATGATTATACCATGCCAACTTTCAACATTTTCAGAATTCATTTGTAGTACTTATCAATTTCAGGGTCATTTAGCTCAGAAAATCGGTAAATGCATGAAAAATAGCAATTGAAGTAAGAAAGGGTTTAAAATTGATGGGCTCCCTTCGAATGGTGCATACTGAACGCACCAAAAGTCTGGAGTTGAGATAAGTTAAAAAAATGAAATGCCTTTGTAACAGGCGAGTTTCCGTCTGCAACCCTCATACTTTGAAAGAGATTGTCCATTTTGTACACAAACTTCATCCAATTTTGCCGTAACCCTCTCCACTTTTTTAACAAATGGTATGCGGGTGAAATGATGATACCTTGCCAACTTTCAACCTTTTCAGAATTCATTGGTAGAGCTTATCAATTTCAGGGTCATTTAGCTCAAAAAAATCTGTAAATGCATGAAAAATAGCAAATGAGGTCAGAAAGGGTTGAAAATTGATGCCCTCCTTCAAATGGTGCATACTGAATGCACAACAAGTCTGGAGTGGAAATAACTTGAAAAATAAAATGCCTCTGTAATAGGCGAGTTTTCGTCTCAAACCCTCATACTTCGAAAGAGATTGTCTATTTTGGACACGAAGTGCATCCAGTTTTTTCCGTAACCCTCTCAACTTCTTAGCACATGCTATGTGGGTGAAATGATGATACCATGCCAACTTTCAACCTTTTCAGAGCTCATTTGTAGAGCTTATCAATTTCAGGGTCATTTAGCTCAAAAAAAATCAGTAAGTGCATGAAAAATAGCAAAAGAAGTCAGAAAGGGTTAAAAATTTATGGCCTTCCTTTTAATAGTGGATACTGAACGCACAAAAAGCCTGGAGTTGTAATAAGTTTAAAAAATGAAATGCCTTTGTAACAGGCGAGTTTTCGTCTAAAACCCTCATACTTCGAAAGAGATTGTCCATTTTGGACAGGAAGTGCATCCAGTTTTTTTCGTAACCCTCTCAACTTCTTAGCACATGCTATGTGGGTGAAATGATGATACCATGCCAACTTTCAACCTTCTCAGAGCTCATTTGTACAGCTTATCAATTGCAGGGTCATTTAGCTCAAAAAAATCAGTAAATGCATGAAAAATAGCAAATGAAGTCAGAAAGGGTTGAAAATTGATAGCCTCCCTTCGAATGGTGCATACCGAATGCACAACAATTCTGGAGTTGAAATAAGTTAAAAAATGAAATGTCTTTGTAATAGGCGAGTTTTCGTCTGAAACCCTGATACTTCGAAAGAGATTGTCCATTTTGTACACGAAGTGCGTCCAGTTTTTTGCCGTAACCCTCTCAACTTTTTTAGCAAATGGTATGTGGGTGAAATGATGATAGCTTACCAACTTTCAACCTTTTCACAGTTCATTTGTAGAAGTTATCAATTTCAGGGTCATTTAGCTCAAAAAAATTAGTAAATGGATGAAAAATAGCAAATGAAGTCAGAAAGTGTTGAAAATTAATGGCCTCCCTTCGAATGGTGCATACTGAACGCACAAAAATTCTGGAGTTGAAATAAGTTAAAAAAATGAAATGCCTTTGTAACAGGTGAGTTTTCGTCTGAAACCCTCATACTTCGAAAGAGATTGTCCATTTTGGACACGAAGTGCATCCAGTTTTTGCCGTAACCCTCTCAACTTCTTTGCACATGCTATGTGGGTGAAATGATGATACCATGCAAACTTTCAACGTTTTCAGAGTTCATTTGTAGAGCTTATCAATTTCAGGGTCATTTAGCTCAAAAAAATTAGTAAATGCATGAAAAATAGCAAATGAAGTCAGAAAGTGTTGAAAATTGATGGCCTCCCTTCGAATGGTGCATACTGAACGCACAAAAATTCTGGAGTTGAAATAAGTTAAAAAAAATGAAATGCCTTTGTAACAGGTGAGTTTTCGTGTGAAACCCTCATACTCCGAAAGAGATTGTCCATTTTGGACACGAAGTGCATCCAGTTTTTGCCGTAACCCTCTCAACTTCTTTGCACATGCTATGTCGGTGAAATGATGATACCTTGCAAACTTTCAACGTTTTCAGAGTTCATTTGTAGAGCTTATCAATTTCAGGGTCATTTAGCTCAAAAAAATTAGTAAATGCATGAAAAATAGCAAATGAAGTCAGAAAGTGTTGAAAATTGATGGCCTCCCTTCGAATGGTGCATACTGAATGCAGAACAAGTCTAGAGTTGAAATAAGTTTAAAAAAATGAAATGCCTTTGTCAAAGTTGAGTTTTCGTCTGAAACCCTAATACTTCAAAAGAGATTGTCCATTTTGGACACGAAGTGCATCCAGTTTTTGCCGTAACCCTCTCAACTTCTTAGCACATGCTACGTGGGTGAAATGATTATACCATGCCCACTTTCAACATTTTCAGAGTTCATTTGTAGTGCTTATCAATTTCAGGGTCATTTAGCTCAAAAAATCAGAAAATGCATGAAAAATAGCAAATGAAGTCAGAAAGTCTTTAAATTTAATGGCCTCCCTTTCGAATGGTGCATACTGAACACACAAAAAGTCTAGAGTGGGGATAAGTTAAAAAAATGCCTTTGTAAGAGGCGAGTTTCCGTCTGCAACCCTCATACTTTGAAAGAGATTGTCCATTTTGTACACAAACTGTATCCAGTTTTTGCCGTAACCCTCTCCACTTTTTTTGCAAATGGTATGTGGGTGAAATGATGATACCATGCCAACTTTTAACCTTTTCAGAGTTCATTTGTAGAGCTTATCAATTTCAGGGTCATTTAGCTCAAAACAAATCAATAAATGCATGAAAAATAGTAAATGAAGTCAGAAAGGGTTGAAAATTGATGACCTCCCTTCGAATGGTGCATACTGAATGCACAAAAAGTCTGGAGTAGAAATAAGTTAAAAAACTGAAATGCCTTTGTAACAGGCGAGTTTTCGTTTGAAACCCTGATACTTCGAAAGAGATTGTCCATTTTGTACATGAAGTGCATCTAGTTTTTGCAATAACCCTCTCAAATATTTAGCACATGCTATGTGGGTGAAATGATGATACCATGCCAACTTTCAACCTTTTTAGAGTTTATTTGTAGTGCTTATCTATTTCAAGGCCATTTAGTTCAAAAATATCAATAAATGCATGAAAAATAGCAAATGAAGTCACAAAGGGTTAAAAATTGATGGCCTCCCTTCGAATGGTGCATACTGAACGCACAACAAGTCTGGAGTTGAATTAAGTTAAAAAATGAAATGCCTTTGTAACGGGCTAGTTTTCGTCTGAACCCCTGATACTTCGAAAGAGATTGTCCATTTTGTACAAGAAGTGCATCCAGTTTTTGCCGTAACCCTCTCAACTCTTTTTGCTCATGGTATGTGGGTTAAATGATGATACCATGCCAACTTTAAACCTTTTGAGAGTTCATTTGTAGCACTTCTCAATTTCAGGGTCATTTAGCTAAAAAAAATAAGTAAATGCATGAAAAAATAGCAAATGAAGTCAGAAAGGATTGAAAATTGATGGCCTCCCATCGATTGGTGCATACTGAACGGATAAAAAGTCTGGAGTTGATATAAGTTAAAAAAATGAAATGCCTTTGTAATAGGCGAGTTTTCGTCTGAAACATCAATACTTCGAAAGAGATTGTCCATTTTGCACACGAAGTGCATCCAATTTTTGCCGTAACCCTCTCAACTTTTTAGCACATGCTATGTGGGTGAAATGATGAAACCATCCCAACTTTCAACCTTTTCAGAGTTCATTTGTAGTGCTTATTTATTTCAGGGTCATTTAGCTAAAAAAAACAGTAAATGCATGAAAAATAGCAAATGAAGTCTGAAAGGGTTAAAAATTGATGGCCTCCCTTCGAATGGTGCATACTGAATGCATTACAAGTCTGGAGTTGAAATAAGTTAGAAAATGAAATTTCTTTGTAACAGGCGAGTTTTCGTTTGAAACCCTGATACTTTGAAAGAGATTGTCCATTTTGTACACGAAGTGCATCCAGTTTTTTGCCGTAACCCTCTCAACTTTTTTAGCAAATGGTATGTGGGTGAAATGACGATACCATTCGAACTTTCTATCTTTTCAGAGTTCATTTGTAGAGGTTATCAATTTCAGGATCATTTAGCTCAAGAAAATCAGTAAATGCATGAAAAATAGCAAATGAAGTCAGAAAGGGTTGAAAATTGATGGCCTCCCTTCGAATGCTGCATACTGAATGCACAAAAAGTCTGGAGTTGAAATAAGTTAAAAAATGAAATGCCTTTGTAACAGGCAAGTTTTCGTGTGAAACCCTGATACTTCGAAAGAAATTGTCCATTTTGTACAGGAAGTGAATCCAGTTTTCGCCATAACCCTCTCATCTTTTCTAGCAAATGGTATGTGGGTGAAATAATGATACCATGCCAACTTTCAACCTTTTCAGAGTTCATTTGTAGAGCTTATCAATTTCAGGGTCATTTAGCTCAAAAAACTCAGTAAATGCATGAAAAATAGCAAATGAAGTCAGAAAGGGTTGAAAATTGATGACCACCCTTCAAATGGTGCATATTGAATGCACAAAAAGTCTGGAGTTGAAATAAGTTAATAAATGAAATGCCTTTGTAAAAGACGAGTTTTCGTGTGAAACCCTGATATTTCGAAAGATATTGTCCATTTTGTACATGAAGTGCAACCAGTTTTTGCCATAACCCTCTCAACTTTTTTAGCACATGCTATGTGGGTCCAATGATGATACCATACCAACTTTCAACCTTTTCAGAGTTCATTTGTAGAGCTTCTCAATTTCAGGGTCATTTAGCTTAAAAAATCAGTAAATGCATGAAAAATAGCAAATGAAGTCAGAAATGGTTGTAAATTGATGGCCTCCCTTCAAATGGTCCATACTGAATGCACAAACTGTCTAGAGTTGAAATAAGTTAAAAAATGAAATGCCTTTGTAACAGGTGAGTTTTCGTGTGAAACCCTGATACCTCGAAAGAGATTGTCCATTTTGTACATGAAGTGCATCCAGTTTTTGCCATAACCCTCTCAACTTTTTTAGCACATCCTATGTGGGTGAAATGATGATACCATGCCAACTTTCAACCTTTTCAGAGTTCATTTGTAGAGCTTATCAATTTCAGGGTCATTTAGCTCAAAAAAATCAGTAAATGCATGAAAAATAGCAAATGAAGTCAGAAAGGGTTGAAAAATGATGGCCTCCCTTGGAATTGTGAAAACCGACCGCACAAAAAGTCTGGAGTTCAAATAAGTTAAAAAATGAAATGCCTTTGTAACAGGCGAGTTTTCGTCCGAAACGTGGATACTTCGAATGAGATTGTCCATTTTCTACACGAAGTACATCCAGTTTTTGCCATAACCCTCTCAACTTTTTTAGCACATGCTATGTGGGTGAAATGATTATACCAAGCCAACTTTCAACATTTTTAGAGTTCATTTGTAGTGCTTACCAATTACAGAGTCATTTAGCTCAAAAAATCAGTAAATGCATGAAAAATAGCAAATGAAGTTAGAAAGTCTTTAAAATTAATGGCCTCCCTTTCGAATGGTGCATATTGAACACACAAAAAGTCTGGAGTTAGGATAAGTTAAAAATAATGCCTTTGTAACAGGCCAGTTTCCGTCTGCAACCCTCATACTTTGAAAGAGATTGTCCATTTTGTACACAAACTGTATCCAGTTTTTGCCGTAACCCTCTCCACTTTTTTAGCAAATGGTATGTGGGTGAAATGATGATAGCGTGCCAACTTTTAACCTTTTCAGAGTTCATTTGTAGAGCTTATCAATATCAGGGTCATTTAGCTCAAAAAAATCAATAAATGCATGAAAAATAGCAAATGAAGTCAGAAAGGGTTGAAAATTGAATGACCTCCCTTCGAATGGTGCATACTGAATGCACAAAAAGTTTGGAGTTGAAATAAGTTAAAAAACTTAAATGGCTTTTGTAACACGCGAGTTTTCGTGTGAAACCCTGATACTACGAAAGAGATTGTCCATTTTGTATATGAAGTGCATCCAGTTTTTGCCATAACCCTCTCAACTTTTTTAGCACATCCTATGTGAGTGAAATGATGATACCATGCCAACTTTCAACCTTTTCAGAGTTCATTTGTAGAGCTTATCAATTTCAGGGTCATTTAGCTCAAAAAAATCAGTAAATGCATGAAAAATAGCAAATGAAGTCAGAAAGGGTTGAAAAATGATGGCCTCCCTTGGAATTGTGAAAACAGACCGCACAAAAAGTCTGGAGTTCAAATAAGTTAAAAAAATGAAATGCCTTTGTAACAGGCGAGTTTTCGTCCGAAACGTGGATACTTCGAATGAGATTGTCCATTTTCTACATGAAGTACATCCAGTTTTTGCCATAACCCTCTCAACTTTCTTGGAACATGCTATGTGGGTGAAATGATTATACCATGCCAACTTTCAACATTTTCAGAGTTCATTTGTAGTGCTTACCAATTTCAGAGTCATTTAGCTCAAAAAATCAGTAAATGCATGAAAAATAGCAAATGAAGTCAGAAAGTCTTTAAAATTAATGGCCTCCCTTTCGAATGGTGCATACTGAACACACAAAAAGTCTGGAGTTGGGATAAGTTAAAAAAAATGCCTTTGTAACAGGCCAGTTTCCGTCTGCAACCCTCATACCTTGAAAGAGATTGTCCATTTTGTACACAAACTATATCCAGTTTTTGCCGTAACCCTCTCCACTTTTTTAGCAAATGGTATGTGGGTGAAATGGTGATACCGTGCCAACTTTTAACCTTTTCAGAGTTCATTTGTAGAGCTTATCAATATCAGGGTCATTTAGCTCAAAAAAATCAATAAATGCATGAAAAATAGCAAATGAAGTCAGAAAGGGTTGAAAATAGATGACCTCCCTTCAAATGGTGCATACTGAATTCACAAAAAGTTTGGAGTTGAAATAAGTTAAAAAACTTAAATGCCTTTGTAACACGCGAGTTTTCGTGTGAAACCCTGATACTACGAAAGAGATTGTCCATTTTGTATATGAAGTGCATCCAGTTTTTGCCATAACCCTCTCAACTTTTTTAGCACATCCTATGTGGGTGAAATGATGATACCATGCCAACTTTCAACCTTTTTAGAGTTCATTTGTAGAGCAAATCAATTTCAGGGTCATTTAGCTCAAAAAAAATCAGTAAATGCATGAAAAATAGCAAATGAAGTCAGAAAGGGTTGAAAAATGATGGCCTCCATTGGAATTGTGAAAACCGACCGCACAAAAAGTCTGGAGTTGAAATAAGTTAAAAAAATGAAATGCCTTTGTAACAGGCGAGTTTTCGTCCGAAACGTGGATACTTCGAATGAGATTGTCCATTTTCTACACGAAGTACATCCAGTTTTTGCCATAACCCTCTCAACTTTTTTAGCACATGCTATGTGGGTGAAATGATTATACCATGCCAACTTTCAACATTTTCAGAGTTCATTTGTAGTGCTTACCAATTTCAGAGTCATTTAGCTCAAAAAATCAGTAAATGCATGAAAAATAGCAAATGAAGTCAGAAAGTCTTTAAAATTAGTGGCCTCCCTTTCGAATGGTGCATACTGAACACACAAAAAGTCTGGAGTTGGGATAAGTTAAAAAAAATGCCTTTGTAACAGGCCAGTTTCCGTCTGCAACCCTCATACCTTGAAAGAGATTGTCCATTTTGTACACAAACTGTATCCAGTTTTTGCCGTAACCCTCTCTACTTTTTTAGCAAATGATATGTGGGTGAAATGATGATACCGTACCAACTTTTAACCTTTTCAGAGTTCATTTGTAGAGCTTATCAATATCAGTGTCATTTAGCTCAAAAAAATCAATACATGCATGAAAAATAGCAAATGAAGTCAGAAAGGGTTGAAAATTGATCACCTCCCTTCGAATGGTGCATACTGAATGCACAAAAAGTTTGGAGTTGAAATAAGTTAAAAAACATAAATGCCTTTGTAACAGGCGAGTTTTCGTTTGAAACCCTGATACTTCGAAAGAGATTGTCCATTTTGTACATGAAGTGCATCTAGTTTTTGCAATAACGCTCTCAACTTTTTAGCACATGCTATGTGGGTGAAATGATGATACCATGCCAACTTTCAACCTTTTCAGAGTTTATTTGTAGTGCTTATCTATTTCAGGGTCATTTAGCTCAAAAATATCAATAAATGCATGTAAATAGCAAATGAAGTCGCAAAGGGTGAAAAATTGATGGCCTCCCTTCGAATGGTGCAAACTGAACGCACAACAAGTCTGGAGTTGAATTAAGTTAAAAAATGAAATGCCTTTGTAACGGGCTAGTTTTCGTCCGAACCCCTGATATTTCGAAAGAGATTGTCCATTTTGTACAAGAAGTGCATCCAGTTTTTGCCGTAACCCTCTCAACTCTTTTTGCTCTTGGTATGTGGGTTAAATGATGATACCATGCCAAGTTTAAAACTTTTCAGAGTTCATTTGTAGCGCTTATCAATTTCAGGGTCATTTAGCTAAAAAAAATAAGTAAATGCATGCAAAAATAGCAAATGAAGTCAGAAAGGATTGAAAATTGATGGCCTCCCTTCGATTGGTGCATACTGAACGCACAAAAAGACTGGAGTTGATATAAGTTAAAAAAATGAAATGCCTTTGTATGCCAGTTTTCGTCTGAAACATCAATACTTCGAAAGAGATTGTCCATTTTGCGCACGAAGTGCATGCTATTTTTTCCGTAACCCTCTCAACTTTTCAACACATGCTATGTGGGTGAAATGATGATACCATCCCAACTATCAACCTTTTCAGAGATCATTTGTAGTGCTTATTTATTTCAGGGTCATTTAACTCAAAAAAACAGTCAATGCATGAAAAATAGCAAATGAAGTCTGAAAGGGTTGAAAATTGATGGCCTCCCTTCGAATGGTGCATACTGAATGCACAACAAGTCTGGAGTTGAAATAAGTTAAAAACTGAAATTTCTTTGTAACAGGCGAGTTTTCGTTTGAAACCATGATACTTCGAAAGAGATTGTCCATTTTGTACACGAAGTGCATCCAGTTTTTTGCCGTAACCCTGTCAACTTTTTTAGCAAATGGTATGTGGGTGAAATGATGATACCATGTCAACTTTCTACCTTTTTAGAGTTCATTTGTAGAGCTTATCAATTTGAGGGTCATTTAGCTCAAAAAAATCAGTAAATACATGAAAAATAGCAAATGAAGTCAGAAAGGGTTGAAAATTCATGGCCTCCCTCCGAATGGTGCATACTGAATGCACAAAAAGTCTGGACTTGAAATAAGTTAAAAAATGAAATGCCTTTGTAACAGGCGAGTTTTCGTATGAAACCCTGATACTTCGAAAGAGATTGTCCATTTTGTACATGAAGTGCATCCAGTTTTTGCCATAACCCTCTCATCTTTTCTAGCAAATGGTATGTGGGTGAAATAATGATACCATGCCAACTTTCAACCTTTTCAGAGTTCATTCGTAGACCTTATCAATTTCAGGGTCATTTAGCTCAAAAAAATCACTAAATGCATGAAAAATAGCAAATGAAGTCAGAAAGGGTTGAAAATAGATGGCCTCCCTTTGAATGGTGCATACTGAACGAACAAAAAGTCTAGAGTTGAAATAAGTTAAAAAAATGAAATGCCTTTGTAACAGGCGAGTTTTTGTCTGAAACCCTCATACTTCGAAAGAGATTGTCCATTTTGGACACGAAGTGCATCCAGCTTTTTCCGTAAACCTCTCAACTTCTTAGCACATGCTATGTGGGTGAAATGATTATACCATGCCAACTTTCAACATTTTCAGAGTTCATTTGTAGTGCTTATCAATTTCAGGGTCATTTAGCTCAAAAAATCACTAAATGCATGAAAAATAGCAAATGAAGTCAGAAAGTGTTTAAAATTAATGGCCTCCCTTCGAATGGTGCATACTGAACACACACCAAATTCTGGAGTTGGATAAGTTAAAAAAATTAAATGCCTTTGTAACAGGCGAGTTTCCATGTGCAACCCTCATACTTTGAAAGAGATTGTCCATTTTGTACACAAACTGCATCCAGTTTTTGCCGTAACCCTCTCCACTTTTTTCGCAAATGGTATGTGGGTGAAACGATGATACCATGCCAACTTTCAACCTTTTCAGAGTTCATTTGTAGAGCTTATCAAGTTCAGGGTCATTTAGCTCAAAAAAATCAGTAAATGCATGAAAAATAGCAAATGAAGTCAGAAAGGGTTGAAAATTGATGGCCTCTCTTTGAATGGTGCATACTGAATGCACAAAAAGTCTAGAGTTGAAATAAGTTAAAAAAAGAAATGCCTTTGTAACAGGCGAGTTTTCATGTGAAACCCTGATACTTCGAAAGAGATTGTCCACTTTGTACATGAAGTGCATCCAGTTTTTGCCATAACCCTCTCAACTTTTTTAGCACATGCTTTGTGGGTGAAATGATGATACCATGCCAACTTTCAACCTTTTCAGAGTTCATTTGTAGAGCTTATCAATTTCAGGGTCATTCAGCTCAAAAAAAATCAGTAAATGCATTGAAAAATAGAAAAAGAAGTCAGAAAGGGTTGACAAATGATGGCCTCCCTTGGAATGGTGAAAACCGACCGCACAAAAAGTCTGGAGTTGAAATAAGTTAAAAAAATGAAATGCCTTTGTAACAGGCGAGTTTTTGTCTGAAACGTGGATACTTCGAATGAGATTGTCCATTTTGTACACGAAGTACATCTAGTTTTTGCCACAACCCTCTCAACTTTTTTAGCACATGGTATGTGGGTGAAATGATGGTACCATGCCAACTTTCAACCTTTTTAGAGTTCATTTGTAGTGCTGATCAATTTCACGGTCATTTAGCTCAAAAAAATCGGTAAATGCATGAAAAAATACCAAATGAAGTCAGAAAGGGTTGAAAATTGATGGCATCTCTTCGAATGGTGCATATTGAACGCACAAAAAGCCTGGAGTTGAAATAAGTTAAAAAAATGAAATGCCTTTGTAACACGCGAGTTTTCGTCTGAAACCCTGATACTTCGAAAGAGATTGTCCATTTTGTACATGAAGTGCATTCAATTTTTGCCGTAACCCTCTCAACTTTTTAGCACATGCTTTGTGGGTGAAATGATGATACCATGCCAACTTTCAAACTTTTCAGAGCTCATTTGTACTGTTATCAATTTCAGGGTCATTTAGGTCAAAAGTATCAGTAAATGCATGAAAAATAGCAAATGAAGTCAGAAAGAGTTGAAAATTGATGGCCTCCTTTCGAATGGTTCATACTGAACGCACAAAAACTCTGGAGTTGAAATAAGTCAAAAAATGAAATGCCTTTGTAACAGGCGAGTTTTCGTCTGAAACCCCGATACTTCGAAAGAGATTGTCCATTTTGCACATGAAGTGAATCCTGTTTTTGCGGTAACCCTCCCAACTTTTTAGCACATGCTATGTATGTGAAATGATGATACCATGCCAACTTTCAGACTTTTCACAATACATTTCTAGTACTTATCAATTTCGGGGTCATTTAGCTCAAAAAAATCAGTAAATGCATGAAAATTAGCAAATGAAGTCAGAAAGGGTTGAAAATTGGTGTCCTCCCTTCGAATGGTGCATACTTAATGCAGAACAAGTCTTGAGTTGAAATAAGTTAAAAAAATGAAATGCCTTTGCAACAGGCGAGTTTTCGTCTGAAAACCTAATACTTCGGAAGAGATTGTCCATTTTGGACACGAAATGCATACAGTTTTTGCCGTAAATCTCTCAAATTCTTAGCACATGCTATGTGGGTGAAATGATGATACCATGCAAACTTTCAACCTTTTCAGAGTTCATTTTTAGTGCTTATCAATTTTAGGGTCATTTAGCTCAAAAAAATCAGTAAATGCATGAAAAAATAGCAAATGAAGTCAGAAAGTGTTGAAAACTGATGGCCTCTCTTCGAATGGTGCGTATTAAACGCACAAAAAGTCTGGAGTTGATAAAAGTTAAAAAAAATGAAATGCCTTTGTAATAGGCGAGTTTTCGTCTGAAACCTCGATACTTCAAAAGAGATTATCAATTTTGCACACGAAGTGCATCCAATTTTTGCTGTAACCATCTCAACTTTTTAGCACATGCTATGTGGGTGAAATGATGATACCATCCCAACTTTCAACCTTTTCACAGTTCATTTGTAGTGCTTATTTATTTCAGGGTCATTTAGCTCAAAAAAAATCAGTAAATGCATGAAAAATAGCAAATGAAGTCAGAAAGGGTTGAAAATTGATGGCCTCCCTTCGAATGGTGCATACTGAGTGCACAAAAAGTCTGGAGTTAAAATAAGTTAAAAAATGAAATGCCTTTGTAACAGGCGAGTTTTCGTGTGAAACCCTGATACTTCGAAAGAGATTGTCCATTTTGTACATGAAGTACATCCAGTTTTTGCCATAACCCTCTCAACTTTTTTAGCACATGCTATGTGGGTGAAATGATGATTCCATGCCAAATTTCAACCTTTTCAGAGTTCATTTCTAAAGCTTATCAATTTCAGGGTCATTTTGCTCAAAAAAAATCAGTAAATGCACGAAAAATAGCAAATGAAGTCAGAAAGGGTTGAGAATTGATGGCCTCCCTTCGAATGGTGAAAACCGACCGCACAAAAAGTCTGGAATTGAAATAAGTTAAAAAATGAAATGCCTTTGTAACCGGCGAGTTTTCGTTTGAAACGTGGATACTTCGAATGAGATTGTCCATTTTCTACACTACATGCATCCAGTTTTTGCCATAACCCTCTCCACTTTTTTAGCACATGGTATGTGGGTGAAATGATGGTACCATGCCAAGTTTCAAACTTTTCAGAGGTCATTTGTAGTGCTTATCAATTTCACGGTCATTTAGCTCAAAGAAATCAGTAAATGTCAGAAAGGGTTAAAAATTGATGGCATCTCTTCGAATGGTGCATATTGAACGCACAAAAAGCCTGGAGTTGAAATAAGTTTAAAAAATGAAATGCCTTTGTAACAGGCTAGTTTTCGTCTGAACCCCTGATACTTCGAAAGAGATTGTCCATTTTGTACAAGAAGTGCATCCCAACTTTCATCCTTTTCAGAGTTCATTTGTAGTGCTTATTTATTTCAGGGTCATTTAGCTAAAAAAAAACAGTAAATGCGTGAAAAATAGCAAATGATGTCTGAAAGGGTTGAAAATTGATGGCCTCCCTTCGAATGGTGCATACTGAATGCACAACAAGTCTGGAGTTGAAATAAGTTAAAAAATGAAATTTCTTTGTAACAGGCGAGTTTTCGTTTGAAACCCTGATACTTCGAAAGAGATTGTCCATTTTGTACACGAAGTGCATCCAGTTTGTTGCCGTAACCCTCTCAACTTTTTTAGCAAATGGTATGTGGGTGAAATGATGATACCATGCCAACTTTCTACCTTTTCAGAGTTCATTTGTAGAGCTTATCAATTTCAGGGTCATTTAGCTCAAAAAAACCAGTAAATGCATGAAAAATAGCAAATGAAGTCAGAAAGGGTTGAAAATTGATGGCCTCCCTTCGAATGGTGCATACTAAATGCACAAAAAGTCTAGAATTGAAATAAGTTAAAAAATGAAATGCCTTTGTAACAGGCGAGTTTTCGTGTGAAACCCTGATACTTCGAAAGAGATTGTCCATTTTGTACATGAAGTGCATCCAGTTTTTGCCATAACCCTCTCATCTTTTCTAGCAAATGGTATGTGGGAGAAATAATGATACCATGCCAACTTTCAACCTTTTCAGAGTTCATTTGTAGAACTTATCAATTTCAGGGTCATTTAGCTCAAAATACTCAGTAAATGCATGAAAAATAGCAAATGAAGTCAGAAAGGGTTGAAAATTGATGGCCTCCCTTCAAATGGTGCATATTGAATGCACAGAAAGTCTGGAGTTGAAATAAGTTAAAAAATGAAATGCCTTTGTAAAAGACGAGTTTTCGTGTGAAACCCTAATACTTCGAAAGAGATTGTCCATTTTGTACATGAAGTGCATCCAGTTTTTGCCATAACCCTCTCAACTTTTTTAGCACATGCTATCTGGGTGAAATGATGATACTATACAAACTTTCAACCTTTTCACAGTTCATTTATAGAGCTTATCAATTTCAGGGTCATTTAGCTCAAAAAAATGAGTAAATGCATGAACAATAGCAAAGGAAGTCAGAAATGGTTGTAAATTGATGGCCTCCCTTCGAATGGTGCATACTGAATGCACAAAAAGTCTGCAGTTGAAATAAGTTAAATAATGAAATGCCTTTATAACAAGCGAGTTTTCGTGTGAGACCCTGATACTTCGAAAGAGATTGTCCATTTTGTACATGAAGTGCATCCAGTTTTTGCCATAACCCTCTCATCTTTGTTAGCAAATGGTATGTGGGTGAAATGATGATACCATGCCAACTTTCAACCTTTTCAGATTTCATTTGTAGAGCTTATCAATTTCAGGGTCATTTAGCTCAAAAAAATCAGTAAATGTATCAAAAATAGCAAATGAAGTAAGAAAGGGTTGAAAATTGATGGCCTCCCTTCGAATGGTGCATACTGAATGCACAAAAAGTCTGGAGTTGAAATAAGTTAAGAAATGAAATGCCTTTGTAACAGGCGAGTTTTCGTGTGAAACCCTGATAGTTTGAAAGAGATTGTCCATTTTGTATATGAAGTGCATCAAGTTTTTGCCATAACCCTCTCAACTTTTTTAGCACATCCTATGTGGGTGAAATGATGATACCATGCCAACTTTCAACCTTTTCAGAGTTCATTTGTAGACCTTATCAATTTCAGGGTCATTTAGCTCAAAAAAATCAGTAAATGCATGAAAAATAGCAAATGAAGTCAGAAAGGGTTGAAAAATGATGGCCTCCCTTGGAATGGTGAAAACCGACCGCACAAAAAGTCTGGAGTTGAAATAAGTTAAAAAAAATGAAATGCCTTTGTAACAGGCGAGTTTTCGTCTGAAACGTGGATACTTCGAATGAGATTGTCCATTTTCTACAAGAAGTACATCCAGTTTTTGCCATAACCCTCTCAACTTTTTTAGCACATGGTATGTGGGTGAACTGATGGTACCATGCCAACTTTCAACCTTTTCAGAGTTCATTTGTAGTGCTGATCAATTTCACGGTCATTGTAGCAGGCGAGTTTTCGTCTGAAACCCTCATACTTCGAAAGAGATTGTCCATTTTGGACACGAAGTGCATCCAGTTTTTTCCGTAACCCTCTCAACTTCTTAGCACATGCTATGTGGGTGAAATGATTATACCATGCCAGCTTTCAACATTTTCAGATTTCATTTGTAGTACTTATCAATTTCAGGGTCATTTAGCTCAAAAAATAGGTAAATGCATGAAAAATAGCAATTGAAGTCAGAAAGGGTTTAAAATTGATGGGCTCCCTTCGAATGGTGCATACTGAACGCACAAAAAGTCTGGAGTTGAGATAAGTTAAAAAAATGAAATACCTTTGTAACAGGTGAGTTTCCGTCTCCAACCCTCATACTTTGAAAGAGACTGTCCATTTTGTGCATAAACTTCATCTAGTTTTTGCCGTAACCCTCCCCACTTCTTTTGCAAATGGTATGTGGGTGAAATGATGATACCTTGCCAACTTTCAACCTTTTCAGAGTTCATTTGTAGAGCTTATCAATTTCAGGGTCATTTAGCTCAAAAAAATATATAAATGCATGAAAAATAGCAAATGAGGTCAGAAAGGGTTGAGAATTGATGCCCTCCTTCAAATGGTGCATACTAAACGCACAACAAGTCTGGAGTGGAAATAAATTGAAAAAATAAAATACCTGTGTAATAGGCGAGTTTTCGTCTCAAACCCTCATACTTCGAAAGAGATTGTCCATTTTGGACACGAAGTGCATCCAGTTTTTTCCATAACCCTCTCAACTTCTTAGCACATGCTATGTGGGTGAAATGATGATACCATGCCAACTTTCAACCTTTTCAGAGCTCATTTGTAGAGCTTATCAATTTCAGGGTCATTTAGGTCAAAAAAATTAGTAAATGCATGAAAAATAGCAAATGAAGTCAGAAAGTGTTGAAAATTGATGGCCTCCCTTCGAATGGTGCATACTGAACGCACAAAAATTCTGGAGATGAAATAAGTTAAAAAAATGAAATGTCTTTGTAACAGGTGAGTTTTCGTCTGAAACCCTCATACTTTGAAAGAGATTGTCCATTTTGGACACGAAGTGCATCCAGTTTTTTCCGTAACCCTCTCAACTTCTTTGCACATGCTATGTGGGTGAAATGATTATACCATGCCAACTTTCAACATTTTCAGAGTTCATTTGTAGTGCTTATCAATTTCAGCGTCATTTAGCTCAAAAAATCAGTAAATGCTTGAAAAATAGCAAATGAAGTCAGAAAGTCTTTAAAATTAATGGCCTCCCTTTCGAATGGTGCATACTGAACACACGAAAAGTCTGGAGTTGGGATAAGTTAAAAAAAATGCCTTTGTAACAGGCGAGTTTCCGTCTGCAACCCTCATACTTTGAAAGAGATTGTCCATTTTGTACACAAACTGTATGCAGTTTTTGCCGTAACCCTCTCCACTTTTTTAGCAAATGGTATGTGGGTGAAATGATGATACCGTGCCAACTTTGAACCTTTTTAGAGTTCATCTGTAGAGCTTATCAATTTCAGGGTCATTTAGCTCAAAAAAATCAATAAATGCTTGAAAAATAGCAAATGAAGTCAGAAAGGGTGGAAAATTGATGACCTCCCTTCGAATGGTGCATACTGAATGCACAAAAAGTCTGGAGTTGAAATAAGTTAAAAAACTGAAATGCCTTTGTAACAGGCGAGTTTTTGTTTGAAACCCTGATACTTCAAAAGAGATTGTCCATTTTGTACATGAAGTGTATCTAGTTTTTGCAATAACCCTCTCAAATTTTTAGCACATGCTATGTGGGTGAAATGATGATACCATGCCAACTTTCAACCTTTTCAGAGTTTATTTGTAGTGCTTATCTATTTTAGGGTCATTTAGCTCAAAAATATCAATAAATGCATGAAAAATAGCAAATGAAGTCACAAAGGGTTAAAAATTGATGGCCTCCCTTCGAATGGTGCATACTGAACGCACAACAAGTCTGGAGTTCAATTAAGTTAAAAAATGAAATGCCTTTGTAACGGGCTAGTTTTCGTCTGAACCCCTGATAGTTCGAAAGAGATCGTCCATTTTGTACAAGAAGTGCATCCAGTTTTTGCTGTAACCCTCTCAACTCTTTTTGCTCATGGTATGTGGGTTAAATGATGATACCATGCCAACTTTAAACCTTTTCAGAGTTCATTTGTAGCGCTTATCAATTTCAGGGTCATTTAGCTAAAAAAAATAAGTAAATGCATGAAAAAATAGCAAATGAAGTCAGAAAGGATTGAAAATTGATGGCCTCCCTTCGATTGGTGCATACTGAACGCACAAAAATTCTAGAGTTAATATAAGTTAAAAAAATGAAATTCCTTTGTAATAGGCGAATTTTCGTCTGAAACATCGATACTTCGAAAGAGATTGTCCATTTTGGACACGAAGTGCATCCAATTTTTGCCGTAACCCTCTCAACTTTTTAGCACATGCTATGTGGGTGAAATGATGATACCATCCCAACTATCAACCTTTTCAGAGTTCATTTGTAGTTCTTATTTATTTCAGGGTCATTTAGCTCAAAAAAAACAGTAAATGCATGAAAAATAGCAAATGAAGTCTGAAAGGGTTGAAAATTGATGGCCTCCCTTCGAATGGTGCATACTGAATGCACAACAAGTCTGGAGTTGAAATAAGTTAAAAAATGAAATTTCTTTGTAACAGGCGAGTTTTCGTTTGAAACCGTGATACTTCGAAAGAGATTGTCCATTTTGTACACGAAGTGCATTCAGTTTTTTGCCGTAACCCTCTCAAATTTTTTAGCAAATTGTATGTGGGTGAAATGATGATACCATGACAACTTTCTACCTTTTCAGAGTTCATTTGTAGAGCTTATCAATTTCAGGGTCATTTAGATATAAAAATCAGTAAATGCATGAAAAATAGCAAATGAAGTCAGAAAGGGTTGAAAATTGATGGCCTCCCTTCGAATGGTGCATACCGAATGCACAACAAGTATGGAGATGAAATAAGTTAAAAAATGAAATGTCTTTGTAATAGGCGAGTTTTCGTCTGAAACCCTAATACTTCGAAACAGATTGTCCATTTTGTACACGAAGTGCATCCAGTTTTTTCCCGTAACCCTCTCAACTTTTTTAGCAAATGGTATGTGAGTGAAATGATGATAGCGTACCAACTTTCAACCTTTTCACAGTTCATTTGTAGAGCTTATCAATTTCAGGGTCATTTAGCTCGAAAAAATTAGTAAATGCATGAAAAATAGCAAATGAAGTCAGAAAATGTTGAAAATTGATGGCCTCCCTTCGAATGGTGCATACTGAACGCACAAAAATTCTGGAGTTGAAATAAGTTAAAAAATGAACTGCCTTTGTAACAGGTGAGTTTTCGTCTGAAACCCTCATACTTCGAAAGAGATTGTCCATTTTGGACACGAAGTGCATCCAGTTTTTTACGTAACCCTCTCAACTTCTTAGCACATGCTATGTGGGTGAAATGATTATACCATGCCAACTTTCAACATTTTCAGAGTTCATTTGTAGTGCTTATCAATTTCAGGGTCATTTAGCTCAAAAAATCAGTAAATGCATGAAAAATAGCAAATGAAGTCAGAAATTCTTTAAAATTAACGGCCTCCCTTTCGAATGGTGCATACTGAACACACTAAAAGTCTAGAGTTGGGATAAGTTAAAAAAATGCCTTTGTAACAGGCGAGTTTCCGTCTGCAACCCTCATACTTTGAAAGAGATTGTCCATTTGGTACACAAACTGTATGCAGTTTTTGCCGTAACCCTCTCCACTTCTTTAGCAAATGGTATGTGGGTGAAATGATGATACCGTGCCAACTTTTAACCTTTTTAGAGTTCATTTGTAGAGCTTATCAATTTTAGGGTCATTTAGCTCAAAATAATCAATAAATGCATGAAAAATAGCAAATGAAGTCAGAAAGGGTTGAAAATTGATGACCTCCCTTCGAATGGTGCATACTGAATGCACAAAAAGTCTGGAGTTGAAATAAGTTAAAAAACTGAAATGCCTTCGTAACAGGCGAGTTTTCGTTTGAAACCCTGATACTTCAAAAGAGATTGTCCATTTTGTACATGAAGTGCATCTAGTTTTTGCAATAACCCTCTCAAATTTTTAGCACATGCTATGTGGGTGAAATGATGATACCATGCCAACTTTCAACCTTTTTAGAGTTTATTTTTAGTGCTTATGTATTTCAGGGTCATTTAGCTCAAAAATATCAATAAATGCATGAAAAATAGCAAATGAAGTCACAAAGGGTTAAAAATTGATGGCCTCCCTTCGAATGGTGCATAATGAACGCACAACAAGTCTGGAGTTCAATTAAGTTAAAAAATGAAATGCCTTTGTAACGGGCTAGTTTTCGTCTGAACCCCTGATACTTTGAAAGAGATTGTCCAGTTTGTACAAGAAGTGCATCCAGTTTTTGTCGTAACCCTCTCAACTCTTTTTGCTCATGGTATGTGGGTTAAATGATGATACCATGCCAACTTTAAACCTTTTCAGAGTTCATTTGTAGCGCTTATCAATTTCAGGGTCATTTAGCTAAAAAAATAAGTAAATGCATGAAAAAATAGCAAATGAAGTCAGAAAGGATTGAAAATTCATGGCCTCCCTTTGATTGGTGCATACTGAACGCACAAAAATTCTGGAGTTGATATAAGTTAAAAAAATGAAATGCCTTTGTAATAGGCGAGTTTTCGTCTGAAACATCAATACTTCGAAAGAGATTGTCCATTTTGCACACGAAGTGGATCCAATTTTTGCCGTAACCCTCTCAACTTTTTAGCACATGCTATGTGGGTGAAATGATGATACCATCCCGACTTTCAACCTTTTCAGAGTTCATTTGTAGTGCTTATTTATTTCAGGGTCATTTAGCTCAAAAAAAACAGTAAATGCATGAAAAATAGCAAATGAAGTCTGAAAGGGTTGAAAATTGATGGCCTCCCTTCGAATGGTGCATACTGAATGCACAAAATGTCTGGACTTGAAATAAGTTAAAAAATGAAATGCCTTTGTAACAGGCGAGTTTTCGTCTGAACCCCTGATACTTCGAAAGAGATTGTCCATTTTGTACAAGAAGTGCATCCAGTTTTTGCCGTAACCCTCTCAACTCTTTTTGCTCATGGTATGTGGGTTAAATGATGATACCATGCCAACTTTAAACCTTTTCAGAGTTCATTTGTAGCGCTTATCAATTTCAGGGTCATTTAGCTAAAAAAATAAGTAAATGCATGAAAAAATAGCAAATGAAGTCAAAAAGGATTGAAAATTGATGGCCTCCCTTCGATTGGTGCATACTGAACGCACAAACAGTCTAGAGTTGATATAAGTTAAAAAAATGAAATGCCTATAGGCGAGTTTTCGTCTGAAACATCAATACTTCGAAAGAGATTGTCCATTTTGCACACGAAGTGGATCCAATTTTTGCCGTAACCCTCTCAGCTTTTTAGCACATGCTATGTGGGTGAAATGATGATACCATCCCAACTTTCAACCTTTTCAGAGTTCATTTGTAGTGCTTATTTATTTCAGGGTCATTTAGCTCAAAAAAAACAGTAAATGCATGAAAAATAGCAAATGAAGTCTGAAAGGGTTGAAAATTGATGGCCTCCCTTCGAATGGTGCATACTGAATGCACAACAAGTCTGGAGTTGAAATAAGTTAAAAAATGAAATTTCTTTGTAACAGGCGAGTATTCGTTTGAAACCCTGATACTTCGAAAGAGATTGTCCATTTTGTACACGAAGTGCATCCAGTTTTTCGCCGTAACCCTCTCAACTTTTTTAGCAAATGGTATGTGGGTGAAATGATGATACCATGCCAACTTTCTACCTTTTTAGAGTTCATTTGTAGAGCTTATCAATTTCAGGGTCACTTAGCTCAAAAAAGACAGTAATGCATGAAAAATAGCAAATGAAGTCTGAAAGGGTTGAAAATTGATGGCCTCCCTTCGAATGGTACATACTAAATGCACAACAAGTCTGGAGTTGAAATAAGTTAAAAAATGAAATTTCTTTGTAACAGGCGGGTTTTCGTTTGAAACCCTGATACTTCGAAAGAGATTGTCCATTTTGTACACGAAGTGCATCCAGTTTTTTGCCGTAACCCTCTCAACTTTTTTAGAAAATGGTATGTGGGTGAAATGATGATACCATGCCAACTTTCTACCTTTTCAGAGTTCATTTGTAGAGCTTATCAATTTCAGGGTCATTTAGCTCAAAAAAATCAGTAAATGCATGAAAAATAGCAAATGAAGTCAGAAAGGGTTGAAAATTGATGGCCTCGCTTCGAATGGTGCATACTGAATGCACAAAATGTCTGGACTTGAAATAAGTTAAAAAATGAAATGTCTTTGTAACAGGCGAGTTTTCGTGTGAAACCCTGATACTTCGAAAGAGATTGTCCATTTTGTACATGAAGTGCATCCAGTTTTTGCAATAACCCTCTCAAATTTTTAGCACATGCTATGTGGGTGAAATGATGATACCATGCCATGTTTCAACCTTTTCAGAGTTTATTTGTAGTGCTTATCTATTTCAGGGTCATTTAGCTCAAAAATATTAATAAATGCATGAAAAATAGCAAATGAAGTCACAAAGGGTTAAAAATTGATGGCCTCCCTTCGAATGGTGCATACTGAACGCACAACAAGTCTGGAGTTCAATTAAGTTAAAAAATGAAATGCCTTTGTAACGGGCTAGTTTTCTTCTGAACCCCTGATACTTCGAAAGAGATTATCCATTTTGTACAAGAAGTGCATCCAGTTTTTGCCGTAACCCTCTCAACTCTTTTTGCTCATGGTATGTGGGTTAAATGATGATACCATGCCAACTTTAAACCTTTTCAGAGTTCATTTGTAGCGCTTATCAATTTCAGGGTCATTTAGCTAAAAAAATAAGTAAATGCATGAAAAAATAGCAAATGAAGTCAGAAAGGATTGAAAATTGATGGCCTCCCTTCGATTGGTGCATACTGAACGCACAAAAAGTCTGGAGTTGATATAAGTTAAAAAAATGAAATGCCTTTGTAATAGGCGAGTTTTCGTCTGAAACATCAATACTTCGAAAGAGATTGTCCATTTTGCATACGAAGTGCATCCAATTTTTTGCCGTAACCCTCTCAACTTTCTAGCACATGCTATGTGGGTGAAATGATGATACCATCCCAACTTTCAACCTTTTCAGAGTTCATTTGTAGTGCTTATTTATTTCAGGGTCATTTAGCTCAAAAAAAAACAGTAAATGCATGAAAAATAGCAAATGAAGTCTCAAAGGGTTGAAAATTTATGGCCTCCCTTTGAATAGTGCATACTGAATGCACAACAAGTCTGGAGTTGAAATAAGTTAAAAAATGAAATTTCTTTGTAACAGGCGAGTTTTTGTTTGAAACCCTAATACTTCGAAAGAGATTGTCCATTTTGTACACGAAGTGGATCCAGTTTTTTGCCGTAACCCTCTAAACTTTTTTAGCAAATGGTATGTGGGTGAAATAATGATACCATGCCAACTTTCAACCTTTTCAGAGTTCATTTGTAGAGCTTATCAATTTCAGGGTCATTTAGCTCAAAAAAATTAGTAAATGCATGAAAAATAGCAAATGAAGTCAGAAAGGGTTGAAAATTGATGGCCTCCCTTCAAATGGTGCATATTGAATGCACAAAATGTCTGGAGTTGAAATAAGTTAAAAAATGAAATGCCTTTGTAACAGGTGAGTTTTCGTTTGAAACCCTCATACTTCGAAAGAGATTGTCCATTTTGGACACGAAGTGCATCTAGTTTTTTCCGTAACCCTCTCAACTTCTTAGCACATGCTATGTGGGTGAAATGATTATACCATGCCAACTTTCAACATTTTCAGAGTTCATTTGTAGTGCTTATCAATTTCAGGGTCATTTAGCTCAAAAAATCAGTAGATGCTTGAAAAATAGCAAATGAAGTGAGAAAGTCTTTAAAATTAATGCCCTCCCTTTCGAATGGTGCATACTGAACACACAAAAACTCTTGAGTTAGGATAAGTTAAAAAAAATGCCTTTGTTACAGGCGAGTTTCCGTCTACAACCCTCATACTTTGAAAGAGATTGTCCATTTTGTACACAAACTGTATCCAATTTTTGCCGTAACCCTCTCCACTTTTTTAGCAAATGGTATGTGGGTGAAATGATGATACTGTGCCAACTTTTAACCTTTTTAGAGTTCATTTGTAGAGCTTATCAATTTGAGGGTCATTTAGCTCAAAAAAATCAATAAATGCATGAAAAATAGCAAATGAAGTCAGAAAGGGTTGAAAATTGCTGACCTCCCTTCGAATGGTGCATACTGAATGCACAAAAAGTCTGGAGTTGAAATAAGTTAAAAAAACTGAAATGCCTTTGTAACAGGCGAGTTTTCGTTTGAAACCCTCATACTTCGAAAGAGATTGTCCATTTTGTACATGAAGTACATCTAGTTTTTGCAATAACCCTCTCAAATTTTTAGCACATGCTATGTGGGTGAAATGATGATACCATGCCAACTTTCAACCTTTTCAAAGTTTATTAGTAGTGCTTATCAATTTCAGGGTCATTTAGCTGAAAAATATCAATAAATGCATGAAAAATAGCAAATGAAGTCACCAAGGGTTAAAAATTGATGGCCTCCCTTCGAATGGTGCATACTGAATGCACAACAAGTCTGGAGCTCAATTAAGTTAAAAAATGAAATGCCTTTGTAATGGGCTAGTTTTCGTCTGAACACCTGATATTTCGAAAGAGATTATCCATTTTGTACAAGAAGTGCATCCAGTTTTTGCCGTAACCCTCTCAACTCTTTTTGCTCATGGTATGTGGGTTAAATGATGATACCATGCCAACTTTAAACCTTTTCAGAGTTCATTTGTAGCGCTTATCAATTTCAGGGTCATTTAGCTAAAAAAATAAGTAAATGCATGAAAAAATAGCAAATGAAGTCAGAAAAGATTGAAAATTGATGGCCTCCCTTCGATTGGTGCATACTGAACGCACAAAAAGTCTGGAGTTGATATAAGTTAAAAAAATGAAATGCCTTTGTAATAGGCGAGTTTTCGTCTGAAACATCAATACTTCGAAAGAGATTGTCCATTTTGCATACGAAGTGCATCCAATTTTTTGCCGTAACCCTCTCAACTTTCTAGCACATGCTATGTGGGTGAAATGATGATACCATCCCAACTTTCAACCTTTTCAGAGTTCATTTGTAGTGCTTATTTATTTCAGGGTCATTTAGCTCAAAAAAAACAGTAAATGCATGAAAAATAGCAAATGAAGTCTGAAAGGGTTGAAAATTGATGGCCTCCCTTCGAATGGTGCATACTGAATGCACAACAAGTCTGGAGTTGAAATAAGTTAAAAAATGATATTTCTTTGTAATAGGCGAGTTTTCGTTTGAAACCATGATACTTCGATAGAGATTGTCCATTTTGTACACGAAGTGCATCCAGTTTTTTGCCGTAACCCTCTCAACTTTTTTAGCAAATGGTATGTGGGTGAAATGATGATACCATGCCAACTTTCTACCTTTTCAGAGTTCATTTGTAGAGCTTATCAATTTCAGGGTCATTTAGCTCAAAAAAATCAGTAAATGCATGAAAAATAGCAATAGAAGTCAGAAAGGGTTGAAAATTGATGGCCTCCCTTCGAATGGTGCATACTGAATGCACAAAATGTCTGGACTTGAAATAAGTTAAAAAATGAAATGCCTTTGTAACAGGCGAGTTTTCGTGTGAAACCCTGATACTTCGAAAGAGATTGTCCATTTTGTACACGAAGTGCATCCAGTTTTTTTCCGTAACCCTCTCAACTTTTTTAGCAAATGGTATGTGGGTGAAATGATGATACCATGCCAACTTTCTACCTTTTCAGAGTTCATTTGTAGAGCTTATCAATTTCAGGGTCATTTGGCTCAAAAAAATCAGTAAATGCATGAAAAATAGCAAATGAAGTCAGAAAGGGTTGAAAATTGATGGCCTCCCTTCGAATGGTGCATACTGAATGCACAAGAAGTCTGGACTTGAAATAAGTTAAAAAATGAAATGCCTTTGTAACAGGCGAGTTTTCGTGTGAAACCCTGATACTTCGAAAGAGATTGTCCATTCTGTACATGAAGTGCATCCAGTTTTTGCCATAACCCTCTCATCTTTTCTAGAAAATGGTATGTGGGTGAAATAATGATACCATGCCAACTTTCAACCTTTTCAGAGTTCATTTGTAGAGCTTATCAATTTCAGGATCATTTAGCTCAAAAAACTCAATAAATGCATGAAAAATAGCAAATGAAGTCAGAAAGGGTTGAAAATTGATGGCCTCCCTTCAAATGGTGCATATTGAATGCACAAAAATTCTGGAGTTGAAATAAGTTAAAAAATGAAATGCCTTTCTAATAGGCGAGTTTTCGTGTGAAACCCTGATACTTCGAAAGAGATTGTCCATTTTGTACATGAAGTGGATCCAGTTTTTGCCATAACCCTCTCAACTTTTTTAGCACATGCTATGTGGGTGAAATGATGATACCATACCAACTTTCAACCTTTTCACAGTTCATATGTAGAGCTTATCAATTTCAGGGTCATTTAGCTCAAAAAAAAACAGTAAATGCATGAAAAATAGCAAATGAAGTCAGAAATGGTTGTAAATTGATGGCCTCCCTTCGAATGGTGCATACTGAATGCACAAAAAGTCCGGAGTTGAAATAAGTTAAAAAAATGAAATGCCTTTGTAACAGGCGAGTTTTCGTGTGAAACCCTGATACTTCGAAAGAGATTGTCCATTTTGTACATGAACTGCATCCAGTTTTGGCCATAACCCTCTCATCTTTTTTAGCAAATGGTATGTGGGTGAAATGATGATACCATGCCAACTTTCAACCTTTTCAGAGTTCATTTGTAGAGCTTATCAATTTCAGGGTCATTTAGCTCAAAAAAATTAGTAAATGCATGAAAAATAGCAAATGAAGTCAGAAAGGGTTGAAAATTGATGGCCTCCCTCCGAATGGTGCATATTGAATGCACAAAAAGTCTGGAGTAATAAGTTAAAAAATGAAATGCCTTTGTAACAGGCGAGTTTTCGTGTGAAACCCTGATACTTCGAAAGAGATTGTCCATTTTGTATATGAAGTGCATCCAGTTTTTGCCATAACCCTCTCAACTTTTTGAGCACACCCTATGTGGGTGAAATGATGATACCATGTCAACTTTCAACCTTTTCAGAGTTCATTTGTAGAGCTTATCAATTTCAGGGTCATTTAGCTCAAAAAAATCAGTAAATGCATGAAAAATAGCAAATGAAGTCAGAAAGGGTTGAAAAATGATGGCCTCCCTTGGAATGGTGAAAACCGACCGCACAAAAAGTCTGGAGTTGAAATAAGTTAAAAAAATGAAATGCCTTTGTAACAGGCGAGTTTTCGTCTGAAACATGGATACTTCGAATGAGATTGTCCATTTTCTACACGAAGGACATCCAGTTTTTGCCATAACCCTCTCAACTTTTTTAGCACATGGTATGTGCGTGAAATGATGGTACCATGCCAACTTTCGACCTTTTCAGAGTTCTTTTGTAGTGCTGATCCATTTCACGGTCATTTAGCTCAAAAATATCGGTAAATGCATGAAAAAATACCAAATGAAGTCAGAAAGGGTTGAAAATTGATGACATCTCTTCGAATGGTGCATATTGAACGCACAAAAAGCATGGAGTTGAAATAAGTTAAAAAAATGAAATGCCTTTGTTACAGGCGAGTTTTCGTCTGAAACCCTGATACTTCGAAAGAGATTGTCCATTTTGTACATGAAGTGCATTCAATTTTTGCCGTAACCCTCTCAACTTTTTAGCACATGCTTTGTGGGTGAAATGATGATACCATGCCAACTTTCACACTTTTCAGGGCTCATTTGTGTTATCAATTTCAGGGTCATTTAGCTCAAAAATATGAGTAAATGCATGAAAAATAGCAAATGAAGTCAGAAAGAGTTGAAAATTGATGGCCTCCTTTCGAATGGTGCAGACTGAACGCACAAAAAGTCTGGAGTTGAAATAAGTCAAAAAATGAAATGCCTTTGTAACAGGCGAGTTTTCGTGTGAAACCCTGATACTTCGAAAGAGATTGTCCATTTTGCACATGAAGTGAATCCTGTTTTTGCGGTAACCCTCTCAACTTCTTAGTACATGCTATGTGGGTGAAATGATGATACCATGCCAACTTTCAAACTTTTCACAATACATTTCTAGTACTTATCAATTTCGGGGTCATTTAGCTCAAAAAAATCAGTAAATGCATGAAAATTAGCAAATGAAGTCAGAAAGGGTTGAAAATTGGTGTCCTCCCTTCGAATGGTGCATACTTAATGTAGAACAAGTCTGGAGTTGAAATAAGTTAAAAAAATGAAATGCCTTTGTAACAGGCGAGTTTTCGTCTGAAACCCTAATACTACGAAAGAGATTGTCCATTTTGTACAAGAAGTGCATCCAGTTTTTGCCGTAAACCTCTCAAATTCTTAGCACATGCTATGTGGGTGAAATGATGATACCATGCAAACTTTCAACCTTTTCAGAGTTCATTTTTAGTGCTTATCAATTTTAGGGTCATTTAGCTCAAAAGAATCAGTAAAGGCATGAAAAAATAGCAAATGAAGTCAGAAAGTGTTGAAAATTGATGGCCTCCCTTCGATTGGTGCATACTGAATGCACAAAAAGTCTGGAGCTGATATAATTTAAAAAAATGAAATGCCTTTGTAATAGGCGAGTTTTCGTTTGAAACATCAATACTTCGAAAGAGATTGTCCATTTTGCACACGAAGTGGATCCAATTTTTTCCGTAACCCTCTCAACTTTTTAGCACATGCTACGTGGGTGAAATGATGATACCATGCCAACTTTCAAAGTTTTCAGAGTTCATTTGTAGTGGTTATTTATTTCAGGGTCATTTAGCTCAAAAATATCAATAAATGCATGAAAAATAGCAAATGAAGTCACAAAGGGTTAAACATTGATGGCCTCCCTTCGAATGGTGCATACTCAACGCACAACAAGTCTGGAGTAGAATTAAGTTAAAAAATGAAATGCCTTTGTAACGGGCTAGTTTTCGTCTGAACCCCTGATACTTCGAAAGAGATTGTCCATTTTGTACAAGAAGTGCATCCAGTTTTTGCCGTAACCCTCTCAACTCTTTTTGCTCATGGTATGTGCGTTAAATGATGATACCATGCCAACTTTAAACCTTTTCAGAGTTCATTTGTAGCGCTTATCAATTTCAGGGTCATTTAGATAAAAAAATAAGTAAATGCATGAAAAAATAGCAAATGAAGTCAGAAAGGATTGAAAATTGATGGCCTCCCTTCGATTGGTGCATACTGAATGCACAAAAAGTCTGGAGTTGATATAAGTTAAAAAAATGAAATGCCTTTGTAATAGGTGAGTTTTCGTTTGAAACATCAATACTTTGGAAGAGATTGTCCATTTTGCACACGAAGTGGATCCAATTTTTGCCATAACCCTCTCCACTTTTTAGCACATGCTATGTGGGTGAAATGATGATACCATCCCAACTTTCAACCTTTTCAGAGTTCATTTGTAGTGCTTATTTATTTCAGGGTCATTTAGCTCAAAAAAACAGTAAATGCATGAAAAATAGCAAATGAAGTCTGAAAGGGTTGAAAATTGATGGCCTCCCTTCGAATGGTGCATACTCAATGCACCGCAAGTCTGGAGTTGAAATAAGTTAAAAAATGAAATTTCTTTGTAACACGCGAGTTTTCGTTTGAAACCCTGATACTTCGGAAGAGATTGTCCATTTTGTACACGAAGTGCATCCAGTTTTTTTCCGTAACCCTCTCAACTTTTTTAGCAAATGGTATGTGGATGAAATGATGATACCATGCCAACTTTCTACCTTTTCAGAGTTCATTTGTAGAGCTTATCAATTTCAGGGTCATTTAGCTCAAAAAAATCAGTAAATGCATGAAAAATAGCAAATGAAGTCAGAAAGGGTTGAAAATTGATGGCCTTCCTTCGAATGGTGCATACTGAGTGCACAAGAAGTCTGGACTTGAAATAAGTTAAAAAATGAAATGCCTTTGTAACACGCGAGTTTTCGTGTGAAACCCTGATACTTCGAAAGAGATTGTCCATTCTGTACATGAAGTGCATCCAGTTTTTGCCATAACCCTCTCATCTTTTCTAGCAAATGGTATGTGGGTGAAATAATGATACCATGCCAACTTTCAACCTTTTCAGAGTTCATTTGTAGAGCTTATCAATTTCAGGGTCATTTAGCTCAAAAAACTCAGTAAATGCATGAAAAATAGCAAATGAAGTCGGAAAGGGTTGAAAATTGATGGCCTCCCTTCAAATGGTGCATATTGAATGCACAAAAATTCTGGAGTTGAAATAAGTTAAAAAATGAAATGCCTTTCTAATAGGCGAGTTTTCGTGTGAAACCCTGATACTTCGAAAGAGATTGTCCATTTTGTACATGAAGTGGATCCAGTTTTTGCCATAACCCTCTCAACTTTTTTAGCACATGCTATGTGGGTGAAATGATGATACCATACCAACTTTCAACCTTTTCACAGTTCATATGTAGAGCTTATCAATTTCAGGGTCATTTAGCTCAAAAAAAACAGTAAATGCATGAAAAATAGCAAATGAAGTCAGAAATGGTTGTAAATTGATGGCCTCCCTTCGAATGGTGCATACTGAATGCACAAAAAGTCCGCAGTTGAAATAAGTTAAAAAAATTAAATGCCTTTGTAACAGGCGAGTTTTCGTGTGAAACCCTGATACTTCGAAAGAGATTGTCCATTTTGTACATGAACTGCATCCAGTTTTTGCCATAAACCTCTCATCTTTTTTAGCAAATGGTATGTGGGTGAAATGGTGATACCATGCCAACTTTCAACCTTTTCAGAGTTCATTTGTAGAGCTTATCAATTTCAGGGTCATTTAGCTCAAAAAACTCAGTAAATGCATGAAAAATAGCAAATGAAGTCAGAAAGGGTTGAAAATTGATGGCCTCCCTCCGAATGGTGCATACTGAATGCACAAAAAGTCTGGAGTTGAAATAAGTTAAAAAATGAAATGCCTTTGTAACAGGCGAGTTTTCGTGTGAAACCCTGATACTTCGAAAGAGATTGTCCATTTTGTATATGAAGTGCATCCAGTTTTTGCCATAACCCTCTCAACTTTTTGAGCACACCCTATGTGGGTGAAATGATGATACCATGTCAACTTCCAACCTTTTCAGAGTTCATTTGTAGAGCTTATCAATTTCAGGGTCATTTAGCTCCAAAAAAATCAGTAAATGCATGAAAAATAGCAAATGAAGTCAGAAAGGGTTGAAAAATGATGGCCTCCCTTGGAATGGTGAAAACCGACCGCACAAAAAGTCTGGAGTTGAAATAAGTTAAAAAAATGAAATGCCTTTGTAACAGGCGAGTTTTCGTCTGAAACGTGGATACTTCGAATGAGATTGTCCATTTTCTACACGAAGTACATCCAGTTTTTGCCATAACCCTCTCAACTTTTTTAGCACATGGTATGTGGGTGAAATGATGGTACCATGCCAACTTTCAACCTTTTCAGAGTTCATTTGTAGTGCTGATCAATTTCACGGTCATTTAGCTCAAAAATATCGGTAAATGCATGAAAAAATACCAAATGAAGTCAGAAAGGGTTGAAAATTGATGACATCTCTTCGAATGGTGCATATTGAACGCACAAAAAGCATGGAGTTGAAATAAGTGAAAAAAATGAAAGGCCTTTGTTACAGGCGAGTTTTCGTCTGAAACCCTGATACTTCGAAAGAGATTGTCCATTTTGTACATGAAGTGCATTCAATTTTTGCCGTAACCCTCTCAACTTTTTAGCACATGCTTTGTGGGTGAAATGATGATACCATGCCAACTTTCAAACTTTTCAGGGCTCATTTGTAGTGTTATCAATTTCAGGGTCATTTAGCTCAAAAATATCAGTAAATGCATGAAAAATAGCAAATGAAGTCAGAAAGAGTTGAAAATTGATGGCCTCCTTTCGAATGGTGCATACTGAACGCACAAAAAGTCTGGAGTTGAAATAAGTCAAAAAATGAAATGCCTTTGTAACAGGCGAGTTTTCGTGTGAAACCCTGATACTTCGAAAGAGATTGTCCATTTTGCACATGAACTGAATCCTGTTTTTGCGGTAACCCTCTCAACTTCTTAGCACATGCTATGTGGGTGAAATGATGATACCATGCCAACTTTCAAACTTTTCACAATACATTTCTAGTACTTATCAATTTCGGGGTCATTTAGCTCAAAAAAATCAGTAAATGCATGAAAATTAGCAAATGAAGTCAGAAAGGGTTGAAAATTGGTGTCCTCCCTTCGAATGGTGCATATTTAATGCAGAACAAGTCTGGAGTTGAAATAAGTTTAAAAAATGAAATGCCTTTGTAACAGGCGAGTTTTCGTCTGAAACCCTAATACTTCGAAAGAGATTGTCCATTTTGTACAAGAAGTGCATCCAGTTTTTGCCGTAAACCTCTCAAATTCTTAGCACATGCTATGTGGGTGAAATGATGATAGCATGCAAACTTTCAACCTTTTCAGAGTTCATTTTTAGTGCTTATCAATTTTAGGGTCATTTAGCTCAAAAGAATCAGTAAATGCATGAAAAAATAGCAAATGAAGTCAGAAAGTGTTGAAAATTGATAGCCTCCCTTCGATTGGTGCATACTGAATGCACAAAAAGTCTGGAGTTGATATAATTTAAAAAAATGAAATGCCTTTGTAATAGGCGAGTTTTCGTTTGAAACATCAATACTTCGAAAGAGATTGTCCATTTTGCACACGAAGTGGATCCAATTTTTACCGTAACCCTCTCAACTTTTTAGCACATGCTATGTGGGTCAAATGATGATACCATCCAACTTTCAACCTTTTCAGAGTTTATTTGTAGTGCTTATCTATTTCAGGCTCATTTAGCTCAAAAATATCAATAAATGCATGAAAAATAGCAAATGAAGTCACAAAGGGTTAAACATTGATGGCCTCCGTTCGAATGGTGCATACTGAACGCACAACAAGTCTGGAGTTGAATTAAGTTAAAAAATGAAATGCCTTTGTAACGGGCTAGTTTTCGTCTGAACCCCTGATACTTCGAAAGAGATTGTCCATTTTGTACAAGAAGTGCATCCAGTTTTTGCCGTAACCCTGTCAACTCTTTTAGCACATGGTATGTGGGTGAAATGATGATACCATGCCAACTTTAAACCTTTCAGAGCTCATTTGAAGTGTTATCAATTTCAGGGTCATTTAGCTCAAAAATATCAGTAAATGCATGAAAATTAGCAAATGAAGTCAAAAAGAGTTGAAAATTGATGGCCTCCTTTCGAATGGTTCATACTGAACGCACAAAAAGTCTGGAGTTGAAATAAGTTAAAAAATGAAATGCCTTTGTAATGGGCGAGTTTTCGTTTGAAACCCTAATACTTCGAAAGAGATTGTCCATTTTGGACACGAAGTGCATCCAGTTTTTGCCGTAACCCTCTCAACATCTTAGCACATGCTATGTGGGTGAAATGATGATACCGTGCAAACTTTCAACCTTTTCAGAGTTCATTTGTAGTGCTTACCAATTTTAGGGTCATTTAGCTCAAAAAAATAAGTAAATGCATGAAAAAAATAGCAAATGAAGTCAGAAAGGGTTGAAAATTGATGGCCTCCCTTCAAATGGTTCATATTAAACGCACAAAAAGTCTGGAGTTGATATAAGTAAAAAAATGAAAAGCCTTTGTAATAGCCGAGTTTTCGTCTAAAACCTCGATACTTCAAAAGTGATTATCCATTTTGCACATGAAGTGCATCCAATTTTTGCCGTAAACATCTCAACTTTTTAGCACATGCTATGTGGGTGAAATCATGATACCATCCCAACTTTCAACCTTTTCAGAGTTCATTTGTAGTGCTTATTTATTTCAGGGTCATTTAGCTAAAAAAATCAGTAAATGCATGAAAATAGCAAATGAAGTCAGAAAGGGTAGAAAATTGATGGCCTCCCTTTGAATGGTGCATATTGAACACACAAAAAGTCTGGAGTTGATATAAGTTAAAAAAATGAAATACCTTTGTAATCGGCGAGTTTTCGTCTGAAACCTCGATACTTCGAAAGAGATTATCCATTTTGCACACGAAGTACATCCAATTTTTACTGTAACCATCTCAACTTTTTAGCACATGCTATGTGGGTGAAATAGTGATACCATCCCAACTTTCAAACTTTTCAGAGTTCGTTTGTAGTGCTTATCAATTTCAGGGTCATTTAGCTCAACAAAGTCGGTAAATGTATGAAAAAATACCAAATGAAGTTAGAAAGGGTTGAAAATTTATGGCCTCCCTTCGAATGGTGCATACTGAACGAACAAAAAGTCTTGAGTTGAAATAAGTTAAAAAAATGAAATGCCTTTGAAACAGGCGAGTTTTCATGTGAAACCCTCATACTTCGAAAAAGATTGTCCATTTTAGACACGAAGTGCATCCAGTTTTTTCCGTAACCCATTCAACTTCTTAGCACATTCTATGTGGGTGAAATGATTATACCATGCCAACTTTCAACATTTTAAGAGTTCATTTGTAGTGCTTATCAATTTCAGGGTCATTTAGCTCAAAAAATCAGTAAATGCATGAAAAATAGCAAATGATGTCAGAAAGTGTGTAAAATTAATGGCCTCCCATCAAATGGTGCATACTGAACACACATAAAAGTCTGGAGTTGGATAAGTTAAAAAGTAAATGCCTTTGTAACAGGCGAGTTTCCGTCTACAACCCTCATACTTTGAAAGAGATTGTCCATTTTGTACACAAACTGCATCCAGTTTTTGCCGTAACCCTCTCCACTTTTTTAGCAAATGGTATGTGGGTGAAAAGATGATACCATGCCAACTTTCAACCTTTTCAGAGTTCATTTGTAGAGCTTATCAATTTCAAGGTCATTTAGCTCAAAAAATTCAGTAAATGCATGAAAAATAGCAAATGAAGTCAAAAAGGGTTGAAAATTGATGGCCTCCCTTTGAATGGTGCATACTGAATGCACAAAAAGTCTAGAGTTGAAATAAGTTAAAAAATGAAATGCCTTTGTAACAGGCAAGTTTTCGTGTGAAACCCTGATACTTCGAAAGAGATTGTTCACTTTGTACATGAAGTGCATCCAATTTTCGCCATAACCCTCTCAACTTTTTAGCACATGCTATGTGGGTGAAATGATGATACCATGCCAACTTTCAAACTTTTCAGAGTTCATTTGTAGAGCTTATCAATTTCAGGGTCATTTAGCTCAAAAAAATCAGTAAATGCATGAAAAATAGCAAATGAAGTCAGAAAGGGTTGACAAATGATGGCCTCCCTTGGAATGGTCAAAACCGACCGCACAAAAAGTCTAGAGTTGAAATACGTTAAAAAAATGATATGCCTTTGTAACAGGCGAGCTTTCGTCCGAAACGTGGATACTTCGAATGAGATTGTCCATTTTGTACACGAAGTACATGCAGTTTTTGCCATAACCCTCTCAACTTTTTTAGCACATGGTATGTGGGTGAAATGATGGTACCATGCCAACTTTCAACCTTTTCAGAGTTCATTTGTAGTGCTGATCAATTTCACGGTCATTTAGCTCAAAAAAATCGGTAAATGCATGAAAAAATACCAAATGAAGTCAGAAAGGGTTGAAAAATGATGGCATCTCTTCGAATGGTGCATATTGAACGCACAAAAAGCCTGGAGTTGAAATAAGTTAAAACAATGAAATGCCTTTGTAACAGGCGAGTTTTCGTTTGAAACCCTGATACTTCAAAAGAGATTGTCCATTTTGTAGATGAAGTGCATTCAATTTTTGCCGTAACCCTCTCAACTTTTTAGCACATGCTTTGTGGGTGAAATGATGATACCATGCCAACTCCCAAACTTTTCAGAGCTCATTTGTAGTGTTATCAATTTCAGGGTCATTTAGCTCAAAAATATCAGTAAATGCATGAAAAATAGAAAAATGAAGTCAAAAAGAGTTGAAAATTGATGGCCTCCTTTCGAATGGTTCATACTGAACGCACAAAAAGTCTGGAGTTGAAATAAGTTAAAAAATGAAATGCCTTTGTAACGGGCGAGTTTTCGTTTGAAACCCTAATACTTCGAAAGAGATTGTCCATTTTGGACACGAAGTGCATCCAGTTTTTGCCGTAGCCCTCTCAACTGCTTAGCACATGCTATGTGGGTGAAATGATGATACCGTGCAAACTTTCAACCTTTTCAGAGTTCATTTGTAGTGCTTACCAATTTTAGGATCATTTAGCTCAAAAAAATCAGTAAATGCATGAAAAAAATAGCAAATGAAGTCAGAAAGGGTTGAAAATTGATGGCCTCCCTTCGAATGGTGCATATTAAACGCACAAAAAGTTTGGAGTTGATAGAAGTAAAAAAATGAAAAGCCTTTGTAATAGGCGAGTTTTCGTCTAAAACCTCGATACTTCAAAAGTGATTATCCATTTTGCACATGAAGTGCATCCAATTTTTGCCGTAACCATCTCAACTTTTTAGCACATGCTATGTGGGTGAAATCATGATACCATCCCAACTTTCAACCTTTTCAGAGTTCATTTGTAGTGCTTATTTATTTCAGGGTCATTTAGCTAAAAAAATCAGTAAATGCATGAAAATAGCAAATGAAGTCAGAAAGGGTAGAAAATTGATGGCCTCCCTTTGAATGGTGCATATTGAACACACAAAAAGTCTGGAGTTGATATAAGTTAAAAAAATGAAATACCTTTGTAATAGGCGAGTTTTCGTCTGAAACCTCGATACTTCGAAAGAGATTATCCATTTTGCACACGAAGTACATCCAATTTTTACTGTAACCATCTCAACTTTTTAGCACATGCTATGTGGGTGAAATAGTGATACCATCCCAACTTTCAAACTTTTCAGAGTTCGTTTGTAGTGCTTATCAATTTCAGGGTCATTTAGCTCAACAAAGTCGGTAAATGTATGAAAAAATACCAAATGAAGTTAGAAAGGGTTGAAAATTTATGGCCTCCCTTCGAATGGTGCATACTGAACGAACAAAAAGTCTTGAGTTGAAATAAGTTAAAAAAATGAAATGCCTTTGAAACAGGCGAGTTTTCATGTGAAACCCTCATACTTCGAAAAAGATTGTCCATTTTAGACACGAAGTGCATCCAGTTTTTTCCGTAACCCATTCAACTTCTTAGCACATTCTATGTGGGTGAAATGATTATACCATGCCAACTTTCAACATTTTAAGAGTTCATTTGTAGTGCTTATCAATTTCAGGGTCATTTAGCTCAAAAAATCAGTAAATGCATGAAAAATAGCAAATGATGTCAGAAAGTGTGTAAAATTAATGGCCTCCCATCAAATGGTGCATACTGAACACACATAAAAGTCTGGAGTTGGATAAGTTAAAAAAGTAAATGCCTTTGTAACAGGCGAGTTTCCGTCTACAACCCTCATACTTTGAAAGAGATTGTCCATTTTGTACACAAACTGCATCCAGTTTTTGCCGTAACCCTCTCCACTTTTTTAGCAAATGGTATGTGGGTGAAAAGATGATACCATGCCAACTTTCAACCTTTTCAGAGTTCATTTGTAGAGCTTATCAATTTCAAGGTCATTTAGCTCAAAAAATTCAGTAAATGCATGAAAAATAGCAAATGAAGTCAAAAAGGGTTGAAAATTGATGGCCTCCCTTTGAATGGTGCATACTGAATGCACAAAAAGTCTAGAGTTGAAATAAGTTAAAAAATGAAATGCCTTTGTAACAGGCAAGTTTTCGTGTGAAACCCTGATACTTCGAAAGAGATTGTTCACTTTGTACATGAAGTGCATCCAATTTTCGCCATAACCCTCTCAACTTTTTTAGCACATGCTATGTGGGTGAAATGATGATACCATGCCAACTTTCAAACTTTTCAGAGTTCATTTGTAGAGCTTATCAATTTCAGGGTCATTTAGCTCAAAAAAATCAGTAAATGCATGAAAAATAGCAAATGAAGTCAGAAAGGGTTGACAAATGATGGCCTCCCTTGGAATGGTCAAAACCGACCGCACAAAAAGTCTAGAGTTGAAATACGTTAAAAAAATGATATGCCTTTGTAACAGGCGAGCTTTCGTCCGAAACGTGGATACTTCGAATGAGATTGTCCATTTTGTACACGAAGTACATGCAGTTTTTGCCATAACCCTCTCAACTTTTTTAGCACATGGTATGTGGGTGAAATGATGGTACCATGCCAACTTTCAACCTTTTCAGAGTTCATTTGTAGTGCTGATCAATTTCACGGTCATTTAGCTCAAAAAAATCGGTAAATGCATGAAAAAATACCAAATGAAGTCAGAAAGGGTTGAAAAATGATGGCATCTCTTCGAATGGTGCATATTGAACGCACAAAAAGCCTGGAGTTGAAATAAGTTAAAACAATGAAATGCCTTTGTAACAGGCGAGTTTTCGTTTGAAACCCTGATACTTCAAAAGAGATTGTCCATTTTGTAGATGAAGTGCATTCAATTTTTGCCGTAACCCTCTCAACTTTTCAGCACATGCTTTGTGGGTGAAATGATGATACCATGCCAACTCCCAAACTTTTCAGAGCTCATTTGTAGTGTTATCAATTTCAGGGTCATTTAGCTCAAAAATATCAGTAAATGCATGAAAAATAGAAAAATGAAGTCAAAAAGAGTTGAAAATTGATGGCCTCCTTTCGAATGGTTCATACTGAACGCACAAAAAGTCTGGAGTTGAAATAAGTTAAAAAATGAAATGCCTTTGTAACGGGCGAGTTTTCGTTTGAAACCCTAATACTTCGAAAGAGATTGTCCATTTTGGACACGAAGTGCATCCAGTTTTTGCCGTAGCCCTCTCAACTGCTTAGCACATGCTATGTGGGTGAAATGATGATACCGTGCAAACTTTCAACCTTTTCAGAGTTCATTTGTAGTGCTTACCAATTTTAGGATCATTTAGCTCAAAAAAATCAGTAAATGCATGAAAAAAATAGCAAATGAAGTCAGAAAGGGTTGAAAATTGATGGCCTCCCTTCGAATGGTGCATATTAAACGCACAAAAAGTTTGGAGTTGATAGAAGTAAAAAAATGAAAAGCCTTTGTAATAGGCGAGTTTTCGTCTAAAACCTCGATACTTCAAAAGTGATTATCCATTTTGCACATGAAGTGCATCCAATTTTTGCCGTAACCATCTCATCTTTTTAGCACATGCTATGTGGGTGAAATCATGATACCATCCCAACTTTCAACCTTTTCAGAGTTCATTTGTAGTGCTTATTTATTTCAGGGTCATTTAGCTAAAAAAAAATCAGTAAATGCATGAAACTAGCAAATGAAGTCAGAAAGGGTTGAAAATTGATGGCCTCCCTTTGAATGGCGCATATTGAACACACAAAAAGTCTGGAGTTGATATAAGTTAAAAAATGAAATACCTTTGTAATAGGCGAGTTTTCGTCTGAAACCTTGATACTTCGAAAGAGATTATCCATTTTGCACACGAAGTGCATCCAATTTTTATTGTAACCATCTCAACTTTTTAGCACATGCTATGTGGGTGAAATAGTGATACCATCCCCACTTTCAAACTTTTCAGAGTTCGTTTGTAGTGCTTATCAATTTCAGGGTCATTTAGCTCAACAAAGTCGGTAAATGTATGAAAAAATACCAAATGAAGTTAGAAAGGGTTGAAAATTTATGGCCTCCCTTCGAATGGTGCATACTGAACGAACAAAAAGTCTTGAGTTGAAATAAGTTAAAAAAATGAAATGCCTTTGAAACAGGCGAGTTTTCGTGTGAAACCCTCATACTTCGAAAAAGATTGTCCATTTTAGACACGAAGTGCATCCAGTTTTTTCCGTAACCCATTCAACTTCTTAGCACATTCTATGTGGGTGAAATGATTATACCATGCCAACTTTCAACATTTTAAGAGTTCATTTGTAGTGCTTATCAATTTCAGGGTCATTTAGCTCAAAAAATCAGTAAATGCATGAAAAATAGCAAATGAAGTCAGAAAGTGTGTAAAATTAATGGCCTCCCTTCGAATGGTGCATACTGAACACACATAAAAGTCTGGAGTTGGATAAGTTAAAAAAGTAAATGCCTTTGTAACAGGCGAGTTTCTGTCTGCAACCCTCATACTTTGAAAGAGATTGTCCATTTTGTGCACAAACTGCATCCAGTTTTTGCCGTAACCCTCTCCACTTTTTAGCAAATGGTATGTGGGTGAAATGATGATACCATGCCAACTTTCAACCTTTTCAGAGTTCATTTGTAGAGCTTATCAATTTCAAGGTCATTTAGCTCAAAAAAATCAGTAAATGCATGAAAAATAGCAAACGAAGTCAAAAAGGGTTGAAAATTGATGGCCTCCCTTTGAATGGTGCATACTGAATGCCAAAAATTCTAGAGTTGAAATAAGTTAAAAAATGAAATGCCTTTGTAACAGGCAAGTTTTTGTGTGAAACCCTGATACTTCGAAAGAGATTGTCCACTTTGTACATGAAGTGCATCCAGTTTTCGCCATAACCCTCTCAACTTTTTTAGCACATGCTATGTGGGTGAAATGATGATACCATGCCAACTTTCAACCTTTTCAGAGTTCATTTGTAGAGCTTATCAATTTCAGGGTCATTTAGCTCAAAAAAATCACTAAATGAATGAAAAATAGCAAATGAAGTCAGAAAGGGTTGACAAATGATGGCCTCCCTTGGAATGGTGAAAGCCGACCGCACAAAAAGTCTGGAGTAGAAAATAAGTTAAAAAAATGAAATGCCTTTGTAACAGGCGAGTTTTCGTCTGAAACGTGGATACTTCAAATGAGATTGTCCATTTTGTACATCAAGTACATCCAGTTTTGGCCATAACCCTCTCAACTTTTTTAGCACATGGTATGTGGGTGAAATGATGGTACCATGCCAACTTTCAACCTTTTCAGAGTTCATTTGTTGTGCTGATCAATTTCACGGTCATTTAGCTCAAAAAAATCGGTAAATGCATGAAAAAATACCAAATGAAGTCAGAAAGGGTTGAAAATTGATGGCATGTCTTCGAATGGTGCATATTGAACGCACAAAAAGCCTGGAGTTGATATAAGTTAAAAAAATGAAATGCCTTTGTAACAGGCGAGTTTTCGTCTGAAACCCTGATACTTCGAAAGAGATTGTCCATTTTGTACATGAAGTGCATTCAATTTTTGCCGTAAACCTCTCAATTTTTTAGCACATGCTTTGTGGGTGAAGTGATGATACCATGCGAACTTTCAAGCTTTTTAGAGTTAATTTGTAGTGCTTATTAATTTCAGGGACATTTAGCTCAAAAAAAATCAGTAAATGCATGAAAAATAGGAAATGAAGTCGGAAAGGGTTGAAAATTGATGGCCTCCTTTCGAATGGTTCATACTGAACACACAAAAAGTCTGGAGTTGAAATAAGTCAAAAAATGAAATGCCTTTGTAACAGGCGAGTTTTCGTCTGAAACCTCGATACTTCGACAGAGATTGTCCATTTTGCACACGAAGTAAATCCTATTTTTGCAGTAACCCTCTCAACTTTTTAGCACATGCTATGTATGTGAAATGATGATACCATGCCAACTTTCAAACTTTTCACAATACATTTCTAGTACTTATCAGTTTCGGGGTCATTTAGCTCAAAAAAATCAGTAAATGCATGAAAATTAGCAAATGAAATCAGAAAGGGTTGAAAATTGATGTCCTCCCTTCAAATGGTGGATACTTAATGCAGAACAAGTCTGGAGATGAAATAAGTTAAAAAAATGAAATGCCTTTGTAACAGGCGAGTTTTCGTTTGAAACCCTAATACTTTGAAAGAGATTGCCCATTGTGGACACGAAGTTCATCCAGTTTTTGCCGTAAATCTCTCAAATTCTTAGCACATGCTATGTATGTGAAATGATGATACCATGACAACTTTCAAACTTTTCACAATACATTTCTAGTACTTATCAATTTCGGGGTCATTTAGCTCAAAAAAATCAGTAAATACATGAAAATTCGCAAATGAAGTCAGAAAGGGTTGAAAATTGATGTCCTCCCTTCGAATGGTGCATACTTAATGCAGAATAAGTCTGGACTTGAAATAAGTTAAAAAAATGAAATGCCTTTGTAATAGGCGAGTTTTCGTCTGAAACCTCAATACTTCAAAAGAGATTATCCATTTTGCACACGAAGTGCATCCAGTTTTTGCTGTAACCATCTCAACTTTTTAGCACATGCTATGTGGGTGAAATGATGATACCATCCCAACTTTCAACCTTTTCACAGTTCATTTATAGTGCTTATTTATTTCAGGGTCATTTAGCTCAAAAAAATCAGTAAATGCATGAAAAATAGCAAATGAAGTCAGAAAGGGTTGAAAATTGAAGGCCTCCCTTCGAATGGTGCATAGTGAATGCACAAAAAGTCTGGAGTTGAAATCAGTTAAAAAATGAAATGCCTTTGTAACAGGTGAGTTTTCGTGTGAAACCCTGATACTTCGAAAGAGATTGTCCATTTTGTACATGAAGTACATCCAGTTTTTGCCATAACCCTCTCAACTTTTGTAGCACATGCTATGTGGGTGAAATGATGATACCATGCCAACTTTCAACCTTTTCGGAGTTCATTTGTAAAGCTTATCAATTTCAGGGTCATTTAGCTCAAAAAAATCAGTAAATGCATGAAAAATAGCAAATGAAGTCAGAAAGGGTTGACAATTGATGGCCTCCCTTCGAATGGTGCAAACCGAAAGCAAAAAGTCTGGAATTGGAATAAGTTTAAAAAATGAAATGCCTTTGTAACAGGCGAGTTTTCGTCTGAAACGTGGATACTTCGAATGAGATTGTCCATTTTCTACACGAAGTGCATCCAGTTTTTGCCATAACCCTCTCAACTTTTTTAGCACATGGTATGTGGGTGAAATGATGGTACCATGCCAACTTTCAACCTTTTCAGAGTTCATTTGTAGTGCTTATCAATTTCACGGTCATTTAGCTCAAAAAAATCGGTAAATGCATGTAAAAATACCAAATGAAATCAGAAAGGGTTGAAAATTGATGGCATCTCTTCGAATGGTGCATATTGAACGCACAAAAAGCCTGGAGTTGAAATAAGTTAAAGAAATGAAATGCCTTTGTAAGAGGCGACTTTTCGTCTGAAACCCTGATACTTCGAAAGAGATTGTCCATTTTTTACATGAAGTGCATTCAATTTTTCCGTAACCCTCTCAACTTTTTAGCACATGCTATGTGGGTGAAATGATGATACCATGCCAACTTTCAAACTTTTCACAATACATTTCTAGTACTTATCAATTTCGGGGTCATTTATCTCATAAAAATCAATAAATGCATGAAAATTAGCAAATGAAGTCAGAAAGGTTTGAAAATTGATGGCCTCCCTTCGAATGGTGCATACTGAATGCAGAACAAGTCTGGAGTTGAAATAAGTTAAAAAAATGCAATGCCTTTGTAACAGGCGAGTTTTCGTCTGAAACCCTAATACTACGAAAGAGATTGTCCATTTTGGACACGAAGTGCATCCAGTTTTTGCCGTAACCCTCTCAACTTCTTAGCACATGCTATGTGGGTGAAATGATGATACCATGCAAATTTCAACCTTTTCAGAGTTCATTTGTAGTGCTTATCAATCTTAGGGTCATTTAGCTCAAAAAATCAGTAAATGCATGAAAAAATAGCAAATGAAGTCAGAAATGGTTGAAAATTGATGGCCTCCCTTCGAATGGTGCATATTAAACGCACAAAAAGTCTGGAGTTGATATAAGTAAAAAAAATGTTATTCCTTTGTAATAGGCGAGTTTTCGTCTGATACCTCGATACTTCAAAAGTGATTAACCATTTTGTACACGAAGTGCATCCAATATTTGCCGTAACCATCTCAACTTTTCAGCACATGCTATGTGGGTGGAATGATGATACCATCCCAACTTTCAACCTTTTCAGAGTTCATTTGTAGTGCTTATTTGTTTCAGGGTCATTCAGCTCAAAAAAAAATCAGTAAATGCATGAAAAATAGCAAATGAAGTCAGAAAGGGTTGAAAATTGATGGCCTCCCTTTGAATGGTGCATATTGAACGCACAAAAAGTCTGGAGTTGATATAAGTTAAAAAAATGAAATACCTTTGTAATAGGCGAGTTTTCGTCTGAAACCTCGATACTTTGAAAGAGATTATCCATTTTGCACACGGAGTGCATCCAATTTTACCGTAACCATCTCAACTTTTTAGCACATGCTATGTGGGTGAAATGATGACACCATCCCAACTTTCAACCTTTTCGGAGTTCATTTGTAGTGCTTATCAATTTCAGGGTCATTTAGCTCAACAAAATTGGTAAATGCATGAAAAAATACCAAATGAAGTTAGAAAGGGTTGAAAATTTATGGCCTCCCTTTGAATGGTGCATATTGGACGCACAAAAAGTCTAGAGTTGATATAAGTTAAAAAAATGAAATGCCTTTGTAATAGGCGAGTTTTCGTCTGAAACATCAATACTTCGAAAGAGATTATCTATTTTGCACACGGAGTGTATCCAGTTTTTTGCCGTAACCCTCTCAACTTTTTTAGCAAATGGTATGTGGGTGAAATGATGATACCATGCCAACTTTCAACCTTTTCAGAGTTCATTTGTAGAGCTTATCAATTTCAGGGACATTTAGCTCAAAAAAATTAGTAAATGCATGAAAAATAGCAAATGAAGTCATAAAGGGTTGAAAATTGATGGCCTCCCTTTGAATGGTGCATACTGAACGAACAAAAAGTCTAGAGTTGAAATAAGTTAAAAAAATGAAATGCCTTTGTAACAGGCGAGTTTTCGTCTGAAACCCTCATACTTCGAAAGAGATTGTCCATTTTGGACACGAAGTGCATCCAGTTTTTTCCGTAACCCTCTCAACTTCTTAGCACATGCTATGTGGGTGAAATGATTATACCATGCCAACTTTCAACATTTTCAGAGTTCATTTGTAGTGCTTATCAATTTGAGGGTCGTTTAGCTCAAAAAATCAGTAAATGCATGAAAAATAGCAAATGAAGTCAGAAAGTGTTTAAAATTAATGGCCTCCCTTCGAATGGTGCATACTTAATGCAGAACAAGTCTGGAGTTGAAATAAGTTAAAAAAATGAAATGCCTTTGTAACAGGCGAGTTTTCGTTTGAAACCCTAATACTTCGAAAGAGATTGTCCATTTTGGACACGAAGTGCATCCAGTTTTTGCCGTAAATCTCACAAATTCTTAGCACATGCTATGGGGGTGAAATGATGATACCATGCAAACTTTCAACCTTTTCAGAGTTCATTTGTAGTGCTTATCAATTTTAGGGTCATTTAGCTCAAACAAATCAGTAAATGCACGAAAAAAATAGCAAATGAAGTCAGAAAGTGTTTAAAATTAATGGCCTCCCTTCGAATGGTGCATACTGAACACACACAAAAGTCTAGAGTTTGATAAGTTAAAAAATTAAATGCCTTTGTAACAGGCGAGTTTCCGTCTGCAACCCTCATACTCTGAAAGAGATTGTCCATTTTGTACACAAAATGCATCTAGTTTTTGCCGTAACCCTCTCCACTTTTTTAGCAAATGGTATGTGGGTGAAATGATGATACCATGCCAACTTTCATCCTTTTCAGAGTTCATTTGTAGAGCTTATCAATTTCAGGGTCATTTAGCTCAAAAAATTCAGTAAATGCATGAAAAATAGCAAATGAAGTGAGAAAGGGTTGAAAATTGATGACCTCCCTTCGAATGGTGCATACTGAATGCACAAAAAGTCTGGAGTTGAAATAAGTTAAAAAATGAAATGCCTTTGTAACAGGCAAGTTTTCGTGTGAAACCCTGATACTTCGAAAGAGATTGTCCACTTTGTACATGAAGTGCATCCAGTTTTTGCCATAACCCTCTCAACTTTTTAGCACATGCTATGTGGGTGAACTGATGATACCATGCCAACTTTCAACCTTTTCAGAGTTCATTTGTAGAGCTTATCAATGTCAGGGTCATTCAGCTCAAAAAAATCAGTAAATGCATGGAAAATAGCAAATTAAGCCAGAAAGGGTTAACAATTGGTGGCCTCCCTTCGAATGGTGAAAAACGACCGCACAAAAAGTCTGGAGTTGAAATAACTTAATAAAATTAAATGCCTTTGTAACAGGCGAGTTTTCGTCTGAAACGTGGATACTTCGAATGAGATTTCCCATTTTCTACACGAAGTGCATCCAGTTTTTGCCATAACCCTCTCAACTTTTTTAGCACATGGTATGTGGGTGAAATGATGGTACCATGCCAACTTTCAACCTTTTCAGAGTTCATTTGTAGTGGTTATCAATTTCACGGTCATTTAGCTCAAAAAAATTGGTAAATGCATGAAAAAATACCAAATGAAGTCCGAAAGGGTTGAAAATTGATGGCATCTCTTCGAATGGTGCATATTGAACGCACAAAAAGCCTGGAGTTGAAATAAGTTAAAAAAATGAAATGCCTTTGTAACAGGCGAGTTTTCGTCTGAAACCCTGATACTTCGAAAGAGATTGTCCATATTTTACATGAAGTGCATTCAATTTTTCCGTAACCCTCTCAACTTTTTAGCACATGCTATGTGGGTGAAATGATGATACCATGGCAACTTTCAAACTTTTCAAAATACATTTCTAGTACTTAACAATTTCGGGGTCATTTAGCTAAAAAAACAGTAAATGCATGAAAATTAGCAAATGAAGTCAGACAGGGTTGAAAATTGATGGCCTCCCTTGGAATGGTGCATACTGAATGCAACACAAGTCTGGAGCTGAAATAAGTTAAAAAAATGAAATGCCTTTGTAACACGCGAGTTTTCGTCTGAAACCCTAATACTTCGAAAGAGATTGTCCATTTTGGACACGAAGTGCATCCAGTTTTTGCCGTAACCCTCTCAACTTCTTAGCACATGCTATGTGGGTGAAATGATGATACCATGCAAACTTTCAACCTTTTCAGAGTTCATTTGTAGTGCTTATCAATTTTAGGGTCGTTTAGCTCAAAAAAATCAGTAAATGCATGAAAAAATAGCAAATGAAGTCAGAAAGGGTTGAAAATTGATGGACTCCCTTCGAATGGTGCATATTAAATGCACAAAAAGTCTGGAGTTGATATGAGTTAAAAAAATGAAATGCCTTTGTAATAGGCGAGTTTTCGTATGAAACCTCGATACTTCAAAAGTGAATATCCATTTTGCACACTGAGTGCATCCAATTTTTGCCGTAACCATCTCAACTTTTTAGCACATGCTATGGGGGTGAAATGATGATACCATCCCAACTTTCAACCTTTTCAGAGTTCATTTGGAGTGCTTATTTATTTGAGGGTCATTTAGCTCAAAAAATCACTCAATGCATGAAAAATAGAAAATGAAGTCAGAAAGGGTTGAAAATTGATGGCCTCCCTTTGAATGGTGCATATTGAACACACAAAAAGTCTGGAGTTGATATAAGTTAAAAAATGAAATACCTTTGTAATAGGCGAGTTTTCGTCTGAAACCTCGATACTTCGAAAGAGATTATCCATTTTGCACACGAACTGCATCCAATTTTTGCCGTAACCATCTCAAATTTTTAGCACATGCTATGTGGGTGAAATGATGATACCATCCCAACTTTCAAGCTTTTCAGAGTTCATTTGTAGTGCTTATCAATTTCAGGGTCATTTAGCTCAACAAAATCGGTAAATGCATGAAAAAAATACCAAATGAAGTTAGAAAGGGTTGAAAATTCATGGCCTCCCTTTGAATGGTGCATATTGAACACACAAAAAGTCTAGAGTTGATATAAGTTAAAAAAATGAAATGCCTTTGTAAAAGGCGAGTTTTCGTGTGAAACATCAATACTTCGAAAGAGATTATCCATTTTGCGCACGAAGTGCATCCAATTTTTGCCGTAACCCTCTCAACTTTGAAGCACATGCTATGTGGGTGAAATGATGATACCATCCCAACTTTCATCCTTTTCAGAGTTCACTTGTAGTGCTTATTTATTTCAGGGTCATTTAGCTCAAAAAAAATTAGTAAATGCATGAAAAATAGCAAATGAAGTCTGAAAGGGTTGAAAATTGATGGCCTCCCTTCGAATGGTGCATACTGAATGCACAACAAGTCTGGAGTTGAGACAAGTTAAAAAATGAAATTTCTTTGTAACAGGCGAGTTTTCGTTTGAAACCCTGATACTTCGAAAGAGATTGTCCATTTTGTACATGAAGTGCATCCAGTTTTTTGCCGTAACCCTCTCAACTTTTTTAGGAAATGGTATGTGGGTGAAATGATGATACCATGCCAACTTTCAACCTTGTCAGAGTTCATTTGTAGAGCTTATCAATTTCAGGGTCATTTAGCTCAAAAAAATCAGTAAATGCATGAAAAATAGCAAATGAAGTCAGAAAGGGTTGAAAATTGATGGCCTCCCTTCGAATGGTGCATACTAAACGAACAAAAAGTCTAGAGTTGAAATAAGTTAAAAAAATGAAATGCCTTTGTAACAGGCGAGTTTTCGTCTGAAACCCTCATACTTCGAAAGAGATTGTCCATTTTGGACACGAAGTGCATCCAGTTTTTTTCGTAACCCTCTCAACTTCTTAGCACATGCTATGTGGGTGAAATGATTACACCATGCCAACTTTCAACATTTTCAGAGTTCATTTCTAGTGCTTATCAATTTCACGGTCATTTAGCTCAAAAAAATCAGTAAATGCATGAAAAAAAGCAAATGAAGTCAGAAAGGGTTGAAAATTGATGGCCTCCCTTTGAATGGTGCATACTAAATGCACAAAAAGTCTAGAGTTGAAATAAGTTAAAAAATGAAATGCCTTTGTAACAGGCGAGTTTTCGTGTGAAACCCTTATACTTCGAAAGAGATTGTCCACTTTGTACATGAAGTGCATTCCAGTTTTTGCCATAACCCTCTCAAATTATTTAGCACATGCTATGTGGGTGAAATGATGATACCATGCCAACTTTCAACCTTTTCAGAGTTCATTTGTAGAGCTTATCAATTTCAGGGTCATTTAGCTCAAAAAAATCAGTAAATGCATGAACAATAGCAAATGAAGTCAGAAAGGGTTGAAAATTGATGGCCTCCCTTCGAATGGTGCATACTAAACGAACAAAAAGTCTAGAGTTGAAATAAGTTAAAAAAATGAAATGCCTTTGTAACAGGCGAGTTTTCGTCTGAAACCCTCATACTTCGAAAGAGATTGTCCATTTTGGACACGAAGTGCATCCAGTTTTTTTCGTAACCCTCTCAACTTCTTAGCACATGCTATGTGGGTGAAATGATTATACCATGCCAACTTTCAACATTTTCAGAGTTCATTTCTAGTGCTTATCAATTTCAGGGTCATTTAGCTCAAAAAAATCAGTAAATGCATGAAAAATAGCAAATGAAGTCAGAAAGGGTTGAAAATTGATGGCCTCCCTTTGAATGGTGCATACTGAATGCACAAAAAGTCTAGAGTTGAAATAAGTTAAAAAATGAAATGCCTTTGTAACAGGCGAGTTTTCGTGTGAAACCCTTATACTTCGAAAGAGATTGTCCACTTTGTACATCAAGTGCATTCCAGTTTTTGCCATAACCCTCTCAACTTATTTAGCACATGCTATGTGGGTGAAATGATGATACCATGCCAACTTTCAACCTTTTCAGAGTTCATTTGTAGAGCTTATCAATTTCAGGGTCATTTAGCTCAAAAAATCAATAAATGCATGAAAAATAGCAAATGAAGTCAGAAAGGGTTGACAATTGATGGCCTCGCTTCGAATGGGGAAAACCGACCGCACAAAAAGTCTGGAGTTGAAATAAGTTAATAAAATGAAATGCCTTTGTAACAGGCGAGTTTTCATCTGAAACGTGGATACTTCGAATGAGATTGTCCATTTTCTACACGAAGTGCATCCTGTTTTTCCCATAACCCTCTCAACTTTTTTAGCACATGGTATGTGGGTGAAATGATGGTACCATGCCAACTTTCAACCTTTTCAGAGTTCATTTGTAGTGCTTATCAAATTCACGGTCATTTAGCTCAAATAAATCGGTAAATGCATGAAAATTGATGGCATCTCTTCGAATGGTGCATATTGAATGCACAAAAAGTCTAGAGTTGAAATAAGTTAAAAAATGAAATGCCTTTGTAACAGGCGAGTTTTCGTCTGAAACCCTCATACTTCGAAAGAGATTGTCCATTTTGGACACGAAGTGCATCCAGTTTTTTCCGTAACCCTCTCAACTTCTTAGCACATGCTATGTGGGTGAAATGATTATACCGTGCCAACTTTCAACATTTTCAGAGTTCATTTGTAGTGCTTATCAATTTCAGGGTCATTTAGCTCAAAAAATCAGTAAATGCATGAAAAATAGCAAATGATGTCAGAAAGTGTTTAAGATTAATGGCCTCCCTTCGAATGGTGCATACTGAACACACACAAAAGTCTGGAGCTGGATAATTTTAAAAACTGAAATGTCTTTGTAATAGGCGAGTTTTCGTCTGAAAGCTCGATACTTCGAAAGAGATTATCCATTTTGCACACGAACTGCATCCAATTTTTGCCGTAACCATCTCAAATTTTTAGCACATGCTATGTGGGTGAAATGATGATACCATCCCAACTTTCAAGCTTTTCAGAGTTCATTTGTAGTGCTTATCAATTTCAGGGTCATTTAGCTCAACAAAATCGGTAAATGCATGAAAAAATACCAAATGAAGTTAGAAAGGGTTGAAAATTCATGGCCTCCCTTTGAATGGTGCATATTGAACGCACAAAAAGTCTAGAGTTGATATAAGTTAAAAAAATGAAATGCCTTTATAAAAGGCGAGTTTTCGTGTGAAACATCAATACTTCGAAAGAGATTATCCATTTTGCGCACGAAGTGCATCCAATTTTTGCCGTAACCCTCTCAACTTTGAAGCACATGCTATGTGGGTGAAATGATGATACCATCCCAACTTTCATCCTTTTCAGAGTTCACTTGTAGTGCTTATTTATTTCAGGGTCATTTAGCTCAAAAAAAATTAGTAAATGCATGAAAAATAGCAAATGAAGTCTGAAAGGGTTGAAAATTGATGGCCTCCCTTCGAATGGTGCATACTGAATGCACAACAAGTCTGGAGTTGAGACAAGTTAAAAAATGAAATTTCTTTGTAACAGGCGAGTTTTCGTTTGAAACCCTGATACTTCGAAAGAGATTGTCCATTTTGTACATGAAGTGCATCCAGTTTTTTGCCGTAACCCTCTCAACTTTTTTAGGAAATGGTATGTGGGTGAAATGATGATACCATGCCAACTTTCAACCTTGTCAGAGTTCATTTGTAGAGCTTATCAATTTCAGGGTCATTTAGCTCAAAAAAATCAGTAAATGCATGAAAAATAGCAAATGAAGTCAGAAAGGGTTGAAAATTGATGGCCTCCCTTCGAATGGTGCATACTAAACGAACAAAAAGTCTAGAGTTGAAATAAGTTAAAAAAATGAAATGCCTTTGTAACAGGCGAGTTTTCGTCTGAAACCCTCATACTTCGAAAGAGATTGTCCATTTTGGACACGAAGTGCATCCAGTTTTTCTCGTAACCCTCTCAACTTCTTAGCACATGCTATGTGGGTGAAATGATTACACCATGCCAACTTTCAACATTTTCAGAGTTCATTTCTAGTGCTTATCAATTTCAGGGTCATTTAGCTCAAAAAAATCAGTAAATGCATGAAAAATAGCAAATGAAGTCAGAAAGGGTTGAAAATTGATGGCCTCCCTTTGAATGGTGCATACTAAATGCACAAAAAGTCTAGAGTTGAAATAAGTTAAAAAATGAAATGCCTTTGTAACAGGCGAGTTTTCGTGTGAAACCCTTATACTTCGAAAGAGATTGTCCACTTTGTACATGAAGTGCATTCCAGTTTTTGCCATAACCCTCTCAACTTATTTTGCACATGCTATGTGGGTGAAATGATGATACCATGCCAACTTTCAACCTTTTCAGAGTTCATTTGTAGAGCTTATCAATTTCAGGGTCATTTAGCTCAAAAAAATCAGTAAATGCATGAAAAATAGCAAATGAAGTCAGAAAGGGTTGAAAATTGATGGCCTCCCTTCGAATGGTGCATACTAAACGAACAAAAAGTCTAGAGTTGAAATAAGTTAAAAAAATGAAATGCCTTTGTAACAAGCGAGTTTTCGTCTGAAACCCTCATACTTCGAAAGAGATTGTCCATTTTGGACACGAAGTGCATCCAGTTTTTTTCGTAACCCTCTCAACTTCTTAGCACATGCTATGTGGGTGAAATGATTATACCATGCCAACTTTCAACATTTTCAGAGTTCATTTCTAGTGCTTATCAATTTCAGGGTCATTTAGCTCAAAAAAATCAGTAAATGCATGAAAAATAGCAAATGAAGTCAGAAAGGGTTGAAAATTGATGGCCTCCCTTTGAATGGTGCATACTGAATGCACAAAAAGTCTAGAGTTGAAATAAGTTAAAAAATGAAATGCCTTTGTAACAGGCGAGTTTTCGTGTGAAACCCTTATACTTCGAAAGAGATTGTCCACTTTGTACATCAAGTGCATTCCAGTTTTTGCCATAACCCTCTCAACTTATTTAGCACATGCTATGTGGGTGAAATGATGATACCATGCCAACTTTCAACCTTTTCAGAGTTCATTTGTAGAGCTTATCAATTTCAGGGTCATTTACCTCAAAAAATCAATAAATGCATGAAAAATAGCAAATGAAGTCAGAAAGGGTTGACAATTGATGGCCTCGCTTCGAATGGCGAAAACCGACCGCACAAAAAGTCTGGAGTTGAAATAAGTTAATAAAATGAAATGCCTTTGTAACAGGCGAGTTTTCATCTGAAACGTGGATACTTCGAATGAGATTGTCCATTTTCTACATGAAGTGCATCCTGTTTTTCCCATAACCCTCTCAACTTTTTTAGCACATGGTATGTGGGTGAAATGATGGTACCATGCCAACTTTCAACCTTTTCAGAGTTCATTTGTAGTGCTTATCAAATTCACGGTCATTTAGCTCAAATAAATCGGTAAATGCATGAAAATTGATGGCATCTCTTCGAATGGTGCATATTGAATGCACAAAAAGTCTAGAGTTGAAATAAGTTAAAAAAATGAAATGCCTTTGTAACAGGCGAGTTTTCGTCTGAAACCCTCATACTTCGAAAGAGATTGTCCATTTTGGACACGAAGTGCATCCAGTTTTTTCCGTAACCCTCTCAACTTCTTAGCACATGCTATGTGGGTGAAATGATTATACCGTGCCAACTTTCAACATTTTCAGAGTTCATTTGTAGTGCTTATCAATTTCAGGGTCATTTAGCTCAAAAAATCAGTAAATGCATGAAAAATAGCAAATGATGTCAGAAAGTGTTTAAGATTAATGGCCTCCCTTCGAATGGTGCATACTGAACACACACAAAAGTCTGGAGCTGGATAATTTTAAAAAATTAAATGCCTTTGTAACAGGCGAGTTTCCGTCTGCAACCCTCATACTTCGAAAGAGATTGTCCATTTTGTACACAAACTGCATCCAGTTTTTGCCGTAACCCTCTCCACTTTCTTAGCAAATGGTATGTGGGTGAAATTATGATACCATGCCAACTTTCAACCTTTTCAGAGTTCATTTGTAGAGCTTATCAATTTCAGGGTCATTTAGCTCAAAAAAATCAGTAAATGCATGAAAAATAGCAAATGAAGTCAGAAAGGGTTGAAAATTGATGGCATCTCTTCGAATGGTGCATATTGAACGCACAAAAAGCCTAGAGTAGAAATAAGTTAAAAAAAATGAAATGCGATTGTAACAGGCGAGTTTTCGTCTGAAAACCTGATACTTCGAAAGAGATTGTCCATTTTGTACATGAAGTGCATTCAATTTTTGCCGTAACCCTCTCAACTTTTTAGCACATGCTATGTGGGTGAAATTATGATACCATGGCAACTTTCAAACTTTTCAGAGTTCAGTTGTAGTGTTATCAATTTCAGGTTCATTTAGCTCAAAAATATCCGTAAATGCATGAAAAATAGCAAATGAAGTCAAAAAGAGTTGAAAATTGATGACCTCCTTTCGAATGGTGCATACTGAACGCACAAAAAGTCTGGAGTTGAAATAAGTCAAAAAAATGAAATGCCTTTGTAACAGGCGAGTTTTCGTCTGAAACCCCGATACTTCGAAAGAGATTGTCCATTTTGCAAATGAAGTGAATCCTGTTTTTGCCGTAACCCTCTCAACTTTTTCGCACATGCTATGTGGGTGAAATGATGATACCATGCCAACTTTCAAACTTTTCACAATACATTTCTAGTACTTATCAATTTCAGGGTCATTTAGCTCAAAAAATTCAGTAAATGCATGAAAATTAGCGAATGAAGTCAGAAAGGGTTGAAAATTGATGGCCTCCCTTCGAATGGTGCATACTGAATGCAGAACAAGTCTAGAGTAGAAATAAGTTAAAAAAATGAAATGCCTTTGTAATAGGCGAGTTTTCGTCTGAAACCCTAACACTTCGAAAGAGATTGTCCATTTTGGACACGAAGCGCATCCAGTTTTTGCCGTAACCCTCTCAACTTCTTAGCGCATGCTATGTGGGTGAAACGATGATACCATGCAAACTTTCAACCTTTTCAGAGTTCATTTGTAGTGCTTATCAATTTTAGGGTCATTTAGCTAGAAAAAATCAGTAAATGCATGAAAAAATAGCAATTGAAGTCAGAAAGGGTTGAAAATTGATGGCCTCCCTTCGAATGGTGCATACTGAACGAACAAAAAGTCTAGAGTTGAAATAAGTTAAAAAAATGAAATGCCTTTGTAACAGGCGAGTTTTCGTCTGAAACCCTCATACTTCGAAAGATATTGTCCATTTTGGACACGAAGTGCATCCAGTTTTTTCTGTCACCCTCTCAACTTCTTAGCACATGCTATGTGGGTGAAATGATTATACCATGCCAACTTTCAACATTTTCAGAGTTCATTTGTAGTGCTTATCAATTTCAGGGTCATTTAGCTAAAAAAATCAGTAAATGCATGAAAAATAGCAAATGAAGTCAGAAAGTGTTTAAGATTAATGGCCTCCCTTCGAATGGTGCATACTGAACACACACAAAAGTCTGGAGTTGGATAATTTAAAAAAATTAAATGCCTTTGTAACAGGCGAGTTTCCGTCTGCAACCCTCATATTTTGAAAGAGATTGTCCATTTTGTACACAAACTGCATCCAGTTTTTGCCGTAACCCTCTCCACTTTTTTAGCAAATGGTATGTGGGTGAAATTATGATACCATGCCAACTTTCAACCTTTTGAGAGTTCATTTGTAGAGCTTGTCAATTTCAGGGTCATTTAGCTCAAAAAAAATCAGTAAATGCATGAAAAATAGCAAATGAAGTCAGAAAGTGTTGAAAATTGATGTCCTCCCTTCGAATGGTGCATACTTAATGCAGAACAAGTCTGGAGTTGAAATAAGTTTAAAAAAAGAAATGCCTTTGTAACAGGCGAGTTTTCGTCTGAAACCCTCATACTTCGAAAGAGATTGTCCATTTTGGACACGAAGTGCATCCAGTTTTTTCCGTAACCCTCTCAACTTCTTAGCACATGCTATGTGGGTGAAATGATTATACCATGCCAACTTTCAACATTTTCAGAGTTCATTTGTAGTGCTTATTAATTTCAGGGTCATTTAGCTCAAAAAAATCAGTAAATGCATGAAAAATAGCAAATGATGTCAGAAAGTGTTTAAGATTAATGGCCTCCCTTCGAATGGTGCATACTGAACACACACAAAAGTCTGGAGCTGGATAATTTTAAAAAATTAAATGCCTTTGTAACAGGCGAGTTTCCGTCTGCAACCCTCATACTTCGAAAGAGATTGTCCATTTTGTACACAAACTGCATCCAGTTTTTGCCGTAACCCTCTCCACTTTCTTAGCAAATGGTATGTGGGTGAAATTATGATACCATGCCAACTTTCAACCTTTTCAGAGTTCATTTGTAGAGCTTATCAATTTCAGGGTCATTTAGCTCAAAAAAAATCAGTAAATGCATGAAAAATAGCAAATGAAGTCAGAAAGGGTTGACAATTGATAGCCTCGCTTCGAATGGTGAAAACCGACCGCACAAAAAGTCTGGAGTTGAAATAAGTTAATAAAATGAAATGCCTTTGTAACAGGCGACTTTTCGTCTGAAACGTGGATACTTCGAATGAGATTGTCCATTTTCTACACGAAGTGCATCCTGTTTTTCCCATAACCCTCTCAACTTTTTTAGCACATGGTATGTGGGTGAAATGATGGTACCATGCCAACTTTCAACCTTTTCAGAGTTCATTTGTAGTACTTATCAATTTCACGGTCATTTAGCTCAAATAAATCGGTAAATGCATGAAAAAATACCAAATGAAGTGAGAAAGGGTTGAAAATTGATGGCATCTCTTCGAATGGTGCATATTGAACGCACAAAAAGCCTAGAGTAGAAATAAGTTAAAAAAAATGAAATGCGATTGTAACAGGCGAGTTTTCGTCTGAAACCCTGATACTTCGAAAGAGATTGTCCATTTTGTACATGAAGTGCATTCAATTTTTGCCGTAACCCTCTCAACTTTTTAGCACATGCTATGTGGGTGAAATGATGATACCATGGCAACTTTCAAACTTTTCAGAGTTCAGTTGTAGTGTTATCAATTTCAGGTTCATTTAGCTCAAAAATATCAGTAAATGCATGAAAAATAGCAAATGAAGTCAAAAAGAGTTGAAAATTGATGACCTCCTTTCGAATGGTGCATACTGAACGCACAAAAAATCTGGAGTTGAAATAAGTCAAAAAAATGAAATGCCTTTGTAACAGGCGAGTTTTCGTCTGAAACCCCGATACTTCGAAAGAGATTGTCCATTTTGCAAATGAAGTGAATCCTGTTTTTGCCATAACCCTCTCAACTTTTTCGCACATGCTATGTGGGTGAAATGATGATACCATGCCAACTTTCAAACTTTTCAAAAATTCAGTAAATGCATGAAAATTAGCGAATGAAGTCAGAAAGGGTTGAAAATTGATGGCCTCCCTTCGAATGGTGCATACTGAATGCAGAACAAGTCTAGAGTAGAAATAAGTTAAAAAAATGAAATGCCTTTGTAATAGGCGAGTTTTCGTCTGAAACCCTAACACTTCGAAAGAGATTGTCCATTTTGGACACGAAGCGCATCCAGTTTTTGCCGTAACCCTCTCAACTTCTTAGCGCATGCTATGTGGGTGAAACGATGATACCATGCAAACTTTCAACCTTTTCAGAGTTCGTTTGTAGTGCTTATCAATTTTAGGGTCATTTAGCTAGAAAAAATCAGTAAATGCATGAAACAATAGCAATTGAAGTCAGGAAGGGGTTGAAAATTGATGGCCTCCCTTCGAATGGTGCATACTGAACGAACAAAAAGTCTAGAGTTGAAATAAGTTAAAAAAATGAAATGCCTTTGTAACAGGCGAGTTTTCGTCTGAAACCCTCATACTTCGAAAGAGATTGTCCATTTTGGACACGAAGTGCATCCAGTTTTTTCTGTAACCCTCTCAACTTCTTAGCACATGCTATGTGGGTGAAATGATTATACCATGCCAACTTTCAACATTTTCAGAGTTCATTTGTAGTGCTTATCAATTTCAGGGTCATTTAGCTAAAAAAATCAGTAAATGCATGAAAAATAGCAAATGAAGTCAGAAAGTGTTTAAGATTAATGGCCTCCCTTCGAATGGTGCATACTGAACACACACAAAAGTCTGGAGTTGGATAATTTAAAAAAATTAAATGCCTTTGTAACAGGCGAGTTTCCGTCTGCAACCCTCATATTTTGAAAGAGATTGTCCATTTTGTACACAAACTGCATCCAGTTTTTGCCGTAACCCTCTCCACTTTTTTAGCAAATGGTATGTGGGTGAAATTATGATACCATGCCAACTTTCAACCTTTTCAGAGTTCATTTGTAGAGCTTGTCAATTTCAGGGTCATTTAGCTCAAAAAAAATCAGTAAATGCATGAAAAATAGCAAATGAAGTCAGAAAGTGTTGAAAATTGATGTCCTCCCTTCGAATGGTGCATACTTAATGCAGAACAAGTCTGGAGTTGAAATAAGTTAAAAAAAAGAAATGCCTTTGTAACAGGTGAGTTTTCGTTTGAAACCCTAATACTTCGAAAGAGATGGTCCATTTTGGACACGAAGTGCATCCAGTTTTTTCCTTAACCCTCTCAACTTCTTAGCACATGCTATGTGGGTGAAATGATTATACCATGCCAACTTTCAACATTTTCAGAGTTCATTTGTAGTGCTTATTAATTTCAGGGTCATTTAGCTAAAAAAAATCAGTAAATGCATGAAAATTAGCAAATGAAGTCAGAAAGGGTTCGAAATTGATGTCCTACCTTCGAATGGTGCATACTTAATGCAGAACAAGTCTGGAGTTGAAATAACTTAAAAAAAATGAAATGGCTTTGTAACAGGCGAGTTTTCGTCTGAAACCCTAATACTTCGAAAGAGATTGTCCATTGTGGACACGAAGTGCATCCAGTTTTTGCCGTAAATCTCTCAAATTCTTAGCACATGCTATGTGGGTGAAATGATTATACCATGCCAAGTTTCAACATTTTCAGAGTTCATTTGTAGTGCTTATCAATTTCAGGGTCAAACCCTAATACTTCGAATGGTGCATACTGAACGCACAACAAGTCTGGAGTTCAAATAAGTTAAAAACTGAAATGTCTTTGTAATAGGCGAGTTTTCGTCTGAAACTCTGATACTTCGAAAGAGATTATCCATTTTGCACACGAAGTGCATCCAATTTTTGCCGTAACCATCTCAACTTTTTAGCACATACTATGTGGGTGAAATGATGATACCATGCCAACTTTCAACATTTTCAGAGTTCATTTGTAGTGCTTATCAATTTCAGGGTCATTTAGCTCAAAAAATCAGTAAATGCATGAAAAATAGCAAATGAAGTCAGAAAGTGTTTAAGATTAATGGCCTCCCTTCGAATGGTGCATACTGAATGCACAAAAAGTCTAGAGTTGAAATAAGTTAAAAAATGAAATGCCTTTGTAACAGGCGAGTTTTCGTGTGAAACCCTTATACTTCGAAAGAGATTGTCCACTTTGTACATGAAGTGCATTCCAGTTTTTGCCATAACCCTCTCAACTTATTTAGCACATGCTATGTGGGTGAAATGATGATACCATGCCAACTTTCAACCTTTACAGAGTTCATTTGTAGAGCTTATCAATTTCAGGGTCATTTAGCTCAAAAAAATCAATAAATGCATGAAAAATAGCAAATGAAGTCAGAAAGGGTTGACAATTGATGGCCTCGCTTCGAATGGTGAAAACCGACCGCACAAAAAGTCTGGAGTTGAAATAAGTTAATAAAATGAAATGCCTTTGTAACAGGCGAGTTTTCATCTGAAACGTGGATACTTCGAATGAGATTGTCCATTTTCTACACGAAGTGCATCCTATTTTTCCCATAACACTCTCAACTTTGTTAGCAGATGGTATGTGGGTGAAATGATGGTACCATGCCAACTTTCAACCTTTTCAGAGTTCATTTGTAGTGCTTATCAAATTCACGGTCATTTAGCTCAAATAAATCGGTAAATGCATGAAAATTGATGGCATCTCTTCGAATGGTGCATATTGAATGCACAAAAAGTCTAGAGTTGAAATAAGTTAAAAAAATGAAATGCCTTTGTAACAAGCGAGTTTTCGTCTGAAACCCTCATACTTCGAAAGAGATTGTCCATTTTGGACACGAAGTGCATCCAGTTTTTTCCGTAACCCTCTCAACTTCTTAGCACATGCTATGTGGGTGAAATGATTATACCGTGCCAACTTTCAACATTTTCAGAGTTCATTTGTAGTGCTTATCAATTTCAGGGTCATTTAGCTCAAAAAATCAGTAAATGCATGAAAAATAGCAAATGATGTCAGAAAGTGTTTAAGATTAATGGCCTCCCTTCGAATGGTGCATACTGAACACACACAAAAGTCTGGAGCTGGATAATTTTAAAAAATTAAATGCCTTTGTAACAGGCGAGTTTCCGTCTGCAACCCTCATACTTCGAAAGAGATTGTCCATTTTGTACACAAACTGCATCCAGTTTTTGCCGTAACCCTCTCCACTTTCTTAGCAAATGGTATGTGGGTGAAATTATGATACCATGCCAACTTTCAACCTTTTCAGAGTTCATTTGTAGAGCTTATCAATTTCAGGGTCATTTAGCTCAAAAAAATCAGTAAATGCATGAAAAATAGCAAATGAAGTCAGAAAGGGTTGACAATTGATGGCCTCGCTTCGAATGGTGAAAACCGACCGCACAAAAGGTCTGGAGTTGAAATAAGTTAATAAAATGAAATGCCTTTGTAACAGGCGACTTTTCGTCTGAAACGTGGATACCTCGAATGAGATTGTCCATTTTCTACACGAAGTGCATCCTGTTTTTCCCATAACCCTCTCAACTTTTTTAGCACATGGTATGTGGGTGAAATGATGGTACCATGCCAACTTTCAACCTTTTCAGAGTTCATTTGTAGTACTTATCAATTTCACGGTCATTTAGCTCAAGTAAATCGGTAAATGCATGAAAAAATACCAAATGAAGTGAGAAAGGGTTGAAAATTGATGGCATCTCTTCGAATGGTGCATATTGAACGCACAAAAAGCCTAGAGTAGAAATAAGTTAAAAAAAATGAAATGCGTTTGTAACAGGCGAGTTTTCGTCTGAAACCCTGATACTTCGAAAGAGATTGTCCATTTTGTACATGAAGTGCATTCAATTTTTGCCGTAACCCTCTCAACTTTTTAGCACATGCTATGTGGGTGAAATGATGATACCGTGGCAACTTTCAAACTTTTCAGAGTTCAGTTGAAGTGTTATCAATTTCAGGTTCATTTAGCTCAAAAATATTAGTAAATGCATGAAAAATAGCAAATGAAGTCAGAAAGAGTTGAAAATTGATGACCTCCTTTCGAATGGTGCATACTGAACGCACAAAAAGTCTGGAGTTGAAATAAGTCAAAAAAATGAAATGCCTTTGTAACAGGCGAGTTTTCGTCTGAAACCCCGATACTTCGAAAGAGATTGTCCATTTTGCAAATGAAGTGAATCCTGTTTTTGCCGTAACCCTCTCAACTTTTTCGCGCATGCTATGTGGGTGAAACGATGATACCATGCAAACTTTCAACCTTTTTAGAGATCATTTGTAGTGCTTATCAATTTCAGGGTCATTTAGCTCAAAAAATCAGTAAATGCATGAAAAATAGCAAATGAAGTCAGAAAGTGTTTAAGATTAATGGCCTCCCTTGGAATGGTGCATACTGAACACACACAAAAGTCTGGAGTTGGATAATTTAAAAAAATTAAATGCCTTTGTAACAGGCGAGTTTCCGTCTGCAACCCTCATACTTTGACAGAGATTGTCCATTTTGTACACAAACTGCATCCAGTTTTTGCCGTAACCCTCTCCACTTTTTTAGCAAATGGTATGTTGCTGAAATTATGATACCATGCCAACTTTCAACCTTTTCAGAGTTCATTTGTAGAGCTTGTCAATTTCAGGGTCATTTAGCTCAAAAAAATCAGTAAATGCATGAAAAATAGCAAATGAAGTCAGAAAGTGTTGAAAATTGATGTCCTCCCTTCGAATGGTGCATACTTAATGCAGAACAAGTCTGGAGTTGAAATAAGTTAAAAAAAGAAATGCCTTTGTAACAGGCGAGTTTTCGTCTGAAACCCTAATACTTCGAAAGAGATGGTCCATTTTGGACACGAAGTGCATCCAGTTTTTTCCGTAACCCTCTCAACTTTTTAGCACATGCTATGTGGGTGAAATGATTATACCATGCCAACTTTCAACATTTTCAGAGTTCATTTGTAGTGCTTATTAATTTCAGGGTCATTTAGCTAAAAAAATCAGTAAATGCATGAAAATTAGCAAATGAAGTCAGAAAGGGTTCGAAATTGATGTCCTACCTTCGAATGGTGCATACTTAATGCAGAACAAGTCTGGAGTTGAAATAAGTTAAAAAAAATGAAATGCCTTTGTAACAGGCGAGTTTTCGTGTGAAACCCTAATACTTCGAAAGAGATTGTCCATTGTGGACACGAAGTGCATCCAGTTTTTGCCGTAAATCTCTCAAATTCTTAGCACATGCTATGTGGGTGAAATGATTATACCATGCCAAGTTTCAACATTTTCAGAGTTCATTTGTAGTGCTTATCAATTTCAGGGTCAAACCCTAATACTTCGAATGGTGCATACTGAACGCACAACAAGTCTGGAGTTCAAATAAGTTAAAAACTGAAATGTCTTTGTAATAGGCGAGTTTTCGTCTGAAACTCTGATACTTCGAAAGAGATTATCCATTTTGCACACGAAGTGCATCCAATTTTTGCCGTAACCATCTCAACTTTTTAGCACATACTATGTGGGTGAAATGATGATACCATGCCAACTTTCAACATTTTCAGAGTTCATTTGTAGTGCTTATCAATTTCAGGGTCATTTAGCTCAAAAAATCAGTAAATGCATGAAAAATAGCAAATGAAGTCAGAAAGTGTTTAAGATTAATGGCCTCCCTTCGAATGGTGCAAACTGAACACACACAAAAGTCTGGAGTTGGATAATTTAAAAAAATTAAATGCCTTTGTAACAGGCGAGTTTCCGTCTGCAACCCTCATACTTTGAAAGAGATTGTCCATTTTGTACACAAACTACATCCAGTTTTTGCCGTAACCCTCTCCACTTTTTCAGCAAATGGTATGTGGGTGAAATTATGATACCATGCCAACTTTCAACCTTTTCAGAGTTCATTTGTAGAGCTTGTCAATTTCAGGGTCATTTAGCTCAAAAAAATCAGTAAATGCATGAAAAATAGCAAATGAAGTCAGAAAGGGTTGAAAATTGATGGCCTCCCTTTGAATGGTGCATACTGAATGCACAAAAAGTCTAGAGTTGAAATAAGTTAAAAAATGAAATGCCTTTGTAACAGGCGAGTTTTTGTCTGAAACCCTCATACTTCGAAAGAGATTGTCCATTTTGGACACGAAGTGCATCCAGTTTTTTCCGTAACCCTCTCAACTTCTTAGCACATGCTATGTGGGTGAAATGATTATACCATGGCAACTTTCAACATTTTCAGAGTTCATTTGTAGTGCTTATCAATTTCAGGGTCATTTAGCTCAAAAAATCAGTAAATGCATGAAAAATAGCAAATGAAGTCAGAAAATGTTGAAAATTGATGTCCTCCCTTCGAATGGTGCATACTTAATGCGGAACAAGTCTGGAGTTGAAATAAGTGAAAAAAAAGAAATGCCTTTGTAACAGGCGAGTTTTCGTCTGAAACCCTAATACTTCGAAAGAGATTGTCCATTTTGGACACGAAGTGCATCCAGTTTTTTCCGTAACCCTCTCAACTTCTTAGCACATGTTATGTGGGTGAAATGATTATACCATGCCAACTTTCAACATTTTCAGAGTTCATTTGTAGTGCTTATTAATTTCAGGGTCATTTAGCTAAAAAAATCAGTAAATGCATGAAAATTAGCAAATGAAGTCAGAAAGGGTTCAAAATGGATGTCCTACCTTCGAATGGTGTATACTTAATGTAGAACAAGTCTGGAGTTGAAATAAGTTAAAAAAAATGAAATGCCTTTGTAACAGGCGAGTTTTCGTCTGAAACCCTAATACTTCGAAAGAGATTGTCCATTTTGGACACGAAGTGCATCCAGTTTTTGCCGTAAATCTCTCAAATTCTTAGCACATGCTATGTGGGTGAAATGATTATACCATGCCAAGTTTCAACATTTTCAGAGTTCATTTGTAGTGCTTAATAATTTCAGGGTCGAACCCTAATACTTCCAATGGTGCATATTGAACGCACAACAAGTCTGGAGTTCAAATAAGTTAAAAACTGAAATGTCTTTGTAATAGGCGAGTTTTCGTCTGAAACTCTGATACTTCGAAAGAGATTATCCATTTTGCACACGAAGTGCATCCAATTTTTGCCGTAACCATCTCAACTTTTTAGCACATACTATGTGGGTGAAATGATGATACCATCCCAACTTTCAACCTTTTCAGAGTTCATTTGTAGTGCTTATCAATTTCAGGGTCATTTCGCTCAACAAAATCGGTAAATGCATGAAAAAATACCAAATGAAGTCAGAAAGGGTTGAAAATTGATGGACTCCCTTCGAATGGTGCATATTGAACGCACAACAAGTCTAGAGTTGATATAAGTTAAAAAAATGAAATGCCATTGTAATAGGCGAGTTTTCGTCTAAAACATCAATACTTCGAAAGAGATTGTCCATTTTGCACACGAAGTGCATCCAATTTTTGCAGTAACCCTCTCAATTTTTTATCACATGCTATTTGGGGAAAATGATGATACCATGCCAACTTTCAACCTTTTCAGAGTTAATTTCTAGTGCTTATTTATTTCAGGGTCATTCAGCTCAAAAAAATCAGTAAATGCATGAAAAATAGCAAAATGAAGTCAGAAAGGGTGCAAAATTGATGGCCTCCCTTCGAATGGTGCATATTGAATGCACAACAAGTCTGGAGTTGAAATTAGTTACAAAAATGAAATGCCTTTGTAACAGGCGAGTTTTCGTGTGAAACTCTCATACTTCGAAAGAGATTGTCCATTTTGTACATGAAGTGCATCCAGTTTTTGCCATAACCCTCTCAACTTTTTTAGCACATGGTATGTGGGTGAAATGATGATACCATGCCAACATTCAACCTTTTGAGAGTTCATTTGTAGAGCTTATCAATTTCAGGGTCATTTAGCTCAAAAAAATCGGTAAATGCATGAAAAATAGCAAATGAAGTCAGAAAAGGTTGAAAATTGATGGCCTCCCTTCGAATGGTGCATACTGAATGCACAAAAAATCTGGAGTTAAAATAAGTTCAAAAAATGAAATGCCTTTGTCACAGGCGAGTTTTCGTGTGAAACTCTAATACTTCGAAAGGGATTGTCCATTTTGTACACGAAGTGCATCCAGTTTTTGCCATAACCCTCTCAACTTTTTAGCACATGCTATGTGGGTGAAATGATGATACCATCCCAACTTTCAACCTTTTCAGAGTTCATTTGTAGTGCTTATTTTTTCAGGGTCATTTAGCTCAAAAAAAATCAGTAAATGCATGAAAAATAGCAAATGAAGTCAGAAAGGATTGAAAATTGATGGCCTCCCTTCGAATGGTGCATACTAAACGCACAACAAGTCTGGAGTTGAAATAAGTTAGAAAAAATGAAATGCCTTTGTAACAGGCGAGTTTTCGTCTGAAACCCTCATACTTCGAAACAGATTGTCCACTTTGGACACGAAGTGCATCCATTTTTTTCCGTAACCCTATCAACTTCTTAGTACATGCTATGGGGGTGAAATGATGATACCATGCCAACTTTCAACCTTTTCAGAGTTCATTTGCAGTGCTTATCAATTTCAGGGTCATTTGGCTCAAAAAATCAGTAAATGCATGAAAAATAGCAATTGAAGTCAGAAAGGGTTTAAAATTGATGGCCTCCCTTCGAATGGTGCATACTGAACGCACAAAAAGTCTAGAGTTGAGATAAGTTAAAAAAATGAAGTCAGAAAGGGTTGAAAATAGATGGCCTCCCTTTGAATGGTGCATACTAAATGCACAACAAGTTCTGAGTTGAATTAAGTTAAAAAATGAAATGTCTTTCTAACAGGCGAGTTTTCGTCTGAAACCCTGATACTTCGAAAGAGACTGTCCATTTTGTACACGAAGTGCATCCAATTTTTTGCCGTAACCCTCTCAACATTTTTAGCAAAGGTATGTGGGTGAAATGATGATACCATGCCAACTTTCAACCTTTTCAGAGTTTATTTGTCGAGCTTATCAATTTCAGGGTCATTTAGCTCAAAAAAAAATAGTAAATGCATGAAAACTAGCAAATGAGGTCTGAAAGGGTTGAAAATTGATGGCCTTCCATCGAATGGTGCATACTGAATGCACAAAAATTGTGGAGTTGGAATAAGTTAAAAAAATGAAATGCTTTTGTAACAGGTGAGTTTTCGTCTGAAACCCTCATACTTCGAAAGAGATTGTCCATTTTGGACACGAAGTGCATCCAGTTTTTTCCGTAACTCTCTCAACTTCTTAGCACATGCTATGTGGGTGAAATAATTATACTATTCCAACTTTCAACATTTTCAGAGTTTATTTGTAGTGCTTATCAATTTCAGGGTCATTTAGCTCAAAAAATCATTAAATGCATGAAAAATAGCAAATGAAGTGAGAAAGTTTTTAAAATTAAAAACCTCCCTTCGAATGGTGCATACTGAACACACAAAAGGTCTGGAGTTGGGATAAGTTAAAAAAAATCCTTTGTAACAGGCGAGTTTCCGTCTCCAACCCTCATACTTTGAAAGAGATTGTCCATTTGGTACACAAACTGCATCCAGTTTTTGCCGCAACCCTCTCCACTTTTTAGCAAATGGTATGTGGGTGAAATGATGATACCATGCCAACTCTCAACCTTTTCAGTGCTCATTTGTAGAGCTTATCAATTTCAGGGTCATTTAGCTCAAAAAAATCAGTAAATGCATGAAAAATAGCAAATGAAGTCAGAAAAGGTTGAAAATTGATGGCCTCCCTTCGAATGGTGCATACTGAATGCACAAAAAATCTGGAGTTGAAATAAGTTAAAAAAATGAAGTGCCTTTGTAACAGGCGAGTTTTCGTGTGAAACCCTAATACTTCGAAAGAGATTGTCCATTTTGTACATGAAGTGCATCCAGTTTTTGCCATAACCCTCTCAACTTTTTAGCACATGCTATGTGGGTGAATGATCATACCATGCCAACTTTCAACCTTTTCAGAGTTCATTTGTAGTGCTTATCAATTTTAGGGTCATTTAGCTCAAAAAAATCAGTAAATGCATTAAAAAATAGCAAATGAAGTCAGAAAGGGTTGAAAATTGATGGCCTCCCTTCGAATGGTGCATACTGAACGCACAAAAAGTCTGGAGTTGAAATAAGTTAGAAAAAATGAAATGCCTTTGTAACAGGCGAGTTTTCGTCTGAAACCCTCATACTTCGAAACAGATTGTCCATTTTGGACACGAAGTGCATCCATTTTTTTTCGTAACCCTCTCAACTTCTTAGTACATGCTATGGGGGTGAAATGATGATACCATGCAAACTTTCAACCTTTTTAGAGTTCATTTGCAGTTCTTATCAATTTCAGGGTAATTTAGCTCAAAAAATCAATAAATGCATGAAAAAAATAGCAAATGAAGTGAGAAAGGGTTGAAAATTGATGGCCTCCCTTCAAATGGTGCATATTGCACGCACAAAAAGTCTGGACTTGATATAAGTTAAAAAAATGAAATACCTTTGTAATAGGCGAGTTTTCGTTTGAATCCTCGATACTTCAAAAGAGATTATCCATTTTGCACACGAAGTGCATCCAATTTTTGCCGTAACCATCTCAACTTTTTAGCACATGCTAAGTGGGTGAAATAACGATACCATTCCAACTTTGAACCTTTTCAGAGTTCATTTGTAGTGCTTATCAATTTCAGGGTCATTTAGCTCAACAAAATCGGTAAATGCATGAGAAAATACCAAATGAAGTCAGAAAGGGTTGAAAATTGATGGCCTCCCTTCGAATGGTGCATATTGAGCGCACAAAAAGTCTAGATTTGATATAAGTTAAAAAAATGAAATGCCTTTGTAATACGCGAGTTTTCGTTTGAAACATCAATACTTCGAAAGAGATTGCCCATTTTGCATACGAAGTGCATTGAATTTTTGCCGTAACCCTATCAACTTTTTAGCACATGCTATGTGGGTGAAATGATGATACCGTCCCAACTTTCAACCTTTTCGGAGTTCATTTGTAGTGCTTATTTATGTTAGGGTCATTTAGCTCAAAAAAATCAGTAAATGCATGACAAATAGCAAATGAAGTCAGAAAGGGTTGAAAATTGATGGCCTCCCTTCGAGTGGTGCATATTAAACGCACAAAAAGTCTGGAGTTGATATAAGTTGAAAAAATCAAATGCCTTTGTAATAGGCGAGTTTTCGTCTGAAACCTCGATACTTCAAAAGAGATTATCCATTTTGTACACGAAGTGCATCCAATTTTTGCCGTAACCATCTCAACTTTTAGCACATGCTATGTGCTTGAAATGATGATACCATCCCAACTTTCAACCTTTTCAGAGTTCATTTGTAGTGCTTATTTATTTTAGGGTCATTTAGCTCAAAAATAAATCAGTAAATGCATGAAAAATAGCAAATGAAGTCAAAAAGGGTTGAAAATTGATGGCCTCCCTTCGAATGGTGCATATTGAACGCACAAAAAGTCTGGAGTTGATACAAGTTAAAAAAATGAAATACCTTTGTAATAGGCGAGTTTTCGTCTGAAACCTCGATACTTCGAAAGAGATTATCCATTTTGCACACGAAGTGCATCCAATTTTTGTCGTAACCATCTCAACCTTTTAGCACATGCTATGTGGGTGAAATGATGATACAATCCCAGCTTTCAACCTTTTCAGAGTTCATTTGTAGTGCTTATCAATTTCAGGGTCATTTAGCTCAATAAAATCGGTAAATGCATGAAAAAATACCAAATGAAGTCAGAAAGGGTTGAAAATTGATGTCCTCCCTTAGAATGGTGCATATTGAACGCACAAAAAGTCTAGAGTTGATATAAGTTAAAAAAATGAAATGCCTTTGTAATAGGCGAGTTTTCGTGTGAAACATCAATACTTCGAAAGAGATTATCCATTTTGCACACGAAGTGCATCCAATTTTTGTCGTAACCATCTCAACTTTTTAGCACATGCTATGTGGGTGAAATGATGATACCAGCCCAACTTTCAACCTTTTCAGAGTTCACTTGTAGTGCTTATCAATTTCAGGGTCATTTAGCTCAACAAAATCGGTAAATGCATGAAAAAATACCAAATGAAGTTAGAAAGGGTTGAAAATTGATGGCCTCCCTTAGAATGGTGCGTATTGAATGCACAAAAAGTCTAGAGTTGATATAAGTTGAAAAAATGAAATGCCTTTGTAATAGGCGAGTTTTCGTCTAAAACATCAATACTTCGAAAGAGATTATCCATTTTGCACACGAAGTGCATCCAATTTTTGCCGTAACCCTCTCAACTTTTTAGCACATGCTACGTGGGTGAAATGATGATACCATCCCAACTTTCAACCTTTTCAGAGTTCACTTGTAGTGCTTATTTATTTTAGGGTAATTTAGCTCAAAAATTTTTAGTAAATGCATGAAAAATAGCAAATGAAGTCTAAAAGGGTCGAAAATTGATGGCCTCCCTTCAAATGGTGCATACTGAATGCACAACAAGTCTGGAGTTGAAACGAGTTAAAAAATTAAATTTCTTTGTAATAGGCGAGTTTTCGTCTGAAACCTCGATACTTCGAAAGAGATTATCCATTTTGCACACGAAGTGCATCCAATTTTTGTCGTAACCATCTCAACTTTTTAGCACATGCTAAGTGGGTGAAATAATGATACCATTCCATCTTTGAACCTTTTCAGAGTTAATTTGTAGAGCTTATCAATTTCAAGGTCATTTAGCTCAAAAAAATCTGTAAATGCATGAAACATAGCAAATGAAGTAAGTAAGGGTTGAAAATTGATGGCCTCCCTTCGAATGGTGCATACTGAACGAACAATAAGTCTAGAGTTGAAATAAGTCAAAAAAATGAAATGCCTTATTAACAGGCGAGTTTTCGTCTGAAACCCTCATACTTCGAAAGGGATTGTCCATTTTGGACATGAAGTGCATCCAGTTTTTTCCGTAACCCTCTCAACTTCTTAGCACATGCTATGTGGGTGAAATGATGATACTGTCCCAACTTTCAACATTTTCAGAGTTCATTTGTAGTGCTTATCAATTTCAGGGTCATTTAGCTAAAAAAAATCAGTAAATGCATGAAAAATAGCAAATGAACACACAAAAAGTCTGGAGTTGGATAAGTTAAAATAATTAAATGCCTTTGTGATAGGCGAGTTTCCGTCTGCAACCTCGATACTTCGAAAGAGATTATCCATTTTACACACGAAGTGCATCCTATTTTTGTCGTAACCATCTCAACTTTTTAGCACATGCTATGTGGGTGAAATGATGATACCATCCCAACTTTCAACCTTTTCGGAGTTCATTTGTAGTGCTTATCGATTTCAGGGTCATTTAGCTCAACAAAATCGGTAAATGCATGAAAAAATACCAAATGAAGTTAGAAAGGGTTGAAAATTGATGGCCACCCTTAGAATGGTGCGTATTGAACACACAAAAAGTCTAGAGTTGATATAAGTTAAAAAAATGAAATGCCTTTGTAATAGACGAGTTTTCGTGTGAAACATCAATACTTCGAAAGAGATTATCCATTTTGCACACGAAGTGCATCCAATTTTTGCCATAACCCTCTCAACTTTTTTAGCACATGCTACGTGGGTGAAATGATGATACCATGCCAACTTTCAACCTTTTCAGAGTTCACTTGTAGTGCTTATTTATTTCAGGGTCATTTAGCTAAAAAAATCAGTAAATGCATGAAAAATAGCAAATGAAGTCAGAAAGGGTTGAAAATTGATGAGCTCCCTTAGAATGGTGCTTACTGAATGCAGAACAAGTGTGGAGTTGAAATAAGTTAAAAAAATGAAACGCCTTTGTAACAGGCGAGTTTTCGTTTGAAACCCTGATACTTCGAAAGAGATTGTCCATTTTGAAAATGAAGTGCATCCAGTTTTTGCCGTAACCCTCTCAACTTATTAGCACATGCTATGTGGGTGAAATGATTATACCATGCCAACTTTCAACATTTTCAGAGTTTATTTGTAGTGCTTATCAATTTCAGGGTCATCTAGCTCAAAAAAAATATTAAATGCAGGAAATAATAGCAAATGAAGTCAGAAAGGGTTGAACATTGATGGCATGCCTTCGAGTGGTGCATATTGAATGCACAAAAAGTCTTGAGTTGAAATAACTTAAAAAATTGAAATGCCTTTGTAACTGAGGAGTTTTCGTGTGAAACCATGGTACTTCAAAAGAGATTGTCCATTTTGTACACGAAGTGCATCCAGTTTTTGCCGTAACCCTCTCAACTTTTTAGCATAGGCTATGTGGGTGAAATGATGATACCATGCCAACTTTCAACCTTTTTAGAGTTCATTTATAGTGCTTATCAATTTCAGGGTCATTTAGCTCAAAAAAATCAGTAAGTGCATAAAAATAGCAAATGAATTCAGAATGGGTTGAAAATTGATGGCCTCCCTTCGAATGGTGCATACTGAATGCACAACAAGTCTGGAGTTGAAATAAGTTAAAAAATGAAATGCCTTTGTAACGGGCTAGTTTTCGTCTGAAACCCTGATATTTGGAAGAGATTGTCCATTTTGTAGACGAAGTTCATCCAGTTTTTCCCGTAGCCCTCTCAACTTTTTAGCATATGCTATGTGGGTGAAATGATGATACCATGCCAACTTTCAACTTTTTCAGAGTTCATTTGTAGTGCTTATCTATTTTAGGGTCATTTAGCTCAAAAAAATCAATAAATGCATGAAAAATAGCAAATGAAGGCAGAAAGGGTTGATAATTGATGGCCTCCCTTCGAATGGTGCATTCTGAACGCACAACAAGTCTGGAGTTGAAATAATTTAAAAAAATGACATGCCTTTGTAACAGGAGAGTTTTCGTCTGAACCCTCATACTTCGGAAGAGATTGTCCATTTTGTACACGAAGTGCATCCAGTTTTAGCCGTAATCCTCTCAACATCCTAGAACATCCTATGTGGGTGAAATAATGATACCATGCCAACTTTCAACCTTTTCAGAGTCCATTTGTAGTGCTTAATCAATTTCAGGGTCATTTAGCTCAAAAAACTCAATAAATGCATGAAAAATAGCAAATGAAGGCAGAAAGGGTTGATAATTGATGGCCTCCCTTCGAATGGTAAAAACCGATCGCACAAAAATTCTGGAGTTGAAATAGGTTAAAAAAATGAAATGCCTTTGTAACAAGCGAGTTTTCGTCTGAAACATGGATAGTTCGAATGAGATTGTCCATTTTCTACACGAAGTGCATCCAGTTTTTGCCATAACCCTCTCAACTTTTTTAGCACATGGTATGTGGGTGAAATGATGATACCATGCCAACAATCAACCTTTTTAGAGTTCATTTGTAGTGCTTCAAAATTTCAGGGTCATTTAGCTCAATAAAATCAGTAAATGCAGGAAAAAATAGCAAATGAATTTAGAAAGAGTTGAAAATTGATGGCATCCCTCCGAAAGGTGCATATTGAACGCACAAAAACTCTTTTTGCACATGGTATGTGGGTGAAATGATGATACCATGCCAACTTTCAACCTTTTTAGAGTTCATTTGTAGTGCTTATGAATCCCAGGGTCATTTAGCTCAAAGAAAATGAAGCAAATGAAGTCAGAAAGGGTTGGAAATTGCTGGCCTCCCTTCGAATGGTGCATATTGAACGCACAAAAAGTCTGGAGTTGAAATAACTTAAAAAATGAAATGCCTTTCTAACACGCGAGTTTTTGTCTCAAACCCTAATACTTCGAAAGAGATTGTCCATTTTGCACACGAAGTGCATCCAGTTATTCCCGTAACCCTCTCAACTTTTAAGCATATGCTATATGGGTGAAATAATAATACCATCGCAACTTTCAACCTTTTCAAAGTTCATTTGTAGTGCTTATCTATTTTAGGGTCAATTATCTCAAAGAAATAAGTAAATACATGAAAAATAACATATGAAGTTAGAAAGGTTTGAAAACTTATGGCCTCCCTTCGAATGGTGCATACTGAACGCACAACAAGTCTGGAGTTCAAATAAGTTAAAAAAATGACATGCCTTTGTAACAGGCGAGTTTTCGTCTGAACCCTGATACTTCGAAAGAGATTGTCCATTTTGTACACGAAGTGCATCCAGTTTTCGTCGTAACCCACTCAACATCTTAGCACATGCTATGTTTGTGAAATGATGATACCATGCAAGCTTTCAACCTTTTCAGAGTCCATTTGCAGTGCTTAATAAATTTCAGGGTCATTTAGCTCAAAAAAATTAATAAATGCATGAAAAATAGCAAATCTAGTCAGAAAGGGTTGACAATTGATGGCCACCTTTTGAATGGTGAAAACTGATCGCACAAAAAGTCTAGAGTTGAAATAAGTTAAAAAAAATCAAATGCCTTTGTAACAGGCGAGTTTTCGTCTGAAATGTGGATAGTTCGAATGAGATTGTCCATTTTCTACACGAAGTGCATCCAGTTTTTGCCATAACCCTCTCAACTTTTTTAGCACATGGTATGTGGGTGAAATGATGATACCATGCCAACAATCAACCTTTTTAGAGTTCATTTGTAGTGCTTCAAAATTTCAGGGTCATTTAGCTCAATAAAATCAGTAAATGCAGGAAAAAATAGCAAATGAATTTAGAAAGAGTTGAAAATTGATGGCATCCCTCCGAAAGGTGCATATTGAACGCACAAAAAGTCTTGAGGGTAAATAAGTTAATAAAATGAAATGCCTTTGTAACAGGCGAGTTTTCGTGTGAAACCTTGATACTTCAAAAGAGATTGTGCATTTTGTACACGAAGTGCATCCAGGTTTTGCCGTAACCCTCTCAACTTTTTAGCATATGCTATGTGGGTGAAATGATGATACCATGCCAACTTGCAACCTTTTTTGAGTTCATATGTAGTGCTTATCAATTTCATGGTCATTTAGCACAAAAAAAATAGTAAGTACATAAAAATAGCAAATGAATTCAGAAAGGTTTGAAAATTGATGGCCTCCCTTCGAATGGTGCATATTGAACACACTAAAAGTCTGGAGCTGAAATAAGTTAAAAAAATTAAATGCCTTTGTAAGAGGCGAGTTTTGGTCTGAAACCCCTATACTTCGAAAGAGATTGTCCATTTCTCACACGAAGTGCATCCTGTTTTTGTCGTAACCCTCTCAACTTTTTAGCATATGGTATGTGGGTGAAATGATGATACCATGCCAACTTTCAACCTTTTCAGAGTTCATTTGTAGTGCTTATCAATTTCAGGGTCATTTAGCTCAAATAAATCAGTAAATACATGAAAAATTGCAAATGAAGTTAGAAAGGGTTGAAACTTGATGGCCACCCTTTGAATGGTGAATACTAAACGAACAACAAGTGTGGAGTTGAAATAATTTAAAAAATGAAATGCCTTGGTAACAACCGAGTTTTCGTCTCAAACCCCTATACTTCGAATGAGATTGTCCATTTTCTACACGAAGTGCATCCAGTTTTTCCCATAACCCTCTCAACTTTTTTAGCACATGGAATGTGGGTGAAATGGTGATACCATGCCAAGTTTCAACCTTTTTAGAGTTCATATGTAGTGCTTATCAATTTCAGGTTCATTTTGCTCAAAAAAATAGTAAATGCAGGAAAAAATAGCAAATGAAGTCAGAAAGTGTTGAAAATTGATGGCATCCTTTCGAATGGTGCATATTGAACGCACAAAAAGTCTTGAGTTGAAATAACTTAAAAAAATAAAATGCCTTTGTAACAGGCGAGTTTTCGTGTAAAACCATGATACTTCAAAAGAGATTGTCCATTTTGTACACGAAGTGCATCCAGTTTTTGCCGTAACCCTCTCAACTTTTTAGCATAGGCTATATGGGTGAAATGATGATACCATGCCAACTTTCAACCTTTTTAGAGTTCATTTGTAGTGCTTATCAATTTCAAGGTCATTTAGCTAAAAAAATCAGTAAGTGCATAAAAATAGCAACTGAATTCAGAAAGGGTTGAAAATTGATGGCCTCCCTTCGAATGGTGCATACTGAATGCACAACAAGTTTGGAGTTGAAATAAGTTAAAAAATGAAATGCCTTTGTAACGGGCTAGTTTTCGTTTGAAACCCTGATACTTCGGAAGAGATTGTCCATTTTGTACACGAAGTTCATCCAGTTTTTGCCGTAATCCTCTCAACATCCTAGAACATCCTATGTGGGTGAAATGATGATACCATGCCAACTTTCAACCTTTTCAGAGTCCATTTGTAGTGCTTAATCAATTTCAGGGTCATTTAGCTCAAAAAAATCAATAAATGAATGAAAAATAGCAAATGAAGGCAGAAAGGGTTGATAATTGATGGCCTCCCTTCGAATGGTAAAAACCGATCGCACAAAAATTCTGGAGTTGAAATAGGTTAAAAAAATGAAATGCCTTTGTAACAAGCGAGTTTTCGTCTGAAACATGGATAGTTCGAATGAGATTGTCCATTTTCTACACGAAGTGCATCCAGTTTTTGCCATAACCCTCTCAACTTTTTTAGCACATGGTATGTGGGTGAAATGATGATACCATGCCAACAATCAACCTTTTTAGAGTTCATTTGTAGTGCTTCAAAATTTCAGGGTCATTTAGCTCAATAAAATCAGTAAATGCAGGAAAAAATAGCAAATGAATTTAGAAAGAGTTGAAAATTGATGGCATCCCTCCGAAAGGTGCATATTGAACGCACAAAAACTCTTTTTGCACATGGTATGTGGGTGAAATGATGATACCATGCCAACTTTCAACCTTTTTAGAGTTCATTTGTAGTGCTTATGAATCCCAGGGTCATTTAGCTCAAAGAAAATGAAGCAAATGAAGTCAGAAAGGGTTGGAAATTGCTGGCCTCCCTTCGAATGGTGCATATTGAACGCACAAAAAGTCTGGAGTTGAAATAACTTAAAAAATGAAATGCCTTTCTAACACGCGAGTTTTTGTCTCAAACCCTAATACTTCGAAAGAGATTGTCCATTTTGCACACGAAGTGCATCCAGTTATTCCCGTAACCCTCTCAACTTTTAAGCATATGCTATATGGGTGAAATAATAATACCATCGCAACTTTCAACCTTTTCAAAGTTCATTTGTAGTGCTTATCTATTTTAGGGTCAATTATCTCAAAGAAATAAGTAAATACATGAAAAATAACATATGAAGTTAGAAAGGTTTGAAAACTTATGGCCTCCCTTCGAATGGTGCATACTGAACGCACAACAAGTCTGGAGTTCAAATAAGTTAAAAAAATGACATGCCTTTGTAACAGGCGAGTTTTCGTCTGAACCCTGATACTTCGAAAGAGATTGTCCATTTTGTACACGAAGTGCATCCAGTTTTCGTCGTAACCCTCTCAACATCTTAGCACATGCTATGTTTGTGAAATGATGATACCATGCAAACTTTCAACCTTTTCAGAGTCCATTTGCAGTGCTTAATAAATTTCAGGGTCATTTAGCTCAAAAAAATTAATAAATGCATGAAAAATAGCAAATGTAGTCAGAAAGGGTTGACAATTGATGGCCACCTTTTGAATGGTGAAAACTGATCGCACAAAAAGTCTAGAGTTGAAATAAGTTAAAAAAAATCAAATGCCTTTGTAACAGGCGAGTTTTCGTCTGAAATGTGGATAGTTCGAATGAGATTGTCCATTTTCTACACGAAGTGCATCCAGTTTTTGCCATAACCCTCTCAACTTTTTTAGCACATGGTATGTGGGTGAAATGATGATACCATGCCAACAATCAACCTTTTTAGAGTTCATTTGTAGTGCTTCAAAATTTCAGGGTCATTTAGCTCAATAAAATCAGTAAATGCAGGAAAAAATAGCAAATGAATTTAGAAAGAGTTGAAAATTGATGGCATCCCTCCGAAAGGTGCATATTGAACGCACAAAAAGTCTTGAGGGTAAATAAGTTAATAAAATGAAATGCCTTTGTAACAGGCGAGTTTTCGTGTGAAACCTTGATACTTCAAAAGAGATTGTGCATTTTGTACACGAAGTGCATCCAGGTTTTGCCGTAACCCTCTCAACTTTTTAGCATATGCTATGTGGGTTAAATGATGATACCATGCCAACTTGCAACCTTTTTTGAGTTCATATGTAGTGCTTATCAATTTCATGGTCATTTAGCACAAAAAAAATAGTAAGTACATAAAAATAGCAAATGAATTCAGAAAGGTTTGAAAATTGATGGCCTCTCTTCGAATGGTGCATATTGAACACACTAAAAGTCTGGAGCTGAAATAAGTTAAAAAAATTAAATGCCTTTGTAACAGGCGAGTTTTGGTCTGAAACCCCTATACTTCGAAAGAGATTGTCCATTTCTCACACGAAGTGCATCCTGTTTTTGTCGTAACCCTCTCAACTTTTTAGCATATGGTATGTGGGTGAAATGATGATACCATGCCAACTTTCAACCTTTTCAGAGTTCATTTGTAGTGCTTATCAATTTCAGGGTCATTTAGCTCAAATAAATCAGTAAATACATGAAAAATAGCAAATGAAGTTAGAAAGGGTTGAAACTTGATGGACACCCTTTGAATGGTGAATACTAAACGAACAACAAGTGTGGAGTTGAAATAATTTAAAAAATGAAATGCCTTGGTAACAACCGAGTTTTCGTCTCAAACCCCTATACTTCGAATGAGATTGTCCATTTTCTACACGAAGTGCATCCAGTTTTTCCCATAACCCTCTCAACTTTTTTAGCACATGGAATGTGGGTGAAATGGTGATACCATGCCAAGTTTCAACCTTTTTAGAGTTCATATGTAGTGCTTATCAATTTCAGGTTCATTTTGCTCAAAAAAATAGTAAATGCAGGAAAAAATAGCAAATGAAGTCAGAAAGTGTTGAAAATTGATGGCATCCTTTCGAATGGTGCATATTGAACGCACAAAAAGTCTTGAGTTGAAATAACTTAAAAAAATAAAATGCCTTTGTAACAGGCGAGTTTTCGTGTAAAACCATGATACTTCAAAAGAGATTGTCCATTTTGTACACGAAGTGCATCCAGTTTTTGCCGTAACCCTCTCAACTTTTTAGCATAGGCTATATGGGTGAAATGATGATACCATGCCAACTTTCAACCTTTTTAGAGTTCATTTGTAGTGCTTATCAATTTCAAGGTCATTTAGCTAAAAAAATCACTAAGTGCATAAAAATAGCAACTGAATTCAGAAAGGGTTGAAAATTGATGGCCTCCCTTCGAATGGTGCATACTGAATGCACAACAAGTTTGGAGTTGAAATAAGTTAAAAAATGAAATGCCTTTGTAACGGGCTAGTTTTCGTTTGAAACCCTGATACTTCGGAAGAGATTGTCCATTTTGTACACGAAGTTCATCCAGTTTTTGCCGTAACCCTCTCAACTCTTTTTGCACATGGTATGTGGGTGAAATGATGATACCATGCCAACTTCCAACCTTTTTAGAGTTCATTTGTAGTGCTTATGAATCCCAGGGTCATTTAGCTCAAAGAAAATGAAGCAAATGAAGTCAGAAAGGGTTGGAAATTGCTGGCCTCCCTTCGAATGGTGCATATTGCACGCACAAAAAGTCTGGAGTTGAAATAACTTAAAAAATGAAATGCCTTTATAACACGCGAGTTTTTGTCTCAAACCCTAATACTTCGAAAGAGATTGTCCATTTTGCACACGAAGTGCATCCAGTTATTCCCGTAACCCTCTCAACTTTTAAGCATATGCTATATGGGTGAAATAATAATACCATCGCAACTTTCAACCTTTTCAAAGTTCATTTGTAGTGCTTATCTATTTTAGGGTCAATTAGCTCAAAGAAATAAGTAAATACATGAAAAATAACATATGAAGTTAGAAAGGTTTGAAAACTTATGGCCTCCCTTCGAATGGTGCATACTGAACGCACAACAAGTCTGGAGTTCAAATAAGTTAAAAAAATGACATGCCTTTGTAACAGGCGAGTTTTCGTCTGAACCCTGATACTTCGAAAGAGATTGTCCATTTTGTACACGAAGTGCATCCAGTTTTCGTCGTAACCCTCTCAACATCTTAGCACATGCTATGTTTGTGAAATGATGATACCATGCAAACTTTCAACCTTTTCAGAGTCCATTTGCAGTGCTTAATAAATTTCAGGGTCATTTAGCTCAAAAAAATTAATAAATGCATGAAAAATAGCAAATGTAGTCAGAAAGGGTTGACAATTGATGGCCACCTTTTGAATGGTGAAAACTGATCGCACAAAAAGTCTAGAGTTGAAATAAGTTAAAAAAAATCAAATGCCTTTGTAACAGGCGAGTTTTCGTCTGAAACATGGATAGTTCGAATGAGATTGTCCATTTTCTACACGAAGTGCATCCAGTTTTTGCCATAACCCTCTCAACTTTTTTAGCACATGGTATGTGGGTGAAATGATGATACCATGCCAACAATCAACCTTTTTAGAGTTCATTTGTAGTGCTTCAAAATTTCAGGGTCATTTAGCTCAATAAAATCAGTAAATGCAGGAAAAAATAGCAAATGAATTTAGAAAGAGTTGAAAATTGATGGCATCCCTCCGAAAGGTGCATATTGAACGCACAAAAAGTCTTGAGGGTAAATAAGTTAATAAAATGAAATGCCTTTGTAACAGGCGAGTTTTCGTGTGAAACCTTGATACTTCAAAAGAGATTGTGCATTTTGTGCACAAAGTGCATCCAGGTTTTGCCGTAACCCTCTCAACTTTTTAGCATATGCTATGTGGGTGAAATGATGATACCATGCCAACTTGCAACCTTTTTTGAGTTCATTTGTAGTGCTTATCAATTTCATGGTCAGTTAGCTTAAAAAAAAATCAGTAAGTGCATACAAATAGCAAATGAATTCAGAAAGGGTTGAAAATTGATGGCCTCCCTTCGAATGGTGCATATTGAAGACACAAAAAGTCTGCAGTTGAAATAAGTTAAAAAAAATGAAATGCCTTTGTAACAGGGGAGTTCTCGTCTGAAACCCTTATACTTCGAAAGAGATTGTCCATTTCTCACACGAAGTACATCCAATTTTTGTCGTAACCCTCTCAATTTTTTAGCATATGTTATATGGGTGAAATGATGATACCATGCCAACTTTCAACCTTTTCAAAGTTCATTTGTAGTGCTTATCAATGTCAGGGTCATTTATCTCAAGTAAATCAGTAAATACATGTAAAATAGCAAATGAAGACAGAAAGGGTTGAAATTTGATGGTTACTCTTTGAATGGTGCATACTAAACGCACAAAAAGTATGGAGTTGAAATAAGTTAAAGCAATGAAATGCCTTTCTAACAGGCAAGTTCTCGTTTGAAACCCTGATACTTCGAAAGAGATTGTCCATTTGTACATGAAGTGCATCGAGTTTTTGGCGTAACCCTCTCAACCTTTTACAACATGCTATGTGGGTGAAATGATGATACCATGCGAACTTTCAAACTTTTCAGTGTTCATTTGTAGTGCTTATCAGTTTCATGGTCATTTAGCTCAAAAAAATCAGTAAATGCATGAAAAATAGCAAATGAAGTGAGAAAGGGTTGAAAATTGATGGCCTCCGTTAGAATGGTGCATACTGAACGCACAAAAAGTCCGGAGTTGAAATAAGTTAAAGCAATGAAATGCCTTTGTAACAGCCGAGTTTCCGTCTGAAACCCTGATACTTCGAAAGAGATTGTCCATTTTGTACGCGAAGTGCATCCAGTTTTTGCCGTAACCCTCTCAACTTTTAAGCACATGCTATGTGGGTGAAATGACAATAGCATGCCGACATCCATCGTTTTCATAGTTCATTTGTAGTGCTTATGAATTTCATGGTCATTTAGCTCAAAAAAAATCAGTAAATGCATGAAAAATAGCAAATGAAGTCAGAAAGGGTGAAAATTGATGGCCTCCCTTCGAATTTTGCATATTGAACACACAAAAATTCTGGAGTTGAAATAAGTTATAAAATGAGATGCCTTTGTAACACGCGAGTTTTCGTCTGAAACCTCAATACATCGAAAGAGATTGTCCATTTTGCACACAAAGTGCATCCAGTTTTTGCCATAACACTCTCAACTTTTTAACACCTGCTGTGTGGGTGAAATGATGATACCATGCCAACTTTCAACATTTTCAGTGTTCATTTGGAGTGCTTACCAATTTCAAGGTCATTTAGCTCAAAAAAATTTAGTAAATAGATGAAAAATAGCAAATGAAGTCAGAGAGGGTTAAAAATTGATGGCCTCCCTTTGAATGGTGCATAGTGAACACCCAAAAAGTCTGGAGTTGAAATAAGTTAAGAAAATGAAATGCCTTTGTAACAGGCGAGTTTTCGTCTGAAACCCTGATACCTCGAAAGAGATTGTCCATTTTGTACACGAAGTGCATCGAGTTTTTGCTGTAACCCTCTACACCTTGTAGCATATTCTACGTGGGTTAAATTATGATACCATGCCAACTTTCAACCTTTTCAGAGTTCATTTCTAGTGCTTATCAATTTCAGGGTCATTTAGCTCAAAGAAATCAGTAAATACATGAAAAATAGAAAATGAAGTCAGAATGGGTTGAACTTGATGGCCTCCCTTCGATTGGTGCATAGTCAAAGCACAAAAAGTCTGGAGTAGAAATAAGTTAAAAAAAATGAAATGCCTTTGTAACAGGCGAGTTCTCGTCTCAAACCCTCATACTTCGAAAGAGATTGTCCACTTTGTACATGAAGTGCATCCAGTTTTTGACATAACCCTCTCAACATCTTAGCACATGCTATGTGCGTGGAATGATGATAGCATGCCAACTTTTAACCTTTTCAGAGTTCATTTGTAGTGCTTATCATATTCAGGGTCATTTAGCTTAACAAATCAGGAAATGCATGAATAATACCAAATGAAGTCAGAAAGGGTTGAAAAATGATGGCCTCCCTTCGAATGGAGCATAGTGAACGCACAAAAAGTCTGGAGTTGAAATAAGGTAAAAAAAATGAAATGCCTTTATAACTGGCGAGTTTTCGTCTGAAATCCTGATACTTCAAAAGAGATTGTCCAGTCTGTACACAAAGTGCATCCTGCTATTGCCGTAACCCTCTCAACTTTTTAGCACAAGCTATGTGGGTTAAATGATGATACCATGCCAACTTTCAACCATTTCAGAGTTCATTTGTAGTGCTTATCAATTTCAGGGTCATTTAGAACAAAAAAAATCAGTAAATGAAGTCAGAAAGGGATGAAAATTGATGGCCTCCCTTCGAATGGTGCATATTGAACACACAAAAAGTCTGCAGTTGAAATAAGTTTAAAAAAATGAAATGCCTTTGTAACAGGCGACTTTTCGTCTGAAATCCCTATACTTCGAAAGAGATTGTCCATTTCTCACACGAAGAACATCCAGTTTTTGTCGTAACTCTCTCAATTTTTTAGCATATGTTATGTGGGTGAAATGACGATACCATGCGAACTTTGAATGTTTTCAGAGTTCATTTGTAGTGCTTATCAATTTCAGGGTCATTTACTCAAATAAATCAGTAAATACATGAAAAATAGCAAATGAAGTCAGAATGGTGCATGCTAAACGCATAAAAAGTATGGAATTGAAATTAGTTAAAGCAATGAAATGTCTTTGTAACCGGCGAGTTCTCGTCTGAAACCCCGATACCACGAAAGAGATTGTCCATTTGTACATGAAGTGCATCCAGTTTTTGTCGTAACCCTCTCAACTTTTTACAACATGCTATGTGGGTGAAATGACGATACCATGCCAACTTTCAAACTTTTCACAGTTAATTTGTAGTGCTTATCAATTTCAGGGTCATTTAGCTCAAAAAAATCAGTAAATGCATGAAAAACAACAAATGAAGTCATAAATAGTTGAAAAATGATGGCCTCCCTTCGAATGGAGCATACTGAACAGACAAAAAGTCTGGAGTTGAAATAAGTTAAAAAAATGAAATAACTTTTTAACAGCCGAAATTTCGTATGAAACCTTGATACTTCGAAAGAGATTGTCCATTTTGTAAACGAAGTGCATCCAGTTTTTGCCGTAACCCTCTCAACTTTTTAGCACATGCTACGTGGGTGAAATGTCGATACCATGCCAACTTTCAACCTTTTCAGAGTTCATTTGTAGTGCTTATCAGTTTCAGGGTCATTTAGCTCAAAAAAATCAGTAAATGCATGAAATATAGCAAATGAAGTGAGAAAGGGTTGAAAAATGATGGCTTCCCTTTGAATGTTGCATACTGAACGCACAAAAAGTCTGGAGTTGAAATAAGTTAAAGCAATGAAATGCCTTTGTAAGAGCCGAGTTTCCGTCTGAAACCCTGATACTTCGAAACAGATTGTCCATTTTGTACACGAAGTGCATCCATTTTCTGCCGTAACCCTCTCAATATTTTTAGCACATGCTACGTGGGTGAAATGATGATACCATTCCAACTTTTATCCTTTTCAGAGTTCATTTGTAGAGCTTATCAATTTCAGGGTCATTTAGCTCAAAAAAAATCATTAAATGCATGAAAAATAGCAAATAAAGTGAGAAAGGGTTGACAATTGATGGCCTCCCTTCGAATGGTGAAAACCGATCGCACAAAACGTCTGGAGTTGAAATAAGTTAAAAAAATGAAATGCCTTTGTAACAGACGAGTTTTCGTCTCAAACGTGGATACTTCGAAAGAGATTGTCCATTTTGTACACAAACTGGATCCAACTTTTGCCGTAACCCTCTCCACTTTTTAGCAAATGGTATGTGGGTGAAATGATGATACCATGCCAAAAATCAACCTTTTCAGAGTTCATTTGTAGAGCTTATCAATTTCAGTGTCATTTAGCTCAAAAAATCAGTAAATGCATGAAAAATAGCAAATGAAGTCAGAAAAGGTTGAAAATGGATGGCCTCCCTTTGAATGGTGCATTCTAAATGCACAAAAAGTCTGGAGTTGAAATAAGTTAAAAAAAATGAAATGCCGTTGTAATAGGCGAGTTTTCGTGTGAAACCCTGATACTTCGAAAGAGATTGTCCATTTTGTACATCAAGTGCATCCAGTTTTTGCCAAAACCCTCTCAACTTTTAAGAACATGCTATGTGGGTGAAATGATGAAACCATGCCAACTTTCAACCTTTTCAGAGTTCATTTGTAGTGCTTATCAATTTCAGGGTCATTTAACTCAAAAATATCAATAAATGCATGAAAAATGGCAAATGAAGTCACAAAGGGTTAAAAATTAATTGCCTCCCTTCGAATGGTGCATACTGACCGCACAACAGGTCTGGAGTTGAATTAAGTTAAAAAATGAAATGCCTTTGTAACGGGCTAGTTTTCGTCTGAAAGCCTCATACTTCGAAAAAGATTGTCCATTTTGTACACGAAGTGCATCCAGTTTTTGCCGTAGCCCTCTCAACCCTTTTTGCACGTGGTATGTGGGTTAAATGATGATACCATGCCAACTTTAAACGTTTTCAGAGTTCATTTGTAGTGCTTATCAATTTCAGGGCCATTTAGCTCAAAAAAATAAGTAAATGCATGAAAAAATAGAAAATGAAGTCAGAAAGGGTTGAAAATTGATGGCCTCCCTTCGAATGGTGCATATTGAACGCACAAAGCGCCTGGAGTTGAAATAAGTTAAAAAAATGAAATGCCTTTGTAACAGGCGAGTTTTCGTCTGAAACCCTGATATTTCGAAAGAGATTGTCCATTTTGTACATGAAGTGCAATCAATTTTTTAGCACATGCTATGTGGGTGAAATGATGATACCATGCCAACTTTCAAACTTTTCAGAGTTCATTTGTAGTGTTATCAATTTTAGGGTCATTTAGCTCAAAAAAAATCAGTAAATGCATGAAAATTAGCAAATGAAGTCAGAAAGGGTTGAAAATTGATGGCCACCCTTCGAATGGTGCCTACTGAATGCAGAACAAGTGTGGAGCTGAAATAAGTTTAAAAAAATGAAATGCCTTTGTAAAAGGCGAGTTTTCTTCTAAAACCCTAATACTTCGAAAGAGATTGTCCATTTTGGACACGAAGTGCATCCAGTTTTTGTCGTAACCCTCTCAACTTCTTAGCACATGCTATGTGGGTGAAATGATGATACCATGCAAACTTTCAACCTTTTCAGAGTCCATTTGTAGTGCTTATCAATATTAGGGTCATTTAGCACAAAAAAATGAGTAAATGCATGAAAAAATAGCAATTGAAGTCAGAAAGGGTTGAAAATTGATGGCCTCCCTTCGAAAGGTGCATATTAAACGCACAAAAAGTCTGGAGTTGATATAAGTTAAAAAAATGAAATGCCTTTGTAATAGGCGAGTTTTAGTCTGAAACCTCGATACTTCAAAAGAGATTATCCATTTTGCACACGAAGTGCATCCAATTTTTGCCGTAACCCTCTCAAATTTTTAGCGCATGCTATGTCGGTGAAATGATGATACCATCCCATCTTTCAACCTTTTCAGAGTTCATTTGTAGTGCTTATTTATTTCAGGGTCATTTAGCTCAAAAAAATCAGTAAATGCATGAAAAATAGAAAATGAAGTCAGAAAGGATTGAAAATTGACGGCCTCCCTTCGAATGGTGCATACTAAACGCACAACAAGTCTGGAGTTGAAATAAGTTAAAAAATGAAATGCCTTTGTAACAGGCCAGTTTCCGTCTGAAACCCAGATACTTCGAAAGAGATTGTCCATTTTGTACACGAAGCGCATCCAGGTTTTTGCCGTAACCCTCTCAACTTTTTTAGGACATGCTATGTGGGTGAAATGATGATACCATGCCAACTTTCAACCTTTTCAGAGTTCATTTGTAGTGCTTATCAATTTCAGGGTCATCTAGCTCAAAAATCAGTAAATGCATGAAAAATAGCAATTGAAGTCAGAAAGGGTTTAAAATTGATGGCCTCCCTTCGAATGGTGCATACTGAACGCACAAAAAGTCTGGAGTTGAAATAAGTTAGAAAAAATGAAATGCCTTTGTAAGAGGCGAGTTTCGTCTGAAATCCTCATACTTCGAAACAGATTGTCCATTTTGGACATGAAGTGCATCCAGTTTTTTCCGTAACCCTCTCAACTTCTTAGGACATGCTATGTGGGTGAAATGATGATACCATGCCAACTTTCAACCTTTTCAGAATTCATTTGTAGTGCTTATCAATTTCAGGGTCATTTAGCTCAAAAAATCAGTAAATGCATGAAAAATAGCAAATGAAGTCAGAATTTTTTTTAAATTAATGGCCTGCCTTCGAATGGTGCATACTGAAGACACAAAAGGTCTGGAGTTGGGATAAGTTAAAAAAAATTCCATTGTAACAGGCGAGTTTCCGTCTGCAACCCTCATACTTTGAAAGAGGTTGTCCATTTTGTACAAAAACTGCATCCAACTTTTGCCGTAACCCTCTCCACTTTTTAGCAAATGGTATGTGGGTGAAATGATGATACCATGCCAACTCTCAACCTTTTCAGAGTTCATTTGTAAAGCTTATCAATTTCAAGGTCATTTAGCTCAAAAAATCAGTAAATGCATGAAAAATAGCAAATGAAGTCAGAAAAGGTTGAAAACTGATGGCCTCCCTTTGAATGGTGCATACTAAATGCACAAAAAGTCTGGAGTTGAAATAAGTTAAAAAAATGAAATCCCTTTGTAACAGGCGAGTTTTCGTGTGAAACCCTGATACTTCGAAAGAGGTTGTCCATTTTGTACATGAAGTGCATCCAGTTTTTGCCGTAGCCTTCTCAACCCTTTTTGCACGTGGTATGTGGGTTAAATGATGATACCATGCCAACTTTAAACGTTTTCAGTGTTCATTTGTAGTGCTTATCAATTTCAGGGTCATTTAACTCAAAAATATCAGTAAATGCATGAAAAATGGCAAATGAAGTAACAAAGGGTTAAAAATTAATTGCCTCCCTTCGGATGGTGCATACTGACCGCACAACAAGTCTGGAGTTGAATTAAGTTAAAAAATGAAATGCCTTTGTAACGGGCTAGTTTTCGTCTGAAAGCCTCATACTTCGAAAGAGATTGTCCATTTTGTACACGAAGTGCATCCAGTTTTTGCCGTAGCCTTCTCAACCCTTTTTGCACGTGGTATGTGGGTTAAATGATGATACCATGCCAACTTTAAACGTTTTCAGTGTTCATTTGTAGTGCTTATCAATTTCAGGGCCATTTAGCTCAAAAAAATAAGTAAATGCATGAAAAAATAGCAAATGAAGTCAGAAAGGGTTGAAAATTGATGGCCTCCCTTCGAATGGTGCATACTGAACGCACAAAAAGTCTTGAGTTGAAATAAGTTAGAAAAAATGAAATGCCTTTGTAAGAGGCGAGTTTCGTCTGAAACCCTCATACTTCGAAACAGATTGTCCATTTTGGACACGAAGTGCATCCAGTTTTTTCCATAACCCTCTCAACTTCTTAGTACATGCTATGTGGGTGAAATGATGAAACCATGCCCACTTTCAACCTTTTTAGAGTTCATTTGTAGTGCTTATCAATTTCAGGGTCATTTAGCTCAAAAAATCATGAAATGCATGAAAAATAGCAATTGAAGTCAGAAAGGGTTTCAAATTGATGGCCTCCCTTCGAATGGTGCATACCGAACGCACAAAAAGTCTAGAGTTGAGATAAGTTAAAAAAATAAAATGCCTTTGTAACAGGCGAGTTTTCGTCTGCAACCCTAATACTTTTAAAGTGATTGTCCATTTTGTACACAAACTGCATCCAGTTTTTTCCGTAACCCTCCCAACTTTATTAGCACATGCTATGTGGGTGAAATGATGATACCATGCAAACTTTCAACCTTTTTAGAGTTCATTTGTAGTTCTAATCAATTTCAGGGTAATTTAGCTCAAAAAATCTATAAATGCATGAAAAAATAGCAAATGAAGTCAGAAAGGGTTGAAAATTGATGGCCTCCCTTCGAATGGTGCATATTGAACGCACAAAAAGTCTGGAGTTGATATAAGTTAAAAAAAATGAAATACCTTTGTAATAGGCGAGTTTTCTTTTTGAAACCTCGATACTTCGAAAGAGATTGTCCATTTTGTACACAAACTGCATCCAGTTTTTTCCGTAACCCTCTCAACTTTATTAGGACATGCTATGTGGGTGAAATGATGATACCATGCAAACTTTCAACCTTTTTAGAGTTAATTTGTAGTACTAAACAATTTCAGGGTAATTTAGCTCAAAAAATCTATAAATGCATGAAAAATAGCAAATGAAGTCAGAAAGGGTTGAAAATTATTGGCCTCCCTTCGAATGGTGCATATTGAACGCAAAACAGTCTGGAGTTGATATAAGTTAAAAAAATGAAATACCTTTGTAATAGGCGAGTTTTCTTTTTGAAACCTTGATACTTCAAAAGAGATTATCCATTTTGCACACGAAGTGCATCCAATTTTTGCCGTAACCCTCTCAACTTTTTAGCACATGCTATGTGGGTGAAATGATGATACCATCCCAACTTTCAACCTTTTTAGAGTTCATTTGTAGTGCTTATCAATTTCAGGGTCATTTAGCTCAAAAAAATCCATAAATGCATGAAAAAAAATACCAAATGAAGTCAGAAAGGGTTGAAAATTGATGACCTCCCTTCTAATGGTGCATATTGAACGCACAAAAAGTCTAGAGTTGATATAAGTTAAAAAAATGAAATGCCTTTGTAATACGCCAGTTTTTGTCTGAAACATCAATACTTCGAAAGAGATTGTCCATTTTGGACACGAAGTGCATCCAGTTTTTGCCGTAACCCTCTCAACTTCTTAGCACATGCTATGCGGGTGAAATGATGATACCATGCCAACTTTCAACCTTTTCAGAATTCATTTGTAGTGCTTATCAATTTTAGGGTCATTTAGTTCAAAAAATCAGTAAATGCATGAAAAATAGCAAATGAAGTCAGAATTTTTTTAAAATTAATGGCCTCCCTTCGAATGGTGCATACTGAACACACAAAAGGTCTGGAGTTGGGATAAGTTAATAAAAATCCTTTGTAACAGGCGAGTTTCTGTCTGCAACCCTCATACTTTGAAAGAGATTGTTCATTGTGTACAGAAACTGCATCCAGTTTTTGCTGTAACCCTCTCCACTTTTTAGCAAATGGTATGTGGGTGAAATGATGATACCATGCCAACTCTCAACCTTTTCAGAGTTCATTTGTAGAGCTTATCAATTTCAGGGTCATTTAGCCCAAAAAAATCAGTAAATGCATGAAAAATAGCAAATGAAGTCAGAAAAGGTTGAAAATTGATGGCCTCCCTTTGAATGGTGCATACTTAATGCACAAAAAGTCTGGAGTTGAAATAAGTTAAAAAAATGAAATGCCTTTGTCACAGGCGAGTTTTCGTGTGAAACCCTGATACTTCGAAAGAGATTGTCCATTTTGTACATGAAGTGCATCCAGTTTTTGCCAAAACCCTCTCAACTTTTAAGAACATGCTATGTGGGTCAAATGATGAAACCATGCCAACTTTCAACCTTTTCAGAGTTCATTTGTAGTGCTTATCAATTTGAGGGTCATTTAACTCAAAAATATCAGTAAATGCATGAAAAATGGCAAATGAAGTCACAAAGGGTTAAAAATTAATTGCCTCCCTTCGAATGGTGCATACTGACCGCACAACAAGTCTGGAGTTGAATTAAGTTAAAAAATGAAATGCCTTTGTAACGGGCTAGTTTTCGTCTGAAAGCCTGATACTTCGAAAGAGATTGTCCATTTTGTACACGAAGTGCATCCAATTTTTGCCGTAACCCTCTCAACCCTTTTTGCACGTGGTATGTGGGTTAAATGATGATACCATGCCAACTTTAAACCTTTTTAGAGTTCATTTGTAGTGCTTAGCAATTTCAGGGTCATTTAGCTCAAAAAAATAAGTAAATGCATGAAAAAATAGCAATTGAAGTCAGAAAGGGTTGAAAATTGATGGCCTCCCTTCGAATGGTGCATACTGAACGCACAAAAAGTCTGGAGTTGAAATAAGTTAGAAAAAATGAAATGCCTTTGTAAGAGGCGAGTTTCGTCTGAAATCCTCATACTTCGCAACATATTGTCCATTTTGGACATGAAGTGCATCCAGTTTTTTCCGTAACCCTCTCAACTTCTTAGGACATGCTATGTGGGTGAAATGATGATACCATGCCAACTTTCAACCTTTTCAGAGTTCATTTGTAGTGCTTATCAATTTCAGGGTCATCTAGCTCAAAAATCAGTAAATGCATGAAAAATAGCAATTGAAGTCAGAAAGGGTTTAAAATTGATGGCCTCCCTTCGAATGGTGCATACTGAACGCACAAAAAGTCTGGAGTTGAAATAAGTTAGAAAAAATGAAATGCCTTTGTAAGAGGCGAGTTTCGTCTGAAATCCTCATACTTCGAAACAGATTGTCCATTTTGGACATGAAGTGCATCCAGTTTTTTCCGTAACCCTCTCAACTTCTTAGGACATGCTATGTGGGTGAAATGATGATACCATGCCAACTTTCAACCTTTTCAGAGTTCATTTGTAGTGCTTATCAATTTCAGGGTCATCTAGCTCAAAAATCAGTAAATGCATGAAAAATAGCAATTGAAGTCAGAAAGGGTTTAAAATTGATGGCCTCCCTTCGAATGGTGCATACTGAACGCACAAAAAGTCTAGAGTTGGGATAAGTTAAAAAAATAAAATACCTTTGTAACAGGCGAGTTTTCGTTTGCAACCCTGATACTTTGAAAGTGATTGTCCATTTTGTACACAAACTGCATCCAGTTTTTTCCGTAATCCTCTCAACTTTATTAGCACATGCTATGTGGGTGAAATGATGATACCACGCAAACTTTCAACCTTTTTAGAGTTCATTTGTAGTTCTTATCAATTTCAGGGTAATTTAGCTCAAAAAATCTATAAATGCATGAAAAAATAGCAAATGAAGTCAAAAAGGGTTGAAAATTGATGGCTTCCCTTCGAATGGTGCATATTGAACGCACAAAAAGTCTGGAGTTGATATAAGTTAAAAAAATGAAATACCTTTGTAATAGGCGAGTTTTCGTTTTGAAACCTCGATACTTCGAAAGAGATTATCCATTTTGCACACGAAGTGCATCCAATTTTTGTTGTAACCATCTCAACTTTCTAGCACATGCTATGTGGGTGAAATGATGGTACCATGAAAACTTTCAACCTTTTTAGAGTTCATTTGTAGTTCTTATCAATTTCAGGGTAATTTAGCTCAAAAAATCTATAAATGCATGAAAAAATAGCAAATGAAGTCAGAAAGGGTTGAAAATTGTTGGCCTCCCTTCGAATGGTGCATATTGAATGCACAAATAGTCTGGAGTTGATATAAGTTAAAAAAATGAAATACCTTTGTAATAGGCGAGTTTTCTTTTTGAAACCTCGAGACTTCGAAAGAGATTATCCATTTTGCACATGAAGTGCATCCAATTTTTGCCGTAACCCTCTCAACTTTCAACCTTTTTAGAGTTCATTTGTAGTGCTTATCAATTTCAGGGTCATTTAGCTCAAAAAAATCCGTAAATGCATGAAAAAAAATACCAAATGAAGTCAGAAAGGGTTGAAAATTGATGGCCTCCCTTCTAATGGTGCATATTGAACGCACAAAAAGTCCAGAGTTGATATAAGTTAAAAAAATGAAATGCCTTTGTAATACGCGAGTTTTCGTCTGAAACATCAATACTTCGAAAGAGATTGTCCATTTTGCACACGAAGTTCATCCAATTTTTGCCGTAACCCTCTCAAATTTTTAGCACATGCTATGTGGGTGAAATGATGATACCATCGCAACTTTCAACCTTTTCAGAGTTCAATTGTGGTGCTTATTTATTTTAGGGTCATTTAGCTCAAAAAAATCAGTAAATGCAGGAAAAAATAGCAAATGAAGTTAAAAAGGGTTGAAAATTGATGGCATCCCTTCGAATGGTGCATATTGAACGCACAAAAAGTCTTGAGTTGAAATAAGTTAAAAAAAATGAAACGCCTTTGTAACACGCGAGTTTTCTTGTGAAACCATGATACTTCAAAAGAGATTGTGCATTTTGTACACGAAGTGCATCCAGTTTTTGCCGTAACCCTCTCAACTTTTTAGCATACGCTATGTGGGTGAAATGCTGATACCATGCCAACTTGCAACCTTTTAATAGTTCATTTGTAGTGCTTAACAATTTCATGGCATTTAGCTCAAAAAAATCAGTAAGTACATAAAAATAGCAAATGAATTCAGAAAGGGTTGAAAATTGATGGCCTCCTTCGAATGGTGCATATTGAACACACAAAAAGTATGGAGTTGAAATAAGTTAAAAAATGAAATGCCTTTGTAACAGGTGAGTTTTCGTCTGAAACCCCTATCCTTCGAAACAGATTGTCCATTTCTCACACGAAGTGCATCCAGTTTTTGTCATAACCCTCTCACTTTCTTAGCATTTGCTACGTGGGTGAAATGATGATACCATGCCAACTTTCAACCTTTTCAGAGTTCATTTGTAGTGCTTATCAATTTCAGGGTCATTTAGCTTAAATAAATTAGTAAATACATGCAAAATAGCGAATGAAGTCAGAAAGGGTTGAAACTTGATGGCCACCCTTTGAATGGTGCATACTAAACGCACAAAAAGTATGGAGTTGAAATAAGTTAAAGCAATGAAATGCCTTTGTAATAGGCGAGTTCTCGTCTGAAACCCTCATACTTCGAAAGAGATTGTATATTTGTACATGAAGTGCATCCAGTTTTTGTCGTAACCCTCTCAACTTTTTACAACACGCTATGTGGGTGAAATGACGATACCATGCCAACAATCAAACTTTTCAGAGTTAATTTGTAGTGCTTATCAATTTCAGGGTCATTTAGCACAAAAAAATCAGTAAATGCATGAAAAACAGCAAATGAAGTGAGAAATAGTTGAAAAAGGATGGCCTCCCTTCGAATGGACCATACTGAACAGACAAAAGGTTTGGAGTTGAAATAAGCTAAAAAAATGAAATGCCTTTGTAACGGCCGAGTTTTCGTCTGAAACCCTGATACTTCGAAAGAGATTGTCCATTTTGTACACGAAGTGCATCCAGTTTTTGCCGTAACCCTCTCAACCTTTTAGCATAGGCTATGTGGGTGAAATGATGATACCATGCCAACTTTCCACCTTTTTAGAGTTCATTTGTAGTGCTTATCAATTTCAGGGTCATTTAGCCTAAAAAAATAAGTAAGTGCATAAAAATAGCAAATGAATTCAGAAGGGGTTGAAAATTGATGGCCTCCCTTCGAACGGTGCATACTGAATGCACAACAAGTCTGGAGTTGAAATAAGTTAAAAATGAAATGCCTTTGTAACAACCGAGTTTTCGTCTCAAACCCCTATACTTAGAATGAGATTGTCCATTTTCTACACGAAGTGCATCCAGTTTTTCCCATAACCCTCTCAACTTTTTTAGCACATGGAATGTGGGTGAAATGGTGATACCATGCCAACTTTCAACCTTTTCAGAGTTCATATGTAGTGCTTATCAATTTCAGGGTCATTTAGCTCAAAAAAATAGTAAATGCAGGAAAAAATAGCAAATGAAGTCAGAAAGGGTTGAAAATTGATGGCATCCCTTCGAATGGTGCATACTGAATGCACAACAAGTCTGGAGTTGAAATAAGTTAAAAAATGAAATGTCTTTGTGACAGGCGAGTTTTCGTCTGAAACCCTGATACTTCGAAAGAGATTGTCCATTTTGTACATGAAGTGCATCCAGTTTTTCGCCTTAACCCTCTGAACTTTTTTAGCAAATGGTATGTGGGTGAAGTTATGATACCATGCCAACTTTCAAGCTTTTCAGAGTTCATTTGTAGAGCTTATCAATTTTAGGGTCATTTAGCTCAAAAAAATTAGTAAATGCATGAAAAATAGGAAATGAAGTCTGAAATGGTTGAAAATTGATGGCCTCCCTTCGAATGGTGCATACTGAATGCACAAAAAGTGTGGAGTTGAAATAAGTTAAAAAAATGAAATGCCTTTGTAACAGACAACTTTCCGTGTGAAACCCTCATACTTCGAAAGAGATTGTCCATTTTGGACACGAAGTGAATCCAGTTTTTTCCGTAACCCTCTCAACTTCTTAGCACATGCTATGTGGGTGAAATGATTATACCATGCCAACTTTCAACATTTTCAGAGTTTATTTGTAGTGCTTATCAATTCCAGAGTCATTTAGCTCAAAAAATCAGTAAATGCATGAAAAGTAGCAAATGAAGTCAGAAAGTTTTTAAAATTAATGGCCTCCCTTCGAATGGTGCATACTGAACACACAAAAGGTCTGGAGTTGGGATAAGTTAGAAAAAATGAAATACCTTTGTAACACGCACGTTTTCGTCTGAAACCCTAAAACTTCGACAGAGATTGTCCATTTGGCACACGAAGTGCATCCAGTTTTTCCCGTAACCCTCTCAACTTTTTAGCATATGCTATATGGGTGAAATGATGATACCATGCCAACCTTCAACCTTTTCAGAGTTCATTTGTAGTGCTTATCTATTTTAGTGTCATTTAGCTCAAACAAATCAGTAAATTGATGGCATCCCTTCGAATGGTGCATACTGAACGCATAACAAGTCTGGAGTTGAAATAAGTTAAAAAAATGAATTTCCTTTGTAACAGGCGAGTTTTCGTCTAAACCCTGATACCTTGAAAGATATTGTCCATTTTGTACACGAAGTGCATCCAGTTTTCGCCGTAACCCTCTCAACATCCTAGCACATGCTATGTGGGTGAAATGAAGATACCATGCCAACTTTCAACTTTTTTAGAGTCCATTTGTAGTGCTTATCAATTTCAGGGTCATTTAGCTCAAAAAAAAATCAGTAAATGCATGAAAAATAGCAAATAAAGTCAAAAAAGGTTGAAAATTGATGGCCTCCCTTCGAATGGTGAAAACCGAACGCACAAAAAGTCTGGAGTTGAAATAAGTTAAAAAAGTGAAATGCCTTAGTAACAGGCGAGTTGTCGTCTGAAACGTGGATACTTCGAATGAGATTGTCCATTTTCTACAAGAAATGCATCCAGTTTTTCCCATAACCCTATCAACTTTTTTAGCACATGGTGTGTGGGTGAAATGATGATACCATGGCAACTTTCAACCTTTTCAGAGTTCATATGTAGTGCTTATCAATTTCAGGGTCATCTAGCTCAAAAAAATAGTAAATGCAGGAAAAAATAGCAAATGAAGTCAGAAACGGTTGAAAATTGATGCATCCCTTCGAATGGTGCATATTGAATGCACAAAAAGTGTTGAGTTGAAATAACTTAAAAAAATGAAATGCCTTTGTAACTGGGGAGTTTTCGTGTCAAACCATGATACTTCAAAAGAGATTGTCCATTTTGTACACGAAGTGCATCCAGTTTTTGCCGTAACCCTCTCAACTTTTTAGCATAGGCTATGTGGGCGAAATGATGATACCATGCCAACTTTCAACCTTTTCAGAGTCAATTTGTAGTGCTTAATCAATTTCAGGGTCCTTTAGCTCAAAAAAATCAATAAATGCATGAAAAATAGCAAATGAAGTCAGAAAGGGTTGACAATTGATGGCCTCCCTTCGAATGGTAAAAACCGATCGCACAAAAAGTCTGGAGTTGAAATAAGTTAAAAAAATGAAATGCCTTTGTAACAGGCGAGTTTTCGTGTGAAACGTGGATACTTCGAATGAGATTGTATTTTTTCTACACGAAGTTCATCCAGTTTTTGCCATAACCCTCTCAACTTTTTTAGAAAATGGTATGTGGGAGAAATGATGATACCATGCCAACTTTCTACATTTTTAGAGTTTATTTGTAGTGCTTATCAATTTCAGGGTCATTTAGCTCAAATAAATCAGCAAATGCAGGAAAAAATAGCAAATGAAGTCAAAAAGGTTGAAAATTGATGGCATCCCTTTGAATGGTGCATATTGAACGCACAAAAAGTGTTGAGTTGAAATAAGTTAAAAAAATGAAACGCCTTTGTAACAGGCGAGTTTTCGTGTGAAACCAGCATACTTCAAAAGAGATTGTGCATTTTGTACACGAAGTGCATCCAGTTTTTGCCGTAACCCTCTCAACTTTTTAGCATACGCTATGTGGGTGAAATGATGATACCATGCCAACTTGCAACATTTTTAGAGTTCATTTGTAGTGCTTATCAATTTCATGGTCATTTAGCTCAAAAAAATCAGTAAGTACATAAAAATAGCAAATGAATTCAGAAAGGGTTGAAAATTGATGGCCTCCCTTCGAATGGTGCATATTGACCACACAAAAAGTATGGAGTTGAAATAATTAAAAAAATGAAATGCCTTTGTAACAGGCGAGTTTTCGTCTGAAACCCCTATCCTTCGAAACAGATTGTCCATTTCTCACACGAAGTGCATCCAGTTTTTGTCGTAACCCTCTCACTTTCTTAGCATATGCTATGTGGGTGAAATGATGATACCATGCCAACTTTCAATCTTTTCAGTGTTCATTTGTAGTGCTTATCAATTTCCGGGTCATTTAGCTCAAATAAATCAGTAAATACATGCAAAATAGCAAATGAAGTCAGAACGGATTGAAACTTGATGGCTACCCTTTGAATGGTGCATACTAAACGCACAAAAAGTATGGAGTTGAAATAAGTTAAAGCAATGAAATACCTTTGTAACAGGCGAGTTCTCGTCTGAAACCCTGATACTTCGAAAGAGAATGTATATTTGTACATGAAGTGCATCCAGTTTTTGTCGTAACCCTCTCAACTTTTTACAACATGCTATGTGGGTGAAATGACGATACCATGCCAACTATCAAACTTTTCAGAGTTAATTTGTAGTGCTTATCAATTTCAGGGTCATTTAGCTTAAACAAAAATCAGTAAATGCATGAAAAATAACAAATGAAGACAGAAACAGTTGAAAAATGATTTTCTCCCTTCGAAAGAGATTGTCCATTTTGTACACGAAGTGCATCCAGTTTTTGCCGTAACCCTCTCAACTTTTTAGCACATGCTATGTGGGTGAAATGACAAACACATGCCAACTTTCAACCTATTCAGTGTTCATTTGTAGTGCTTATCAGTTTCAGGGTCATTTAGCTCAAAAAAATCAGTAAATGCATGAAAAATAGCAAATGAAGTGAGAAAGGGTTGAAAATTGATGGCCTCCTTAGAATGGTGCATACTGAACGCACAAAAAGTCCAGAGTTGAAATAAGTTAAAGCAATGAAATGCCTTTTTAACAGCCGAGTTTCCGTCTGAAACCCTGATACTTCGAAAGAGATTGTCCATTTTGTACACAAATTGCATCCAGTTTTTGCCGTAACCCTCTCAACTTTTTAGCACATGCTATGTGTGTGAAATGACAATACCATGCCGACATCCATCCTTTTCATAGTCCATTTGTAGTGCTTATCAATTTCATCGTCATTTAGCTCAAAAAAAACAGTAAATGCATGAAAAATAGCAAATGAAGTCAGAAAGGGCTGAAAATTGATGGCCTCCCTTCGAATGGTGCATATTGAACACACAAAAATTATGGAGTTGAAATAAGTTAAAAAATGAGATGCCTTTGTAACACGTGAGTTTTCGTCTGAAACCTCGATACTTCTAAAGAGATTGTCCATTTTGCACACAAAGTGCATCCAGTTTTTGCCATAACACTCTGAACTTTTTAACACCTGCTGTGTGGGTGAAATGATGATACCATGCCAACTTTCAACATTTTCAGTGTTCATTTGTAGTGCTTACCAATTTCAAGGTCATTTAGCTCAAAAAACAATCCGTAAATCCATGAAAAATAGCAAATTAAGTCAAAAAGGGTTAAAAATTGATGTCCTCCCTTTGAATGGTGCATAGTGAACACCCAAAAAGTCTGGAGTTGAAATAAGTTAAAAAATAAAATGCCTTTGTAACAGGCGAGTTTTTGTCTGAAACCCTCATACTTCGAAAGAGATTTCCATTTTGTACACGAAGTGCATCGAGTTTTTGCTGTAACCCTCTACACCTTGTAGCATATTCTACGTGGGTTAAATTATGATACCTTGCCAACTTTCAACCTTTTCATAGTTCATTTCTAGTGCTTATCAATTTCAGGGTCATTTAGCTCAAAGAAATCAGTAAATACATGAAAAATAGAAAATGAAGTCAGAATGGGTTGAACTTGATGGCCTCCCTTCGATTGGTGCATACTCAAAACACAAAAAGTCTGGAGTAGAAATAAGTTAAAGAAATGAAATGCCTTTGTAATAGGTGAGTTCTCGTCTCAAACCCTCATACTTCGAAAGAGATTGTCCACTTTCTACACGAAGTGCATCCAGTTTTTGCCATAACCCTCTCAACTTCTTAGCACATGCTATGTGGGTGGAATGATGATAGCATGCCAACTTTTAACCTTTTCAGAGTTGATTTGTAGTGCTTATCATATTCAGGGTCATTTAGCTTAAAAAATCAGGAAATGCATGAATGATACCAAATGAAGTCAGAAAGGGTTGAAAAATGATGGCCTCCCTTCGAATGGAGCATACTGAACGCACAAAAAGTCTGGAGTTGAAATAAGGTAAAAAAAATGAAATGCCTTTATAACAGGCGAGTTTTCGTCTGAAATCCTGATACTTCAAAAGAGATTGTCCAGTCTGGACATAAAGTGCATCCTGCTTTTGCCGTAACCCTCTCAACTTTTTAGCACAAGCTATGTGGGTGAAATGATGATACCATGCCAACTTTCAACCATTTCAGAGTTTATTTGTAGTGCTTATCAATTTCAGGGTCATTTAGAACAAAAAATCAGTAAATGAAGTCAGAAAGGGATGAAAATTGATGGCCTCCCTTAGAATGGTGCATACTGAATGCACAAAAAGTCTGGAGTTGAATTGAGTTAAAAAATGAAATGCCTTTGTAACAGGCGAGTTTTAGTCTAAAACCCTAATACTTCGAAGGAGATTGTCCATTTTGTACATGAAGTGCATCAAGTTTTTGCCGTAACCCTCTCAACCTTTTAGCATATGCTATGTGGGTGAAATTATTATACCATGCCAACTTTCAACCATTTCAAAGTTCATTTCTAGTGCTTATCAATTTGAGGGTCATTTAGCTCAAAAAATCAGTAAATGCATGAAAAATAGCAAATGAAGTCAGAAAGGGTTGAAAAATGATGGCCTCCCTTCGAATGTAGCATACTGAACACACAAAAAGTCTACAGTTGAAATAAGTTAAAAAAAATGAAATACCTTTGTAACAGTCGAGTCTTCATCTAAAACCCTGATACTTCAAAAGAGATTGTCTATTTGGTACAAGAAGTGCATCCAGTTTTTTCCGTAACCCTCTCAACTTTTTAGCCCATGCTATGTGGCTGAAATGACGATACATGTGTCAACTTTCAAACTTCTCAGAGTACTTTTGTAGTGCTTATCAATTTCAAGGTCATTTAGCTCAAAACAAATCTGTAAATGCATGAAAAATATCAAATGAAGTCACAAAGGGTTGAAGATTGATGCCCTCCCTTAGAATGGTGCATACTGAACGCACACACAGTCTGGATTTGAAATAAGTTAAAACATGAAACGGCTCTGTACCAGGCGAGTTTTCGTCTGAACCGTGATACTTCGCAAGAGATTATCCCTTTTGTACACGAAGTGCATCAAGTTTTTGCGTTAACCGTCTCAACTTTATAGCACATGTTATGTGGGTGAAATGGTGATACCATGCCAACTTTCAACCTTTTCAGCGTTCGTTTGTAGTGCCTATTATTTTCAGGGTCATTTAGCTCAATGAAATCAGTAAATGCCTTTGTAACGGGCAAGTTTTTTTCTGAAACCCTCATACATCAAAAGAGATTGTCCATTTTGTACACGAAGTGCATCTAATTTATTATCGTAACCCTCTCAACTTCTTAGCACATGCTATGTGGGAGAAATGATGATACCATGCCAACTTTCAAACTTTTCAAAGTTCATTTGTGGTGGTTATAAATTTCAGAGTCATTTAGCTAAAAGATCAGTAAATGCATGAAAAATAGCAAATGAAGTCAAAAAGTCTTTAAAATTGAAGTCCACCCTTAGAATGGTGCATACTGAACGCACAAAAAGTCTGGAGTTGAAATAAGTTAAAAAAACTGAAATGCCATTGTAAAAGGCAAGTCTTCGTCTGAATCCCAGGTACTTCGAAAGAGATTGTCCATTTTGGACACGAAGTGCATCCAGTTTTTGCCGTAACCCTCTCAAGTTCTTAGCACATGCTATGTGGGTGAAATGATGATACGATGCCAACTTTCGACCTTTTTAGAGTTCATTTGCAGTGCTTATCAATTTTAGGGTCATTTAGCTCAAAATAGTCATTAAATGCATGAAAAATAACAAATGAACTCAGAAAGGGTTGAAAATGGATGGCCTCCCTTCGAATGGTGCATACCGAACGCACAAAAAGTCTGGAGTTGAAATAAGTTAAAAAAAATCCCTTTGTAACAGGCGAGTTTTCGTCTGAAACCCATATACTTCGAAAGAGATTGTCCATTTTGTACACGAAGTGCATCAGTTTTTGTCGTAACCCTCTCAACCTTTTAGCACATTCTATGCGGCTGAAATTATGATACCATGCCAACTTTCAACCTCTTCAGAGTTCACTTGTAGTGCTTATCAATTTCAGGGTCATTTAGCTTAAAAAATCAATAAATGCATGAAAAATAGCAAATGAAGTCAGAAAGAGTTGAAAAATGATGGCCTCCCTTAGGATGGAGCATGTTGAACGCACAAAAAGTCTGGATTTGAAATAATTTAAAAAAATGAAATCCCTTTGTATAGGCGAGTTTTCGTCTGAAACCTTGATACTTGAAAAGAGATTGTCCATTTTGTACGCGAAGTGCATCCAGTTTTTGCCCTAACCCTCTCAACATTTTAGCACATGTTTTGTGGATTAAATGGTGATACCATACTAACTTCCAACCTTTTCAGAGTTCATTTTTAGTCACTTTCAAGGTCATTTAGCTCAAATAAATCAATAAATGCATGAAAAATAGCAAATGAAGTCAGAAAGGATTGGAAAATTTATGGCCTCCCTTCGAATGGTGCATACTGAAATCACAAAAAGTCTGGAGTGCAAATAACTTTAAAAAAATGAAATGCCTTTGTAAAAGCCAACTTTTTAGCACATGCTATGTGGGTGAAATTATGATACCATGCCAACTTTCAACCTTTTCAGACTTCATTTGTAGTGCTTATCAATTTCAGGGTCATTTAGCTTAAAAAATCAGTAAATACATGAAAAATATTAAATGAAGTCAAAAAGTGTTGAAAATTGATTGCCTCCCTCACTGAACACACAAAAAGTCTAGAGTGCAAATAAGTTTAAAAAAATGAAATGCCTTTGTAACAGCTGAGTTTTCGTCTCAAACCCTGATACGTCGAATAAGATTGTCCATCTTGTACACGAAGTGCATCCAGTTTTTGCCGTAACCCTCTCAACTTTTTAGCATATTCTATGTGGGTGAAATTATGATACCATGAGAACTTTCAACCATTTCAGAGTTCATTTTTAGTGCTTATCAATTACAGGGTCATTTAGCTCAAAGAAATCAGTAAATACATAAAAATAGCAAATGAAGTCAGAAAGGCTTGAAAATTGATGGCCTCCCTTCGAATGGTGCATACTAAACGCATAAAAAGTCTGGAGTTGAAATAAGTTAAAAAATGAAATGCCTTTGTAACAGGCGAGTTTTCGTCTAAAACCCTGATACTTCAAAAGTGCATCCAGTTTTTGCCGTAACCCTTTCCACCTTTTAGCATATTCCATGTGGGTGAAATTATGATACCATAGCAAATTTCAACCTTTTAAGAGTTCATCTATAGTGCTTATCAATTTCAGGGTCATTTATCTCAAAGAAATCAGTAAATACATAAAAATAGCAAATGAAGTTAGAAAGGGTTGAAAATCGATGTTCTCCCTTCGAATGGTGCATACTGAATGGACAAAAATTCTGGAGTTGAAATAAGTTAAAAAAATGAAATGCCTTTGTAAGAGGGGAGTTTTCGTCTGAAACTCTGATACTTCGAAAGAGATTGTACATTTGGTACACGAAGTGCATCCAGTTTTTGCCGTAACCCTCTCCACCTATTAGCATATTCTATGTGGGTGAAATGGTGATACCATGCCAACTTTCAACCTTTTCAGAGCTCATTTGTAGTGCTTATCAATTTCAGGGTCATTTCGCTCAAAAAAAATCAGTAAATGCATGAAAAATAGCAAATGAAGTCAGAAAGGGTTGAAAATTGATGGCCTCCCTTAGAATGGTGCATACTAAACGCACCAAAAGTCTGGAGTAGAAATAAGTTTTAAAAAATGAAATGCCTTTGTAGCAGGCAAGTTTTTGTGTGAAACGCTGATACTTCGAAAGAGATTGTCCATTTTGTACACGAAGTGCATCCAGTTTTTGCCATATCCCTCTCAACTTATTAGCACATGCTATGTGGGTGAAATGATGATACCATGCCAACTTTCAACCATTTCATAGTTCATTTGTAGTGCTTATCAATTTGGGGGTCATTTAGCTTAAAAAGTCAGTAAATGCATGAAAAATAGCAAATGAAGTCAGAAAGAGTCGAAAAATGATGGCTTCCCTTCAAATGGAGCATGCTGAACGGACAAAAAGTCTGGAGTTAAAATAAGTTAAAAAAATGAAATGCCTTTGTAGCAGGCGAGTTTTCGTCTGAAACCCTGATACTTGAAAAGAGATTGTCCATTTTGTACACGAAGTGCATCCAGTTTTTGCCGTAACCCTCTCAACTTTTTAGCACATGCTATGTGGGTGAAATCGTGATACCATGCCAACTTTCGACCTTTTCAGAGGTAATTTGTAGTGCTTATCAATTTCAGTGTCATTTAGCTCAAAAAAAGATCAGTAAATGCATGAAAAATAGCAAATTAAGTCAGAAAGGGTTGAAGATTGATGGCCTCCCTTAGAATGATGCATACTGAACGCACAAAAGGTCTGGAGTTGAAATAAGTTAAAAAATGAAATGCCTTTGTAACGGCCGAGATTTCGTCTGAAACCCCGATACTTCGAATAAGATTGTCCATTTTGTATACGAAGAGGCTCCAGTTTTTGCCGTAACTGTCGTGGATTTGTCACGGCAGATGTACCGGTGAATGGACTTAGGTTCGAGGCAAAGACGCAACTATGTGGCAGCTTGATGGGGTTGATCGGAATCGAGAGACGCGAAGTTTACCCAGGTTCGGCCCCTCCGATGGAGGTAAAAGCCTACGTCATGCTTGTCTTGTATTAATGATGACAAAGATCTCTCGGTTACAAGGGTGCTAATTGATACCTCTAATCACAGGAGCCTCTAATCTGTCTATCTCTAATCTCTTGAGTTGTCTAAACTTGTGGACTTGTGGCTCTTGTCAACCTGTCCCTCTAGGGGTGCACTACCCCTCCTTATATAAGTGGAGAGGGTAGGTTTACAAATAGTGTCCTACTAGGAGTAGGATTAGGACTAGTCTCACACGAATCCTACTCCGGGTCTTATTCCCTTTAAGGGGATCCTTCTCTCTTCGGGCCTTCTCTTGTGAATCGTCAGGCGCCGGCTCACCCGCCGGGTGTTGGGCTTGGTCGTCCTGTGGTCCGCCAGCCGGGTCATTAATAAAATGTCATGTCTTTGTCGGGTCTCCTGTGAGTCGCCAGGCCGGGGATACCGCGTGGTATATCCCCGACAGTAACCCTCTAAACTTTTTAGCTTATTCTATCTGGATGAAATTACGATACCATGCCAAGTTTCAACCTTTTCACAGTTGATTTGTAGTGCTTATCAATTTCAGGGTTATTTAGCTCAAAGGAATCAGTAAATACATAAAAATAGCAAATGAAGTCAGAAAGGGTTGAAAATTGATGGCCTCTCTTCGAATGGAGCATACTGAACGCACGAAAAGTCTGGAGTTGAAATAAGTTAAAACAATGAAATGCCTTTGTAACAGGCGAGTTTTCGTCTGAAACCCTGATACTTCGAAAGAGATTGTCCATTTTGTAAACGAAATGCATCTAGTTTTCACTGTAACCCTCTCCACCTTTTAGCATATTCCATGTGGGTCAAATTATGATACCATTCCAACTTTCAAGCTTTCCACAGTTGATTTGTATTGCTGATCAATTTCAGAGCATTTAGCTCAAAGAAATCAGTAAATACATAAAAATAGAAAATGAAGTCAGAAAGGGTTGAAAATTGATGGCCTCCCTTCGAATGGTGCATACTCAAAGCACAAAAAGTCTGGAGTTGAAATAAGTTAAAACAATGAAATGCCTTTGTAACAGGCGAGTTTTCGTCTAAAACCCTGATACTTCGAAAGAGATTGTCCATTTTGTACACGAAGTGCATCCAGTTTTTGACGTAACCCTCTCATCTCTTTAGCACTTGCTATGTGGGTGAAATGATGATACCATGCAAACTTTCAACCTTTTCAGAGTTCATTTGTAGTGCTTATGCATTTCAAGGTCATTCTGCCCAAAACAATAAGTAAATGCATGAAAAATAGCAAATGAAGTCAGAAGGGGTTGAAAATTGATGGCCTCCCTCCGAATGGTGCATATTGGATGCACAAAAACTATGGAGTTGAAATAAGTTAAATAAATGAAATGCCTTTGTAACAGGCGAATTTTCGTCTGAAACCCCGATACTACGAAAGAGATTGTCCATTTTGCACATGAAGTGCATCCAGTTTTTGTCGTAACCCTCTCAACTTTTGAGCAGATGCTATGTGGGTGAAATGATGATACCATGCCAACTTTCAACATTTTCGGAATTCATTTGTAGTGCTTATCAATATCAGGGTCCTTTAGTTCAAAAAAAATCAATAAATGCATGAAAAATAGCAAATGAAGGGAGAAAGGGTAGAAAATTGATGGCCTCCCTTCGAATGGAGCAGACTGAACGGACAAAAAGTCTTGAGATGAAATAAGTTAAAAAAAATGAAATGTGTTTGTATCAAGCGAGTTTTCGTCTGAAACCCTAATACTTCGAAAGAGATTGTCCATTTTGAACATGAAGTGCATCCAGTGCTTGCTGTAACCCTCTCAACTTACTAGCACATGCTATGTGGGTGAAATGATGATACCATGCCAACTTTCAACCTTTTCAGTGTTCATTTGTAGTGCTTATCAATTTCAAGGTCATTTTGCTAAAAAAATTAGTAAATGCATGAAAAATAGCAAATGAAGTCAGAAGGGTTTGAAAATTGATGGCCTCCCACCGAATGGTGCATATTGGTTGCACAAAAACTATGGAGTTGAAATAAGTTAAAAAATGAAATGCCTTTGTAATAGGCGAATTTTCATCTGAAACCCCGACACTTCGAAAGAGATTGTCCATTTTGCACATGAAGTGCATCGAGTTTTTGTCGTAACCCTCTCAACTTATTAGCACATGCTATGTGGGTGAAATGATGATACCATGCCAACTTTTAATCTTTTCAGTGTTCATTTGTAGTGCTTATCAATTTCCGGGTCATTTAGCTCAAAAAATTAGTAAATGCATGAAAAATAGCAAATGAAGTCAGAAAGGATTGAAATTGATCGCCTCCCTTTGAATGGTGCACACTAAACGCACAAAAAGTTTGGAGTTGAAATAAGTTAAAAAATGTAAGGCCTTTCTAACAGGTGAATTTTCATGTGAAACCCCGATACTTCGGACAAGATTGTCCATTTTGCGCATGAAGTGCGTCCAGTTTTTCCCGTAACCCTCTCAACTTTTGAGCACATGCTATGTGGGTGAAATTATGATACCATGCCAACTTTCAACCTTTTCAGAGTTTATTTGTAGTGCTTATCAATTTCAGGGTCATTTGGTTAAAAAATCAGAAATGCATGAAAAATAGCAAATAAAGTCAGAAATACTTTAAAATTGATGGCCTCCCTTCGAATGGTGCATACTGAACGCAAAAAAAGTTTGGAGTTGAAATAATTGAAAAAAATGAATGCCTTTGTAACAGGCGAGTTTTCGTCTGAAACCCTGATACTTCGAAAGGGATTGTCCATTTTGTACACGAAGTGCATCCAGTTTTTGCCGTAACCCTCTAAATTTTTTAGCACATGCTATGTGGGTGAAATCATGGTACCATGCTAATTTTCAACATTTTCAGAGTTCATTTGTAGTGCTTATGAATTTCAGGGTCATTTAGCTTAAACAAACATCAGTAAATGCATGAAAAAAAGCAAATGAAGTCAGAACAGTTGAAAAATGATGGTCTCCCTTCGAATGGAGCATACTGAATGGACAAAAAGTCTAGAGTTGAAATAAGTTAAAAAACGAAATGCCTTTGTAACAGGCGAGTTTTAGTTTGAAACCCTCATACTTCGTAAGAGATTGTCCATTTTGTACACGAAGTGCATCCAGTTTTTGCCCTAGCCCTCTCAAATATTTAGCACATGCGATGTGGGTGAAATGATGATACCATGCCAACTTTCAACCTTTCCAGAGTTAATTTGTAGTGCTTATCAATTTCAAGGACATTTAGCTCAAAAAAATCAGTAAATGCATGAAAAATAGCAAGTGAAGTCGGAAAGGGTTGAAAATTGATGGCCTCCCTTCGAATGGTGCATACTGAATGCACAACAAGTATGGAGTCGAAATAAGTTAAAAAGATGAAATGCCTTTGGAACAGGCGAGTTTTCGTCTGAAACCCTTATACTTTGAAAGAGATTGTCCATTTTGTACACGAAGTGCATCCAGTTTTTGCCGTAACCCTCTTAACTTTTTAGCACTTGCTATTTGGGTGAAATAATGATACCATGCCAACTTTCAACCTTTCTAGAGTTCATTTGTAGTGCTTATCAATTTCAGGGTCATTTAGCTCAAAAGAAATCAGTAAATGCATGAAAATAGCAAATGAAGTCGGAAAGGTTTGAAAATTGATGGCATCCCTTCGAATGGTGCATACCGAGCGCACAAAAAGTCTTGCGTTGAAATATGTTAAAAAAATGAAATGCCTTTGTAACAGCCGAGTTTTCGTTTGAAACCTTGATACTTCGAAAGAGATTGTGCATTTTGTACACGGAGGCCATCCAGTTTTTTCCGTAACCCTCTCAACTTCTTAGCACATGCTATGTGGGTGAAATTATGATACCATGCCAACTTTCAACCTTTTCAGGGTTCATTTGTAGTGCTTATCAATTTCAGGCTCATTTAGCTTAAACAAAAATCAGTAAATGCATGAAAAATAGCATATGAAGTCACAAACAGTTGAAAAATGATGGTCTCCCTTCGAATGGAGCATACTGATCGGACAAAAAGTCTAGAGTTGAAATAAGTTCAAAAAGTGAAATGCCTTTGTAACAGGCGAGTTTTCATGTGAAACCCTGATACTTCGTAAGAGATTGTCCATTTTGTACACGAAATGCATCCAGTTTTTTCCATAACACTCTCAAAATTTTAGCACATGCTATGTCAGTGAAATGACGATACCATGCCAACATTCACCCTTTTCAGAGTTAATTTGTAGTGCTTGTCAATTTCAGGGACATTTATCTCAAAACAAATCCGTAAATGCATGAAAAATAGCAAATGAAGACAGAAAGGGTTGAAAATTGATGGCCTCCCTTCGAATGGTGCATATTGGACGCACGAAAACTGTGGAGTTGAAATAAGTTAAAAAAATGAAATGCCTTTGTAACAGGCGAGTTTTCGTCTCAAACCCTGATACCGAAAGAGATTGTCCATTTTGTACACGAAGTGCATCTAGTTTTTGCCGTAACCCTCTACACTGTTTAGCACATGCTATGTTGGTGAAATGATTATACCATGCGAACTTTCAACCTTTTCAGAGTTCATTTGTAGTGCTTCTCAATTTAAGGGTCATTTAGCTCAAAACATATTAGTAAATGCATGAAAATAGCAAATGAAATCGGAAAGGGTTGAAAATAGATGGCCTCCCTTCGAATGGTGCATACTGAACGCACACAAAGTCTTGCGTTGAAATATGTTAAAAAATGAAATGCCTTTGTAACAGCCGAGTTTTCATTTGAAACCCTGATACTTCGAAAGAGATTCTGCATTTTGTCCACGGAGTCCATCTAGTTTTTTCAGTAACCCTCTCAACTTCTTAGCACATGCTATGTGGGTGAAATTATTATATCATGCCAACTTTCAACCTTTTCAGAGTTCATTTGTAGTGCTTATCAATTTTAGGGTCATTTAGCTCAAAACATATCACTAAATGCATGAAAATAGCAAATGAAATCGGAAAGGGTTGAAAATAGATGGCCTCCCTTCGAATGGTGCATACTGAACGCACACAAAGTCTTGCGTTGAAATATGTTAAAAAATGAAATGCCTTTGTAACACGCAAGTTTTCGTTTGAAACCCTGATACTTCGTAAGAGATTGTCCATTTTGTACACGAAGTGCATCCGGTTTTTGCCATAGCCCTGTCGAATATTTAGCACATGCGATGTGGGTGAAATGACCATACCATGCCAACTTTCAACCTTTCCATAGTTAATTTGTAGTGCTTATCAATTTTGAGGGACATTTAGCTCAAAAAAATCAGTAAATGCATGAAAAATAGCAAATGAAGTCGGAAAGGGTTGAAAATTGATGGCCTCCCTTTGAATGGTGCATATTGAACGCACAAAAATTCTGGAGTTGAAATAAGTTAAAAAAATGAAATGCCTTTGTAACAGGCGAGTTTTCGTCTCAAACCCTGATACCGAAAGAGATTGTCCATTTTGTACACGAAGTGCATCTAGTTTTTGCCATAACCCTCTACACTGTTTAGCACATGCTATGTTGGTGAAATGATTATACCATGCGAACTTTCAACCTTTTCAGAGTTCATTTGTAGTGCTTATCAATTTAAGGGTCATTTAGCTCAAAACATATTAGTAAATGCATGAAAATAGCAAATGAAATCGGAAAGGGTTGAAAATAGATGGCCTCCCTTCGAATGGTGCATACTGAACGCACACAAAGTCTTGCGTTGAAATATGTTAAAAAATGAAATGCCTTTGTAACAGCCGAGTTTTCATTTGAAACCCTGATACTTCGAAAGAGATTCTGCATTTTGTCCACGGAGTCCATCTAGTTTTTTCAGTAACCCTCTCAACTTCTTAGCACATGCTATGTGGGTGAAATTATTATATCATGCCAACTTTCAACCTTTTCAGAGTTCATTTGTAGTGCTTATCAATTTTAGGGTCATTTAGCATACTGAATGCGCAACAATTCTGTAGTTGAAATAAGTTTAAAAAATGAAATGCATTTGTAACAGGCGAGTTTTCGTCTAAAACCCTAATACTTCGCAAGAGATTGTCCATTTTGTACACGAAGTGCATCCAGTTTTTGATGTAAAGCTCTCAACTTTTTAGCACATGCTATGTGGGTGAAAAGATGATACCATGCCAACTTTCAACCTTTTCAGAGTTCATTTGTAGCGCTTATAAATTTCAAGGTCATTTTGCCCAAAAAAATATAAGTAAAATGCATGAAAAATAGCAAATGAAGTCAGAAGGGGTTGAAAATTGATGGCCTCCCTCCGAATGGTGGATATTCGACGCACAAAAACTATGGAGTTGAAATAAGTTAAAAAATGAAATGCCTTTGTAACAGGCGAGTTTTCATCTGAAACCCCGATAATTGGAAAAAGATTGTCCATTTTGCATACGAAGTGCATCCAGTTTTTCTCGTAACCCTCTAAACTTTTTAGCACATGCTATGTGGATGAAATGATGATACCATGCCAAGTTTCAACCTTTTTAGAGTTCATTTGTAGTGCTTATCTATTTTAGGGTCATTTAGCTCAAAAAAAATCAATAAATGCATGAAAAATAGAAATTGAAGTGAGAAAGGGTTCAAAATTGATGACCTCCCTTCGAATGGAGCAGGCTGAACGGACAAAAAGTCTTGAGATGAAATAAGTTAAAAAAATGAAATGTCTTCGTATCAGGCGAGTTCTCGTCTCAAACCGTGATACTTCGAAAGAGATTGTCCATTTTGTACACGAAGTGCATCCAGTTTTTGCCGTAACCCTCTCAACTTTTTAGCACATGCTATGTGGGTGAAATGAAGACACCATGCCAACTTTCAATCTTTTCAGAGTTCATTTGTAGTGCTTATCAATTCCAGAGTCATTTAGCTCAAAAATTAGTAGATGCATGAAAAATAGCAAATGAAGTCAGAAAGGGTTGAAATTGATCACCTCCCATCGAATGGTGCACACTAAACGCACAAAAAGTTTGGAGTTGAAATAAGTTAAAAAATGAAAGGCCTTTGTAACAGGTGAGTTTTCATGTGAAACCCCGATACTTCGAATAAGATTGTTCATTTTGCATCCAGTTTTTCCCGTAAACCTCTCAACTTTTGAGCACATGCTATGTGGGTGAAATTATGATACCATGCCAACTTTCAACCTTTTCAGAGTTCATTTGTACTACTTATCAATTTCAGGGTCATTTAGCTTAAAAAATCAGTAAATGCATGAAAAACAGCAAATAAAGTCAGAAATACTTGAAAATTGATGGCCTCCCTTCGAATGGTGCGTCCTGAATGCACAAAAAGTCTGGAGTTGAAATAATTTTAAAAAACGAAATGCCTTTGTAACAGGCGAGTTTTCGTGTGAAACCCTGATACTTCGAAAGAGATTGTCCATTTTGTACACGAAGTGCATCCAGTTTTTGCTGTAACCATCTAAACTTTTTAGCACATGCTATGTGGGTGAAATGATGATACCATGCCAACTTTCAACCTTTTCAGAGTTCATTTGTAGTGCTTATCAATTTCAGGGTCGTTTAGCTCAAAAAAATCAGTAAATGCATGAAAAATAGCAAATGAAGTCGGAAAGGGTTGAAAATTGATGGCCTCCCTTCGAATGGTGCATACTGAACGTAGAAAAAGTCTGGCGTTCAAATATGTTAAAAAATGAAATGCCTTTGTAACAGCCGAGTTTTCGTTTCAAACACTGATACTTCGAAAGAGATTGTCCATTTTGTATACGGAGTCCATCTAGTTTTTGCTGTAACCGTCTCAACCTTTTGCCACATGCTATGTGGTTGAAATTATGAGACCATGCCAAGTTTCAACCTTTTCAGAGTTCATTTGTAGTGCTTATCAGCTTCAGGGTCATTTAGCTTAAACAAACATCAGTAAATGCATGAAAAATAGCAAATGAAGTCAGAACAGTTGAAAAATGATGGTCTCCTTTTGAATGGAGCATACTGAATGGACAAAAAGTCTGGAGTTGAAATAGGTTAAAAAAATGAAATGCCTTTGTAACAGGCAAGTTTTCGTGTGAAACCCTGATACTTCGTAAGAGATTGTCCATTTTGTACATGAAGTGCATCCAGTTTTTGTGATAGCCCTCTCAAATATTTAGCACATGCTATGCGGGTGAAATGACGATACCATGCCAACTTTCAACCTTTTCAGAGTTAATTTGTAGTGCTTATCAATTTCAGGGACATTTAGCTCAAAAAAATCAGTAAATGCATGAAAAATAGCAAATGAAGTCGGAAAGTGTTGAAAATTGATGGCCTCCCTTCGAATGGTGCATACTGAATGCACAACAAGTCTGGAGTTGAAATAAGTTAATAAATGAAATGCCTTTGGAACAGGCGAGTTTTCGTGTGAAACCCTCATACTTCGAAAGAGATTGTCCATTTTGTACACGAAGTGCATCCATTTTTTGCCGTAACCCTCTCAACTTTTTTGCACATGCTAATTGGGTGAAATGATGATACCATGCCAACTTTCAACCTTTTCAGAGTTCATTTGTAGTGCTTGTCAATTTCAAGCTCATTTAGCTCAAAAAAAATCAGTAAATGCATGAAAAATAGCAAATGAAGTCAGAAAGGGTTGAAATTTCATGGCCTCCCTTTGAATGGTGCATATTGAACGCACAAAAAGTCTGGAGTTGAAATAAGTTAAAAAAATGAAATGCCTTTGTAACAGGCGAGTCTTCGTCTCAAACCCTGATACTTCGGAAGAGAATGTCCATTTTGTACACGAAGTGCATCCGGGTTTTGCCGTAACCCTCTAAACTGTTTAGCACATGCTATGCTGGTGAAATGATGATACCATGCCAACTTTCAACATTTTAGAGTTCATTTGTAGTGCTTACCAATTTGTGGGTCATTTAGCTTAAAACAAATCAGTAAATGCATGAAAATAGAAAATGAAGTCGGAAAGGGTTGAAAATTGATGGCCTCCCTTCGAATGGTGCATACTGAACACACAAAAAGTCTTGCATTGAAATATGATAAAAAAATGAAATGCCTTTCTAACAGCCGAGTTTTCGTTTGAAACCCTGATACTTCGAAAGAGATTGTGCATTTTGTACACGGAGTCCATCCAGTTTTTTCCGTAACCATGTCAACTTCTTAGGACATGCTATGTGGGTGAAATTATTATATCATGCCAACTTTCAACCTTTTCAGAGTTCATTTATAGTGCTTATCAATTTCAGGGTCATTTAGCTTAAACAAAAATCAGTAAATGCATGAAAAATAGCATACGAAGTCAGAAATAGTTGAAAAATGATTGTCTCCCTTCGAATGGAGCATACTAACCGAACAAAAAGAATAGAGTTGAAATAAGTTCAAAAACTGAAATGCCTTTGTAACAGGCGAGTTTTCGTGTGAAACCCTGATACTTTGTAAGGGATTGTCCATTTTGTACACGAAATGCATCCTGTTGTTTCCATAACCCTCTCAAAATTTTAGCACATGCTATGTCGGTGAAGTGACGATACCATGCCAACTTTCAACCTTTTCAGAGTTCATTTGTAGTGCTTATCAATTTCAGGGACATTTAGCTCAAAACAAATCAGTAAATGCATGAAAAATAGCAAATGAAGTCCGAAAGGGTTGAAAATTGATGGCCTCCCTTCGAATGGTGCACACTGAATGCACAACAAGTCTGTAGCTGAAATAAGTTTAAAAAATGAAATGCCTTTGTAACAGGCGAGTTTTCGTCTAAAACACTAATACTTCCAAAGAGATTGTCCATTTTGTACACGAAGTGCATCCAGTTTTTGACGTAATCCTTTCAACTTTTTAGCACATGCTATGTGGGCGAAATGATGATACCATGCCAACTTTCAACCTTTTCAGAGTTCATTTGTAGTGCTTATAAATTTCAAGGTCATTTTGCCCAAGAAAATAAGTAAATGCATGAAAAATAGCAAATGAAGTCAGAAGGGGTTGAAAATTGATGGCCTCCCTCCGAATGGTGCATATTGGACGCACAAAACCTATGGAGTTGAAATAAGTTAAAAAAATGAAATGCCTTTGTAACAGGCGAGTTTTCGTCTAAAAGCCCGATACTTGGAAAGAGATTGTCCATTTTGCATACGAAGTGCATCCAGTTTTTGTCGTAACCCTCTCAACTTTTGAGCACATGCTATGTGGGCGAAATTATGATACTATGCCAACTTTCAACCTTTTCAGAATTCATTTGTAGTGCTTATCAATTTTAGGGTCATTTAGCTCAAAAAAATCAATAAATGCATGAAAAATAGCAAATAAATTGAGAAAGGGTTGAAAATTGATGGCCTCCCTACGAATGGAGCAGACTGAACGGACAAAAAGTCTTGAGATGAAATAAGTTAAAAAAATGAAATGTCTTTGTATCAGGCGAGTTTTCGTCTCAAAGCCTGATACTTCGAAAGAGATTGTCCATTTTGTACACGAAGTGCATCCAGTTTTTGTCGTAACCCTCTAAACTGTTTAGCACATTCTATGTTGGTGAAATGATGATACCATGCCAACTTTGAACCTTTTCAGAGTTCATTTGTAGTGCTTATCAATTTCAGGGTCATTTAGCTCAAAACAAATCAGTAAATGCATGAAAATAGCAAATGATGTCGGAAAGGATTGAAAATTGATGGCCTCCCTTCGAATGGTGCATACTGAACGCACAAAAAATCTTGCGTTGAAATATGTTAAAACACTGAAATGCCTTTGTAACAGCCGAGTTTTCGTTTGAAACCCTGATACTTCGAAAGAGATTGTGCATTTTGTACACGGAGTCCATCCAGTTTTTTCCGTAACCCTCTCAACTTCTTAGGACATGCTATGTGGGTGAAATTATTATATCATGCCAACTTTCAACCTTTTCAGAGTTCATTTGTAGAGCTTATCAATTTCAGGGTCATTTAGCTAAAACAAAAATCAGTAAAGGCATGAAAAATAGCATACGAAGTCAGAAACAGTTGAAAAATGATTGTCTCCCTTCGAATGGAGCATACTGATCGGACAAAAACTCTAGAGTTGAAATAAGTTCAAAAATTGTAATGCCTTTGTAACAGGTGAGTTTTCGTGTGAAACCCTGATACTTCGTAAGAGATTGTCCATTTTGTACATGAAATGCATCTAGTTTTTTCCATAACCCTCTCAAAATTTTAGCAAATGCTATGTCGATGAAATGACGATACCATGCCAACTTTCAACATTTTCAGAGTTAATTTGTAGTGCTTATCAATTTCAGGGACATTTAGCTCAAAACAAATCAGTAAATGCATAAAAAATAGCGAATGAAGTCGGAAAGGGTTGAAAATTGATGGCCTCCCTTCGAATGGTTCATACTGAATGCACAACAAGTCTGTAGTTGAAATAAGTTTAAAAAATGAAATGCCTTTGTAACAGGCGAGTTTTCGTCTAAAACCCTAATACTTCAAAAGAGATTGTCCATTTTGTACACGAAGTGTATCTAGTTTTTGACGTAACCCTCTCAACTTTTTACCACATGCTATGTGGGTGAAATGATGATATCATGCCAACTTTCAACCTTTTCAGAGTTCATTTGTAGTGCTTCTCAATTTCAAGGTCATTTTGCCCAAAAAATAAGTAAATGCATGAAAAATAGCAAATGAAGTCAGAAGGGGTTGAAAATTGATGGCCTCCCTCCTGATGGTGCATATTGGACGCACAAAAACTATGGAGTTGAAATAAGTTAAAAAAATGAAATGCCTTTGAAACAGGCGAGTTTTCGTCTGAGACCCCGATACTTAGAAAGAGATTTTCCATTTTGCATACGAAGTGCATCCAGTTTTTGTCGTAACCCTATCAACTTTTGAGCACATGCTATGTGGGCTAAACGCTGATACCATGCCAACTTTCAACCTTTTCAGAGTTCATTTGTAGTGCTTATCCATTTCAGGGTCATTTAGCTCCAAAAAAATCAGTAAATGCATGAAAAATAGCAAATGAAGTCGGAAAGGGTTGAAAATTGCTGGCCTCCCTTCGAATGGTGCGTACTGAACGCACAAAAAGACTGGCGTTGAAATATAAAAAAAATGAAATGCCTTTGTAACAGCCGAGTTTTCGTTTGAAACCCTGATACTTCGGAAGAGATTGTCCATTTTGCACACGGCGTCCATCCAGTTTTTGCTATAACCGTCTCAACCTTTTGGAACATGCTATGTGCGTGAAATTATGATACCATGCCAAGTTTCAACCTTTTCAGAGTTCATTTGTAGTGCTTATCAATTTCAGGGTCATTTAGCTTAAACAAACATCAGTAAATGCATGAAAAATAGCAAATGAAGTCAGAACAGTTGAAAAATGATGATCTCCTTTCGAAAGGAGCATACTGAATGGACACAAAGTCTGGAGTTGACATAAGTTAAAAAAATGAAATGCCTTTGTAACAGGCGAGTTTTCGTGTGAAACCCTGATACTTCGTAAGAAATTGTCCATTTTGTACACGAAGTGCATCCAGTTTTTGCCATAGCCCTCTCAAATATTTAGCACATGCTATGTGGGTGAAATGACGATACCATGCCAACTTTCAACCTTTTCAGAGTTAATTTGAAGTGCTTATCAATTTCAGGGACATTTAGCTCAAAAAACTCAGTAAATGCATGAAAAATAGCAAATGAAGTCAGAAAGTGTTGAAAATTGATGGCCTCCCTTCGAATGGTGCATACTGAATGCACAACAAGTCTGGAATTGAAATAAGTTAAAAAAATGAAATGCCTTTGGAGCAGGCGAGTTTTCGTCTGAAACCCTCATACTTCGAAAGAGATTGTTCATTTTGTACACGAAGTGCATCCAGTTTTTGCCGTAACCCTCTCAACTTTTTAGCACATGCTATCTGGGTGAAATGATGATACCATGCCAACTTTCAACCTTTTCACAGTTCATTTGTAGTGCTTATCAATTTCAAGCTCATTTAGCTCCATAAAATCAGTAAATGCATGAAAAATAGCAAATGAAGTCAGAAAGGGTTGAAATTTCATGGCCTCCCTTTGAATGGTGCATACTGATCGGACAAAAAGTCTAGAGTTTAAATAAGTTCAAAAACTGAAATGCCTTTGTAACAGGCGAGTTTTCGTGTGAAACCCTGATACTTCGTAAGAGATTGTCCATTTTGTACACGAAAAGCATCCACTTTTTTCCATAACCCTCTCAAAATTTGAGCACATGCTATGTCGGTGAAATGACGATACCATGCCAACTTTTAACCTTTTCATAGTTAATTTGTAGTGCTTATCAATTTCAGGGACATTTAGCTCAAAACAAATCAGTAAATGCATGAAAAATATTAAGCGAAGTCGGAAAGGGTTGAAAATTGATGGCCTCCCTTCGAATGGTGCATACTGAATGCACAACAAGTCTGTAGTTGAAATAAGTTTAACAAATGAAATGCCTTTGTAACAGCCGAGTTTTCGTCTAAAACCCTAATACTTCGAAAGAGATTGTCCATTTTGTACACGAAGTGTATCCAGTTTCTGACGCAACCCTCTCAACTCTTTAGCACATGCTATGTGGGTGAAATGATGATACCATGCCAAGTTTCAACCTTTTTAGAGTTCATTTGTAATGCTTATCAATTTCAAGGTCATTTTGCCCAAAAAAATAAGTAAATGCATGAAAAATAGCAAATGAAGTTAGAAGGGGTTGAAAATTGATGGCCTCCCTCCGAATGGTGCATATTGGACGCACAAAAACTATGGAGTTGAAATAAGTTAAAAAAATGAAATGCCTTTGTAACAGGCGAGTTTTCGTCTGAAACCCCGATACTTGGAAAGAGATTGTCCATTTTGCATACAAAGTGCATCCAGTTTTTGTCGTACCCTCTCAACTTTTGAGCACATGCTATGTGGGCAAAATGATGATACCATGCCAACTTTCAACCTTTTCAGAATTCATTTGTAGTGCTTATCAATTTCAGGGTTATTTAGCTCAAAAAAATCAATAAATGGATGAAAAATAGCGAATGAAGTGAGAAAGGGTTGAAAATTGATGGCCTCTCTCCGAATGGAGCAGACTGAATGGACAAAAAGTCTTGAGATGAAATAAGTTATAAAAATGAAATGTCTTTGTATCACGCGAGTTTTCGTCTCAAACCCTGATACTTCGAAAGAGATTGTCCATTTTATACATGAAGTGCATCCAGTTTCTGTCGTAACCCTCTCAACTTTTTAGCACATGCGATGTGGGTGAAATGAATATACCATGCCAACTTTCAACCTTTTCAGAGTTCATTTGTAGTGCTTATCAATTCCAGAGTCATTTAGCTCAAAAAAACAGTAAATGCATGAAAAATAGAAAATGGTCAGAAAGGGTTGAAAATTGATGGCCTCCCGTTTAATGGTGCATATTGAATGCACAAAAGGTTTGGAGTTGAAATAAGTTTAAAAAATGAAATGCCTTTGTAACAAGCAAGTTTTCGTCTGAAACCTTGATGCTTCGAAAGAGATTGTCAATTTTGAAGATGAAGTGCATCCAGTTTTTGCCATAACCCACTCAACTTACTAGCACATGCTATGTGGGTGAAATGATGATACCATGACACCTTTCAACCTTTTTAGTGTTCATTTGTACTGCTTATCATTTTCAGGGTCATTTAGCTTTAAAAATTAGTAAATGCATGAAAAATAGCAAATGAAGTCAGAAAGGGTTCAAATTGATCACATCCCTTCGAATGGTGCACACTAAATGCACAAAAAGTTTGGAGTTGAAATATGTTAAAACATGAAATGCCTTTGTAACAGGTGAGTTTTCATGTGAAACCCCGACACTTCGAATAAGATTGTCCATTTTGCACACGAAGTGCATCCAGTTTTTGTCGTAACCTCTCAACTTTTGAGTACCTACTATGTGGGTGAAATTATGATACCATGCCAACTTTCAAACTTTTCAGAGTTCATTTGTAGTGCTTATCAATTTCAGGGTCATTTAGCTGAAAAAAATCAGTAAATGCATGAAAAATAGCAAATAAAGTCAGAAATAATTGAAAATTGATGGCCTCCCTTCGAATGGTGCATACTAAACGCACACAAAGTCTAGAGTTGAAATAATTTAAAAAAATGAAATGCCTTTGTAACAGGCAAGTTTTCGTATGAAACCTTGATACTTCGAAAGAGATTGTCAATTTTGTACACGAAGTGCATCTAGTTTTTGCCGTAACCCTCTAAACTTTTTATCACATGCTATGTGGGTGAAATGATGGTACCATGCCAACTTTGAACCTTTTCAAAGTTCATTTGTAGTGCTTATCAATTTCAGGGTCATTTAGCTCAAAAAAAATCAGTAAATGCATGAAAATAGCAAATGAAGTCGGAAAGGGTTGAAAATTGGTGGCCTCCCTTCGAATGGTGCATACTGAGCGCACAAAAAGCCTTGCATTGAAATATGTTTAAAAAATGAAATGCCTTTGTAACAGCCAAGTTTTCGTTTGAAACCCTGATACTTTGAAAGAGATTGTGCATTTTGTACACGGAGTCCATCCAATTTTTTCCGTAACCTTGTCAACTTTTTAGCACATGCTATGTGGGTCAAATTATGATACCATGCCAACTTTCAACCTTTTCATAGTTCATTTGTAGTGCTTATCAATTTCAGGTTCATTTAGATTAAACAAAAATCAGTAAATGCATGAAAAATAGCATATGAAGTCAGAATCAGTTGAAAAATGATGGTCTCCCTTCGAATGGAGCATACTGATCAGACAAAAAGTGTAGAGTTGAAATAAGTTCAAAAAATGAAATGCCTTCGTAACATGCGAGTTTTCGTGTGAAACCCTGATACTTGGTAAGAGATTGTCCATTTTGTACACGAAATGCATCCAGTTTTTTCCATAACCCTCTGAAAATTTTAGCACATTCTATGTCGGTGAAATGACGATACCATGCCAACTTTCAACCTTTTCAGAGTTCATTTGTAGTGCTTATCAATTTCAGGGTCATTTAGCTCAAAAAAATCAGTAAATGCATGAAACGTAGCAAATGAAGTCAGAAAGGGTTGAAAATTGATGGCCTCCCTTTGAATGGTGCATATTGAACGCACAATAATTCTGGAGTTGAAATAAGTTTAAAAAATGAAATGCCTTTGTAACAGGCGAGTTTGTGTCTGAAACCTTGATACTTCAAAAGAGATTGTCCATTTTGAACATGAAGTGCGTCCAGTTTTTGCCATAACCCTCTCAAAATTTTAGCACATGCTATGTCGGTGAAATGACGATACCATGCCAACTTTCAACCTTTTGAGAGTTAATTTGTAGTGCTTATCAATTTCAGGGACATTTAGCTCAAAAAATCAGTAAATGCATGAAAAATAGGAAATGAAGTCGGAAAGGGTTGAAAATTGATGGCCTCCCTTCGAATGTTGCATACTGAATGCACAACAATTCTGGAGTTCAAATGAGTTAAAAAAATGAAATGCCTTTGGAACAGGCGAGTTTTCGTCTGAAACCCTCATACATCAAAAGAGATTGTCCATTTTGTACACGAAGTGCAACCAGTTTTTGCCGTAACCCTCTCAACTTTTTAGCACATGCTATCTGGGTGAAATGATGATACCATGCCAACTTTCAACCGTTTCAGAGTTCATTTGTAGTGCTTATCAATTTCAGGGTCATTTAGAACAAAAAATCAGTAAATGAAGTCAGAAAGGGATGAAAATTGATGGCCTCCATTTGCATGGTGCATATTGAACGCACAAAAATTCTGGAGTTGAAATAAGTTAAAAAAATGAAATGCCTTTGTAACAGGCGAGTTTTCGTCTCAAACCCTGATACTTCGAAAGAGATTGTCCATTTTGTGCACGAAGTGCATCCAGTTTTTGCCGTAACCCTCTAAATTGTTTAGCACATGCTATGTTGGTGAAATGATGATACCATGCCAACTTTCAACCTTTTCAGAGTTCATTTGCAGTGCTTATCAATTTCAGGGTCATTTAGCTCAAAACAAGTCAGTAAATGCATGAAAATAGCTAATGAAGTCGGAAAGGGTTGAAAATTGATGGCCTCCCTTCGAATGGTGCATACTAAATGCACAAAAAGTCTTGCGTTGAAATATTTTAAAAAAATGAAATGCCGTTGTAACAACCGGGTTTTCGTTTGAAACCCTGATACCTCGAAAGAGATTGTGCATTTTGTACACGGAGTCCATCCAGTTTTTTCCGTAATCCTCTCAACTTCTTAGGACATGCTATGTGGGTGAAATTATTATATCATGCCAACTTTCAAGCTTTTCAGAGTTCATTTGTAGTGCTTATCAATTTCAGGGTCATTTAGCTTAAACAAAAATCAGTAAATGCCTGAAAAATAGCATACGAAGTCAGAAACAGTTGAAAAATGATGGTCTCCCTTCGAATGGAGCATACTGATCGGGCAAAAAGTCTAGAGTTGAAATAAGTTCAAAAACTGAAATGCCTTTGTAACAGGCGAGTTTTCGTGTGAAACCCTGATACTTCGTAAGAGATTGTCCATTTTGTACATGAAATGCATCCACTTTTTTCCATAACCCTCTCAAAATTTTAGCACATGCTATGTCGGTGAAATGACGATACCATGCCAACTTTTAACCTTTTCATAGTTAATTTGTAGTGCTTATCAATTTCAGGGACATTTAGCTCAAAACGTATCCGTAAATGCTTGAAAAATATTAAGCGAAGTCGGAAAGGGTTGAAAATTGATGGCCTCCCTTCGAATGGTGCACACTGAATGCACAACAAGTCTATAGTTGAAATAAGTTTAACAAATGAAATACCTTTGTAACAGGCGAGTTTTCGTCTAAAACCCTAATACTTCGAAAGAGATTGTCCATTTTGTACACGAAGTGTATCCAGTTTTTGACATAACCCTCTCAACTCTTTAGTACATGCTATGTGGGTGAAACGATGATACCATGCCAACTTTCAACCTTTTCAGAGTTCATTTGTAGTGCTTATCAATTTCAAGGTCATTTTGCCCAAAAAAATAAGTAAATGCATGAAAAATAGCAAATGAAGTTAGAAGGGGTTGAAAATTGATGGCCTCCCTCCGAATGGTGCATATTGGACGCACAAAAACTATGGAGTTTAAATAAGTTAAAAAAATGAAATGCCTTTGTAACAGGCGAGTTTTCGTCTGAAACCCCGATACTTGGAAACAGATTGTCCATTTTGCATACGAAGTGCATCCAGTTTTTGCCGTAACCCTCTCAACTTTTTAGCACATGTTATCTGGGTGAAATGATGATACCATGCGAACTTTCAACCGTTTCAGAGTTCATTTGTAGTGCTTATCAATTTCAGGGTCATTTAGAACAAAAAATCAGTAAATGAAGTCAGAAAGGGATGAAAATTGATGGCCTCCATTTGCATGGTGCATATTGAACGCACAAAAATTCTGGAGTTGAAATAAGTTAAAAAAATGAAATGCCTTTGTAACAGGCGAGTTTTCGTCTCAAACCCTGATACTTCGAAAGAGATTGTCCATTTTGTGCACGAAGTGCATCCAGTTTTTGTCGTAACCCTCTAAATTGTTTAGCACATGCTATGTTGGTGAAATGATGATACCATGCCAACTTTCAACCTTTTCAGAGTTCATTTGCAGTGCTTATCAATTTCAGGGTCATTTAGCTCAAAACAAGTCAGTAAATGCATGAAAATAGCTAATGAAGTCGGAAAGGGTTGAAAATTGATGGCCTCCCTTCGAATGGTGCATACTAAATGCACAAAAAGTCTTGCGTTGAAATATTTTAAAAAAATGAAATGCCGTTGTAACAACCGGGTTTTCGTTTGAAACCCTGATACCTCGAAAGAGATTGTGCATTTTGTACACGGAGTCCATCCAGTTTTTTCCGTAATCCTCTCAACTTCTTAGGACATGCTATGTGGGTGAAATTATTATATCATGCCAACTTTCAAGCTTTTCAGAGTTCATTTGAAGTGCTTATCAATTTCAGGGTCATTTAGCTTAAACAAAAATCAGTAAATGCCTGAAAAATAGCATACGAAGTCAGAAACAGTTGAAAAATGATGGTCTCCCTTCGAATGGAGCATACTGATCGGGCAAAAAGTCTAGAGTTGAAATAAGTTCAAAAACTGAAATGCCTTTGTAACAGGCGAGTTTTCGTGTGAAACCCTGATACTTCGTAAGAGATTGTCCATTTTGTACATGAAATGCATCCACTTTTTTCCATAACCCTCTCAAAATTTTAGCACATGCTATGTCGGTGAAATGACGATACCATGCCAACTTTTAACCTTTTCATAGTTAATTTGTAGTGCTTATCAATTTCAGGGACATTTAGCTCAAAACGTATCCGTAAATGCTTGAAAAATATTAAGCGAAGTCGGAAAGGGTTGAAAATTGATGGCCTCCCTTCGAATGGTGCACACTGAATGCACAACAAGTCTGTAGTTGAAATAAGTTTAACAAATGAAATACCTTTGTAACAGGCGAGTTTTCGTCTAAAACCCTAATACTTCGAAAGAGATTGTCCATTTTGTACACGAAGTGTATCCAGTTTTTGACATAACCCTCTCAACTCTTTAGCACATGCTATGTGGGTGAAACGATGATACCATGCCAACTTTCAACCATTTCAGAGTTCATTTGTAGTGCTTATCAATTTCAAGGTCATTTTGCCCAAAAAAATAAGTAAATGCATGAAAAATAGCAAATGAAGTTAGAAGGGGTTGAAAATTGATGGCCTCCCTCCGAATGGTGCATATTGGACGCACAAAAACTATGGAGTTTAAATAAGTTAAAAAAATGAAATGCCTTTGTAACAGGCGAGTTTTCGTCTGAAACCCCGATACTTGGAAACAGATTGTCCATTTTGCATACGAAGTGCATCCAGTTTTTGTCGTAACCCTCTCAACTTTTGAGCACATGCTATGTGGGCAAAATGATGATACCATGCCAACTTTCAACCTTTTCAGAATTCATTTGTAGTGCTTATCAATTTCAGGGTTATTTAGCTCAAAAAAATCTATAAATGCATGAAAAATAGCAAATGAAGTGAGAAAGGGTTGAAAATTGATGGCCTCTCTCCGAATGGAGCAGACTGAACGGACAAAAAGTCTTGAGATGAAATAAGTTATAAAAATGAAATGTCTTTGTATCACGCGAGTTTTCGTCTCAAACCCTGATACTTCCAAAGAGATTGTCCATTTTGTACATGAAGTGCATCCAGTTTCTGCCGTAACCCTCTCAACTTTTTAGCACATGCTATGTGGGTGAAATGAAGATACCATGACAACTTTCAACCTTTTCGGAGTTCATTTGTAGTGCTTATCAATTCCAGAGTCAGTTAGCTCAAAAAACAGTAAATGCATGAAAAATAGAAAATGGTGAGAAAGGGTTGAAAATTGATGGCCTCCCTTTTAATGGTGCATATTGAATGCACAAAAAGTCTGGAGTTGAAATAAGTTTAAAAAATGAAATGCCGTTGTAAAAGGCAAGTTTTCGTCTGAAACCTTGATACTTCGAAAGAGATTGTCCATTTTGTACATGAAGTGCATCCAGTTTTTGCCATAACCCTCTCAACTTATTAGCACATGCTATGTGGGTGAAATGATGATACCATGACACCTTTCAACCTTTTTAGTGTCCATTTGTACTGCTTATCAATTTCAGGGTCATTTAGCTCAAAAAATTAGTAAATGCATGAAAAAAAGCAAATGAACTCAGAAAGGGTTGAAATTGATCGCATCCCTTCGAATGGTGCACACTAAACGCACAAAATTTTTGGAGTTGAAATATGTTAAAAAATGAAATGCCTTTGTAATAGGTGAGTTTTCATGTGAAACCCCGATTCTTCGAATAAGATTGTCCATTTTACACACGAAGTGCAGCCAGTTTTTGTCGTAACCTCTCAACTTTTGAGCACATGCTATGTGGGTGAAATTATGATACGATGCCAACTTTCAAATTTTCAGAGTTCATTTGTGGTGCTTATCAATTTCAGGGTCATTAGCTAAAAAACTCAGTAAATGCATGAAAAATAGCGAATAAAGTCAGAAATAATTGAAAATTGATGGCCTCCCTTCGAATGGTGCATACTGAACGCACAAAAAGTCTAGAGTTGAAATAATTTAAAAAAATGAAATGCCTTTGTAACAGGCAAGTTTTCGTGTGAAACCTTGATACTTCGAAAGAGATTGTCCATTTTGTACACGAAGTGCATCTAGTTTTTGCCGTAACCCTCTAAACTTTTTATCACATGCTATGTGGGTGAAATGATGGTACCATGCCAACTTTGAACCTTTTCAAAGTTCATTTGTAGTGCTTATCAATTTCAGGGTCATTTAGCTCAAAAAAAAATCAGTAAATGCATGAAAATAGCAAATGAAGTCGGAAAGGGTTGAAAATTGATGGCCTCCCTTCGAATGGTGCATACTGAACGCACAAAAAGTCTTGCGTTGAAATATGTTTAAAAAATGAAATGCCTTTGTAACAACCGAGTTTTCGTTTGAAACCCTGATACTTCGAAAGAGATTGTGCATTTTGTACACGGAGTCCATCCAATTTTTTCCGTAACCTTGTGAACTTTTTAGCACATGCTATGTGGGTGAAATTATGATACCATGCCAACTTTCAACCTTTTCAGAGTTCATTTGTAGTGCTTATAAATTTCAGGTTCATTTAGCTTAAACAAAAATCAGTAAATGCATGAAAAGTAGCATATGAAGTCAGAATCAGTTGAAAAAAGATGGTCTCCCTTCGAATGGAGCATACTGATCGGACAAAAAGTCTAGAATTGAAATTAGTTCAAAAAATGAAATGCCTTTGTAACATGCGAGTTTTCGTGTGAAACCCTGATACTTCGTAAGAGATTGTCCATTTTGTACACGAAATGCATCCAGTTTTTTCCATAACCCTCTCAAAATTTTAGCACATGCTATGTGGGTGAAATGACGATACCATGCCAACTTTCAACCTTTTCAGAGTTCATTTGTAGTGCTTATCAATTTCAAGGTCACTTTGCCCAAAAAAATAAGTAAATGCATGAAAAATAGCAAATGAAGTCAGAAGGGGTTGAAAATTGATAGCCTCCCTCCGAATGGTGCATATTGGACGCACAAAAACTATGGAGTCGAAATAAGTTAAAAAAATGAAATGCCTTTGTAAGAGGCGAGTTTTCGTCTGAAACCCCAATACTTGGAAAGAGATTGTCCATTTTGCATACGAAGTGCATCCAGTTTTTGTTGTAACCCTCTCATGTTTTGAGCACATGCTATGTGGGCGAAATGATGATACCATGCCAACTTTCAACCTTTTCAGAATTCATTTGTAGTGCTTATCAATTTCAGGGTTATTTAGCTCAAAAAAAATCAATAAATGCATTTAAAATAGCAAATGAAGTGAGAAAGGGTTGAAAATTGATGGCCTCCCTACGAATGGAGCAGACTGAACGGAAAAAAAGTCTTGAGATGAAATAAGTTATAAAAATCAAATGTCTTTGTATCAGGTGAGTTTTCGTCTCAAACCCTGATACTTCGAAAGAGATTGTCCATTTTGTACATGAAGTGCATCAAGTTTCTGCCGTAACCCTCTCAACTTTTTAGCACATGCTATGTGGGTGAAATGAAGATACCATGCCAACTTTCAACCTTTTCAGAGTTCATTTGTAGTGCTTATCAATTCCAGAGTCATTTAGCTCAAAAAAACAGTAAATGCATGAAAAATAGCAAATGAAGTCAGAAAGGGTTGAATGGCCTCCCTTTTAATGGTGCATATTGAGTGCACAAAAAGTCTGGAGTTGAAATAAGTTAAAAAATAAAATGCCTTTGTAACAGGCGAGTCTTCGTCTGAAACCTTGATACTTTGAAAGAGATTGTCCATTTTGAAGATGAAGTGTATCCAGTTTTTGCCGTAACCCTCTCAACTTACTAGCACCTGCTATGTGGGTGAAATGATGATACCATGACACCTTTCAACCTTTTTAGTGTTCATTTGTAGTGCTTATCAATTTCAGGGTCATTTAGCTCAAAAAATTAATAAATGCATGAAAAATAGCAAATGAAGTCGGAAAGGGTTGAAAATTGATGGCCTCCCTTCGAATGGTGCATACTGAACGCACAAAAAGTCTTGCGTCGAAATATGTTTAAAAAATGAAATGCCTTTGTAACAGCCGAGTTTTCGTTTGAAACCCTGATACTTCGAAAGAGATTGTGCATTTTGTATACGTAGTCCATCCAATTTTTTCCGTAACCTTGTCAACTTTTTAGCACATGCTATGTGGCTGAAATTATGATACCATGCCAACTTTCAACCTTGTCAGAGTTCATTTGTAGTGCTTATCAATTTCAGGTTCATTTAGCTTAAACAAAAATCAGTAAATGCATGAAAAATAGCATATGAAGTCAGAATCAGTTGAAAAATGATGGTCTCCCTTCGAATGGAGCATACTAATCGGACAAAAAGTGTAGAGTTGAAATGCCTTTGTAACATGCGAGTTTTCGTGTGAAACCCTGATACTTCGTAAGAGATTGTCCATTTTGTACACGAAATGCATCCAGTTTTTTCCATAACCCTCTGAAAATTTTAGCACATTCTATGTCGGTGAAATGACGATACCATGCCAACTTTCAACCTTTTCAGAGTTCATTTGTAGTGCTTATCAATTTCAGGGTCATTTAGCTCAAAGAAATCAGTAAATGCATGAAACATAGCAAATGAAGTCAGAAAGGGTTGGAAATTGATGGCCTCCCTTTGAATGGTGCATATTGAACGCACAATAATTCTGGAGTTGAAATAAGTTTAAAAAATGAAATGCCTTTGTAACAGGCGAGTTTGTGTCTGAAACCTTGATACTTCAAAAGAGATTGTCCATTTTGAACATGAAGTGCGTCCAGTTTTTGCCATAACCCTCTCAAAATTTTAGCACATGCTATGTCGGTGAAATGACGATACCATGCCAACTTTCAACCTTTTGAGAGTTAATTTGTAGTGCTTATCAATTTCAGGGACATTCAGCTCAAAAAAATCAGTAAATGCATGAAAAATTGGAAATGAAGTCGGAAAGGGTTGAAAATTGATGGCCTCCCTCCGAATGGTGCATACTGAATGCACAACAAGTCTGGAGTTGAAATAAGTTAAAAAAATGAAATGCCTTTCTAACAGGCGAGTTTTCGTCTGAAACCCTCATACTTCGAAAGAGATTGTCCATTTTGCACACAAAGTGCATCCAGTTTTTTCCGTAACCCTGTCAACTTTTTAGCACATGCTATGTGGGTGAAATGGTGATACCATGCCAACTTTCAACCTTTTCAGAGTTCATTTGTAGTGCTTATCAATTTCAGGGTCATTTTGCACAAAAACATAAGTAAATGCATGAAAAATAGCAAATGAAGTCAGAACGGGTTGAAAATTTATGGCCTCCCTCCGAATGGTGCATATTGGACGCCCAAAAAGTCTGGAGTTGAAATAAGTTAAAAAAATGAAATGCCTTTGTAACAAGCGAGTTTTTGTCTGAAACCTTGATATTCGAAAGAGATTGTCCATTTTGAACATGAAGTGCATCCAGTTTTTGCTATAACCCTCTCAAAATTTTAGCACATGCTATGTAGGTGAAATGACGATACCATGCCAACTTTCAACCTTTTCAGAGTTAATTTGTAGTGCTTATCAATTTCAGGGACATTTAGCTCAAAAATATCAATAAATGCATGAAAAATAGCAAATGAAGTCGGAAAGGGTTGAAAATTGATGGCCTCCCTTCGAATGGTGCATACTGAATGCACAACAAGTCTGGAGTTGAAATTGGTCAAAAAATGAAATGCCTTTGTAATAGGCGAGTTTTCGTCTGAAACCCTCATACTTCGAAACAGATTGTCCATTTTGTACACAAAGTGCATCAAGTTTTTGCCGTAACCCTGTCAACTTTTTTACGCATGCTATGCCCACTTTCAACCTTTTTAGAGTTCATTTGTAGTGCTTATCAATGTCAGGGTCATTTAGCTAAAAAAATCGGTAAATGCATGAATAATAGCGAATGTAGTCGGAAAGGGTTGAAAATTGATGGCCTCCCTTCGAATGGTGCATTCTGAACACACAAAAAGTCTGGAGATGAAATACGTTAAAAACATGAAATGCCTTTGTATCAAGCGAGTTTTCGTCTAAAACCCTGATACTTCGAAAGAGATTGTCCATTTTGTACACGAAGTGCATCTAGTTTTTGCCGTAACCCTCTCAACTTTTTAGCACATGCTATGTGGGTGAAGTGACGATACCATGCCAACTTTCAACCTTTTCAGAGTTTATTTGTAGTGGTTATCAATTTTAGGGTCATTTAGCTCAAAAAAAATCTGTAAATGCATGAAAAATAGTAAACGAAGTCAGAAAGGATTGAAAATTGATGGCCTCCCTTTGAATGGTGCATATTGAACGCACAAAAATTCCGGAGTTGAAATAAGTTAAAAAAAATGAAATGCCTTTGTAACACCTGAGTTTTTGTCTGAAACCTTGATACTCCGAAAGAGATTGTCCATTTTGAAAATGAAGTGCATCCAGTTTTTGCCGTAACCATCTCAACTTATTAGCACATGCTATGTGGGTGAAATGATGATGCCATGCCACCTTTCAACATTTTCAGAGTTCATTTGTAGTGCTTATCAATATCAGGGTCATTTAGCTCAAAAAAATTAGTAAATGCATGAAAAATAGCAAATGAAGTCGGAAAGGGTTGAAAATTTATGGCCTCCCTTCGAATGGTGCATACTGAATGCACGACAAGTCTAGAGTTGAAATAAGTTAAAAAAATGAAATCCCTTTGTAACAGGCGAGTTTCGTCTGAAACCCTCATACTTCGAAAGAGATTGTCCATTTTGTACACGAAGTGCATCTAGTTTTTGCCGTAACCCTCTCAACTTTTTAGCACATGCTATGTGGGTGAAGTGACGATACCATGCCAACTTTCAACATTTTCAGAGTTCATTTGTAGTGCTTATCAATTTGAGGGTCATTTAGCTCAAAAAAAAATCTGTAAATGCATGAAAAATAGTAAACGAAGTCAGAAAGGGCTGAAAATTGATGGCCTCCCTTTGAATGGCGCATACTGAATGCACGACAAGTCTGGAGTTGAAATAAGTGAAAAAAATGAAATGCCTTTGTAACAGGCGAGTTTTCGTGTGAAACCCTCATCCTTCGGAAGAGATTGTCCATTTTGTACACAAAGTGCATCCAGTTTTTGTCGTAACCCTGTCAACTTTTTAGCACCTACTATGTGGGTGAAATGATGATACCATGCCAACTTTCAACCTTTTTAGAGTTCATTTGTAGTGCTTATCAATTTCAGGGTCATTTAGCTCAAAAAAATCAGTAAATGCATGAAAAATAGCAAATGAAGTCATAAAGGGTTGAAAATTGATGGCCTCCCTTTGAATGGTGCATATTGAACACACAAAATTCTGGAGTTTAAATAAGTTAAATAAAATGAAATGCCTTTGTAACAGGCGATTTTTTGTCTGAAACCTTGATACCTCAAAAGAGATTGTCCATTTTTAACATGAAGTGCATCCAGTTTTTTCCATAACCCTCTCAAAATTTTAGCACATGCTATGTCGGTGAAATGACGATACCATGCCAGCTTTCAACCTTTTCAGAGTTGATTTCTAGTGCTTATCAATTTCAGGGACATTTAGCTCAAAAAAATCAATAAATGCATGAAAAATGGCAAATGAAGTCGGAAAGGGTTGAAAATTGATGACCTCCCTTCTAATGGTGCATACTGAATGCAAAACAAGTCTCGAGTTGAAATAAGTTAAAGAAATGAAATGCCTTTGTAACAGGCGAGTTTTTGTCTGAAACCCTCATACTTCGAAAGAGATTGTCCATTTTGTACACGAAGTGCATCTAGTTTTTGCCGTAACCCTCTCAACTTTTTAGCACATGCTATGCGGGTGAAGTGACGATACCATGCCTACTTTAAACCTTTTCAGAGTTCATTTCTAGTGCTTATCAATTTCAGGGACATTTAGCTCAAAAAAATCAATAAATGCATGAAAAATAGCAAATGAAGTCAGAAAGGGTTGAAAATTGATGGCCTCCCTTTGAATGGTGCATATTGAACAAACAAAATTATGGAGTTTAAATAAGTTAAATAAAATGAAATGCCTTTTGTAACAGGCGATTTTTTGTCTGAAACCTTGATACATCAAAAGAGATTGTCCATTTTGAACATGAAGTGCATCCAGTTTTTTCCATAACCCTCTCAAAATTTTAGCACATGCTATGTCGGTGAAATGACGATACCATGCCAGCTTTCAACCTTTTCACAGTTAATTTGTAGTGCTTATCAATTTCAGGGACATTTAGCTCAAAAAAATTAATAAATGCATGAAAAATGGCAAATGAAGTCGGAAAGGGTTGGAAAATGATGGCCTCCCTTCGAATGGTGCATACTGAATGCACAACAAGTCTAGAGCTGAAATAAGTTAAAAAAATGAAATGCCTTTGTAACAGGCGAGTTTTCGTCTGAAACCCTCATACTTCGAAAGAGATTGTCCATTTTGTACACAAAGTGCATCCAGTTTTTGCCGTAACCCTGTCAAATTTTTAGCACCTGCTATGTGGGTGAAATGATGATACCTTGCCAACTTTCAACCTTTTTCAGAGTTCATTTGTAGTGCTTATCAATTTCAGGGTCACTTAGCTCAAAAAATCGGTAAATGCATGAAAAATAGCAAATGAAGTGAGAAAGGGTTGAAAATTGATCGCCTCTCTTCCAATGGTGCATACTAAACGCACAAAAAGTTTGGAATTGAAATAAGTTTAAAAAATGAAATGCCTTTATAACAGGTGAGTTTTTGTCTGAAACCCGATACTTCGAATAAGATTGTCCATTTTGCAAACGAAGTGCATCCAGTTTTTGCCGTAACTCTCTCCACTTTTTAGCACATGCTATGTGGGTGAAATTATGATACCATGCCAACTTTCAACCTTTTCATAGTTCATTTGTAGTGCTTATCAATTTCAGGGTCATTTAGCTTAAAAAAGCAGTAAATGCATGAAAAATAGCAAATAAAGTCAGAAATACATGAAAATTGATGGCCTCCCTTCGAATGGTGCATACTAAACGCACAAAAAGTCTGGAGTTGAAATAAGTTTAAAAAATGAAATGCCTTTGTAACAGGCGAGTTTTCGTGTGAAACGATGATACTTCAAAAGAGATTGTCCATTTTGTACACGAAGTGCATCTAGTTTTTGTCGTAACCCTCTCAACTTTTTAGCACATGCTATGTGGGTGAAGTGACGATACCGTGCCAACGTTCAACCTTTTCAGAGTTCATTTGTAGTGCTTATCAATTTCAGGGTCATTTAGCTCAAAAAAATCTGTAAATGCATGAAAAATAGCAAACGAAGTTAGAAAGGGTTGAAAATTGATGGCCTCCCTTTGAATGGTGCATATTGAACGCACAAAAATTCTGGAGTTGAAATAAGTTAAAAAATGAAATGCCTTTGTAACAGGCGAGTTTTCATGTGAAACTTTGATACTTCAAAAGGGATTGTCCATTTTGAAAATAAAGTGCATCCAGTTTTTGCCATAACCCTCTCAACTTATTAGCACATGCTATGTGGGTGGAATGATGATTCCATGCCACCTTTGAACCTTTTCAGAGTTCATTTGTAGTGCTTATTAATTTCAGGGTCATTTAGCTCAAAAAAATCAGTAAATACATGAAAAATAGCAAATGAAGTGAGAAAGGGTTCAAAATTGATCGCCTCCCATCGAATGGTGCATACTAAACGCACAACAAGTTTGGAGTTGAAATAAGTTTAAAAAATGAAATGCCTTTGTAACAGGTGAGTTTTTGTTTGAAACCCCGATACATCGAATAAGATTGTCCATTTTGCACACGAAGTGCATCCAGTTTTTGCCGTAACCCTCTCAACTTTTTAGCACATGCTATGTGGGTGAAATTATGATACCATGCCAACTTTAAACCTTTTCAGAGTTCATTTGTAGTGCTTATAAATTTCAGGGTCATTTAGCTTAAAAAATCAGTAAGTGCATGAAAAATAGCAAATAAAGTCAGAAATACTTGGAAATTGATGCCCTCCCTTCGAAATGGTGCATACTAAACGCACAAAATGTCTAGAGTTGAAATAAGTTTAAAAAATGAAATGCCTTTGTAACAGGCGAGTTTTCGTCTGAAACCCTGATACTTCGAAAGAGATTGTCCATTTTGTACACGAAGTGCATCTAGTTTTTTTCGAAATCCTCTAAACTTTTTAGCACATGCTATGTGGGTGAAATGATGATACCATGCCAACTTTCAACCTGTTCAGAGTTCATTTGTAGTGCTTATCCATGTCAGGGTCATTTAGCTAAAAAAATGAGTAAATGCATGAAAAATAGCAAATGAAGTCAGAAAGGGTTGAAAATTGATGGGCTCCTTTCGACTGGTGCATTCTGAACGCACAAAAAGTCTGGAGATGAAAGAAGTTAAAAAAATGAAATGCCTTTGTATCAAGCGAGTTTTCGTCTGAAACCCTGATACTTCGAAAGAGATTGTCCATTTTGTACACGAAGTGCATCTAGTTTTTGTCGTAACCCTCTCAACTTTTTAGCACATGCTATGAGGGTGAATTGACGATACCATGCCAAGTTTCAACCTTTTCAGAGTTCATTTGTAGTGCTTATCAATTTCAGGGTCATTTAGCTCAAAAAAAATCTGTAAATGCATGAAAATAGCAAACGAAGTCAGAAAGGGTTGAAAATTGATGGCCTCCCTTTTAATGGTGCATATTGAACGCACAAAAATTCTGGAGTTGAAATAAGTTAAAAAAATGAAATGCCTTTGTAACAGGCGAGTTTTCGTGTGAAACTTCGATACTTCAAAAGGGATTGTCCATTTTGAAAATAAAGTGCATCCAGTTTTTGCCGTAACCCTCTCAACTTATTAGCACATGCTATGTGGGTGAAATGATGATACCATGCCACCTTTGAACCTTTTCAGAGTTCATTTGTAGTGCTTATCAATTTCAGGGTCGTTTAGCTCAAAAAAAATCGGTAAATGCATGAAAAATAGCAAATGAAGTGAGAAAGGGTTGAAAATTGATCACCTCCCTTCGAATGGTGCATCCTAAACGCACAAAAAGTTTGGTGTTGAAATAAGTTTAAAAAATGAAATGCCTTTGTAACAGTTGAGTTTTTGTTTGAAACCCCAATACTTCGAATAAGATTGTCCATTTTGCACACGAAGTGCATCCAGTTTTTGCCGTAACCCTCTCAACTTTTTAGCACATGCTATGTGGGTGAAATTATGATACCATGCCAACTTTCAACCTTTTCTGAGTTCATTTGTAGTGCTTATCAATTTCAAGGCCATTTAGCTTAAAAAAATCAGTAAATGCATGAAAAATAGCAAATAAAGTCAGAAATACTGGGAAATTGATGCCCTCCCTTCGAATCGTGCATACTAAACGTTGTAACAGGCGAGTTTTCGTTTGAAACCCTGATACTTCGAAAGAGATTGTCCATGTTGTACACGAAGTGCATCTAGTTTTAGTCGAAACCCTCTAAACTTTTTAGCACATGCTATGTGGGTGAAATGATGATACCATGCCAACTTTCAACCTTTTTAGAGTTCATTTCTAGTGCTTATCAATTTTAGGGTCATTTAGCTGAAAAATGAGTAAATGCATGAAAAATAGCAAATGAAGTCGGAAAGGGTTGAAAATTGATGGCCTCCCTTCGAATGGTGCATTCTGAACGCACAAAAAGTCTGGAGTTGAAATAAGTTAAAAAAATGAAATGCCTTTGTAACAGGCGAGTTTTCGTGTGAAACCCTCATACTTCGAAAGAGATTGTCCATTTTGTACACGAAGTGCATCCAGTTTTTGCCGTAACCCTCTAAACTTTTTAGCACATGCTATGTGGGTGAAATGATGATACCATGCCAACTTTCAACCTTTTCAGAGTTCATTTGTAGTGCTTATCAATTTCAGGCTCATTTAGCTAAAAAAATCAGTAAATGCATGAAAAATAGCAAGTGAAGTCAGAAAGGGATGAAAATTAATGGCCTCCCTTCGAATGTTGCATACTGAACGCTCAAAAAGTCTGGCGCTGAAATATGTTAAAAAAATGAAATGCCTTTGTAACAGCCGAGTTTTTGTTTGAAACCTTGATACTTCGAAAGAGATTGTCCATTTTGTACACGGAGTCCATCCAGCTTTTGCTATAAACCTCTCAACCTTGTAGCACATGCTGTGTGGGTGAAATTATGATACCATGCTAACTTTTAACCTTTTTAGAGTTCATTTGTAGTGCTTATCAATTTCAGGGTCATTTAGCTGAAACAAAAATCAGTAAATGCATGAAAAATAGCAAATGAAGTCAGAAATACATGAAAATTGATGGCCTCCCTTCGAATGGTGCATACTGAACGCACAAAAAGTCTGGAGTTGAAATAAGTTAAAAAAATGAAATGCCTTTGTAACAGGCGAGTTTTCGTGTGAAACCTTCATACTTCGAAAGAGGTTGTCCATTTTGTACACGAAGTGCATCCAGTTTTTGCCGTAACCCTCTAAACTTTTTAGCACAGGCTATGTGGGTGAAATGATGATACCATGCCAACTTTCAACCTTTTCAGAGTTCATTTGTAGTGCTTATCAATTTCAGGCTCATTTAGCTAAAAAAATCAGTAAATGCATGAAAAATAGCAAATGAAGTCAGAAAGGGATGAAAATTAATGGCCTCCCTTCGAATGCTGCATACTGAACGCTCAAAAAGTCTGGCGCTGAAATATGTTAAAAAAATGAAATGCCTTTGTAACAGCCGAGTTTTTGTTTGAAACCTTGATATTTCGAAAGAGATTGTCCATTTTGTACACGGTGTCCATCCAGCTTTTGCTATAAACCTCTCAACCTTGTAGCACATGCTGTGTGGGTGAAATTATGATACCATGCTACCTTTTAACCTTTTTAGAGTTCATTTGTAGTGCTTATCAATTTCAGGGTCATTTAGCTGAAACAAAAATCAGTAAATGCATGAAAAATAGGAAATGAAGTCAGAAACAGTTGAAAAATGATGGTCTCCCTTCGAATGGAGCATACTGAATGGTGAAAACTCTGGAGTTCAAATAAGTTAAAAAATGAAATGCCTTTGTAATAGGCGAGTTTTCATGTGAAACCCTCGTACTTCGTAAGAGATTGTCCATTTTGTACACGAAGTGCATCTAGTTTTTGCCGTAACCCTCTCAGCTATTTAGCACATAGTATGTGGGTGCAATGATGATACCATGCCAACTTTCAACCTTTTCAGAGTTCATTTGTAGTGCTTATCAATTTCAGGCTCATTTAGCTAAAAAAATCAGTAAATGCATGAAAAATAGCAAATGAAGTCGGAAAGGGATGAAAATTAATGGCCTCCCTTCGAATGCTGCATACTGAACGCTCAAAAAGTCTGGCGCTGAAATATGTTAAAAAAATGAAATGCCTTTGTAACAGCCGAGTTTTTGTTTGAAACCTTGATACTTCGAAAGAGATTGTCCATTTTGTACACGGAGTCCATCCAGCTTTTGCTATAACCCTCTCAACCTTGTAGCACATGCTGTGTGGGTGAAATTATGATACCATGCTAACTTTTAACCTTTTTAGAGTTCATTTGTAGTGCTTATCAATTTCAGGGTCATTTAGCTTAAACAAAAATCAGTAAATGCATGAAAAATAGGAAATGAAGTCAGAAACAGTTGAAAAATGATGGTCTCCCTTCGAATGGAGCATAGTGAATGGTGAAAACTCTGGAGTTCAAATAAGTTAAAAAATGAAATGCCTTTGTAATAGGCGAGTTTTCGTGTGAAACCCTCGTACTTCGTAAGAGATTGTCCATTTTGTACACGAAGTGCATCTAGTTTTGGCCGTAACCCTCTCAGCTATTTAGCACATAGTATGTGGGTGCAATGATGATACCATGCCAACTTTCAACCTTTTCAGAGTTCATTTGTAGTGCTTATCAATTTCAGGCTCATTTAGCTAAAAAAATCAGTAAATGTATGAAAAATAGCAAATGAAGTCGGAAAGGGATGAAAATTAATGGCCTCCCTTCGAATCGTGCATACTGAACGCTCAAAAAGTCTGGCGCTGAAATATGTTAAAAAAATGAAATGCCTTGTAACAGCCGAGTTTTTGTTTGAAACCTTGATACTTCGAAAGAGATTGTCCATTTTGTACACGGAGTCCATCCAGCTTTTGCTATAACCCTCTCAACCTTGTAGCACATGCTGTGTGGGTGAAATTATGATACCATGCTAACTTTGAACCTTTCTAGAGTTCATTTGTAGTGCTTATCAATTTCAGGGTCATTTAGCTTAAACAAAAATCAGTAAATGCATGAAAAATAGGAAATGAAGTCAGAAACAGTTGAAAAATGATGGTCTCCCTTCGAATGGAGCATACTAAATGGTGAAAACTCTGGAGTTCAAATAAGTTAAAAAATGAAATGCCTTTGTAATAGGCGAGTTTTCGTGTGAAACTCTGGTACTTCGTAAGAGATTGTCCATTTTGTACACGAAGTGCATCCAGTTTTTGCCATAACCCTCTCAGCTATTTAGCACATGCTATGTGGGTGAAATGATGATACCATGCCAACTTTCAACCTTTTCAGAGTTCATTTGTAGTGCTTATCAATTTCAGGGTCATTTAGCTTAAACAAAAATCGGTAAATGCATGAAAAATAGCAAATGAGGTCAGAAACAGTTGAAAATGATGGTCTCCGTTTCAATGGACCATACTGAATGGTGAAAAGTCTGGAGTTCAAATAAGTTAAAAAATGAAATGCCTTTGTAAGAGGCGAGTTTTCGTTTGAAACCCTGATACTTCGAAAGAGATTGTCCATTTTGTACACGAAGTGCATCCAGTTTTTGCCGTAACCCTCTCAACTTTTTAGCACATGCTATGTGGGTGAAGTGACGATACCTTGCCAACTTTTAACCTTTTCAGAGTTCATTTGTAGTGCCTATCAATTTTAGGGTGATTTAGCTAAAAAAAATCAGTAAATGCATGAAAAATAACAAATGAAGTTAGAAAGGGTTGAAAATTGATGGCCTCCCTTTGAATGGTCCATATTAAACGCACAAAAATTCTGGAGTTGAAATAAGTTTAAAAAATGAAATGACTTTGTAACACGCGAGTTTTCGTGTGAAACCTTGATACTTTGAAAGACATTGTCCATTTTGAACATGAAGTGCATCCAGTTTTTGCCATAACCCTCTCAACTTATTAGCACATGCTATGTGGATGAAATGATTATAGCATGCCACCTTTCAACCTTTTAAAAGTTCATTTGTAGTGCTTATCAATTTCAGGGTCATTTAGCTCAAAAAATCAGTAAATGAATGAAAAATAGCAAATGAAGTCAGAAAGGGTTGAAAATCGATCGCCTCCGTTCGAATGGTGCCTACTAAACGCACAAAAAGTTTGGAGTTGAAATAAGTTTAAAAAATGAAATGCCTTTGTAACAGGTGAGTTTTCGTCTCAAACCCACATACTTCGAATTAGATTGTTGATTTTGCACACGAAGTGCATCCAGTTTTTGTCGTAACCCTCTGAACTTTTTAGCACATGCTGTGTGGGTGAAAGTATGATACCATGCCAACTTTCAACCTTTTTAGAGTTCATTTCTGGTGCTTATCAATTTTAGGGTCATTTAGCTTAAAAAATCAGTAAATGCATGAAAAATAGCAAATAAAGTCAGAAATATACGAAAATTGATGGCCTCCCTTCGAATGGTGCATACTGAACGCACAAAAAGTATGGAGTTCAAATAAGTTAAAAAAATGAAATGCCTTTGTAACAGGCGAGTTTTCGTCTGAAACCCTCATACTTCGAAACAGATTGTCCATTTTGTACACAAAGTGCATCAAGTTTTTGCCGTAACCCTGTCAACTTTTTTACGCATGCTATGCCCACTTTCAACCTTTTTAGAGTTCATTTGTAGTGCTTATCAATGTCAGGGTCATTTAGCTAAAAAAATAGGTAAATGCATGAATAATAGCGAATGTAGTCGGAAAGGGTTGAAAATTGATGGCCTCCCTTCGAATGGTGCATTCTGAACACACAAAAAGTCTGGAGATGAAATACGTTAAAAAAATGAAATGCCTTTGTATCAAGCGAGTTTTCGTCTAAAACCCTGATACTTCGAAAGAGATTGTCCATTTTGTACACGAAGTGCATCTAGTTTTTGCCGTAACCCTCTCAACTTTTTAGCACATGCTATGTGGGTGAAGTGACGATACCATGCCAACTTTCAACCTTTTCAGAGTTTATTTGTAGTGGTTATCAATTTTAGGGTCATTTAGCTCAAAAAAAATCTGTAAATGCATGAAAAATAGTAAACGAAGTCAGAAAGGATTGAAAATTGATGGCCTCCCTTTGAATGGTGCATATTGAACGCACAAAAATTCCGGAGTTGAAATAAGTTAAAAAAAATGAAATGCCTTTGTAACACCTGAGTTTTCGTCTGAAACCTTGATACTCCGAAAGAGATTGTCCATTTTGAAAATGAAGTGCATCCAGTTTTCGCCGTAACCATCTCAACTTATTAGCACATGCTATGTGGGTGAAATGATGATGCCATGCCACCTTTCAACATTTTCAGAGTTCATTTGTAGTGCTTATCAATATCAGGGTCATTTAGCTCAAAAAAATGAGTAAATGCATGAAAAATAGCAAATGAAGTCGGAAAGGGTTGAAAATTTATGGCCTCCCTTCGAATGGTGCATACTGAATGCACGACAAGTCTAGAGTTGAAATAAGTTAAAAAAATGAAATCCCTTTGTAACAGGCGAGTTTCGTCTGAAACCCTCATACTTCGAAAGAGATTGTCCATTTTGTACACGAAGTGCATCTAGTTTTTGCCGTAACCCTCTCAACTTTTTAGCACATGCTATGTGGGTGAAGTGACGATACCATGCCAACTTTCAACATTTTCAGAGTTCATTTGTAGTGCTTATCAATTTGAGGGTCATTTAGCTCAAAAAAAAATCTGTAAATGCATGAAAAATAGTAAACGAAGTCAGAAAGGGCTGAAAATTGATGGCCTCCCTTTGAATGGCGCATACTGAATGCACGACAAGTCTGGAGTTGAAATAAGTGAAAAAAATGAAATGCCTTTGTAACAGGCGAGTTTTCGTCTGAAACCCTCATCCTTCGGAAGAGATTGTCCATTTTGTACACAAAGTGCATCCAGTTTTTGTCGTAACCCTGTCAACTTTTTAGCACCTACTATGTGGGTGAAATGATGATACCATGCCAACTTTCAACCTTTTTAGAGTTCATTTGTAGTGCTTATCAATTTCAGGGTCATTTAGCTCAAAAAAATCAGTAAATGCATGAAAAATAGCAAATGAAGTCATAAAGGGTTGAAAATTGATGGCCTCCCTTTGAATGGTGCATATTGAACACACAAAATTCTGGAGTTTAAATAAGTTAAATAAAATGAAATGCCTTTGTAACAGGCGATTTTTTGTCTGAAACCTTGATACCTCAAAAGAGATTGTCCATTTTTAACATGAAGTGCATCCAGTTTTTTCCATAACCCTCTCAAAATTTTAGCACATGCTATGTCGGTGAAATGACGATACCATGCCAGCTTTCAACCTTTTCAGAGTTGATTTCTAGTGCTTATCAATTTCAGGGACATTTAGCTCAAAAAAATCAATAAATGCATGAAAAATGGCAAATGAAGTCGGAAAGGGTTGAAAATTGATGACCTCCCTTCTAATGGTGCATACTGAATGCAAAACAAGTCTCGAGTTGAAATAAGTTAAAGAAATGAAATGCCTTTGTAACAGGCGAGTTTTTGTCTGAAACCCTCATACTTCGAAAGAGATTGTCCATTTTGTACACGAAGTGCATCTAGTTTTTGCCGTAACCCTCTCAACTTTTTAGCACATGCTATGCGGGTGAAGTGACGATACCATGCCAACTTTAAACCTTTTCAGAGTTCATTTCTAGTGCTTATCAATTTCAGGGACATTTAGCTCAAAAAAATCAATAAATGCATGAAAAATAGCAAATGAAGTCAGAAAGGGTTGAAAATTGATGGCCTCCCTTTGAATGGTGCATATTGAACAAACAAAATTATGGAGTTTAAATAAGTTAAATAAAATGAAATGCCTTTTGTAACAGGCGATTTTTTGTCTGAAACCTTGATACATCAAAAGAGATTGTCCATTTTGAACATGAAGTGCATCCAGTTTTTTCCATAACCCTCTCAAAATTTTAGCACATGCTATGTCGGTGAAATGACGATACCATGCCAGCTTTCAACCTTTTCACAGTTAATTTGTAGTGCTTATCAATTTCAGGGACATTTAGCTCAAAAAAATTAATAAATGCATGAAAAATGGCAAATGAAGTCGGAAAGGGTTGGAAAATGATGGCCTCCCTTCGAATGGTGCATACTGAATGCACAACAAGTCTAGAGTTGAAATAAGTTAAAAAAATGAAATGCCTTTGTAACAGGCGAGTTTTCGTCTGAAACCCTCATACTTCGAAAGAGATTGTCCATTTTGTACACAAAGTGCATCCAGTTTTTGCCGTAACCCTGTCAAATTTTTAGCACCTGCTATGTGGGTGAAATGATGATACCTTGCCAACTTTCAACCTTTTTCAGAGTTCATTTGTAGTGCTTATCAATTTCAGGGTCACTTAGCTCAAAAAATCGGTAAATGCATGAAAAATAGCAAATGAAGTGAGAAAGGGTTGAAAATTGATCGCCTCTCTTCCAATGGTGCATACTAAACGCACAAAAAGTTTGGAATTGAAATAAGTTTAAAAAATGAAATGCCTTTATAACAGGTGAGTTTTTGTCTGAAACCCGATACTTCGAATAAGATTGTCCATTTTGCAAACGAAGTGCATCCAGTTTTTGCCGTAACTCTCTCCACTTTTTAGCACATGCTATGTGGGTGAAATTATGATACCATGCCAACTTTCAACCTTTTCATAGTTCATTTGTAGTGCTTATCAATTTCAGGGTCATTTAGCTTAAAAAAGCAGTAAATGCATGAAAAATAGCAAATAAAGTCAGAAATACATGAAAATTGATGGCCTCCCTTCGAATGGTGCATACTAAATGCACAAAAAGTCTGGAGTTGAAATAAGTTTAAAAAATGAAATGCCTTTGTAACAGGCGAGTTTTCGTGTGAAACGATGATACTTCAAAAGAGATTGTCCATTTTGTACACGAAGTGCATCTAGTTTTTGTCGTAACCCTCTCAACTTTTTAGCACATGCTATGTGGGTGAAGTGACGATACCGTGCCAACGTTCAACCTTTTCAGAGTTCATTTGTAGTGCTTATCAATTTCAGGGTCATTTAGCTCAAAAAAATCTGTAAATGCATGAAAAATAGCAAACGAAGTTAGAAAGGGTTGAAAATTGATGGCCTCCCTTTGAATGGTGCATATTGAACGCACAAAAATTCTGGAGTTGAAATAAGTTAAAAAATGAAATGCCTTTGTAACAGGCGAGTTTTCATGTGAAACTTTGATACTTCAAAAGAGATTGTCCATTTTGAAAATAAAGTGCATCCAGTTTTTGCCATAACCCTCTCAACTTATTAGCACATGCTATGTGGGTGGAATGATGATTCCATGCCACCTTTGAACCTTTTCAGAGTTCATTTGTAGTGCTTATTAATTTCAGGGTCATTTAGCTCAAAAAAATCAGTAAATACATGAAAAATAGCAAATGAAGTGAGAAAGGGTTCAAAATTGATCGCCTCCCATCGAATGGTGCATACTAAACGCACAACAAGTTTGGAGTTGAAATAAGTTTAAAAAATGAAATGCCTTTGTAACAGGTGAGTTTTTTTTTGAAACCCCGATACATCGAATAAGATTGTCCATTTTGCACACGAAGTGCATCCAGTTTTTGCCGTAACCCTCTCAACTTTTTAGCACATGCTATGTGGGTGAAATTATGATACCATGCCAACTTTAAACCTTTTCAGAGTTCATTTGTAGTGCTTATAAATTTCAGGGTCATTTAGCTTAAAAAATCAGTAAGTGCATGAAAAATAGCAAATAAAGTCAGAAATACTTGGAAATTGATGCCCTCCCTTCGAAATGGTGCATACTAAACGCACAAAATGTCTAGAGTTGAAATAAGTTTAAAAAATGAAATGCCTTTGTAACAGGCGAGTTTTCGTCTGAAACCCTGATACTTCGAAAGAGATTGTCCATTTTGTACACGAAGTGCATCTAGTTTTTTTCGAAATCCTCTAAACTTTTTAGCACATGCTATGTGGGTGAAATGATGATACCATGCCAACTTTCAACCTGTTCAGAGTTCATTTGTAGTGCTTATCCATGTCAGGGTCATTTAGCTAAAAAAATGAGTAAATGCATGAAAAATAGCAAATGAAGTCAGAAAGGGTTGAAAATTGATGGGCTCCTTTCGACTGGTGCATTCTGAACGCACAAAAAGTCTGGAGATGAAAGAAGTTAAAAAAATGAAATGCCTTTGTATCAAGCGAGTTTTCGTCTGAAACCCTGATACTTCGAAAGAGATTGTCCATTTTGTACACGAAGTGCATCTAGTTTTTGTCGTAACCCTCTCAACTTTTTAGCACATGCTATGAGGGTGAATTGACGATACCATGCCAAGTTTCAACCTTTTCAGAGTTCATTTGTAGTGCTTATCAATTTCAGGGTCATTTAGCTCAAAAAAAATCTGTAAATGCATGAAAATAGCAAACGAAGTCAGAAAGGGTTGAAAATTGATGGCCTCCCTTTTAATGGTGCATATTGAACGCACAAAAATTCTGGAGTTGAAATAAGTTAAAAAAATGAAATGCCTTTGTAACAGGCGAGTTTTCGTGTGAAACTTCGATACTTCAAAAGGGATTGTCCATTTTGAAAATAAAGTGCATCCAGTTTTTGCCGTAACCCTCTCAACTTATTAGCACATGCTATGTGGGTGAAATGATGATACCATGCCACCTTTGAACCTTTTCAGAGTTCATTTGTAGTGCTTATCAATTTCAGGGTCGTTTAGCTCAAAAAAAATCGGTAAATGCATGAAAAATAGCAAATGAAGTGAGAAAGGGTTGAAAATTGATCACCTCCCTTCGAATGGTGCATCCTAAACGCACAAAAAGTTTGGTGTTGAAATAAGTTTAAAAAATGAAATGCCTTTGTAACAGTTGAGTTTTTGTTTGAAACCCCAATACTTCGAATAAGATTGTCCATTTTGCACACGAAGTGCATCCAGTTTTTGCCGTAACCCTCTCAACTTTTTAGCACATGCTATGTGGGTGAAATTATGATACCATGCCAACTTTCAACCTTTTCTGAGTTCATTTGTAGTGCTTATCAATTTCAAGGCCATTTAGCTTAAAAAAATCAGTAAATGCATGAAAAATAGCAAATAAAGTCAGAAATACTGGGAAATTGATGCCCTCCCTTCGAATCGTGCATACTAAACGTTGTAACAGGCGAGTTTTCGTTTGAAACCCTGATACTTCGAAAGAGATTGTCCATGTTGTACACGAAGTGCATCTAGTTTTAGTCGAAACCCTCTAAACTTTTTAGCACATGCTATGTGGGTGAAATGATGATACCATGCCAACTTTCAACCTTTTTAGAGTTCATTTCTAGTGCTTATCAATTTTAGGGTCATTTAGCTGAAAAATGAGTAAATGCATGAAAAATAGCAAATGAAGTCGGAAAGGGTTGAAAATTGATGGCCTCCCTTCGAATGGTGCATTCTGAACGCACAAAAAGTCTGGAGTTGAAATAAGTTAAAAAAATGAAATGCCTTTGTAACAGGCGAGTTTTCGTGTGAAACCCTCATACTTCGAAAGAGATTGTCCATTTTGTACACGAAGTGCATCCAGTTTTTGCCGTAACCCTCTAAACTTTTTAGCACATGCTATGTGGGTGAAATGATGATACCATGCCAACTTTCAACCTTTTCAGAGTTCATTTGTAGTGCTTATCAATTTCAGGCTCATTTAGCTAAAAAAATCAGTAAATGCATGAAAAATAGCAAGTGAAGTCAGAAAGGGATGAAAATTAATGGCCTCCCTTCGAATGTTGCATACTGAACGCTCAAAAAGTCTGGCGCTGAAATATGTTAAAAAAATGAAATGCCTTTGTAACAGCCGAGTTTTTGTTTGAAACCTTGATACTTCGAAAGAGATTGTCCATTTTGTACACGGAGTCCATCCAGCTTTTGCTATAAACCTCTCAACCTTGTAGCACATGCTGTGTGGGTGAAATTATGATACCATGCTAACTTTTAACCTTTTTAGAGTTCATTTGTAGTGCTTATCAATTTCAGGGTCATTTAGCTGAAACAAAAATCAGTAAATGCATGAAAAATAGCAAATGAAGTCAGAAATACATGAAAATTGATGGCCTCCCTTCGAATGGTGCATACTGAACGCACAAAAAGTCTGGAGTTGAAATAAGTTAAAAAAATGAAATGCCTTTGTAACAGGCGAGTTTTCGTGTGAAACCTTCATACTTCGAAAGAGGTTGTCCATTTTGTACACGAAGTGCATCCAGTTTTTGCCGTAACCCTCTAAACTTTTTAGCACATGCTATGTGGGTGAAATGATGATACCATGCCAACTTTCAACCTTTTCAGAGTTCATTTGTAGTGCTTATCAATTTCAGGCTCATTTAGCTAAAAAAATCAGTAAATGCATGAAAAATAGCAAATGAAGTCAGAAAGGGATGAAAATTAATGGCCTCCCTTCGAATGCTGCATACTGAACGCTCAAAAAGTCTGGCGCTGAAATATGTTAAAAAAATGAAATGCCTTTGTAACAGCCGAGTTTTTGTTTGAAACCTTGATATTTCGAAAGAGATTGTCCATTTTGTACACGGTGTCCATCCAGCTTTTGCTATAAACCTCTCAACCTTGTAGCACATGCTGTGTGGGTGAAATTATGATACCATGCTACCTTTTAACCTTTTTAGAGTTCATTTGTAGTGCTTATCAATTTCAGGGTCATTTAGCTGAAACAAAAATCAGTAAATGCATGAAAAATAGGAAATGAAGTCAGAAACAGTTGAAAAATGATGGTCTCCCTTCGAATGGAGCATACTGAATGGTGAAAACTCTGGAGTTCAAATAAGTTAAAAAATGAAATGCCTTTGTAATAGGCGAGTTTTCATGTGAAACCCTCGTACTTCGTAAGAGATTGTCCATTTTGTACACGAAGTGCATCTAGTTTTTGCCGTAACCCTCTCAGCTATTTAGCACATAGTATGTGGGTGCAATGATGATACCATGCCAACTTTCAACCTTTTCAGAGTTCATTTGTAGTGCTTATCAATTTCAGGCTCATTTAGCTAAAAAAATCAGTAAATGCATGAAAAATAGCAAATGAAGTCGGAAAGGGATGAAAATTAATGGCCTCCCTTCGAATGCTGCATACTGAACGCTCAAAAAGTCTGGCGCTGAAATATGTTAAAAAAATGAAATGCCTTTGTAACAGCCGAGTTTTTGTTTGAAACCTTGATACTTCGAAAGAGATTGTCCATTTTGTACACGGAGTCCATCCAGCTTTTGCTATAACCCTCTCAACCTTGTAGCACATGCTGTGTGGGTGAAATTATGATACCATGCTAACTTTTAACCTTTTTAGAGTTCATTTGTAGTGCTTATCAATTTCAGGGTCATTTAGCTTAAACAAAAATCAGTAAATGCATGAAAAATAGGAAATGAAGTCAGAAACAGTTGAAAAATGATGGTCTCCCTTCGAATGGAGCATAGTGAATGGTGAAAACTCTGGAGTTCAAATAAGTTAAAAAATGAAATGCCTTTGTAATAGGCGAGTTTTCGTGTGAAACCCTCGTACTTCGTAAGAGATTGTCCATTTTGTACACGAAGTGCATCTAGTTTTGGCCGTAACCCTCTCAGCTATTTAGCACATAGTATGTGGGTGCAATGATGATACCATGCCAACTTTCAACCTTTTCAGAGTTCATTTGTAGTGCTTATCAATTTCAGGCTCATTTAGCTAAAAAAATCAGTAAATGTATGAAAAATAGCAAATGAAGTCGGAAAGGGATGAAAATTAATGGCCTCCCTTCGAATCGTGCATACTGAACGCTCAAAAAGTCTGGCGCTGAAATATGTTAAAAAAATGAAATGCCTTGTAACAGCCGAGTTTTTGTTTGAAACCTTGATACTTCGAAAGAGATTGTCCATTTTGTACACGGAGTCCATCCAGCTTTTGCTATAACCCTCTCAACCTTGTAGCACATGCTGTGTGGGTGAAATTATGATACCATGCTAACTTTGAACCTTTCTAGAGTTCATTTGTAGTGCTTATCAATTTCAGGGTCATTTAGCTTAAACAAAAATCAGTAAATGCATGAAAAATAGGAAATGAAGTCAGAAACAGTTGAAAAATGATGGTCTCCCTTCGAATGGAGCATACTAAATGGTGAAAACTCTGGAGTTCAAATAAGTTAAAAAATGAAATGCCTTTGTAATAGGCGAGTTTTCGTGTGAAACTCTGGTACTTCGTAAGAGATTGTCCATTTTGTACACGAAATGCATCCAGTTTTTGCCATAACCCTCTCAGCTATTTAGCACATGCTATGTGGGTGAAATGATGATACCATGCCAACTTTCAACCTTTTCAGAGTTCATTTGTAGTGCTTATCAATTTCAGGGTCATTTAGCTTAAACAAAAATCGGTAAATGCATGAAAAATAGCAAATGAGGTCAGAAACAGTTGAAAATGATGGTCTCCGTTTCAATGGACCATACTGAATGGTGAAAAGTCTGGAGTTCAAATAAGTTAAAAAATGAAATGCCTTTGTAAGAGGCGAGTTTTCGTTTGAAACCCTGATACTTCGAAAGAGATTGTCCATTTTGTACACGAAGTGCATCCAGTTTTTGCCGTAACCCTCTCAACTTTTTAGCACATGCTATGTGGGTGAAGTGACGATACCTTGCCAACTTTTAACCTTTTCAGAGTTCATTTGTAGTGCTTATCAATTTTAGGGTGATTTAGCTAAAAAAAATCAGTAAATGCATGAAAAAGAACAAATGAAGTTAGAAAGGGTTGAAAATTGATGGCCTCCCTTTGAATGGTCCATATTAAACGCACAAAAATTCTGGAGTTGAAATAAGTTTAAAAAATGAAATGACTTTGTAACACGCGAGTTTTCGTGTGAAACCTTGATACTTTGAAAGACATTGTCCATTTTGAACATGAAGTGCATCCAGTTTTTGCCATAACCCTCTCAACTTATTAGCACATGCTATGTGGATGAAATGATTATAGCATGCCACCTTTCAACCTTTTAAAAGTTCATTTGTAGTGCTTATCAATTTCAGGGTCATTTAGCTCAAAAAATCAGTAAATGAATGAAAAATAGCAAATGAAGTCAGAAAGGGTTGAAAATCGATCGCCTCCGTTCGAATGGTGCCTACTAAACGCACAAAAAGTTTGGAGTTGAAATAAGTTTAAAAAATGAAATGCCTTTGTAACAGGTGAGTTTTCGTCTCAAACCCACATACTTTGAATAAGATTGTTGATTTTGCACACGAAGTGCATCCAGTTTTTGCCGTAACCCTCTGAACTTTTTAGCACATGCTGTGTGGGTGAAAGTATGATACCATGCCAACTTTCAACCTTTTTAGAGTTCATTTCTGGTGCTTATCAATTTTAGGGTCATTTAGCTTAAAAAATCAGTAAATGCATGAAAAATAGCAAATAAAGTCAGAAATATACGAAAATTGATGGCCTCCCTTCGAATGGTGCATACTGAACGCACAAAAAGTATGGAGTTCAAATAAGTTAAAAAAATGAAATGCCTTTGTAACAGGCGAGTTTTCGTGTGAAACCCTCATACTTCGAAAGAGATTGTCCATTTTGTACATGAAGTGCATCCAGTTTTTGCCGTAACCCTCTAAACTTTTTAGCACATGCTATGTGGGTGAAGTGATGATACCATGCCAACTTTCAACCTTTTCAGAGTTCATTTGTAGTGCTTATCAATTTCAGGCTCATTTAGCTAAAAAAATCAGTAAATGCATGAAAAATAGCAAATGAAGTCAGAAAGGGATGAAAATTAATGGCCTCCCTTCGAATGCTGCATACTGAACGCTCAAAAAGTCTGGCGCTGAAATATGTTAAAAAAATGAAATGCCTTTGTAACAGCCGAGTTTTTGTTTGAAACCTTGATACTTCGAAAGAGATTGTCCATTTTGTACACGGAGTCCATCCAGCTTTTGCTATAACCCTCTCAACCTTGTAGCACATGCTGTGTGGGTGAAATTATGATACCATGCTAACTTTTAACCTTTTTAGAGTTCATTTGTAGTGCTTATCAATTTCAGGGTCATTTAGCTTAAACAAAAATCAGTAAATGCATGAAAAATAAGAAATGAAGTCAAAAACAGTTGAAAAATGATGGTCTCCCTTCGAATGGAGCATACTGAATGGTGAAAACTCTGGAGTTCAAATAAGTTAAAAAATGAAATGCCTTTGTAATAGGCAAGTTTTCGTGTGAAACCCTCGTACTTCGTAAGAGATTGTCCATTTTGTACACGAAGTGCAGCTAGTTTTTGCCGTAACCCTCTCAGCTATTTAGCACATAGTATGTGGGTGCAATGATGATACCATGCCAACTTTCAACCTTTTCAGAGTTCATTGTAGTGCTTATCAATTTCAGGCTCATTTAGCTAAAAAAATCAGTAAATGCATGAAAAATAGCAAATGAAGTCGGAAAGGGATGAAAATTAATTGCCTCCCTTCGAATGCTTCATACTGAACGCTCAAAAAGTCTGGCGCTGAAATATGTTAAAAAAAAGAAATGCCTTTGTAACAGCCGAGTTTTTGTTTGAAACCTTGATACTTCGAAAGAGATTGTCCATTTTGTACACGGAGTCCATCCAGCTTTTGCTATAACCCTCTCAACCTTGTAGCACATGCTGTGTGGGTGAAATTATGATACCATGCTAACTTTTAACCTTTTTAGAGTTCATTTGTAGTGCTTATCAATTTCAGGGTCATTTAGCTTAAACAAAAATCAGTAAATGCATGAAAAATAGGAAATGAAGTCAGAAACAGTTGAAAAATGATGGTCTCCCTTCGAATGGAGCATACTAAATGGTGAAAACTCCGGAGTTCAAATAAGTTAAAAAATGAAATGCCTTTGTAATAGGCGAGTTTTCGTGTGAAACCCTCGTACTTCGTAAGAGATTGTCCATTTTGTACACGAAGTGCATCTAGTTTTTGCCGTAACCCTCTCAGCTATTTAGCACATAGTATGTGGGTGCAATGATGATACCATGCCAAATTTCAACCTTTTCAGAGTTCATTTGTAGTGCTTATCAATTTCAGGCTCATTTAGCTAAAAAAATCAGTAAATGCATTAAAAATAGCAAATGAAGTTGGAAAGGGATGAAAATTAATGGCCTCCCTTCGAATGCTGCATACTGAACGCTCAAAAAGTCTGCCGGTGAAATATGTTAAAAAAATGAAATGCCTTTGTAACAGCCGAGTTTTTGTTTGAAACGTTGATACTTCGAAAGAGATTGTCCATTTTGTACACGGAGTCCATCCAGCTTTTGCTATAACCCTCTCAACCTTGTAGCACATGCTGTGTGGGTGAAATTATGATACCATGCTAACTTTGAACCTTTCTAGAGTTCATTTGTAGTGCTTATAAATTTTAGGGTCATTTAGCTTAAACAAAAATCAGTAAATGCATGAAAAATAGGAAATGAAGTCAGAAACAGTTGAAAAATGATGGTCTCCCTTCGAATGGAGCATACTGAATGGTGAAAACTCTGGAGTTCAAATAAGTTAAAAAATGAAATGCCTTTGTAATAGGCGAGTTTTCGTGGGAAACCCTGGTACTTCGTAAGAGATTGTCCATTTTGTACACGAAGTGCATCCAGTTTTTGCCGTAACCCTCTCAGCTATTTAGCACATAGTATGTGGGTGCAATGATGATACCATGCCAACTTTCAACCTTTTCAGAGTTCATTTGTAGTGCTTATCAATTTCAGGCTCATTTAGCTAAAAAAATCAGTAAATGCATGAAAAATAGCAAATGAAGTCGGAAAGGGATGAAAATTAATGGCCTCCCTTCGAATGCTGCATACTGAACGCTCAAAAAGTCTGCCGGTGAAATATGTTAAAAAAATGAAATGCCTTTGTAACAGCCGAGTTTTTGTTTGAAACCTTGATACTTCGAAAGAGATTGTCCATTTTGTACACGGAGTCCATCCAGCTTTTGCTATAACCCTCTCAACCTTGTAGCACATGCTGTGTGGGTGAAATTATGATACCATGCTAACTTTGAACCTTTCTAGAGTTCATTTGTAGTGCTTATAAATTTTAGGGTCATTTAGCTTAAACAAAAATCAGTAAATGCATGAAAAATAGGAAATGAAGTCAGAAACAGTTGAAAAATGATGGTCTCCCTTCGAATGGAGCATACTGAATGGTGAAAACTCTGGAGTTCAAATAAGTTAAAAAATGAAATGCCTTTGTAATAGGCGAGTTTTCGTGGGAAACCCTGGTACTTCGTAAGAGATTGTCCATTTTGTAAACGAAGTGCATCTAGTTTTTGCCGTAACCCTCTCAGCTATTTAGCACATGCTATGTGGGTGCAATGATGATACCATGCCAACTTTCAACCTTTTCAGAGTTCATTTGTAGTGCTTATCAATTTCAGGGTCATTTAGCTTAAACAAAAATCGGTAAATGCATGAAAAATAGCAAATGAAGTCAGAAACAGTTGAAAAATGATGGTCTCCCTTTGAATGGAGCATACTGAATGGTGAAAAGTCTGGAGTTCAAATAAGTTAAAAAATGAAATGCCTTTGTAAGAGGCGAGTTTTCGTTTGAAACCCTGATACTTCGAAAGAGATTGTCCATTTTGTACACGAAGTGCATCCAGTTTTTGCCGTAACCCTCTCAAATTTTTAGCACTTGCTATGCGGGTGAAGTGACGATACCTTGCCAACTTTTAACCTTTTCAGAGTTCATTTGTAGTGCTTATCAATTTCAGGGTGATTTAGCTCAAAAAAATCAGTAAATGCATGAAAAATAACAAATGAAGTGAGAAAGGGTTGAAAATTGATGGCCTCCCTTTGAATGGTGCATATTAAACGCACAAAAATTCTGGAGTTGAAATAAGTTTAAAAAAATGAAATGACTTTGTAACACGCGAGTTTTCATCTGAAACCTTGATACTTCGAAAGACAATGTCCATTTTGAACATGAAGTGCATCCAGTTTTTGCCGTAACCCTCTCAACTTATTAGCACATGCTATGTGGATGAAAGGATGATACCATGCCACCTTTCAACCTATTAAAAGTTCATTTGTAGTGCTTATCAATTTCAGGGTCATTTAGCTCAAAAAATCAGTAAATGAATGAAAAATAGCAAATGAAGTCAGAAAAGGTTGAAAATCGATCGCCTCCTTTCGAATGGTGCATACTAAACGCACAAAAAGTTTGGAGTTGAAATAAGTTTAAAAAATGAAATGCCTTTGTAACAGGTGAGTTTTCGTCTCAAACCCAGATAATTCGAATAAGATTGTCGATTTTGCACACGACGTGCATCCAGTTTTTGCCGTAACCCTCTGAACTTTTTAGCACATGCTGTGTGGGTGAAAGTATGATACCATGCCAACTTTCAACCTTTTTAGAGTTCATTTCTAGTGCTTATCAATTTTAGGGTCATTTAGCTTAAAAAATCAGTAAATGCATGAAAAATAGCAAATAAAGTCAGAAATACATGAAAATTGATGGCCTCCCTTCAAATGGTGCATACTGAACGCACAAAAAGTCTGGAGTTGAAATAAGTTAAAAAATGAAATGCCTTTGTAACAGGCGAGTTTTCGTGTGAAACCCTCATACTTCGAAAGAGATTGTCCATTTTGTACACGAAGTGCATCCAGTTTTTGCCGTAACCCTCTAAAAATTTTAGCACATGCTATGTGGGTGAAATGATGATACCATGCCAACTTTCACCCTTTTCAGAGTTCATTTGTAGTGCTTATCAAATTCAGGCTCATTTAGCTAAAAAAATCAGTAAATGCATGAAAAATAGCAAATGAAGTCGGAAAGGGATGAAAATTAATGGCCTCCCTTCGAATGCTGCATACTGAACGCTCAAAAAGTCTGGCGCTGAAATATGTTAAAAAAATGAAATGCCTTTGTAACAACCGAGTTTTTGTTTGAAACCTTGATACTTCGAAAGAGATTGTCCATTTTGTACACGGAGTCCATCCAGCTTTTGCTATAACCCTCTCAACCTTGTAGCACATGCTGTGTGGGTGAAATTATGATACCATGCTAACTTTTAACCTTTTTAGAGTTCATTTGTAGTGCTTATCAATTTCAGGGTCATTTAGCTTAAACAAAAATCAGTAAATGCATGAAAAATAGGAAATGAAGTCAGAAACAGTTGAAAAATGATGGTCTCCCTTCGAATGGAGCATACTGAATGGTGAAAACTCTGGAGTTCAAATAAGTTAAAAAATGAAATGCCTTTGTAATAGGCGAGTTTTCGTGTGAAACCCTCGTACTTCGTAAGAGATTGTCCATTTTGTACACGAAGTGCATCTAGTTTTTGCCGTAACCCTCTCAGCTATTTAGCACATAGTATGTGGGTGCAATGATGATACCATGCCAACTTTCAACCTTTTCAGAGTTCATTTGTAGTGCTTATCAATTTCAGGCTCATTTAGCTAAAAAAATCAGTAAATGCATGAAAAATAGCAAATGAAGTCGGAAAGGGATGAAAATTAATGGCCTCCCTTCGAATGCTGCATACTGAACGCTCAAAAAGTCTGCCGGTGAAATATGTTAAAAAAATGAAATGCCTTTGTAACAGCCGAGTTTTTGTTTGAAACCTTGATACTTCGAAAGAGATTGTCCATTTTGTACACGGAGTCCATCCAGCTTTTGCTATAACCCTCTCAACCTTGTAGCACATGCTGTGTGGGTGAAATTATGATACCATGCTAACTTTGAACCTTTCTAGAGTTCATTTGTAGTGCTTATAAATTTTAGGGTCATTTAGCTTAAACAAAAATCAGTAAATGCATGAAAAATAGGAAATGAAGTCAGAAACAGTTGAAAAATGATGGTCTCCCTTCGAATGGAGCATACTGAATGGTGAAAAGTCTGGAGTTCAAATAAGTTAAAAAATGAAATGCCTTTGTAAGAGGCGAGTTTTCGTTTGAAACCCTGATACTTCGAAAGAGATTGTCCATTTTGTACACGAAGTGCATCCAGTTTTTGCCGTAACCCTCTCAACTTTTTAGCATTTGCTATGCGGGTGAAGTGACGATACCTTGCCAACTTTTAACCTTTTCAGAGTTCATTTGTAGTGCTTATCAATTTCAGGGTGATTTAGCTCAAAAAAATCAGTAAATGCATGAAAAATAACAAATGAAGTTAGAAAGGGTTGAAAATTGATGGCCTCCCTTTGAATGGTGCATATTAAACGCACAAAAATTCTGGAGTTGAAATAAGTTTAAAAAAATGAAATGACTTTGTAACACGCGAGTTTTCGTCTGAAACCTTGATACTTCGAAAGACAATGTCCATTTTGAACATGAAGTGCATCCAGTTTTTGCCGTAACCCTCTCAACTTATTAGCACATGCTATGTGGATGAAATGATGATACCATGCCACCTTTCAACCTATTAAAAGTTCATTTGTAGTGCTTATCAATTTCAGGGTCATTTAGCTCAAAAAATCAGTAAATGAATGAAAAATAGCAAATGAAGTCAGAAAAGGTTGAAAATCGATCGCCTCCTTTCGAATGGTGCATACTAAACGCACAAAAAGTTTGGAGTTGAAATAAGTTTAAAAAATGAAATGCCTTTGTAACAGGTGAGTTTTCGTCTCAAACCCAGATAATTCGAATAAGATTGTCGATTTTGCACACGACGTGCATCCAGTTTTTGCCGTAATCCTCTGAACTTTTTAGCACATGCTGTGTGGGTGAAAGTATGATACGATGCCAACTTTCAACCTTTTTAGAGTTCATTTCTAGTGCTTATCAATTTTAGGGTCATTTAGCTTAAAAAATCAGTAAATGCATGAAAAATAGCAAATAAAGTCAGAAATACATGAAAATTGATGGCCTCCCTTCGAATGGTGCATACTGAACGCACAAAAAGTCTGGAGTTGAAATAAGTTAAAAAATGAAATGCCTTTGTAACAGGCGAGTTTTCATGTGAAACCCTCATACTTCGAAAGAGATTGTCCATTTTGTACACGAAGTGCATCCAGTTTTTGCCGTAACCCTCTAAAATTTTTAGCACATGCTATGTGGGTGAAATGATGATACCATGCCAACTTTCAACCTTTTCAGAGTTCATTTGTAGTGCTTATCAAATTCAGGCTCATTTAGCTAAAAAAATCAGTAAATGCATGAAAAATAGCAAATGAAGTCGGAAAGGGATGAAAATTAATGGCCTCCCTTCGAATGCTGCATACTGAACGCTCAAAAAGTTTGGCGCTGAAATATGTTAAAAAAATGAAATGCCTTTGTAACGACCGAGTTTTTGTTTGAAACCTTGATACTTCGAAAGAGATTGTCCATTTTGTACACGGAGTCCATCCAGCTTTTGCTATAACCCTCTCAACCTTGTAGCACATGCTGTGTGGGTGAAATTATGATACCATGCTAACTTTGAACCTTTTTAGAGTTCATTTGTAGTGCTTATCAATTTCAGGGTCATTTAGCTTAAACAAAAATCAGTAAATGCATGAAAAGTAGGAAATGGAGTCAGAAACAGTTGAAAAATGATGGTCTCCCTTAGAATGGAGCATACTGAAAGGTGAAAACTCTGGAGTTCAAATAAGTTAAAAAATGAAATGCCTTTGTAATAGGCGAGTTTTCGTGTGAAACCCTCGTACTTCGTAAGAGATTGTCCATTTTGTACACGAAGTGCATCTAGTTTTTGCCGTAACCCTCTCAGCTATTTAGCACATAGTATGTGGGTGCAATGATGATACCATGCCAACTTTCAACCTTTTCAGAGTTCATTTGTAGTGCTTATCAATTTCAGGGTCATTTAGCTTAAACAAAAATCGGTAAATGCATGAAAAATAGCAAATGAAGTCAGAAACAGTTGAAAAATGATGGTCCCCCTTCGAATGGAGCATACTGAACGGTGAAATGTCTGGAGTTCAAATAAGTTAAAAAATGAAATGCCTTTGTAAGAGGCGAGTTTTCGTTTGAAACCCTGATACTTCGAAAGAGATTGTCCATTTTGTACACGAAGTGCATCTAGTTTTTTCCATAACCCTCTCAACTTTTTAGCACATGCTATGTGGGTGAAGTGACGATACCTTGCCAACTTTTAACCTTTTCAGAGTTCATTTGTAGTGCTTATCAATTTCAGGGTGATTTAGCTCAAAAAAATCAGCAAATGCATGAAAAATAACAAATGAAGTTAGAAAGGGTTGAAAATTGATGGCCTCCCTTTGAATGGTGCATATTAAACGCACAAAAATTCTGGAGTTGAAATAAGTTAAAAAAAATGAAATGACTTTGTAACACCCGAGTTTTCGTCTAAAACCTTGATACTTCGGAAGACATTGTCCATTTTGAACATGAAGTGCATCCAGTTTTTGCCGTAACCCTCTCAACTTATTTGCACATGCTATGTGGATGAAATGATGATACCATGCCACCTTTCAACCTTTTAAAAGTTCATTTGTAGTGCTTATCAATTTCAGGGTCATTTAGCTCAAAAAATCAATAAATGAATGAAAAATAGAAAATGAAGTGAGAAAGGGTTGAAAATCGATCGCCTCCTTTCGAATGGTGCATACTAAACGCACAAAAAGTTTGGAGTTGAAATAAGTTTAAAAAATGAAATGCCTTTGTAACAGGTGAGTTTTCGTCTCAAACCCAGATACTTCGAATAAGATTGTCGATTTTGCACACGAAGTGCATCCAGTTTTTGCCGTAACCCTCTGAACTTTTTAGCACATGCTGTGTGGGTGAAAGTATGATACCATGCCAACTTTCAACCTTTTTAGAGTTCATTTATAGTGCTTATCAATTTTCGGGTCATTTACCTTAAAAAATCAGTAAATGCATGAAAAATAGCAAATAAAGTCAGAAATACATGAAAATTGATGGCCTCCCTTCGAATGGTGCATACTGAATGCACAAAAAGTCTGGAGTTGAAATAAGTTAAAAAAATGAAATGCCTTTGTAACAGGCGAGTTTTCGTCTGAAACCCTCATACTTCGAAAGAGATTGTCCATTTTGTACACGAAGTGCATCCAGTTTTTGCCGTAACCCTCTAAACTTTTTAGCACATGCTATGTGGGTGAACTGATGATACCATGCCAACTTTCAACCTTTTCAGAGTTCATTTGTAGTGCTTATCAATTTCAGGCTCATTTAGCTAAAAAAATCAGTAAATGCATGAAAAATAGCAAATGAAGTCAGAAAGGGATGAAAATTAATGGCCTCCCTTCGAATGCTGAATACTGAACGCTCAAAAAATCTCGCGCTGAAATATGTTAAAAAAATGAAATGCCTTTGTAACAGCCGAGTTTTTGTTTGAAACCTTGATACTTCGAAAGAGATTGTCCGTTTTGTACACGGAGTCCATCCAGCTTTTGCTATAACCCTCTCAACCTTGTAGCACATGCTGTGTGGGTGAAATTATGATACCATGCTAACTTTGAACCTTTTTAGAGTTCATTTGTAGTGCTTATCAATTTCAGGGTCATTTAGCTTAAACAAAAATCAGTAAATGCATGAAAAATAGGAAATGAAGTCAGAAACAGTTGAAAAATGATGGTCTCCCTTCGAATGGAGCATACTGAATGGTGAAAACTCTGGAGTTCAAATAAGTTAAAAAATGAAATGAAATGCCTTTGTAATAGGCAAGTTTTCGTTTGAAAGGGTTAATGAAGATACCATGCCAAAAGAGCAAATGAAGTCGGAAAGGGTTAAAATTGATGGCCTCCATTCTGGAGTTCAAATGAGTTAAAAAAATGAAATGCCTTTTTAACACGCGAGTTTTTGTCTGAAACCCTCATACTTCGAAAGAGATTGTCCTTTTTGTACAAGAAGTGCATCTAGTTTTTGCCGTAGCCCTCTCAACTTTTTAGCACATGCTATGTGGGTGAAATGATGCTACCATGCCAACTTTCAACCTTATTCAGTGTTCATTTGTAGTGCTTATTTATTTCAGGGTCATTTTGCCCAAAAACATAAGTAAATGCATGAAAAATAGCAAATGAAGTCAGAACGGGTTGAAAATTGATGGCCTCCCTCCGAATGGTGCATAGTGGACGCACAAAAAGTCTGGAGTTGAAATAAGTTAAAAAATGAAATGCCTTTGCAAGAGGCGAGTTTTCGTCTGAAACCCTGATACTTCGAAAGAGATTCTCCGTTTTGCACACGAAGTGCATCCAGTTTTTGTCGTAACCCTCTCAACTTTTGAGCACATGCTATGTGGGTGAATTGATGATACCATGCCAACTTTCAACCTTTTCAGAATTCATTTTTAGTGCTTATCAATTTCAGGGTCATTTAGCTCAAAAAATCTATAAATGCATGAAAAATAGCAAATGAAGTCAGAAAGGGTTGAAAATTGATGGCCTCCCTTCGAAAGGAGCAGACTGAATGGACAAAAAGTCTGGAGATGAAATAAGTTAAAAATATGAAATGCCTTTGTATTAGGCGAGTTTTCGTCTGAAACCCTGATACATCGAAAGAGATTGTCCATTTTGGACACGAAGTGCATCCAGTTTTTGCCGTAACCCTCTCAACTTTTTAGCACATGCTATGTGGGTGAAGTGACGATACCTTGCCAACTTTTAACCTTTTGAGAGTTCATTTGTAGTGCTTCTCAATTTCAGGGTGACTTAGCTCAAAAAAAATCAGTAAATGCATGAAAAATAACAAATGAAGTTAGAAAGGGTTGAAAGTTGATGGCCTCCCTTTGAATGGTGCATATTGAACGCACAAAAATTGTGGAGTTGAAATATGTTCAAAAAATGAAATGACTTTGTAACACGCAAGTTTTCGTCTGAAACCTTGATACTTCGAAAGAGATTGTCCATTTTGAACATGGAGTGCATCCATTTTTGCTGTAACCCTCTCAACTTATTAGCACATGCTACGTGGATGAAATGATGATACCATGCCACCTTTCAACCTTTTAAAAGTTCATTTGTAGTGGTTATCAATTTCAGGGTCATTTAGCTCAAAAAATCAGTAAATGAATGAAAAATAGCAAATGAAGTCAGAAAGGGTTGAAAATTGATCGCCTCCTTTCGAATGGTGCATACTAAACGCACAAAAAGTTTGGAGTTGAAATAAGTTTAAAAAATAAAATGCCTTTTTAGCAGGTGAGTTTTCGTCTGAAACCCTGATACTTCAAATAAGATTGTCCATTTTGCACACGAAGTGCAACCAGTTTTTGCCGTAACCCTCTCAACTTTTTAGCACATGCTATGTGGGTGAACGTATGATACCATGCCAACTTTCAACCTTTTCAGAGTTCATTTGTAGTGCTTATCAATTTTAGGGTCATTTAGCTTAAAAAATCAGTAAATGCATGAAAAATAGCAAATAAAGTCAGAAATACATGACAATTGATGGCCTCCCTTCACACGGTGCATACTGAACGCACAAAGAGTCTGGAGTTGAAATAAGTTAAAAAAATGAAATGCCTTTGTAACAGGCGAGTTTTCGTCTCAAACCCTGATACTTCGAAAGGGATTGTCCATTTTGTACACGAAGTGCATCCAGTTTTTGCCGTAACCCTCTAAACTTTTTAGCACATGCTATGTGGGTGAAATGATGATACCATGCCAACTTTCAACCTTTTCTGAGTTCATTTGTAGTGCTTATCAATTTCAGGGTCATTTAGCTAAAAAAATCAGTAAATGCATGAAAAATAGCAAATGAACTCGGAAAGGGTTGGAAATTAATGGCCTCCCTTCGAATGCTGCATTCTGAACACACAAAAAGTCTGGCGTTCAAATATGTTAAAAAAATGAAATGCCTTTGTAACAGCCGAGTTTTTTTTTGAAACCCTGATACTTCGAAAGAGATTGTCCATTTCGTACACGAAGTCCATCCAGCTTTTGCTGTAACCCTCTCAACCTTTTAGCACATGCTATGTGGGTGAAATGATGATACCATGCCAACTTTCAACCTTTTCAGAGTTCATTTGTAGTGCTTATCAATTTCAGGGTCATTTAGCTTAAACAAAAATCAGTAAATGCATGAAAAATAGCAAATGAAATCAGAAACAGTTGAAAAATGTTGGTCTCCCTTCGAATGGAGCATACTGAACGGTGAAAAGTCTGCCGTTCAAATAAGTAAAAAAATGAAATGCCTTTGTAAGAGGCGAGTTTTCGTGTGAAACCATGGTACTTCGTAAGAGATTGTCCATTTTGTACACGAAGTGCATCTAGTTTTTGCCGTAACCCTGTCAGCTATTTAGCACATGCTATGTGGGTGCAATGATGATACCATTCCAACTTTCAACCTTTTCAGAGTTCATTTGTAGTGCTTATCAATTTCAGGGTCATTTTGCCCAAAAACATAAGTAAATGCATGAAAAATAGCAAATGAAGTCAGAGCGGGTTCAAAATTGATGGCCTCCCTCCGAATGGTGCATATTGGACACACAAAAAGTCTGGAGTTGAAACAAGTTAAAAAAAATGAGATGCCTTTGCAACAGGTGAGTTTTTGTCTGAAACCCCGATACTTCGAAAGAGATTCTGCATTTTGCATACGAAGTGCATCCAGTTTTTGTCATAACCCTTAAACTTTTGAGCACATGCTATGTGGGTGAAATGATGATACCATGCCAACTTTCAACCTTTTCAGAATTCATTAGTAGTGCTTATCAATTTAAGGGTCATTTAGCTCAAAAAAATCATTAAATGCATGAAAAATAGCAAATGAAGTCAGAAAGGGTTGAAAATTGATGGCCTCCCTTCGAATGGAGCAGACTGAACTGTCAAAAAGTCTGGAGATGAAATAAATTAAAAAATGAAATGCCTTTGTATCACGCGAGTTTTCGTCTGAAACGCTGATACTTCGAAAGAGATTGTCCATTTTGTACACGAAGTGCATCTAGTTTTTGCCGTAAGCCTCTCAACTTTTTAGCACATGCTATGTGGGTGAAGTGATGATACCATGCCAACTTTCAACCTTTTCAGAGTTCATTTGTAGTGCTTATCAATTTCAGGGTCATTTAGCTCAAAAAAATCTGTAAATGCATGAAAAATAGCAAACGAAGTCAAAAAGGGTTGAAAATTGATGGCGTCCCTTTGAATGGTGCATATTGAACGCACAAAAAATCTGGAGTTGAAATGAGTTAAAAAAATGAAATGCCTTTGTAACAGGCGAGTTTTCGTCTGAAACTTTGATACTTCAAAAGAGATTGTCCATTTTGAAGATGAAGTGCATCCAGTTTTTGCCGTAACCCTCTCAACTTATTAGCACATGCTACGTGGGTGAAATGATGATACCATGCCACCTTTCAACCTTTTCAGAGTTCATTTGTACTGCTTATCAATTTCAGGGTCTTTTAGCTCAAAAAAATCAGTAAATGCATGAAAAATAGCAAACGAAGTGAGAAAGGGTTGAAAATTGATCACCACCCTTCGAATGGTGCATACTAAACGCACAAAATGTTTGGAGTTGAAATAAGTTTAAAAAATGAAATGCCTTTGTAGCAGATGAGTTTTTGTTTGAAACTCCGATACTTCGAATAAGATTGTCCATTTTGCACACGAAGTGCATATAGTTTTTGCCGTAACCCTCTCAACTTTTTAGCACATGCTATGTGGGTCAAATTATGATACCATGCCAACTTTCAAAATTTTCAGAGTTCATTTGTAGTGCTTATCAATTTCAGGGTCATTTAGCTTAAAAAATCTGTAAATACATGAAAAATAGCAAATAAAGTCAGAAATAGTTGAAAATTGCTGGCCTCCCTTCGAATGGTGCATACTGAACGCTCAAAAAGTATGGAGTTGTAATAAGTTAAAAAATGAAATGCCTTTGTAACAGGCGAGTTTTCGTCTGAAACCCTGATACTTCGAAAGAGATTGTCCATTTTGTACATGAAGTGCATCTAGTTTTTGTCGAAACCCTCTAAACTTTTTAGGACATGCGATGTGGGTGAAATGATGATACCATGCCAACTTTCAACCTTTTTAGAGTTCATTTGTAGTGCTTATCATTGTCAGGGTCATTTAGCTAAAAAAATCAGTAAATGCATGAAAAATAACAAATGAAGTCAGAAAGGGTTGAAAATTGATGGCCTCCCTTCGAATGGTGCATTCTGAACGCACAAAAACTCTGTAGATGAAATAAGTTAAAAAAAATGAAATGTCTTTGTATCAAGCGAGTTTTCGTCGGAAACCCTCATACTTCGGAAGAGATTGTCCATTTTGTACACGAAGTGCATCTAGTTTTTGCCGTAACCCTCTCAACTTTTTAGCACATGCTTTGTGGGTGAAGTGACGATACCATGCCAACTTTGAACCTTTTCTGAGTTCATTTGTAGTCCTTATCAATTTCAGGGTCATTTAGCTCAAGAAATCGGTAAATGCCTGAAAAATAGCAAATGAAGTGAGAAAGGGTTGAAAATTGATCGCCTCCCTTCGAATGGTGCATACTAAACGCACAAAAAGTTTGGAGTTGAAATAAGTTTAAAAAATGAAATGCCTTTATAACAGGTGAGTTTTTGTCTGAAACCCGATACTTCGAATAAGATTGTCCATTTTGCGCACGAAGTGCATCCAGTTTTTGCCGTAACCCTCTCAGCTTTTTAGCACATGCTATGTGGGTGAAATGATGATACCATGCCAACTTTCAACCTTTTCCGAGTTCATTTGTAGTGCTTATCAATTTCAGGGTCATTTAGCTAAAAAAATCAGTAAATGCATGAAAAATAGCAAATGAACTCGGAAAGGGTTGGAAATTAATGGCCTCCCTTCGAATGCTGCATTCTGAACGCACAAAAAGTCTGGCGTTGAAATATGTTAAAAAAATGAAATGCCTTTGTAACAGCCGAGTTTTTGTTTGAAACCCTGATACTTCGAAAGAGATTGTCCATTTTGTACACGAAGTCCATCCAGCTTTTGCTGTAACCCTCTCAACCTTTTAGCACATGCTATGTGGGTGAAATGATGATACCATGCCAACTTTCAACCTTTTCAGAGTTCATTTGTAGTGCTTATCAATTTCAGGGTCATTTAGCTTAAACAAAAATCAGTAAATGCATGAAAAATAGCAAATGAAATCAGAAACAGTTGAAAAATGTTGGTCTCCCTTCGAATGGAGCATACTGAACGGTGAAAAGTCTGGCGTTCAAATAAGTAAAAAAATGAAATGCCTTTGTAAGAGGCGAGTTTTCGTGTGAAACCGTGGTACTTCGTAAGAGATTGTCCATTTTGTACACGAAGTGCATCTAGTTTTTGCCGTAACCCTGTCAGCTATTTAGCACATGCTATGTGGGTGCAATGATGATACCATTCCAACTTTCAACCTTTTCAGAGTTCATTTGTAGTGCTTATCAATTGCAGGGTCATTTTGCCAAAAAACATAAGTAAATGCATGAAAAATAGCAAATGAAGTCAGAGCGGGTTGAAAATTGATGGCCTCCCTCCGAATGGTGCATATTGGACACACAAAAAGTCTGGAGTTTAAATAAATTAAAAAAATAAAATGCCTTTGTAACAGGTGAGTTTTTGTCTGAAGCCTTGATACTTCGAAAGAGATTCTCCATTTTGCGCAAGAAGTGCATCCTGTTTTCTTTGTAACCCTCTCAACTTTTGAGCACATGCTATGTGGGTGAAATGATAATACCATGCCAACTTTCAACCTTTTTAGAATTCATTTGTAGTGCTTATCAATTTCAGGGTCATTTAGCTCAAAAAAAATCAATAAATGCATGAAAAATAGCAAATGAAGTCAGAAAGGGTTGAAAATTGATGGCCTCCCTTAGAATGGTGCATTCTGGACGCACAAAAAGTCTGGAGATGAAATAAGCTAAAAAAATGAAATGCCTTTGTATCAAGCGAGTTTTCGTCTGAAACCCTAATACTTCGAACGAGACTGTCCATTTTGTACACGAAGTGCATCTAGTTTTTGCCGTAACCCTCTCAACTTTTCAGAACATGCTATGTGGGTGAAGTGACGATACCATGCCAACTTTCAACCTTTTTAGAGTTCATTTGTAGTGCTTATCAATTTCAGGGTCATTTAGCTCAAAAAAAATCTGGAATTGCATGAAAAATAGCAAACGAAGTCAGAAAGGGTTGAAAATTGATGGCCTCCCTTTGAATGGTGCATATTGAACGCACAAAAATTCTGGAGTTGAAATAAGTTGCAAAAATGAAATGCCTTTGTAACAGGCGAGTTTTCGCCTGAAACCTTGATACTTCGAAAGAGATTGTCCATTTTGAAAATGAAGTGCATCCAGTTTTTGCCGTAACCCTCTCAACTTATTAGAACATGCTATGTGGGTGAAATGATGATACCATGCCACCTTTCAACCTTTTCAGAGTTCATTTGTAGTGCTTATCAACTTCAGGGTCATTTAGCTCAAAAAATCGGTAAATGCCTGAAAAATAGCAAATGAAGTGAGAAAGGGTTGAAAATTGATCGCCTCCCTTCGAATGGTGCATACTAAACGCACAAAAAGTTTGGAGTTGAAATAAGTTTAAAAAATGAAATGCCTTTATAACAGGTGAGTTTTTGTCTGAAACCCGATACTTCGAATAAGATTGTCCATTTTGCGCACGAAGTGCTTCCAGTTTTAGCCGTAACCCTCTCAACTTTTTAGCACATGCTATGTTTGTGAAATTATGATACCGTGCCAACATTCAACCTTCTCAGAGTTCATTTTTAGTGCTTATCAATTTCAGGGTCATTTAGCTTAAAAAATCAGTAAATGCATGAAAAATAGCGAATAAAGTCAGAAATACTTGAAAATTGATGCCCTCCCTTCGAATGGTGCATACTGAACGCACAAAAAGTCTGGAGTTGAAATAAGTTAAAAAAATGAAATGCCTTTGTAACAGGCGAGTTTTCGTCTGAAACCTGATACTTCGCAAGAGATTGTCCATTTTGTACACAAAGTGCATCCAGTTTTTGCCGTAACCCTCTCAACTTTTTAGCACATGCTATGTGGGTGAAATTGTGATACCATGCCAACTTTCAACCTTTTCAGAGTTCATTTGTAGTGCTTATCAATTTCAGGGTCATTTAGCTTAAAAAATCAGTAAATGCATGAAAAATAGCAAATAAAGTCAGAAATACTTGAAAGTTGATGCCCTCCCTTCGAATGGTCCATAGTGAACGCACAAAAAGTCTGGAGTTGAAATAAGTTAAAAAAAGAAATGCCTTTGTAACAGGCGAGTTTTCGTCTGAAACCCTGATACTTCGAAAGAGATTGTCCATTTTGTACATGAAGTGCATCCAGTTTTTGCCGTAATCCTCTAAACTTTTTATCACATGCTATGTGCGTGAAATGATGATACCATGCCAACTTTCAACCTTTTCAGAGCTCATTTGTAGTGCTTATCAATTTCAGGGTCATTTAGCTTAAACAAAAATCAGTAAAATCATGAAAAATAGCAAATGAAGTCGGAAAGGGCTGAAAATTGATGGCCTCCCGTTGAATGGTGCATACTGAACGCACAAAAAGTCTGGCGTTGAAATATGTTAAAAAAATGAAATGCCTTTGTAATAGTCGAGTTTTCGTTTGAAACCCTCATACTTCGAAAGAGATTGTCCATTTTGTACACGGAGTCCTTCCAGCTTTTGCTGTAACCCTCTCAACCTTTTAGCACATGCTATGTGGGTGAAATGATGACACCACGCCAACTTTCAACCTTTTCAGAGTTAATTTTTAGTGCTTATAAATTTCAGGGACATTTAGCTCAAAAAAAATCAGTAAATGCATGAAAAAAAGCAAATGAAGTCGGAAAGGGTTGAAAATTGATGGCCTCCCTTCGAATGGTGCATACTGAATGCACAACAAGTCTGGAGTTCAAATGAGTTAAAAAAATGAAATGCCTTTGTAACAGGCGAGTTTTCGTGTGAAACCCCAATAGTTCGAAAGAGATTCTCCATTTTGCACACGAAGTGCATCCAGTTTTTGTCGTAACCCTCTCAACTTTTGAGCACATGCTATGTGGGTGAAATGATGATACCATGCCAACTTTCAACCTTTTCAGTATTCATTTGTAGTGCTTATCAATTTCAGGGTCATTTAGCTCAAAAAATAAAATCAATAAATGCATGAAAAATAGCAAATGAAGTCAGATAGGCTTGAAAATTGATGGCCTCGCTTCGAATGGACCAGACTGAATGGACAAAAAGTTTGGAGATGAAATAAGTTTAAAAAATGAAATGCCTTTGTGTTAGGCGAATTTTCGTCTGAAACCCTGATACTTCGAAAGAGATTTTCCATTTTGTACACGAAGTGCATCCAATTTTTGCCGTAACCCTCTCAACTTTTTAGCACATGCTATGTGGGTGAAGTGACGATACCTTGCCAACTTTCAGTATTCATTTGTAGTGCTTATCAATTTCAGGGTGATTTAGCTCAAAAAAATCAGTAAATGCATGAAAAATAACAAATGAAGTGAGAAAGTGTTGAAAATTGATGGCCTCCCTTTGAATGGTGCAGATTGAACGCACAAAAATTCTGGAGATGAAATAAGTTAAAAAAATGAAATGACTTTGTAACACGCGAGTTTTCGTCTGAAGCCTTGATACTTCGAAAGATATTGTCCATTTTGAACATGAAGTGCATCCAGTTTTTGCTGTAACCCTCTCAACTTATTAGCACATGCTATGTGGATGAAATGATGATACCATGCCACCTTTCAACCTTTTCAGAGTTCATTTGTAGTGCTTGTCAATTTCAGGGTCATTTAGCTCAAAAAATCAGTAAAAGCATGAAAAATAGTAAACAAAGTCGGAAAGGGTTGAATATAGATGGCCTCCCTTCGAATGGTGCGTACTGAACGCACAAAAATTCTGGCATTGAAATATGTTAAAAAGATGAAATGCCTTTGTAACAGCCGAGTTTTCATTTGAAACCCTGATACTTCGAAAGAGATTGTCCATTTTGTACACGGAGTCCATCCAGTTTTTGCTGTAACCCTCTCAACCTTTTGCCACATGCTATGTGGGTAAAATTATGACACCATGCCAACTTTCAACCTTTTCACAGTTCATTTGTAGTGCATATCAATTTCAGGGTCATTTAGCTTAAACAAAAATCAGTAAATGCATAAAAAATAGCAAATGAAGTCAGAAACAGTTGAAAAATGATTCTCTCCCTTCGAATGGAGCAGACTGAATGGACAAAAAGTCTGGAGATGAAATAAGTTTAAAAAAATGAAATGCCTTTGTATCAGGCGAGTTTTCGTCTAAAACCCTGATACTTCGAAAGAAATTGTCCATATTGTACACGAAGTGCGTCCAGTTTTTGCCGTAATCCTCTCAACTTTTTAGCACATGCTATGTGGCTGAAGTGACGATACCTTGCCAACTTTCAACCTTTTCAGAGTTCATTTGTAGTGCTTACCAATTTCAGGGTGATTTAGCTCAAAAATTCAGTAAATGTATGAAAAATAACAAATGAAGTCGGAAAGGGTTGAAAATTGATGGCCTCCCTTTGAATGGTGCATATTGAATGCACAAAAATTCTAGAGTTGAAATAAGTTAAAAAATGAAATGCCTTCGTAACACGCGAGTTTTCGTTTGAAACCTTGATACTTCGAAAGAGATTATCCATTTTGTACACGGAGTCCATCCAGTTTTTGCTGTAACCCTCTCAACCTTTTGGCACATGCTATGTGGGTAAAATTATGATACCATGCCAACTTTCAACCTTTTTAGAGTTCATTTGTAGTGCTTATCAATTCAAGGGTCATTTAGCTTAAACAAAAATCAATAAATGCATGAAAAATAGCAAATGAAGTCAGAAACAGTTGAAAAATGATTTCCCCCCTTCGAATGGAGCATACTGAATGGACAAAAAGTCTGGAGTTGAAATGATTTAAAAACTGAAATACCTTTTTAACAGCCGAGTTTTCGTGTGAAACCTTGGTACTTCGTAAGAGATTGTCCATTTTGTAGACGAAGTGCATCCAGTTTTTGCCATAACCCTCTCGAATTTTTAGCACATGCTATGTGGGTGAAATGACGATACCATGACAACTTTCAACCTTTTCAGAGTTAATTTGTAGTGCTTATCAATTTCAAGGACATTTAGCTTAAAAAAATCAGTAAATGCATGAAAAAGAGCAAATGAAGTCGGAAAGGGTTGAAAATTGATGGCCTCCCTTCGAATGGTGCATACTGAATGCACAACAAGTCTTGAGTTGAATTAAGTTAAAAAAATGAAATGCCTTTGTAACAGGTGAGTTTTCGTCTGAAACCCTGATACTTCGAAAGAGATTGTCCATTTTGTACACAAAGTGCATCCAGTTTTTGCCGTAACCCTCTCAACATTTTAGAACATGCTATGTGGGTGAAATTGTGATACCATGCCAACTTTCAACCTTTTCAGAGTTCATTTGTAGTGCTTATCAATATTAGGGTCATTCTGCCCAAGAAAATGAGTAAATGCATGAAAAATAGCAAATGAAGTCAGAAGGGGTTGAAAATTGATGGCCTCCCTCCGAATGGTGCATATTGGACGCACAAAAAGTCTGGAGTTGAAATAAGTTAAAAAATGAAATGCCTTTGTAACAGGCGAGTTTTCGTCTGAAACCCTGATACTTCGAAAGAGATTGTCCATTTTGCACACGAAGCGCATCCAGTTTTTGCCGTAACCCTCTTGACTTTTTAGCACATGCTATGTGGGTGAAAGTATGATACCATGCCAACTTTCAACCTTTTCAGAATTCATTTGTAGTGCTTATCAATTTCAGGGTCATTTACCTTAAACAATTAGTAAATGCATGAAAAATAGCAAATAAAGTCAGAAATACTTGAAAATTAATGGCCTCCCTTCGAATGGTGCATACGGAACGCACAAAAATTATGGAGTTGAAATAAGTTAAAAAAATGAAATGCCTTTGTAACAGGCGAGTTTTCGTCTGAAACCCTGATACTTCGAAGGAGATTGTCCATTTTGTACATGAAGCGCATCAAGTTTTCGCCGTAACCCTCTAAACTTTTTAGCACATGCTATGTGGGTGAAATGATGATACCATGCCAACTTTCAACCTTTTCATAGTTCATTTGTAGTGCTTATCAATTTCACGGTCATTTAGCTCAAAAAAATCAGTAAATGCATGAAAAATAGCAAATGAAGTGAGAAAGGGTTGAAAATTGATCGCCTCCCTTCGAATGGTGCATACTAAACGCTCAAAATGTTTGGAGTTGAAATAATTTTAAAAAATGAAATGCCTTTGTAACAGGTGAGTTTTTTTCTGAAACCCCGATACTTCGAATACGATTGTCCATTTTGCACACGAAGTGCATCCAGTTTTTGCCATAACCCTCTCAACCTTTTGGCACATGCTATGTGGGTAAAATTATGATACCATGCCAACTTTCAACCTTTTTAGAGTTCATTTGTAGTGCTTATCAATTCCAGGGTCATTTAGCTTAAACAAAAATTAGTAAATGCATGAAAAATAGCAAATGAAGTCAGAAACAGTTGAAATATGATTTTATCCCTTCGAATGGAGCATAGTGAATGGACAAAAAGTCTGGAGTTGAAATAAGTTAAAAAAATGAAATACCTTTTTAACAGCCGAGTTTTCGTGTGAAACCCTGGTACTTCGTAAGAGATTGTCCATTTTGTACACGAAGTGCATCCAGTTTTTGTCATAACCATCTCAAATTGTTAGCACATGCTATGTGGGTGAAATGATGATACCATGCCAACTTTCAACCTTTTCAGAGTTAATTTGTAGTGCTTATCAATTTCAGGGACATTTAGCTCAAAAAAATCAGTAAATGCATGACAAAGAGCAAATGAAGTCGGAAAGGGTTGAAAATTGGTGGCCTCCCTTCGAATGGTGCATACTGAACGCACAAAAATTATGGAGTTGAAATAAGTTAAAAAAATGAAATGCCTTTGTAACAGGTCAGTTTTTGTCTGAAACCCTGATACTTCGAAAAAGATTGTCCATTTTGTACACGAAGTGCATCTAGTTTTTGCCGTAACCCACTAAACATTTAACACATGCTATGTGGGTGAAATGGTGATACCATGCCAACTTTCAACCTTTTCAGAGTTCATTTGTAGTGCTTATCAATATTAGGGTCATTTTTCCCAAAAAATTAGTAAATGCATGAAAAATAGCAAATGAAGTCAGAAGGGGTTGAAAATTGATGGCCTCCCTCCGAATGGTGCATATTGGACGCACAAAAAAATCCGGAGTCGAAATAAGTTCAAAAAATGTAATGCCTTTGTAACAGGCGAGTTTTCGTCTGAACCCCGATACATCGAAATAGATTGTCCATTTTGCACATGAAGTGCATCCAGTTTTTGCCGTAACCCTCTCAACTTTTTAGCACATGCTATGTGGGTGAAATTATGATACCATTCCAACTTTCAACCTTTTCAGAGTTCATGTGTAGTGCTTATCAATTTCAGGGTCATTTACCTTAAACAATTAGTAAATGCATGAAAAATAGCAAATAAAGTCAGAAATACTTCAAAATTTATGGCCTCCCTTCGAATAGTGCATACTGAACGCACAAAAAGTATGGAGTTGAAATAAGTTAAAAAAACAAAATGCCTTTGTAACAGGCGAGTTTTCGTCTGAAACCCTAATACTTCGAAGGAGATTGTCCATTTTATACATGAAGCGCATCCAGTTTTTGCGGCAACCCTCTAAACTTTTTAGCACATGCTATGTGCGTGAAATGATGATACCATGCCAACTTTCAACCTTTGCAGAGTTCATTTGTAGTGCTTATCAATTTCAGGGTCATTTACCTTAAACAATTAGTAAATGCATGAAAAATAGCAAATAAAGTCAGAAATAATTGAAAATTTATGGTCACCCTTCGAATGGTTCATACTAAACGCACAAAAAGTATGGAGTTGAAATAAGTTAAAAAATGAAATGCCTTTGTAACAGGCGAGTTTTCGTCTGAAACCCTGATACTTCGAAGGAGATTGTCCATTTTGTACATGAAGCGCATCCAGTTTTTGCCGTAACCCTCTAAACTTTTTAGCACATGCTATGTGGGTGAAATGATGATACCATGCCAACTTTCAACCTTTTCAGAGTTCATTTGTAGTGCTTATCAATTTCACGGTCATTTACCTTAAACAATTAGTAAATGCATGAAAAATAGCAAATAAAGTCAGAAATACTTGAAAATTTATGGACACCCTTCGAATGGTGCATACTGAACGCACAAAAAGTATGGAGTTGAAATAAGTTAAAAAAATGAAATGCCTTTGTAACAGGCGAGTTTTCGTCTGAAACCCTGATACTTAGAAGGAGATTGTCCATTTTGTACATGAAGCGCATCAAGTTTTTGCCGTAACCCTCTAAACTTTTTAGCACATGCTATGTGGGTGAAATGATGATACCATGACAACTTTCAACCTTTTCAGAGTTCATTTGTAGTGCTTATCAATTTCACGGTCATTTAGCTCAAAAAACTCAGTAAATGCATGAAAAATAGTAAATGAAGTCAGAAAGGGTTGAAAATTGATGGCCTCCCTTCGAATGGTGCGTACTGAACACACAAAAATTTTGGTGTAGAAATATGTTAAAAAGATGAAATGCCTTTGTAGCAGCCGAATTCTCGTTTGAAACCCTGATACTTCGAAATAGATTATCCATTTTGTACACGGAGTCCATCCAGTTTTTGCTGTAACCCTCTCAACCTTTTGGCACGTGCTATGTGGGTAAAATTATGATACCATGCCAACTTTCAACCTTTTTAGAGTTCATTCATAGTGCTTATCAATTCAAGGGTCATTTAGCTTAAACAAAAATCAGTAAATGCATGAAAAATAGCAAATGAATTCAAAAACAGTTGAAAAATCATTTTCGCCCTTCGAATGGAGCATACTGAATGGACAAAAAGTCTGGAGTTGAAATAATTTAAAAAAATGAAATGCCTTTTTCACAGCCGAGTATTCGTGTGAAACCCTGGTACTTCGTAAGAGATTGTCCATTTTGTGCACGAAGTGCATCTAGTTTTTGCCGTAACCCTCTCAAATTTTTAGCACATGCTATGTGGGTCAAATGACGATACCATGCCAACTTTCAACCGTTTCAGAGTTAATTTTTAGTGCTTATCAATTTCAAGGACATTTAGCTCAAAAAAATCAGTAAATGCATGAAAAGTCGGAAAGGGTTGAAAATTGATGGCCTCTTTTCGAATGGTGCATACTGAATGCACAACAAGTCTGGAGTTGAATTAAGTTAAAAAAATGAAATGCCTTTGTAACAGGTGAGTTTTCGTCTGAAACCCTGATACTTCGAAAGAGATTGTCCATTTTGTACACGAAGTGCATCCAGTTTTTGCCGTAACCCTCTCAAAAGTTTAGCAGATGCTATGTGGGTGAAATGGTGATACCATGCCAACTTTCAACCTTTTCAGAGTTCATTTGTAGTGCTTATCAATATTAGGGTCATTTTGCCCAAAAAATGAGTAAATGCATGAAAAATAGCAAATGAAGTCACAAGTGGTTGAAAATTGATGGCCTCCCTCCGAATGGTGCATATTGGACGCAGAAAAAGTCTGGAGTTGAAATAAGTTAAAAAAATGAAATGCCTTTGTAACAGGCGAGTTTTCGTCTGAAACCCCGATACTTCAAAACAGATTGTCCATTTTTCACAGGAAGTGCATCCAATTGTTGCCGTAACCCTCTCAAATTTTTAGCTCATGCTATGTGGGTGAAAGTAGGATACCATTCCAACTTTCAACCTTTTTAGAGTTCATTTGTAGTGCTTATCAATTTCAGGGTCATTTACCTTAAACAATAAGTAAATGCATGAAAAAGAGCAAATAAAGTCAGAAATACTTGAAAATTTATGGCCTCCCTTCGAATGGTGCATACTGAACGCACAAAAAATATGGAGTTGAAATAAGTTAAAAAAATGAAATGCCTTTGTAACAGGCGAGTTTTCGTCTGAAACCCTGATACTTCGAAGGAGATTGTCCATTTTGTAAATGAAGCGCATCCAGTTTGTGCCGTAACCCTCTAAACTTTTTAGCACATGCTATGTGGGTGAAATGATGATACCATGCTAACTTTCAACCTTTTCAGAGTTCATTTGTAGTGCTTATCAATTTCAGGGTCATTTACCTTAAACAATTAGTAAATGCATGAAAAATAGCAAATAAAGTCAGAAATTATTGATAATTTATGGCCTCCCTTCGAATGGTGCATACTGAACGCACAAAATGTATGGAGTTGAAAGAAGTTAAAAAAATGAAATGCCTTTGTAACAGGCGAGTTTTCGTGTGAAACCCAGATACTTCGAAGGAGATTGTCCATTTTGTACATGAAGCGCATCCAGTTTTTGCCCTAACCCTCTAAACTTATTAGCACATGCTATGTGGGTGAAATTATGATACCATGCCAACTTTCAACCTTTTTAGAGTTCATTTGTAGTGCTTATCAATTCCAGTGTCATTTACCTTAAACAAAAATCAGTAAATGCATGAAAAATAGCAAATGAAGTCAGAAACAGTTGGAAAGTGATTTTAGCCCTTCGAATGGAGCATACTGAATGGACAAAAAGTCTGGAGTTGAAATAAGTTAAAAAAATGAAATGCCTTTTTAACAGCCGAGTTTTCGTGTGAAACCGTGGTACTTCGTAAGAGATTGTCCATTTTGTACACGAAGTGCATCCAGTTTTTTCCATAACCCTCTCAAATTTTTAGCACATGCTATGTGGGTGAAATGATGATACCATGCCAACTTTCAACCTTTTTAGAGTTAATTTGTAGTGCTTATCAATTTCAGGGACATTTAGCTCAAAAAATCAGAAAATCCATGAAAAAGAGCAAATGAAGTCGGAAAGGGTTGAAAATTGATGGCCTCCCTTCGAATGGTGCATACTGAATGCACAACAAGTCTGGAGTTGAATTAAGTTAGAAAAATGAAATGCCTTTGTAACAGGTGAGTTCTCGTCTGAAATCCTGATACTTCGAAAGAGATTGTCCATTTTGTACAAGAAGTCCATCCAGTTTTTGCTGTAACCCACTCAACATTTTAGCACATGCTATGTGGGTGAAATGGTGATACCATGCCAACTTTCAACCTTTTCAGAGTTCATTTGTAGTGCTTATCAATATTAGGGTCATTTTGCCCAAAAAATGAGTAAATGCATGAAAAATAGCAAATGAAGTCACAAGGGGTTGAAAATTGCTGGCCTCCCTCTGAATGGTGCATATTGGACGCACAAAAAGTCTGGAGTTGAAATAAGTTAAAAAAATGAAATGCCTTTGTAACAGGCGAGTTTTCGTCTGAAACCCCGATACTTCGAAACAGATTGTCCATTTTTCACAGGAAGTGCATCCAATTTTTGCCTTAACCCTCTCAAATTTTTAGCACATGCTATGTGGGTGAAAGTAGGATACCATGCCAACTTTCAACCTTTTTAGAGTTCATTTGTAGTGCTTATCAATTTCAGGGTCATTTACCTTAAACAATAAGTAAATGCATGAAAAATAGCAAATAAAGTCAGAAATACTTGAAAATTTATGGCCTCCCTTCGAATGGTGCATACTAAACGCACAAAAAGTATGGAGTTGAAATAAGTTAAAAAAATGAAATGCCTTTGTAACAGGCGATTTTCGTCTGAAACCCTGATACTTCGAAGGAGATTGTCCATTTTGTAAATGAAGCGCATCCTGTTTTTGCTGTAACCCTCTGAACTTTTTAGCACATGCTATGTGGGTGAAATGATGATACCATGCCAACTTTCAACCTTTTCAGAGTTCATTTGTAGTGCTTATCAATTTCAGGGTCATTTACATTAAACAATTAGTAAATGCATGAAAAATAGCAAATAAAGTCAGAAATACTTGATAATTTATGGCCTCCCTTCAAATGGTGCATACTTAACGCACAAAATGTATGGAGTTGAAATAAGTTAAAAAAATGAAATGCCTTTGTAACAGGCGAGTTTTCGTGTGAAACCCAGATACTTCGAAGGAGATTGTCCATTTTGTACATGAAGCGCATCCAGTTTTTGCCGTAACCCTCTAAACTTTTTAGCACATGCTATGTGGGTGAAAGTATGATACCATGCCAACTTTCAACCTTTTTAGAGTTCATTTGTAGTGCTTATCAATTCCAGGGTCATTTACCTTACACAAAAATCAGTAAATGCATGAAAAATAGCAAATGAAGTCAGAAACAGTTGGAAACTGATTTTAGCCCTTCGAATGGAGCATACTGAATGGACAAAAATTCTGGAGTTGAAATAAGTTTGAAAAATGAAATGCCTTTTTAACAGCCGAGTTTTCGTGTGAAACCGTGGTACTTCGTAAGAGATTGTCCATTTTGTACACGAAGTGCATCCAGTTTTTTCCATAACCCTCTCAAATTTTTAGCACATGCTATGTGGGTGAAATGATGATACCATGCCAACTTTCAACCTTTTCAGAGTTAATTTGTAGTGCTTATCAATTTCAGGGACATTTAGCTCAAAAAAATCAGAAAATCCATGAAAAAGAGCAAATGAAGTCGGAAAGGGTTGAAAATTGATGGCCTCCCTTCGAATGGTGCATACTGAATGCACAACAAGTCTGGAGTTGAATTAAGTTAGAAAAATGAAATGCCTTTGTAACAGGTGAGTTCTCGTCTGAAATCCTGATACTTCGAAAGAGATTGTCCATTTTGTACACGAAGTCCATCCAGTTTTTGCTGTAACCCACTCAACATTTTAGCACATGCTATGTGGGTGAAATGGTGATACCATGCCTACTTTCAACATTTTCAGAGTTCATTTGTAGTGCTTATCAATATTAGGGTCATTTTACCCAAAAATTGAGTAAATGCATGAAAAATAGCAAAGGAAGTCACAAGGGGTTGAAAATTGATGGCCTCCCTCCGAATGGTGCATATTGGACGCACAAAAAGTCTGGAGTTGAAATAAGTTAAAAAAATGAAATGCCTTTGTAACAGGCGAGTTTTCGTCTGAAACCCCGATACTTCGAAACAGATTGTCCACTTTTCACAGGAAGTGCATCCAATTTTTGCCTTAACCCTCTCAAATTTTTAGCACATGCTATGTGGCTGAAAGTATGATACCATGCCAACTTTCAACCTTTTCAGAGCTAATTTGTAGTGCTTATCAATTTCAAGGACATTTAGCTCAAAAATATAAGTAAATGCATGAAAAATAGCAAATGAAGTTGGAAAGGGTTGAAAATTGATGGCCTCCCTTCGAATGGTGCATACTGAACGCACAAAAAGTATGGAGTTGAAATAAGTTAAAAAAATGAAATGCCTTTGTAACAGGCGAGTTTTCGTCTGAAACCCTGATACTTCGAAGGAGATTGTCCATTTTGTAAATGAAGCGCATCCAGTTTTTGCCATAACCCTCTAAACTTTTTAGCACCTGCTATGTGGGTGAAATGATGATACCATGCCAACTTTCAACCTTTTCAGAGTTCATTTGTAGTGCTTATCATTTTCAGGGTCATTTACCTTAAACAATTAGTAAATGCATGAAAAATAGCAAATAAAGTCAGAAATATTTGATAATTTATGGCCTCCCTTCGAATGGTGCATACTGAACGCAGAAAAAGTATGGAGTTGAAATAAGTTAAAAAAATGAAATGCCTTTGTAACAGGCGAGTTTTCGTCTGAAACCCTGATACTTCGAAAGAGATTGTCCATTTTGTACATGAATCGCATCCAGTTTTTGCCGTAACCCTCTAAACTTTTTAGCACATGCTATGTGGGTGAAATGATGATACCATGCCAACTTTCAACCTTTTCAGAGTTAATTTGTAGTGCTTATCAATTTCAGGGTCATTTACCTTAAACAATTAGTAAATGCATGAAAAATAGCAAATAAAGTCAGAAATACTTGATAATTTATGGCCTCCCTTCGAATGGTGCATACTGAACGCACAAAAATTATGGAGTTGAAATAAGTTAAAAAAATGAAATGCCTTTGTAACAGGCGAGTTTTCGTCTGAAACCCTCATACTTCGAAGGAGATTGTCCATTTTGTAAATGAAGCGCATCCAATTTTTGCCGTAACCCTCTAAACTTTTTAGCACATGCTATGTGGGTGAAATTATGATACCATGCCAACTTTAAACCTTTTCAGAGTTCATTTGTAGTGCTTATCAATTTCAGGGTCATTTACCTTAAACAATTAGTAAATGCATGAAAAATAGCAAATAAAGTCAGAAATACTTGAAAATTAATGGCCTCCATTCGAATGGTGCATACTGAACGCACAAAAATTATGGAGTTGAAATAAGTTAAAAAAATGAAATGCCTTTGTAACAGGCGAGTTTTCGTTTGAAACCCTCATACTTCGAAGGAGATTGTCCATTTTGTACGTGAAGCGCATCCAGTTTTTGCCGTAACCCTCTAAACTTTTTAGCACATGCTATGTGGGTGAAATGATGATACCATGCCAACTTTCAACCTTTTCAGAGTTCATTTGTAGTGCTTATCAATTTCAGGGTCATTTACCTTAAACAATTAGGAAATGCATGAAAAATAGCAAATAAAGTCAGAAATACTTGAAAATTTATGGCCTCCCTTCGAATGGTGCATACTGAACACACAAAAAGTATGGAGTTGAAGAAGTTAAAAAAATGAAATGCCTTTGTAACAGGCGAGTTTTCGTCTGAAACCCTGATACTTCGAAGGAGATTGTCCATTTTGTAAATGAAGCGCATCCAGTTTTTGCCGTAACCCTCTAAACTTTTTAGCACATGCTATGTGGGTGAAATGATGATACCATGCCAAGTTTCAACCTTTTCAGAGTTCATTTGTAGTGCTTATCATTTTCAGGGTCATTTACCTTAAACAATTAGTAAATGCATGAAAAATAGCAAATAAAGTCAGAAATACTTGATAATTTATGGCCTCCCTTCGAATGGTGCATACTGAACGCACAAAAAGTATGGAGTTGAAATAAGTTAAAAAAATGAAATGCCTTTGTAACAGGCGAGTTTTCGTCTGAAACCCTGATACTTCGAAGGAGATTGTCCATTTTGTACATGAAGCGCATCCAGTTTTTGCCGTAACCCTCTAAACTTTTTAGCACATGCTATGTGGGTGAAATGATGATACCATGCCAACTTTCAACCTTTTCAGAGTTAATTTGTAGTGCTTATCAATTTCAGGGTCATTTACCTTAAACAATTAGTAAATGCATGAAAAATAGCAAATAAAGTCAGAAATACTTGATAATTTATGGCCTCCCTTCGAATGGTGCATACTGAACGCACAAAAATTATGGAGTTGAAACAAGTTAAAAAAATGAAATGCCTTCTTAACAGGCGAGTTTTCGTCTGAAACCCTGATACTTCGAAGGAGATTGTCCATTTTGTAAATGAAGCGCATCCAATTTTTGCCGTAACCCTCTAAACTTTTTAGCACATGCTATGTGGGTGAAATGATGATACCATGCCAACTTTCAACCTTTTCAGAGTTCATTTGTAGTGCTTATCAATTTCAGGGTCATTTACCTTAAACAATTAGTAAATGCATGAAAAATAGCAAATAAAGTCAGAAATACTTGAAAATTAGTGGCCTCCCTTCGAATTGTGCATACTGAACGCACAAAAATTATGGAGTTGAAATAAGTTAAAAAAATGAAATGCCTTTGTAATAGGCGAGTTTTCGTCTGAAACCCTGATACTTCGAAGGAGATTGTCCATTTTGTACATGAAGCGCATCCAAATTTCGTCGTAACCCTCTAAACTTTTTAGCACATGCTATGTGGGTGAAATGACGATACCATGCCAACTTTCAACCTTTTCAGAGTTCATTTGTAGTGCTTATCAATTTCACGGTCATTTAGCTCAAAAAAATCTGTAAATGCACGAAAATAGGAAATGAAGTCAAAAAGGGTTGAAAATTGATGGCCTCCCTTCGAATGGTGCGTATTGAACACACAATAATTCTGGTGTAGAAATATGTTAAAAAGATGAAATGCCTTTGTAACAGCCGAATTCTCGTTTGAAACCCTGATACTTCGAAAGAGATTATCCATTTTGTACACGGAGTCCATCCAGTTTTTGCTGTAACCCTCTCAACCTTTTGGCACATGCTATGTGGGTAAAATTATGATACCATGCCAACTTTCAACCTTTTTAGAGTTAATTTGTAGTGCTTATCAATTCAAGGGTCATTTAGCTTAAACAAAAATCAGTAAATGCATGAAAAATAGCAAATGAAGTCAAAAACAGTTGAAAAATGATTTTCACTGTTCGAATGGAGCATACTAAATGGACAAAAAGTCTGTAGTTGAAATAATTTAAAAAAATGAAATGCCTTTTTAACAGCCGAGTTTTCATGTGAAACCCTGGTACTACGTAAGAGATTGTCCATTTTGTACACGAAGTGCATCTAGTTTTTGCCATAAGGCTCTCAAAGTTTTAGCACATGCTATGTGGGTGAAATGACGATACCATGCCAACTTCCAACCTTTTCAGAGTTAATTTGTAGTGCTTATCAATTTCCAGGACATTTAGCTCAAAAAATCAGTAAATGCATGAAAAAGAGCAAATGAAGTCGGAAAGGGTTGAAAATTGATGGCCTCCCTTCGAATGGTGCATACTGAATGCACAACAAGTATGGAGTTGAATTAAGTTAAAAAAATGAAATGCCTTTGTACCAGGTGAGTTTTCGTCTGAAACCCTGATACTTCGAAAGAGATTGTCCATTTTGTACACGAAGTGCATCCAGTTTTTGCCGTAACCCTCTCAACATTTTAGCACATGCTATGTGGGTGAAAAGCTGATACCATGCCAACTTTCAACCTTTTCAGAGTTCATTTGTAGTGCTTATTAATATTAGGGTCATTTTGCCCAAAAAATGAGTAAATGCATGAAAAATAGCAAATGAAGTCAGAAGGGGTTGAAAATTGATGGCCTCCCTCTGAATGGTGCTTATTGGACGCACAAAAAGTCTGGAGTTGAAATAAGTAAAAAAAATGAGATGCCTTTGTAACAGGCGAGTTTTCGTGTGAAACCCCGATACTTCGGAAGAGATTGTCCATTTTGCACACGAAGTGCATCCAGTTTTTGCCGTAACCCTCTCAACTTTTTAGCACATGCTATGCGGGTGAAAGTATGATACCATGCCAACTTTCAACCTTTTCAGAGTTCGTTGGTAGTGCTTATCAATTTCAGGGTCATTTACCTTAAACAATCAGTAAATGCATGAAAAATAGCAAATAAAGTCAGAAATACTTGAAAATTTATGGCCTCCCTTCGAATGGTGCATACTGAACGCACAAAAAGTTTGGAGTTGAAATAAGTTAAAAAAATGAAATGCCTTTGTAACAGGCGAGTTTCGTCTGAAACCCTAATACTTCGAAGGAGATTGCCCATTTTGTACATGAAGCACATCCAGTTTTTGCCGTAACCCTCTAAACTTTTGAGCACATGCTATGTGGGTGAAATGATGATACCATGCCAACTTTCAACCTTTTCAGAGTTCATTTGTAGTGCTTATCAATTTCAGGGTCATTTAGCTCAAAAAAATCAGTAAATGCATGAAAAATAGCAAATGAAGTGAGAAAGGGTTGAAAATTGATCGCCTCCCTTCGAATGGTGCATACTAAGCGCTCAAAATGTTTGGAATTGAAATAATTTTAAAAAATGAAATGCCTTTGTGACAGGTGAGTTTTTGTCTCAAACCCCGATACTTCGAATAAGATTGTCCATTTTGCATACGACGTGCATCCATTTTTTGCCGTAACCCTCTCAACCTTTTGGCACATGCTATGTGGGTAAAATTATGATACCATGCCAACTTTCAACCTTTTTAGACTTCATTTGTAGTGCTTATAAATTTCAGAGTCATTTAGCTTAAACAAAAATCAGTAAATGCACGAAAAATAGCAAATGAAGTCAGAAACAGTTGAAAAATGATTTTCTCCCTTCGAATGGAGCAGACTGAACGGACAAAAAGTCTGGAGATGAAATAAGTTAAAAAATTAAAGCCTTTGTATCAGGCGATCTTTCGTCTGAAACCCTGATACTTCGAAAAAGATTGTCCATATTGTACACGAAGTGCATCCAGTTTGGGCCGTAATCCTCTCAACTTTTTAGCACATGCTATGTGGGTGAAGTGAATGCCAACTTTCAACCTTTTCAGAGTTAATTTGTAGTGCTTATCAATTTCAGGGTGATTTAGCTTTAAAAAATCAGTAAATGCATGAAAAAGAGCAAATGAAGTCAGAAAGGGTTGAAAACTGATGGCCTCCCTTCGAATGGTGCATACTGAATGCACAACAAGTCTAGAGTTGAAATAAGTTAAAAAAATGGAATTCTTTTGTAACACGCGAGTTTTCGTCTGAAACCTTGATACTTCGAAAGAGATTGTCCATTTTGTACACGAAGTGCATCCTGTTTTTGCCGTAACCCTCTCAACATTTTAGCACATGCTATTTAGGTGAAATGGTGATACCATGCCAACTTTCAACCTTTTCGGAGTTCATTTGTAAATATTAGGGCCATTTTGCCCAAAAAAATGAGTAAATGCATGTATAATAGCAAATGAAGTCAGAAGGGGCTGAAAATTGATGGCTCCCTCTGAATGGTGCATATTGAACGCACAAAAATTCTGGAGTTGAAATAAGTTAAAAAAATGAAATGCCTTTGTAACACGCGAGTTATCGTCTTAAACCTTGATACTTCGAAAGAGAATGTCCATTCTGAACAACAAGTGCATCCTGTATTTGTCGTAACCGTCTCAACTTATTTGCACATGCTATGTGGATGAAATGATGATACCATGCCACCTTTCAACCTTTTCAGAGTTCATTTGTAGTGCTTATCAAGTTCAGGGTCATTTAGCTCAAAAAAATCAATAAATGCATGAAAAATAGCAAATAATGTCAGAAAGGGTTGAAAATTGATCGCCTCCTTTCGAACGGTGCATACTCAACGCACAAAAAGTTTGGAGTTAAAATAAGTTTAAAAATTGAAATGCCTTTGTAACAGGTGAGTTTTCGTCTAAAACCTTGATACTTCGAATAAGATTGTCCATTTTGCACACGAAGTGCATCCAGTTTTTGTCGTAACCCTCTCAACTTTTTAGCACATGCTATATGGTTGAAAGTATGATAACATGCCAACTTTCAACCTTTTTCAGAGTTCATTTGTAGTGCCTATCAATTTCTGGTTCATTTAGCTTAAAAAATCAGTAAATACATGAAAAATAGCAAATAAAGTCAGAAATGCTTGAAAATTTATGGCCTCCCTTCGAATGGTGCATACTGAACGCACAAAAAGTATGGAGTTGAAATAAGTTAAAAAAATGAAATGCCCTTGTAACAAGCGAGTTTTCGTCTGAAACCCTAATGCTTCGAAGGAGATTGTCCATTTTGTACATGAAGCGCATCCAGTTTTTGCCATAACCCTCTAAACGTTTTAGCACATGCTATGTGGGTGAAATGATGATACCATGCCAACTTTCAACCTTTTCAGAGTTCATTTGTAGTGCTTATCAATTTCAGGGTCATTTTGCTCAAAAAAACAGTAAATGCATGAAAAATAGGAAATGAAGTGAGAATGGGTTGAAAATTGATCGCCTCCCTTCGAATGGTGCATACTAAACGCTCAAAATGTTTGGAGTTGAAATAAGTTAAAAAAATGAAATGCCTTCGTAACAGGCGAGTTTTTGTGTGAAACCCCGATACTTCGAAAGAGATTGTCCATTTTGCACACGAAGTGCATCCAGTTTTTGTCGTAACCCTCTCGACTTTTGAGCACATGCTATGTGGGTGAAATGATGATACAATGCCAACTTTAAACCTTTTCAGAAGTCATTTGGAGTTCTTATCAATTTAAGGGTCATTTAGCTCAAAAAATCAATAAATGCATGAAAAATAGCAAATGAAGTCAGAACGGGTTGAAAATCGATGGCCTCCCTTTGAATGGTGCATATTGAACACACAAAAATTCTGGAGTTGAAATAAGTTCAAAAAATGAAATGCCTTTGTAACACGCGAGTTTTCGTCTCAAACCTTCATACTTCGAAAGAGATTGTCCATTTCGTACACGAAGTGCATGCAGTGTTTGCCGTAACCCTCTCAACATTTTAGCACATGCTATTTGGGTGAAATGGTGATACCATGACAACTTTCAACCTTTTCAGAGTTCATTTGTAGTGCTTATCAATATTTGGGTCATTTTGCCCAAAAAATGAGTAAATGCATGAATAATAGCAAATGAAGTCAGAAGGGGTTGAAAATTGATGGCCTCCCTCCGAATGGTGCATATTGCACGCACAAAAAGTCTGGAGTTGAAATAAGTTAAAAAAATGAAATGCCTTTGTAACAGGCGAGTTTTCGTCTGAAACCCTGATACTTCGAAGAAGATTGTCCATTTTGCACACGAAGTGCATCCATTTTTGGTCGTAACTCTCTCAACTTTTGAGCACATGCTACATGGGTGAAATGATTATACCATGCCAAGTTTCAACCTTTTCAGAGTTCATTTGTAGTGCTTATCAATTTCAGGGTCATTTAGCTTAAACAAAAATCAGTAAATGCATGAAAAATAACAAATGAAGTCAGAAACAGTTGAAAAATGATTTTCTCCCTTCGAATGGAGCATACTGAATGAACAAAAAGTCTGGAGATGAAATAAGTAAAAAAATGAAATGCCTTTGTACTAGGCGAGTTTTCGTCTGAAACCCTAATACTTCGAAAGAGATTGTCCATATTGTACACGAAGTGCATCCAGTTTTTGCCGTAATCCTCTCAACTTTTTAGCACATGCTATGTGGGTGAAGTGACGATACCTTGCCAACTTTCAACCTTTTCAGAGTTCATTTGTAGTGCTTATCAATTTCAGGGTGATTTAGCTAAAAAAAATCAGTAAATGCATGAAAAATAGCAAATAAAGTTAGAAATACTTGAAAATTTATGGCCTCCCTTCAAATGGTGCATACTGAATGCGCAAAATGTATGGAGTTGAAATAAGTTAAAAAAATGAAATGCCCTTGTAACAAGCGAGTTTTCGTCTGAAACCCTGATACTTCGAAGGAGATTGTCCATTTTGTACATGAAGCGCATCTAGTTTTTGCCGTAACCCTCTAAAAGTTTTAGCACATGCTATGTGGGTGAAATGATGATACCATGCCAACTTTCAAACTTTTCAGAGTTCATTTGTAGTGCTTATCAATTTCAGGGTCATTTAGCTCAAAAAAATCAGTAAATGCATGAAAAATAGCAAATGAACTGAGAAAGGGTTGAAAATTGATCGCCTCCCTTTGAATGGTGCATACTAAACGCTCAAAAAGTCTAGAGATGAAATAAGTTAAAAAAAATGAAATGCCTTTGGATCAAGCGAGTTTTCGTCTGAAACCCTGATACTTCGAAAGAGATTGTCCATTTTGTACACAAAGTTCATCTAATTTTTGCCGTAACCCTCTCAACCTTTTAGCACATGCTATGTTGGCGAAGTGACGATACCATGCCAACTTTCAACCTTTTCAGAGTTCATTTGTAGTGCTTATTAATTTCAGGGTCATTTAGCTCAAAAAAAATCAATAAATGCATGAAAAATAGCAAATGAAGTCAGAAAGGGTAGAAAATTGATGGCCTCCCTTTGAATGGTGCATATTGAATGCACAAAAATTCTGGAGTTCAAATTAGTTAAAAAATGAAATGCCTTTGTAATAGGCGAGTTTTCGTCTGAAACCTTGATACTTCCAAAGAGATTGTCCATTTTGAACATGAAGTGCATCCAGTTTTTGCCGTAACCCTCTCAACTTTTTAGCACGTTATATGTGGGTGAAATGATGATACCTTTCCAACTTTCAACCTTTTCAGAGTTCATTTGTAGTGCTTATCAATTTCAGGTTCATTTAGCTCAAAAAATCAGTAAATGCATGAAAACTAGCAAATGAAGTCACAAAGGGTTGAAAATTGATCGCCTCCCTTCGAATGGTGCACACTAAACGCAGAAAATGTTTTGAGTTGAAATAAGTTTAAAAAAGGAAATGCCTTTGTAACAGGTGAGTTTTCGTCTGAAACCCTGATACTTCGAAAGAGATTGTCCATTTTGTACACGAAGTGCATCTAGTTTTTGCCGTAACCCTCCAAACTTTTAGCACATGCTATGTGGGTGTAATGATGATACCATGCCAACTTTCAACCTTTTCAGAGTTCATATGTAGTGATTATCAATGTCAGGGTCATTTAGCTAAAAAAACAGCAAATTCATGAAAAATAGCAAATGAAGTCGGAAAGGGTTAAAAATTGATGGCCTCCCTTCTAATGGTGCATTGTGAACGCACAAAAAGTCTGGCATTGAAATATGTTAAAAAAATGAAATGTCGTTGTAACAGCCGAGTTTTCGTTTGTAACCCTGATACTTTGAAAGAGATTGTCCATTTTGTACACAGAGTCCATCTAGTTTTTGCTATAACCCTCTCAACCTTTTAGCACATGCTATGTGGGTGAAATTATGATACCATGCCAACTTTCAATCTTTTCATAGTTCATTTGTAGTGCTTATCAATTTCATGGTCATTTAGCTTAAACATCAATCGGTAAATGCATGAAAAATAGCAAACGAAATCAGAAACAGTAGAAAAATGTGTTGGAAATATGCCCTAGAGGCAATAATAAATTAGTTATTATCATATTTCCTTGTTCATGATAATCGTTTATTATCTATGCTATAATTGTATTGATCGGAGACTTAAATGCATGTGTGGATACATAGACAAAACCATGTCCCTAGTATGCCTCTAATAGACTAGCTCGTTGATCAAAAGATGGTTAAGGTTTCCTAGCCATGGATATGAGATGTCATTTGATAACGGGATGACATCATTAGGAGAATGATGTGATGGACAGGACCCAAACTACAAACGTAGGACATGATCGTGTCAGTTTATTGATGTTGTTTTCCACATGTCAAGTATATGTTCCTATGACCATGAGATCATGGAAATCACAGATATCGGAGGAGTGCCTTGTGTGTATCAAACGTCACAACGTAACTGGGTGACTATAAAGGTGCTCTACAGGTATCTCCGAGGGTGTCTGTTGAGTTGGCATGGATCGAGACTGGGATTTGTTACTCCGTGTGACGGAGAGGTATCTCAAGGCCCACTCAGTAATACAACATCACAATGAGCCTTGCAAGCAATGTGACTAATTGTTAGTTGTGGGATCTTGTATTACGAAAGGAGTAAAGAGACTTGCCGGTAACGAGATTGAACTAGGTATGGACATACCGACGATCGAATCTCGGATAAGTAACATACCGAAGAACAAAGGGAATGTTATACGGGATTAAGTGAATGCTTGACATAGAGGTTTGACCGATAAAGTTCTTCGTAGAATATGTAGGAACCAATGTGGAAGTCCAGGTCCCGCCATTGGTTATTGACCGTAGAGGTGTCTCGGTCATGTCTACATAGTTCTCGAACCCGCAGGGTCTGCACACTTAAGGTTCGGCGACTTTTCGGTAGTGCAGAGTTATGTATGATAGTGACTGAAGGTTGTTCGGAGTCCCGGACGTCACGAGGAGCTCCGGAATGGTCCGGAGGTAAAGATTGATATATAGGAAGGTGGTGTTTGGACTCCGGAAAATTTCGGGCACTTTCGGTAGTGTACCGGGAGTGACGAATGGGTCCCGGGGGTCCACCAGTGGGGCCAACCCACCCCATGGGCCAAACTGGCGACCCACCAGCCCCTAATGGGCTGGTGGGGTCGGCTAAGGTGGCCTGGGCGCAGGGAGAGAGGCCCAAACCAAATTGGGGTGGAGTCCTCCCCAAGTTCCACCGCTCGTGTGAGAGGTGGACTCTCAGGTGGAGGAGGACTCTTCCTCCACTTGGTTCGACCGAGCCAGCAGGCCTTGGAGGCCAAGGCTACGCCCTCCTCTCCCTCCCTCCTATATATACCGGTGGAATAGAGGGTTTTTACACAGAATTTATGGCCACGTGCTACCCATTCCATCGGTGCTCCTCTAGATCGGTTTTCTGCAGTGCATAGGCGAAGCCCTGCCGGAATTGCTCCACCACCATCACCGGAGCGCCGTCACGCTGCTGGTGAACTCTCTCGCCTCTCCACCTCCTCTTGCTCGATCAAGACGGCGGAGATCGTCATCAAGCTGCACGTGTGCTGAACGCGGAGGTGCCGTCCGTTTGGCGCTAGATCGGAAGGACCGTGATCGAGATCGCGAGACGGTTCATGATGAGATCGCGGAATCAATCGTGATGATTTCGCGGGACAGAACGTGATCAAGATCGGGAGACAGATCGTGATGAGATCGCGGGACGGATCGTGACGAGATCGCGGGACGGTTCGTGATTGGTTTGCGGGACGGTTCGTGATTAGATCGCGGGACGCTCGGCGATTTGAATCGCGAAGAAGTTTGACTACACCAACCGCATTTCTTAACGCTTCCCGCTTAGCGAACCACTCTCCCTCTGGTAGATGCTCATCACGATGGATAGGTTTGCGTGCGCGTAGGAAATTTTTTGTTTCCCATGTGACGTTCCCCAGAAAAATGATGGTCTCCCTTCAAATGGAGCATACTAAACAGACAAAAAGTCTGGAGTTCAAATAAGTTAAAAAAATGCAATGCCTTTGTAAGAGGCGAGTTTTCGTGTGAAACCCTGATACTTCTTAAGAGATTGTCCATTTTGTACACGAAGTGCATCCAGTTTTTCCCATAACCCTCTCAAATTTTTAGCACATGCTATGTGGGTGAAATGACGATACCATGCCAACTTTCAACCTTTTCAGAGTTAATTTGTAGTGCTTATCAATTTCAGGGACATTTAGCTCAAAATAAATCAGTAAATGCATGAAAAATAGCAAATGAAGTCAAAAAGGGTTGAAAATTGATGGCCTCCCTTCAAATGGTGCATGCTGAATGCACAACAAGTCTGGAGTTGAAATAAGTTAAAAAAATGAAATGCCTTTGTAACAGGCGAGTTTTCGTCTGAAACCCTGATACTTCGAAAGAGATTGTCCATTTTGTACACGAAGTTCATCTAGTTTTTGCCGTAAGCCTCTCAACTTTTTAGCACATTATATGTGGGTGAAATGATGATACCTTTCCAACTTTCAACCTTTTCAGAGTTCATTTGTAGTGCTTATCAATTTCAGGGTCATTTAGCTCAAAAAAAATCTTTAAATGCATGAAAAATGAAATTCCTTTGTAACAGGCGACTTTTCGTGTGAAACCCCGATACTTCGAAAGAGATTGTCCATTTTGCACACGAAGTGCATCCAGTTTTTGTCGTTACCCTCTCGACTTTTGAGCACATGCTATGTGGGTGAAATGATGATACAATGCCAACTTTAAACCTTTTCAGAAGTCATTTGTAGTGCTTATCAATTTCAGGGTCATTTAGCTCAAAAAAATCAATAAATGCATGAAAAATAGCAAATGAAGTCAGAAAGGGTTGAAAATTGATGGCCTCCCTTCGGATGGTGCATAATGAACGCACAAAAAGTCTGGAGATGAAATAAGTTAAAAAGATGCAATGCCTTTGTAATAGCCGAGTTTTCGTGTGAAACCCTGATACTTTGAAAGAGATTGTCCATTTTGTACACGAAGTGCATCCAGTTTTTGCCGTAACCCTCTCAACATTTTAGCATATTCTATGTGGGTGAAATGATGTTACCATGCCAACTTTCAACCTTTTCAGAGTTCATTTGTAGTGCTTATCAATTTCTGGGTCATTTAGCTCGAAGAAATCAATAAATACATGAAAAATAGCAAATGAAGTCAGAAATGATTGAAACTTGATGACCTCCCTTCGAATGGTACATACTGAGCGCACAAAATGTCTGGAGTTAAAATAAGTTAAAAAAAGTAAATGCCTTTGTAACAGGCGAGTTTTCGTCAGAAACCCTAATACTTCAAAAGAGATTGTCCATTTTGTACACGAAGTGCATCTAGTTTTTGGCGTAACCCTCTCAACTTTTTAGCACGTTATATGTGGGTGAAATGATGATACCTTTCCAACTTTCAACCTTTTCAGAGTTCATTTGTAGTGCTTATCAATTTCAGGGTCATTTTGCCCAAAAAAATAAGTAAATGGATGAAAAATAGCAAATGAAGTCAGAAGGGGTTGAAAATTGATGACCTCCCTCCGAATGGTGCATATTGGACACACAAAAAGTCTAGAGTTGAAATAAGTTAAAAAAATGAAATTCCTTTGTAACAGGCGAGTTTTCGTGTGAAACCCCGATACTTCGAAAGAGATTGTCCATTTTGCACACGAAGTGCATCCAGTTTTTGTCGTTACCCTCTCGACTTTTGAGCACATGCTATGTGGGTGAAATGATGATACAATGCCAACTTTAAACCTTTTCAGAAGTCATTTGTAGTGCTTATCAATTTCAGGGTCATTTAGCTCAAAAAAAAAATCAATAAATGCATGAAAAATAGCAAATGAAGTCAGAAAGAGTTGAAAATTGATGGCCTCCCTTCGGATGGTGCATAATGAACGCACAAAAAGTCTGGAGATGAAATAAGTTAAAAAGATGAAATGCCTTTGTAATAGCCGAGTTTTCGTGTGAAACCCTGATACTTTGAAAGAGATTGTCCATTTTGTACACGAAGTGCATCCAGTTTTTGCCGTAACCCTCTCAACATTTTAGCATATTCTATGTGGGTGAAATGATGTTACCATCCCAACTTTCAACCTTTTCAGAGTTCATTTGTAGTGCTTATCAATTTCTGGGTCATTTAGCTCGAAGAAATCAATAAATACATGAAAAATAGCAAATGAAGTCAGAAATGATTAAAACTTGATGACCTCCCTTCGAATGGTACATACTGAGCGCACAAAAAGTCTGGAGTTAAAATAAGTTAAAAAAAGTAAATGCCTTTGTAACAGGCGAGTTTTCGTCAGAAACCCAGGTACTTCAAAAGAGATTGTCCATTTTGTACACGAAGTGCATCTAGTTTTTGGCGTAACCCTCTCAACCTTTTAGCACATGCCACTACAGGAATCAGCAAATTTGCCGTCTGCCAGTTCTTTGCCGTCAGCTGGTGGAAGGCAAAGAAGCTCTTTGCCATCCGTTCCAGAAAACAAATGGCAAACAACTTCCTAACGGCAAATAAGGTGTTTGCCATCAGCCTGCTCTTTGCTCTCTGCTAGCTGACGGCATAGAAGCTTTGTTGTCTTCTTGGAGACGGCAACGAGGGTGGATGGCCCACTAACGAGAACGACCTAACAGCCACTTTCTCTGCCGTCGTCTGGCGAACGGCAAAGCTCCTTTGCCGTCCGCCAGCAGACGGCAAAGAAAGTGGTTGTTTTAACTGTCATTTCCACCCAGCCCCACCCGACTAGCTAGGCTCTTTGCCGTTTGCTAGCAGACGACAAAGAGATGTGACCTAACTGAAGAGGGGACAGCGCCTGCGCCCCACCACTCTCTCTCCCCTCCATCTCTCTCCCGAGCCTCACCTCACCCTCGCCGCCGCCCCTAGATATCTCTCCTCGGGCTTGAGCTGCCCTCGCCCCGACCCCGGGTGATGCCCCGCCCCCCTGCCCCGACGATGCCTCGCCCCCAGCGCCTTGGCACCCCGCCCCACCGCCCCGTCGCCTCCTCCACCACCCCCAGGTCCGAGCTTCCCCTGCCCCGACCCCTGACAACGCCCCGACCCACTGCCTCGATGACACCCCGCCCCTGGCGCCTAGGGGCACCACCCCGTCGCCCCGGCGGCACACCGCCACCTCCTCCACCATCGCTAGAGCCAAGGTGAACTTTTTTTGTTTTTTCTACTATTATTTGCTGTTTAGGTTTAGGTGTTATTAATAGGTTTAGGTTAGTGCTAGGATTAGGTTAGTGCTAGGTTTAGGTTTAGATAATTAGAAGAAGAAGAGGAAAAGGGAAAAAGGAAGAGGGTCATCGATCGTCGGTCGCCGAGGGGAGAGATGGTGGAGCCAGTGGGTCCCGTCGGTCCTGACGTCGTCGCCCATGTCGAGAATCCCCCGGTCCGAGTACTGACACGTCGACCGTGCATCGCCATACCTGAGGGCGCCCGAGCACGAGCGGGTTAGGGGGTTCCTCGACGTTGATGGAACCCTAAATAGAAAGTATTGTCGGTGCGAGATACATGTGGCCGTCGGTGTTGAACACTACATCCATGTTCCACAAGTTACGCCGGCGTCCGGCGTCCCGCAACAACATTTCTTGGGGCCGTTGGCGTTTTAACACCTATGCAAATTTGTCTTGCAGCCTCTGCCATGACACCCTAACTGACACCCTAACTTGGCACAAGTTGGTTTGGTTGTTTGAAGTTTCAAAACATGGCTTTAATCCTCATCGCAGAGGCTGCCAGACACATTTGCCAAGGTGTTCGACCGTCATCGGCCCCCAGAACTATTGCTGCGCGCGAGACACCGGGCGCCGGCGTCACTTGTGGGATGTGGATCTAGTGTTCAACGCCGAGTGCCACATGTATCTCGCACCGCCGAAAGCTCCTTTGCATTGAAATATGTTTAAAAAATGAAATGCCTTTGTAATAGCCGAGTTTTCGTTTGAAACCCTGATACTTCGAAAGAGGTTGTGCATTTTGTACACGGAGTCCATCCAATTTTTTCCGTAACCCTGTCAACTTTTTAGCACATGCTATGTGGGTGAAATTATGATACCATGCCAACTTTCAACCTTTTCAGAGTTCATTTGTAGTGCTTATCAATTTCAGGTTCATTTAGCTTAAACAAAAATCAGTAAATGCATGAAAAATAGCATATGAAGTCACAAATAGTTGAAAATTGATGGTCTCCCTTCGAATGGAGCATACTGATCGGACAAAAAGTCTAGAGTTGAAATAAGTTCAAAAAATGAAATGCCTTTGTAACATGCGAGTTTTCGTGTGAAACCCTGATACTTCGTAAGAGATTGTCCATTTTGTACACGAAATGCATCGAGTTTTTTCCATAACCCTCTCAAAATTTGAGCACATTCTATGTGGGTGAAATGACGATACCATGCCAACTTTCACCTTTTTCAGAGTTCATTTGTAGTGCTTATCAATTTCAGGGTCATTTAGCTCAAAAAAATCAGTAAATTCATCAAAAATAGGAAATGAAGTCAGAAAGGGTTGAAAATTGATGAGCTCCCTTTGAATGGTGCATATTGAACGCACGAAAATTCGGGAGTTGAAATAAGTTAAAAAAATGAAATGCCTTTGTAACAGGCGAGTTTGTGTCTGAAACCTTGATACTTCAAAAGAGATTGTCCATTCTGAACATGAAGTGCATCCAGCTTTTGCCATAACCCTCTCAAAATTTTAGCACATGCTATGTCGGTGAAATGACGATACCATGCCAACTTTCAACCTTTTCAGAGTTAATTTGTAGTGCTTATCAATTTCAGGGACATTTAGGTCAAAAAAATCAGTAAATGCATGAAAAATAACAAATGAAGTCGGAAAGGGTTGAAAATTGATGGCCTCCCTTTGAATGGTGCATCTTGAATGCACAACAAGTCTAGAGTTGAAATAAGTTAAAAAAATGACATGCCTTTGTAACGGGCGAGTTTTCGTCTGAAACCCTCATACTTGGAAAGAGATTGTCCATTTTGTACACCAAGTGCATCCAGTTTTTGCCGTAACCCTGTCAACTTTTTAGCACATTCTATGTGGCTGAAATGATGATACCATGCCAACTTTCAACCATTTCAGAGTTCATTTGTAGTGCTTATCTATTTCAGGGTCATTTAGCTCAATAAAAAATCAGTAAATGCATGAAAAATAGCTAATGAAGTCAGAAAGGGTTGAAAATTGATGGCCTCCCTTTGAATGGTGCATATTGAACGCACAAAATTTCTGGAGTTGAAATAAGTTAAAAAAATGAAATGCCTTTGTAACAGGCGAGTTTCTGTCTGAAACCTTGATACTTGAAAGGAGATTGTCCATTTTCAACATGCAGTGCATCCAGTTTTTGCCATAACCCTCTCAAAATTTTAGCACATGCTATGTCGGTGAAATGATGATACCATGCCAATTTTCAACGTTTTCAGAGTTAATTTGTAGTGCTAATCAATTTCAGGGACATTTAGCTCAAAAAATCAGTAAATGCATGAAAAATAGCAAATGAAGTCGGAAAGGGTTGAAAATTGATGGCCTCCCTTCGAATGGTGCATACTGAATGCACAACAAGTCTGGATTGAAAGATGTTAAGAAAAATGAAATGCCTTTGTAATAGGCGAGTTTTAGTCTGAAATCCTCATACTTCGAAAGAGATTGTCCATTTTGTACACAAAGTGCATCCAGTTTTTGCCGTAACCCTGTCAACTTTTTAGCATATGATATGTGGGTGAAATGATGATACCATGCCAACTTTCAACCTTTTCAGAGTTCATTTGTAGTGCTTATCAATTTCAGAGTCATTTAGCTCAAAAAAATCAGTAAATGCATGAAAAATAGCAAATGAAGTCGGAAAGGGTTGAAAATTGATGGCCTCCCTTCGAATGGTGCATAATGAATGCACAACAAGTCTGGAGATGAAATTAGTTAAAAAATGAAATGTCTTTGTAACAGGCGAGTTTTCGTCTGAAACCCTCATACTTCGAAAGAGAGTGTCCATTTTGTACACAAAGTGCATCCAGTTTTTGCCGTAACCCTGTCAACCTTTTAGCAGATGCTATGTGGGTGAAATAATGATACCATGCCAACTTTCAACCTTTTCAGAGTTCATTTGTAGTGCTTATCAATATCAGGGTCATTTAGCTAAAAAAATCAGTAAATGCATGAAAAATAGCAAATGAAGTCGGAAAGCGTTGAAAATTGATGGCCTCTGTTCGAATGGTGCATTCTGGACGCACAAAAAGTCTGGAGATGAAATAAGTTAAAAAAATGAAATGCCTTTGTATCAAGCGAGTTTTCGTCTTAAACCCTGATACTTCGAAAGAGATTGTCCATTTTGTACACCAAGTGCATCCAGTTTTTGCCGTAACCCTGTCAACTTTTTAGCACATTCTATGTGGCTGAAATGATGATACCATGCCAACTTTCAACCATTTCAGAGTTCATTTGTAGTGCTTATCTATTTCAGGGTCATTTAGCTCAATAAAAAATCAGTAAATGCATGAAAAATAGCTAATGAAGTCAGAAAGGGTTGAAAATTGATGGCCTCCCTTTGAATGGTGCATATTGAACGCACAAAATTTCTGGAGTTGAAATAAGTTAAAAAAATGAAATGCCTTTGTAACAGGCGAGTTTGTGTCTGAAACCTTGATACTTCAAAAGAGATTGTCCATTCTGAACATGAAGTGCATCCAGCTTTTGCCATAACCCTCTCAAAATTTTAGCACATGCTATGTCGGTGAAATGACGATACCATGCCAACTTTCAACCTTTTCAGAGTTAATTTGTAGTGCTTATCAATTTCAGGGACATTTAGGTCAAAAAAATCAGTAAATGCATTCAAAATAACAAATGAAGTCGGAAAGGGTTGAAAATTGATGGCCTCCCTTTGAATGGTGCATCTTGAATGCACAACAAGTCTAGAGTTGAAATAAGTTAAAAAAAATGACATGCCTTTGTAACGGGCGAGTTTTCGTCTGAAACCCTCATACTTGGAAAGAGATTGTCCATTTTGTACACCAAGTGCATCCAGTTTTTGCCGTAACCCTGTCAACTTTTTAGCACATTCTATGTGGCTGAAATGATGATACCATGCCAACTTTCAACCATTTCAGAGTTCATTTGTAGTGCTTATCTATTTCAGGGTCATTTAGCTCAATAAAAAATCAGTAAATGCATGAAAAATAGCTAATGAAGTCAGAAAGGGTTGAAAATTGATGGCCTCCCTTTGAATGGTGCATATTGAACGCACAAAATTTCTGGAGTTGAAATAAGTTAAAAAAATGAAATGCCTTTGTAACAGGCGAGTTTCTGTCTGAAACCTTGATACTTGAAAGGAGATTGTCCATTTTCAACATGCAGTGCATCCAGTTTTTGCCATAACCCTCTCAAAATTTTAGCACATGCTATGTCGGTGAAATGATGATACCATGCCAATTTTCAACGTTTTCAGAGTTAATTTGTAGTGCTAATCAATTTCAGGGACATTTAGCTCAAAAAAATCAGTAAATGCATGAAAAATAGCAAATGAAGTCGGAAAGGGTTGAAAATTGATGGCCTCCCTTCGAATGGTGCATACTGAATGCACAACAAGTCTGGATTGAAATATGTTAAGAAAAATGAAATGCCTTTGTAATAGGCGAGTTTTAGTCTGAAATCCTCATACTTCGAAAGAGATTGTCCATTTTGTACACAAAGTGCATCCAGTTTTTGCCGTAACCCTGTCAACTTTTTAGCATATGATATGTGGGTGAAATGATGATACCATGCCAACTTTCAACCTTTTCAGAGTTCATTTGTAGTGCTTATCAATTTCAGAGTCATTTAGCTCAAAAAAATCAGTAAATGCATGAAAAATAGCAAATGAAGTCGGAAAGGGTTGAAAATTGATGGCCTCCCTTCGAATGGTGCATAATGAATGCACAACAAGTCTGGAGATGAAATTAGTTAAAAAATGAAATGTCTTTGTAACAGGCGAGTTTTCGTCTGAAACCCTCATACTTCGAAAGAGAGTGTCCATTTTGTACACAAAGTGCATCCAGTTTTTGCCGTAACCCTGTCAACCTTTTAGCAGATGCTATGTGGGTGAAATAATGATACCATGCCAACTTTCAACCTTTTCAGAGTTCATTTGTAGTGCTTATCAATATCAGGGTCATTTAGCTAAAAAAATCAGTAAATGCATGAAAAATAGCAAATGAAGTCGGAAAGCGTTGAAAATTGATGGCCTCTGTTCGAATGGTGCATTCTGGACGCACAAAAAGTCTGGAGATGAAATAAGTTAAAAAAATGAAATGCCTTTGTATCAAGCGAGTTTTCGTCTTAAACCCTGATACTTCGAAAGAGATTGTCCATTTTGTACACGAAGTGCATCTAGTTTTTGTCGTAACCCTCTCAACTTTTTAGCACATGCTATGTGGGTGCAATGATGATACCATGCCAACTTTCAACCTTTTCAGAGTTCATTTGTAGTGCTTATCAATTTCAGGGTCATTTAGCTCAAAAAAATCAGTAAATACATGAAAAACAGCAAATGAAGTCAGAAAGGTTTGAAAATTGATGGCCTCCCTTTGAATAGTGCATATTGAACGCAGAAAAATTCTGGAGTTGAAATAAGTAAAAAAAAATGAAATGCCTTTGTAACAGGCGAGTTTTTGTCTGAAACCTTGATACTACAAAAGAGATTGTCCATTTAGAACATGAAGTGCATCCATTTTTTGCCATAACCCTCTCAAAATTTTAGCACATGCTATGTCGATGAAATGACGATACCATGCCAACTTTCAACCTTTTCAGAGTTAATTTGTAGTGCTTATCAATTTCAGGAACATTTAGCTCAAAAAAATCAGTAAATGCATGAAAAATAGCAAATGAAGTCGGAAAGGGTTCAAAATTGATGGCCTCCCTTCGAATGGTGCATACTGAATGCACAACAAGTCTGGAGTTGAAATTAGTTAAAAAAATGAAAAGACTTTGTAATAGGCGAGTTTTCGTCTGAAACCCTCATACTTCGAAAGAGATTGTCAATTTTGTACACAAAGTGCATCCAGTTTTTGCCGTCACCCTGTCAACTTTTTAGCACATGCTATGTGGGTTAAATGATGATACCATGCCAACTTTCAACCTTTTCAGAGTTCATTTGTAGTGCTTATCAATTTCAGGGTCATTTAGCTCAAAAAAAAATCAGTAAATACATGAAAAACAGCAAATGAAGTCAGAAAGGGTTGAAAATTGATGGCCTCCCTTTGAATGGTGCATATTGAACGCACAAAAATTCTGGAGTTGAAATAAGTAAAAAAAATGAAATGCCTTTGTAACAGGCGAGTTTTTGTCTGAAACCTTGATACTTCAAAAGAGATTATCCATTTTGAACATGAAGTGCGTCCAGTTTTTGCCATAACCCTCTCAAAATTTTAGCACATGCTATGTCGGTGAAATGACGATACCATGCCAACTTTCAACCTTTTCAGAGTTAATTTGTAGTGCCTATCAATTTCAGAGACATTTAGCTCAAAAAAATCAGTAAATGCATGAAAAATAGTAAATGAAGTCGGAAAGGGTTGAAAATTGATGGCCTCCCTTCGAATGGTGCATAATGAATGCACAACAAGTCTGGAGATGAAATTAGTTAAAAAAATGAAATGCCTTTGTAACAGGCGAGTTTTCGTCTGAAACCCTCATCCTTCGAAAGAGAGTGTCCATTTTGTACACAAAGTGCATCCAGTTTTTGCCGTAACCCTGTCAACTTTTTAGACGATACTATGTGGGTGAAATGATGATACCATGCCAACTTTCAACCTTTTCAGAGTTCATTTGTAGTGCTTATCAATGTCAGGGTCATTTAGCTAAAAAAATCAGTAAATGCATGAAAAATAGCAAATGAAGTCGGAAAGGGTTGAAAATTGATGGCCTCTGTTCGAATGGTGCATTCTGAACGCACAAAAAGTCTGGAGATGAAATAAGTTAAAAAAATGAAATGCCTTTTTATCAAGCGAGTTTTCGTCTTAAACCCTGATACTTCGAAAGAGATTGTCCATTTTGTACACGAAGTGCATCTAGTTTTTGTCGTAACCCTCTCAAATTTTTAGCACATGCTATGTGGGTGCAATGATGATACCATGCCAACTTTCAACCTTTTCAGAGTTCATTTGTAGTGCTTATCAATTTCAGGGTCATTTAGCTCAAAAAAATCAGTAAATGCATGAAAAACAGCAAATGAAGTCAGAAAGGGTTGAAAATTGATGGCCTCCCTTTGAATGGTGCATATTGAACGCACAAAAATTCTGGAGTTGAAATAAGTTAAAAAAATGAAATGCCTTTGTAACAGGCGAGTTTTTGTCTGAAACCTTGATACTTCAAAAGAGATTATCCATTTAGAACATGAAGTGCATCCAGTTTTTGCCATAACCCTCTCATAATTTTAGCACATGCTATGTCGGTGAAATGACGATACCGTGCCAACTTTCAACCTTTTCAGAGTTAATTTGTAGTGCCTATCAATTTCAGGGACATTTAGCTCAAAAAAATCACTAAATGCATGAAAAATAGCAAATGAAGTCGGAAAGGGTTCAAAATTGATGGCCTCCCTTCGAATGGTGCATACTGAATGCACCACAAGTCTGGAGTTGAAATTAGTTAAAAAAATGAAATGCCTTTGTAACAGGCGAGTTTTCGTCTGAAACCCTCATACTTCGAAAGAGATTGTCCATTTTGTACACAAAGTGCATCCAGTTTTTGCCGTAACCCTGTCAACTTTTTAGCACATGCTATGTGGGTGAAATGACGATACCATGCCAACTTTGAACCTTTTCAGAGTTCGTTTGTAGTGCTTATCAATTTTAGGGTCATTTAGCTCAAAAAACAGTAAATGCATGAAAAATAGCAAATGAAGTCAAAAAGGGTTGAAAATTGATGGCCACACTTTGAATGGTGCATATTGAACGCACAAAAATTCTGGAGTTGAAACAAGGTAAAATAATGAAATGCCTTTGTAACAAACGAGTTTTTGTGTGAAACCTTGATACTTCAAAAGAGATTGTCCATTTTGAACGTGAAGTGCATCCAGTTTTTACCATAATCCTCTCAAAATTTTAGCACATGCTATGTCGGTCAAATGACGAAACGATGCCAACTTTCAACCTTTTCAGAGTTAATTTGTAGTGCTTATCAATTTCAGGGACATTTAGCTCAAAAAAAGGAGTAAATGCATGAAAAATAGCAAATGAAGTCGGAAAGGGTTCAAAATTGATGGCCTCCCTTCGAATGGTGCATAATGAATGCACAACAAGTCTGGAGTTGAAATTAGTTAAAAAAAATGAAATGCCTTTGTAACAGAAGAGTTTTCGTCTGAAACCCTCATACTTCGAAAGAGATTGTCCATTTGTACACAAAGTGCATCCAGTTTTTGCTGTCACCCTGTCAACTTTTTAGCACATGCTATGTGGGTGAAATGATGATACCATGCCAACTTTCAACCTTTTCATAGTTCATTTGTAGTGCTTATCAATGTCAGGGTCATTTAGCTAAAAAAATCAGTAAATGCATGAAAAATAGCAAATGAAGTCGGAAAGGGTTGAAAATTTTTGGCCTCTGTTCGAATGGTGCATTCTGAACGCACAAAAAGTCTGGAGATGAAATAAGTTAAAAAAATGAAATGCCTTTGTATCAAGCGAGTTTTCGTCTTAAACCCTGATACTTCAAAAGAGATTGTCCATTTTGTACACGAAGTGCATCTAGTTTTTGTCGTAACCCTATCAACTTTTTAGCACATGCTATGTGGGTGCAATGATGATACCATGCCAACTTTCAACCTTTTCAGAGTTTATTTGTAGTGCTTATCAATTTCAGGGTCATTTAGCTCAAAAAAATCAGTAAATGCATGAAAAACAGCAAATGAAGTCAGAAAGGGTTGAAAATTGATGGCCTCCCTTTGAATGGTGCATATTGAACGCACAAAAATTCTGGAGTTGAAATAAGTTAAAAAATGAAATGCCTTTGTAATAGGCGAGTTTTTGTCTGAAACCTTGATACTTCAAAAGAGATTGTCCATTTAGAACATGAAGTGCATCTAGTTTTTGCCATAACCCTCTCAAAATTTTAGCACATGCTATGTCGGTGAAATGACGATACCATGCCAACTTTCAACCTTTTCAGAGTTAATTTGTAGTGCTTATCAATTTCAGGGACATTTAGGTCAAAAAAATCAGTAAATGCATGAAAAATAGCAAATGAAGTCGGAAAGGGTTCAAAATTGATGGCCTCCCTTCGAATGGTGCATACTGAATGCACAACAAGTCTGGAGTTGAAATTAGTTAAAAAAATGAAATGCCTTTGTAAGAGGCGAGTTTTCGTGTGAAACCCTCATACTTCGAAAGAGATTGTCCATTTTGTACACAAAGTGCATCCAGTTTTTGCCGTAACCCTGTCAACTTTTTAGCATATGATATGTGGGTGAAATGATGATACCATGCCAACTTTCAACCTTTTCAGAGTTCATTTGTAGTTCTTATCAATTTCGGGGTCATTTAGCTCAAAAAAATCAGTAAATGCATGAAAAATAGCAAATGAAGTCGGAAAGGGTTGAAAATAGATGGCCTCCCTTCGAATGGTGCATAATGAATGCACAACAAGTCTGGAGATGAAATTAGTTAAAAAATGAAATGTCTTTGTAACAGGCGAGTTTTCGTCTGAAACCCTCATACTTCGAAAGAGAGTGTCCATTTTGTACACAAAGTGCATCCAGTTTTTGCCGTAACCCTGTCAACTTTTTAGCACATGCTATGTGAGTGAAATGATGATACCATGCCAACTTTCAACCTTTTCAGAGTTCATTTGTAGTGCTTATCAATTTCAGGGTCATTTAGCTCAAAAAAACAGTAAATGCATGAAAAATAGCAAATGAAGTCAGAAAGGGTTGAAAATTGATGGCCACACTTTGAATGGTGCATATTGAACGCACAAAAATTCTAGAGTTGAAACAAGGTAAAATAATGAAATGCCTTTGTAACAAATGAGTTTTTGTGTGAAACCTTGATACTTCAAAAGAGATTGTCCATTTTGAACGTGAAGTGCATCCAGTTTTTGCCATAATCCTCTCAAAATTTTAGCACATGCTATGTCGGTGAAATGACGAAACGATGCCAACTTTTAACCTTTTCAGAGTTAATTTGTAGTGCTTATCAATTTCAGGGACATTTAGCTCAAAAAAATCAGTAAATGCATGAAAAATAGCAAATGAAGTCGGAAAGGGTTCAAAATTGATGGCCTCCCTTCGAATGGTGCATAATGAATGCACAACAAGTCTGGAGTTTAAATTAGTTATAAAATGAAATGCCTTTGTAACAGGCGAGTTTTCGTCTGAAACCCTCATACTTCGAAAGAGATTGTCCATTTTGTACACAAAGTGCATCCAGTTTTTGCCGTAACCCTGTCAACTTTTTAGCACATGCTATCTTGGTGAAATGATGATACCATGCCAACTTTCAACCTTTTCACAGTTCATTTGTAGTGCTTATCAATGTCAGGGTCATTTAGCTAAAAAAAATCAGTAAATGCATGAAAAATAGCAAATGAAATCGAAAAGGGTTGAAAATTGATGGCCTCTGTTCGAATGGTGCATTCTGAACGCACAAAAAGTCTGGAGATGAAATAAGTTAAAAAAATGAAATGCCTTTGTATCAAGCGAGTTTTCGTCTTAAACCCTGATACTTCGAAAGAGATTGTCCATTTTGTACACGAAGTGCATCTAGTTTTTGTCGTAACCCTCTCAACTTTTTAGCACATGCTATGTGGGTGGAATGATGATACCATGCCAACTTTCAACCTTTTCAGAGTTCATTTGTAGTGCTTATCAATTTCAGGGTCATTTAGCTCAAAAAAATCAGTAAATGCATGAAAAACAGCAAATGAAGTCAGAAAGGGTTGAAAATTGATGGCCTCCCTTTGAATGGTGCATATTGAACGCACAAAAATTCTGGAGTTGAAATAAGTTAAAAAAAATGAAATGCCTTTGTAACAGGCGAGTTTTTGTCTGAAACCTTGATACTTCAAAAGAGATTATCCATTTAGAACATGAAGTGCATCCAGTTTTTGCCATAACCCTCTCAAAATTTTAGCACATGCTATGTCGGTGAAATGACGATACCATGCCAACTTTCAACCTTTTCAGACTTAATTTGTAGTGCTTATCAATTTCAGGGACATTTAGCTCAAAAAAATCAGTAAATGCATGAAAAATAGCAAATGAAGTCGGAAAGGGTTCAAAATTGATGGCCTCCCTCCGAATGGTGCATACTGAATGCACAACAAGTCTGGAGTTGAAATTAGTTAAAAAAATGAAATGCCTTTGTAATAGGCGAGTTTTCGTCTGAAACCCTCATACTTCGAAAGAGATTGTCCATTTTGTACACAAAGTGCATCCAGTTTTTGCCGTAACCCTGTCAACTTTTTAGCACATGCTATGTGGGTGAAATGATGATGCCATGCCAACTTTCAACCTTTTCAGAGTTCATTTGTAGTGCTTATCAATTTTAGGGTCATTTAGCTCAAAAAAACAGTAAATGCATGAAAAATAGCAAATCAAGTCAGAAAGGGTTGAAAACTGATGGCCACACTTTGAATGGTCCATATTGAACGCACAAAAATTCTGGAGTTGAAACAAGGTAAAATAATGAAATGCCTTTGTAACAAACGAGTTTTTGTGTGAAACCTTGATACTTCAAAAGAGATTGTCCATTTTGAACGTGAAGTGCATCCAGTTTTTGCCATAATCCTCTCAAAATTTTAGCACATGCTATGTCGGTGAAATGACGAAACAATGCCAACTTTCAACCTTTTCAGAGTTAATTTGTAGTGCTTGTCAATTTCAGGGACATTTAGCTCAAAAAAATGAGTAAATGCATGAAAAATAGCAAATGAAGTCGGAAAGGGTTCAAATTGATGGCCTCCCTTCGAATGGTGCATAATGAATGCGCAACAAGTCTGGAGTTGAAATTAGTTAAAAAAATGAAATGCCTTTGTAACAGGCGAGTTTTCGTATGAAACCCTCATACTTCGAAAGAGATTGTCCATTTTGTACACAAAGTGCATCCAGTTTTTGCCGTAACCCTGTCAACTTTTTAGCACATGCTATGTGGGTGAAATGATGATACCATGCCAACTTTCAATCTTTTCACAGTTCATTTGTAGTGCTTATCAATGTCAGGGTCATTTAGCTAAAAAAATCAGTAAATGCATGAAAAATAGCAAATGAAGTCGGAAAGGGTTGAAAATTGATGGCCTCTGTTCGAATGGTGCATTCTGAACGCACAAAAAGTCTGGAGATGAAATAAGTTAAAAAAATGAAATGCCTTTGTATCAAGCGAGTTTTCGTCTTAAACCATGATACTTCGAAAGAGATTGTCCATTTTGTACACGAAGTGCATGTAGTTTTTGTCGTAACCCTCTCAACTTTTTAGCACATGCTATGTGGGTGCAATGATGATACCATGCCAACTTTCAACCTTTTCAGAGTTCATTTGTATTGCTTATCAATTTCAGGGTCATTTAGCTCAAAAAAATCAGTAAATGCATGAAAAACAGCAAATGAAGTCAGAAAGGGTTGAAAATTGATGGCCTCCCTTTGAATGGTGCATATTGAACGCACAAAAATTCTGGAGTTGAAATAAGTTAAAAAAACTGAAATTCCTTTGTAACAGGCGAGTTTTTGTCTGAAACCATGATACTTCAAAAGATATTATCCATTTTGAACATGAAGTGCATCCAGTTTTTGCCATAACCCTCTCAAAATTTTAACACATGCTATGTCGGTGAAATGATGATACCATTCCAAATTTCAACCTTTTCAGTGTTAATCTATAGTGCTTATCAATTTCAAGGACATTTAGCTCAAAAAAATCAGTAAATGCATGAAAAATAGCAAATGAAATCGGAAAGGATTGAAAATTGATGGCCTCCCTTCGAATGGTGCATACTGAATGCACAACCAGTGTGGAGTTGAAATATGTTAAAAAAAATTAAATGCCTTTGTAATAGGCGAGTTTTCGTCTGAAACCCTCATACTTCGAAAGAGATTGTCCATTTTGTACACAAAGTGCATCTAGTTTTTGCCGTAACCCTGTCAACTTTTTAGCACATGCTATGTGGGTGAAATGATGATACCATGCGACCTTTCAACCTTTTCAGAGTTCATTTGTAGTGCTTATCAATTTCAGGGTTATTTAGCTCAAAAAATCAGTAAATGCATGAAAAATAGCAAATGAAGTCAGAAAGGGTTGAAAATTTATGGCTTCCCTTTGAATGGTGCATATTGAACGCACAAAAATTCTGGAGTTGAAATAAGGTAAAAAAATGAAATGCCTTTGTAACAGGCGAGTTTTTGTGTGAAACCTTGATACTTCAAAAGAGATTGTCCATTTTGAACATGAAGTGCATCTAGTTTTTGCCATAACCATCTCAAAATTTTAGCACATGCTATGTCGGTGAAATGACAAATCGATGCCAACTTTCAACCTTTTCAGAGTTAATTTGTAGTGCTTATCAATTTCAGGGACATTTTGCTCAAAAAAATCAGTAAATGCATGAAAAATAGCAAATGAAGTCAGAAAGGGTTCAAAATTGATGGCCTCCCTTCGAATGTGCATACTGAATGCACAACAAGTCTGAATTTGAAATTAGTTAAAAAATGAAATGCCTTTATTACAGGCGAGTTTTCGTCTGAAACCCTCATACTTCGAAAGAGATTGTCCATTTTGTACACAAAGTGCATCCAGTTTTTGCCGTAACCCTATCAACTTTTTAGCACATGCTATGTGGGTGAAATGATGATACCATGCCAACTTTCAACCTTTTCAGAGTTCATTTGTAGTGCTTATCAATGTTAGGGTCATTTAGCTAAAAAAATCAGTAAATGCATGAAAAATAGCAAATGAAGTCAGAAAGGGTTGAAAATTGATGGCCTCCCTTCGAATGGTGCATTCTGAACGCACAAAAAGTCTGGAGATGAAATAAGTTAAAAAATGAAATGCCTTTGTATCAAGCGAGTTTTCGTCTGAAACCGTGATACTTCGAAAGAGATTGTCCATTTTGTACACGAAGTGCATCTAGTTTTTGCCGTAACCCTCTCAACTTTTTAGCACATGCTATGTGGGTGAAGTGACGATACCATGCCAACTTTCAACCTTTTCAGAGTTCATTTGTAGTGCTTATCAATTTCAGGGTCATTTAGCTCAAACAAATCTGTAAATGCATGAAAAATAGCAAACAAAGTCAGAAAGGGTTGAAAATTGATGGCCTCCCTTTGAATGGTGCATATTGAATGCACAAATTTTTTGGAGTTGAAATAAGTTAAAAAAATGAAACGCCTTTGTAACAGGCGAGTTTTCGTCTGAAACTTTGATACTTCAAAAGAGATTGTCCATTTTGAAAATGAAGTGCATCCTGTTTTTGCCGTAACCCAATCAACTTATTAGCACATGCTATGTGGGTGAAATGATGATACCATGCCACCTTTCAACCTTTTCAGAGTTCATTTGTAGTGGTTATCAATTTGAGGGTCATTTAGCTCAACAAATCGGTAAATGCATGAAAAATAGCAAATGAAGTGAGAAAGGGTTGAAAATTGATCGCCACCCTTCAAACGGTGCATACTAAACGCACAAAATGTTTGGAGTTGAAATAAGTTTAAAAAATGAAATGCCTTTGTAATAGGTGAGTTTTTGTCTAAAACCCCGATACTTCGAATAAGATTGTCCATTTTGCACACGAAGTGCATCCAGTTTTAGCCGTAACCCTCTCAACTTTTTAGCACATGCTATGTGGGTGAAATTATGATACCATGCCAACTTTCAACCTATTCAGAGTTCATTTGTAGTGCTTATCAATTTCAGGGTCATTTATCTTACAAAATCAGTAAATGCATGAAAAATAGCAAATAAAGTCAGAAATACTTGAAAATTGCTGGCCTCCCTTCGAATGGTGCATATTGAACGCACAAAAATTCTGGATTTGAAATAAGTTAAAAAATGAAATGCCTGTGTAACAGGCGAGTTTTCGTTTGAAACCTTGATACTTCGAAAAAGATTGTCCATTTTGAAAATGAAGTGCATCCAGTTTTTATCGGAACACTCTCAACTTATTAGCACATGCTATGTGGGTGAAATGATGATAGCATGCCACCTTTCAACCTTTTCAGAGATCATTTGTAGTGCTTATCAATTTCAGGGTCATTTAGCTCAAAAAATCGATAAATGCCTGAAAAATAGCAAATGAAGTGAGAAAGGGTTGAAAATTGATCGCCTCCCTTCGAATGGTGCATACTGAATGCACAACAAGTATGGAGTTCAAATGAGTTAAAAAATGAAATGCCTTTGTAACAAGCGAGATTTCGTTTGAAACCCTGATACTTCGAAAGAGATTGTCCATTTTGTACACGAAGTGCATCTAGTTTTTTCCGTAACCCTCTCAACTTTTTAGCACATGCTATGTGGGTGCAATGATGATACCATGCCAACTTTCATCCTTTTCAGAGTTCATTTGTAGTGCTTATCAATTTCAGGGTCATTTTGCCCAAAAACAAAAGTAAATGCATGAAAAATAGCAAATGAAGTCAGAACGGGTGGAAAATTGATGGCCTCCCTCCGAATGGTGCATATTGGACGCACAAAAATTCTGGAGTTGAAATAAGTTAAAAAAATGAAATGCCTTTGTAACAGGCGAGTTTTCGTCTGAAACCCCCATACTTCGAAAGAGATTCTCCATTTTGGACACGAAGTGCATCCATTTTTTGTCGTAACCCTCTCAACTATTGAGCACATGCTATGTGGGTGAAATGATGATACCATGCCAACTTTCAACCTTTTCAGAATTCATTTGTAGGGCTTATCAATTTCAGGGTCAATTAGCTCAAAAAATCAATAAATGCATGAAAAATAGCAAATGAAGTCAGAAAGGGTTAAAAATTGATGGCCTCCCTTCGAATGGAGCAGACTGAACGGACAAAAAGTCTGGAGATGCAATAAGTTAAAAAAATGAAATGCCTTTGTATAGGCGATTTTTCGTGTGAAACCCTGATACTTCGACAGAGATTGTCCATTTTTTACACGAAGTGCATCCAGTTTTTGCCGTAACCCTCTCAACTTTTTAGCACATGCTATGTGGGTGAAGTGACGATACCTTGCGAACTTTCAACCTTTTCAGAGTTCATTTGTAGTGCTTATCAATTTCAGGGTGATTTAGCTCAAAAAAATGAGTAAATGCATGAAAAATAACAAATAAAGTCAGAAAGGGTTGAAAATTGATGGCCTCCCTTTGAATGGTGCGTATTGATAGCAAAAAATTCTGGAGTTGAAATAAGTTAAAAAAATGAAATGACTTTGTAACACGCGAGTTTTCGTCTGAAACCTTGATACTTCGAAAGAGATTGTCCATTTTGAACATGAAATGCATCTAGTTTTTGCCGTAACCCTCTCAACTTATTAGCAAATCCTATGTGGGTGAAATGATGATACCATGCCACCTTTCAACCTTTTCAGAGTTCATTTGTAGTGCTTATCAATTTCAGGGTCATTTAGCTCAAAACATCAGTAAATGCATGAAAAATGGCAAATGAAGTCAGAAAGGGTTGAAAATTGATTGCCTCCTTTCGAATGGTGCATACTAAACGCACAAAAAGTTTGGAGTTGAAATAAGTTTAAAAAATGAAATGCCTTTGTAACATGTGAGTTTTTGTCTGAAACCCCGATACTTCGAATAAGATTGTCCATTTTGCACACGAAGTGGATCCAGTTTTTGCCGTAACCCTCTCAACTTTCTAGCACATACTATGTGGGTGAAATTATGATACCATGCCAACTTTCAACCTTTTCAGAGTTCATTTGTAGTGCTTATCAATGTCAGGGTCATTTAGCTTAAAAAAAAGTAAATGCACTAAAAATAGAAAATAAAATCAGAAATACTTGAAAATTGCTGGCCTCCCTTCGAATGATGCATACTGAATGCACAAAAAGTCTGGAGTTGAAATAAGTTAAAAAAATGAAATGCCTTTGTAACAGGCTTGTTTTCGTTTGAAACCTTGATACTTCGAAAGAGATTGTCCATTTTGTACACGAAGGGCATCAAGTTTTTGTCGAAACCCTCTAAAGTTTTTAGCTCATGCTATGTGGGTGAAATGATGATACCATGCCAAATTTCAACCTTTTCAGAGTTCATTTGTAGTGCTTATCAATGTCAGGGTCATTTAGCTAAAAAAATCAGTAAATGCATGAAAATTGGCAAATGAAGTCGGAAAGGGTTGAAAATTGATGGCCTCCCTTCAAATGGTGCATTCTGAACGCAAAACAAGTCTGGAGATGAAATAAGTTAAAAAAATGAAATGCCTTTGTACAGGCGATTTTTCGTCTGAAACCCTGATACTTCGAAAGAGATTGTCCATTTTGTACACGAAGTGCATCCAGTTTTTGCCGTAACCCTCTCAACTTTCTAGCACATGCTATGTGGGTGAAGTGACGATACCTTGCGAACTTTCAACCTTTTCAGAGTTCATTTGTAGTGCTTATCAATTTCAGGGTGATTTAGCTCAAAAAAATGAGTAAATGCATGAAAAATAACAAATGAAGTCAGAAAGGGTTGAAAATTGATGGCCTCCCTTTGAATGGTGCGTATTGATAGCACAAAAATTCTGGAGTTGAAATAATTTAAAAAAATGAAATGACTTTGTAACACGCGAGTTTTCGTCTGAAACCTTGATACTTCGAAAGAGATTGTCCATTTTGAACATGAAATGCATCTAGTTTTTGCCGTAACCCTCTCAACTTATTAGCAAATGCTATGTGGATGAAATGATGATACCATGCCACCTTTCAACCTTTTCAGAGTTCATTTGTAGTGCTTATCAATTTCAGGGTCATTTAGCTCAAAACATTAGTAAATGCATGAAAAATGGCAAATGAAGTTAGAAAGGGTTGAAAATTGATTGACTCCTTTCGAATGGTGCATACTAAACGCACAAAAAGTTTGGAGTTGAAATAAGTTTAAAAAATGAAATGCCTTTGTAACATGTGAGTTTTTGTCTGAAACCCCGATACTTCGAATAAGATTGTCCATTTTGCACACGAAGTGGATCCAGTTTTTGCCGTAACCCTCTCAACTTTCTAGCACATACTATGTGGGTGAAATTATGATACCATGCCAACTTTCAACCTTTTTAGAGTTCATTTGTAGTGCTTATCAATGTCAGGGTCATTTAGCTTAAAAAAAAGTAAATGCACTAAAAATAGAAAATAAAATCAGAAATACTTGAAAATTGCTGGCCTCCCTTCGAATGATGCATACTGAATGCACAAAAAGTCTGGAGTTGAAATAAGTTAAAAAAATGAAATGCCTTTGTAACAGGCTTGTTTTTGTTTGAAACCTTGATACTTCGAAAGAGATTGTCCATTTTGTACACGAAGGGCATCAAGTTTTTGTCGAAACCCTCTAAAGTTTTTAGCTCATGCTATGTGGGTGAAATGATGATACCATGCCAAATTTCAACCTTTTCAGAGTTCATTTGTAGTGCTTATCAATGTCAGGGTCATTTAGCTAAAAAAATCAGTAAATGCATGAAAATTGGCAAATGAAGTCGGAAAGGGTTGAAAATTGATGGCCTCCCTTCGAATGGTGCATTCTGAACGCAAAACAAGTCTGGAGATGAAATAAGTTAAAAAAATGAAATGCCTTTTATCAAGCGAGTTTACGTCTGAAACCCTGATACTTCGAAAGAGACTGTCCATTTTGTAAACGAAGTGCATCTAGTTTTTGCAGTAACCCTCTCAACTTTTTAGCACATGCTATATGGGTGAAGTGATGATACCATGCCAACTTTCAACATTTTCAGAGTTCATTTGTAGTGCTTATCAATTTCAGGGTCATTTAACTCAAAAAAAATTTCTGTAAATGCATGAAAAATACCAAACGAAGTCAGAAAGGGTTGAAAATTGATGGCCTCCCTTTGAATGGTGCATATTGAATGCACAAAAATTCTAGATTTGAAATAGGTTAAAAAATGAAATGCCTTTGTAACTGGCGAGTTTTCGTCTGAAACCTTGATACCTCGAAAGAGATTGTCCACTTTGAAAATGAAGTGCATCCAGTTTTTGCCGTAACCCTCTCAACTTATTAGCAAATGCTATGTGGGTGAAATGATGATACCATGCCACCTTTCAACCTTTTAAGAGTTCATTTGTAGTGCTTATCAGTTTCTGGATCATTTAGCTCAAAAAATCAGTAAATGCCTGAAAAATAGCAAATGAAGTGAGAAAGGGTTGAAAATTGACCGCCTCCCTTCGAATGGTGCATACTAAACGCACAAAAAGTTTGGAGTTGATATAATTTTAAAAAATGAAATGCCTTTGTAACAGGGAGTTTTTGTCTGAAACCACGATACTTCGAATAAGATTGTCCATTTTGCACACGAAGTGCATCCAGTTTTTGCCGTAACCCTCTCAACTTTTTAGCACATGCTATGTGGGTGAAATTATGATACCATGGCAACTTTCAACCTTTTCAGAGTTCATTTGTAGTGCTTATCAATTTCAGGGTCATTTAGCTTAAAAAAACAGTAAATACATGAAAAATAGCAAAGAAAGTCAGAAATACTTGAAAATTGATGCCCTCCCTTCGAATGGTGCATACTGAACGCACAAAAAGGCTGGAGTTGAAATAAGTTAAAAAAATGAAATGCCTTTGTAAGAGGCGAGTTTTCGTCTGAAACCCTGATACTACGAAGGAGATTTTCCATTTTGTACATGAAGTGCATCCAGTTTTTGCCATAACCCTCTAAACTTTTTGGCACATGCTATGTGGGTGAAATGATGATACCATGCCAACTTTCAACCTTTTCAGAGTTCATTTGTAGTGGTTATCAATTTCAGGGTCATTTAGCTCAAAAAATCAGTAAATGAAGTCGGAAAGGGTTAAAAATTGATGGCCTCCCTTCGAATGGTGCGTACTGAACACACAAAAAGTCTGGCATTGAAATATGTTAAAAAGATGAAATGCCTTTGTAACAGCCGAGTTTTCGTTTGAAACCCTCATACTTCAAAAGAGATTGTCCATTTTGTACACGGAGTCCATCAAGTTTTTGCTATAACCCTCTCAACCTTTTGGCACATGCTATGTGGGTAAAATTATGATACCATGGCAACTTTCAACATTTTCAGAGTTCATTTGTAGTGCTTATCAATTTGAGGGTCATTTAGCTTAAACAAAAATCAGTAAATGCATGAAAAATAGCAAATGAAGTCAGAAACAGTTGAAAAATGGTTTTCTCCCTTCGAATGGAGCAGACTGAACGGACAAAAATTCTCGATATGAAATAAGTTAAAAAAATGAAATGCCTTTGTATCAGGTGAGTTTTCGTGTGAAACCCTGATACTCCGAAAGATATTGTCCATTTTGTACACGAAGTGCATCTAGTTTTGCCGTAACCCTCTCAACTTTTGAGCACATGCTATGTGGGTGAAGTGACGATACCTTGCCAACTTTCAACCTTTTCAGAGTTCATTTGTAGTGCTTGTCAATTTCAACCTTGGCGGATCGTGATGAGTTCGCGGGACAGATAGTGATCAAGATCGTGAGGCGGATCGTGATGAGATCGCGGGACGGATCGTGACGAGATCACGGGACGGTTCGTGATTGGTTCGCGGGACGGTTCGTGATTAGATCGCGGGACGCTCGGCGATTTGAATCGCGAAGAAGTTTGAGTACACCAACCGCGTTTCTTAAAGCTTCCCGCTTAGCAATCCACTCTCCCTCTCGTAGATGCTCATCATGATGGATAGGTTTGCGTGTGCGTAGGAAATTTTTTGTTTCCCATGCGATGTTCCCCAACAAAATGATGGTCTCCCTTCGAATGGAGCATACTAAACGGACAAAAAGTCTGGAGTTTAAATAAGCTAAAAAAATGAAATGCCTTTGTAAGAGGCGAGTTTTCGTGTGAAACCCTGATACTTCGTAAGAGATTGTCCATTTTGTGCACGAAGTGCATCTAGTTTTTGCCATAACCCTCTCAAATTTTTAGCACATGCTATGTGGGTGAAATGACGATACCATGCCAAATTTCATCCTTTTCAGAGTTAATTTGTAGTGCTTATCAATTTCAGGGACATTTAGCTCACAAATATCAGTAAATGCATGAAAAATAGCAAATGAAGTTGGAAAGGGTTGAAAATTGATGGCCTCCCTTCGAATGGTGCATACTGAATGCACAACAAGTCTGGACATGAAATAAGTTAAAAAAATGAAATGCCTTTGTAACAGGCGAGTTTTCGTCTGAAACCCTCATACTTCGAAAGAGATTGTCCATTTTGTACACGAAGTTCATCTAGTTTTTGCCGTAAGCCTCTCAACTTTTTAGCACATGCTATGTGGGTGAAATGATGATACCTTGCCAACTTTGAACCTTTTCAGAGTTCATTTGTAGTGCTTAATAATTTCATGGTCATTTTGCCCAAAAAATAAGTAAATGCATGAAAAATAGCTAATGAAGTCAGAAGGGGTTGAAAATTGATGACCTCCCTCCGAATGGTGCATATTGGACGCACAAAAATTCTAGAGTTGAAATAAGTTAAAAAAATGAAATGCCTTTGTAACAGGCGAGTTTTCGTCTGAAACCCCGATACTTCGAAAGAGATTGTCCATTTTGCACACGAAGTGCATCCACCCCTGTGTTCGTGGGTCAGCACAAATGACATCTCCTCCTCCCCGTTCACTTGCTCTGTTCCGGTCTTCATGCCGATGAAACTTTCTAGCTATAGGTGTCTTCAATCATCAGTATGCGTGACCACTACGCGTCTCCCATTCGAAAGGTTACATCTATAAATATGCATTCATTAGAATATTTATAACTGTGATTCTTTCGAATTGTCCAATGTTATCCATGGACAGCACGAGTATGTGTAGATTGGGTTCGTTTTCCCATATGCTCTGCTCTAGATCCGATGCAGAATTTCATCAGAGCCTCCCTGTTGTTCTCTGGGTACACATCCTCTCTGCTTATTGCCGAGACGTGTATAAGGAGAATAGCGGGGAGGTGCTGCCGAAATTGTGCGTCAGATCCGAAGTGGGGCATGGGAAAATGAACCCAATCTACACATACTCGGGTGGGATTAGGACCTATCTTTACCTACTAGCGTCTGGGTGGAATCGACGTAATGAAACTGACAAACTCTATTAAGTGATGAATATGGTTTGCTGAATTATGTATATATTTTGTGTGTGTCTAGTAGCTAGGCAAGATGAGTGATCGTGGTTTGATGCACACCGGTCACACTAGTCAGAAAGACATGACCCGTGAATGGTTAACAAAAACCAAAGAGTTTGTGAGAGTCGCCTTTGCAAATGGACAGGAAACAACCTGGTGCCCTTGTGTCGATTGCGACAATTGTAAGAAGAAGTCAAATTTTGAAATGATCAAACACCTGTAGATGTGGGGTTTTATGCATAGAGGGGAAGTCGAAGGATAATCCTAAGGCTAGAGTCGACCAGGAGGCTCTATGTGATAGACCATTACAAAACATTCGACAACTGAAAGGAAGGAAGAATTGGAGGAAGCCAGAGGCATGGTTCACTCTTGGAAGGCCAGCTATGAGGGAAATGATCTTGTGGGTGAAAATGCAGTTGATGTTCCTTGATGGATATGCAACGAACCTAAAGAGGGGAGCGAGTTTGACAAATTAAAAAGATTTGGTCTCAAGAGTCATGATTGGAACATATGGCTTGAGCGGGTAATGCCGGTGATGTAGCGTGGCTTTATCCCTGAGCATGAATGGCTAGTACTGGCTGAGCTGAGCTATTTCTTCCGTGCTCTTTGTGCGAAAGAACTATCGCTTGAAAATAGCAAATGAAGTGAGAAAGGGTTGAAAATTGATCGCGTCCCTTCGAATGGTGCATACTAAACGCACAAAAAGTTTGGAGTTGAAATAAGTTTAAAAAATGAAATGCCTTTGTAACAGGTGAGTTTTTGTCCGAAACCCCGATACTTCGAATAAGATTGTCCATTTTGTACACAAAGTTCATCTAGTTTTTGCCGTAACCCTATAAACTTTTTAGCACATGCTATGTGGGTGAAATGATGATACCATGCCAACTTTCAACCTTTTCAGAGTTCATTTGTAGTGCTTATCAATTTCAGGGTCATTTAGCTTAAACAAAACTCAGTAAATGCATGAAAATTAGCAAATGAAGTCAGAAACAGTTGAAAAATAATGGTCTCCCATCGAATGGAGCATACTGAACGGTGAAAAGTCTGGAGATCAAATAAGTTAAAAAAAGAAATGCCTTTGTAAGAGGCGAGTTTTCATGTGAAACCGTGATACTTCGTAAGAGATTGTCCATTTTGTACACGAAGTGCATCCAGTTTTTGCCATAACCTTCTCAAATATTTACCACATGATATGTGGCTGAAATGAACATACCATGCCAACTTTCAACCTTTTCAGAGTTAATTTGTAGTGCTTATCAATTTCAGGGACATTTAGCTCAAAAAAATCAGTAAATGCATGAAAAAGAGCAAATGAAGTCGGAAAGGGTTGAAAATTGATGGCCTCTATTCGAATGGTGCATACTGAATGCACAACAAGTCTGGAGTTCAAATGAGTTAAAAAATGAAATGCCTTTGTAACAGGCGAGTTTTCGTCCGAAACCCTGATACTTCGAAAGAGATTGTCCATTTCGTACACGAAGTGCATCTAGTTTTTGCCTTAACCCTCTCGACTTTTTAGCACATGCTATGTGGGTGCAATGATGCTACCATGCCAACTTTCAACCTTATTCAGTGTTCATTTGTAGTGCTTATGAATTTGAGGGTCATTTTGCCCAAAAACATAAGTAAATGCATGAAAAATAGCAAATGAAGTCAGAACGGGTTGAAAATTTATGGCCTCCCTCCGAATGGTTCATATTGGACGCACAAAAAGTCTGGAGTTGAAATAAGTTAAAAAAATGAAATGGCTTTGCAACAGGCGAGTTTTTGTCTGAAACCCCGATACTTCGAAAGAGATTCTCCATTTTGCACACGAAGTGCATCCAGTTTTTGTCGTAACCCTCTCAACTTTTGAGCACATGCTATGTGGGTGAAATGATGATACCATGCCAACTTTCAACCTTTTCAGAATTCATTTGTAGTGCTTATCAATTTTAGGGTCATTTAGCTCAAAAAAATCAATAAATGCATGAAAAATAGCAAATGAAGTCAGAAAGGGTTGAAAATTGATGGCCTCCCTTCGAATGGAGCAGACTGAATGGACAAAAATTCTGGAGATGAAATAAGTTAAAAAAATGAAATGCCTTTGTATCAGGTGAGTTTTCGTCTGAAACCCTGATACATCGAAAGAGATTGTCCATTTTTACACGAAGTGCATCCAGTTTTTGCCGTAACCCTCTCAACTTTTTAGCACATGCTATGGGGGTGAAGTGACGATACCTTGCCAACTTTGAACCTTTTCAGAGTTCATTTGTAGTGCTTATCAATTTCAGGGTGATTTAGCTAAAAAAATCAGTAAATGCATGAAAAATAAAAAATGAAGTTAGAAAGGGTTGAAAATTGATGGCCTCCCTTTGAATGGTGCATATTGAACGCACAACAATTCTGGAGTTGAAATATGTTAAAAAAATGAAATGACTTTGTAACACGCAAGTTTTCGTCTGAAACCTTGATACTTCGAAAGATATTGTCCATTTTGAACATGAAGTGCATCGAGTTTTTGCCGTAACCCTCTCAACTTATTAGCACATGCTATTTGGATGAAATGATGATACCATGCCATCTTTCAACCTTTTAAAAGTTCATTTGTAGTGCATATCAATTTCAGGGTCATTTAGCTCAAAAAATCAGTAAATGAATGAAAAATAGCAAATGAAGTCAGAAAGGGTTGAAAACTAATCGCCTCCTTTCGAATGGTGCATACTAAATGCACAAAAAGTTTGGAGTTGAAATAAGTTTAAAAAATGAAATGCGTTTGTAACAGGTGAGTTTTCGTTTGAAACCCTGATACTTCGAATAAGATTGTCCATTTTGCACATGAAGTGCATCTAGTTTTTGCCGTAACCCTCTCAACTTTTTAGCACATGCTATGTGGGTGAAAGTATGATACCATGCCAACTTTCAACCTTTTCAGAGTTCATTTGTAGTGCTTATCAATTTTAGGGTCATTTAGCTTAAAAAAACAGTAAATGCATGAAAAATAGCAAATAAAGTCAGAAATACATGAAAATTGATGACCTTCCTTCGAATGGTGCATATTGAACGCACAAAAAGTCTGGAGTTGAAATAAGTTAAAAAAATGAAATGCCTTTGTAACAGGCGAGTTTTCGTCTGAAACCCTGATACTTCGAAAGAGATTGTCCATTTTGTACACAAAGTGCATCCAGTTTTTGCCGTAACCCTGTCAACTTGTTAGCACATGCTATGTTGGTGAAATGATGATACCATGCCACCTTTCAACCTTTTCAGAGTTCATTTGTAGTGCTTATCAATTTCAGGGTCATTTAGCTTAAACAAAAATCAATAAATGCATGAAAAATAGCAAATGAAGTCAGAAACAGTTGAAAAATGATGGTCTCCCTTCGAATGGAGCATACTGAACGGTGAAAAGTCTGGAGTTCAAATAAATTAAAAAATGAAATGCCTTTGTAAGAGGCGAGTTTTCGTGTGAAACCCTGGTACTTCGTAACAGATTGTCCAATTCTTACACGAAGTTCATCTAGGTTTTTCCGTAACTCTCTCAGCTATTTAGCACATTCTATGTGGGTGCAATGATGATACCATGCCAACTTTCAACCTTTTTAGAGTTCATTTGTAGTGCTTATCAATTTCAGGATCATTTTGCCCAAAAACATAAGTAAATGCATGAAAAATAGCAAATGAAGTCAGAGCGTGTTGAAAATTGATGGCCTCCCTCCGAATGGTGCATATTGGACACACAAAAAGTCTGGAGTTGAAATAAGTTAAAAAAAATGAAATGCCTTTGTAACATGCGAGTTTTTGTCTGAAACCCCGATACTTCGAAAGAGATTCGGCATTTTGCACACGAAGTGCATCCGGTTTTTGTCGTAACCCTCTAAACTTTTGAGCACATGCTATGTGGGTTAAATGTTGATACCATGCCAACTTTCAACCTTTTCAGAATTCATTTGTAGTGCTTATCACTTTCTGGGTCATTTAGCTCAAAAAAATCAATAAATGCATGAAAAATAGCAAATGAAGTCAGAAAGGGTTGAAAATTGATGGCTTCCTTCGAATGGAGCAGACTGAACGGACAAAAAGTCTAGAGATGAAATAAATTAAAAAATGAAATGCCTTTGTATCAGGCGAGTTTTTGTCTGAAACGCTGATACTTCGAAAGAGATTGTCCATTTTGTACACGAAGTGCATCTAGTTTCTGCCGTAAGCCTCTCAACATTTTAGCACATGCTATGTGGGTGAAATGGTGATACCATGCCAACTTTCAACCTTTTCAGAGTTTATTTGTAGTGCTTATCAATTTCAGGGTCATTTAGCTCAAAAAAATCTGTAAATGCATGAAAAATAGCAAACGAAGTCAGAAAGGGTTGCAAATTGATGGCCTCCCTTTGAATGGTCCATATTGAACGCACAAAAATTCTGGAGTTGAAATAAGTTAAGTAAATGAAATGCCTTTGTAACAGGCGAGTTTTCGTCTGAAACTTTGATACTTCGAAAGAGATTGTCCATTTTGAAAATGAAGTGCATCCAGTTTTTGCCGTAACCCTCTCAACTTATTAGCACATGCTACGTGGGTGAAATGATGATACCATGCCACCTTTCAACCTTTTCAGAGTTCATTTGTAGTGCTTATCAGTTTCAGGGTCATTTAGCTCAAAAAAATCGAGAAATGCATGAAAAATAGCAAACGAAGTGAGAAAGGGTTGAAAATTGATCGCCACCCTTCGAATGGTGCATACTAAACGCACGAAATGTTTGGAGTTGAAATAAGTTTAAAAAATGAAATGCCTTTGTAACAGATGAGTTTTTGTTTGAAACCCCGATACTTCGAATAAGATTGTCCATTTTGCACACGAAGTGCATATAGTTTTTGCCGTAACCCTCTCAAATTTTTAGCACATGGTATCTGGGTGAAATTATGATACCATGCCAGTTTTAAACCTTTTCAGAGTTCATTTGTAGTGCTTATCAATTTCAGGGTCATTTAGCTTAAAAAAATCAGTAAATACATGAAAAATAGCAAATAAGTCAGGAATACTTGAAAATTGCTGGCCTCCCTTCGAATGGTGCATACTGAACGCACAAAAAGTTTGGAGTTGTAATAAGTTAAAAAAATGAAATGCCTTTGTAACAGGCGAGTTTTCATCTGAAACCCTGATACTTCGAAAGAGATTGTCCATTTTGTACACAAAGTGCATCCAGTTTTTGCCGTAACCCTCTAAACTTTTTAGCACATGCTATGTGGGTGAAATGATGATACCATGCCAACTTTCAACCTTTTCAGAGTACATTTGTAGTGGTTATCATTGTCGGGGTCATTTAGCTTAAACAAAAATCAGTAAAAGCATGAAAAATAGCAAATGAAGTCGGAAAGGGCTGAAAATTGATGGCCTCCTTTCGAATGGTGCATTCTGAACGCACAAAAAGTCTGGAGATGAAATAAGTTAAAAAAATGAAATGTCTTTGTATCAAGCGAGTTTTCGTCTAAAACGCTCATACTTCGAAAGAGATTGTCCATTTTGTACACGAAGTGGATCTAGTTTTTGCAGTAACCCTCTCAACTTTTTAGCACATGCTATGTGGGTGAAGTGACGATACCATGCCAACTTTCAACCTTTACTGAGTTCATTTGTAGTGCTTATCAATTTCAGGGTCATTTAGCTGAAAAAAAATATCTGTAAATGCATGAAAAATAGCAAACGAAGTCAGAAAGGGTTGAAAATTGATGGCCTCCCTTCGAATGGAGCATACTGAATGGACAAAAATTCTGGAGTTGAAATAAGTTAAAAAAATGAAATGCCTTTGTAAGAGGCGAGTTTTCGTCTGAAACCTTGATACTTCGAAAGAGATTGTCCAGTTTTAACACGAAGTGCATCAAGTTTTTGCCGTAACCCTCTAAACTTTTTAGCACATGCTATGTGGGTGAAATGATGATGCCTTGCCAACTTTCAACCTTTTCAGAATTCATTTGTAGTGCTTATCATTTTCAGGGTCATTTAGCTCAAAAAAAATCAATAAATGCATGAAAAATAGCAAATGAAGTCAGAAAGGGTTAAAAAATGATGGCCTCCCTTCGAAAGGAGCAGACTGAACGGACAAAAAGTCTGGAGATGAAATAAAGTAAAAAATGAAAGGCCTTTGTATCAGGCAAGTTTTCGTCTGAAACGCTGATACTCCGAAAGAGATTGTCCATTTTGTACATGAAGTGCATCTAGTTTTTGGCGTAACCCTCTCAACTTTTTAGCACATGCTATGTGGGTGAAGTGACGATACCATGCCAAATTTCCACCTTTTCAGAGTTCATTTCTAGTGCTTGTCAATTTCAGGGTCATTTAGCACAAAACAATCTGTAAATGCATGAAAAATAGCAAACGAAGTCAGAAAGGGTTGAAAATTGATGGCCTCCCTTTGAATGGTGCATATGAACGCACAAAAATTCTGGAGTTGAAATAAGTTAAAAAAATGAAATGCCTTTGTAACAGGCGAGTTTTCGTCTGAAACCTTGATACTTCAAAAGAGATTGTCCATTTTGAAAATGAAGTGCATCCAGTTTTTGCCGTAACCCTGTCAACTTGTTAGCACATGCTATGTTGGTGAAATGATGATACCATGCCACCTTTCAACCTTTTCAGAGTTCATTTGTAGTGCTTATCAATTTCAGGGTCATTTAGCTCAAAAAATTGGTAAATGCTTGAAAAATAGCAAATGAAGTGAGAAAGGGTTGAAAATTGATAGCCTCCATTTGAATGGTGCATACTAAACGCACAAAAAGTTTGGAGTTGAAATAAGTTTAAAAAATGAAATGCCTTTATAACAGGTGAGTTTTTGTCTGAAACCCGATACTTCGAATAAGATTGTCCATTTTGCGCACGAAGTGCATCCCGTTTTTGCCGTAACCCTCTCAACTTTTTAGCACATGATATGTTTGTGAAATAATGGTACCATGCCAACTTTCAACCTTTTCCGAGTTCATTTATAGTATTTATCAATTTCAGGGTCATTTAGCTTAAAAAATCAGTAAATGCATGAAAAATAGCAAGTAAAGTTAGAAATACTTGAAAATTGATGCCCTCCCTTCGAATGGTGCATACTGAACGCGCAAAAAGTCTGGAGTTGAAATAAGTTAGAAAAATGAAATGCCTTTGTAACAAGCGAGTTTTCGTCTAAAACCTTGATACTTCGAAAGAGATTGTCCATTTTGTACACGAAGTGCATCCAGTTTTTGCCGTAACCCTCTAAACTTTTTAGCACATGCTATGTGGGTGAAATGATGATACCATGCCAACTTTCAACCTTTTCCGAGTTCATTTGTAGTGCTTATCAATTTCAGGGTCATTTAGCTAAAAAAATCAGTAAATGCATGAAAAATAGCAAATGAAGTCGGAAAGGGTTGAAACTTAATGGCCTCCCTTCGGATGGTGCATACTGAATGCACAAAAAGTCTGGTGTTGAAATATGTTAAAAAAATGAAATGCCTTTGTAATAGCCGAGTTTTCGTTTGAAACCCTGATACTTCGAAAGAGATTGTCCATTTTGTACACGGAGTCCTTCCAGCTATTGTTGTAACCCTCTCAACCTTTTCGCACATGCTGTGTGGGTGAAATTATGATAGCATGCCAACTTTCAACCTTTCGAGAGTTCATTTGTAGTGCTTATCAATTTCAGCGTCATTTAGTTTAAACAAAAATCAGTAAATGCATGAAAATTAGCAAATGAAGTCAGAAACAGTTGAAAAATGATGGTCTCCCTTTGAATGGAGCATACTGAACGGTGAAAAGTCTGGAGTTCAAATCAGTTAAAAAAAGAAATGCCTTTGTCGGAGGCGAGTTTTCATGTGAAACCGTGATACTTCGAAAGAGATTGTCCATTTTGAACATGAAGCGCATCCAGTTTTTGCCGTAACCCTCTAAACTTATTAGCGCATGCTATGTGAGTGAAATGATGATACCATGCCACCTTTCAACCTTTTCACAGTTCATTTGTAGTGCTTATCAATTTCAGGGTCATTTAGCTCAAAAAATCAGTAGATGCATGAAAAATAGCAAATGAAGTCAGAAAGGGTTGAAAATTGATCGCCTCCTTTCGAATGGTGCGTACTAAACGCACAAAAAGTTTGGAGTTGAAATAAGTTTAAAAATTGAAATGCCTTTGTAACAGGTGAGTTTTCGTCTAAAACCCTGATACTTCGAATAAGATTCTCCATTTTGCACACGATGTTCATCCAGTTTTTGCCGTAACCCTCTCAACTTTTTAGCACATGCTATGTGGGTGAATGTATGATACCATGCCAACTTTCAACCTTTACAGAGTTCATTTGTAGTGCTTATCAATTTCAGGGTCATTTACCTTAAACAATCAGTAAATGCATGAAAAATAGCAAACAAAGTCAGAATTACTTGAAAATTTATGGCCTCCCTTCGAATGGTGCATACTGAACGCACAAAAATTTTGGAGTTGAAATAAGTTTAAAAAATGAAATGCCTTTGTAACACGCGAGTTTTCGTGTGAAACCCTGATACTTCGAAGGAGATTGTCCATTTTGTACATGAAGCGCATCCAGTTTTCGCCGTAACCCTCTAAATTTTTTAGCACATGCTATGTGGGTGAAATGATGATACCATGCCAACTTTCAACCTTTTTCAGAGTTCATTTGTAGTGCTTATCAATTTCACGGTCATTTAGCTCAAAAAAATCAGTAAATGCATGAAAAATAGTAAATGAAGTCGGAAAGGGTTGAAAATTGATGGCCTCCCTTCGAATGGTGCGTACTGAACACACAAAAATTCTGGTGTAGAAATATGTTAAAAAGATGAAATGCCTTTGTAACAGCCGAATTCTCGTTTGAAACCCTGATACTTCGAAAGAGATTATCCATTTTGTACACGGAGTCCATCCAGTTTTTGTTGTAACCCTCTCAACCTTTTGGCACATGCTATGTGGGTAAAATTATGATACCATGCCAACTTTCAACCTTTTTAGAGTTCATTTGTAGTGCTTATCAATTCCAGGGTCATTTAGCTTAAACAAAAATCAGTAAATGCATGAAAAATAGCAAATGAAGTCAGAAACAGTTGAAAAATGATTTTATCCCTTCGAATGGAGCATACTGAATGGACAAAAAGTCTGGAGTTGAAATAAGTTAAAAAAATGAAATGCCTTTTTAATAGCCGAGTTTTCGTGTGAAACCCTTGTACTTCGTAAGAGATTGTCCATTTTGTACACGAAGTGCATCGAGTTTTTGCCATAACCCTCTCAAATTTTTAGCACATGCTATGTGGGTGAAATGATGATACCATGCCAACTTTCAACCTTTTCAGTGTTAATTTGTAGTGCTTATCAATTTCAGGGACATTTAGCTCAAAAAAATCAGTAATGCATGAAAAAGAGCAAATGAAGTCAGAAAGGGTTGAAAATTGATGGCCTCCCTTCGAATGGTGCATACTGAATGCACAACAAGTCTTAAGTTGAATTAAGTTAGAGAAATGAAATGCCTTTGTAACGGGTGAGTTTTTGTCTGAAACCCTGATACTCCGAAAGAGATTGTCCATTTTGCACACGAAGTGCATCCAGTTTTTGCCGTAACCCTCTCAACTTTTTAGCACATGCTATGTGGGTGAAAGTATGATACCATGCCAACTTTCAACCTTTTCAGAGTTCATTTGTAGTGCTTATCAATTTCAGGGTCATTTAACTTAAACAAATAGTAAATGCATGAAAAATATCAAATAAAGTCAGAAATACTTGAAAATTTATGGCCTCCCTTCGAATGGTGCATACTGAACGCACAAAAAGTATGGAGTTGAAATAAGTTAAAAAAATGAAATGCCTTTGTAACGGGCGAGTTTTCGTTTGAAACCCTGATACTTCGAAGGAGATTGTCCATTTTGTACATGAAGCGCATCCAGTATTTGCCGTAACCCTCTAAACTTTTTAGCACATGCTATGTGGGTGAAATGATGATACCATGTCAACTTTCAACCTTTTAAGACTTCATTTGTAGTGCTTATCAATTTCAGGGTCATTTACCTTAAACAATTAGTAAATGCATGAAAAATAGCAAACAAAAGTCAGAAATACTTGAAAATTTATGGCCTCCCTTCGAATGGTGCATACTGAACAGACAAAAAGTATGGAGTTGAAATAAGTTAAAAAAATGGAATGCCTTTGTAATAGGCGAGTTTTCGTCTGAAACACTGATACTTCGGAGGAGATTGTCCATTTTTTACATGAAGCGCATCCAATTTTTGCCGTAACCCTCTAAACTTTTTAGCACATGCTATGTGGGTGAAAGTATGATACCATGCCAACTTTCAACCTTTTCAGAGTTCATTTGTAGTGCTTATCAATTTCAGGGTCATTTACCTTAAACAATCAGAAAATGCATGAAAAATAGCAAATAAAGTTAGAAATACTTGAAAATTTATGGCCTCCCTTCGACTGGTGCATACTGAACACACAAAATTTATGGAGTTGAAATAAGTTAAAAAATGAAATGCCTTTGTAACGGGCGAGTTTTCGTCTGAAATCCAGATACTTCGAAGGAGATTGTCCATTTTGTACATGAAGCGCATCCAGTTTTCGCCGTAACCCTCTAAATTTTTTAGCACATGCTATGTGGGTGAAATGATGATACCATGCCAACTTTCAACATTTTTCAGAGTTCATTTGTAGTGCTTATCAATTTCACGGTCATTTAGCTCAAAAAAAATCAGTAAATGAATGAAAAATAGTAAATGAAGTCGGAAAGGGTTGAAAAATTATGGCCTCCCTTCGAATGGTGCGTACTGAACACACAAAAATTCTGGTGTAGAAATATGTTAAAAAGATGAAATGCCTTTGTAACAGCCGAATTCTCGTTTGAAACCCTGATACTTCGAAAGAGATTATCCATTTTGTACACGGAGTCCATCCAGTTTTTGCTGTAACCCTCTCAACCTTTTGGCACATGCTATGTGGGTAAATTATGATACCATGCCAACTTTCAACCTTTCTAGAGTTCATTTGTAGGGCTTATCAATTCAAGGGTCATTTAGCTTAAACAAAAATCAGTAAATGCATGAAAAATAGCAAATGAAGTCAGAAATAGTTGAAAAATGATTTTCACCCTTCGAATGGAGCATACTGAATGGACAAAAAGTCTGGAGTTGAAATAATTTAAAAAAATGAAATGCCTTTTTAACAGCCGAGTTTTCGTGTGAAACCCTCGTACTTCGTAAGAGATTGTCCGTTTTGTACACGAAGTGCATCCAGTTTTTGCCATAACCTTCTCAAATTTTTAGCACATGCTACGTGGGTGAAATGACGATACCATGCCAACTTTCAACCTTTTCAGAGTTAATTTTTAGTGCTTATCAATTTCAAGGTCATTTAGCTCAAAAAAATCAGTAAATGCATGAAAAAGAGCAAATGAAGTCGGAAAGGGTTGAAAATTGATGGCCTCCCTTCGAATGGTGCATACTGAATGCACAACAAGTCCGTAGTTGAATTAAGTTAAAAACATGAAATGCCTTTGTAACAGGTGAGTTTTCGTCTGAAACCCTGATACTTCGAAAGAGATTGTCCATTTTGTACACGAAGTGCATCCAGTTTTTGCCGTAACCCTCTCAACATTTTAGCACATGCTATGTGGGTGAAATGGTGATACCATGCCTACTTTCAACCTTTTCAGAGTTCATTTGTAGTGCTTATCAATATTAGGATCATTTTGCCCAAAAAATTTAGTAAATGCATGAAAAATAGCAAATGAAGTCAGAAGGGGTTGAAAATTGATGGCCTCCCTCCGAATGGTGCATATTGGACGCACAAAAAGTCTGGAGTTGAAATAAGTTAAGAAAATGAAATGCCTTTGTAACAGGCGAGTTTTCGTCTGAAGCCCCGATACTTCGAAAGAGATTGTCCATTTTGCACACGAAGTGCATCCAGTTTTTGTCGTAACCCTCTCAACTTTTTAGCACATGCTATGTGGGTGAAATTATGATACCATGCCAACTTTCATTCTTTTCAGACTTCATTTGTAGTGCTTATCAATTTCAGGGTCATTTACCTTAAACAATTAGTAAATGCATGAAAAATAGCAAATAAAGTCAGAAATACTTGAAAATTTATGGCGCCCTTCGAATGGTGCATACTGAGCGCACAAAAATTATGGAGTTGAAATAAGTTAAAAAAAATGAAATGCCTTTGTAACCGGCGAGTTTTCGTTTGAAACCCAGATACTTCGAAGGATATTGTCCATTTTTTACATGAAGCGCATCCAGTTTTCGCCGTAACCCTCTAAATTTTTTAGCACATGCTATGTGGGTGTAATGATGATACCATGCCAACTTTCAACCTTTTTCAGAGTTCATTTGTAGTGCTTATCAATTTCACGGTCATTTAGCTCAAAAAAATCAGTAAATATATGAAAAATAGTAAATGAAGTCGGAAAGCGTTGAAATTGATGGCCTCCCTTCGAATGGTGCGTACTGAACACACAAAAATTCTGGTGTATAAATGTGTTAAAAAGATGAAATGCCTTTCTAACAGCCGAATTCTCGTTTGAAACCCTGATACTTTGAAAGAGATTATCCATTTTGTACATGGAGTCCATCCAGTTTTTGCTGTAACTCTCTCAACCTTTTGGCACATGCTATGTGGGTAAAATTATGATACCATGCCAACTTTCAACCTTTTTAGAATTCATTTGTAGGGCTTATCAATTCAAGGGTCATTTAGCATAAACAAAAATTAGTAAATGCATGAAAAATAGCAAATGAAGTCAGAAACAGTTGAAAAATGATTTTCGGCCTTCGACTGGAGCATACTGAATGGACAAAAAGTCTGGAGTTGAAATAATTTAAAAAAATGAAATGCCTTTTTAACAGCCGAGTTTTCGTGTGAAACCCTCGTACTCCGTAAGAGATTGTCCATTTTGTACACGAAGTGCATCCAGGTTTTGCCATAACCTTCTCAAAATTTTAGCACATGCTACGTGGGTGAAATGACGATACCATGCCAACTTTCAACCTTTTCAGAGTTAATTTTTAGTGCTTATCAATTTCAAGGTCATTTAGCTCAAAAAAATCAGTAAATGCATGAAAAAGAGCAAATGAAGTCGGAAAGGGTTGAAAATTAATGGCCTCCCTTCGAATGGTGCATACTGAATGCACAACAAGTCTAGAGTTGAATTAAGTTAAAAAAATGAAATGCCTTTGTAACAGGTGAGTTTTCGTCTGAAACCCTGATACTTCGAAAGAGATTGTCCATTTTGTACACGAAGTGCATCCAGTTTTTGCCGTAAACCGCTCAACATTTTAGCACATGCTATGTGGGTGAAATGGTGATACCATGCCTACTTTCAACCTTTTCAGAGTTCATTTGTAGTGCTTATCAATATTAGGGTCATTTTGCCCAAAAAAATGAGTAAATGCATGAAAAATAGCAAATGAAGTCAGAAGGGGTTGAAAATTGATGGCCTCCCTCCGAATGGTGCATATTGGACCCACAAAAAGTCTGGAGTTGAAATAAGTTAAAAAAATGAAATGCCTTTGTAACAGGCGAGTTTTCGTCTGAAACCCCGATACTTCGAAAGAGATTGTCCATTTCGCACACGAAGTGCATCCAGGTTTTTTCCTAACCCTCTCTACTTTTTAGCACATGCTATGTGGGTGAAAGTATGATACCATGCCAACTTTCATCCTTTTCAAACTTCATTTGTAGTGCTTATCAATTTCAGGGTCATTTACCTTAAACAATTAGTAAATGCATGAAAAATAGCAAATAAAGTCAGAAATACTTGAAAATTTATGGCCTCCCTTCGAATAGTGCATACTGAACGCACAAAAAGTATGGAGTTGAAATAAGTTAAAAAAATGAAATGCTTTTGTAACAGGCGAGTTTTCGTCTGAAACCCTGATACTTCGAAGGAGATTGTCCATTTTGTACATGAAGCGCATCGAGTTTTTGCCGTAACCCTCTAAACTTTTTAGCACATGCTATGTGGGTGAAATGATGATACCATGCCAACTTTGAACCTTTTCAGAGTGCATTTGTAGTGCTTATCAATTTCAGGGTCATTTACCTTAAACAATTAGTAAATGCACGAAAAATAGCAAATAAAGTCAGAAATACTTGAAACTTTATGGCCTCCCTTCGTATGGTGCATACTGAACGCACAAAAAGTATGGAGTTGAAATAAGTTAGACAAATGAAATGCCTTTGTAACAGGCGAGTTTTCGTCTGAAACCTTGATACTTCGAAGGATATTGTCCATTTTGTACATGAAGCGCATCCAGTTTTCACCGTAACCCTCTAAACTTTTTAGCACATGCTATGTGGGTGAAAGGGTGATACCATGCCAACTTTCAACCTTTTCGGAGTTCATTTGTGGTGCTTATCAATTTCACGGTCATTTAGCTCAAAAAATCAATAAATGCATGAAAAATAGTAAATGAAGTCAGAAAGGGTTGAAAATTGATGGCCTCCCTTCAAATGGTGCGTACTGAACACACAAAAATTCTGGTGTAGAAATATGTTAAAAAGATTAAATGCCTTTGTAACAGCCGAATTCTTGTTTGATACCCTGATACTTCGAAAGAGATTATCCATTTTGTACACGGAGTCCATCCAGTTTTTGCTGTAACCCTCTCAACCTTTTGGCACATGCTATGCTGGTAAAATTATGATACCATGCCAACTTTCAACCTTTTTAGAGTTCATTTGTAGTGCTTATAAATTCAAGGGTCATTTAGCTTAAACAAAAATCAGTAAATGCATGAAAAATAGCAAATGAAGTCAGAAATAGTTGAAAAATGATTTTCGCCCTTCGAATGGAGCATACTGAATGGACAAAAAGTCTGGAGCTGAAATAATTAAAAAAATGAAATGCCTTTTTAATAGCCGAGTTTTCGTGTGAAACCCTAGTACTTCGTAAGAGATTGTCCATTTTGTACACGAAGTGCATCCAATTTTTGCCATAACCCTCTCAAATTTTTAGCACATGCTATGTGGGTGAAATGACGATACCATGCCAACTTTCAACCTTTTCAGAGTTAAGTTTTAGTGCTTATCAATTTCAAGGACATTTAGCTCAAAAAAATCAGTAAATGCATGAAAAAGAGCAAATGAAGTCCGAAAGGGTTGAAAATTGATGGCCTCCCTTCGAATGGTGCATACTGAATGCACAAGAAGTCTAGAGTTGAATTAAGTTAAAAAAATGAAATGCCTTTGTAACAGGTGAGTTTTCGTCTGAAACCATGATACTTCGAAAGAGATTGTCCATTTTGTACACGAAGTGCATCCAGTTTTTGCCGTCACCCTCTCAACATTTTAGCACATACTATGTGGGTGAAATGGTGATACCATGCCAACTTTCAACCTTTTCAGAGTCCATTTGTAGTGCTTCTCAATATTAGGGTCATTTTTCCCAAAAAAATGAGTAAATGCATGAAAAATAGCAAATGAAGTCAGAAGGGGTTGAAAATTGATGGCCTCCCTCCGAATGGTGCATATTGGACGCACAAAAAGTCTAGAGTTGAAATAAGTTTAAAAAATGAAATGCCTTTGTAACAGGCGAGTTTTCGTCTAAAACCCCGATACTTCGAAAGAGATTCTCCATTTTGCACAAGAAGTGCATCCAGTTTTTGTTGTAACCCTCTCAACTTTTGAGCACATGCTATGAGGGTGAAAGTGTGATACCATGCCAACTTTCAACCTTTTCCGAGTTCATTTGTAGTGCTTATCAATTTCAGGGTCATTTACCTTAAACAATCAGTAAATGCATGAAAAATAGCAAATAAAGTCAGAAATACTTGAAAATATATGGCCTCCCTTCGAATGGTGCATACTGAACGCACAAAAATTATGGAGTTGAAATAAGTTAACAAAAATGAAATGCCTTTGTAACAGGCGAGTTTTCGTCTGAAACCCTGATACTTCCAAGGAGATTGTCCATTTTGTACATGAAGCGCATCTAGTTTTTGCCGTAACCCTCTAAACTTTTTAGCACATGCTATGTGGGTGAAATGATGATACCATGCCAACTTTCAACCTTTTCAGAGTTCATTTGTAGTGCTTATCAATTTCACGGTCATTTAGCTCAAAAAAATCAGTAAATGCATGAAAAATAGTAAATGAAGTCAGAAAGGGTTGAAAATTGATGGCCTCCCTTCGAATTGTGCGTACTGAACACACAAAATTCGGGTGTAGAAATATGTTAAAAATATGAAATGCCTTTGTAACAGCCGAATTCTCGTTTGAAACCCTGATACTTCGAAAGAGATTATCCATTTTGTACACGGAGTCCATCCAGTTTTTGCTGTAACCCTCTCAACCTTTTGGCACATTCTATGTGGGTAAAATTATGATACCATGCCAACTTTCAACCTTTTTAGAGTTCATTTGTAGTGCTTATCAATTCAAGGGTCATTTAGCTTAAACAAAAATCAGTAAATGCATGAAAAATAGGAAATGAAGTCAGAAACAGTTGAAAAATGATTTTCGCCCTTTGAATGGAGCATACTGAATGGACAAAAAGTCTGGAGTTGAAATAATTTTAAAAAATGAAATGCCTTTTTAACAGCCGAGTTTTCGTGTGAAACCCTGGTACTTCGTAAGAGATTGTCCATTTTGTACACGAAGTGCATCCATTTTTTGCTATAACCGTCTCAAATTTTTAGCACATGCTATGTGGGTGAAATGAGGATACCATGCCAACTTTCAACCTTTTCACAGTTAATTTGTAGTGCTTATCAATTTCAAGGACATTTAGCTCAAAAAAATCAGTAAATGCATGAAAAAGAGCAAATGAAGTCGGAAAGGGTTGAAAATTGATGGCCTCCCTTCGAATGGTGCATACCGAATGCACAAGAAGTCTAGAGTTGAATTAAGTTAAAAAAATGAAATGCCTTTGTAACAGGTGAGTTTTCGTCTGAAACCATGATACTTCGAAAGAGATTGTCCATTTTGTACACGAAGTGCATCCAGTTTTTGCCGTAACCCTCTCAACATTTTAGCACATGCTATGTGGGTGAAATGGTGATACCATACCAACTTTCAACCTTTTCAGAGTTCATTTGTAGTGCTTATCAATATTAGGGTCATTTTGCCCAAAAAATGAATAAATGCATGAAAAATATCAAATGAAGTCAGAAGGGGTTGAAAATTGATGGCCTCCCTCCGAATGGTGCATATTGGACGCACAAAAAGTCTAGAGTTGAAATAAGTTAAAAAAATGAAATGCCTTTGTAACAGGCGAGTTTTCGTCTGAAACCCCGATACTTCGAAAGAGATTCTCCATTTTGCACAAGAAGTGCATCTAGTTTTTGTTTTAACCCTCTCAACTTTTGAGCACATGCTATGTGGGTGAAAGTGTGATACCATGCCAACTTTCAACCTTTTCAGAGTTCATTTGTAGTGCTTATCAATTTCAGGGTCATTTACCTTAAACAATCAGTAAATGCATGAAAAATAGGAAATAAAGTCAGAAATACTTGAAAATATATGGCCTCCCTTCGAATGGTGCATACTGAACGCACAAAAATTATGGAGTTGAAATAAGTTAAGAAAAATGAAATGCCTTTGTAACAGGCGAGTTTTCGTCTGAAACCCTGATACTTCGAAGGAGATTGTCCATTTTGTACACGAAATGCATCCAGTTTTTTCCATAACTCCCTAAAAATTTTAGCACATTCTATGTCGGTGAAATGGCGATACCATGCCAACTTTCAACTTTTTCAGAGTTCATTTGTAGTGCTTATCAATTTCAGGGTCATTTAGCTAAAAAAAAATCAGTAAATGCATGAAAAATAGCAAATGAAGTCAGAATTCGGGAGTTGAAATAAGTTAAAAAAAATGAAATGCCTTTGTAACAGGCGAGTTTTCGTGTGAAACCCTCATACTTCGAAAGAGATTGTCCATTTTGTACACAAAGTGCATTCAGTTTTTGCCATAACCCTGTCAACTTTTTAGCACATGCTATGTGGGTGAAATGATGATACCATGCCAACTTACAACCTTTTGAGAGTTCATTTGTAGTGCTTATCAATTTCAGGGTCATTTAGCTCAAAAAAATCAGTAAACGCATCAAAAATAGCAAATGAAGTCAGAAAGGGTTGAAAATTGATGGCCTCCCTTTGAATGGTGCATATTGATCGCACAAAAATTCCGGAGTTGAAATAAGTTAAAAAAAATGAAATGCCTTTGTAACAGGCGAGTTTTTGTCTGAAACCTTGATACTTCAAAAGAGATTGTCCATCTTGAACGTGAAGTGCATCTAGTTTTTGCCATAACCCTCTCAAAATTTTAGCACATGCTATGTCGGTGAAATGACGATACCATGCCAACTTTCAACCGTTTCAGATTTAATTTGTAGTGCTTATCACTTTCAGGGACATTTAGCTCAAAAAAAATCAGCAAATGCATGAAAAATAACAAATGAAGTCGGAAACGGTTGAAAATTGATGGCCTCCCTTTGAATGGTGCATACTGAATGCACAACAAGTCTGGAGTTGAAATAAGTTAAAAAAATGAAATGCCTTTGTAACAGGCGAATTTTCATGTGAAACCCTCATACTTCGAAAGAGATTGTCCATTTTGTACACAAAGTGCATCCAGTTTTTGCTGTAACCCTGTGAACTTTTTAGCACATGCTATGTGGGTGAAATGATGATACCATGCCAACTTTCAACCTTTTCAGAGTTCATTTGTAGTGCTTATCAATTTCAGGGTCATTTAGCTCAAAAAAATCAGTAAACGCATGAAAAATAGCAAATGAAGTCAGAAAGGGTTGAAAATTGATGGCCTCCCGTTGAATGGTGCATATTGAACGCACAAAAATTCTGGAGTTGAAATAAGTTAAAAAAAATGAAATGCCTTTGTAACAGGCGAGTTTTTGTCTGAAACCTTGATACATCAAAAGAGATTGTCCATCTTGAACATGAAGTGCATCCAGTTTTTGCCATAACCCTCTCAAAATTTTAGCACATGCTATGTCGCTGAAATGACGATACCATGCCAACTTTCAACCTTTTCAGAGTTAATTTGTAGTGCTCATCAATTTCAGGGAAATTTAGCTCAGAAAAATCAGTAAATGCATGAACAATAACAAAAGAAGTCGGAAAGGGTTGAAAATTTATGGCCTCCCTTCGAATGGTGCATACTGAATGCACAACAAGTCTGGAGTTGAAATAAGTTAAAAAAATGAAATGCCTTTGTAACAGGCGAGTTTTCGTCTGAAACCCTCACACTTCGAAAGAGATGGTCCATTTTGTACACAAAGTGCATCCAGTTTTTGCCGTAACCCTGCCAACTTTTTAGCACATTCTATGTGGGTGAAATGATCATACCATGCCAACTTTCAACCTTTTCAGAGTTCATTTGTAGTGCTTATCAATTTCAGGGTCATTTAGCTCAAAAAATCAGTAAATGCATGAAAAATAGCAAATGAAGTCAGAAAGGGTTGAAAATTGATGGCCTCCCTTTGAATGGTGCATATTGAACGCACAAAAATTCTAGAGTTGAAATAAGTTAAAAAAATGAAATGCCTTTGCAACAGGCGAGTTTTTGTTTGAAACCATGATACTTGAAAAGAGATTGTCCAATTTGTACATGAAGTGCATCCAGTTTTTGCCATAACCCTCTCAAAATTTTAGCACATGCTATGTCGGTGAAATGACGATACCATGCCAACTTTCAACCTTTTCAGAGTTAATTTGTAGTGCTTATCAATTACAGGGACATTTAGCTCAAAAAATCAGTAAATGCATGAAAAATAGCAAATGAAGTCAGAAAGGGTTGAAATTTGATGGCCTCCCTTTGAATGGTGCATATTGAACGCACAAAAATTCTGGAGTGGAAATAAGTTAAAAAAATGAAATGCCTTTGTAACAGGGGAGTTTTTGTCTGAAACCTTGATACTTCAAAAGAGATTGTCCATTTTGAACATGAAGTGCATCCAGTTTTTGCCATAACCCTCTCAAAATTTTAGCACATGCTATGTCGGTGAAATGACGATACCATTCCAACTTTTAACCTTTTCAGTGTTAATTTGTAGTGCTTATCAATTTCAGGGACATTTAGCTCAAAAAAATCACTAAATGCATGAAAAATAGCAAATGATGTCGGACAGGATTGAATATTGATGGCCTCCCTTCGAATGGGGCATACCGAATGCACAACAAGTCTGGAGTTGAAATATGTTAAAAAAATGAATTGCCTTTGTAATAGGCGAGTTTTCGTCTAAAACCCTCATACTTCGAAAGAGATTGTACATTTTGTACACAAAGTGCATCTAGTTTTTGCCGTAACCCTGTCAACTTTTGAGCACATGCTATGTGGGTGAAATGATGATACCATGCCAACTTTCAACCTTGTCAGAGTTCATTTGTAGTGCTTATCAATTTCAGGGTCATTTAGCTCAAAAAAATCAGTAAATGCATGAAAAATAGCAAATGAAGTTAGAAAGGGTTGAAAATTTATGGCCTCCCTTTGAATGGTGCATATTGAACGCACAAAAATTCTGGAGTTGAAATAAGGTAAAAAAAATGAAATGCCTTTGTAACACGCGAGTTTTTGTCGGAAACCTTGATACTTCAAAAGAGATTGTCCATTTTGAACATGAAGTGCATCCAGTTTTTGCCATAACCCTCTACAAATTTTAGCACATGCTATGTCGGTGAAATGACGAAACGATGCCAACTTTCAACCTTTTCAGAGTTAATTTGTAGTACTTATCAATTTCAGGGACATTTAGCTCAAAAAAATCAGTAAATGCATGAAAAATAGCAAATGAAGTCGGAAAGGGTTGAAAATTGATGGCCTCCCTTCGAATGGTGCATAATGAATGCACAACAAGTCTGGAGTTGAAATTAGTTAAAAAAATGATATGCCTTTGTAACAGGCGAGTTTTCGTCTGAAACCCTCATACTTCGAAATAGATTGTCCATTTTGTACACAAAGTGCATCCACTTTTTGTCGTAACCCTGTCAACTTTTTAGCACATGCTGTGTGGGTGAAATGATGATACCATGCCAACTTTCAACCTTTTCAGAGTTCATTTGTAGTGCTTATCAATGTCAGGGTCATTTAGCTAAAAAAATCAGTAAATGCATGAAAAATAGCAAATGAAGTCGGAAAGGGTAGAAAATTGATGGCCTCCCTTCGAATGGTGCATTCTGAACGCACAAAAAGTCTAGAGATGCAATAAGTTAAAAAATGAAATGCCTTTGTATCAAGCGAGTTTTCGTCTGAAACCCTGATACTTTGAAAGAGATTGTCCATTTTGTACACGAAGTGCATCTAGTTTTTTCCGTAACCCTCTCAACTTTTTAGCACATGCTATGTGGGTGAAATGATGATACCATGCCAACTTTGACCCTTTTCATAGTTCGTTTGTAGTGCTTATCAATTTCAGGGTCATTTAGCTCAAAAAATCACTAAATGCATGAAAAATAGCAAATGAAGTCAGAAAGGGTTGAAATTTGATGGCCTCCCTTTGAATGGTGCATATTGAACACAACAAAAATCTGGAGTTGAAATAAGTTAAAAAAATGAAATGCCTTTGTAACAGGCGAGTTTTTGTCTGAAACCTTGATACTTCAAAAGAGATTGTCCATTTTGAACATGAACTGCATCCAGTTTTTGCCATAACCCTCTCAAAATTTTAGCACATGCTATGTCGGTGAAATGACGATACCATGCCAACTTTCAACCTTTTCAGAGTTAATTTGTAGTGCTTATCAATTTCAGGGACATTTAGCTCAAAAAATCAGTAAATGCATGCAAAATAGCAAATGAAGTCAGAAAGGGTTGAAAATTGATGGCCTCCCTTTGAATGGTGCATATTGAACGCACAAAAATTCTGGAGTTGAAATAAGTTAAAAAAATGAAATGCCTTTGTAACAAGCGAGTTTTTGTCTGAAACCTTGATACTTCAAAAGAGATTGTCCATTTTGAACATGATGTGCATCCAGTTTTTGCCATAACCCTCTCAAAATTTTAGCACATGTTATGTCGGTGAAATGACGATACCATTCGAACTTTCAACCTTTTGAGTGTTAATTTGTAGTGCTTATCAATTTCAGGGACATTTAGCTCAAAAAAATCAGTAAATGCATGAAAAATAGCAAATGAAGTCGGAAAGGATTGAACATTGATGGCCTCCCTTCGAATGGTGCATACCAAATGCACAACAAGTCTGGAGTTGAAATATGTTAAAAAAATGAATTGCCTTTGTAATAGGCGAGTTTTCGTCTGAAAACTTGATACTTGGAAAGAGATTGTCCATTTTGAAAATGAAGTGCATCGAGTTTTTGCCGTAACCCTCTGAACTTATTAGCACATGCTATGCGGGTGAAATGATCATACCATGCCACCTTTCAACCTTTTCAGAGTTCATTTGTAGTGCTTATCAATTTCAGGGTCATTTAGCTCAAAAAATCGGTAAATGCATGAAAAATAGCAAATGAAGTGAGAAAGGGTTGAAAAATTATCGCCTCCATTCGAATGGTGCATACTAAACGCACAAAAAGTTTGGAGTTGAAATAAGTTTAAAAAATTAAACGCCTTTATAACAGGTCAGTTTTTGTCTGACACCCGATACTTCGAATAAGATTGTCCATTTTGCACACAAAGTGCATCCAGTTTTTGCCGTAACCCTCTCAACTTTTCTCACATGCTGTGTGGGTGAAAATATGATACCATGCCAACTTTCAACCTTTTCAGAGTTCATTTGTAGTGCTTATCAATTTCAGGTTCATTTAGCTCAAAAAATCGGTAAATGCATCAAAAATAGCAAATGAAGTGAGAAAGGGTTGAAAATTGATAGCCACCCTTCAAATGGTGCTTTGTAAATGCACAAAATGTTTGGAGTTGAAATAAGTTTAGAAAATGAAATGCCTTTGTAACAGGTGAGTTTTTGTCTGAAACCTCGATACTTCGAATAAGATTGTCCATTTTGAACATGAAGTGCATCTAGTTTTTGCCGTAACCCTCTCAGCTTTTTAACACATGCTATGTGGGTGCAATGATGATACCATGCCAACTTTCAACCTGTTCAGAGTTCATTTGTAGTGCTTATGAATTTCAGGGTCATTTAGCTTAAAAAATCAGTAAATGCATGAAAAATAGCAAACGAAGTCAGAAAGGGTTGAAAACTGATGGCCTCCCTTCGAATGGTGCATACTGAACGCACAAAAAGTCTGGAGTTGAAATAAGTTAAAAAAATGAAATGCCTTTGTAACAGGCGAGTTTTCGTCTTAAACCCTGATACTTTGAAACAGATTGTCCATTTTGTACACGAAGTGCATCTACTTTTTGTCAAAACCCTCTAAACTTTTTAGCACATGCTATGTGGGTAAAATTATGATATCATGCCAAATTTCAACCTTTTCAGAGTTCATTTGTAGTGCTTATCAATGTCAGGGTCATTTTGTACACGGAGTCCATCCAGATTTTGTTGTAACCCTCTCAACCTTTTAGCACATGTTGTGTGGGTGAAATTATGATACCATGCCAACTTTGAACCTTTTCAGAGTTCATTTGTAGTGCTTATCAATTTCAGGGTCATTTAGCTCAAACAATAATCAGTAAATGCATGAAAAATAGCAAATGAAGTTGGAAAGGGTTGAAAATTGATGGCTTCCCTTGGAATCGTGCATTCTGAACGCACAAAAAGTCTGGAGATGAAATAAGATAAATAAATGAAATGCGTTTGTATCAAGCGAGTTTTAATCTGAAACCCTGATACTTCGAAAGAGATTGTCCATTTTGTACATGACGTGCATCTAGTTTTTGCCATAACCCTCTCAACTTTTCAGCACATGCTATGTGGGTGAAGTGACGATACAATGTCAACTTTCAACGTTTTTAGAGTTCATTTGTAGTGCTTATCAATTTCAGGGTCATTTAGCTAAAAAAATCTGTAAATGCATGAAAAATAGCAAACGATGTCAGAAAGAGTTGAAAATTGATGGACTCCCTTTGAATGGTGCATATTTAACGCACAAAAATTCTGGGGTTGAGATAAGTTAAATAAATGAAATGCCTCTGTAGCAGGCGAGTTTTTGTCTGAAACCTTGATACTTCGAAAGAGATTGTCCATTCTGAAAAGGAAGTGCATCCAGTTTTTATCGTAACACTCTCAACTTATTAGCACATGCTATGTTGGTGAAATGATGATACCATGCCACCTTTCAACCTTTTCAGACATCATTTGTAGTGCTTATCAATTTCAGGGTCATTTAGCTCAAAAAATCGATAAATGCCTGAAAAATAGCAAATGAAGTGAGAAAGGGTTGAAAATTGATCGCCTCCTTTCGAATGGTGCAGACTGAATGCACAACCAGTCTGGAGTTCAAATGAGTTAAAAACATGAAATGCCTTTGTAACCGGAGAGATTTCGTGTGAAACCCTCATACTTCGAAAGAGATTGTCCATTTTGTGCACGAAGTGCATCTAGTTTTTGCCGTAACCCTCTCAACTTTTTGGCACATGCTGTGTGGGTGCAATGATGATACCATGCTAACTTTCAACCTTTTCAGAGTTCATTTGTAGTGCTTATAAATTTCAGGGTCATTTTTCCCAAAAACAAAAGTAAATGCATGAAAAATAGCAAATGAAGTCAGAACGGGTTGAAAATTGATGGCCTCCCTCCGAATGGTGCATATTGGACGCACAAAAAGTCTGGAGTTCAAATAAGTTAAAAAATGAAATGCCTTTGTAACAGGCGAGTTTTTGTCTGAAACCTTGATACCTTCAGAAGAGATTGTCCATTTTGAACGTGAAGTGCATCCAGTTTTTTCCATAACCCTCTCAAAATTTTAGCACATGCTATGTCGGTGAAATGACGATACCATGCAAACTTTCAATCTTTTCAGAGATAATTTGTAGTGCTTATCAATTTCAGGGACATTTAGCTCAAAAAAATCAGTAAATCCATGAAAAATAGCAAATCAAGTCGGAAAGGGTTGAAAATTGATGGCCTCCCTTCGAATGGTGCATACTGAATGCACAACAAGTCTGGCGTTGAAATTAGTTAAAAAAATGAAATACCTTTGTATCAAGCGAGTTTTCGTCTGAAACCCTGATACTTCGAAAGAGATTGTCCATTTTGTACACGAAGTGCATCTAGTTTTTGTCGTAACCCTCTCAACTTTTTAGCAAATGCTATGTGGGTGAAGTGACGATACTATGCCAACTTTCAACCTTTTCAGAGTTCATTTGTAGTGCTTATGAATTTCAGGGTCATTTAGCTCAAAAGAAAATACGTAAATGCATGAAAAATAGCAAACGAAGTCAGAAATGGTTGAAAATTGATGGCATCCCTTTGAATGGTGCATATTGAACGCACAAAAATTCTGGAGTTGAAATAAGTTAAAAAAATGAAATGCCTTTGTAACACGCGAGTTTTCGTCTGAAACCTTGATACTTCGAAAGAGATTGTCCATTTTGAAAATGAAGTGCATCGAGTTTTTGCCGTAACCCTCTGAACTTATTAGCACATGCTATGCGGGTGAAATGATCATACCATGCCACCTTTCAACCTTTTCAGAGTTCATTTGTAGTGCTTATCAATTTTAGGGTCATTTAGCTCAAAAAATCGGTAAATGCATGAAAAATAGCAAATGAAGTGAGAAAGGGTTGAAAAATTATCGCCTCCCTTCGAATGGTGCATACTAAACGCACAAAAAGTCTGGAGTTGAAATAAGTTTAAAAAATGAAATGCCTTTATAACAGGTGAGTTTTTGTGTGACACCCGATACTTCGAATAAGATTTCAGGGTCATTTAGCTAAAAAAAAATCTATAAATGCAGGAAAAATAGCAAACGAAGTCAGAAAGGGTTGAAAATTGATGGCCTCCCTTTGAATGGTGCATATTGAACGCACAAAAATTCTGGAGTTGAAATAAGTTAAAAAAATGAAATGCCTTTGTAACAGGCGAGTTTTCGTCTGAAACCTTGATACTTCAAAAGAGATTGTCCATTTTGAAAATGAAGAGCATCCAGTTTTTGCCGTAACCCTCTCAACTTATTAGCACATGCTATGTGGGTGAAATGATGATACCATGCCACCTTTCAACCTTTTCAGAGTTCATTTGTAGTGCTTCTCAATTTCAGGATCATTTAGCTCAAAAAATTGGTAAATGCCTGAAAAATAGCAAATGAAGTGAGAAAGGGTTGAAAATTGATCGCCTCCCTTCGAATGGTGCATACTAAACGCACAAAAAGTCTGGCGTTGAAATTCTTTAAAAACATGAAATGCCTTTGTAACAGCCGAGTTTTCGTTTGAAACCCTGATACTTCGAACGAGATTGTCCATTTTGTACACGGAGTCCATCCAGATTTTGTTGTAACCCTCTCAACCTTTTAGCACATGTTGTGTGGGTGAAATTATGATACCATGCCAACTTTGAACCTTTTCAGAGTTCATTTGTAGTGCTTATCAATTTCAGGGTCATTTAGCTCAAACAATAATCAGTAAATGCATGAAAAATAGCAAATGAAGTCAGAAACAGTTAAAAAATGATGGTCTTCGTTCGAATGGAGCATACTGAATGGTGAAAAGTCTGGAGTTCAAATAAGTTAAAAAATGAAATGCCTTTGTAAGAGGCGAGTTTTCGTGTGAAACCCTAGTACTTCGTAAGAGATTGTCCATTTTGTACATGAAGTGCATCTAGTTTTTGCCGTAACCCTCTCAGCTTTTTAACACATGCTATGTGGGTGCAATGATGATACCATGCCAACTTTCAACCTTTTCAGAGTTCATTTTTAGTGCTTATCAATTTTAGGGACATTTTGCCCAAAAACATAAGTAAATGCATGAAAAATAGCAAATGAAGTCAGAGCGGGTTGAAAATTGATGGCCTGCCTCCGAATGGTGCATATTGGACACACAAAAAGTCTGGAGTTGAAATAAGTTAAAAAATGAAATGCCTTTGTAACAGGCGAGTTTTCGTCTGAAACCCCGATACTTCGGAAGAGATTCTCCCTTTTGCACACGAAGTGCATCCAGTTTTTGTCGTAACCCTCTCAACTTTTGAGCACATGCTATATGGGTGAAATGATGATACCATGCCAACTTTCCACCTTTTCAGAATTCATTTGTAGTGCTTATCAATTTCAGGGTCATTTAGCTCAAAAAATCAATAAATGCATAAAAAATAGCAAATGATGTCAGAAAGGGTTGAAAATTGATGGCCTCCCTTTGAATGGAGCAGACTGAATGGACAAAAATTCTTTAGAAGAAATAAATTAAAAAATGAAATGCCTTTGTATCAGGCGAGTTTTCGTCTGAAACGCTAATACTTCGAAAGAGATTGTCCATTTTGTACATGAAGTGCATCTAGTTTTTGCCGTAACCCGCTCAACTTTTTAGCACATGCTATGTGGGTGAAGTGACGATACAATGCCAAATTTCAACCTTTTCAGAGTTCATTTGTAGTTCTTATCAATTTCAGGGTGATTTACCTCAAAAAAAAACTGTAATGCATGAAAAATAGCAAATGAAGTGAGAAAGGGTTGAAAATTGATTGCCTCCCTTCGAATGGAACATACTAAACGCACAAAATGTTTGGAGTTGAAATAAGTTTAAAAAATGAAATGCCTTTGTAACAGGTGAGTTCTTGTTTGAAACCCCAATACTTCGAATAAGATTGTCCATTTTGCACACGAAGTGCATCCAATTTTTGCCGTAACCCCCTCAACTTTTTAGCACATGCTATGTGGGTGAAATTATGATACCATGCCAACTTTCAACCTTTTCAGAGTTCATTTGTAGTGCTTATTAATTTCAGGGTCATTTAGCTTTAAAAAATCAGTAAATGCATAAAAAATAGCAAAAAAAGTCAGAAATACTTGAAAATTGCTGGCCTCCCTTCGAATGGTGCATACTGAACACACAAAAAGTCTGGAGTTGAAATAAGTTAAAAAATGAAATGCCTTTGTAACAGGCGAGTTTTCGTCTGAAACCCTGATACTTCGAAAGAGATTGTCCATTTTGTACACGAAGTGCATCTAGTTTTTGTCGAAACCCTGTTAACTTTTTAGCACATGCTATGTGGGTGAAATGATGATACCATGCCAAATTTCAACCTTTTCAGAGTTCATTTGTAGTGCTTATCAATGTCAGGGTCATTTAGCTAAAAAAGTCAATAAATGCATGAAAAATAGCAAATGAAGTCGGAAATGGTTGAAATTTGATGGCCTCCCTTAGAATGGTGCATTCTGAACGCACAAAAAGTCTGGAGATGAAATAAGTTAAAAAATGAAATGCCTTTGTATCAAGCGAGTTTTCGTCTAAAACCCTGATACTTCGAAAGAGACTGTCCATTTTGTACAAGAAGTGCATCTAGTTTTTGCCGTAACCCTCTCAACTTTTTAGCACATGCTATGTGGGTGAAGTGACGATACCATGCCAACTTTCAACCTTTCCAGAGTTCATTTGTAGTGCTGACCAATTTCAGGGTCATTTAGCTCAAAAAAAATCTGTAAATGCAGGAAAAATAGAAAACGAAGTCAGAAAGGGTTGAAAATTGATGGCCTCCCTTTGAATGGTGCATATTGAACGCACAAAAGTTCTGGAGTTGAAATAAGTTAAAAAATTGAAATGCCTTTGTAACTGGCGAGTTTTCGTCTGAAACCTTCATACTTCAAAAGAGATTGTCCATTTTGAAAATGAAGTGCATCCAGTTTTTGCCGTAACCCTCTCAACTTATTAGCACATGCTATGTGGGTGAAATGATGATACCATGCCACCTTTCAACCTTTTCAGAGTTCATTTGTAGTGCTTATCAATTTCAGGATCATTTAGCTCAAAAAATTGGTAAATGCCTGAAAAATAGCAAATGAAGTGAGAAAGGGTTGAAACTTGATCGCCTCCCTTCGAATGGTGCATACTAAACGCACAAAAAGTCTGGCGTTGAAATATGTTAAAAAAATGAAATGCCTTTGTAACAGCCGAGTTTTCGTTTGAAACCCCGATACTTCGAATAAGATTGTCCAATTTGCACACGAAGTGCATCCAGTTTTTTCCCTAACCCTCTCAACTTTTTAGCACATGCTATGTGGGTGAAATTATGATACCATGCCAACTTTCAACCTTTTCAGAGTTCATTTGTAGTGCTTATCAATTTTAGGGTCATTTAGCTTAAAAACTCAGTAAATGCATGAAAAATAGCAAATAAAGTCAGAAATACTTGAAAATTGATGCCCTCCCTTCGAATGGTGCATACTGAACGCACAAAAAGTCTGGAGATGAAATAAGTTAAAAAATGAAATGCCTTTGTATCAAGCGAGTTTTCGTCTAAAACCCTGATACTTCGAAAGAGACTGTCCATTTTGTACAAGAAGTGCATCTAGTTTTTGCCGTAACCCTCTCAACTTTTTAGCACATGCTATGTGGGTGAAGTGACGATACCATGCCAACTTTCAGCCTTTCCAGAGTTCATTTGTAGTGCTGACCAATTTCAGGGTCATTTAGCTCAAAAAAAATCTGTAAATGCAGGAAAAATAGAAAACGAAGTCAGAAAGGGTTGAAAATTGATGGCCTCCCTTTGAATGGTGCATATTGAACGCACAAAAGTTCTGGAGTTGAAATAAGTTAAAAAATTGAAATGCCTTTGTAACTGGCGAGTTTTCGTCTGAAACCTTCATACTTCAAAAGAGATTGTCCATTTTGAAAATGAAGTGCATCCAGTTTTTGCCGTAACCCTCTCAACTTATTAGCACATGCTATGTGGGTGAAATGATGATACCATGCCACCTTTCAACCTTTTCAGAGTTCATTTGTAGTGCTTATCAATTTCAGGATCATTTAGCTCAAAAAATTGGTAAATGCCTGAAAAATAGCAAATGAAGTGAGAAAGGGTTGAAACTTGATCGCCTCCCTTCGAATGGTGCATACTAAACGCACAAAAAGTCTGGCGTTGAAATATGTTAAAAAAATGAAATGCCTTTGTAACAGCCGAGTTTTCGTTTGAAACCCCGATACTTCGAATAAGATTGTCCAATTTGCACACGAAGTGCATCCAGTTTTTTCCCTAACCCTCTCAACTTTTTAGCACATGCTATGTGGGTGAAATTATGATACCATGCCAACTTTCAACCTTTTCAGAGTTCATTTGTAGTGCTTATCAATTTTAGGGTCATTTAGCTTAAAAACTCAGTAAATGCATGAAAAATAGCAAATAAAGTCAGAAATACTTGAAAATTGATGCCCTCCCTTTGAATGGTGCATACTGAACGCACAAAAAGTCTGGAGTTGAAATAAGATAAAAAAATGAAATGCCTTTGTAACAGGCGAGTTTTCGTCTGAAACCCAGATACTTCGAAAGAGATTGTCCATTTTGTACACGAAGTGCATCTAGTTTTTGTCGAAACCCTCTAAAGTTTTTAGCACATGCTATGTGGGTGAAATGATGATACCATGCCAAATTTCAACCTTTTCAGAGTTCATTTGTTGTGCTTATCAATGTCAGGGTCATTTAGCTAAAAAAGTCAGTAAATGCATGAAAAATAGCAAATGAAGTTGGAAAAGGTTGAAAATATATGGCCTCCCTTAGAATGGTGCATTCTGAACGCACAAAAAGTCTAGAGATGAAATAAGTTAAAAAATGAAATGCCTTTGTATCAAGCGAGTTTTCGTCTGAAACCCTGATACTTCGAAAGAGACTGTCCATTTTGTACACGAAGTGCATCTAGTTTTTGCCGTAACCCTCTCAACTTTTTAGCACATGCTATGTGGGTGAAGTGACGATACCATGCCAACTTTCAACCTTTTCAGAGTTCATTTGTAGTGCTTATCAATTTCAGGGTCATTTAGCTCAAAAAAAAATCTGTAAATGCATGAAAAATAGCAAACGAAGTCAAAAGGGTTGAAACTTGATTGCCTCCCTTTGAATGGTGCATATTGAATGCACAAAAGTTCTGGAGTTGAAATAGGTTAAAAAAATGAAATGCCTTTGTAACAGGCGAGTTTTCGTCTGAAACCTTGATACTTCAAAAGAGATTGTCCATTTTGAAAATGAAGTGCATCCAGTTTTTGCCATAACCCTCTCAACTTATTAGCACATGCTATGTGGGTGAAATGATGATACCATGCCACCTTTCAACCTTTTCAGAGTTCATTTGTAGTGCTTATCAATTTCAGGATCATTTAGCTCAAAAAATTGGTAAATGCCTGAAAAATAGCAAATGAAGTGAGAAAGGGTTGAAAATTTATCGCCTCCCTTCGAATGGTGCATACTAAACGTAGAAAAAGTGTGGCGTTGAAATATGTTAAAAAAATGAAATGCCTTTATAACAGCCGAGTTTTCGTTTGAAACCCTGATACTTCGAACGAGATTGTCCATTTTGTACACGGAGTCCATCCAGCTTTTGTTGTAACTCTCTCACCTTTTAGCACATGCTATGTGGGTGAAATTATGATACCATGCCAACTTTGAACCTTTTTAGAGTTCATTTGTAGTGCTTATCAATTTCAGGGTCATTTAGCTCAAACAAAAATCAGTAAATGCATGAAAAATAGCAAATGAAGTGAGAAGAATTTAAAAAATGATGGTCTTCGTTCGAATGGAGCATACTGAATGGTGAAACGTCTGGAGTTCAAATAAGTTAAAAAATGAAATGCCTTTGTAAGAGGCGAGTTTTCGTGTGAAACCCTAGTACTTCGTAAGAGATTGTCCATTTTGTACATGCAGTGCATCTAGTTTTTGCCGTAACCCTCTCAGCTTTTTAGCACTTGCTATGTGGGTGCAATGATGATACCATGCCAACTTTCAACCTATTCAGAATTCATTTGTAGTGCTTATCAATTTCAGGATCATTTAGCTCAAAAAATCGGTAAATGCCTGAAAAATAGCAAATGAAGTGAGAAAGGGTTGAAAATTGATCGCCTCCCTTCGAATGGTGCATACTAAACGCAAAAAAGTTTGGAGTTGAAACAAGTTTAAAAAATGATATGCCTTTGTAAGAGGTGAGTTTTTGTCTGAAACCCCGATACTTCGAATAAGATTGTCCAATTTGCACACGAAGTGCATCCAGTTTTTTCCGTAACCCTCTCAACTCTTTAGCACATGCTATGTGGGTGAAATTATGATACCATGCCAACTTTGAACATTTTCAGAGTTCATTTGTAGTGCTTATCAATTTTAGGGTCATTTAGCTTAAAAACTCAGTAAATGCATGAAAAATAGCAAATAAAGTCAGAAATACTTGAAAATTGATGCCCTCCCTTCGAATGGTGCGTACTGAACGCAAAAAAAGTCTGGAGTTGAAATAAGTTAAAAAAATGAAATGCCTTTGTAACAGGCGAGTTTTCGTCTGAAACCCTGATACTTTGAAAGAGAGTGTCCATTTTGTACACGAAGTGAATCCAGTTTTTGCCGTAACCCTCTAAACTTTTTAGCACATGCTATGTGGGTGAAATGATGATACCATGCCAACTTTCAACCTTTTCAGAGTTCATTTGTAGTGCTTACCAATTTCAGGGTCATTTAGCTCAAAAAAAATCTGTAAATGCAGGAAAAATAGCAAATGAAGTGAGAAAGGGTTGAAAATTGATCGCCTCCCTTCGAATGGTGCATACTAAACGCACAAAAAGTTTGGAGTTGAAACAAGTTTAAAAAATGATATGCCTTTGTAAGAGGTGAGTTTTTGTCTGAAACCCCGATACTTCGAATAAGATTGTCCAATTTGCACACGAAGTGCATCCAGTTTTTTCCCTAACCCTCTCAACTTTTTAGCACATGCCATGCGGGTGAAATTGTGATACCATGCCAACTTTCAACTTTTTCGGAGTTCATTTGTAGTGCTTATCAATTTTAGGGTCATTTAGCTTAAAAACTCAGTAAATGCATGAAAAATAGCAAATAAAGTCAGAAATACTTGAAAATTGATGCCCTCCCTTTGAATGGTGCATACTGAACGCACAAAAAGTCTGGAGTTGAAATAAGATAAAAAAATGAAATGCCTTTGTAACAGGCGAGTTTTCGTCTGAAACCCTGATACTTCGAAAGAGATTGTCCATTTTGTACACGAAGTGCATCTAGTTTTTGTCGAAACCCTCTAAACTTTTTAGCACATGCTATGTGGGTGAAATGATGATACCATGCCAAATTTCAACCTTTTCAGAGTTCATTTGTAGTGCTTATCAATGTCAGGGTCATTTAGATTAACCAAAAATCAGTAAATGCATGAAAAATAGCAAATAAAGTCGGAAAGGGCTGAAAATTGATGGCCTCCCTTCGAATAGTGCATACTGAACGCACAAAATGTCTGGCGTTGAAATATGCTAAAAAAATGAAATGCCTTTGTAATAGCCGAGTTTTCGTTTGAAACCCTGATACTTTGAAAGAGATTGTCCATTTTGTACACGGAGTCCTTCCAGCTTTTGCTGTAACCCTCTCGACCTTTAAGCACATGCCGTGTGGGTGAAATTATGATGCCATGCCAACTTTCAACCTTTCCAGAGTTCATTTGTAGTTCTTATTAATTTCAGGGTCATTTAGCTTAAGAAAGTCACTAAATGCATGAAAAATAGCAAATGAAGTCGGAAAGGGTTGAAAATTGATGGCCTCCCTTAGAATGGTGCATTCTGAACGCACAAAAAGTCTAGTGATGAAATAAGTTAAAAATGAAATGCCTTTGTATCAAGCGAGTTTTCGTCTAAAACCCTGATACTTCGAAAGAGACTGTCCATTTTGTACACGAAGTGCATCTAGTTTTTGCCGTAACCCTCTCAACTTTTTAGCACATGCTATGTGGGTGAAGTGACGATACCATGCCAACTTTCAACCTTTTCAGAGTTCATTTGTACTGCTTATCAATTTCAGGGTCATTTAGCTCAAAAAAAATCTGTAAATGCAGGAAAAATAGCAAACGAAGTCAGAAAGGGTTGAAAATTGATGGCCTCCCTTTGAATGGTGCATATTGAACGCCCAAAAGTTCTGGAGTTGAAATAAGTTAAAAAAATGAAATGCCTTTGTAACAGGCGAGTTTTCGTATCAAACCTTGATACTTCAAAAGAGATTGTCCATTTTGAAAATGAAGTGCATCCAGTTTTTGCCGTAACCCTCTCAACTTATTAGCACATGCTATGTGGGTGAAATGATGATACCATGCCACCTTTCAACCTTTTCAGAGTTCATTTGTAGTGCTTATCAATTTCAGGATCATTTAGCTCAAAAAATTGGTAAATGCCTAAAAAATAGCAAATGAAGTGAGAAAGGGTTGAAACTTGATCGCCTCCCTTCGAATGGTGCATACTAAACGCACAAAAAGTCTGGCGTTGAAATATGTTAAAAAAATGAAATGCCTTTGTAACAGCCGAGTTTTCGTTTGAAACCCCGATACTTCGAATAAGATTGTCCAATTTGCACACAAAGTGCATCCAGTTTTTGCCGTAACCCTCTCAACTTTTTAGCACATACTATGTGGGTGAAATTATGATACCATGCCAACTTTCAACCTTTTCAGAGTTCATTTGTAGTGCTTATCAATTTTAGGGTCATTTAGCTTAAAAACTCAGTAAATGCATGAAAAATAGCAAATAAAGTCAGAAATACTTGAAAATTGATGCCCTCCCTTTGAATGGTTCATACTGAACGCACAAAAAGTCTGGGGTTGAAATAAGATAAAAAAATGAAATGCCTTTGTAACAGGCGAGTTTTCGTCTGAAACCCTGATACTTCGAAAGAGATTGTCCATTTTGTACACGAAGTGCATCTAGTTTTTGTCGAAACCCTCTAAACTTTTCAGCACATGCTATGTGGGTGAAATGATGACACCATGCCAAATTTCAACCTTTTCAGAGTTCATTTGTAGTGCTTATCAATGTCAGGGTCATTTAGCTAAAAAAGTCAGTAAATGCATGAAAAATAGGAAATGAAGTCGGAAACGGTTGAAAATTGATGGCCTCCCTTAGAATGGTGCATTCTGAATGCACAAAAAGTCTGGAGATGAAATAAGTTAAAAAATGAAATGCCTTTGTATCAAGCGAGTTTTCGTCTGAAACCCTGATACTTCGAAAGAGACTGTCCATTTTGTACACGAAGTGCATCTAGTTTTTGCCGTAACCCTCTCAACTTTTTAGCACATGCTATGTGGGTGAAGTGACGATACCATGCCAACTTATAACCTTTTCAGAGTTCATTTGTAGTGCTTATCAATTTCAGGGTCATTTAGCTAAAAAAAAATCTATAAATGCAGGAAAAATAGCAAACGAAGTCAGAAAGGGTTGAAAATTGATGGCCTCCCTTTGAATGGTGCATATTGAACGCACAAAAATTCTGGAGTTGAAATAAGTTAAAAAAATGAAATGCCTTTGTAACAGGCGAGTTTTCGTCTGAAACCTTGATACTTCAAAAGAGATTGTCCATTTTGAAAATGAAGAGCATCCAGTTTTTGCCGTAACCCTCTCAACTTATTAGCACATGCTATGTGGGTGAAATGATGATACCATGCCACCTTTCAACCTTTTCAGAGTTCATTTGTAGTGCTTCTCAATTTCAGGATCATTTAGCTCAAAAAATTGGTAAATGCCTGAAAAATAGCAAATGAAGTGAGAAAGGGTTGAAAATTGATCGCCTCCCTTCGAATGGTGCATACTAAACGCACAAAAAGTCTGGCGTTGAAATTCTTTAAAAACATGAAATGCCTTTGTAACAGCCGAGTTTTCGTTTGAAACCCTGATACTTCGAACGAGATTGTCCATTTTGTACACGGAGTCCATCCAGATTTTGTTGTAACCCTCTCAACCTTTTAGCACATGTTGTGTGGGTGAAATTATGATACCATGCCAACTTTGAACCTTTTCAGAGTTCATTTGTAGTGCTTATCAATTTCAGGGTCATTTAGCTCAAACAATAATCAGTAAATGCATGAAAAATAGCAAATGAAGTCAGAAACAGTTAAAAAATGATGGTCTTCGTTCGAATGGAGCATACTGAATGGTGAAAAGTCTGGAGTTCAAATAAGTTAAAAAATGAAATGCCTTTGTAAGAGGCGAGTTTTCGTGTGAAACCCTAGTACTTCGTAAGAGATTGTCCATTTTGTACATGAAGTGCATCTAGTTTTTGCCGTAACCCTCTCAGCTTTTTAACACATGCTATGTGGGTGCAATGATGATACCATGCCAACTTTCAACCTTTTCAGAGTTCATTTTTAGTGCTTATCAATTTTAGGGACATTTTGCCCAAAAACATAAGTAAATGCATGAAAAATAGCAAATGAAGTCAGAGCGGGTTGAAAATTGATGGCCTGCCTCCGAATGGTGCATATTGGACACACAAAAAGTCTGGAGTTGAAATAAGTTAAAAAATGAAATGCCTTTGTAACAGGCGAGTTTTCGTCTGAAACCCCGATACTTCGGAAGAGATTCTCCCTTTTGCACACGAAGTGCATCCAGTTTTTGTCGTAACCCTCTCAACTTTTGAGCACATGCTATATGGGTGAAATGATGATACCATGCCAACTTTCCACCTTTTCAGAATTCATTTGTAGTGCTTATCAATTTCAGGGTCATTTAGCTCAAAAAATCAATAAATGCATAAAAAATAGCAAATGATGTCAGAAAGGGTTGAAAATTGATGGCCTCCCTTTGAATGGAGCAGACTGAATGGACAAAAATTCTTTAGAAGAAATAAATTAAAAAATGAAATGCCTTTGTATCAGGCGAGTTTTCGTCTGAAACGCTAATACTTCGAAAGAGATTGTCCATTTTGTACATGAAGTGCATCTAGTTTTTGCCGTAACCCGCTCAACTTTTTAGCACATGCTATGTGGGTGAAGTGACGATACAATGCCAAATTTCAACCTTTTCAGAGTTCATTTGTAGTTCTTATCAATTTCAGGGTGATTTACCTCAAAAAAAAACTGTAATGCATGAAAAATAGCAAATGAAGTGAGAAAGGGTTGAAAATTGATTGCCTCCCTTCGAATGGAACATACTAAACGCACAAAATGTTTGGAGTTGAAATAAGTTTAAAAAATGAAATGCCTTTGTAACAGGTGAGTTCTTGTTTGAAACCCCAATACTTCGAATAAGATTGTCCATTTTGCACACGAAGTGCATCCAATTTTTGCCGTAACCCCCTCAACTTTTTAGCACATGCTATGTGGGTGAAATTATGATACCATGCCAACTTTCAACCTTTTCAGAGTTCATTTGTAGTGCTTATTAATTTCAGGGTCATTTAGCTTTAAAAAATCAGTAAATGCATAAAAAATAGCAAAAAAAGTCAGAAATACTTGAAAATTGCTGGCCTCCCTTCGAATGGTGCATACTGAACACACAAAAAGTCTGGAGTTGAAATAAGTTAAAAAATGAAATGCCTTTGTAACAGGCGAGTTTTCGTCTGAAACCCTGATACTTCGAAAGAGATTGTCCATTTTGTACACGAAGTGCATCTAGTTTTTGTCGAAACCCTGTTAACTTTTTAGCACATGCTATGTGGGTGAAATGATGATACCATGCCAAATTTCAACCTTTTCAGAGTTCATTTGTAGTGCTTATCAATGTCAGGGTCATTTAGCTAAAAAAGTCAATAAATGCATGAAAAATAGCAAATGAAGTCGGAAATGGTTGAAATTTGATGGCCTCCCTTAGAATGGTGCATTCTGAACGCACAAAAAGTCTGGAGATGAAATAAGTTAAAAAATGAAATGCCTTTGTATCAAGCGAGTTTTCGTCTAAAACCCTGATACTTCGAAAGAGACTGTCCATTTTGTACAAGAAGTGCATCTAGTTTTTGCCGTAACCCTCTCAACTTTTTAGCACATGCTATGTGGGTGAAGTGACGATACCATGCCAACTTTCAACCTTTCCAGAGTTCATTTGTAGTGCTGACCAATTTCAGGGTCATTTAGCTCAAAAAAAATCTGTAAATGCAGGAAAAATAGAAAACGAAGTCAGAAAGGGTTGAAAATTGATGGCCTCCCTTTGAATGGTGCATATTGAACGCACAAAAGTTCTGGAGTTGAAATAAGTTAAAAAATTGAAATGCCTTTGTAACTGGCGAGTTTTCGTCTGAAACCTTCATACTTCAAAAGAGATTGTCCATTTTGAAAATGAAGTGCATCCAGTTTTTGCCGTAACCCTCTCAACTTATTAGCACATGCTATGTGGGTGAAATGATGATACCATGCCACCTTTCAACCTTTTCAGAGTTCATTTGTAGTGCTTATCAATTTCAGGATCATTTAGCTCAAAAAATTGGTAAATGCCTGAAAAATAGCAAATGAAGTGAGAAAGGGTTGAAACTTGATCGCCTCCCTTCGAATGGTGCATACTAAACGCACAAAAAGTCTGGCGTTGAAATATGTTAAAAAAATGAAATGCCTTTGTAACAGCCGAGTTTTCGTTTGAAACCCCGATACTTCGAATAAGATTGTCCAATTTGCACACGAAGTGCATCCAGTTTTTTCCCTAACCCTCTCAACTTTTTAGCACATGCTATGTGGGTGAAATTATGATACCATGCCAACTTTCAACCTTTTCAGAGTTCATTTGTAGTGCTTATCAATTTTAGGGTCATTTAGCTTAAAAACTCAGTAAATGCATGAAAAATAGCAAATAAAGTCAGAAATACTTGAAAATTGATGCCCTCCCTTCGAATGGTGCATACTGAACGCACAAAAAGTCTGGAGATGAAATAAGTTAAAAAATGAAATGCCTTTGTATCAAGCGAGTTTTCGTCTAAAACCCTGATACTTCGAAAGAGACTGTCCATTTTGTACAAGAAGTGCATCTAGTTTTTGCCGTAACCCTCTCAACTTTTTAGCACATGCTATGTGGGTGAAGTGACGATACCATGCCAACTTTCAGCCTTTCCAGAGTTCATTTGTAGTGCTGACCAATTTCAGGGTCATTTAGCTCAAAAAAAATCTGTAAATGCAGGAAAAATAGAAAACGAAGTCAGAAAGGGTTGAAAATTGATGGCCTCCCTTTGAATGGTGCATATTGAACGCACAAAAGTTCTGGAGTTGAAATAAGTTAAAAAATTGAAATGCCTTTGTAACTGGCGAGTTTTCGTCTGAAACCTTCATACTTCAAAAGAGATTGTCCATTTTGAAAATGAAGTGCATCCAGTTTTTGCCGTAACCCTCTCAACTTATTAGCACATGCTATGTGGGTGAAATGATGATACCATGCCACCTTTCAACCTTTTCAGAGTTCATTTGTAGTGCTTATCAATTTCAGGATCATTTAGCTCAAAAAATTGGTAAATGCCTGAAAAATAGCAAATGAAGTGAGAAAGGGTTGAAACTTGATCGCCTCCCTTCGAATGGTGCATACTAAACGCACAAAAAGTCTGGCGTTGAAATATGTTAAAAAAATGAAATGCCTTTGTAACAGCCGAGTTTTCGTTTGAAACCCCGATACTTCGAATAAGATTGTCCAATTTGCACACGAAGTGCATCCAGTTTTTTCCCTAACCCTCTCAACTTTTTAGCACATGCTATGTGGGTGAAATTATGATACCATGCCAACTTTCAACCTTTTCAGAGTTCATTTGTAGTGCTTATCAATTTTAGGGTCATTTAGCTTAAAAACTCAGTAAATGCATGAAAAATAGCAAATAAAGTCAGAAATACTTGAAAATTGATGCCCTCCCTTTGAATGGTGCATACTGAACGCACAAAAAGTCTGGAGTTGAAATAAGATAAAAAAATGAAATGCCTTTGTAACAGGCGAGTTTTCGTCTGAAACCCAGATACTTCGAAAGAGATTGTCCATTTTGTACACGAAGTGCATCTAGTTTTTGTCGAAACCCTCTAAAGTTTTTAGCACATGCTATGTGGGTGAAATGATGATACCATGCCAAATTTCAACCTTTTCAGAGTTCATTTGTTGTGCTTATCAATGTCAGGGTCATTTAGCTAAAAAAGTCAGTAAATGCATGAAAAATAGCAAATGAAGTTGGAAAAGGTTGAAAATATATGGCCTCCCTTAGAATGGTGCATTCTGAACGCACAAAAAGTCTAGAGATGAAATAAGTTAAAAAATGAAATGCCTTTGTATCAAGCGAGTTTTCGTCTGAAACCCTGATACTTCGAAAGAGACTGTCCATTTTGTACACGAAGTGCATCTAGTTTTTGCCGTAACCCTCTCAACTTTTTAGCACATGCTATGTGGGTGAAGTGACGATACCATGCCAACTTTCAACCTTTTCAGAGTTCATTTGTAGTGCTTATCAATTTCAGGGTCATTTAGCTCAAAAAAAAATCTGTAAATGCATGAAAAATAGCAAACGAAGTCAAAAGGGTTGAAACTTGATTGCCTCCCTTTGAATGGTGCATATTGAATGCACAAAAGTTCTGGAGTTGAAATAGGTTAAAAAAATGAAATGCCTTTGTAACAGGCGAGTTTTCGTCTGAAACCTTGATACTTCAAAAGAGATTGTCCATTTTGAAAATGAAGTGCATCCAGTTTTTGCCATAACCCTCTCAACTTATTAGCACATGCTATGTGGGTGAAATGATGATACCATGCCACCTTTCAACCTTTTCAGAGTTCATTTGTAGTGCTTATCAATTTCAGGATCATTTAGCTCAAAAAATTGGTAAATGCCTGAAAAATAGCAAATGAAGTGAGAAAGGGTTGAAAATTTATCGCCTCCCTTCGAATGGTGCATACTAAACGTAGAAAAAGTGTGGCGTTGAAATATGTTAAAAAAATGAAATGCCTTTGTAACAGCCGAGTTTTCGTTTGAAACCCTGATACTTCGAACGAGATTGTCCATTTTGTACACGGAGTCCATCCAGCTTTTGTTGTAACTCTCTCACCTTTTAGCACATGCTATGTGGGTGAAATTATGATACCATGCCAACTTTGAACCTTTTTAGAGTTCATTTGTAGTGCTTATCAATTTCAGGGTCATTTAGCTCAAACAAAAATCAGTAAATGCATGAAAAATAGCAAATGAAGTGAGAAGAATTTAAAAAATGATGGTCTTCGTTCGAATGGAGCATACTGAATGGTGAAACGTCTGGAGTTCAAATAAGTTAAAAAATGAAATGCCTTTGTAAGAGGCGAGTTTTCGTGTGAAACCCTAGTACTTCGTAAGAGATTGTCCATTTTGTACATGCAGTGCATCTAGTTTTTGCCGTAACCCTCTCAGCTTTTTAGCACTTGCTATGTGGGTGCAATGATGATACCATGCCAACTTTCAACCTATTCAGAATTCATTTGTAGTGCTTATCAATTTCAGGATCATTTAGCTCAAAAAATCGGTAAATGCCTGAAAAATAGCAAATGAAGTGAGAAAGGGTTGAAAATTGATCGCCTCCCTTCGAATGGTGCATACTAAACGCAAAAAAGTTTGGAGTTGAAACAAGTTTAAAAAATGATATGCCTTTGTAAGAGGTGAGTTTTTGTCTGAAACCCCGATACTTCGAATAAGATTGTCCAATTTGCACACGAAGTGCATCCAGTTTTTTCCGTAACCCTCTCAACTCTTTAGCACATGCTATGTGGGTGAAATTATGATACCATGCCAACTTTGAACATTTTCAGAGTTCATTTGTAGTGCTTATCAATTTTAGGGTCATTTAGCTTAAAAACTCAGTAAATGCATGAAAAATAGCAAATAAAGTCAGAAATACTTGAAAATTGATGCCCTCCCTTCGAATGGTGCGTACTGAACGCAAAAAAAGTCTGGAGTTGAAATAAGTTAAAAAAATGAAATGCCTTTGTAACAGGCGAGTTTTCGTCTGAAACCCTGATACTTTGAAAGAGAGTGTCCATTTTGTACACGAAGTGAATCCAGTTTTTGCCGTAACCCTCTAAACTTTTTAGCACATGCTATGTGGGTGAAATGATGATACCATGCCAACTTTCAACCTTTTCAGAGTTCATTTGTAGTGCTTACCAATTTCAGGGTCATTTAGCTCAAAAAAAATCTGTAAATGCAGGAAAAATAGCAAATGAAGTGAGAAAGGGTTGAAAATTGATCGCCTCCCTTCGAATGGTGCATACTAAACGCACAAAAAGTTTGGAGTTGAAACAAGTTTAAAAAATGATATGCCTTTGTAAGAGGTGAGTTTTTGTCTGAAACCCCGATACTTCGAATAAGATTGTCCAATTTGCACACGAAGTGCATCCAGTTTTTTCCCTAACCCTCTCAACTTTTTAGCACATGCCATGCGGGTGAAATTGTGATACCATGCCAACTTTCAACTTTTTCGGAGTTCATTTGTAGTGCTTATCAATTTTAGGGTCATTTAGCTTAAAAACTCAGTAAATGCATGAAAAATAGCAAATAAAGTCAGAAATACTTGAAAATTGATGCCCTCCCTTTGAATGGTGCATACTGAACGCACAAAAAGTCTGGAGTTGAAATAAGATAAAAAAATGAAATGCCTTTGTAACAGGCGAGTTTTCGTCTGAAACCCTGATACTTCGAAAGAGATTGTCCATTTTGTACACGAAGTGCATCTAGTTTTTGTCGAAACCCTCTAAACTTTTTAGCACATGCTATGTGGGTGAAATGATGATACCATGCCAAATTTCAACCTTTTCAGAGTTCATTTGTAGTGCTTATCAATGTCAGGGTCATTTAGATTAACCAAAAATCAGTAAATGCATGAAAAATAGCAAATAAAGTCGGAAAGGGCTGAAAATTGATGGCCTCCCTTCGAATAGTGCATACTGAACGCACAAAATGTCTGGCGTTGAAATATGCTAAAAAAATGAAATGCCTTTGTAATAGCCGAGTTTTCGTTTGAAACCCTGATACTTTGAAAGAGATTGTCCATTTTGTACACGGAGTCCTTCCAGCTTTTGCTGTAACCCTCTCGACCTTTAAGCACATGCCGTGTGGGTGAAATTATGATGCCATGCCAACTTTCAACCTTTCCAGAGTTCATTTGTAGTTCTTATTAATTTCAGGGTCATTTAGCTTAAGAAAATCAGTAAATGCATAAAAAATAGCAAATAAAGTCAGAAATACTTGAAAATTGTTGGCCTCCCTTCGAATGGTGCATACTGAACACACAAAAAGTCTGGAGTTGAAATAAGTTAAAAAATGAAATGCCTTTGTAACAGGCGAGTTTTCGTCTGAAACCCTGATACTTCGAAAGAGATTTTCCATTTTGTACACGAAGTGCATCTAGTTTTTGTCGAAACCCTCTTAACTTTTTAGCACATGCTATGTGGGTGAAATGATGATACCATGCCAAATTTCAACCTTTTCAGAGTTCATTTGTAGTGCTTATCAATGTCAGGGTCATTTAGCTAAAAAAGTCAGTAAATGCATGAAAAATAGCAAATGAAGTCGGAAAGGGTTGAAAATTTATGGCCTCACTTAGAATGGTGCATTCTGAACGCACAAAAAGTCTGGAGATGAAATAAGTTAAAAAAATGAAATGCCTTTGTATCAAGCGAGTTTTCGTCTAAAACCCTGATACTTCGAAAGAGACTGTCCATTTTGTACAAGAAGTGCATCTAGTTTTTGCCGTAACCCTCTAAACTTTTTAGCACATGCTATGTGGGTGAAGTGACGATACCATGCCAACTTTCAACCTTTTCAGAGTTCATTTGTAGTGCTTACCAATTTCAGGGTCATTTAGCTCAAAAAAAATCTGTAAATGCAGGAAAAATAGCAAACGAAGTCAGAAAGGGTTGAAAATTGATGGCCTCCCTTTGAATGGTGCATATTGAACGCACAAAAGTTCTGGAGTTGAAATAAGTTAAAAAAATGAAAAGCCTTTGTAACAGGCGAGTTTTCGTCTGAAACCTTGATACTTCAAAAGAGATTGTCCATTTTGAAAATGAAGTGCATCCAGTTTTTGCCGTAACCCTCTCAACTTATTAGCACATGCTATGTGGGTGAAATGATGATACCATGCCACCTTTCAACCTTTTCAGAGTTCATTTGTAGTACTTATCAATTTCAGGATCATTTAGCTCAAAAAATTGGTAAATGCCTGAAAAATAGCAAATGAAGTGAGAAAGGGTTGAAACTTGATCGCCTCCCTTCGAATGGTGCATACTAAACGCACAAAAAGTCTTGCGTTGAAATATGTTAAAAAAATGAAATGCCTTTGTAACAGCCGAGTTTTCGTTTGAAACCCCGATACTTCGAATAGGATTGTCCAATTTGCACACGAAGTGCATCCAGTTTTTTCCCTAACCCTCTCAACTTTTTAGCACATGCTATGTGGGTGAAATTATGATACCATGCCAACTTTTAACCTTTTCAGAGTTCATTTGTAGTGCTTATCAATTTTAGGGTCATTTAGCTTAAAAACTCAGTAAATGCATGAAAAATAGCAAATAAAGTCAGAAATACTTGAAAATTGATGCCCTCCCTTTGAATGGTGCATACTGAACGCACAAAAAGTCTGGAGTTGAAATAAGCTAAAAAAATGAAATGCCTTTGTAACAGGCGAGTTTTCATGTGAAACCCTGATACGTCAAAAGAGATTGTCCATTTTGTACACGAAGTGCATCTAGTTTTTGTCGAAACCCTCTAAACTTTTTAGCACATGCTATGTGGGTGAAATGATGATACCATGCCAAATTTCAACCTTTTCAGAGTTCATTTGTAGTACTTATCAATGTCAGGGTCATTTAGCTAAAAAAGTCAGTAAATGCATGAAAAATAGCAAATGATGTTGGAAAAGGTTGAAAATTGATGGCCTCCCTTAGAATGGTGCATTCTGAACGCACAAAAAGTCTGGAGATGAAATAAGTTAAAAAATGAAATGCCTTTGTATCAAGCGAGTTTTCGTCTGAAACCCTGATACTTCGAAAGAGATTGTCCATTTTGTACACGAAGTGAATCCAGTTTTTGCCGTAACCCTCTAAACTTTTTAGCACATGCTATGTGGGTGAAATGATGATACCATGCCAGCTTTCAACCTTTTCAGAGTTCATTTGTAGTGCTTATCAATTTCACGGTCATTTAGATTAACCAAAAATCAGTAAATGCATGAAAAATAGCAAATAAAGTCGGAAAGGGCTGAAAATTGATGGCCTCCCTTCGAATAGTGCATACTGAACGCACAAAATGTCTGGCGTTGAAATATGCTAAAAAAATGAAATGCCTTTGTAATAGCCGAGTTTTCGTTTGAAACCCTGATACTTCGAAAGAGATTGTCCATTTTGTACACGGAGTCCTTCCAGCTTTTGCTGTAACCCTCTCGACCTTTAAGCACATGCCGTGTGGGTGAAATTATGATGCCATGCCAACTTTCAACCTTTCCAGAGTTCATTTGTAGTGCTTATTAATTTCAGGGTCATTTAGCTTAAGAAAATCAGTAAATGCATAAAAAATAGCAAATAAAGTCAGAAATACTTGAAAATTGTTGGCCTCCCTTCGAATGGTGCATACTGAACACACAAAAAGTCTGGAGTTGAAATAAGTTAAAAAATGAAATGCCTTTGTAACAGGCGAGTTTTCGTCTGAAACCCTGATACTTCGAAAGAGATTTTCCATTTTGTACACGAAGTGCATCTAGTTTTTGTCGAAACCCTCTTAACTTTTTAGCACATGCTATGTGGGTGAAATGATGATACCATGCCAAATTTCAACCTTTTCAGAGTTCATTTGTAGTGCTTATCAATGTCAGGGTCATTTAGCTAAAAAAGTCAGTAAATGCATGAAAAATAGCAAATGATGTTGGAAAAGGTTGAAAATTGATGGCCTCCCTTAGAATGGTGCATTCTGAACGCACAAAAAGTCTGGAGATGAAATAAGTTAAAAAATGAAATGCCTTTGTATCAAGCGAGTTTTCGTCTGAAACCCTGATACTTCGAAAGAGATTGTCCATTTTGTACACGAAGTGAATCCAGTTTTTGCCGTAACCCTCTAAACTTTTTAGCACATGCTATGTGGGTGAAATGATGATACCATGCCAACTTTCAACCTTTTCAGAGTTCATTTGTAGTGCTTATCAATTTCACGGTCATTTAGATTAACCAAAAATCAGTAAATGCATGAAAAATAGCAAATAAAGTCGGAAAGGGCTGAAAATTGATGGCCTCCCTTCGAATAGTGCATACTGAACGCACAAAATGTCTGGCGTTGAAATATGCTAAAAAAATGAAATGCCTTTGTAATAGCCGAGTTTTCGTTTGAAACCCTGATACTTCGAAAGAGATTGTCCATTTTGTACACGGAGTCCTTCCAGCTTTTGCTGTAACCCTCTCGACCTTTAAGCACATGCCGTGTGGGTGAAATTATGATGCCATGCCAACTTTCAACCTTTCCAGAGTTCATTTGTAGTGCTTATTAATTTCAGGGTCATTTAGCTTAAGAAAATCAGTAAATGCATAAAAAATAGCAAATAAAGTCAGAAATACTTGAAAATTGTTGGCCTCCCTTCGAATGGTGCATACTGAACACACAAAAAGTCTGGAGTTGAAATAAGTTAAAAAATGAAATGCCTTTGTAACAGGCGAGTTTTCGTCTGAAACCCTGATACTTCGAAAGAGATTTTCCATTTTGTACACGAAGTGCATCTAGTTTTTGTCGAAACCCTCTTAACTTTTTAGCACATGCTATGTGGGTGAAATGATGATACCATGCCAAATTTCAACCTTTTCAGAGTTCATTTGTAGTGCTTATCCATGTCAGGGTCATTTAGCTAAAAAACTCAGTAAATGCATGAAAAATAGCAAATGAAGTCGGAAAGGGTTGAAAATTTATGGCCTCCCTTAGAATGGTGCATTCTGAACGCACAAAAAGTCTGGAGATGAAATAAGTTAAAAAAATGAAATGCCTTTCTATCAAGCGAGTTTTCGTCTAAAACCCTGATACTTCGAAAGAGACTGTCCATTTTGTACAAGAAGTACATCTAGTTTTTGCCGTAACCCTCTAAACTTTTAAGCACATGCTATGTGGGTGAAGTGACGATACCATGCCAACTTTCAACCTTTTCAGAGTTCATTTGTAGTGCTTACCAATTTCAGGGTCATTTAGCTCAAAAAAAATCTGTAAATGCAGGAAAAATAGCAAACGAAGTCAGAAAGGGTTGAAAATTGATGGCCTCCCTTTGAATGGTGCATATTGAACGCACAAAAGTTCTGGAGTTGAAATAAGTTAAAAAAATGAAAAGCCATTGTAACAGGCGAGTTTTCGTCTGAAACCTTGATACTTCAAAAGAGATTGTCCATTTTGAAAATGAAGTGCATCCAGTTTTTGCCGTAACCCTCTCAACTTATTAGCACATGCTATGTGGGTGAAATGATGATACCATGCCACCTTTCAACCTTTTCAGAGTTCATTTGTAGTGCTTATCAATTTCAGGATCATTTAGCTCAAAAAATTGGTAAATGCCTGAAAAATACCAAATGAAGTGAGAAAGGGTTGAAACTTGATCGCCTCCCTTCGAATGGTGCTTACTAAACGCACAAAAAGTCTTGCGTTGAAATATGTTAAAAAATGAAATGCCTTTGTAACAGCCGAGTTTTCGTTGGAAACCCCGATACTTCGAATAGGATTGTCCAATTTGCACACGAAGTGCATCCAGTTTTTTCCCTAACCCTCTCAACTTTTTAGCACATGCTATGTGGGTGAAATTATGATACCATGCCAACTTTCAACCTTTTCAGAGTTCATTTGTAGTGCTTATCAATTTTAGGGTCATTTAGCTTAAAAACTCTGTAAATGCATGAAAAATAGCAAATAAAGTCAGAAATACTTGAAAATTGATGCCCTCCCTTTGAATGGTGCATACTGAACGCACAAAAAGTCTGGAGTTGAAATAAGATAAAAAAATGAAATGCCTTTGAAACAGGCGAGTTTTCGTCTGAAACCCTGATACTTCGAAAGAGATTGTCCATTTTGTACACGAAGTGCATCTAGTTTTTGTCGAAACCCTCTAAACTTTTTAGCAAATGCTATGTGGGTGAAATGATGATACCATGCCAAATTTCAACCTTTTCAGAGTTCATTTGTAGTACTTATCAATGTCAGGGTCATTTAGCTAAAAAAGTCAGTAAATGCATGAAAAATAGCAAATGATGTTGGAAAAGGTTGAAAATTGATGGCCTCCCTTAGAATGGTGCATTCTGAACGCACAAAAAGTCTGGAGATGAAATAAGTTAAAAAATGAAATGCCTTTGTATCAAGCGAGTTTTCGTCTGAAACCCTAATACTTCGAAAGAGATTGTCCATTTTGTACACGAAGTGAATCCAGTTTTTGCCGTAACCCTCTAAACTTTTTAGCACATGCTATGTGGGTGAAATGATGATACCATGCCAACTTTCAACCTTTTCAGAGTTCATTTGTAGTGCTTATCAATTTCACGGTCATTTAGATTAACCAAAAATCAGTAAATGCATGAAAAATAGCAAATAAAGTCGGAAAGGGCTGAAAATTGATGGCCTCCCTTCGAATGGTGCATACTGAACGCACAAAATGTCTGGCGTTGAAATATGCTAAAAAAATGAAATGCCTTTGTAATAGCCGAGTTTTCGTTTGAAACCCTGATACTTCGAAAGAGATTGTCCATTTTGTACACGGAGTCCTTCCAGCTTTTGCTGTAACCCTCTCGACCTTTAAGCACATGCCGTGTGGGTGAAATTATGATGCCATGCCAACTTTCAACCTTTCCAGAGTTCATTTGTAGTGCTTATTAATTTCAGGGTCATTTAGCTTAAGAAAATCAGTAAATGCATAAAAAATAGCAAATAAAGTCAGAAATACTTGAAAATTGTTGGCCTCCCTTCGAATGGTGCATACTGAACACACAAAAAGTCTGGAGTTGAAATAAGTTAAAAAATGAAATGACTTTGTAACAGGCGAGTTTTCGTCTGAAACCCTGATACTTCGAAAGAGATTTTCCATTTTGTACACGAAGTGCATCTAGTTTTTGTCGAAACCCTCTTAACTTTTTAGCACATGCCATGTGGGTGAAATGATGATACCATGCCAAATTTCAACCTTTTCAGAGTTCATTTGTAGTGCTTATCAATGTCAGGGTCATTTAGCTAAAAAAGTCAGTAAATGCATGAAAAATAGCAAATGAAGTCGGAAAGGGTTGAATATTTATGGCCTCACTTAGAATGGTGCATTCTGAACGCACAAAAACTCTAGAGATGAAATAAGTTAAAAAAATGAAATGCCTTTGTATCAAGCGAGTTTTCGTCTAAAACCCTGATACTTCGAAAGAGACTGTCCATTTTGTACAAGAAGTGCATCTAGTTTTTGCCGTAACCCTCTAAAATTTTTAGCACATGCTATGTGGGTGAAGTGACGATACCATGCCAACTTTCAACGTTTTCAGAGTTCATTTGTAGTGCTTACCAATTTCAGGGTCATTTAGCTCAAAAAAAATCTGTAAATGCAGGAAAAATAGCAAACGAAGTCAGAAAGGGTTGAAAATTGATGGCCTCCCTTTGAATGGTGCATATTGAACGCACAAAAGTTCTGGAGTTGAAATAAGTTAAAAAATGAAAAGCCTTTGTAACAGGCGAGTTTTCGTCTGAAACCTTGATACTTCAAAAGAGATTGTCCATTTTGAAAATGAAGTGCATCCAGTTTTTGCCGTAACCCTCTCAACTTATTAGCACATGCTATGTGGGTGAAATGATGATACCATGCCACCTTTCAACCTTTTCAGAGTTCATTTGTAGTGCTTATCAATTTCAGGATCATTTAGCTCAAAAAATTGGTAAATGCCTAAAAAATAGCAAATGAAGTGAGAAAGGGTTGAAACTTGATCGCCTCCCTTCCAATGGTGCATACTAAACGCACAAAAAGTCTGGCGTTGAAATATGTTAAAAAAATGAAATGCCTTTGTAACAGCCGAGTTTTCGTTTGAAACCCCGATACTTCGAATAAGATTGTCCAATTTGCACACAAAGTGCATCCAGTTTTTGCCGTAACCCTCTCAACTTTTTAGCACATACTATGTGGGTGAAATTATGATACCATGCCAACTTTCAACCTTTTCAGAGTTCATTTGTAGTGCTTATCAATTTTAGGGTCATTTAGCTTAAAAACTCAGTAAATGCATGAAAAATAGCAAATAAAGTCAGAAATACTTGAAAATTGATGCCCTCCCTTTGAATGGTTCATACTGAACGCACAAAAAGTCTGGGGTTGAAATAAGATAAAAAAATGAAATGCCTTTGTAACAGGCGAGTTTTCGTCTGAAACCCTGATACTTCGAAAGAGATTGTCCATTTTGTACACGAAGTGCATCTAGTTTTTGTCGAAACCCTCTAAACTTTTCAGCACATGCTATGTGGGTGAAATGATGACACCATGCCAAATTTCAACCTTTTCAGAGTTCATTTGTAGTGCTTATCAATGTCAGGGTCATTTAGCTAAAAAAGTCAGTAAATGCATGAAAAATAGGAAATGAAGTCGGAAACGGTTGAAAATTGATGGCCTCCCTTAGAATGGTGCATTCTGAATGCACAAAAAGTCTGGAGATGAAATAAGTTAAAAAATGAAATGCCTTTGTATCAAGCGAGTTTTCGTCTGAAACCCTGATACTTCGAAAGAGACTGTCCATTTTGTACACGAAGTGCATCTAGTTTTTGCCGTAACCCTCTCAACTTTTTAGCACATGCTATGTGGGTGAAGTGACGATACCATGCCAACTTATAACCTTTTCAGAGTTCATTTGTAGTGCTTATCAATTTCAGGGTCATTTAGCTAAAAAAAAATCTATAAATGCAGGAAAAATAGCAAACGAAGTCAGAAAGGGTTGAAAATTGATGGCCTCCCTTTGAATGGTGCATATTGAACGCACAAAAATTCTGGAGTTGAAATAAGTTAAAAAAATGAAATGCCTTTGTAACAGGCGAGTTTTCGTCTGAAACCTTGATACTTCAAAAGAGATTGTCCATTTTGAAAATGAAGAGCATCCAGTTTTTGCCGTAACCCTCTCAACTTATTAGCACATGCTATGTGGGTGAAATGATGATACCATGCCACCTTTCAACCTTTTCAGAGTTCATTTGTAGTGCTTATCAATTTTAGGGTCATTTAGCTTAAAAACTCAGTAAATGCATGAAAAATAGCAAATAAAGTCAGAAATACTTGAAAATTGATGCCCTCCCTTTGAATGGTGCATACTGAACGCACAAAAAGTCTGGAGTTGAAATAAGATAAAAAAATGAAATGCCTTTGTAACAGGCGAGTTTTCGTCTGAAACCCTGATACTTCGAAAGAGATTGTCCATTTTGTACACGAAGTGCATCTAGTTTTTGTCAAAACCCTCTAAACTTTTTAGCACATGCTATGTGGGTGAAATGATGATACCATGCCAAATTTCAACCTTTTCAGAGTTCATTTGTAGTACTTATCAATGTCAGGGTCATTTAGCTAAAAAAGTCAGTAAATGCATGAAAAATAGCAAATGATGTTGGAAAAGGTTGAAAATTGATGGCCTCCCTTAGAATGGTGCATTCTGGACGCACAAAAAGTCTGGAGATGAAATAAGTTAAAAAATGAAATGCCTTTGTATCAAGCGAGTTTTCGTCTGAAACCCTGATACTTCGAAAGAGATTGTCCATTTTGTACACGAAGTGAATCCAGTTTTTGTCGTAACCCTCTAAACTTTTTAGCACATGCTATGTGGGTGAAATGATGATACCATGCCAACTTTCAACCTTTTCAGAGTTCATTTGTAGTGCTTATCAATTTCACAGTCATTTAGATTAACCAAAAATCAGTAAATGCATGAAAAATAGCAAATAAAGTCGGAAAGGGCTGAAAATTGATGGCCTCCCTTCGAATGGTGCATACTGAACGCACAAAATGTCTGGCGTTGAAATATGCTAAAAAAATGAAATGCCTTTGTAATAGCCGAGTTTTCGTTTGAAACCCTGATACTTCGAAAGAGATTGTCCATTTTGTACACGGAGTCCTTCCAGCTTTTGCTGTAACCCTCTCGACCTTTAAGCACATGCCGTGTGGGTGAAATTATGATGCCATGCCAACTTTCAACCTTTCCAGAGTTCATTTGTAGTGCTTATTAATTTCAGGGTCATTTAGCTTAAGAAAATCAGTAAATGCATAAAAAATAGCAAATAAAGTCAGAAATACTTGAAAATTGTTGGCCTCCCTTCGAATGGTGCATACTGAACACACAAAAAGTCTGGAGTTGAAATAAGTTAAAAAATGAAATGCCTTTGTAACAGGCGAGTTTTCGTCTGAAACCCTGATACTTCGAAAGAGATTTTCCATTTTGTACACGAAGTGCATCTAGTTTTTGTCGAAACCCTCTTAACTTTTTAGCACATGCTATGTGGGTGAAATGATGATACCATGCCAAATTTCAACCTTTTTAGAGTTCATTTGTAGTGCTTATCAATGTCAGGGTCATTTAGCTAAAAAAGTCAGTAAATGCATGAAAAATAGCAAATGAAGTCGGAAAGGGTTGAAAATTTATGGCCTCACTTAGAATGGTGCATTCTGAATGCACAAAAAGTCTGGAGATGAAATAAGTTAAAAAAATGAAATGCCTTTGTATCAAGCGAGTTTTCGTCTAAAACCCTGATACTTCGAAAGAGACTGTCCATTTTGTACAAGAAGTGCATCTAGTTTTTGCCGTAACCCTCTCAACTTATTAGCACATGCTATGTGGGTGAAATGATGATACCATGCCACCTTTCAACCTTTTCAGAGTTCATTTGTAGTGCTTATCAATTTTAGGGTCATTTAGCTTAAAAACTCAGTAAATGCATGAAAAATAGCAAATAAAGTCAGAAATACTTGAAAATTGATGCCCTCCCTTTGAATGGTGCATACTGAACGCACAAAAAGTCTGGAGTTGAAATAAGATAAAAAAATGAAATGCCTTTGTAACAGGCGAGTTTTCGTCTGAAACCCTGATACTTCGAAAGAGATTGTCCATTTTGTACACGAAGTGCATCTAGTTTTTGTCAAAACCCTCTAAACTTTTTAGCACATGCTATGTGGGTGAAATGATGATACCATGCCAAATTTCAACCTTTTCAGAGTTCATTTGTAGTACTTATCAATGTCAGGGTCATTTAGCTAAAAAAGTCAGTAAATGCATGAAAAATAGCAAATGATGTTGGAAAAGGTTGAAAATTGATGGCCTCCCTTAGAATGGTGCATTCTGGACGCACAAAAAGTCTGGAGATGAAATAAGTTAAAAAATGAAATGCCTTTGTATCAAGCGAGTTTTCGTCTGAAACCCTGATACTTCGAAAGAGATTGTCCATTTTGTACACGAAGTGAATCCAGTTTTTGTCGTAACCCTCTAAACTTTTTAGCACATGCTATGTGGGTGAAATGATGATACCATGCCAACTTTCAACCTTTTCAGAGTTCATTTGTAGTGCTTATCAATTTCACAGTCATTTAGATTAACCAAAAATCAGTAAATGCATGAAAAATAGCAAATAAAGTCGGAAAGGGCTGAAAATTGATGGCCTCCCTTCGAATGGTGCATACTGAACGCACAAAATGTCTGGCGTTGAAATATGCTAAAAAAATGAAATGCCTTTGTAATAGCCGAGTTTTCGTTTGAAACCCTGATACTTCGAAAGAGATTGTCCATTTTGTACACGGAGTCCTTCCAGCTTTTGCTGTAACCCTCTCGACCTTTAAGCACATGCCGTGTGGGTGAAATTATGATGCCATGCCAACTTTCAACCTTTCCAGAGTTCATTTGTAGTGCTTATTAATTTCAGGGTCATTTAGCTTAAGAAAATCAGTAAATGCATAAAAAATAGCAAATAAAGTCAGAAATACTTGAAAATTGTTGGCCTCCCTTCGAATGGTGCATACTGAACACACAAAAAGTCTGGAGTTGAAATAAGTTAAAAAATGAAATGCCTTTGTAACAGGCGAGTTTTCGTCTGAAACCCTGATACTTCGAAAGAGATTTTCCATTTTGTACACGAAGTGCATCTAGTTTTTGTCGAAACCCTCTTAACTTTTTAGCACATGCTATGTGGGTGAAATGATGATACCATGCCAAATTTCAACCTTTTTAGAGTTCATTTGTAGTGCTTATCAATGTCAGGGTCATTTAGCTAAAAAAGTCAGTAAATGCATGAAAAATAGCAAATGAAGTCGGAAAGGGTTGAAAATTTATGGCCTCACTTAGAATGGTGCATTCTGAATGCACAAAAAGTCTGGAGATGAAATAAGTTAAAAAAATGAAATGCCTTTGTATCAAGCGAGTTTTCGTCTAAAACCCTGATACTTCGAAAGAGACTGTCCATTTTGTACAAGAAGTGCATCTAGTTTTTGCCGTAACCCTCTAAACTTTTTAGCACATGCTATGTGGGTGAAGTGACGATACCATGCCAACTTTCAACGTTTTCAGAGTTCATTTGTAGTGCTTACCAATTTCAGGGTCATTTAGCTCAAAAAAAATCTGTAAATGCAGGAAAAATAGCAAACGAAGTCAGAAAGGGTTGAAAATTGATGGCCTCCCTTTGAATGGTGCATATTGAACGCACAAAAGTTCTGGAGTTGAAATAAGTTAAAAAATGAAAAGCCTTTGTAACAGGCGAGTTTTCGTCTGAAACCTTGATACTTCAAAAGAGATTGTCCATTTTGAAAATGAAGTGCATCCAGTTTTTGCCGTAACCCTCTCAACTTATTAGCACATGCTATGTGGGTGAAATGATGATACCATGCCACCTTTCAACCTTTTCAGAGTTCATTTGTAGTGCTTATCAATTTCAGGATCATTTAGCTCAAAAAATTGGTAAATGCTTGAAAAATAGCAAATGAAGTGAGAAAGGGTTGAAACTTGATCGCCTCCCTTCGAATGGTGCATACTAAACGCACAAAAAGTCTTGCGTTGAAATATGTTAAAAAAATGAAATGCCTTTGTAACAGCCGAGTTTTCGTTTGAAACCCCGATACTTCGAATAGGATTGTCCAATTTGCACACGAAGTGCATCCAGTTTTTTCCCTAACCCTCTCAACTTTTTAGCACATGCTATGTGGGTGAAATTATGGTACCATGCCAACTTTCAACCTTTTCAGAGTTCATTTGTAGTGCTTATCAATTTTAGGGTCATTTAGCTTAAAAACTCAGTAAATGCATGACAAATAGCAAATAAAGTCAGAAATACTTGAAAATTGATGCCCTCCCTTTGAATGGTGCATACTGAACGCACAAAAAGTCTGGAGTTGAAATAAGATAAAAAAATGAAATGCCTTTGTAACAGGCGAGTTTTCGTCTGAAACCCTGATACTTCGAAAGAGATTGTCCATTTTGTACACGAAGTGCATCTAGTTTTTGTCAAAACCCTCTAAACTTTTTAGCACATGCTATGTGGGTGAAATGATGATACCATGCCAAATTTCAACCTTTTCAGAGTTCATTTGTAGTACTTATCAATGTCAGGGTCATTTAGCTAAAAAAGTCAGTAAATGCATGAAAAATAGCAAATGATGTTGGAAAAGGTTGAAAATTGATGGCCTCCCTTAGAATGGTGCATTCTGGACGCACAAAAAGTCTGGAGATGAAATAAGTTAAAAAATGAAATGCCTTTGTATCAAGCGAGTTTTCGTCTGAAACCCTGATACTTCGAAAGAGATTGTCCATTTTGTACACGAAGTGAATCCAGTTTTTGTCGTAACCCTCTAAACTTTTTAGCACATGCTATGTGGGTGAAATGATGATACCATGCCAACTTTCAACCTTTTCAGAGTTCATTTGTAGTGCTTATCAATTTCACAGTCATTTAGATTAACCAAAAATCAGTAAATGCATGAAAAATAGCAAATAAAGTCGGAAAGGGCTGAAAATTGATGGCCTCCCTTCGAATGGTGCATACTGAACGCACAAAATGTCTGGCGTTGAAATATGCTAAAAAAATGAAATGCCTTTGTAATAGCCGAGTTTTCGTTTGAAACCCTGATACTTCGAAAGAGATTGTCCATTTTGTACACGGAGTCCTTCCAGCTTTTGCTGTAACCCTCTCGACCTTTAAGCACATGCCGTGTGGGTGAAATTATGATGCCATGCCAACTTTCAACCTTTCCAGAGTTCATTTGTAGTGCTTATTAATTTCAGGGTCATTTAGCTTAAGAAAATCAGTAAATGCATAAAAAATAGCAAATAAAGTCAGAAATACTTGAAAATTGTTGGCCTCCCTTCGAATGGTGCATACTGAACACACAAAAAGTCTGGAGTTGAAATAAGTTAAAAAATGAAATGCCTTTGTAACACGCGAGTTTTCGTCTGAAACCCTGATACTTCGAAAGAGATTTTCCATTTTGTACACGAAGTGCATCTAGTTTTTGTCGAAACCCTCTTAACTTTTTAGCACATGCTATGTGGGTGAAATGATGATACCATGCCAAATTTCAACCTTTTTAGAGTTCATTTGTAGTGCTTATCAATGTCAGGGTCATTTAGCTAAAAAAGTCAGTAAATGCATGAAAAATAGCAAATGAAGTCGGAAAGGGTTGAAAATTTATGGCCTCACTTAGAATGGTGCATTCTGAACGCACAAAAAGTCTGGAGATGAAATAAGTTAAAAAAATGAAATGCCTTTGTATCAAGCGAGTTTTCGTCTAAAACCCTGATACTTCGAAAGAGACTGTCCATTTTGTACAAGAAGTGCATCTAGTTTTTGCCGTAACCCTCTAAACTTTTTAGCACATGCTATGTGGGTGAAGTGACGATACCATGCCAACTTTCAACGTTTTCAGAGTTCATTTGTAGTGCTTACCAATTTCAGGGTCATTTAGCTCAAAAAAAAATCTGTAAATGCAGGAAAAATAGCAAACGAAGTCAGAAAGGGTTGAAAATTGATGGCCTCCCTTTGAATGGTGCATATTGAACGCACAAAAGTTCTGGAGTTGAAATAAGTTAAAAAATGAAAAGCCTTTGTAACAGGCGAGTTTTCGTCTGAAACCTTGATACTTCAAAAGAGATTGTCCATTTTGAAAATGAAGTGCATCCAGTTTTTGCCGTAACCCTCTCAACTTATTAGCACATGCTATGTGGGTGAAATGATGATACCATGCCACCTTTCAACTTTTTCAGAGTTCATTTGTAGTGCTTATCAATTTCAGGATCATTTAGCTCAAAAAATTGGTAAATGCTTGAAAAATAGCAAATGAAGTGAGAAAGGGTTGAAACTTGATCGCCTCCCTTCGAATGGTGCATACTAAACGCACAAAAAGTCTTGCGTTGAAATATGTTAAAAAAATGAAATGCCTTTGTAACAGCCGAGTTTTCGTTTGAAACCCCGATACTTCGAATAGGATTGTCCAATTTGCACACGAAGTGCATCCAGTTTTTTCCCTAACCCTCTCAACTTTTTAGCACATGCTATGTGGGTGAAATTATGGTACCATGCCAACTTTCAACCTTTTCAGAGTTCATTTGTAGTGCTTATCAATTTTAGGGTCATTTAGCTTAAAAACTCAGTAAATGCATGAAAAATAGCAAATAAAGTCAGAAATACTTGAAAATTGATGCCCTCCCTTTGAATGGTGCATACTGAACGCACAAAAAGTCTGGAGTTGAAATAAGATAAAAAAATGAAATGCCTTTGTAACAGGCGAGTTTTCGTCTGAAACCCTGATACTTCGAAAGAGATTGTCCATTTTGTACACGAAGTGCATCTAGTTTTTGTCAAAACCCTCTAAACTTTTTAGCACATGCTATGTGGGTGAAATGATGATACCATGCCAAATTTCAACCTTTTCAGAGTTCATTTGTAGTACTTATCAATGTCAGGGTCATTTAGCTAAAAAAGTCAGTAAATGCATGAAAAATAGCAAATGATGTTGGAAAAGGTTGAAAATTGATGGCCTCCCTTAGAATGGTGCATTCTGGACGCACAAAAAGTCTGGAGATGAAATAAGTTAAAAAATGAAATGCCTTTGTATCAAGCGAGTTTTCGTCTGAAACCCTGATACTTCGAAAGAGATTGTCCATTTTGTACACGAAGTGAATCCAGTTTTTGTCGTAACCCTCTAAACTTTTTAGCACATGCTATGTGGGTGAAATGATGATACCATGCCAACTTTCAACCTTTTCAGACTTCATTTGTAGTGCTTCTCAATTTCAGGATCATTTAGCTCAAAAAATTGGTAAATGCTTGAAAAATAGCAAATGAAGTGAGAAAGGGTTGAAACTTGATCGCCTCCCTTCGAATGGTGCATACTAAACGCACAAAAAGTCTTGCGTTGAAATATGTTAAAAAAATGAAATGCCTTTGTAACAGCCGAGTTTTCGTTTGAAACCCCGATACTTCGAATAGGATTGTCCAATTTGCACACGAAGTGCATCCAGTTTTTTCCCTAACCCTCTCAACTTTTTAGCACATGCTATGTGGGTGAAATTATGGTACCATGCCAACTTTCAACCTTTTCAGAGTTCATTTGTAGTGCTTATCAATTTTAGGGTCATTTAGCTTAAAAACTCATTAAATGCATGAAAAATAGCAAATAAAGTCAGAAATACTTGAAAATTGATGCCCTCCCTTTGAATGGTGCATACTGAACGCACAAAAAGTCTGGAGTTGAAATAAGATAAAAAAATGAAATGCCTTTGAAACAGGCGAGTTTTCGTCTGAAACCCTGATACTTCGAAAGAGATTGTCCATTTTGTACACGAAGTGCATCTAGTTTTTGTCGAAACCCTCTAAACTTTTTAGCAAATGCTATGTGGGTGAAATGATGATACCATGCCAAATTTCAACCTTTTCAGAGTTCATTTGTAGTACTTATCAATGTCAGGGTCATTTAGCTAAAAAAGTCAGTAAATGCATGAAAAATAGCAAATGATGTTGGAAAAGGTTGAAAATTGATGGCCTCCCTTAGAATGGTGCATTCTGAACGCACAAAAAGTCTGGAGATGAAATAAGTTAAAAAATGAAATGCCTTTGTATCAAGCGAGTTTTCGTCTGAAACCCTGATACTTCGAAAGAGATTGTCCATTTTGTACACGAAGTGAATCCAGTTTTTGCCGTAACCCTCTAAACTTTTTAGCACATGCTATGTGGGTGAAATGATGATACCATGCCAACTTTCAACCTTTTCAGAGTTCATTTGTAGTGCTTATCAATTTCACGGTCATTTAGATTAACCAAAAATCAGTAAATGCATGAAAAATAGCAAATAAAGTCGGAAAGGGCTGAAAATTGATGGCCTCCCTTCGAATGGTGCATACTGAACGCACAAAATGTCTGGCGTTGAAATATGCTAAAAAAATGAAATGCCTTTGTAATAGCCGAGTTTTCGTTTGAAACCCTGATACTTCGAAAGAGATTGTCCATTTTGTACACGGAGTCCTTCCAGCTTTTGCTGTAACCCTCTCGACCTTTAAGCACATGCCGTGTGGGTGAAATTATGATGCCATGCCAACTTTCAACCTTTCCAGAGTTCATTTGTAGTGCTTATTAATTTCAGGGTCATTTAGCTTAAGAAAATCAGTAAATGCATAAAAAATAGCAAATAAAGTCAGAAATACTTGAAAATTGTTGGCCTCCCTTCGAATGGTGCATACTGAACACACAAAAAGTCTGGAGTTGAAATAAGTTAAAAAATGAAATGCCTTTGTAACAGGCGAGTTTTCGTCTGAAACCCTGATACTTCGAAAGAGATTTTCCATTTTGTACACGAAGTGCATCTAGTTTTTGTCGAAACCCTCTTAACTTTTTAGCACATGCTATGTGGGTGAAATGATGATACCATGCCAAATTTCAACCTTTTTAGAGTTCATTTGTAGTGCTTATCAATGTCAGGGTCATTTAGCTAAAAAAGTCAGTAAATGCATGAAAAATAGCAAATGAAGTCGGAAAGGGTTGAAAATTTATGGCCTCACTTAGAATGGTGCATTCTGAACGCACAAAAAGTCTGGAGATGAAATAAGTTAAAAAAATGAAATGCCTTTGTATCAAGCGAGTTTTCGTCTAAAACCCTGATACTTCGAAAGAGACTGTCCATTTTGTACAAGAAGTGCATCTAGTTTTTGCCGTAACCCTCTAAACTTTTTAGCACATGCTATGTGGGTGAAGTGACGATACCATGCCAACTTTCAACGTTTTCAGAGTTCATTTGTAGTGCTTACCAATTTCAGGGTCATTTAGCTCAAAAAAAATCTGTAAATGCAGGAAAAATAGCAAACGAAGTCAGAAAGGGTTGAAAATTGATGGCCTCCCTTTGAATGGTGCATATTGAACGCACAAAAGTTCTGGAGTTGAAATAAGTTAAAAAATGAAAAGCCTTTGTAACAGGCGAGTTTTCGTCTGAAACCTTGATACTTCAAAAGAGATTGTCCATTTTGAAAATGAAGTGCATCCAGTTTTTGCCGTAACCCTCTCAACTTATTAGCACATGCTATGTGGGTGAAATGATGATACCATGCCACCTTTCAACTTTTTCAGAGTTCATTTGTAGTGCTTATCAATTTCAGGATCATTTAGCTCAAAAAATTGGTAAATGCTTGAAAAATAGCAAATGAAGTGAGAAAGGGTTGAAACTTGATCGCCTCCCTTCGAATGGTGCATACTAAACGCACAAAAAGTCTTGCGTTGAAATATGTTAAAAAAATGAAATGCCTTTGTAACAGCCGAGTTTTCGTTTGAAACCCCGATACTTCGAATAGGATTGTCCAATTTGCACACGAAGTGCATCCAGTTTTTTCCCTAACCCTCTCAACTTTTTAGCACATGCTATGTGGGTGAAATTATGGTACCATGCCAACTTTCAACCTTTTCAGAGTTCATTTGTAGTGCTTATCAATTTTAGGGTCATTTAGCTTAAAAACTCAGTAAATGCATGAAAAATAGCAAATAAAGTCAGAAATACTTGAAAATTGATGCCCTCCCTTTGAATGGTGCATACTGAACGCACAAAAAGTCTGGAGTTGAAATAAGATAAAAAAATGAAATGCCTTTGTAACAGGCGAGTTTTCGTCTGAAACCCTGATACTTCGAAAGAGATTGTCCATTTTGTACACGAAGTGCATCTAGTTTTTGTCAAAACCCTCTAAACTTTTTAGCACATGCTATGTGGGTGAAATGATGATACCATGCCAAATTTCAACCTTTTCAGAGTTCATTTGTAGTACTTATCAATGTCAGGGTCATTTAGCTAAAAAAGTCAGTAAATGCATGAAAAATAGCAAATGATGTTGGAAAAGGTTGAAAATTGATGGCCTCCCTTAGAATGGTGCATTCTGGACGCACAAAAAGTTTGGAGATGAAATAAGTTAAAAAATGAAATGCCTTTGTATCAAGCGAGTTTTCGTCTGAAACCCTGATACTTCGAAAGAGATTGTCCATTTTGTACACGAAGTGAATCCTGTTTTTGTCGTAACCCTCTAAACTTTTTAGCACATGCTATGTGGGTGAAATGATGATACCATGCCAACTTTCAACCTTTTCAGAGTTCATTTGTAGTGCTTATCAATTTCACGGTCATTTAGATTAACCAAAAATCAGTAAATGCATGAAAAATAGCAAATAAAGTCGGAAAGGGCTGAAAATTGATGGCCTCCCTTCGAATGGTGCATACTGAACGCACAAAATGTCTGGCGTTGAAATATGCTAAAAAAATGAAATGCCTTTGTAATAGCCGAGTTTTCGTTTGAAACCCTGATACTTCGAAAGAGATTGTCCATTTTGTACACGGAGTCCTTCCAGTTTTTGCTGTAACCCTCTCGACCTTTAAGCACATGCCGTGTGGGTGAAATTATGATGCCATGCCAACTTTCAACCTTTCCAGAGTTCATTTGTAGTGCTTATTAATTTCAGGGTCATTTAGCTTAAGAAAATCAGTAAATGCATAAAAAATAGCAAATAAAGTCAGAAATACTTGAAAATTGTTGGCCTCCCTTCGAATGGTGCATACTGAACACACAAAAAGTCTGGAGTTGAAATAAGTTAAAAAATGAAATGCCTTTGTAACAGGCGAGTTTTCGTCTGAAACCCTGATACTTCGAAAGAGATTTTCCATTTTGTACACGAAGTGCATCTAGTTTTTGTCGAAACCCTCTTAACTTTTTAGCACATGCTATGTGGGTGAAATGATGATACCATGCCAAATTTCAACCTTTTTAGAGTTCATTTGTAGTGCTTATCAATGTCAGGGTCATTTAGCTAAAAAAGTCAGTAAATGCATGAAAAATAGCAAATGAAGTCGGAAAGGGTTGAAAATTTATGGCCTCCCTTAGAATGGTGCATTCTGAACGCACAAAAAGTCTGGAGATGAAATAAGTTAAAAAAATGAAATGCCTTTGTATCAAGCGAGTTTTCATCTAAAACCCTGATACTTCGAAAGAGACTGTCCATTTTGTACAAGAAGTGCATCTAGTTTTTGCCGTAACCCTCTAAACTTTTTAGCACATGCTATGTGGGTGAAGTGACGATACCATGCCAACTTTCAACCTTTTCAGAGTTCATTTGTAGTGCTTACCAATTTCAGGGTCATTTAGCTCAAAAAAAATCTGTAAATGCAGGAAAAATAGCAAACGAAGTCAGAAAGGGTTGAAAATTGATGGCCTCCCTTTGAATGGTGCATATTGAACGCACAAAAGTTCTGGAGTTGAAATAAGTTAAAAAAATGAAAAGCCTTTGTAACAGGCGAGTTTTCGTCTGAAACCTTGATACTTCAAAAGAGATTGTCCATTTTGAAAATGAAGTGCATCCAGTTTTTGCCGTAACCCTCTCAACTTATTAGCACATGCTATGTGGGTGAAATGATGATACCATGCCACCTTTCAACCTTTTCAGAGTTCATTTGTAGTGCTTATCAATTTCAGGATCATTTAGCTCAAAAAATTGGTAAATGCCTGAAAAATACCAAATGAAGTGAGAAAGGGTTGAAACTTGATCGCCTCCCTTCGAATGGTGCATACTAAACGCACAAAAAGTCTTGCGTTGAAATATGTTAAAAAAATGAAATGCCTTTGTAACAGCCGAGTTTTCGTTTGAAACCCCGATACTTCGAATAGGATTGTCCAATTTGCACTCGAAGTGCATCCAGTTTTTTCCCTAACCCTCTCAACTTTTTAGCACATGCTATGTGGGTGAAATTATGATACCATGCCAACTTTCAACCTTTTCAGAGTTCATTTGTAGTGCTTATCAATTTTAGGGTCATTTAGCTTAAAAACTCAGTAAATGCATGAAAAATAGCAAATAAAGTCAGAAATACTTGAAAATTGATGCCCTCCCTTTGAATGGTGCATACTGAACGCACAAAAAGTCTGGAGTTGAAATAAGATAAAAAAATGAAATGCCTTTGTAACAGGCGAGTTTTCGTCTGAAACCCTGATACTTCGAAAGAGATTGTCCATTTTGTACACGAAGTGCATCTAGTTTTTGTCGAAACCCTCTAAACTTTTTAGCAAATGCTATGTGGGTGAAATGATGATACCATGCCAAATTTCAACCTTTTCAGAGTTCATTTGTAGTACTTATCAATGTCAGGGTCATTTAGCTAAAAAAGTCAGTAAATGCATGAAAAATAGCAAATGATGTTGGAAAAGGTTGAAAATTGATGGCCTCCCTTAGAATGGTGCATTCTGAACGCACAGAAAGTCTGGAGATGAAATAAGTTCAAAAATGAAATGCCTTTGTATCAAGCGAGTTTTCGTCTGAAACCCTGATACTTCGAAAGAGATTGTCCATTTTGTACACGAAGTGAATCCAGTTTTTGCCGTAACCCTCTAAACTTTTTAGCACATGCTATGTGGGTGAAATGATGATACCATGCCAACTTGCAACCTTTTCAGAGTTCATTTGTAGTGCTTATCAATTTCACGGTCATTTAGATTAACCAAAAATCAGTAAATGCATGAAAAATAGCAAATAAAGTCGGAAAGGGCTGAAAATTGATGGCCTCCCTTCGAATGGTGCATACTGAACGCACAAAATGTCTGGCGTTGAAATATGCTAAAAAAATGAAATGCCTTTGTAATAGCCGAGTTTTCGTTTGAAACCCTGATACTTCGAAAGAGATTGTCCATTTTGTACACGGAGTCCTTCCAGCTTTTGCTGTAACCCTCTCGACCTTTAAGCACATGCCGTGTGGGTGAAATTATGATGCCATGCCAACTTTCAACCTTTCCAGAGTTCATTTGTAGTGTTTATTAATTTCAGGGTCATTTAGCTTAAGAAAATCAGTAAATGCATAAAAAATAGCAAATAAAGTCAGAAATACTTGAAAATTGTTGGCCTCCCTTCGAATGGTGCATACTGAACACACAAAAAGTCTGGAGTTGAAATAAGTTAAAAAATGAAATGCCTTTGTAACAGGCGAGTTTTCGTCTGAAACCCTGATACTTCGAAAGAGATTTTCCATTTTGTACACGAAGTGCATCTAGTTTTTGTCGAAACCCTCTTAACTTTTTAGCACATGCTATGTGGGTGAAATGATGATACCATGCCAAATTTCAACCTTTTCAGAGTTCATTTGTAGTGCTTATCAATGTCAGGGTCATTTAGCTAAAAAAGTCAGTAAATGCATGAAAAATAGCAAAAGAAGTCGGAAAGGGTTGAAAATTTATGGCCTCACTTAGAATGGTGCATTCTGAACGCACAAAAAGTCTGGAGATGAAATAAGTTAAAAAAATGAAATGCCTTTGTATCAAGCGAGTTTTCGTCTAAAACCCTGATACTTCGAAAGAGACTGTCCATTTTGTACAAGAAGTGCATCTAGTTTTTGCCGTAACCCTCTAAACTTTTTAGCACATGCTATGTGGGTGAAGTGACGATACCATGCCAACTTTCAACCTTTTCAGAGTTCATTTGTAGTGCTTACCAATTTCAGGGTCATTTAGCTCAAAAAAAATCTGTAAATGCAGGAAAAATAGCAAACGAAGTCAGAAAGGGTTGAAAATTGATGGCCTCCCTTTGAATGGTGCATATTGAACGCACAAAAGTTCTGGAGTTGAAATAAGTTAAAAAAATGAAAAGCCTTTGTAACAGGCGAGTTTTCGTCTGAAACCTTGATACTTCAAAAGAGATTGTCCATTTTGAAAATGAAGTGCATCCAGGTCTTGCCGTAACCCTCTCAACTTATTAGCACATGCTATGTGGGTGAAATGATGATACCATGCCACCTTTCAACCTTTTCAGAGTTCATTTGTAGTGCTTATCAATTTCAGGATCATTTAGCTCAAAAAATTGGTAAATGCTTGAAAAATAGCAAATGAAGTGAGAAAGGGTTGAAACTTGATCGCCTCCCTTCGAATGGTGCATACTAAACGCACAAAAAGTCTTGCGTTGAAATATGTTAAAAAAATGAAATGCCTTTGTAACAGCCGAGTTTTCGTTTGAAACCCCGATACTTCGAATAGGATTGTCCAATTTGCACACGAAGTGCATCCAGTTTTTTCCCTAACCCTCTCAACTTTTTAGCACATGCTATGTGGGTGAAATTATGATACCATGCCCACTTTCAACCTTTTCAGAGTTCATTTGTAGTGCTTATCAATTTTAGGGTCATTTAGCTTAAAAACTCAGTAAATGCATGAAAAATAGCAAATAAAGTCAGAAATACTTGAAAATTGATGCCCTCCCTTTGAATGGTGCATACTGAACGCACAAAAAGTCTGCAGTTGAAATAAGATAAAAAAATGAAATGCCTTTGTAACAGGCGAGTTTTCGTCTGAAACCCTGATACTTCGAAAGAGATTGTCCATTTTGTACACGAAGTGCATCTAGTTTTTGTCAAAACCCTCTAAACTTTTTAGCACATGCTATGTGGGTGAAATGATGATACCATGCCAAATTTCAACCTTTTCAGAGTTAATTGTAGTACTTATCAATGTCAGGGTCATTTAGCTAAAAAAGTCAGTAAATGCATGAAAAATAGCAAATGATGTTGGAAAAGGTTGAAAATTGATGGCCTCCCTTAGAATGGTGCATTCTGAACGCACAAAAAGTCTGGAGATGAAATAAGTTAAAAAATGAAATGCCTTTGTATCAAGCGAGTTTTCGTCTGAAACCCTGATACTTCGAAAGAGATTGTCCATTTTGTACACGAAGTGAATCCAGTTTTTGCCGTAACCCTCTAAACTTTTTAGCACATGCTATGTGGGTGAAATGATGATACCATGCCAACTTTCAACCTTTTCAGAGTTCATTTGTAGTCCTTATCAATTGCACGGTCATTTAGCTTAACCAAAAATCAGTAAATGCGTGAAAAATAGCAAATAAAGTCGGAAAGGGCTGAAAATTGATGGCCTCCCTTCGAATGGTGCATACTGAACGCACAAAATGTCTGGCGTTGAAATATGTTAAAAAAATGAAATGCCTTTGTAATAGCCGAGTTTTCGTTTGAAACCCTGATACTTCGAAAGAGATTGTCCATTTTGTACACGGAGTCCTTCCAGCTTTTGCTGTAACCCTCTCGACCTTTAAGCACATGCCGTGTGGGTGAAATTATGATGCCATGCCAACTTTCAACCTTTCCAGAGTTCATTTGTAGTGCTTATTAATTTCAGGGTCATTTAGCTTAAAAAAATCAGTAAATGCATAAAAAATAGCAAATAAAGTCAGAAATACTTGAAAATTGCTGGCCTCCCTTCGAATGGTGCATACTGAACACACAAAAAGTCTGGAGTTGAAATAAGTTAAAAAAATGAAATGCCTTTGTAACAGGCGAGTTTTCGTCTGAAACCCTGATACTTCGAAAGAGATTGTCCATTTTGTACACGAAGTGCATCTAGTTTTTGTCGAAACCCTCTTAACTTTTTACCACATGCTATGTGGGTGAAATGATGATACCATGCCAAATTTCAACCTTTTCAGAGTTCATTTGTAGTGCTTATCAATGTCAGGGTCATTTAGCTAAAAAAGTCAGTAAATGCATGAAAAATAGCAAATGAAGTCGGAAAGGGTTGAAAATTGATGGCCTCCCTTAGAATGGTGCATTCTGAACGAACGAAAAGTCTGGAGATGAAATAAGTTAAAAAATGAAATGCCTTTGTATCAAGCGAGTTTTCGTCTAAAACCCTGATACTTCGAAAGAGACTGTCCATTTTGTACAAGAAGTGCATCTAGTTTTTGCCGTAACCCTCTCAACTTTTTAGCACATGCTATGTGGGTGAAGTGACGATACCATGCCAACTTTCAACCTTTTCAGAGTTCATTTGTAGTGCTTACCAATTTCAGGGTCATTTAGCTCAAAAAAAATCTGTAAATGCAGGAAAAATAGCAAACGAAGTCAGAAAGGGTTGAAAATTGATGGCCTCCCTTTGAATGGTGCATATTGAACGCACAAAAGTTCTGGAGTTGAAATAAGTTAAAAAAATGAAAAGCCTTTGTAACAGGCGAGTTTTCGTCTGAAACCTTGATACTTCAAAAGAGATTGTCCATTTTGAAAATGAAGTGCATCCAGGTCTTGCCGTAACCCTCTCAACTTATTAGCACATGCTATGTGGGTGAAATGATGATACCATGCCACCTTTCAACCTTTTCAGAGTTCATTTGTAGTGCTTATCAATTTCAGGATCATTTAGCTCAAAAAATTGGTAAATGCTTGAAAAATAGCAAATGAAGTGAGAAAGGGTTGAAACTTGATCGCCTCCCTTCGAATGGTGCATACTAAACGCACAAAAAGTCTTGCGTTGAAATATGTTAAAAAAATGAAATGCCTTTGTAACAGCCGAGTTTTCGTTTGAAACCCCGATACTTCGAATAGGATTGTCCAATTTGCACACGAAGTGCATCCAGTTTTTTCCCTAACCCTCTCAACTTTTTAGCACATGCTATGTGGGTGAAATTATGATACCATGCCCACTTTCAACCTTTTCAGAGTTCATTTGTAGTGCTTATCAATTTTAGGGTCATTTAGCTTAAAAACTCAGTAAATGCATGAAAAATAGCAAATAAAGTCAGAAATACTTGAAAATTGATGCCCTCCCTTTGAATGGTGCATACTGAACGCACAAAAAGTCTGCAGTTGAAATAAGATAAAAAAATGAAATGCCTTTGTAACAGGCGAGTTTTCGTCTGAAACCCTGATACTTCGAAAGAGATTGTCCATTTTGTACACGAAGTGCATCTAGTTTTTGTCAAAACCCTCTAAACTTTTTAGCACATGCTATGTGGGTGAAATGATGATACCATGCCAAATTTCAACCTTTTCAGAGTTAATTGTAGTACTTATCAATGTCAGGGTCATTTAGCTAAAAAAGTCAGTAAATGCATGAAAAATAGCAAATGATGTTGGAAAAGGTTGAAAATTGATGGCCTCCCTTAGAATGGTGCATTCTGAACGCACAAAAAGTCTGGAGATGAAATAAGTTAAAAAATGAAATGCCTTTGTATCAAGCGAGTTTTCGTCTGAAACCCTGATACTTCGAAAGAGATTGTCCATTTTGTACACGAAGTGAATCCAGTTTTTGCCGTAACCCTCTAAACTTTTTAGCACATGCTATGTGGGTGAAATGATGATACCATGCCAACTTTCAACCTTTTCAGAGTTCATTTGTAGTCCTTATCAATTGCACGGTCATTTAGCTTAACCAAAAATCAGTAAATGCGTGAAAAATAGCAAATAAAGTCGGAAAGGGCTGAAAATTGATGGCCTCCCTTCGAATGGTGCATACTGAACGCACAAAATGTCTGGCGTTGAAATATGTTAAAAAATGAAATGCCTTTGTAATAGCCGAGTTTTCGTTTGAAACCCTGATACTTCGAAAGAGATTGTCCATTTTGTACACGGAGTCCTTCCAGCTTTTGCTGTAACCCTCTCGACCTTTAAGCACATGCCGTGTGGGTGAAATTATGATGCCATGCCAACTTTCAACCTTTCCAGAGTTCATTTGTAGTGCTTATTAATTTCAGGGTCATTTAGCTTAAAAAAATCAGTAAATGCATAAAAAATAGCAAATAAAGTCAGAAATACTTGAAAATTGCTGGCCTCCCTTCGAATGGTGCATACTGAACACACAAAAAGTCTGGAGTTGAAATAAGTTAAAAAAATGAAATGCCTTTGTAACAGGCGAGTTTTCGTCTGAAACCCTGATACTTCGAAAGAGATTGTCCATTTTGTACACGAAGTGCATCTAGTTTTTGTCGAAACCCTCTTAACTTTTTACCACATGCTATGTGGGTGAAATGATGATACCATGCCAAATTTCAACCTTTTCAGAGTTCATTTGTAGTGCTTATCAATGTCAGGGTCATTTAGCTAAAAAAGTCAGTAAATGCATGAAAAATAGCAAATGAAGTCGGAAAGGGTTGAAAATTGATGGCCTCCCTTAGAATGGTGCATTCTGAACGAACGAAAAGTCTGGAGATGAAATAAGTTAAAAAATGAAATGCCTTTGTATCAAGCGAGTTTTCGTCTAAAACCCTGATACTTCGAAAGAGACTGTCCATTTTGTACAAGAAGTGCATCTAGTTTTTGCCGTAACCCTCTCAACTTTTTAGCACATGCTATGTGGGTGAAGTGACGATACCATGCCAACTTTCAACCTTTTCAGAGTTCATTTGTAGTGCTTACCAATTTCAGGGTCATTTAGCTCAAAAATAATCTGTAAATGCAGGAAAAATAGCAAACGAAGTCAGAAAGGGTTGAAAATTGATGGCCTCCCTTTGAATGGTGCATATTGAACGCACAAAAGTTCGGGAGTTGAAATAAGTTAAAAAAATGAAATGCCTTTGTAACAGGCGAGTTTTCGTCTGAAACCTTGATACTTCAAAAGAGATTGTCCATTTTGAAAATGAAGTGCATCCAGTTTTTGCCGTAACCCTCTCAACTTATTAGCACATGCTATGTGGGTGAAATGATGATACCATGCCACCTTTCAACCTTTTCAGAGTTCATTTGTAGTGCTTATCAATTTCAGGATCATTTAGCTCAATAAATTGGTAAATGCCTGAAAAATAGCAAATGAAGTGAGAAAGGGTTGAAACTTGATCGCCTCCCTTCGAATGGTGCATACTAAACGCACAAAAAGTCTGGCGTTGAAATATGTTAAAAAAATGAAATGCCTTTGTAACAGCCGAGTTTTCGTTTGAAACCCCGATACTTCGAATAAGATTGTCCAATTTGCACACGAAGTGCATCCAGTTTTTTCCCTAACCCTCTCAACTTTTTAGCACATGCTATGTGGGTGAAATTATGATACCATGCCAACTTTCAACCTTTTCAGAGTTCATTTGTAGTGCTTATCAATTTTAGGGTCATTTAGCTTAAAAACTCAGTAAATGCATGAAAAATAGCAAATAAATTCAGAAATACTTGAAAATTGATGCCCTCCCTTTGAATGGTGCATACTGAACGCACAAAAAGTCTGGAGTTGAAATAAGATAAAAAAATGAAATCCCTTTGTAACAGGCGAGTTTTCGTCCGAAACCCTGATACTTCGAAAGAGATTGTCCATTTTGTACACGAAATGCATCTAGTTTTTGTCGAAACCCTCTAAACTTTTTAGCACAAGCTATGTGGGTGAAATGATGATACCATGCCAAATTTCAACCTTTTCAGAGTTCATTTGTAGTGCTTATCAATGTCAGGGTCATTTAGCTAAAAAAGTCAGTAAATGCATGAAAAATAGCAAATGAAGTTGGAAAAGGTTGAAAATTGATGGCCTCCCTTAGAATGGTGCATTCTGAACGCACAAAAAGTCTGGAGATGAAATAAGTTAAAAAATGAAATGCCTTTGTATCAAGCGAGTTTTCGTCTGAAAACCTGATACTTCGAAAGAGACTGTCCATTTTGTACACGAAGTGCATCTAGTTTTTGCCGTAACCCTCTCAATTTTTAGCACATGCTATGTGGGTGAAGTGACGATACCATGACAACTTTCAACATTTTCAGAGTTCATTTGTAGTGCTTATCAATTTCAGGGTCATTTAGCTCAAAAAAAAATCTGTAAATGCATGAAAAATAGCAAACGAAGTCAGAAAGGGTTGAAACTTGATTGCCTCCCTTTGAATGGTGCATATTGAATGCACAAAAGTTCTGGAGTTGAAATAAGTTAAAAAAATGAAATGCCTTTGTAACAGGGGAGTTTTCGTCTGAAACCTTGATACTTCAAAAGAGAATGTCCATTTTGAAAATGAAGTGCATCCAGTTTTTGCCATAACCCTCTCAACTTATTAGCACATGCTGTGTGGGTGAAATGATGATACCATGCCACCTTTCAACCTTTTCAGAGTTCATTTGTAGTGCTTATCAATTTCAGGATCATTTAGCTCAAAAAATTGGTAAATGCCTGAAAAATAGCAAATGAAGTGAGAAAGGGTTGAAAATTGATCACCTCCCTTCGAATGGTGCATACTAAACGCAGAAAAAGTCTGGCGTTGAAATATGTCAAAAAAATGAAATGCCTTTGTAATAGCCGAGTTTTCGTTTGAAACCCTGATACTTCGAACGAGATTGTCCATTTTGTACACGGAGTCCATCCAGCTTTTGTTGTAACCCTCTCACCTTTTAGCACATGTTGTGTGGGTGAAATTATGATACCATGCCATCTTTGAACCTTTTCAGAGTTCATTTGTAGTGCTTATCAATTTCAGGGTCATTTAGCTCAAACAAAAATCAGTAAATGCATGAAAAATAGCAAATGAAGTCAGAAAAAGTTAAAAAATGATGGTCTTCGTTCGAATGGAGCATACTGAATGGTGAAAAGTCTGGAGTTCAAATAAGTTAAAAAATGAAATGCCTTTGTAAGAGGCGAGTTTTCGTGTGAAACCCTAGTACTTCGTAAGAGATTGTCCATTTTGTACATGAAGTGCATCTAGTTTTTGCCGTAACCCTCTCAGCTTTTTAGCACATGCTATGTGGGTGCAATGATGATACCATGCCAACTTTCAACCTATTCAGAATTCATTTGTAGTGCTTATCAATTTCAGGATCATTTAGCTCAAAAAATAGGTAAATGCCTAAAAAATAGCAAATGAAGTGAGAAAGGGTTGAAAATTGATCGCCTCCCTTCGAATGGTGCATACTAAACGCACAAAAAGTTTGGAGTTGAAACAAGTTTAAAAAATGATATGCCTTTGTAACAGGTGAGTTTTTGTCTGAAACCCCGTACTTCGAATAAGATTGTCCCATTTGCACACGAAGTGCATCCTGTTTTTGTCGTAACCCTCTCAACTTTTTAGCACATGCTATGTGGGTGAAATTATGATACCATGCCAACTTTGAACATTTTCAGAGTTCATTTGTAGTGCTTATGAATTTTAGGGTCATTTAGCTTAAAAACTCAGTAAATGCATGAAAAATAGCAAATAAAGTCAGAAATACTTGAAAATTGATGCCCTCCCTTCGAATGGTGCATACTGAACGCACAAAAAGTCTGGAGTTGAAATAAGCTAAAAAATTAAATGCCTTTGTAACAGGCGAGTTTTCGTCTGAAACCCTGATACTTCGAAAGAGATTGTCCGTTTTGTACACGAAGTGAATCCATTTTTTGCCGTAACCCTCTAAACTTTTTAGCACATGCTATGTGGGTGAAATGATGATACCATGGCAACTTTCAACCTTTTCAGAGTTCATTTGTAGTGCTTATCAATTTCACGGTCATTTAGATTAACCAAAAATCAGTAAATGCATGAAAAATAGCAAATAAAGTCGGAAAGGGTTGAAAATTGATGGCCTCCCTTCGAATGGTGCATAATGAACGCACAAAATGTCTGGCGTTGAAATATGTTAAAAAAATGAAATGCCTTTGTAATAGCCGAGTTTTCGTTTGAAACCCTGATATTTCGAAAGAGATTGTCCATTTTGTACACGGAGTCCTTCCAGCTTTTGCTGTAACCCTCTCGACCTTTAACCACATGCCGTGTGTGTGAAATTATGATGCCATGCCAACTTTCAACCTTTCCAGAGTTCATTTGTAGTGCTTATTAATTTCAGGGTCATTTAGCTTAAAAAATCAGTAAATGCATAAAAAATAGCAAATAAAGTCAGAAATACTTGAAAATTGCTGGCCTCCCTTCGAATGGTGCATACTGAACAAACAAAAAGTCTGGAGTTGAAATAAGTTAAAAAATGAAATGCCTTTGAAACAGGCGAGTTTTCGTTTGAAACCCTGATACTTCGAAAGAGATTGTCCATTTTGTACACGAAGTGCATCTAGTTTTTGTCGAAACCCTCTTAACTTTTTAGCACATGCTATGTGGGTGAAATGATGATACCATGCCAAATTTCAACCTTTTCAGAGTTCATTTGTAGTGCTTATCAATGTCAGGGTCATTTAGCTAAAAAAGTCAGTAAATGCATGAAAAATAGCAAATGAAGTCGGAAAGGGTTGAAAATTGATGGCCTCCCTTAGAATGGTGCATTCTGAACGCAGAAAAAGTCTGGAGATGAAATAAGTTAAAAAATGAAATGCCTTTGTATCAAGCGAGTTTTCGTCTAAAACCCTGATACTTCGAAAGAGAATGTCCATTTTGTACAAGAAGTGCATCTAGTTTTTGCCGTAACCCTCTCAACTTTTTAGCACATGCTACGTGGGTGAAGTGACGATACCATGCCAACTTTCAACCTTTTCAGAGTTCATTTGTAGTGCTTACCAATTTCAGGGTCATTTAGCTCAAAAAAAATCTGTAAATGCAGGAAAAATAGCAAACGAAGTCAGAAAGGGTTGAAACTTGATGGCCTCCCTTTGAATGGTGCATATTGAACGCACAAAAGTTCTGGAGTTGAAATAAGTTAAACAAGTGAAATGCCTTTGTAACAGGCGAGTTTTCGTCTGAAACCTTGATACTTCAAAAGAGATTGTCCATTTTGAAAATGAAGTGCATCCAGTTTTTGCCGTAACCCTCTCAACTTATTAGCACATGCTATGTGGGTGAAATGATGATACCATGCCACCTTTCAACCTTTTCAGAGTTCATTTGTAGTGCTTATCAATTTCAGGATCATTTAGCTCAAAAAATTGGTAAATGCCTGAAAAATACCAAATGAAGTGAGAAAGGGTTGAAACTTGATCGCCTCCCTTCGAATGGTGCATACTAAACGCACAAAAAGTCTGGCATTGAAATATGTTAAAAAATGAAATGCCTTTGTAACAGCCGAGTTTTCGTTTGAAACCCCGCTACTTCGAATAAGATTGCCCAATTTGCACACGAAGTGCATCCAGTTTTTTCCCTAACCCTCTCAACTTTTTAGCACATGCTATGTGGGTGAAATTATGATACCATGCCAACTTTCAACCTTTTCAGAGTTCATTTGTAGTGCTTATCAATTTTAGGGTCATTTAGCTTAAAAACTCAGTAAATGCATGAAAAATAGCAAATAAAGTCAGAAATACTTGAAAATTGATGCCCTCCCTTTGAATGCTGCATACTGAACGCACAAAAAGTCTGGAGTTGAAATAAGATAAAAAAATGAAATGCCTTTGTAACAGGCGAGTTTTCGTCTGAAACCCTGATACTTCGAAAGAGATTGTCCATTTTGTACACGAAGTGCATCTAGTTTTTGTCAAAACCCTCTAAACTTTTTAGCACATGCTATGTGGGTGAAATGATGATACCATGCCAAATTTCAACCTTTTCAGAGTTCATTTGTAGTGCTTATCAATGTCAGGGTCATTTAGCTAAAAAAGTCAGTAAATGCATGAAAAATAGCAAATGAAGTTGGAAAAGGTTGAAAATTGATGGCCTCCCTTAGAATGGTGCATTCTGAACGCACAAAAATTCTGGAGATGAAATAAGTTAAAAAATGAAATGCCTTTGTATCAAGCGAGTTTTCGTCTGAAACCCTGATACTTCGAAAGAGACTGTCCATTTTGTACACGAAGTGCATCTAGTTTTTGCCGTAACCCTCTCAACTTTTTAGCACATGCTATGTGGGTGAAGTGACGATACCATGCCAACTTTCAGCCTTTTCAGAGTTCATTTGTAGTGCTTATCAATTTCACGGTCATTTAGATTAACCAAAAATCAGTAAATGCATGAAAAATAGCAAATAAAGTCAGAAAGGGCTGAAAATTGATGGCCTCCCTTCGAATGGTGCATACTGAACGCACAAAATGTCTGGCGTTGAAATATGTTGAAAAAAAAAATGCCTTTGTAATAGCCGTGTTTTCGTTTGAAACCCTGATACTTCGAAAGAGATTGTCCATTTTGTACACGGAGTCCTTCCAGCTTTTGCTGTAACCCTCTCGACCTTTAAGCACATGCCGTGTGGGTGAAATTATGATGCCATGCCAACTTTCAACCTTTCCAGAGTTCATTTGTAGTGCTTATTAATTTCAGGGTCATTTAGCTTAAAAAAATCAGTAAATGCATAAAAAATAGCAAATAAAGTCAGAAATACTTGAAAATTGCTGGCCTCCCTTCGAATGGTGCATACTGAACACACAAAAAGTCTGGAGTTGAAATAAGTTAAAAAATGAAATGCCTTTGTAACAGGCGAGTTTTCGTTTGAAACCCTGATACTTCGAAAGAGATTGTCCATTTTGTACACGAAGTGCATCTAGTTTTTGTCGAAACCCTCTTAACTTTTTAGCACATGCTATGTGGGTGAAATGATGATACCATGCCAAATTTCAACCTTTTCAGAGTTCATTTGTATTGCTTATCAATGTCAGGGTCATTTAGCTAAAAAAGTCAGTAAATGCATGAAAAATAGCAAATGAAGTCGGAAAGGGTTGAAAATTGATGGCCTCCCTTAGAATGGTGCATTCTGAACGCACAAAAAGTCTGGAGATGAAATAAGTTAAAAAATGAAATGCCTTTGTATCAAGCGAGTTTTCGTCTAAAACCCTGATACTTCGAAAGAGACTGTCCATTTTGTACAAGAAGTGCATCTAGTTTTTGCCGTAACCCTCTCAACTTTTTAGCACATGCTATGTGGGTGAAGTGACGACACCATGCCAACTTTCAACCTTTTCAGAGTTCATTTGTAGTGCTTACCAATTTCAGGGTCATTTAGCTCAAAAAAAATCTGTAAATGCAGGAAAAATAGCAAACGAAGTCAGAAAGGGTTGAAAATTGATGGCCTCCCTTTGAATGGTGCATATTGAACGCACAAAAGTTCTGGAGTTGAAATAAGTTAAAAAAATGAAATGCCTTTGTAACAGGCGAGTTTTCGTCTGAAACCTTGATACTTCAAAAGAGATTGTCCATTTTGAAAATGAAGTGCATCCAGTTTTTGCCGTAACCCTCTCAACTTATTAGCACATGCTATGTGGGTGAAATGATGATACCATGCCACCTTTCAACCTTTTCAGAGTTCATTTGTAGTGCTTATCAATTTCAGGATCATTTAGCTCAAAAAATTGGTAAATGCCTGAAAAATACCAAATGAAGTGAGAAAGGGTTGAAACTTGATCGCCTCCCTTCGAATGGTGCATACTAAACGCACAAAAAGTCTGGCATTGAAATATGTTAAATAATGAAATGCCTTTGTAACAGCCGAGTTTTCGTTTGAAACCCCGCTACTTCGAATAAGATTGTCCAATTTGCACACGAAGTGCATCCAGTTTTTTCCCTAACCCTCTCAACTTTTTAGCACATGCTATGTGGGTGAAATTATGATACCATGCCAACTTTCAACCTTTTCAGAGTTCATTTGTAGTGCTTATCAATTTTAGGGTCATTTAGCTTAAAAACTCAGTAAATGCATGAAAAATAGCAAATAAAGTCAGAAATACTTGAAAATTGATGCCCTCCCTTTGAATGGTGCATACTGAACGCACAAAAAGTCTGGAGTTGAAATAAGATAAAAAAATGAAATGCCTTTGTAACAGGCGAGTTTTCGTCTGAAACCCTGATACTTCGAAAGAGATTGTCCATTTTGTACACGAAGTGCATCTAGTTTTTGTCAAAACCCTCTAAACTTTTTAGCACATGCTATGTGGGTGAAATGATGATACCATGCCAAATTTCAACCTTTTCAGAGTTCATTTGTAGTGCTTATCAATGTCAGGGTCATTTAGCTAAAAAAGTCAGTAAATGCATGAAAAATAGCAAATGAAGTTGGAAAAGGTTGAAAATTGATGGCCTCCCTTAGAATGGTGCATTCTGAACGCACAAAAATTCTGGAGATGAAATAAGTTAAAAAATGAAATGCCTTTGTATCAAGCGAGTTTTCGTCTGAAACACTGATACTTCGAAAGAGACTGTCCATTTTGTACACGAAGTGCATCTAGTTTTTGCCGTAACCCTCTCAACTTTTTAGCACATGCTATGTGGGTGAAGTGACGATACCATGCCAACTTTCAACCTTTTCAGAGTTCATTTGTAGTGCTTATCAATTTCACGGTCATTTAGATTAACCAAAAATCAGTAAATGCATGAAAAATAGCAAATAAAGTCGGAAAGGGCTGAAAATTGATGGCCTCCCTTCGAATGGTGCATACTGAACGCACAAAATGTCTGGCGTTGAAATATGTTGAAAAAAAGAAATGCCTTTGTAATAGCCGAGTTTTCGTTTGAAACCCTGATACTTCCAAAGAGATTGTCCATTTTGTACACGGAGTCCTTCCAGCTTTTGCTGTAACCCTCTCGACCTTTAAGCACATGCCGTGTGGGTGAAATTATGATGCCATGCCAACTTTCAACCTTTCCAGAGTTCATTTGTAGTGCTTATTAATTTCAGGGTCATTTAGCTTAAAAAAATCAGTAAATGCATAAAAAATAGCAAATAAAGTCAGAAATACTTGAAAATTGCTGGCCTCCCTTCGAATGGTGCATACTGAACACACAAAAAGTCTGGAGTTGAAATAAGTTAAAAAATGAAATGCCTTTGTAACAGGCGAGTTTTCGTCTGAAACCCTGATACTTCGAAAGAGATTGTCCATTTTGTACACGAAGTGCATCTAGTTTTTGTCGAAACCCTCTTAACTTTTTAGCACATGCTATGTGGGTGAAATGATGATACCATGCCAAATTTCAACCTTTTCAGAGTTCATTTGTAGTGCTTATCAATGTCAGGGTCATTTAGCTAAAAAAGTCAGTAAATGCATGAAAAATAGCAAATGAAGTCGGAAAGGGTTGAAAATTGATGGCCTCCCTTAGAATGGTGCATTCTGAACGCACGAAAAGTCTGGAGATGAAATAAGTTAAAAAATGAAATGCCTTTGTATCAAGCGAGTTTTCGTCTAAAACCCTGATACTTCGAAAGAGACTGTCCATTTTGTACAAGAAGTGCATCTAGTTTTTGCCGTAACCCTCTCAACTTTTTAGCACATGCTATGTTGGTGAAGTGACGATACCATGCCAACTTTCAACCTTTTCAGAGTTCATTTGTAGTGCTTACCAATTTCAGGGTCATTTAGCTCAAAAAAAATCTGTAAATGCAGGAAAAATAGCAAACGAAGTCAGAAAGGGTTGAAAATTGATGGCCTCCCTTTGAATGGTGCATATTGAACGCACAAAAGTTCTGGAGTTGAAATAAGTTAAAAAAATGAAATGCCTTTGTAACAGGCGAGTTTTCGTCTGAAACCTTGATACTTCAAAAGAGATTGTCCATTTTGAAAATGAAGTGCATCCAGTTTTTGCCGTAACCCTCTCAACTTATTAGCACATGCTATGTGGGTGAAATGATGATACCATGCCAACTTTCAACCTTTTCAGAGTTCATTTGTAGTGCTTATCAATTTCAGGATCATTTAGCTCAAAAAATTGGTAAATGCCTGAAAAATAGCAAATGAAGTGAGAAAGGGTTGAAACTTGATCGCCTCCCTTCGAATGGTGCATACTAAACGCACAAAAAGTCTGGCATTGAAATATGTTAAAAAATGAAATGCCTTTGTAACAGCCGAGTTTTCGTTTGAAACCCCGCTACTTCGAATAAGATTGTCCAATTTGCACACGAAGTGCATCCAGTTTTTTCCCTAACCCTCTCAACTTTTTAGCACATGCTATGTGGGTGAAATTATGATACCATGCCAACTTTCAACCTTTTCAGAGTTCATTTGTAGTGCTTATCAATTTTAGGGTCATTTAGCTTAAAAACTCAATAAATGCATGAAAAATAGCAAATAAACTCAAAAATACTTGAAAATTGATGCCCTCCCTTTGAATGGTGCATACTGAACGCACAAAAAGTCTGGAGTTGAAATAAGATAAAAAAATGAAATGCCTTTGTAACAGGCGAGTTTTCGTCTGAAACCCTGATACTTCGAAAGAGATTGTCCATTTTGTACACGAAGTGCATCTAGTTTTTGTCAAAACCCTCTAAACTTTTTAGCACATGCTATGTGGGTGAAATGATGATACCATGCCAAATTTCAACCTTTTCAGAGTTCATTTGTAGTGCTTATCAATGTCAGGGTCATTTAGCTAAAAAAGTCAGTAAATGCATGAAAAATAGCAAATGAAGTTGGAAAAGGTTGAAAATTGATGGCCTCCCTTAGAATGGTGCATTCTGAACGCACAAAAATTCTGGAGATGAAATAAGTTAAAAAATGAAATGCCTTTGTATCAAGCGAGTTTTCGTCTGAAACACTGATACTTCGAAAGAGACTGTCCATTTTGTACACGAAGTGCATCTAGTTTTTGCCGTAACCCTCTCAACTTTTTAGCACATGCTATGTGGGTGAAGTGACGATACCATGCCAACTTTCAACCTTTTCAGAGTTCATTTGTAGTGCTTATCAATTTCACGGTCATTTAGATTAACCAAAAATCAGTAAATGCATGAAAAATAGCAAATAAAGTCGGAAAGGGCTGAAAATTGATGGCCTCCCTTCGAATGGTGCATACTGAACGCACAAAATGTCTGGCGTTGAAATATGTTGAAAAAAAGAAATGCCTTTGTAATAGCTGAGTTTTCGTTTGAAACCCTGATACTTCGAAAGAGATTGTCCAGTTTGTACACGGAGTCCTTCCAGCTTTTGCTGTAACCCTCTCGACCTTTAAGCACATGCCGTGTGGGTGAAATTATGATGCCATGCCAACTTTCAACCTTTCCAGAGTTCATTTGTAGTGCTTATTAATTTCAGGGTCATTTAGCTTAAAAAAATCAGTAAATGCATAAAAAATAGCAAATAAAGTCAGAAATACTTGAAAATTGCTGGCCTCCCTTCGAATGGTGCATACGGAACACACAAAAAGTCTGGAGTTGAAATAAGTTAAAAAATGAAATGCCTTTGTAACAGGCGAGTTTTCGTCTGAAACCCTGATACTTCGAAAGAGATTGTCCATTTTGTACACGAAGTGCATCTAGTTTTTGTCGAAACCCTCTTAACTTTTTAGCACATGCTATGTGGGTGAAATGATGATACCATGCCAAATTTCAACCTTTTCAGAGTTCATTTGTAGTGCTTATCAATGTCAGGGTCATTTAGCTAAAAATGTCAGTAAATGCATGAAAAATAGCAAATGAAGTCGGAAAGGGTTGAAAATTGATGGCCTCCCTTAGAATGGTGCATTCTGAACGCACAAAAAGTCTGGAGATGAAATAAGTTAAAAAATGAAATGCCTTTGTATCAAGCGAGTTTTCGTCTAAAACCCTGATACTTCGAAAGAGACTGTCCATTTTGTACAAGAAGTGCATCTAGTTTTTGCCGTAACCCTCTCAACTTTTTAGCACATGCTATGTGGGTGAAGTGACGATACCATGCCAACTTTCAACCTTTTCAGAGTTCATTTGTAGTGCTTACCAATTTCAGGGTCATTTAGCTCAAAAAAAATCTGTAAATGCAGGAAAAATAGCAAACGAAGTCAGAAAGGGTTGAAAATTGATGGCCTCCCTTTGAATGGTGCATATTGAACGCACAAAAGTTCTGGAGTTGAAATAAGTTAAAAAAATGAAATGCCTTTGTAACAGGCGAGTTTTCGTCTGAAACCTTGATACTTCAAAAGAGATTGTCCATTTTGAAAATGAAGTGCATCCAGTTTTTGCCGTAACCCTCTCAACTTATTAGCACATGCTATGTGGGTGAAATGATGATACCATGCCACCTTTCAACCTTTTCAGAGTTCATTTGTAGTGCTTATCAATTTCAGGATCATTTAGCTCAAAAAATTAGTAAATGCCTGAAAAATAGCAAATGAAGTGAGAAAGGGTTGAAACTTGATCGCCTCCCTTCGAATGGTGCATACTAAACGCACAAAAAGTCTGGCATTGAAATATGTTAAAAAATGAAATGCCTTTGTAACAGCCGAGTTTTCGTTTGAAACCCCGCTACTTCGAATAAGATTGTCCAATTTGCACACGAAGTGCATCCAGTTTTTTCCCTAACCCTCTCAACTTTTTAGCACATGCTATGTGGGTGAAATTATGATACCATGCCAACTTTCAACCTTTTCAGAGTTCATTTGTAGTGCTTATCAATTTTAGGGTCATTTAGCTTAAAAACTCAGTAAATGCATGAAAAATAGCAAATAAACTCAAAAATACTTGAAAATTGATGCCCTCCCTTTGAATGGTGCATACTGAACGCACAAAAAGTCTGGAGTTGAAATAAGATAAAAAAATGAAATGCCTTTGTAACAGGCGAGTTTTCGTCTGAAACCCTGATACTTCGAAAGAGATTGTCCATTTTGTACACGAAGTGCATCTAGTTTTTGTCAAAACCCTCTAAACTTTTTAGCACATGCTATGTGGGTGAAATGATGATACCATGCCAAATTTCAACCTTTTCAGAGTTCATTTGTAGTGCTTATCAATGTCAGGGTCATTTAGCTAAAAAAGTCAGTAAATGCATGAAAAATAGCAAATGAAGTTGGAAAAGGTTGAAAATTGATGGCCTCCCTTAGAATGGTGCATTCTAAACGCACAAAAATTCTGGAGATGAAATAAGTTAAAAAATGAAATGCCTTTGTATCAAGCGAGTTTTCGTCTGAAACACTGATACTTCGAAAGAGACTGTCCATTTTGTACACGAAGTGCATCTAGTTTTTGCCGTAACCCTCTCAACTTTTTAGCACATGCTATGTGGGTGAAGTGACGATACCATGCCAACTTTCAACCTTTTCAGAGTTCATTTGTAGTGCTTATCAATTTCACGGTCATTTAGATTAACCAAAAATCAGTAAATGCATGAAAAATATTAAATAAAGTCGGAAAGGGCTGAAAATTGATGGCCTCCCTTCGAATGGTGCATACTGAACGCACAAAATGTCTGGCGTTGAAATATGTTGAAAAAAAGAAATGCCTTTGTAATAGCCGAGTTTTCGTTTGAAACCCTGATACTTCGAAAGAGATTGTCCATTTTGTACACGGAGTCCTTCCAGCTTTTGCTGTAACCCTCTCGACCTTTAAGCACATGCCGTGTGGGTGAAATTATGATGCCATGCCAACTTTCAACCTTTCCAGAGTTCATTTGTAGTGCTTATTCATTTCAGGGTCATTTAGCTTAAAAAAATCAGTAAATGCATAAAAAATAGCAAATAAAGTCAGAAATACTTGAAAATTGCTGGCCTCCCTTCGAATGGTGCATACGGAACACACAAAAAGTCTGGAGTTGAAATAAGTTAAAAAATGAAATGCCTTTGTAACAGGCGAGTTTTCGTCTGAAACCCTGATACTTCGAAAGAGATTGTCCATTTTGTACACGAAGTGCATCTAGTTTTTGTCGAAACCCTCTTAACTTTTTAGCACATGCTATGTGGGTGAAATGATGATACCATGCCAAATTTCAACCTTTTCAGAGTTCATTTGTAGTGCTTATCAATGTCAGGGTCATTTAGCTAAAAATGTCAGTAAATGCATGAAAAATAGCAAATGAAGTCGGAAAGGGTTGAAAATTGATGGCCTCCCTTAGAATGGTGCATTCTGAACGCACAAAAAGTCTGGAGATGAAATAAGTTAAAAAATGAAATGCCTTTGTATCAAGCGAGTTTTCGTCTAAAACCCTGATACTTCGAAAGAGACTGTCCATTTTGTACAAGAAGTGCATCTAGTTTTTGCCGTAACCCTCTCAACTTTTTAGCACATGCTATGTGGGTGAAGTGACGATACCATGCCAACTTTCAACCTTTTCAGAGTTCATTTGTAGTGCTTACCAATTTCAGGGTCATTTAGCTCAAAAAAAATCTGTAAATGCAGGAAAAATAGCAAACGAAGTCAGAAAGGGTTGAAAATTGATGGCCTCCCTTTGAATGGTGCATATTGAACGCACAAAAGTTCTGGAGTTGAAATAAGTTAAAAAAATGAAATGCCTTTGTAACAGGCGAGTTTTCGTCTGAAACCTTGATACTTCAAAAGAGATTGTCCATTTTGAAAATGAAGTGCATCCAGTTTTTGCCGTAACCCTCTCAACTTATTAGCACATGCTATGTGGGTGAAATGATGATACCATGCCACCTTTCAACCTTTTCAGAGTTCATTTGTAGTGCTTATCAATTTCAGGATCATTTAGCTCAAAAAATTAGTAAATGCCTGAAAAATAGCAAATGAAGTGAGAAAGGGTTGAAACTTGATCGCCTCCCTTCGAATGGTGCATACTAAACGCACAAAAAGTCTGGCATTGAAATATGTTAAAAAATGAAATGCCTTTGTAACAGCCGAGTTTTCGTTTGAAACCCCGCTACTTCGAATAAGATTGTCCAATTTGCACACGAAGTGCATCCAGTTTTTTCCCTAACCCTCTCAACTTTTTAGCACATGCTATGTGGGTGAAATTATGATACCATGCCAACTTTCAACCTTTTCAGAGTTCATTTGTAGTGCTTATCAATTTTAGGGTCATTTAGCTTAAAAACTCAGTAAATGCATGAAAAATAGCAAATAAAGTCAGAAATACTTGAAAATTGATGCCCTCCCTTTGAATGGTGCATACTGAACGCACAAAAAGTCTGGAGTTGAAATAAGATAAAAAAATGAAATGCCTTTGTAACAGGCGAGTTTTCGTCTGAAACCCTGATACTTCGAAAGAGATTGTCCATTTTGTACACAAAGTGCATCTAGTTTTTGTCAAAACCCTCTAAACTTTTTAGCACATGCTATGTGGGTGAAATGATGATACCATGCCAAATTTCAACCTTTTCAGAGTTCATTTGTAGTGCTTATCAATGTCAGGGTCATTTAGCTAAAAAAGTCAGTAAATGCATGAAAAATAGCAAATGAAGTTGGAAAAGGTTGAAAATTGATGGCCTCCCTTAGAATGGTGCATTCTGAACGCACAAAAATTCTGGAGATGAAATAAGTTAAAAAATGAAATGCCTTTGTATCAAGCGAGTTTTCGTTTGAAACACTGATACATCGAAAGAGACTGTCCATTTTGTACACGAAGTGCATCTAGTTTTTTCCGTAACCCTCTCAACTTTTTAGCACATGCTATGTGGGTGAAGTGACGATACCATGCCAACTTTCAACCTTTTCAGAGTTCATTTGTAGTGCTTATCAATTTCACGGTCATTTAGATTAACCAAAAATCAGTAAATGCATGAAAAATAGCAAATAAAGTCGGAAAGGGCTGAAAATTGATGGCCTCCCTTCGAATGGTGCATACTGAACGCACAAAATGTCTGGCGTTGAAATATGTTGAAAAAAAGAAATGCCTTTGTAATAGCCGAGTTTTCGTTTGAAACCCTGATACTTCGAAAGAGATTGTCCATTTTGTACACGGAGTCCTTCCAGCTTTTGCTGTAACCCTCTCGACCTTTAAGCACATGCCGTGTGGGTGAAATTATGATGCCATGCCAACTTTCAACCTTTCCAGAGTTCATTTGTAGTGCTTATTAATTTCAGGGTCATTTAGCTTAAAAAAATCAGTAAATGCATAAAAAATAGCAAATAAAGTCAGAAATACTTGAAAATTGCTGGCCTCCCTTCGAATGGTGCATACTGAACACACAAAAAGTCTGGAGTTGAAATAAGTTAAAAAATGAAATGCCTTTGTAACAGGCGAGTTTTCGTCTGAAACCCTGATACTTCGAAAGAGATTGTCCATTTTGTACACGAAGTGCATCTAGTTTTTGTCGAAACCCTCTTAACTTTTTAGCACATGCTATGTGGGTGAAATGATGATACCATGCCAAATTTCAACCTTTTCAGAGTTCATTTGTAGTGCTTATCAATGTCAGGGTCATTTAGCTAAAAAAGTCAGTAAATGCATGAAAAATAGCAAATGAAGTCGGAAAGGGTTGAAAATTGATGGCCTCCCTTAGAATGGTGCATTCTGAACGCACAAAAAGTCTGGAGATGAAATAAGTTAAAAAATGAAATGCCTTTGTATCAAGCGAGTTTTCGTCTAAAACCCTGATACTTCGAAAGAGACTGTCCATTTTGTACAAGAAGTGCATCTAGTTTATGCCGTAACCCTCTCAACTTTTTAGCACATGCTATGTGGGTGAAGTGACGATACCATGCCAACTTTCAACCTTTTCAGAGTTCATTTGTAGTGCTTACCAATTTCAGGGTCATTTAGCTCAAAAAAAATCTGTAAATGCAGGAAAAATAGCAAACGAAGTCAGAAAGGGTTGAATATTGATGGCCTCCCTTTGAATGGTGCATATTGAACGCACAAAAGTTCTGGAGTTGAAATAAGTTAAAAAAATGAAATGCCTTTGTAACAGGCGAGTTTTCGTCTGAAACCTTGATACTTCAAAAGAGATTGTCCATTTTGAAAATGAAGTGCATCCAGTTTTTGCCGTAACCCTCTCAACTTATTAGCACATGCTATGTGGGTGAAATGATGATACCATGCCACCTTTCAACCTTTTCAGAGTTCATTTGTAGTGCTTATCAATTTCAGGATCATTTAGCTCAAAAAATTGGTAAATGCCTGAAAAATAGCAAATGAAGTGAGAAAGGGTTAAAACTTGACCGCCTCCCTTCGAATGGTGCATACTAAACGCACAAAAAGTCTTGCGTTGAAATATGTTAAAAAAATGAAATGCCTTTGTAACAGCCGAGTTTTCGTTTGAAACCCCGATACTTCGAATAGGATTGTCCAATTTGCACACGAAGTGCATCCAGTTTTTTCCCTAACCCTCTCAACTTTTTAGCACATGCTATGTGGGTGAAATTATGATACCATGCCAACTTTCAACCTTTTCAGAGTTCATTTGTAGTGCTTATCAATTTTAGGGTCATTTAGCTTAAAAACTCAGTAAATGCATGAAAAATAGCAAATAAAGTCAGAAATACTTGAAAATTGATGCCCTCCCTTTGAATGGTGCATACTGAACGCACAAAAAGTCTGGAGTTGAAATAAGATAAAAAAATGAAATGCCTTTGTAACAGGCGAGTTTTCGTCTGAAACCCTGATACTTCGAAAGAGATTGTCCATTTTGTACACGAAGTGCATCTAGTTTTTGTCAAAACCCTCTAAACTTTTTAGCACATGCTATGTGGGTGAAATGATGATACCATGCCAAATTTCAACCTTTTCAGAGTTCATTTGTAGTGCTTATCAATGTCAGGGTCATTTAGCTAAAAAAGTCAGTAAATGCATGAAAAATAGCAAATGAAGTTGGAAAAGGTTGAAAATTGATGGCCTCCCTTAGAATGGTGCATTCTGAACGCACAAAAATTCTTGAGATGAAATAAGTTAAAAAATGAAATGCCTTTGTATCAAGCGAGTTTTCGTCTGAAACCCTGATACTTCGAAAGAGACTGTCCATTTTGTACACGAAGTGCATCTAGTTTTTGCCTTAACCCTCTCAACTTTTTAGCACATGCTATGTGGGTGAAGTGACGATACCATGCCAACTTTCAACCTTTTCAGAGTTCATTTGTAGTGCTTACCAATTTCAGGGTCATTTAGCTCAAAAAATATCTGTAAATGCAGGAAAAATAGCGAACGAAGTCAGAAAGGGTTGAAAATTGATGGCCTCCCTTTGAATGGTGCATATTGAACGCACAAAAGTTCTGGAGTTGAAATAAGTTAGCAAAATGAAATGCCTTTGTAACAGGCGAGTTTTCGTCTGAAACCTTGATACTTCAAAAGAGATTGTCCATTTTGAAAATGAAGTGCATCCAGTTTTTGCCGTAACCCTCTCAACTTATTAGCACATGCCATGTGGGTGAAATGATGATACCATGCCACCTTTTAACCTTTTCAGAGTTCAGTTGTAGTGCTTATCAATTTCAGGATCATTTAGCTCAAAAAATTGGTAAATGCCTGAAAAATAGCAAATGAAGTGAGAAAGGGTTGAAACTTGATCGCCTCCCTTCGAATGGTGCATACTAAACACACAAAAAGTCTGGCATTGAAATATGTTAAAAAATGAAATGCCTTTGTAACAGCCGAGTTTTCGTTTGAAACCCCGATACTTCGAATAAGATTGTCCAATTTGCACACGAAGTGCATCCAGTTTTTTCCCTAACCCTCTCAACTTTTTAGCACATGCTATGTGGGTGAAATTATGATACCATGCCAACTTTCAACCTTTTCAGAGTTCATTTGTAGTGCTTATCAATTTTAGGGTCATTTAGCTTAAAAACTCAGTAAATGCATGAAAAATAGCAAATAAAGTCAGAAATACTTGAAAATTGATGCCCTCCCTTTGAATGGTGCATACTGAACGCACAAAAAGTCTGGAGTTGAAATAAGATAAAAAAATGAAATGCCTTTGTAACAGGCGAGTTTTCGTCTGAAACCCTGATACTTCGAAAGAGATTGTCCATTTTGTACACGAAGTGCATCTAGTTTTTGTCGAAACCCTCTTAACTTTTTAGCACATGCTATGTGGGTGAAATGATGATACCATGCCAAATTTCAACCTTTTCAGAGTTCATTTGTAGTGCTTATCAATGTCAGGGTCATTTAGCTAAAAAAGTCAGTAAATGCATGAAAAATAGCAAATGAAGTCGGAAAGGGTTGAAAATTGATGGCCTCCCTTAGAATGGTGCATTCTGAACGCACAAAAAGTCTGGAGATGAAATAAGTTAAAAAATGAAATGCCTTTGTATCAAGCGAGTTTTCGTCTAAAACCCTGATACTTCGAAAGAGACTGTCCATTTTGTACAAGAAGTGCATCTAGTTTATGCCGTAACCCTCTCAACTTTTTAGCACATGCTATGTGGGTGAAGTGATGATACCATGCCAACTTTCAACCTTTTCAGAGTTCATTTGTAGTGCTTACCAATTTCAGGGTCATTTAGCTCAAACAAAATCTGTAAATGCAGGAAAAATAGCAAACGAAGTAAGAAAGGGTTGAAAATTGATGGCCTCCCTTTGAATGGTGCATATTGAACGCAGAAAAGTTCTGGAGTTGAAATAAGTTAAAAAAATGACATGCCTTTGTAACAGGCGAGTTTTCGTCTGAAACCTTGATACTTCAAAAGAGATTGTCCATTTTGAAAATGAAGTGCATCCAGTTTTTGCCGTAACCCTCTCAACTTATTAGCACATGCTATGTGGGTGAAATGATGATACCATGCCACCTTTCAACCTTTTCAGAGTTCATTTGTAGTGCTTATCAATTTCAGGATCATTTAGCTCAAAAAATTGGTAAATGCCTGAAAAATAGCAAATGAAGTGAGAAAGGGTTGAAACTTGACCGCCTCCCTTCGAATGGTGCATACTAAACGCACAAAAAGTCTGACATTGAAATATGTTAAAAAACTGAAATGCCTTTATAACAGCCGAGTTTTCGTTTGAAACCCCGATACTTCGAATAAGATTGTCCAATTTGCACACGAAGTGCATCCAGTTTTTTCCCTAACCCTCTCAACTTTTTAGCACATGCTATATGGGTGAAATTATGATACCATGCCAACTTTCAACCTTTTCAGAGTTCATTTGTAGTGCTTATCAATTTTAGGGTCATTTAGCTTAAAAACTCAGTAAATGCATGAAAAATAGCAAATAAAGTCAGAAATACTTGAAAATTGATGCCCTCCCTTTGAATGGTGCATACTGAACGCACAAAAAGTCTGGAGTTGAAATAACATAAAAAAATGAAATGCCTTTGTAACAGGCGAGTTTTCGTCTGAAACCCTGATACCTCGAAAGAGATTGTCCATTTTGTACACGAAGTGCATCTAGTTTTTGTCAAAACCCTCTAAACTTTTTAGCACATGCTATGTGGGTGAAATGATGATACCATGCCAAATTTCAACCTTTTCAGAGTTCATATGTAGTGCTTATCAATGTCAGGGTCATTTAGCTAAAAAAGTCAGTAAATGCATGAAAAATAGCAAATGAAGTTGGAAAAGGTTGAAAATTGATGGCCTCCCTTAGAATGGTGCATTCTGAACGCACAAAAATTCTGGAGATGAAATAAGTTAAAAAATGAAATGCCTTTGTATCAAGCGAGTTTTCGTCTGAAACCCTGATACTTCGAAAGAGACTGTCCATTTTGTACACGAAGTGCATCTAGTTTTTGCCTTAACCCTCTCAACTTTTTAGCACATGCTATGTGGGTGAAGTGACGATACCATGCCAACTTTCAACCTTTTCATAGTTCATTTGTAGTGCTTACCAATTTTAGGGTCATTTAGCTCAAAAAAAATCTGTAAATGCAGGAAAAATAGCAAACGAAGTCAGAAAGGGTTGAAAATTGATGGCCTCCCTTTGAATGGTGCATATTGAACGCACAAAAGTTCTGGAGTTGAAATAAGTTAAAAAAATGAAATGCCTTTGTAACAGGCGAGTTTTCGTCTGAAACCTTGTTACTTCAAAAGAGATTGTCCATTTTGAAAATGAAGTGCATCCAGTTTTTGCCGTAACCCTCTCAACTTATTAGCACATGCTATGTGGGTGAAATGATGATACCATGCCACCTTTCAACCTTTTCAGAGTTCATTTGTAGTGCTTATCAATTTCAGGATCATTTAGCTCAAAAAATTGGTAAATGCCTGAAAAATAGCAAATGAAGTGAGAAAGGGTTGAAACTTGACCGCCTCCCTTCGAATGGTGCATACTAAACGCACAAAAAGTCTGGCATTGAAATATGTTACAAAAATGAAATGCCTTTGTAACAGCCAAGTTTTCGTTTGAAACCCCGATACTTCGAATAAGATTGTCCAATTTGCACACGAAGTGCATCCAGTTTTTTCCCTAACCCTCTCAACTTTTTAGCACATGCTATGTGGGTGAAATTATGATACCATGCCAACTTTCAACCTTTTCAGAGTTCATTTGTAGTGCTTATCAATTTTAGGGTCATTTAGCTTAAAACCTCAGTAAATGCATGAAAAATAGCAAATAAAGTCAGAAATACTTGAAAATTGATGCCCTCCCTTTAAATGGTGCATACTGAACGCACAAAGAGTCTAGAGTTTAAATAAGATAAAAAAATGAAATGCCTTTGTAACAGGCGAGTTTTCGTCTGAAACCCTGATACTTCGAAAGAGATTGTCCATTTTGTACACGAAGTGCATCTAGTTTTTGTCAAAACCCTCTAAACTTTTTAGCACATGCTATGTGGGTGAAATGATGATACCATGCCAAATTTCAACCTTTTCAGAGTTCATTTGTAGTGCTTATCAATGTCAGGGTCATTTAGCCAAAAAAGTCAGTAAATGCATGAAAAATAGCAAATGAAGTTGGAAAAGGTTGAAAATTGATGGCCTCCCTTAGAATGGTGCATTCTGAACGCACAAAAATTCTGGAGATGAAATAAGTTAAAAAATGAAATGCCTTTGTATCAAGCGAGTTTTCGTCTGAAACCCTGATACTTCGAAAGAGACTGTCCATTTTGTACACAAAGTGCATCTAGTTTTTGCCTTAACCCTCTCAACTTTTTAGCACATGCTATGTGGGTGAAGTGACGATACCATGCCAACTTTCAACCTTTTCAGAGTTCATTTGTAGTGCTTACCAATTTCAGGGTCATTTAGCTCAAAAAATATCTGTAAATGCAGGAAAAATAGCGAACGAAGTCAGAAAGGGTTGAAAATTGATGGCCTCCCTTTGAATGGTGCATATTGAACGCTCAAAAGTTCTGGAGTTGAAATAAGTTAGAAAAATGAAATGCCTTTGTAACAGGCGTGTTTTCGTCTGAAACCTTGATACTTCAAAAGAGATTGTCCATTTTGAAAATGAAGTGCATCCAGTTTTTGCCGTAACCCTCTCAACTTATTAGCACATGCTATGTGGGTGAAATGATGATACCATGCCACCTTTCAACCTTTTCAGAGTTCATTTGTAGTGCTTATCAATTTCAGGATCATTTAGCTCAAAAAATTGGTAAATGCCTGAAAAATAGCAAATGAAGTGAGAAAGGGTTGAAACTTGATCGCCTCCCTTCGAATGGTGCATACTAAACGCACAAAAAGTCTGGCATTGAAATATGTTAAAAAATGAAATGCCTTTGTAACAGCCGAGTTTTCGTTTGAAACCCCGATACTTCGAATAAGATTGTCCAATTTGCACACGAAGTGCATCCAGTTTTTTCCCTAACCCTCTCAACTTTTTAGCACAAGCTATGTGGGTGAAATTATGATACCATGCCAACTTTCAACCTTTTCAGAGTTCATTTGTAGTGCTTATCAATTTTAGGGTCATTTAGCTTAAAAACTCAGTAAATGCATGAAAAATAGCAAATAAAGTCAGAAATACTTGAAAATTGATGCCCTCCCTTTGAATGGTGCATACTGAACGCACAAAAAGTCTGGAGTTGAAATAAGATAAAAAAATGAAATGCCTTTGTAACAGGCGAGTTTTCGTCTGAAACCCTGATACTTCGAAAGAGATTATCCATTTTGTACACGAAGTGCATCTAGTTTTTGTCAAAACCCTCTAAACTTTTTAGCACATGCTATGTGGGTGAAATGATGATACCATGCCAAATTTCAACCTTTTCAGAGTTCATTTGTAGTGCTTATCAATGTCAGGGTCATTTAGCTAAAAAAGTCAGTAAATGCATGAAAAATAGCAAGTGAAGTTGGAAAAGGTTGAAAATTGATGCCTCCCTTAGAATGGTGCATTCTGAACGCACAAAAATTCTGGAGATGAAATAAGTTAAAAAATGAAATGCCTTTGTATCAAGCGAGTTTTCGTAAGGAATACTTGAAAATTGATGCCCTCCCTTTGAATGGTGCATACTGAACGCACAAAAAGTCTGGAGTTGAAATAAGATCAAAAAATGAAATGCCTTTGTAACAGGCGAGTTTTCGTCTGAAACCCTGATACTTCGAAAGAGATTGTCCATTTTGTACACGAAGTGCATCTAGTTTTTGTCAAAACCCTCTAAACTTTTTAGCACATGCTATGTGGGTGAAATGATGATACCATGCCAAATTTCAACCTTTTCAGAGTTCATTTGTAGTGCTTATCAATGTCAGGGTCATTTAGCTAAAAAAGTCAGTAAATGCATGAAAAATAGCAAGTGAAGTTGGAAAAGGTTGAAAATTGATGGCCTCCCTTAGAATGGTGCATTCTGAACGCACAAAAAGTCTGGAGATGAAATAAGTTAAAAAATGAAATGCCTTTGTATCAAGCGAGTTTTCGTCTAAAACCCTGATACTTCGAAAGAGACTGTCCATTTTGTACAAGAAGTGCATCTAGTTTATGCCGTAACCCTCTCAACTTTTTAGCACATGCTATGTGGGTGAAGTGACGATACCATGCCAACTTTCAACCTTTTCAGAGTTCATTTGTAGTGCTTACCAATTTCAGGGTCATTTAGCTCAAAAAAAATCTGTAAATGCAGGAAAAATAGCAAACGAAGTCAGAAAGGGTTGAAAATTGATGGCCTCCCTTTGAATGGTGCATACTGAACGCACAAAAGTTCTTGAGTTGAAATAAGTTAAAAAAATGAAATGCCTTTGTAACAGGCGAGTTTTCGTCTGAAACCTTGATACTTCAAAAGAGATTGTCCATTTTGAAAATGAAGTGCATCCAGTTTTTGCCGTAACCCTCTCAACTTATTAGCACATGCTATGTGGGTGAAATGATGATACCATGCCACCTTTCAACCTTTTCAGAGTTGATTTGTAGTGCTTATCAATTTCAGGATCATTTAGCTCAAAAAATTGGTAAATGCCTGAAAAATAGCAAATGAAGTGAGAAAGGGTTTAAACTTGATCGCCTCCCTTCGAATGGTGCATACTAAACGCACAAAAAGTCTGGCGTTGAAATATGTTAAAAAAATGAAATGCCTTTGTAACAGCCGAGTTTTCGTTTGAAACACTGATACTTCGAATAAGATTGTCCAATTTGCACACGAAGTGCATCCAGTTTCTGCCGTAACCCTCTCAACTTTTTAGCACATGCTATGTGGGTGAAATTATGATACCATGCCAACTTTCAACCTTTTCAGAGTTCATTTGTAGTGCTTATCAATTTTAGGGTCATTTAGCTTAAAAACTCAGTAAATGCATGAAAAATAGCAAATAAAGTCAGAAATACTTGAAAATTGATGCCCTCCCTTTGAATGGTGCATACAGAACGCACAAAAAGTCTGGAGTTGAAATAAGTTAAAAAAATGAAATGCCTTTGTAATAGGCGAGTTTTCGTCTGAAACCCTGATACTTCGAAAGAGATTGTCCATTTTGTACACGAAGTGAATCCAGTTTTTGCCGTAACCCACTAAACTTTTTAGCACATGCTATGTGGGTGAAATGATGATACCATGCCAACTTTCAACCTTTTCAGAGTTCATTTGTAGTGCTTATCAATTTCACGGTCATTTAGATTAACCAAAAATCAGTAAATGCATGAAAAATAGCAAATAAAGTCAGAAAGGGCTGAAAATTGATGGCCTCCCTTCGAATGGTGCATACTGAACGCACAAAATGTCTGGCGTTGAAATATGTTAAAAAAATGAAATGCCTTTGTAATAGCCGAGTTTTCGTTTGAAACCCTAATACTTCGAAAGAGATTGTCCATTTTGTACATGGAGTCCTTCCAGCTTTTGCTGTAACCCTCTCGACCTTTAAGCACATGCTGTGTGGGTGAAATTATGATGCCATGCCAACTTTCAACCTTTCCAGAGTTCATTTGTAGTGCTTATTAATTTCAGGGTCATGTAGCTTAAAAAAATCAGTAAATGCATAAAAAATAGCGAATAAAGTCAGAAATACTTGAAAATTGCTGGCCTCCCTTCGAATGGTGCATACTGAACACACAAAAAGTCTGGAGTTGAAATAAGTTAAAAAATGAAATGCCTTTGTATCAGGCGAGTTTTCGTCTGAAACCCTGATACTTCGAAAGAGATTGTCCATTTTGTACACGAAGTGCATCTAGTTTTTGTCGAAACCCTCTTAACTTTTTAGCACATGCTATGTGGGTGAAATGATGATACCATGCCAAATTTCAACCTTTTCAGAGTTCATTTGTAGTGCTTATCAATGTCAGGGTCATTTAGCTAAAAAAGTCAGTAAATGCATGAAAAATAGCTAATGAAGTCGGAAAGGGTTGAAAATTGATGGCCTCCCTTAGAATGGTGCATTCTGAACGCACAAAAAGTCTGGAGATGAAATAAGTTAAAAAATGAAATGCCTTTGTATCAAGCGAGTTTTCGTCTAAAACCCTGATACTTCGAAAAAGACTGTGCATTTTGTACAAGAAGTGCATCTAGTTTTTGCCGTAACCCTCTCAACTTTTTAGCACATGCTATATGGGTGAAGTGACGATACCATGCCAACTTTCAACCTTTTCAGAGTTCATTTGTAGTGCTTACCAATTTCAGGGTCATTTAGCTCAAAAAAAATCTGTAAATGCAGGAAAAATAGCAAACGAATTCAGAAAGGGTTGAAAATTGATGGCCTCCCTTTGAATGGTGCATATTGAACGCACAAAAGTTCTGGAGTTGAAATAAGTTAAAAAAATGAAATGCCTTTGTAACAGGCGAGTTTTCGTCTGAAACCTTGATACTTCAAAAGAGATTGTCCATTTTGAAAATGAAGTGCATCCAGTTTTTGCCGTAACCCTCTCAACTTATTAGCACATGCTATGTGGGTGAAATGATGATACCATGCCACCTTTCAACCTTTTCAGAGTTCATTTGTGGTGCTTATCAATTTCAGGATCATTTAGCTCAAAAAATTGGTAAATGCCTGAAAAATAGCAAATGAAGTGAGAAAGGGTTGAAACTTGATCGCCTCCCTTCGAATGGTGCATACTAAATGCCCAAAAATTCTGGCGTTGAAATATGTTAAAAAAATGAAATGCCTTTGTAACAGCCGAGTTTTCGTTTGAAACCCCGATACTTCGAATAAGATTGTCCAATTTGCACACGAAGTGCATCCAGTTTTTTCCCTAACCCTCTCAACTTTTTAGCACATGCTATGTGGGTGAAATTATGATACCATGCCAACTTTCAACCTTTTCAGAGTTCATTTGTAGTGCTTATCAATTTTAGGGTCATTTAGCTTAAAAACTCAGTAAATGCATGAAAAATAGCAAATAAGTCAGAAATACTTGAAAATTGATGCCCTCCCTTTGAATGGTGCATACTGAACGCACAAAAAGTCTGGAGTTGAAATAAGATAAAAAAATGAAATGCCTTTGTAACAGGCGAGTTTTCGTCTGAAACCCTGATACTTCGAAAGAGATTGTCCATTTTGTACACGAAGTGCATCTAGTTTTTGTCAAAACCCTCTAAACTTTTTAGCACATGCTATGTGGGTGAAATGATGATACCATGCCAAATTTCAACCTTTTCAGAGTTCATTTGTAGTGCTTATCAATGTCAGGGTCATTTAGCTAAAAAAGTCAGTAAATGCATGAAAAATAGCAAATGAAGTTGGAAAAGGTTGAAAATTGATGGCCTCCCTTAGAATGGTGCATTCTAAACGCACAAAAATTCTGGAGATGAAATAAGTTAAAAAATGAAATGCCTTTGTATCAAGCGAGTTTTCGTCTGAAACCCTGATACTTCGAAAGATACTGTCCATTTTGTACACGAAGTGCATCTAGTTTTTGCCGTAACCCTCTCAACTTTTTAGCACATGCTATGTGGGTGAAGTGACGATAGCATGCCAACTTTCAACCTTTTCAGAGTTCATTTGTAGTGCTTATCAATTTCAGGGTCATTTAGCTCAAAAAAAAATCTGTAAATGCATGAAAAATAGCAAACGAAGTCAGAAAGGGTTGAAACTTGATTGCCTCCCTTTGAATGGTGCATATTGAACGCACAAAAGTTCTGGAGTTGAAATAAGTTAAAAAAATGAAATGCCTTTGTAACAGGCGAGTTTTCGTCTGAAACCTTGATACTTCAAAAGAGATTGTCCATTTTGAAAATGAAGTGCATCCAGTTTTTGCCATAACCCTCTCAACTTATTAGCACATGCTATGTGGGTGAAATGATGATACCATGCCACCTTTCAACCTTTGCAGAGTTCATTTGTAGTGCTTATCAATTTCAGGATCATTTAGCTCAAAAAATTGGTAAATGCCTGAAAAATAGCAAATGAAGTGAGAAAGGGTTGAAAATTGATCGCCTCCCTTCGAATGGTGCATACTAAACGCAGAAAAAGTCTGGCGTTGAAATATGTTAAAAAAATGAAATGCCTTTGTAACAGCCGAGTTTTCGTTTGAAACCCTGATACTTCGAACGAGATTGTCCATTTTGTACACGGAGTCCATCCAGCTTTTGTTGTAACACTCTCACCTTTTAGCACATGCAGTGTGGGTGAAATTATGATACCATGCCAACTTTGAACCTTTTCAGAGTTCATTTGTAGTGCTTATCAATTTCAGGGTCATTTAGCTCAAACAAAAATCAGTAAATGCATGAAAAATAGCAAATGAAGTCAGAAACAGTTAAAAAATGATGGTCTTCGTTCGAATGGAGCATACTGAATGGTGAAAAGTCTGGAGTTCAAATAAGTTAAAAAATGAAATGCCTTTGTAAGAGGCGAGTTTTCGTGTGAAACCCAAGTACTTCGTAAGAGATTGTCCATTTTGTACATGAAGTGCATCTAGTTTTTGCCATAACCCTCTCAGCTTTTTAGCACATGCTATGTGGGTGCAATGATGATACCATGCCAACTTTCAACCTATTCAGAATTCATTTGTAGTGCTTAGCAGTTTCAGGATCATTTAGCTCAAAAAATCGGTAAATGCCTGAAAAATAGCAAATGAAGTGAGAAAGGGTGGAAAATTGATCGCCTCCCTTCGAATGGTGCATACTAAACGCACAAAAAGTTTGGAGTTGAAACAAGTTTAAAAAATGATACGCCTTTGTAACAGGTGAGTTTTTGTCTGAAACCCCGATACTTCGAATAAGATTGTCCAATTTGCACACGAAGTGCATCCAGTTTTTGACGTAACCCTCTCAACTTTTTAGCACATGCTATGTGGGTGAAATTATGTTACCATGCCAACTTTGAACATTTTCAGAGTTCATTTGTAGTGCTTATCAATTTTAGGGTCATTTAGCTTAAAAACTCACTAAATGCATGAAAAATAGCAAATAAAGTCAGAAATACTTGAAAATTGATGCCCTCCCTTCGAATGGTGCATACTGAATGCACAAAAAGTCTGGAGTTGAAATAAGTTAAAAAAATGAAATGCCTTTGTAACAGGCGAGTTTTCGTTTGAAACCCTGATACTTCGAAAGAGATTGTCTATTTTGTACACGAAGTGAATCCAGTTTTTGCCGTAACCCTCTAAACTTTTTAGGACATGCTATGTGGGTGAAATGATGATACCATGCCAACTTTCAACCTTTTCAGAGTTCATTTGTAGTGCTTATCAATTTCACGGTCATTTAGATTAACCAAAAATCAGTAAATGCATGAAAAATAGCAAATAAAGTCGGAAAGGGCTGAAAATTGATGGCCTCCCTTCGAATGGTGCATACTGAATCCACAAAATGTCTGGCGTTGAAATATGTTAAAAAATGAAATGCCTTTGTACTAGCCGAGTTTTCGTTTGAAACCCTGATACTTCGAAAGAGATTGTCCATTTTGTACACGGAGTCCTTCCAGCCTTTGCTCTAACCCTCTCGACCTTTTAGCACGTGCCGTGTGGGTGAAATTATGATGCCATGCCAACTTTCAACCTTTCCAGAGTTCATTTGTAGTGCTTATTAATTTCAGGGTCATTTAGCTTAAAAAATCAGTAAATGCATAAAAAATAGCAAATAAAGTCAGAAATACTTGAAAATTGCTGGCCTCCCTTCGAATGGTGCATACTGAACACACAAAAAGTCTGGAGTTGAAATAAGTTAAAAACTGAAATGGCTTTGTAACAGGCGAGTTTTCGTCTGAAACCCTGATACTTCGAAAGAGATTGTCCATTTTGTACACGAAGTGCATCTAGTTTTTGTCGAAACCCTCTAAACTTTTTAGCACATGCTATGTGGGTGAAATGATGATACCATGCCAAATTTCAACCTTTTCAGAGTTCATTTGTAGTGCTTATCAATGTCAGGGTCATTTAGCTAAAAAAGTTAGTAAATGCATGAAAAATAGCAAATGAAGTCAGAAAGGGTTGAAAATTGATGGCCTCGCTTAGAATGGTGCATTCTGAACGCACAAAAAGTCTGGAGATGAAATAAGTTAAAAAATGAAATGCCTTTGTATCAAGCGAGTTTTCGTCTAAAACCCTCATACCTCGAAAGAGACTGTCCATTTTGTACATGAAGTGCATCTAGTTTTTGCCGTAACCCTCTCAACTTTTTAGCACATGCTATGTGGGTGAAGTGACGATACCATGCCAACTTTCAACCTTTTCAGAGTTCATTTGTAGTGCTTATCAATTTCAGGGTCATTTAGCTCAAAAAAAATCTGTAAATGCAGGAAAAATAGCAAACGAAGTCAGAAAGGGTTGAAAATTGATGGCCTCCCTTTGAATGGTGCATATTGAACGCACAAAACTTCTGGAGTTGAAATAAGTTAAAAAAATGAAATGCCTTTGTAACAGGCGAGTTTTCGTCTGAAACCTTGATACTTCAAAAGAGATTGTCCATTTTGAAAATGAAGTGCATCCAGTTTTTGCCGTAACCCTCTCAACTTATTAGCACATGCTGTGTGGGTGATATGATGATACCATGCCACCTTTCAACCTTTTCAGAGTTGATTTGTAGTGCTTATCAATTTCAGGATCATTTAGCTCAAAAAATCGGTAAATGCCTGAAAAATAGCAAATGAAGTGAGAAAGGGTTGAAAATTGATCCCCTCCCTTCGAATGGTGCATACTAAACGCACAAAAAGTTTGGAGTTGAAACAAGTTTAAAAAATGATATGCCTTTGTAACAGGTGAGTTTTTGTCTGAAACCCCGATACTTCGAATAAGATTGTCCAATTTGCACACGAAGTGCATCCAGTTTTTTCCGTAACCCTCTCAAGTTTTTAGCACATGCTATGTGGGTGAAATTATGATACCATGCCAACTTTGAACATTTTCAGAGTTCATTTGTAGTGCTTATCAATTTTAGGGTCATTTAGCTTAAAAACTCAGTAAATGCATGAAAAATAGCAAATAAAGTCAGAAATACTTGAAAATTGATGCCCTCCCTTCGAATGGTGCATACTGAACGCACAAAAAGTCTGGAGTTGAAATAAGTTAAAAAAATGAAATGCCTTTGTAACAGGCGAGTTTTCGTCTGAAACCCTGATACTTCGAAAGAGATTGTCCATTTTGTACACGAAGTGAATCCGGTTTTTGCCGTAAACCTCTAAACTTTTTAGCACATGCTATGTGGGTGAAATGATGATACCATGCCAACTTTCAACCTTGTCAGAGTTCATTTGTAGTGCTTATCAATTTCACGGTCATTTAGATTAACCAAAAATCAGTAAATGCATGAAAAATAGCAAATAAAGTCGAAAAGGGCTGAAAATTGATGGCCTCCCTTTGAATGGTGCATACTGAACGCACAAAATGTCTAGCGTTGAAATATGTTAAAAAATGAAATGCCTTTGTAATAGCCGAGTTTTCGTTTGAAACCCTGATATTTCGAAAGAGATTGTCCATTTTGTACACGGAGTCCTTCCAACTTTTGCTCTAACCCTCTCGACCTTTTAGCACGTGCCGTGTGGGTGAAATTATGATGCCATGCCAACTTTCAACCTTTCGAGAGTTCATTTGTAGTGCTTATTAATTTCAGGGTCATTTAGCTTAAAAAAATCAGTAAATGCATAAAAAATAGCAAATAAAGTCAGAAATACTTGAAAATTGCTGGCCTCCCTTCGAATGGTGCATACTGAACACACAAAAAGTCTGGAGTTGAAATAAGTTAAAAAATGAAATGGCTTTGTAACAGGCGAGTTTTCGTCTGAAACCCTGATACTTCGAAAGAGATTGTCCATTTTGTACACGAAGTGCATCTAGTTTTTGTCGAAACCCTCTAAACTTTTTAGCACATGCTATGTGGGTGAAATGATGATACCATGCCAAATTTCAACCTTTTCAGAGTTCATTTGTAGTGCTTATCAATGTCAGGGTCATTTAGCTAAAAAAGTTAGTAAATGCATGAAAAATAGCAAATGAAGTCGGAAAGGGTTGAAAATTGATGGCCTCCCTTAGAATGGTGCATTCTGAACGCACAAAAAGTCTGGAGATGAAATAAGTTAAAAAATGAAATGCCTTTGTATCAAGCGAGTTTTCGTCTAAAACCCTGATACCTCGAAAGAGACTGTCCATTTTGTACATGAAGTGCATCTAGTTTTTGCCGTAACCATCTCAACTTTTTAGCACATGCTATGTGGGTGAAGTGACGATACCATGCCAACTTTCAACCTTTTCAGAGTTCATTTGTAGTGCTTATCAATTTCAGGGTCATTTAGCTCAAAAAAAATCTGTAAATGCAGGAAAATTAGCAAACGAAGTCAGAAAGGGTTGAAAATTGATGGCCTCCCTTTGAATGGTGCATATTGAACGCACAAAACTTCTGGAGTTGAAATAAGTTAAAAAAATGAAATGCCTTTGTAACAGGCGAGTTTTCGTCTGAAACCTTGATACTTCAAAAGAGATTGTCCATTTTGAAAATGAAGTGCATCCAGTTTTTGCCGTAACCCTCTCAACTTATTAGCACATGCTGTGTGGGTGATATGATGATACCATGCCACCTTTCAACCTTTTCAGAGTTGATTTGTAGTGCTTATCAATTTCAGGATCATTTAGCTCAAAAAATCGGTAAATGCCTGAAAAATAGCAAATGAAGTGAGAAAGGGTTGAAAATTGATCGCCTCCCTTCGAATGGTGCATACTAAACGCACAAAAAGTTTGGAGTTGAAACAAGTTTAAAAAATGATATGCCTTTGTAACAGGTGAGTTTTTGTCTGAAACCCCGATACTTCGAATAAGATTGTCCAATTTGCACACGAAGTGCATCCAGTTTTTGCCGTAACCCTCTCAACTTTTTAGCACATGCTATGTGGGTGAAATTATGATACCATGCCAACTTTGAACATTTTCTGAGTTCATTTGTAGTGCTTATCAATTTTAGGGTCATTTAGCTTAAAAACTCAGTAAATGCATGAAAAATAGCAAATAAAGTCAGAAATACTTGAAAATTGATGCCCTCCAGTCGAATGGAGCATACTGAACGCACAAAAAGTCTGGAGTTGAAATAAGTTAAAAAAATGAAATGCCTTTGTAACAGGCGAGTTTTCGTGTGAAACCCTGATACTTCGAAAGAGATTGTCCATTTTGTACACGAAGTGAATCCGGTTTTTGCCGTAACCCTCTAAACTTTTTAGCACATGCTATGTGGGTGAAATGATGATACCATGCCAACTTTCAACCTTGTCAGAGTTCATTTGTAGTGCTTATCAATTTCACGGTCATTTAGATTAACCAAAAATCAGTAAATGCATGAAAAATAGCAAATAAAGTCGGAAAGGGCTGAAAATTGATGGCCTCCCTTCGAATGGTGCATACTGAACGCACAAAATGTCTGGCGTTGAAATATGTTAAAAAATGAAATGCCTTTGTAATAGCCGAGTTTTCGTTTGAAACCCTGATATTTCGAAAGAGATTGTCCATTTTGTACACGGAGTCCTTCCAACTTTTGCTCTAACCCTCTCGACCTTTTAGCATGTGCCGTGTGGGTGAAATTATGATGCCATGCCAACTTTCAACCTTTCCAGAGTTCATTTGTAGTGCTTATTAATTTCAGGGTCATTTAGCTTAAAAAAATCAGTAAATGCATAAAAAATAGCAAATAAAGTCAGAAATACTTGAAAATTGCTGGCCTCCCTTCGAATGGTGCATACTGAACACACAAAAAGTCTGGAGTTGAAATAAGTTAAAAATGAAATGGCCTTGTAACAGGCGAGTTTTCGTCTGAAACCCTGATACTTCGAAAGAGATTGTCCATTTTGTACACGAAGTGCATCTAGTTTTTGTCGAAACCCTCTAAACTTTTTAGCACATGCTATGTGGGTGAAATGATGATACCATGCCAAATTTCAACCTTTTCAGAGTTCATTTGTAGTGCTTATCAATGTCAGGGTCATTTAGCTAAAAAAGTTAGTAAATGCATGAAAAATAGCAAATGAAGTCGGAAAGGGTTGAAAATTGATGGCCTCCCTTAGAATGGTGCATTCTGAACGCACAAAAAGTCTGGAGATGAAATAAGTTAAAAAATGAAATGCCTTTGTATCAAGCGAGTTTTCGTCTAAAACCCTGATACCTCGAAAGAGACTGTCCATGTTGTACATGAGGTGCATCTAGTTTTTGCCGTAACCCTCTCAACTTTTTAGCACATGCTATGTGGGTGAAGTGACGATACCATGCCAACTTTCAACCTTTTCAGAGTTCATTTGTACTGCTTATCAATTTCAGGGTCATTTAGCTCAAAAAAAAATCTGTAAATGCAGGAAAAATAGCAAACGAAGTCAGAAAGGGTTGAAAATTGATGGCCTCCCTTTGAATGCTGCATATTGAACGCACAAAACTTCTGGAGTTGAAATAAGTTAAAAAAATGAAATGCCTTTGTAACAGGCGAGTTTTCGTCTGAAACCTTGATACTTCAAAAGAGATTGTCCATTTTGAAAATGGAGTGCATCTAGTTTTTGCCGTAACCCTCTCAACTTATTAGCACATGCTATGTGGGTGATATGATGATACCATGCCACCTTTCAACCTTTTCAGAGTTGATTTGTAGTGCTTATCAATTTCAGGATCATTTAGCTCAAAAAATTGGTAAATGCCTGAAAAATAGCAAATGAAGTGAGAAAGGGTTGAAACTTGATCGCCTCCCTTCGAATGGTGCATACTAAACGCACAAAAAGTCTGGCATTGAAATATGTTAAAAAATGAAATGCCTTTGTAACAGCCGAGTTTTCGTTTGAAACACTGATACTTCGAATAAGATTGTCCAATTTGCACACGAAGTGCATCCAGTTTTTGCCGTAACCCTCTCAACTTTTTAGCACATGCTATGTGGGTGAAATTATGATAACATGCCAACTTTCAACCTTTTCAGAGTTCATTTGTAGTGCTTATGAATTTTAGGGTCATTTAGCTTAAAAACTCAGTAAATGCATAAAAAATAGCAAATAAAGTGAGAAATACTTGAAAATTGATGCCCTCCCTTTGAATGGTGCATACAGAACGCACAAAAAGTCTGGAGTTGAAATAAGTTAAAAAAATGAAATGCCTTTGTAACAGGCGAGTTTTCGTCTGAAACCCTGATACTTCGAAAGAGATTTTCCATTTTGTACACGAAGTGAATCCAGATTTTGCCGTAACCCACTAAACTTTTTAGCACATGCTATGTGGGTGAAATGATGATACCATGCCAACTTTCAACCTTTTCAGAGTTCATTTGTAGTGCTTATCAATTTCACGGTCATTTAGCTTAACCAAAAATCAGTAAATGCATGAAAAATAGCAAATAAAGTCGGAAAGGGCTGAAAATTGATGGCCTCCTTTCGAATGGTGCATACTGAACGCACAAAAAGTCTGGCGTTCAAATATGTTAAAAAAATGAAATGCGTTTGTATCAGCCGGGTTTTCGTTTGAAACCCTGATACTTCGAAAGAGATTGTCCATTTTGTACACGGAGTCCATCCAGTTTTTGCTGTAACCCTCTCAACCTTTTGGCACATGCTATGTGGGTAAAATTATGATACCATGCCAACTTTCAACCTTTTTAGAGTTTATTTGTAGTGCTTATCAATTCCAGGGTCATTTAGCTTAAACAAAAATCAGTAAATGCATGAAAAATAGCAAATGAAGTCAGAAAGGGTTGAAAATTGATCGCCTCCTTCCGAATGGTGCATACTAAACGCACAAACAGTTTGGAGTTGAAATAAGTTTAAAAAATGAAATGCCTTTGTAACAGGTGAGTTTTCGTCTAAAACCCTGACACTTAGAATAAGATTGTCCATTTTGCACACGAAGTGCATCTAGTTTTTGCGGTAATCCTCTCAACTTTTTAGCACATGCTATGTGGGTGAAAGTATGATACCATGCCAACTTTCAACCTTTTCAGAGTTCATTTGTAGTGCTTATCAATTTCAGGGTCATTTAGCTTAAAAAATCAGTAAATGCATGAAAAATACCAAATGAAGTCAGAAATACTTGAAAATTTATGGCCTCCCTTCGAAAGGTGCATACTGAACGCACAAAAAGTATGGAGTTGAAATAAGTTAAAAAAATGAAATGCCTTTGTAACAGGCGATTTTTCGTCTGAAACCTGATACTTCGAAGGAGATTGTCCTTTTTGTACATGAAGCGCATCTAGTTTTTGCCATAACCCTCTAAACTTTTTAGCACATGCTATGTGGGTGAAATGAGGATACCATGCCAACTTTCAACCTTTTCAGAGTTCATATGTAGTGCTTATCAATTTCAGGGTCATTTAGCTCAAAAAAATCAGTAAAGTCATGTAAAATACTAAATGAAGTCAGAAAGGGTTGAAAATTGATGGCCTCCCTTCGTATGGTGCGTACTGAACATACAAAAAGTCTGGCGTTGAAATATGTTCATTAGATGAAATGCCTTTGTAACAGCCGGGTTTTCGTTTGAAACCCTCATACTTCGAAAGAGATTGTCCATTTTGTACATGGAGTCCATCCAGTTTTTGCTGTAACCCTCTCAACCTTTTGGCACATGCTATGTGGGTAAAATTATGATACCATGCCAACTTTCAACCTTTTTAGAGTTCATTTGTAGTGCTTATCAATTCCAGGGTCATTTAGCTTAAACAAAAATCAGTAAATGCATGAAAAATAGCAAATGAAGTCAGAAAGAGTTGAAAAATTATTTTCTCCCTTCGAATAGAGCATACTGAATGGACAAAAAGTATGGAGTTGAAATCAGTTAAAAAAATGAAATTCCTTTTTAACAGCCTAGTTTTCGTGTGAAACCCTGGTACTTCGTAAGAGATTGTCCATTTTGTACACGAAGTGCATCCAGTTTTTGCCATAACCCTCTAAAATTTTGTCACATGCTATGTGGGTGAAATGACGATACCATGCCAAATTTCAACCTTTTCAGAGTTAATTTGTAGTGCTTATCAATTTCAGGGTCATTTAGCTCAAAAAAATCAATAAATGCATGAAAAATAGTAAATGAAGTCAGAAAGGGTTGAAAATTGATGGCCTCCCTTCGTATGGTGCGTACTGAACACACAAAAAGTCTAGCGTTGAAATATGTTAAAAAGATGAAATGCCATTGTAACAGCCGAGTTTTCGTTTGAAACCGTGATACTTCGAAAGAGATTGTCCATTTTGTACACGGAGTCCATCCAGTTTTTGTTGTAACCCTCTCAACCTTTTGGCACATGCTATGTGGGTAAAATTATGATACCATGCCAACTTTCAAACTTTTTAGAGTTCATTTGTAGTGCTTATCAATTCCAGGGTCATTTAGCTTAAACAAAAATCAGTAAATGCATGAAATATAGCAAATGAAGTCAGAAACAGTTGAAAAATTATTTTCTCTCTTCGAATAGAGCATACTGAATGGACAAAAAGTATGGAGTTGAAATAAGTTAAACAATGAAATGCCTTTTTAACAGGCTAGTTTTCATGTGAAACCCTGGTACTTCGTAAGAGATTGTCCATTTTGTACACAAAGTGCATCTAGTTTTTGCCATAACCCTCTAAAATTTTTAGCACATGCTATGTGGGTGAAATGATCATACCATGCCAAATTTCGACCTTTTCAGAGTTCATTTGTAGTGCTTATCAATATTAGGGTCATTTTGCCCAAAAAAATAAGTAAATGCATGAAAAATAGCAAATGAAGTCAGAAGGGGATGAAAATTGATGGCCTCCCTCCGAATGGTGCATATTGGACACACAAAAAGTCTGGAGTTGAAATAAATTAAAAAATGAAATGCCTTTGTAACAGGCGAGTTTTGGTCTGAAACCCCGATACTTCGAAAGAGATTGTCCATTTTGCACACGAAGTGCATCCAGTTTTTGTCGTAACTCTCTCAACTTTTGAGCACATGCTACGTGGGTGAAATGATTATACCATGCCGACTTTCAACCTTTTCTGAATTCATTTGTAGTGCTTATCAATTTCAGGGTCATTTAGCTAAACAAAATCAATAAATGCATGAAAAATAGCAAATGAAGTCAGATAGGGTTGAAAATTGATGGCCTCCCTTTGAATGGAGGAGACTGAACGGACAAAAAGTCTGGAGATGAAATAAGTTAAAAAAATGAAATGCCTATGTATCAAGCGAGTTTTCGTCTGAAACCCTGATACTTCGAAAGAGATTGTCCATTTTGTACACAAAGTTCATCTAATTTTTGCCGTAACCCACTCAAGTTTTTAGCACATGCTATGTGGGTGAAGTGACGATACCATGCCAACTTTAAACCTTTTCAGAGTTCATTTGTAGTGCTTATCAATTTCAGGGTCATTTAGCTCAAAAGAAATCAGTAAATGTATGAAAGATAGCAAATGATGTCAGAAAGGGTAGAAAATTGATGGCCTCCCTTTGATTGGTCAGTATTGAACGCACAAAAATTCTGGAGTTGAAATAAGTTAAAAAAATGAAATGCCTTTGTAATAGGCGAGTTTTCGTCTGAAACCTTGATACTTCGAAAGAGATTGTCCATTTTGAACATGAAGTGCATCCAGTTTTTGCCAAAACCCTCTCAACTTTTTAGCACATGCTATGTGGGTGAAGTGACGATACCTTGCCAACTTTCAACCTTTTCAGAGTTCATTTGTAGTGCTTATCAATTTCAGGGTGATTTAGCTCGAAAAAACCAGTAAATGGATGAAAAATAACAAATGAAGTCAGAAAGGGTTGAAAATTGATGGCCTCCCTTTGAATGGTGCATATTGAACGCACAAAAATTCTGGAGTTGAAATAAGTTGAAAAAATGAAATGCCTTTGTAATAGGCGAGTTTTCGTCTGAAACCTTGATACTTCGAAGGAGATTGTCCATTTTGTACATGAAGCGCAGTCAGTTTTTGCCGTAACCCTCTAAACTTTTTAGCACATGCTATGTGGGTGCAATTATGACACCATGCCAACTTTCAACCTTTTCAGAGTTCATATGTAGTGCTTATCAATTTCAGGGTCATTTAGCTCAAAAAAATCAATAAATGCATGAAAAATAGTAAATGAAGTCAGAAAGGGTTGAAAATTGATGGCGTCCCTTCGTATGCTGCGTACTGAACACACAAAAAGTCTAGCGTTGAAATATGTTAAAAAGATGAAATGCCATTGTAACAGCCGCGTTTTCGTTTGAAACCCTGATACTTCGAAAGAGATTGTCCATTTTGTACACGGAGTCCATCCAGTTTTTGTTATAACCGTCTCAACCTTTTGGCACATGCTATGTGGGTAAAATTATGATACCATGCCAACTTTCAACCTTTTTAGAGTTCATTTGTAGTGCTTATCAATTCCAGGGTCATTTAGCTTAAACAAAAATCAGTAAATGCATGAAATATAGCAAATGAAGTCACAAACAGTTGAAAAATTATTTTCTCCCTTCGAATGGAGCATACTGAATGGACAAAAATTATGGAGTTGAAATAAGTTAAAAAAATGAAATGCCTTTTTAACAGGCTAGTTTTCGTGTGAAACCCTCGTACTTCGTAAGAGATTGTCCATTTTGTACACGAAGTGCATCCAGTTTTTGCCATAACCCTCTAAAATTTTTAGCACATGCTATGTGGGTCAAATGACGATACCATGCCAAATTTCAACCTTTTCATAGTTAATTTGTAGCGCTTATCAATTTCAGGGACATTTAGCTCAAAAATATCAGTAAATGCATGAAAAAGAGCAAATGCAGTCAGAAAGGGTTGAAAATTGATAGCCTCCCTTCGAATGGTGCGTACTGAATGCACACCAAGTATGGAGTTGAATTAAGTTAAAAAAATGAAATGCCTTTGTAACAGGTGAGTTTTCGTCTGAAACCCTGATACTTCGAAAGAGATTGTCCATTTTGTACACGAAGTTCATCCAGTTTTTGCCATAACCCTCTCAACATTTTAGCACATGCTATGTCGGTGAAATGGTGATACCATGCAAAATTTCGACCTTTTCAGAGTTCATTTGTAGTGCTTATCAATATTGGGGTCATTTTGCCCAAAAAAATAAGTAAATGCATGAAAAATAGCAAATGAAGTCAGAAGGGGATGAAAATTGATGGCCTCCCTCCGAATGGTGCATATTGGACACACAAAAACTCTGGAGTTGAAATAAGTAAAAAAATGAAATGCGTTTGTAACAGGCGAGTTTTCGTCTGAAACCCCGATACTTCGAAAGAGATTGTCCATTTTGCACACGAAGTGCATCTAGTTTTTGTCGTAACTCTCTCAACTTTTGAGCACATGCTACGTGGGTGAAATTATTATTCCATGCCGACTTTAAACCTTTTCAGAATTGATTTGTAGTGCTTATCAATTTCAGGGTCATTTAGCTAAAAAAATCAATAAATGCATGAAAAATAGCAAATGAAGTCAGATAGGGTTGAAAATTGATGGCCTCCCTTTGAATGGAGGAGACTGAACGGACAAAAAGTATGGATATGAAATAAGTTAAAAAAATGAAATGCCTATATATCAAGCGAGTTTTCGTCTGAAACCCTGATACTTCGAAAGAGATTGTCCATTTTGTACACAAAGTTCATCTATTTTTTGCCGTAACCCACTCAACTTTTTAGCACATGCTATGTGGGTGAAGTGACGATACCAGGCCATCTTTAAACCTTTTCAGAGTTCATTTGTAGTGCTTCTCAATTTCAGGGTCATTTAGCTCAAAAAAAATCACTAAATGTATGAAAAATAGCAAATGAAGTCAGAAAGGGTAGAAAATTGATGGCCTCCCTTTTAATGGTCAGTATTGAACGCACAAAAATTCTGGAGTTGAAATAAGTTAAAAAAATGAAATGCCTTTGTAATAGGCGAGTTTTCGTCTGAAACCTTGATACTTCGAAAGAGATTGTCCCTTTTGAACATGAAGTGCCTCCAGTTTTTGCCGTAACCCTCTCAACTTTTTAGCACATGCTATGTGGGTGAAGTGATGATACCTTGCCAACTTGCAACCTTTTCAGAGTTCATTTGTAGTGCTTATCAATTTCAGGGTGATTTAGCTCAAAAAAACCAGTAAATGGATGAAAAATAACAAATGAACTCAGAAACGGTTGAAAATTGATGGCCTCCCTTTGAATGGTGCATATTGAACGCACAAAAATTCTGGAGTTGAAATAAGTTGAAAAAATGAAATGCCTTTGTAATAGGCGAGTTTTCGTCTGAAACCTTGATACTTCGAAAGAGATTGTCCATTTTGAACATCAAGAGCATCCAGTTTTTGCCGTAACCCTCTCAACTTATTAGCACATGCTGTGTGGGTGAAATGATGATACCATGCCGCCTTTCAACCTTTTTAGAGTTCATTTGTAGTGCTTCTCAATTTTAGGGTCATTTTGCTCAAAAAATCAGTAAATGCATGAAAAATTGCAAATGAAGTCACAAAGGGTTGAAAATTGATCGCCTCCCTTCGAATGGTGCAAACTAAACGCAGAAAAAGTTTTGAGTTGAAATAAGTTTAAAAAAGGAAATGCCTTTGTAACAGGTGAGTTTTTGTCTGAAACCCCGATACTTCGAATAAGATTGTCCATTTTGCACACGAAGTGCATCGAGTTTTTGCCGTAACCCTCTCAACTTTTTAGCACATGCTATGTGGGTGAAATTATGATACCATGCCAACTTTCATCTTTTTTCAGAGTTCATTTGCAGTGCTTATCAATTTCAGGGTCATTTAGCTTTAAAAAAAAATCAGTAAATGCATGAAAAATAGCAAATAAAGCTAGAAATACTTGAAAATTGCTGCCCTCCCGTCGAATGGTGCATACTGAACGCACAAAAAGTCTGGAGGTGAAATAAGTTAAAAAAATGAAATGCCTTTGTAACACGCGAGTTTTCGTTTGAAACCCTGATACTTCGAAAGAGATTGTCCATTTTGTACACGAAGTGCATCTAGTTTTTTCCGTAACCCTCTAAACTTTTTAGCACATGCTATGTGGGTGTAATGATGATACCATGCCAACTTTCAACCTTTTCAGAGTTCATTTGTAGTGCTTATCAATGTCAGGGTCATTTAGCTAAAAAAATCAGTAAATGCATGAAAAATAGCAAATGAAGTCGGAAAGGGTTGAAAATTGATGGCCTCCCTTCAAATGGTGCATTCTGAACGCACAAAAAGTCTGGCGTTGAAATATGTTAAAAAAATGAATTGCCTTTGTAACAGCCGAGTTTTCATTTGTAACCATGATACTTTGAAAGAGATTGTCCATTTTGTACACGGAGTCCATCTAGGTTTTGCTATAACCCTCTCAACCTTTTAGCACATGCCATGTGGGTGAAATTATGATACCATGCCAACTTTCAATCTTTTCATAGTTAATTTCTAGTGCTTATCAATTTCAAGGTCATTTAGCTTAAACAAAAATCGGTAAATGCATAAAAAATAGCAAATGAAATCAGAAACAGTTGAAAAATGTGTTGGAAATATGCCCTAGAGGCAATAATAAATTAGTTATTATCATATTTCCTTGTTCATGATAATCGTTTATTATCTATGCTATAATTGTATTGATCGTAGACTTAAATGCATGTGTGGATACATAGACAAAACCATGTCCCTAGTATGCCTCTAATAGACTAGCTCGTTGATCTAAAGATGGTTAAGGTTTCCTAGCCATGGATATGAGATGTCATTTGATAATGGGATCACATCATTAGGAGAATGATGTGATGGACAAGACCCAAACTACACACGTAGCATATGATCGTGTTAGTTTATTGCTGCTGTTTTCCGCATGTCAAGTATATGTTCCTATGACTATGAGATCATGCAACTGACAGATATCGGAGGAGTGCCTTGTGTGTATCCAACGTTGCAACGTAACTGGGTGACTATAAAGGTGCTCTACAGGTATCTCCGAGGGTGTCTATTGAGTTGGCATGGATCGAGACTGGGATTTGTTACTCCGTGTGACGGAGAGGTATCTCAAGGCCCACTCGATAATACAACATCACAATGAGCCTTACAAGCAATGTGACTAATTGTTAGTTGCGGGATCTTGTATTACGGAAGGAGTAAAGAGACTTGCCGGTAACGAGATTGAACTAGGTATGGAGATACCGACGATCGAATCTCGGGCAAGTAACATACCGAAGAACAAAGGGAATGTTATACGGGATTAAGTGAATCCTTGACATAGAGGTTCGACCGATAAAGATCTCCGTAGAATATGTAGGAACCAATGTGGAAGTCCAGGTCCCACCATTGGTTATTGACCGTAGAGGTGTCTCGGTCATGTCTACATAGTTCTCGAACCCGCAGGGTCTGCACACTTAAGGTTTGGCGACGTTTCGGTAGTGTAGAGTTATGTATGATGGTGACCGAAGGTTTTTTGGAGTCCCGGAATATATCCCGGACGTCACGAGGAGCTCCGGAATGGTCCGGAGGTAAAGATTGATATATAGGAAGGTGGTGTTTGGACTCCGGAAAATTTCGGGCACTTTCGGTAGTGTACCGGGAGTGACGAATGGTCCCGGGGGTCCACCAGTGGGGCCAACCCACCCCATGGGCCAAACTGGCGACCTACCATCCCCTAGTGATCTGGTGGGGTCGGCCAAGGTGGCCTGGGCGCAGGGAGAGAGGCCCAAACCGAATTGGGGTGGAGTCCTCCCCAAGTTCCACCTCTCGTGTGAGAGGTGGACTCTCAGGTGGAGGAGGACTCTTCCTCCACTTGGTTCGACCGAGCCAGCAGGCCTTGGAGGCCAAGGCCGCGGCCTACTCTCCCTCCCTCCTATATAAACTAGTGGAATAGAGGGTTTTTACACAGAATTTACGGCCACGTGCTACCCGTTCCACCGGTGCTCCTCTAGATGGGTTTTCTGCAGTGCTTAGGCGAAGCCCTGCCGGAATTGCTCCACCACCATCACCGGAGCGCCGTCATGCTGCCGGTGAACTCTCTCTCCTCTCCACCTCCTCTTGCTGGATCAAGACGGCGGAGATCGTCATCAAGCTGCACGTGTGCTGAACGCGGAGGTGTCGTCCGTTCGGTGCTAGATCGGAAGGACCGTGATCGAGATCGCGAGACGGTTCGTGATGAGATCGTGGAATGGATCGTGATGAGTTCGCGGGACAGATAGTGATCAAGATCGTGAGACGGATCGTGACGAGATCGCGGGACGGATCGTGACGAGATCGCGGGACGGTTCGTGATTGGTTCGTGGGACGGTTCGTGATTAGATCGCGGGACGCTCGGCGATTTGAATCGCGAAGAAGTTTGACTACACCAACCGCGTTTCTTAACGCTTCCCGCTCAGCGATCCACTCTCCCTCTCGTAGATGCTCATCATGATGGATAGGTTTACGTGTGCGTAGGAATTTTTTTGTTTCCCATGCGACGTTCCCCAAGAAAATGATGGTCTCCCTTCGAATGGAGCATACTAAACGGACAAAAAGTCTGGAGTTCAAATAAGTTAAAAAAATGAAATGCCTTTGTAAGAGGCGAGTTTTCGTGTGAAACCCTGATACTTCGTAAGAGATTGTCCATTTTGTACACGAAGTGCATCCAGTTTTTGCCATAACCCTCTCAAATTTTCAGCACATGCTATGTGGGTGAAATGACGATACCATGCCAACTTTCAACCTTTTCATAGTTAATTTGTAGTGCTTATCAATTTCAGGGACATTTAGCTCAAAAAATTAGTAAATGCATGAAAAATAGCAAATGAAGTCGGAAAGGGTTGAAAATTGATGGCCTCCCTTCGAATGGTGCATACTGAATGCACAACAAGTCTGGACTTGAAATAAGTTAAAAAAATGAAATGCCTTTGTAACAGGAGAGTTTTCGTCTGAAACCCTCATACTTCGAAAGAGATTGTCCATTTTGTACACGAAGTTCATCTAGTTTTTGCCGTAAGCCTCTCAACTTTTTAGCACATGCTATGTGGGTGAAATGATGATACCTTGCCAACTTTGATCCTTTTCAGAGTTCATTTGTAGTGCTTATCAATTTCATGGTCATTTTTCACAAAAAAATAAGTAAATGCATGAAAAATAGCAAATGAAGTCAGAAGGGGTTGAAAATTGATGACCTCCCTCCGAGTGGTGCATATTGGACGCACAAAAATTCTAGAGTTGAAATAAGTTAAAAAAATGAAATGCCTTTGTAACAGGCGAGTTTTCGTCTGAAACCCCGATACTTCGAAAGAGATTGTCCATTTTGCACACGAAGTGCATCCACCCCTGTGTTCGTGGGTCAGCACAAATGACATCTCCTCCTCCCCCTTCACTTGCTCTGTTCCGGTCTTCGTGCCGATGAAACTTTCTAGCTATAGGTGTCTTTAATCATCAGTATGCGTGACCACTACGTGTCTCCCATTCGAAAGGTTACATCTATTAATATGCATTCATTAGCATATTTATAACTGTGATTCTTTCGAATTGTCCAATGTTATCCATGGACAGCACGAGTATGTGTAGATTGGGTTCGTTTTCCCATATGCTCTGCTCCAGATCCGATGCAAAATTTCGTCAGAGCCTCCCTGTTGTTCTCTGGGTACACATCCTCTCTGCTTATTGCCGAGACGTGTATAAGGAGAATAGCGGGGAGGTGCTGCCGAAATTGTGCGTCGGATCCGAAGTGGGGCATGGGAAAATGAACCTAATCTACACATACTCGGGTGGGATTAGGACCTATCTTTACCTACTAGCGTCTAGGTTGCATCGACGTAATGAAAGTGATGAATATGGTTTGCTGAATTATGTATATATTTTGTGTGTGTCTAGTAGCTAGGCAATATGAGTGATCGTGGGTGGATGTACACCGGTCACACTAGTCAGAAAGACATGACCCGTGAATGGCTAACAAAAACCAAAGAGTTTGTGAGAGTCGCCTTTGCAAATGGACAGAAAACAACTTGGTGCCCTTGTGTCGATTGCGACAATTGTTAGAAGAAGTCAAATTTTGAAATTATCAAACACCTGTAAAAGTGGGGTTTTACGCATAGAGGGGAAGTCGAAGGATAATCCTAAGGCTAGAGTCGACCAGGAGGCTCTATGTGATAGACCATTACAAAACATTCGACAACCGAAAGGAATGAAGAACTGGAGGAAGCCAAAGGCATGGTTCAATCTTGGAAGGCCAGCTATGAGGGAAATGATCTTGTGGGTGAAAATGCAGTTGATGTTCCTTGATGGATATGCAGCGAACCTAAAGAGGGGAGCGAGTTTGATAAATTAAAGATATTTGGTCTCAAGAGTCATGATTGGCACATATGGCTTGAGCGGGTAATGCCGGTGATGTTGCGTGGCTTTATCCCTAAGGATGAATGGCTAGTACTGGCAGAGCTGAGCTATTTCTTCCGTGCTCTTTGTGCGAAAGAACTATCGCTTGACATGCTAGACGAACTGGAAGAGTTGGCACCGAAGATGATTTGCAAGTTAGAAAAGATCTTTCCACCGGCTTCTTTAATCCAATGCAGCATTTGATTTTGCATCTCCCGACCGAGGCAAGATTGTGGGGGGGGGGGGCAGTGCAAAATCGTTGGTGCTTCTCAACTGAGAGGATGCATAAGACGCTTCGAGCAAAATGTAAAAATAAACGTAGAGTTCAAGAATCAATGGCCGAGGTATTCATTATGGAGAAGGCGGCAAACTTCGTAACAACACACTACACAGCCCAGAATCGTCATTTGCATAATCCGAAGCCTCACTACAATGATGGCGACTATGAAAAAGGTTGATCCAACCTCAGCCTATTCAAAGGGAATCTCGTACCAGCCGGTGCTTTGAAATCAATAGGGTTGGATGTCGAAGAATGGCGGACCATTTCCTTGTATATCTTCAACAACCTAACAGAAGTGCGGCCGTACATCGAGTAAGTTCTCGGTACATTGTTTCGGAACTTATAATTCCTTTCAAATGATCTTATTCCTAGATATGTGATACAGTCGATACGACGCCAAATTCTCGGATGGAGCAGTGATCCAAAAGGATTACATCGAATAGTATGAGCTTCTGGCAAAGCATGGATGCGGCTACCCCGGTTTCATCTCTTGTTTCAAGCAAATGGTAATTTCCATTATTAGACGATTTCATTTCTTCGCCTAGTTTGCGGCTAATGCAACAGTCCTTTTGTATTAAACTCGTAGGCTAACACAGAGTCTATGGACTCCGAATTGAGACAAGTCGCTAATGGTTTTGACTTTAAGGTCCGTTCATTTGACAAATACGACATCAACGGGTATCCCTTTTGTACTTTTGGCAAAGAGCTATCTATGGCCGACCGAAAGTCTACAAATTGTTGTGTCTCAGCTGTCAGCGAAGGAGGGGTCGAGTATTATGGAAGAGTTGAAGCAATTTATGAAATTACATTGTTTGGTGAAAAATCACCAGACGTCGTAGTCTTCAAATGTTATTGGTTCCAGCCGAAGGACACTAGAAGGACTCATGAACATATAGGGCTACTCGAAATCAAACAAAGCACCCATTTAGATGTTCCCGATGTCTATATTACCGCTCAGCAGGCGACCCAAGTTGTCTATCTACCGTGGGCCTGCCAAACGGATCCAAATTTGAAAGGTAGGGATGTCGTTTATGATGTGCCGCCACATTTTAGACCACCTCCCCTCAATGAAGATGATTATGAACCTCACATTAACCCAGACACATATGAAGGAGAATTCTTCCAAGAAACACGTGTTTCCAAAAAAAATTCAAGAACCCTACTTCACCCCAGAACATTGAGTTCGACAGTGACAGTGAACACGACTTCACCCCAGAGCAGGAAAAAGAAGAGACAGAAGAAGAAGAGGTTACTGTTGCGGATGACCTGACAATGCTTGACTGATTACATAGAGGCCTTCCACATGTTGATGCATTTATTGATGATGCTGATGAGCACGTCATTACTGATAGTGATGATGATTATGCATTTACTGATCCCGGAGCATATATAGACGATGAAGATTAATATTAGTACTATGAGGTATTCAATTAGTATTATGTACATATATATTATTAATTAGTTCATGTTATTAGGAATTCAATTTTTTTATGTTGAACTAATTTCGTTCAGTCTTTGTCATTGTAGGTGTTGACAGATGGTGGGCGGGGTTTGATAGGGATCTAAGCCTCCTTCCTCGAAGTGTGCTAGTAGGGGTGCTATTATTCAACCCCAGCAACTCCGGAGAGCGCTGGTACACAGGATGCAGACACCCTACCGCAACCCCGACAAGTCCTTCTACGTCTCACCCTGGTGCAAACCCTACCGGTCCTTCACCTCCGTGTTGACGGTAAGTTTTCCCAAGTGTTTTCATTAACAAATGCATACTTAGCTTAAGAAATGACCTACTTAGCTCCAAAATGACATTTATTTAGCTTATTTTCCTCAAAAATGACTTGATATGCTTAGTTATCTAGAAAATAGCATTACTACCTTGGAGAAGAGGAGACGATAGGAGAAAAAGAAAGATAAGATAAATTCTTCTTCTTCTTTTCCTTCTTCTTTTTCTTCTTTTTCTTCTATCTAGTCTTCTTCTTCCTCTTCTAACTTTCATCTTTCCCTACTTTGCAGATTTGCTATAGATGAGGAAGCTTGCATTGATGGAGTGTACTCTTCTACTTCTGTTTCCTTTTTGTTTATGGAAACTTGTTGCAAACTTGTTTTGGATATGTATGTTGGATATGTTGTTCGAAACTTGTATATGTTGGATATCTTGTTGGAACTTATTTGGTATGCTTGTTGGAACTTATTGTTGGTATGCTTGTTGAAACTTCTTGTTGGTATGCTTGTTGGAAACTTGTATTGTTGATATGTTGGATATATATGTGATATTCTATCAAATTGAATGATTTTAAGAAAAACAGAAAAAACAGGGGCTATATAGCCACTTTGCCGTCTGCAGGCAGACGGCAAAGGTCTTTGCCGTCAGCCAGCAGACAGCAAAGCTGCCACGTGGCAGCTACCTGTGTAACTTGGGGCGGGCTTAGGTGGGTTCTTTGCCATCCGCTGGCAGATGGCAAAGAACTAAGGTCTTTCTCGTCTACCATCGGATGTCAAAGAACCCACCTAGGCCAGCAACAAAATAGGCACTTTGTCGTCCGCTGGCAGACGGCAAAGATCTTAGTTCTTTGCCATCTGCCAGCGGACGTCAAAGCACGCCGTTAAGCCCTTAATGGAGCTAAGTTGCCATGTGTGCCGTCTAGGCCCTTTGCCATCCGAGGGCAGACGGCAAAGATTTAAAGGTCTTAGCCGTCCGCCAGCAGATGGCAAAGCGCCCTTTACCATGGCTTATTCAGCCGAACGGTTGGCCGTCTGCTGGAGGACGGCAAAGACTATGCCGTCCGGGATGCATGCCTTTGCCGTCCGGCATGGCTGACAGTAAAGTGCTTGATTCCTGTAGTGTTATGTGGTTTAAATTATGATACCATGCCAACTTTCAACCTTTTCAGAGTTCATTTCTAGTGCTTATCAATTTCAGAGTCATTTATCTTTTAGAAAATCAGTAAATGCATGAAAAATAGCAAATGAAGTCAGAAAGAGTTGAAAAATGATGGCCTCCCTTCGAATGGAGCATATTGAATGCACAAAAACTCTAGAGTTGAAATAAGTTAAAAAAACGAAATGGCATTGTAACAGGCAAGTTTTTGTCTGAAATCCTGATACTTCGAAAGAGATTGTCCATTTTGTACATGAAGTGCATCCACTTTTTGCCATAACCCTCTCAACTTTTTATCACATGCTACGTGGGTGAAATGATTATACCATGCCAACTTTAAACCTTTTCAGAGTTCATTTTTAGTTCTTATGAATTTCAGGGTCATTTAGCTCAAAAAATCAGTAAATGCATGAAAAATAGCAAATGAAGTGAGAAAGGATTGAAAATTGATGGCCTCCCTTCGAATGGTGCATAATGAATGCACAAAAAGTCTGGAGTTGAAATAAGTTAAGAAAAATGAAATGCCTTTGTAATAGGCGAGTTTTCGTCTGAAACCCTGATACTTCGAAAGAGATTGTCCATTTTGTACATGAAGAGTATCCAGATTTTGTCGTAACCCTCTCAACTTCTTAGCACATGCTATGTGGGTGAAATGATGATACCATGCCAACTTTCAACCTTTTCAGAGTTCATTTGCAGTGCTTATCAATTTCAGGGTCATTTAGCTCAAAAAAAATAAGTAAATGCATGAAAAATAGCAAATGAAGTCAGAAAGGGTTGAAAATTGATGGCCTCCCTTCGAATGGTGCATGCTAAACACAAAATAAGTGTGGAGTTGAAAAAAGTTAAAAAAATGAAATGCCTTTGTAACAGGCGAGTTTTCAACTGAAACCCTGATACTTCGAAAGAGATTGTCCATTTTGTACACGAAGTGCATCCAGTTTTTGCTGTAACCCTCTCAACTTTTTTAGCACATGGTATGTGGGTGAAATGATCATACCATGCCAACTTTCAACCTTTTCAGAGTTCATTTGTAGTGCTTATCAATTTCAGGATGATTTAGCTAAAAAATCAGTAAAAACATGAAAAATAGCAAATGAAGTCACAAAGGGTTGAAAATTGATGGCCTCCCTTCGAATGGTGCATACTGAACACACAAAACACATACATACACTACTATTATGGCCCTTTGAGATGCTTCCTTCTGGCCTGGCATGATTATGAACATATTGTACCATCGTATTCGTGGAACCCATGGCCAGGATAGCTGTCGCCATCCTCTTCTTCTTCATTATCTTCCATTAGGACCTCTCTTTCTCCATGATTGGTCCAACAGTTATAGCCAGACATGAAACCGGACTCAAACAGGTGGACCTGAATGGTTCTTGAGTTAGAGTAATTTCGATCATTCTTGCAGCCATCACACGAACAATACATAAAACCATCTGGCTGCTTGTTTGCCGCAACCGCAACTAGAAAAGTATGGAGCCAATTAATGAACTGGGGAGAGCATCGGTCCCCATACATCCATTGCCGACTCATCTTCATTACACAACACCAAAAAGACCAAATTAATACAAGTTCGTACATATAGTTCATACACACTCGTTCTCATAAAACAACATACAAACTCTCTAGCTAAAGCATTTAAATGCAACAAAAAATGCGACCAACATCGCAACTAAGGTAACAATTGATCCAACAGCATAGTGATACCAAGCTTCACTACCAATGGCATATCTTTTAAATTTTCTAATCTTCAAGAGCATTGCACCCATCTTGATCTTGTGATCATCGACGACATCGGCAACATACAACTCCAGTTTCATCTTCTCTTCTTGAACCCTTTTCAATTTTTCTTTCAAATACTCGTTTTCTTTTTCAACTAAATTTAATTTCTTGACAAGAATATCTATGCCGATGGAATCTCTGGTTCACATACCTCCTAGATAGAAACATCTATGTAAACTTGATTGGCATAATTATCATGAACACGAAATGCAACAAAGAGTTATAAAGGAGAGTATATACCATATCCACATCATAACCCGGGCGAGGTCCGATGCGGACGGATTTCAAAACCATGCCACTATGTATAACAAACAACCATATATGTAAGAAAACTATACAAGTAACTAACTAAATCTTACAAACATGTTTTTTTATTATAAAAGGTTAAGAACAAGAGGCTCACCAAAGTGGTGCCGGTGACGGGACGGTGCGGGCGATCAACGATGGTTAGGATGGGGATGGGAAGGAACTAAGTAAACCACACCTACAAATGAAAAGTAAAAAGTTAATTTGAGCTTAAATTGTATAAATGAAATAAACTACCACATACAAACTAAAACCCAAAAAATATTATACTTATAGAGCATCGCAAGAGCTAATCTAGCAGTGAGAGATGAATGGAAAAATTTGCTAACCTTTGTGAACACTTGGATGGATGGGATGCCTCCAAATCTTGTCAAATATTGGCAGAAATGGAGGATGAGCTCGAGGAAGAGAGGAAGAACGGAGAGGAGAGGAAAGGTGAAGAACAGAGAGGACTCTGCTCGGGCTGGAGCCGAAGGGTTCTAATATAGGGAAACCTTTAGTCCTGGTTGGTGGCTCCAATCGCGACTAAAGGTTAGCCTATAGTCGCGGTTGGAGCCACCAACTTGGACTAAAGGTTTCCATGGGGCCCAGGGCTGATGCCAGCCTACCACCACACCTTTCGTGTCGGTTCGTGGCACGAACCGAGACTAAAGGTCCGGAACGAACCGACACTAATGATAGCCATCATGAACCGGCACTAATGATCACATTAGTGCTGGTTCAAAAGCCAACCGCGACTTATGAGGCGGACAAAAGGTTTGTTTTCTACTAGTCTTAGTTTAGGGTTCAATCTTGCAGTGTCCTCACCTAGTGACAAAGTGGGGGTAGCGAGGCACGTATTGTATTGTTGCCATCAAGGGTACAAAGATGGGATTTTCATCATATTGCTTGAGTTTATCTCTCTACATCATGTCATCTTACCTAATGTGTTACTCTGTTCTTCATGAACTTAATACTCTAGATGCAGGCAGAAGTCGATCGATGTGTGGAGTAATAGTAGTAGATGCAGAATCATTTCGGTCTACTTGTCACAGACGTGATGCCTATATGCATAATCATTGCCTTGGATATCTTCATAATTATTCGCTTTTCTATCAATTGCTTGACAGTAATTTGTTCACCCACAGTAATATTTTCCATCATGAGAGAAGCCATCTAGTGAAACCTATGGCCCCCGGGTCTATTTTCCATATTATACTTTCAGATCTAAAACCAAAAATATCAAAAATACTTGCTCTCCTATTTTTACATTTAGTTTTACTTTCCATTCAAGCATCCTATTACATCTATATCTATTAGATCTCATCCTTGCAAGTAACCGTGAAGGGATTGACAACCCCTTTATAGCGTTGGGTGCAAGAGTTTGATTCTTTGTGCAGGTATATCTATTGGTGACTCGCTTATGTCTCGTACTGGATTGATACCTTGGTTATCAAAAACTGAGGGAATACTTATCTACTTTGCTGCATCAAACCGTTTCTCTTCACGGGAAACCAACGCATGCTCAAGAAGTAGCATCAGCGCTCTCTTTCTCTCTCTCTGTCTTAGAGCGGGGAGGAGGGGGTGATGAAGACGATACAATGGGAGGGGAATGAATGCACCATTCTGTCCCTCTCCCCTCGCCATTTAAACCCCGCGCGGCCGATCGTGTGGTGCAGATTTTTTGTGCACAACCCCCACGATCTCCGCCACTTACGGGAGGGGAGTTACTGTGCCCGGGGAGGCCGTCCGACGACCCGTGCCGTAGAGGATCCGCGTGCGCGGGCCGAGGCTACGGTCGTGGGGGTCCCGCCCTGTGGCCCGAGCTTGTCTGCCGCGTGTCCCATTAGGCTACGGCTCGACACATCACACACATGGCGCGTTTTCTCTGCCCGCTGGAGCGCCCGAGGCGGCGCGCGAAGCATCGGCAGGTTGGGGTGCCGGTCGCCGTGTGCCAAACACCTTCCAGCTCCCGAGGCTGGCCTCAGGGCGAGAGCACGGGTTTCATGCCGGCGAGGTCCACCGTTGTTCGTCAGTGGGCCACCCTTGCTTCGGGGACTACTGTCGGGGGGAAACCCCGGGGTAGCCTCAAGCAACCCTCTACACCGAGTTCCTGAAACGACTATAGGGCGAGCCGCCTCCCTTGGAGTGTGGCTCCACGCTATCTGATGCGATGAGGTGGCCAGCTAGCGGTGGGCACTTCGGGCTCCCTAGCCGACTGCACATTGGATACCGTGGTCAGGGTACGCATGGCTACAGTGGCCACCCATCCTGTCGGGGGTCAGTACCCGCATGGCCACAGTGGCTCTGATTCTAGCCGACTACGACTGGGCGTCAGAACACTGCTTGCACGCCCTCAACCACTCCATTACCTGCCCTAGCATGGCTACAGTGCGGCCGGTCATACCGCTGACCGTGGTCGGCTGCCGCAAGACGATGCCACGAAAGACGGCCCGTGCCATGAAGTGACCTGCGCGGGGACCCACCCGCAGGCCGCTCCGGCTCCTGACGGGACCCCGTAGCCGGCGGGTCCTATCAGCGACAAGACCTCTTGAACGGGGCCCCCACAGCCGTCTAGGGAGGCTGCGAGGTTGGCCCCCCCATATCCTTCTATTAATATTGTAATCCCAGGGGTTGGCCAATAAAACCCCCCGGAGCCCCCAATGCATGGGGATGGTTAACGAGCCCACTCGCACCATACACACGTAGAGAGGCAGCAGAGGTGGCCTAGCCCCTTCTTCCTCCTCTAGATATACAGCTCCAGGAGCCCCATTGTAACCTCACGGTCGTCCAAACCAGACCAAGCAGGACTAGGGGTATTACATCCCACGGAGGGCCCCGAACCTGGGTGCATCGTGTGTACGTCACCGCTCGTGCCTAACCCCGCTCCCAGAGCCCGTCGGCGTCCTTTCGGCCCCAACCACACTAAATAAGCCTACCCATGGGATCTGTCATGAGAAAACGACGACAATGAGACCCCCCTTGACCAGTGTCGAGCCCTGCCAAAAATGTTTCCTTCTCAGCCCTGGCAACATCAGCAGTAGTCAACGAAACTTCATCCACCATCCGTTTTGCCACAAGTGCTGCGCTAACCACTTGATTCGTTGTCGCTAAATACAGCAGCAATGGCTCTTGTGGCTTAGGAGCGACCAAGGTCGGAGAAGACGATAGGTATGTCTTTAGGTCTCGCAGTGCTGCATCTGCCTCCGGGGTCCACTTCATCAGGCCAGCCTCAGGATTTGGAAGAACGGCAAGGCATGCTCAGGGTACATGGAGATGAACCTGCTCAACGCGACAATGCATCTAGTTAGGCGTCTGATGTGCTTGATGGTTTTGGGTACTTGTATCTGCTCGATTGCCTTGATCTTGTCGAGATTGGCTTCTATTCCTCGCTGAGATACGAAGATCCCAAGCAGCTTCCGGATGAGACGTCGAACACACACTTTTCAAGGTTGAGCTTCAGGTTGATCTTGCATAGGTTTGCAAAAGTCTCCTCCAGATCTGGTATGAGAGTGGCCTCATCCTTGGTTTTGATCATGATGTCATCCATATAAGCTTCCACATTTCTTTGTAGCTGAGGTCCGAAACCGATTTGAAAAACCCTCGCAAAAATTCACCCAGCACTTTTAACCCAAATGACATACGTATGAAGCAGTACGTGCGACAAGGAGTTATAAATGTGATCTTATCTCCATCTTCCTTGTTCATGAATATCTGGTGGTAGCTGTAGTAGTCATCCAAAAAGGAGAGCAAGTCACATCCGGAGGTGGAATCAATGATTTGATCGATGCACGACAACGGGAAAGGATCCTTTGGGCAAACTTTGTTCAAGTCGGTGAAGTCTATGCAAAGCCTCCATTTCCCATTTGCATTCTTCATCACCACCGGGCGTGCCAACCAAGTTGGATGTACCACTCCTCTAACCAAACCAAGTGCTTCAAGCTTCTTCATTTCCTCGACAATGAACTGTTATCCCGCAAAAAGGCAATGAGTGTGCTTTTCTATTTGTCAGTAAGGGTAGCAGTGATGGTAAAGGTACCACCAGTGTCGTCCTCCCTTGCCGGGACTTTCTTCGTCTCTAGATAGGTGTCATTGGTCTTCCTGCTAGAGGAGTTCTTCGGCAGGTCATCGTCGGGCGGCGCACTCCGACGAGGAGCGCTTCGCGGAGTCCTTGCTAGTGTCCCCGCCAACCTTCTTCATTTTCTTTGTATCCTTGGCAGGAGCTACAATTTTTGTGGCTTCAGCTGCCACCGCATCGCGATACATCTAGTCCACGCGAATAACTGCGTTCTTCTTTGTTGGATGGAATGGAAATGACTCCAATGGGCCTTGGCATTTTCAAAGTTTGGAGGCATAGTGGGATGATTCCATGAACTTCGCCAGGGCAGGGCGACCAAGGATTCCGATGTAAGGCAGTGGGATCTCGACGACGTCGAACACTATCCTTTTTTGACTGAAAGTTCAACTCCCCTCCAAACTTCACGGGTCGAGTAAAATGTCCCTTCACTTGGCTCTTGCCGAGTTTGATCCCTTGGAATGTACCTGTGGCTTCGAGCTCTTCATCAAGGATCTACAGCTTCTTAGCCACTTTAGGAGAGAACAATTTCAATCTGGCACTACCGTCAACTAACATTTTCCACACCTTGGGGTTGTGGACTGTCGGGGAAACCAAGAATCACAAACATCCAACTGTAGTGGCATGGTCAGGATGATCCTCTTTGTCAAACATGATAGGCGTGTGGGACCATCTGAGTGGCTTCCTGGATTTTGCAGACGGCTCTACAGCATTGACTACCCGTTCCCATTGCTTGAGTTGGTGGTGAGAGGAGTGCAAAGATGCGCCCCCGTCGACGCACAGGACTATTGGGGAACATTGCATGGGAAACAAAAAATTTCCTACGCACATGCAAGATCTATCCATGGTGATGAGCATCTACGAGAGGGAGAGTGGATTTACATACCCTTGTAGATCGCTAAGCAAGAAGCGTTAAGAAACGCGGCTGATGTAGTCGAATGTCTTCACAATCCAAATCACTTGTCGACCCGCGATCCAATCACGATTCGTACATATCTAGCTCCGAACGATGGCAAATCCGCGTTCAGCACACGTACAACTTGACGACAATCTCCGCCTTCTTGTTCCATCAAGAGGGGGTGGAGAGGTAGATGAGTTCCCCAGCAACGGGACAGCGCGGCGGCGGTGCTCGTGGAACTATTCCGGCAGGGCTTCGCCTAAGCACCACTGAAATTATTTGGTGGAGGAACTAGAGAATAGAGAACTAGCACGTGGCTTAGGTTATTGGGGCTCTATTCCTCTAGTATATATAGGAGGGAGGGGGAGGAGGTAGCCCTACGGTTTCCCCCTAGGGGCTTCGGCCAAAGTGGGAGAGCTGGTGCGCCACCCCTCAGGCCCATGTGGCATCCGAGCGTGGGTGGCCCCTCCCGATGGTCCCCCAAAACCCTCCCGACACTCCCAATACATTACCGAAGTACCAGAAAATTTTCTGGCGACCAAAACGGGACTTCCTGTATATCAATGTTTACCTCTGGACCATTCCGGACCTCCTTTTGATGTCCGGGATATCATCCGGGACTCCGAACAACATTCAGTCAACACCATGCATAAATAAATACTACCAAAACATCACTGAACGTTAAGTGTGCCAACCCTGCGGGTTCGAGAACTATGTAGACATGACTGAGACACCCCTACTGTTAATAACCAATAGCAGGACCTGGATGCCCATATTTGTTCCTACATATTCTACAAAGATCTTTATCGGTCGAACCACTATGTCAAGGATTCACTTAATCCCATATATTGTTCCCTTTGTTCTTCGGTATGTTACTTGCTCGAGATTCGATCGTCAGTATCTCTATACCTAGTTCAATCTTGTTATTGGCAAGTCTATTTATTCGTTCCATAATACAAGATCCTGTGGCTAACACTTTAGTCAATTTCCTTGCACGGCTTGTTGTGATGTTGTATTACCGAGTGGGCCCTGAGATTCCTCTCCATCACACGGAGTAACAAATCCTAGTCTTGATCAATGCCAACCCAACAGACACCCTCGGAGATACCTGTAGAGCATATTTATAGTCACCCAGTTACGTTGTGACATTTGATACGCACAAGGTATTGCTCATATGTCAGTGAGTTGCTTGATCTCATGGTCATAGGAACAGATACTTGACATGCAGAAAACTATAGTAATAAACTGACATGATCATATGCTAGGTTCATAGTTTGGGTCTTGTCCACCACATCATTCTCCTAATGATGTGATCCCATTATCAAATGACATCTCATGTCTTTGGCTTGGAAACCTTGACCATCATTGATCAACGAGGTAGTCTACTAGAGACATACTAGGGACACAGTGTTGTCTATGTATCCACACATGCAATTGAGTTTCCAATCAATACAATTATAGTATGAATAATAAATGATTATCATGAACAAGGAAATATAATAATAACCACTTTATTATTGCCTCTAGGGCATATTTCCAATAGTCTCCCACTTGCACTAGAATCAATAATCTCGTTCACATCACCATGTGATTCGCATTGTTATGAATCTAACACCCAATGAGTTCCGGGGCTCGATCATGCTCTACATTTGTGAGAGAGGTCTTTTGGTCAATGGGTCTACGACATTCATATCCGTGTGTACTTTGCAAATCTCTATGTCATACTATAGACACTGCTACCACACTCCACTTGGAGCTATTCCAAATGGCTGCTCCACTATATGTATCCGGATTGCTACTAAGAGTCATCAGGATTGGTGTTAAAGCTTGCATCGACATAACTCTTTACGATGAACTCTTTATCACCACCATAATCGAGAAAAAATTCCTTAGTCTTTTAGTTACTAAGGATACTCTTGACCGCTGTCCAGTGATCCACTCCAGGATCACTCTTCTACCCCGTGACGGACTCATGGCAAGGCACACATAGGTGCGGTACACAACATGGCATACTATATAGAGCCTATGGCTAAAGCATAGGGGATGACCTTCGTCCTTGCTCTTTCTTCTGCCATGGTCGAGATTTGAGTCTTACTCAACTTCACACCTTACAAATCATGCAAGAACTCTTTCTCTGACTGATCCATTTTGAACTCTTTCAAGAACTTGTCAAGGTATGTACTCATTGAAGGTCTCATCAAGCATCTTGATCTATCTGTATAGATCTTGATGCTCACCAATTAGGTAGCTTTATCGAGGTCTTCCTTTGAAAAACTCTTTTCAAGCAACCGTTTATGCTTTCCAGAAATTCTACATCATTTTCGATCAATAATGTGTCAACCACATATGTTTATCAAAAATCTAGTCCTCCCACTCACTTTATTGTAAGTACAAGTTTCTCATAAACTTTGTATATACTCAAAAACTTTGATAAGCTCATCAAAGCGTATATCCCAACTCCGAGGTGCTTGCTCTAGTCCATAGAAGGATCACTAGAGCTTGCACACCTTTTAGCATCCTTAGGCTGACAAAACCTTCTTGTTGTATCTCGTACAACCTTTCCTCAAGGAAGGAAACAATGTTTTGACATCCATCTGCCAGATTCCATAATTGAAAAAAGCAGTAACTGCTAACATAATTCCAACAGACTTTTAGCATCGCTACGAGTGAGAAGGTCTCATCATAGTTAACTCCTCGAACTTGGCGGAAACTTCTTTGCGACATGTCGAGCTTTACAAACAGTGACATTCACCATCAGCGTCTGTCTTCATCTTAAAGGTCCATTTGTACTCAACGACCTGCCGTTCAATGGGCAAGTCTACCAAAGTCCATACTTGGTTTTCATACATGGATCCTTTCCCAGATTTCATGGCTCCTAGCCATTTTTCGGAATCTGGGCCCATCATCGCTTCTCCATAGGTCGTAGGCTCATCGTTGTCCAACAACATGACCTCTAAGATAGGGTTGTCGTACCACTCAGGAGCAGTATGTGTCCTTGTCGACCTACGAGGTTCAATGGTAACTTGATCTGAAGCTTCATGATCATCATCATTAACTTCCTCTTCAATTAAGGGAGGCTCCACAAAAACAACTTTCTGCACTGCGCTACTCTCTAGTTGAAACAAAGGTTCAACAACCTCATCAAGTCCTATCTTCCTCCCACTCAATTCTTTCGAGAGAAACTTTTTCTCAAGAACTGACCCAGTTTTAGCAACAAACATTTTATGCTTGGATCTGAGATAGAAGGTTCACCCAACTATTCTTAGGGTATTCTATGAAGATGTATTTGTTCTCTTTGGGTTCGAGATTATTAGGTGAAAACATTTTTCACACAAGTGTCACAGCCCAAACATTAACAAATGACAGCTTAGGTTTCTATCAAACCATAATTCACATGGCATTTAGATGATGCCCTATTAAAGGTGAATTTTGTTGTCTCTAATGCATAACCCCAAAACTATAGTCGCAAAATTATAAGAGACATCATAGTTCGCACCATATCCAATAGAGCACGACTACGACATTGAGACACATCATCACACTATGGTGTTCCAGGTGGCGTGAGTTGTGAAACAGCTTTTCACATTGCCTTAAGTTGTATACGAAGCTCATAACTCAGATATTCACCTCCACGGTCATATGGTAGACATTTTATCTTCTCGTCATGATGATCTTAAACTTCACTCTGATTTTTCTTGAACTTTTTCAAATGATTCAGACTTGTGTGAATATACACTATATCTACTCAAATCATCATTGAAGATAAGAAAATAACGATATCCACCGCACACTACAAGACTCATTGGATTGCATACATCAACATGTATCATTTCCAATAAATCACTTTCTCGTTCCATCAAACCAGAAAACGGGGTCTTTAGTCATCTTGCCCAAGAAGCATGGTTCGCATGTTTCAACCGAATTGAAATCGAATGAGTCCAAAGATCCATCAGCATGGAGTTTCTTCATGGGATTTACACCAATATGACATTTAGCTGCAGTGCCACATGTATGTGGTACCATCATTACTAACTTTGTATCTTTTGGCATCAATGTTATGAACATGTGTATTACTACCATCAAGATTCAACAAACTATTCTCACTGGGTGCATGACCATTGAAGGTATTATTCATGTAAACAGAATAACCATTATTCTCTAACTTAAATGAATAACCGTGTTGCAATAAATATGATCTTAATCATGTTCATGCTCAACAAAAAACACCAAATAACATTTATTTAGGTTCGTCACTAATCCCGAAGGTACAGAGAGCGTGTGATGTTGATCACATCAACCTTGGAAACATTTCCAACACACATCGTCATCTCACCCTTAGCTAGTTCTCTGTTTATTCTATAGCTTTTATTCGAGTTACTAACATTTAGCAACCGAACTGGTATCCAATACCCAGGTGCTACTAGGAATACTAGTAAGGTACACATTAATAACGCGTATATCAAAATATACTTTCGTCGACGTTGCCAGCCTTCTTATCTACCAAGTATCTAGGGTTGTTCCGCTTCAGCAACCACTCTCCTCATAATAGAAGCACTTAGTCTCGGGTTTGGGTTCAACTTTGGGTTGCTTCACTGGAGCAACAACTGACTTGCCGTCCATGAAGTTTCCCTCTTTGCCCTTGCCCTTCTGGAAACTAGTGGTTTTACTAACCATCAACACTTGATGCTCCTTCTTGATTTCTACCTTCGCGGTGTCAAACATCGTGAATCGCTCAGGGATCATCATTTCCATCCCTGGCATAATATTATGAAGTTCTAGTACATTAGTGATAGTGACCCAGAGAATTATATCAATCACTAGCTTATGTGGAAGATCAACTCCCACTCGATTCAAGTGATTGTAGCACCGAGACTGTCTGAGCACATGCTCAACGATTGAGCTATTCTTCTTCATCTTGCAGGCAAAGAATCTTGTTGGAGATCTCATATCTCACAACACGGGGACAAGTCTGAGATCCCAATTTCAGCTCTTAAAACATCTCATATGTTCTGTGACGTTTGAAAATTTTTGGAGCCTAAATTCTAAGGCGTGATGCATGACGCACTAAGCTATCAACGTGCATGCAAGATGTTCACAATATCTATAGACGGCGCTAGAGGGGGTGGCGCACCGAGCGGTGCATTAAGGACATAAGCCTTCTGTGCAGCAATGAGGACAATCCTCAGATCACGGACCCACTCCGCAATATTGCTACCATCATATTTCAACTCTATTTATCTAGGAACATATTAAAATTCAAGGGAGCTACAGGGTGAGCTAGTAATCTCCAACATAATTTGCAAATACACAGGGTGACTATGTTCATGATAATGAGTTCAATTAATCATATTACTTAAGAACTCCCACTCAAATTGACATCCCTCGGGTCATTCGAGTGATACATGATCGAAATGCACCAACTCAAGTCCGATCATCACGTGAGTTGAGGTGGTTTCAATGGTGAACATCATCATGTTGATCATATCTACTATATGAATCATGTTCGAACTTTCGGTCTCTTGTGTTCCGAGGCCATGTCTGTACATGCTAGGATCGTCAAGTTTAACCCAAGTGTTCTGCATGTGCAACACTAGCTTGCACCCATTGTATGTGAACATAGAGTCTATCACACCCGATCATCACGTGGTGTCTCGACACGACGAACTTTCGCAATGGTGCACACTCGGGGAGAACACAATTTATCTTGGAATTAAATGAGGGATCACCTTATAATGCTACCGTCGTCCTAAGAAAAACAAGGTGGATAAAAGGATTAACATCACATGCAGATCATGAGATGGTGCGATGAACAGGACGCATGCATTTTACCCAGGTTCGGGCCGTTGCTAAGCGCAAAACCCTACTCGTGTTTTTTGATGGATTGATTGGAGGAACACGAAGAACACAGGGCACCTGGCCCGGCAAGGTTCCTGCCAAGGAAGTAGAAGTTGCGTAATTACAAGTGTTCGAGGATGTTAGTCACTAACCTTGAGCTAGGTTGCCTTGGTCCTCCTTTTATAGTGCAAGGGAGTGACCACAATGGCAAAACAGAGATTATCTATTGATTCGATAGCTAAGAAGAGCTATCATACCTAACTCCGGCATTTAGGACAAAATACCATGATTGTCTGCCTAGGTGGCGCTTGGGGGTGCATCCTCGGAAAGCTTTGGACACCGCTTGGATGGTCGTTGCTTAAGAACTTGACACGTTGCAGGGCGGGTATCGATCAAGCATAACTTCCCTTTGATGTATTGACACGTGCATAGCGAGAGTTCATTAGGTGCATGAGGGCTCGACACTGCATCGATAGGAGACAGGTGTAGCGATGCAGTGGAGCGGTGGCTGGCTGGCTCATGCTTGCTGGGGAGTGGCCTACCGGGTCTTCTAGGAAGTGAGTGCGCCTTGGCCCCCGGCAAGCGCCGGGGGCATGCTTAGCACGTTGCAGCCCAGGCTTGGGCTTTTGCGTTAAGCTTGCTAGAGTCTTGTCTTGGTTGCTGGCGGGGGTCTTTGCTTCTACCGCCTATGCATAAGTCAGGGGCACTGGGTACCCCTGTACTCGTTCATCGACATGAGTTTGTACCTCTCTTGGAAATCCTTGATCCCAGTTGCCACTATTTCCAAGAAGACCACGTCTTGGAAAATATTAGTAGAATCATCAGTTTCCTCCATTCTATGGAGTAGCTGTGCCATTATGCATTTGATTCCCTCATCGATGTCTGCACCCTCTGAGAAAGGTGGATCGACAGCTGTTGGGAGGAGGCGAGTGGTGACCAATGCAAGTTGATTCGCAGGAGACCATAGCGACGCCGCCAAGGGATATCTTGGAGGAGGGGGGTCCCATGAATTCGAGGGGGGCTTTTTCCTCGATGGGTGTGTCCGGGCCTACCACGTTGCCGGAGTCCAGAGTTATACTCTCCATGGTTTCCCGGGGCTTTGAGGCAAACATCTTGTGGCCCTTCATGGCAGCTATCCTCGCAGCTTCCTCGGCAGCATCTTTCCCAATATCGGCAACTTCCGCAAGGAACTCACGCTCATCGGGTAGTAGAACTGCTAGCCCTACCAACATACAAAATAATAAGACTCAAGGCTCAACAAGTTGTGTGCATCAATGAGGACAATGCTCAGATCATGGACCCACTCCGTAATATTGCTACCATCATCGTTCAACTCTATTTCTCTAGGAACATATTAAAATTCAAGGGAGCTACCGCCTGAGCTAGTAATCTACAACATAATTTGCAAATACACTATTGACTATGTTCATGATAATGAGTTCAATTAAACATATTACTTAAGAACTCCCACTCAAATTGACATCCCTCCGGTCATTCGAGTGATACATGATCCAAATTCACCAACTCAAGTCTGATCATCACATGAGTTGAGGTGGTTTCAATGGTGAACATCATCATGTTGATCATATGTACTATATGACTCATGTTAGACCTTTTGGTCTCTTGTATTCCGAGGCCATGTCTGTACATAGTAGGATCGTCAAGGTTAACCCAAGTGTTCTACATGTGCAACACTAGCCTGCACCCGTTGTATGTGAACGTAGAGTCTATCACACCCGATCATCACGTGGTGTCTCGACACGACGAACTTTCGCAATGGTGCACACTCGGGGAGAACACAATTTATCTTGAAATTAAGTGAGGGACCACCTTATTATCCTACCGTCGTCCTAAGCAAAACAAGGTGCATAAAAGGATTAACATCACATGCAAATCATAAGTGACATGATATGGCTAGGAACATGTGCTTTTGATCTCCATCTTGAAAGCACTGGCATGATCTCTATCGTCACCGGCGTGACACCATGATCTCCATCATCTTGATCACTATCAACATGTCGCCATCGGGGTTGTCGCTCTCACCATGCTTCTACTACTATTGCTACCTTTTAGCGATAAAGTAAAGCATTACATAGCGCTTAATGATTGACACTTAGGTCATACAATAATTAAAGACAACCCTATGGGTCCTGCCGGTTGTTGTACTCATCGACATGCAAGTCATGATATTCTATACAACACATGATCATCTCATACATCACATATATCTCATCATGTAATTGGCCATATCACATCACAACATACCCTACAAAAACAAAAGTTAGACGTCCTCTAGTTGTTGTTGCATGTTTTATGTGGCTGCTACGGGTATCTAGCAAGAACAATTCTCACCTATGCATAAACCACAACGATGATACATGAGTTGTTTTTCAACCTTCTCAAGGACCGCCTTAGTTAAATCCGATCCAACTAAAGTAGGAGAAACAGACACCCGGCAGCCATCTTTGTGCAACGAGGTTACATGTTAGTCGATGAAACCGGTCTCTCGTAAGCGTATAAGTAATGTTGGTCCGGGCCGCTTCATCCCACAATACCGCTGAACCAAAACACGACCAAGGGAGGAAGCAATCTAAGCATCAACGCCCACAAACTCTTTGTGTTCTACTCGAGATCTCATCTACACATAGACCTTGATCATGAGGCCACTGTTGGGGAACGTTGCATGGGAAACAAAAAATTTCCTATGCACACGCAAGATCTGTCCATGGTGATGAGCATCTACGAGAGGGAGAGTGGACCTACATACCCTTGTAGATCGCTAAGCGGGAAGCGTTAAGAAACGTGGTTGATGTAGTCGAACGTCTTGGCGATCCAAATCGCCGAGCGTCCCACGATCCAATCACGATCCATCCCGCGATTTGATCATCCGTCCCGCGATTAAATAATGAATCGTCTCGCGATCTTGATCACGGTCCTTCCGATCTAGTGCCGAACGGACGGCACCTCCATGTTCAGCACACGTACAGCTCGATGATGATCTACGCCTTCTTGATCCAGCAAGAGGGAGCGGAGAGGTAGATGAGTTCTCCGGCAGCACGACGGCGTGGCGGCGATGGTGGTGGAACAGTTCTAGCAGGCCTTCGCCTTAGCACCGCTAAAAGGATCTAGAGGAGAAAATATGATCTAGAGGAGAGGGTAGCACGTGGCTATTAGGGTTAGCTTTTCCCTCTAAATCCTCTAGTATATATAGGAGGGAGGGAGGAGAGGAGGAAGCCTCAAACCCTCAAGGTTTGGTCCTAATTGGAGGTGGAGGATTCCTACTCCAATCCTATTGAGAGTAGGATTCCTCCTTTCCACTTGGAAACTCTTTCCACCTCTCCATCTTTTGGTATTTTCCCACCCCTAGCTGTATGGGACTTAGTGGGGGCTTAGTCCAGCCCACCAGGGACTGGTTTCATTCATCCCACAGCCCACGAGGTCCTTTGGGTCGAGACACCCCTCTCGATGGTCCCCCGGCACCCTCCCGGCACTCCCGGTACACTACCAGTGACCCCGAAACTTTTCCTGAGACCAAAACAAGACTTTCTATATATCAATCTTTACCTGCGGACCATTTCAGAACTCCTCATGATGTGCGGGATCTCATCCGAGACTCTGAAGAACCTTCGGGCACCACCATACATAACTCTATACTACCGAAACGTCACCGAACCTTAAGTGTGCAGACCCTGCGGGTTAGAGAACTATGTAGACATCACCGAGATACCTCTATGGTCAATAACCAATAGCGGGACCTGGATGCCCATATTGGTTCCTACAAATTCTATGAATATGTTTATCGGTTGAACCTCTATGTCAAGGATTCAGTTAATCCCGTATGATGTTCCCTTTGTTCTTCGGTATGTTACTTGCCCGAGATTCGATCGTCGGCATCTCCATACCTAGTTCGATATCTTTACCGGCAAGTCTTTTAACTCGTTCTGTAATACAAGATACCGTGGCTAACACTTATTCACATTGCTTGCAAGTCTTATTGTGATTTGTATTACCGAGTGGGTCCTGAGATACCTCTCTGTCACACGGAGTAACAAATCCTAGTCTTGATCCATGCCAACCCAACAGACACCCTCGAAGATACCTGTAGAGCACCTTTATAGTCACCCAGTTATGTTGCAACATTTCATACACACAAGGTACTCCTCCGGTGTCAGTGAGTTGCATGATCTCATGGTCATAGGAACAGATACTTGACATGCAGAAAACTGTAGCAATAAACTGACACGATCATATGCTATGTTTATAGTTTGGGTCTTGTCCATCACATCATTCTCCTAATGATGTGATCCCGTTATCAAATGACATCTCATGTCCATGGCTAGGAAACCTTAACCATCTTTGATCAACGAGCTAGTCTATTAGAGGCATACTAGGGACATGATCTTGTCTATTTATCCACACATGCATCTGAGTCTCCGATCAATACAATTTTAGCATGGATAATGAACGATTATCATGAACAAGGAAATATGATAATAACCAATTTATTATTGCCTCTAGGGCATATTTCCAACACGGCAGGCCTACCGTCGGCTGGCTCCCGGCCGGCTCTTATGCTGACTTCCAAACGGATAAGCTTTGTTCCTTCTGTGTGCAAGTACGGGCACAAGACAAGACCCCAACGACGGACCCCGGCGTGGCCATAGTGACAGTCGACGTGCGGGCGCGCATGGCTATAGTCCAGCCGGTCGTAACGCACGCGGCGCGACTAAGCAAGGCGACAATGCCAGCACGCCTCAACCCACTCCATTACCTGCCCCCGTGTGGCTAAGTGCTACCGGCCGTACCTGAGACCTCGGCCAGCTGTCGCTAGGCGACGCCACTTGAGGAGGCCCGTGCCATGGCAGGTGGGTACAGGGCAATCGAGGACCCGGCTGGCAGGCCTTAGTGAGTGATGGGACCGCGCAACCGGCGGGCCCTAGAGATGACAAGACGGCTTAGCAAGCGGTCCCCCTGGCCAGCCAGAGAGGCTACCAGCCGGGTTGAAAGCACAATGTGGTCCCTTGGTGGTTTTGATAATTCATGACAAAGAGTACTCTTCATTTTACTTTGTGAGAAATCACTTTGAGTCCATAGGAAAGACAATACTATTAAAAGGGGGCAAGGTTTTGTTGGTGAACAAAATGCTCATACGTGCACAAGTGATAGTCACCACATACACCCAGAATCTCTTCCACAAAAGTCTGTCCAAAGCCAAATACTCAAAATCGGTGCAACCAACATTCTACACTTGGTGCCACCGATTCCAAACCCTGGCAGGCTCAGCCAAACACTAGCATTTCAGTGCAACCAATTCTGTATTCAGTGCCACCAAGTTAGGCTACCAACTTTCTATTACGCAAGTTCATAGTTTTGGTCCCTCCGAGGTTGTTGGATCGGCATCACCAAGATTGGAAATTCTGACCGTTGGTCACCTTATCGGTGCAACAGAGATTCCTATATCGATGTCAACGAGATTCAGAAGTTACCACCTTTTGGTCACTTCGGTACCATCGGAATTAACACATCGGTGTCACCGAGTTTGTCATTTTGTGTGTAACGGTTGGATTTTGGAGATGCCTATATATACCCCTCCACCACCACTCACTCGAAAGAGAAGCACTCAGAACAGTTCCCCACTCATACCTATTGATTTTCTGAGAGAGACCCACCTACTCATGTGTTGAGATCATTCCATTCCGTTCCTACCATATGAATCTTGATTTCTAGCCTCCCCAACTTGCCTTCCACCCAATCAATCTCTTCTACCAAGCCAAATATGTGAGAGAGTGATTGTGTGTTGAGGAGTCTATCATCTTGAAGCACAAGAGCAAGGAGTTCATCGACACAATAGATTCTAATACCTTTTGTAGGGTGGTGCCTCCTAGATTGGTTAGGTGCCGCTTGGGATCCTCCTAGTTCATGTTGTGGAGTTGAACCAAGAAGTTTGTAAGGGCAAGGAGATCGCCTACTTCATGAAGATCTACCCATAGTGAGGCTAGTGCTTCGTGGACGAAAGATGTTATGGAATAGTCAAGGTTGCTACTTCATGGACCCTTATGGGTGAAGCCCTCCGTGGACTCTCGCGACTGTTACCCTCCGTGGCGTGAAGACTCCATAAACGTGGATGTATGATAGAGCCACCTATCAAAACCATGGGAAAAAATCTTGTGTCCTTCATGCGGTTGATCTCTCTATATCTACTCCTTACTTGCATTTGCAATGTCTTTACTTTCCGCTACTATACTTGATGACTTGCATGTGTTGGGTGTCATAGACTAATTATGTATGCTAAAAGTGCCAACATCTTATCTTATGCTTGAGTTAGTTCTAAATTCTGCTTGTAGTCTATTCACCCCCCTCTAGACATACACTTCTAGTGATCCCACAAGTGGTATCAGAGCTTTGGTCTCCATTGCTTTGGTTTCAATGCCGTGGGGAAGATGGATGTGTCTAGTGCGGTGAGTTTGTATTATAGAGTGCCCATTCTTGATGGAGAGCACTATAGTCAATGGAAGAATGCCATGATTGATATATTTGGTGGAAAAGAGTGGATTCTCGACAGTGGATGCACGGATCACATGGTTGGTGATAAAGACATGTTCCAAGAGATCACGCCTAATCAAGGTCCTCGGAGGTACATGACCTTTGGAGAGAACTCTAAGGGTAATGTACTTGGCCTTGGTAAGGTGGCCATATCGCATGATAGCTCAATTCAAAATGTGGTGCTTGTTGAATCCCTTGGCTACAATCATCTTTCTGTATCTAGACTAGCAGACTTTGGTTCCAATGTGCTATTTACTAAAGTAGATTGCAAAGTGTTTCGATTTGATAATAATAAAATTTTCTTTACCGGTATTCGTAGAGGTGATCTATACATTGTTGATTTCACTAAAAAGGCCCAACCTCATACTTATCTCATTCCAAAATCATCTAAAGGTTGGCTACGCCATAGAAGGCTTGGACATGTAGGCATGCGCAATCTAGATATGCTTATCGAGGGCGATCACATTCTATGTGTTAAAGATGTTATTTTGACATAGATAGACTTTGTAGTGCTTGTCTAGTGGGAAAGCAACTAGGTGGAAGTCATCCCATTAAGAATATCATGACTACTAGGAGACCACTCGAGTTACTTCATATGGATCTCTTTGGTCCCAATGCTTACAAGAGTCTCGGTGGAAACTCTTATGGTCTAGTTATAGTTGATGATTTTTCTATATTTACGTGGGTATTCTTTCTTGATGATAAGACGCAGGTACAAAAGATCTTCAAGAACTTTTCTCGCAAAGCACAAAATCAATTTGAAGTGATGATCAAGAAGGTTTGAAGCGATAACGAATCGGAGTTCAAGAACACCCATGTCGATACCTTTATTGACGAACAAGGTATTTCACATGAGTTCTCGGCTACGTACATGCCTCAACAAAATGGAGTTGTTGGGAGAAAGAACCGAACCCTCAATGAGATGTCAAGAACAATGCTTTATGAATACAAGATGTCGTGGTTTTGTCACGGGAGATGCCATGGCTAGGCTAATCGAGAGGGGCCGAAAGGACGGCGGCGGACTCTAGGAACGGGGTTAGGCACAAACGGTGACTGACACGCGATGTACCCAGGTTCAGGGCCCTCCATGGGAGGTAAAACCCCTACTCCTGCTTGGTCTCGTTGAGACGATGGTGAAGGTTACAAAGGTGCTCGTTAAGCTATATGAATCGAGGCGGGAGCTAAGTGCTCCGGCTCGAGAGGTTCCCCGTGGGGGGTGATACGTAGGTGGTGCTATCGCTGTTCTTCTTCAGGCCTCGTTGCTTGCTCTCCTGTGTGTGTTCGTCGTCTGTCCCTTTTTGCATCGGGGAGGCCCGGGGGGTTTTATACACCAACCCCCCTGCTTACAATATGAATATGACGGTCATGGGGGGACCCAGCCGGCAACCTCTCCGGTCGGCTGCGGGGGCCACCGGCTTCGGTCTTGTCGTGGGCGGGCCCAGAGCCCGGTCATGTCGCGGCACGGGGCGCCACGGGCGGCATCGTCTTGCGGACGTCGGCCAAAGTCAGCGGACGGCCGACTGTCCTGTAGCCATGCTGGGGTAGATGGCGGAGTGGTTGGGGGCAGGCCGCCACTATTGGGGGCCTAGTCGCCATCCAAGAGCGGCGAGAGGCCACTGTGGCCATGAGGGCGCTGACCTCCGACGTGATATGGGTCACTGTGGCCATGCGGGCACTAGCCCTCGATGGGACGGGGCCCACTGTCGCCACGCAGAGCCCATCAGGCGCATCCGATGCTGGCCGGCTGGGGGAAGGAGCCGGGCGGCGAGGCCCAAGCCGGCCAGCACACACCGGCTGGAGAAGGAGTGGCCGGCACACCCGTGCCATGGGGGTTGGAGCCGGTGGGGCATAGCGGAGCCGGCTCCTCGAAGGCGGCCCGCCCATTTGTCCTATAGGTGGGCCCGGAACATTAGGGGCGTTTGAGGCTACCCGGGGGTCATCCCCCCGTCAGTAGTCCCCGAAGCCGGGGAGGCCCGACGTCGGGACACGGCGGACCTCACCGGTTTGAAGGATGCTCGAGGGCTGGAAGCGCCCGGGAGGCTGGACGGTGCCAGCATGTGATGGCCAGCTCCACAGTCGTCCGGGGCCACCCGAGCCGCCAGTGTAGCCCCACCAGGAGGAGGAAATCGCACTGCGCGGAGGTCGCAGCGGGCAGCAACCCGGTGGGCCGAGCGACGGTTCGGACCTGGCAACCAGGCGGGGCCCGCCACGACTGCGGCGCTGAACCGCCCGCGAAGATTTCGCGCGTGGTGGGCGGACGTTTGGTGTTTCGGGGCACCATGATGTCCGCCCTGTGCGCCTCGGGGATTGTGGGGGACGTGTGCGCGAAGGGCGTCCCCACTACCGTCGCCCGCACGGGGTATAAATAGGTAGGAGAGCCGAGGGGGAAAGGCCCGTTTGCTCCCCTCGCCTCCGTCGCTCCGCTCCTCCCCCTGCCCCCCTCACCGAGAGAGAGAGCGCGAGAAGGGAAGAAAGTAGGTCGAGAGGGGCAGCGAGCTTGCACCGCCGCCCGCCGCCACGAAGGGGACCGTCCGCCGGTCGATCCCCGCATCGCTGTCACACCCGCGCGCCGCCTCCATGGAGGCAGTGACCAAGGGCGCCTGGGATGGCAATGATGTCGACGCCACCTTCATCGAATACCTTCACGCGTGCCGCAAACTCCCGGCGGCGGAGTTCTTGGAGGTCCACCCACCGGGGGCGGAGAACTCCCCAAGGCCGCGGTCGGGTGAGGTTGTGGTCTTCGCCGACCACTTCCACCGTGGGCTGGGGCTACCGGCGAGCGCCTTCTTCCAGCGCTTCCTGACGCATTTCAGCCTGCAGCCGAACCACCTCGCCCCCAACTCCGCCCTGCAGCTGGCGGCGTTCGTCGTGCTCTGCGAGGAGTACCTGGGGGTCGAGCCTAGACTTGACTTTTGGTGCTGGATCTTCTACTTCAAGCGACAGATGGTGAAGGATCTTGTGACTCAGAAGATGAAGATGACCGCCTGCGGGGGCGCCTCCGTCCAGGTTTGTCAGGGGACCGGCTTCCTCAAACTTAGGGGGGGTTCTTTGACGTGAAGAACGTGAAGCCGGAGGAGGACTACATCAACCTCGTCGACTTCGCCAACCACTCGCCGACTGCCATGCATAACTGGCAAGCAACGCCGACCTCAGTGCCGGAGACGGTCGACCGGCTCCAAGACCGCCTCCGCGAGTTGATGGGATGGAAGGCCTCACGGCCACGGATCTGCTGGCGACGATGATGGCGCGCCGGGTGCTGCCGCTACAGCGCCGGACGCATCTTATATGCTAGATGGGAGGGCGCCACGACCCCTGCCGGATCTCCACCAAGGAGCCGAAGCCGACTCACGTGGCAAGGAAGGTCAATGCCGTGTCGATGGCGAAGATGAAGGAGGGGGAGTGGCAGTGGGGGAAGATCCCCTACAGCCGGAGTCACCCGGCACCGCGGGTAAGTGAACAGCCGGCACCTCCTCCCGTTCTACGGTCGCCGGATCGTATCCCCATGTTTGACCTAACAGTGCCGTCTGGTTTGCCTGCAGAGGTTCGCGCTCCTGCAGGACTACGCGAGGCCGGCGCCGGATTCGACGGAGTCCGACCCGGAAGAGGTCGAGGACGACGTCGACGTGGAGCCGGCCGCCACCGAGCAAGCCGGCGAGGCGGAGGTGGGGGCGGGCGACGATGAGGCGGAGGAGGAGGACGACGACGAGGCCGAGCCCCCAGGTGAGTCCTCGTTCCGGGCACCGTTAAGGGATTGGCCCGACGACAATGTTGAGCGGGAGCCGACCCTTGCTGCAGAAGACACGATGAAGTTCTCGGAGGGGGAGGTCACGGCGCAGCGAGGGCGCCGGCCGTGAGGTGCCAGCGATCCGGCCGTGGCGGACAAGGGGAAGGGACCGGCTGCCCCCAAGACGACGCCCAAGCGTGCGGCCGCTGTGCAGCCGGGCGGTAGCCGCGCCGGAGGAAGCAAGAGGCAGAGGGGAAACCCGACCGGGCCTGCGAGGCGGGCGGTGCCGGTCGTGATCGGGTAAGTATTGAACTTCTAATAATTTGAATCTGTGTTTCACCCCCTCCCCCCTCATCTAATGCCCAAGCGCGCTCGCTGGAAGGAGATCCAGGCGGCAGGACGACAGTGAAAATGATGCTGCCGTCGACGGTCAAGGAGAGGGAGCGCCAGGCGTGGCTCGACCTTGACAAGGCCGAGCGGGAGCTACAGGAGGAGGAGCACCGCCGGTGGGAGCAGGTGGCGGCAAAGGCAGGGGCGGCCAGCGGGGAGGCCGGTGGCCGAACGTGGGAGGCCTTCCCCAACGACCCGGAGGAGACGACGCCGGGTGGCCATGGTGCCGACCAGCCTGCGGGCGACGGTGGGGAGACCACGGGGGACTTGGCGGGGAAGATCAGCCATGCCTCTCAGCCGGCCGGGAACGATGCGCCGTCGGTGTCGGGCGACGCACCACCAAAGGTGAGCGTCGTGTTGCGGGGCGCGGAGGTGGTGGACTTGGAGGCGCCGACGCAAGAGGTGTCGGCCTCGGGAGCGTCGGCGTCGGAGGTGCCGACCACGGAGGTGCCGGCCACGGGGGCGTCGGCCACGGGAGCGACGGCGTCGGAGACGACAGCCACGGGGTTGCCGGCTTTCGGCATGCCGGCTCCTGACATGCCGGCACCGGACGCAAGCCGGCCAGGGGGCGCCTGTGGTGAAGAATCTGAGGCGGGGCCCACGGCCACCGAGGGGGCGGCCGTGGCGAGCACGTCGTCGACGGCCCCCGGAAAGACGACGACGACGGGGACCAGTACCATCATCGTCTCCCACGAAGGAAGGCCCGCAGACGAGGGCCGGCCCCAGAAGCTGTGGGCGACGACCGGGAGCCCAGCCTCCAGGGAGCCGGTGTGCGCCCTTGGGACATCGGTGGTTGTCATCGTGGAGTCGTTCGCGGCATGCCGCGCCCAGGCAATGGCAGACGCCCGAGCCGCCAGCGAGCAGTTGGTGAGCCTGGAGAGGGCAGTTGCGGTAAGCGCCCTATCTCTTCTTCCTCCCTTTCCTTTTCCAGTGGGGGCGTGCTAGCGCACCCACTGGGTGTAGCCCCCGAGGCTCGAGCCGGCTGGGCAGCAGGCGGGTCGAGCCTAAAGCACTTTCTTCCTCTTTGTTTTGCAGGAGGCCCATGACCGCCGGACGGAGGCATACAATACCCTGCTGGGGTTGTTTCGGGGGGCGGAGGGCCGCCTTGCCGCTGCGACCGCCGACCTGCAAGGTAAGCGTCCTTGTGTTCTTGGCGGGGGGAGCCGCCGAGGGCCAAGCCGGCTGCCCTGGGCCGGTTCCCTTGTTATTCCTTCCTTCCTTCTAACTGTCATCAAATCTTCTCCGTGCAGACGCCCACAAAGAGGCGGTCAGCCTCCGGGGGTAGGTGGTCTGGCTCCTTGGGGAGCGGGACACCGTGGCGGCGGAGTACCGTAAGTTCCGCGAGAGGGCGGAGGGGCTGAGGGCGGACCGGAAGAAGCTCAAGGAGGCCCACAGCCGGGAACTAGCAAGCCGGGAGGCGGAGGAGCGGGAGAAGGTGCTCCGGGACAAGCTGGAGGCCCAGGACGCCGAGCTGACGAAAGCGCTCAAGGAGAAGCACGCGGCTCAGGACGAGTCTGAGCACTGCCGCTAGGACGCAGCAGACTGGGAGGCGAACCTGGTGGAGCAGGGCCACAAGGTAGACCAGATGCTACGTCGTAAGTTCCCGACCCCTCTTTTCCTTCTTTTCTTTGTGTGTCCCCTTCTCCCTTCCTCGCCCTTTCTTACTTCTTGCCTTTTCTTAGGGCTCTTCCCTGGTACCCAAGAGAGCGCCGAGGCAGCCGCGGAGTCCGATCGTGAGGACCGGCGGGCCCAGGAAGAGGTCGTCGAGCCGGACGCCCCCTGGACGCTGCAGGATGTGGGGCTTACGGCCGAGGTGCGCCCGGAGATGGTCATCCGCAGCCTGACGCGGTTTCGGAAGGCCGACAAGGCGCTGGCCCAGGCCCTCTAGCCCAGGGCTGTGGATCCGGGCTCCCTGACCCGGCTTGCCCGGTGGCTGGACACTGGTGCTGCGCGGGTGGACGCCTGGAGGGCCTCCGCGACGCGCGCCGACGTGGAGATGGCGCTCTGTGTTGCCAGGTCGTGGTATCCTGGGCTTGACCTGGGGTTGCTCACGAACCAGCGTGCCGGCACCGAAGCAGAGCTGTTGGCGGTGGCGGACGAGCTGCAGAGGCGAGCGAGCGAGCTCATGTCCTTCGCCGCGTGGGACGAGTACATCCCTGAGTGTGGTGCAGACGGTGACGAGCCGGCTCCCGTATCGAGGATCGGGCTGGTCGTTCTTGCGTTTGTCGTTGGGCTGTTGCCGGTTGTGGGTGGCCGGCTTGGCCGGACCCAAAGCCGGCTTGATCGGTGCCTTGGGTTTCATCCTCATGGAGGAGCCGGCCGTGGTGTATTTGTCCACTTTGGACATCAAGTTCGCCAGGGAGGTTGGCTCGGAGCACAAGAGTTTGTGCTTGAGGGGCGTGTCGTCGCGATAGCCCTCGATGAAGTATTAGATGGCCTGCACCTCGTGCACGCCCTCGCAGGAGTTGCGGAGCTTGATCCAGCGTGTGAGGTAGTCGCGGAGGGGCTCGTCCGGGCCCTGGACACACATGGCGAGCTCGCGGGGGCGACCGGGTCGCTTGTAGGTGCCAATGATGTTGCAGACGAAGGCTTCCTCGAAGTCCGTCTAGGAGTTGACACTGCCGGCAGCCAGGCTCTTCTGCCAGGTGCGGGCAGAGCCAATTAGCATCAGGGGGATGTAGCGGACGGCTACGCGCTTGTTTCCCCTGGCGATGCCGACGGCTATGGTGCAGTCGACCATCTAGTCCTCCGGCTTGGTGGTCCCGGTATACTTCGGGGTGTCGCAGGGGAGGGTGAAGCCGGGCAGAAATGGCACGTTGAGGATTCGCGGGCCGAAGCAGGCCGGGCCAATCGAGCCCCCCTCCTCGAGGAGAGCCGACTGCGCCAGCCGGTCGAGGCGGAGCCGGGCGTCGTTGTCGCTGTAGGGAATGCACGTCCCAAGCCGGGCCGCAAGCTCAGGTCGGATGGCCGGCGGGATGGACCACGCCTATTCCTGTCGCGGAGGCGGGGTGTGTTCGCGGCTGCACCGGCTTCCGCCAGTCGGTGCCTCGTCGAGCCGGCGGCTGCCGGCCGGGCGAGTGCTGCACCGGCTGTTCACAGCTGTCTGTTCGTTCCCACGCGATGAGGGACGCTGAGCATTGCTCCCGGGCTTTCCGGCCGGAGGGACGAGGGGTGCTGGAGTGTTGAGCCTGCCGAACGTCAACAGCACTAGAGCCCTCGCCCTCGGGGCGGGGGAACTCGGAGATGGCCCCTCCAGGAGTGAGGGCGACCTGCTGCTCGCGTGCGGCCCGCTCCTCGCCCTCCAAGGTTGCCAGGTCCTCGTAGGCAACCTTGGCGACACGCAGGTTGGCGGCAGGGTTGTTGTAGACTGGGAGGCGGCCGCCTAGTATCTCGGCGACCACGCGGCCGCGTTCTCGCACGGCGCCACGCCGGCTGGGCTCGGGGCCAGCCGGGGTGAGGCCATATGCGGAGTTGTACTCCCGCTGCGCGGCCTCCATCCGGCGCCGTTCGGCGATGAGGGCACTGGCATCTTCGAACAGCTGGCAGGGGACCGCCTCCAGCTCGGCTCTGGCGGCGGCCGGGTCCGCCATCGTGGTTATGGGGGTGCCGAGACCCCGGAGGGTGGAGGCGAGAGGGTCGGAGGTGCCGGCGCGGGTGGCAGCCGCGCCGGCCTCGGCCGCTCGCACGCGGCCCGAAGTGGTGGAAGAGGTCATGACCATTACTCCCACGCAGGCGTGGGAGCCGATCGCGTCGCCGTTGGCAAGAGCGCTTACGGACGAGAGGGCATCGGTGCAGTCGAGCACCCCGCTAGGGTTTTTGTCGGCCGGCACTTCATCGGCGAGGCTGAGTTTGCTGAACAACCCGGCGAGCACGTCGTCGTCGAGCGTGAGGTTGCGGCCAGGGCATTCGTCAGAGAGGCCGGCCGCGTCGCCCGTAGGACCTGCCGGGGCAAGCCCCATGAGCATGTAGTTCTGCCTGGACGCGGGGCGGCCGGGGGAGGTGGTGAAGGGCCCCGCGCGGAGCATATCTCCGGCCGGCGGCGCGGAAGGCCCCACGGTGGGCGCCAACTGTTGTGGTTTTGTCACGGAAGATGCCAAGTGTAGGCTAATCGAGAGGGGCCGAAAGGACGCCGGCGGACTCCGAGAACGGGGTTAGGCACAAGCGGTGACTGACATGCAATGTACCCAGGTTCAGGGCCCTCCGTGGGAGGTAAAACCCCTACTCCTGCTTGGTCTTGTTGAGACGATGGTGAAGGTTACAAAGGTGCTCCTTAAGCTGTATGAATCGAGGCGGGAGCTATGTGCTCCGGCTCGAGAGGTTCCCTATGGGGAGTGCTACATAGGTGGTGCTATCGTTGTTCTTCTTCGGGCCTCGTTGCTTGCTCTCATGTGTGTGTTCCTCGTCTGTCCCTTTTTGCATGGGGAGGCCCGGGGGGTTTTATAGACCAACCCCCCGGCTTACAATATGAATATAATGGTCGTGGGGGGACCCAGCCGGCAGCCTCTCCGGCCGGCTACGGGGGCCACCGGCTTCGGTCTTGTCGTGGGCGGGCCCCGAGCCCGGTCACGTCGCGGCACGGGGCGCCACGGGCGGCGTCGTCTTGCGGCCGTCGGCCGAAGTCAGCGGCCGGCCGGCTGTCCTGTAGCCATGCTGGGGTAGATGGCAGAGTAGTTGGGAGCAGGCCGCCACTGTTGGGGGCCTGGTCGCCGTCCAACAGCGGCAAGAGGCCACTGTGGCCATGCGGGCGCTGACCTCCGACGGGATAGGGGTCACTATGGCCATGCGGGCGCCGGCCCTCGATGGGACGGGGCCCACTGTCGCCACGCAGAGCCCGTTAGGGGCATCCGATGCTGGCCGGCTGGGGGAAGGAGCCGGGCGGCGAGGCCCAAGCCGGCCAGCACACACTGGCTGGAGAAGGAGTGGCCGGCATGCCCGTGCCGGCGGGGTTGGAGCCGGCGGGGCATAGTGGAGCCGACTCCTCGATTGCGGCCCACCCATTCGTCCTATAGGAGGGCCCAGAACATTAGGGGCATTTGAGGCTACCCGGGGGTCATCCCCCCGTCACAAGAGGCCAAGAAACCTTTGGGCATAAGCCGTGGAAACAACATGCCATGCCACAAACCGACTCTACTTGCACAAGCTTCTCGGTAAAACGGCATACGAGCTTCTCACCGGCAACAAACCCCAAGTTGGATACTTTCGAGTATTCGGGTCAAAGTGTTATACTCTCAACAAGCACCACCGTGCTAAATTGTCTCCTAAATCTCATGAAGGTTTCTTAATTGGTTATGGATCAAACTCTCACACTTACCTTGTCTACAACAACTTAACTCGAAAAGTTGAAGAGACGGTAGATGTGAAGTTTGATGAGTCTAATGGTTCACAAGTCGAACAGTTGCCAAATGATGTAGGTGAAAAAGATCCTTCGGAAGCTATCCAAGACTTGTCCATCGGCAAGATTCGTCCCACAGAGGTGAAGGAAACTACTTCATCAACCCAAGTGGAAGCTCCTACTTCAGACCAAGGCTATGGACAATATGACATGTAAGCATCCATAAGTGGTACACGACAAGATGAAGAGAAGGAGGAAGTACATCCTAAAGATCCACCACAACCTCCTTCAACACCACCTCAAGGGAAAGACACCTTCAACAACAAGGAAGACGAAGGAGATTATTATAAAGAAGAAGCTCCACAATCCAACAATTGGAATCTGACCCGAGTTTGAGCATAAGTGACCAAGAACCATTACCTAAACCAAATCTTTGGTGATATATAAACCGGGAGAATCACTCGCTCTGAAACCCGCTTGGATAAATTTTGTGAGCATTATTATTCATCTCTAGCATTGAACCTTTAAAGGTAGAACAAGCCCTTGAAGACTATGCATGAAGAGCTTCACAACATCCAAAGGAACAAAGTGTGGACACTCGTGGAGAAACCCTAGGACGAGCAAAACGTCATCGGTACGAAATGGTTTTATTCACAACAAGCAAGATGAAGACGATCAGGTCATACGCAACAAGGCTCGCCCCGTAGCTCAAGGATAAATGCAAGTTGAAGGTATGGACTACGTGAGACCTACGCCCCTGTTGCTAGACTAGAAGCCATTCAAATCCTTCTTGCTTATACTAGTCACGGTGATATCACACTTTACCAATTGGACATTAAAAGTGCATTCTTAATCAAGCTGCTGGATAAACCTGACCATGTTTACAAACTTCACAAAGCTTTATATGGTCTTAATCAAGCTCCTCGTGATGTCAGAGAAGTATGAGATGTCTATGATGTGTGAGCTGAAATTCTTTCTTGCTATACAAATCAAGCAAACGAGAGAAGGTACTTTCATCTCTCAAACTAATTACACCAAGGACCTAATCAATAAGTTCAACATGCAAGAGTGCAAAGGTATGAAAACTCCCATGCCCACTAGCGGACACGATGATCTCAGTAAGGAGGGTGAACCGGTTGATCAAAAGGTTTATCGATCAATGATTGGTTCATTGCTTTATCTATGAGCCTCCCATCCCGATATTATGCTTAGTGTTTGCATGTGTTTTATATATCAAGATACACCTAAAGAATGTCATCTTAATTTTGTGAAACGTATTGCGAGATAGTTGATTCATACACCAAACTTTGGCATTTGGTATCCCAAGGGATCTTCCTTTAATGTTGTTGGCTACTACAACTCATACTATGCCGGTGACAAGGTTGATATAAAATCCACCTCGGGTACATGTCAATTTCTTAGTAGATATCTTGTGTCTTTGTCATCCAAGAAAAAAACTTAGTATCTTTATCTACCGCCAAAGAAAAATACATTGCTGCTGGATCATGTTGTGCACAATTGTTATGGATGACACAAACGCCTAAAGATTATGGAATCTATGTTAAAAATGTGTCGTTACTTTCTGACAATGGAAGTGCTATTAAGATTGGTCCTAATCACATGCAACATTCTCGAACCAAGCATATTCAAGTTCGACATCATTTCATTCGTGATCATGTTGCCAAAGGAGATATTAATCTTAAACATGTTCGTACTAACAAGAAATGGGCCGATATCTTTACTAAGCCACTTGATGAAAAAGTATTTTGTCATTTGAGGAGTGAGTTGAACATCATTGATGCTTCAAACTTGAGCCAAGCTCACATAGATGCACGCAAGGGGATGTGCTTCATTGTTTATTCCATGGTATTACCTTGAATATCATATCTTGGAATTCTATGCTCCCTTGTATTGCATCTAACCCTTTTGTAGGTACTTGGACGAACTACACTCCACAAGAGTGACATCAACTCTTATCTTGAGCAATCTTGTTATGACCAAGTATCCACAATCTCACTTTGATGATGGAAGGTAGAATACCATAAAAATATCCTTGACATATATCCCTTAATTGATAAATCTCAAATTGGTATCATGTCACTTGAATATATCATGTTTTTGCTTGCATGACTAACCCATGTAGGTGAAAAGTGAACGAAAATGACAAGGATTGCTCCCACCTCACGATGATCTTCATCAACTTTGAGCATCCCCATCAAGTTCACCCACAAGCTACGTCATCAACATCCCTCAAAGGTATGTATTCGTATCCTTGAAAAAGGCTTTACTCCAAGTCATGAGCAAAAGCAACTCAATTGATATGAAGACATTGAAAAGCTTAATCAAAAAATGGTAACCCCATTTTTTAGCTTAACGATGAGTATGACCTATGATCAAGTATTCTTGCTTGGCTCAAAAGTGAATACTCTAATATAGGTGACCTAGTCACCGCCCATCATCTAGTTATGTTTTATGTTTGTTCACTCTCAAATCTCAAAATTTTATGGAACCACTCAAATATTTTCTAGTTGATACCTCTCTGTAAACTACCCGCAATTTGATTTCCATTTCCATTCCTACCATATGAATCTTGATCTCTAGCCTCCCCAACTTGCTTTCCATCCAATCAATCTCTTCTACCAAGCCAAATCTATGAGAGAGTGATGGTATGTTAAGGAGTCTATCATCTTGAAGCACAAGAGAAAGGAGTTCATCGACACAATCAAGCCTATTTCCTTTTGGAGGGTGTTGCCTCCTAGATTGGATAGGTGTCGCTTGGGAGCCTCCTACTTCGTGTTGTGGAGTTCAACCAAGAAGTTTGAAAAGGCAAGGAGATAGCCTACTTCGTGAAGATCTACCTACAGTGAGGCTAGTCCTTCCTGGACGGAAGCCGTTAAGGAATAGTCAAGGTAGCTACTTCGTGGACCCTTATGGGTGGAGCCCTCCATGGACTCTCGTGACCGTTACCCTCTGTGTGTTGAAAACTCCATAAACGTGGATGTACGATAGTGCCACCTATTGCCACCTATCTCTCTATCTCTACTCCTTACTTCCATGTGCAATGTCTTTACTTTCCGGTGCTATACTTGATTACTTGCATGTGTTGGGTGTCATAGTCTAATTTGTATGCTAAAACTACCAACATCTTGTCTTATGCTTGAGGTAGTTTTTAATTTATGCTTGTAGTCTATTCACACCCCCCTGTAACATCCCAAATTTTGGAATGTTATAATAAATATTTGAATGATTGTTTGATTGTGTGAGTGTTTGAAATCGATTGAAAATTGAAACTTAAGAAAAAACTTTTCAATGAGAGGGAATGACATGACTTTCCTATATACTTTTGGAATTCAAATTTCTACATTTCAAATCAGTGAGAGAAGATGACATGACTTCTTCAATATAAAAATATTTGAAGAGTGAATTTGAAACATTTGAAATTTTCTGATATGGAGTTCCTCTCATATTTGATTTCCAATTTCAAGTTTGAAAGAATTCAAACCCCTTGACAAAACTTGCGAGGAGCAATATGACACTCCACACCAGGGTTATTTTTGTGAAGTATTTGAACCATAAAAACCAGGGGGTTATTTGAAAATTATTTGCAAAAAGGAATTAAAAGCCATTAATTCCCTAATCATTTTAAGAGTATTTATTTTGGCCGTGGAAAAATGTTCGTCTTATTGCATTTAATTCCCTAATCATTTTGGTATATAAAACTTGATTTTTGGAAATGTTTTGATCTCCCAAAATATAGTTTCCTTCTCTGTTAGTTGAAAAAGGAAAAAAAAAATTATTAGGAAAGTCCAACGCGGCCCACCTACCAAATCACGCACGAATCAAGTCCGAAATCTATTCGGATCGGCCATCGATGCCGCACCCCCTCTCCCCCTCTCTCTGATGCGTGGACCCCACTGCCCGACGAAATCCCATCGGAGGTCACCACCTTCCTTTTCTCCTCCCTCCTTCCTTCCCTCGCCGGCGAGATCGGGTCCAACGCAATCTCCCTCTCCCTTTCCTTTCTAGGACCACCGAGGCCACCTATTAATATAGGAGCTCTCCCACACCCCATTCCGCCCGAGTCCCCCTCGACATACCCTCTCCCCTCGCCGGAATCCCTCGCTGGAGATAGCCACGGCCGTCGTGCCATTGCCGCACCACCGCTCCACCCAGACATCCCCGACGCCATTTGAGCCCACCATCCACTTTGCCGTCATCGTCCGCACCTTCCCGTGCATCCGCCCGAGCTCCGAAGCCACCGGAGCGACCTCCTCGTCGACACTCGAGCGCCGCCGCCGCCGGGCTTGCCGCCGACGCGTACGACCACCTCCATCGATGCCAAGACCATCCGCGTGATCGCCCTGCTCGCCTGGATCGACTGGACCCCTTCCCCGATGCCGAAGACCACCGGAGCACCATCGCCGTCGATGCCAAACAAGCTCGCCACCGTCCACCACCTCGCTGAGCTCCCCTTCGTTCGATCTCCGTCGACGGCCAGGATTACATCCCCAGCGTACCGGTTCATTAGATCCGGTTTAGTTCAAATAAACCAGTCGGTTTTATTCATTTTTAAGTAGTCTGAACGTTCTGTTTAGTTGACGGCCGTTTGCTCGTTAGCCGCCGCAGCGCACCCCTGTTCGTTAGATTAGGATTTTATTTTCTAAAACAGAATTAGTTCTATTTTAGTTTTTTTTAATTCTTTTTGCATTTTGTCACAAATTTTATGTAGTTTCTGTAGATATCAAGTTTGACCATATTTGAATATTTTAAATTTGAATTCACACAGATTTGCTTCAAACACTAATTTGCTTATAACTTGAGTTTAAAATCAGGTTTTAAGTTGATTCTTTTTGCTACTTGTCACTAGTGACTTTATTTAACAGTAGGTATAATCTGAGAATTTTTAGACTGGTTTAAATTACGGTTTCATGCAAAATAGATTCTGTTTAGTTCTTTTTAGGTTTATTTCTATTTCTTTTGTTTTAAATTGTTTTGATTTATTTTATTTTATATTAGTTGACAAATTTTACTTTTTTCTATTAGTTAGCAGTAGTATTTCAACCAAGTTTATTTTTATGTCATTTTTTTATAGCATGAAATCAATTCTAGTTTCATAATAACTTGCAAATTGATTTCATTCCTAGTTTGATTTCTTATTTGAAAATATTTTATAAATTGTTTTATAAATTGTTTTATAAGTTTTACTTTCTGTTAACTTAGTTGTTTTGTTTTCTCTTAATTTATTATTTCATTTATTTTTCTTGTTGTTAAGTTTATTAGAGTATTATTTTCTTAGTTCTTAGTTGTTCTTCAAAAGTAATTCTTTTTGCTAAGTAAAATATTTGCGAAAATACTTTTGTTATATTTTACTTTTTTTTTGTGTTTTTACTTTTGAAAATAGGATTTATTTATAGAGAAAACCAACCTTAGTTGTGTTGATGAAACTTTGTTGTTTTGAGTTTTGTCTTAAGTATTTCCTTCATCACAACCTTGTTGCTTTTGGTTTTGTGTTACTTTTTGATTGTTAGTATTGATTGCTAGTATGATTGCTTATATGAATGCAATGTTTGATTATATAGATTTTCATCGGAGAGTGACGAATAGTGCTAACAAGTTATTTCTGAGAGCGATTCTATCTTCATCAACCTTACCAGGCAAGTTCACTTTGACCATCTATTTTCATACCATCGGAACCCACCACTTGTTACTAAAGCCCCGGGAACGCTAGTTATTTTAATGCTATGCTAAAGTAGACGGCATCTGGTATGAGTGTTCGTGAGTGGTGTGAGAAGGAGGACTCTACGTCAACACGACAACTTCATGAAGGCATCTTCAAGTCCTGCCTCTTCAAGACCTCAAGACTTTGAGACTCGAGAAACAAGTTTTCAATACACACTACAGGGTGAAGGATGGAATTGATGGGCATCCCTGGAGTAACCAGTGGATCGCCTGGATGCATGGAGAAGCGCCACGACATCTTGCGGAAAGCTTCACCCAGACTCAAAGAGACGGATGTATACTTCATGCTCGGAAGCTTACCTGTGTAGCCACAAGTCATTATGGGATCTGGCTTGGTTGATCTTTGTTGTGACTCTCGCTGGGCAATGCTACGAGATGTAGTCAACGTTAAGATTGGATGGGCACTGACTGTAGTCAGGGAAACACTCTGAAAGACCATGCTTCGTTCGTCCTGTTCTCAAACATCAGGCAGTGTGAGGACTTACCAGGAGGGAACGAATCTTGTGGGTAAAGTACACAACACTCTGTAGAGTTAAACCTAATCGATTAGCCGTGTCCCCGGTTACGAACAATTTGAGCCTCTGGACCTGGATCTATCTCCGAACTCTCAACACTGGACCCATAATTTAATTGTGGGCAACTTATGATACTTGTGGGCATTAAGACATCGGTTGGCGGAACCATGTGATTGTAGCTAACTGTGTAGTGAAAACTCCTGATATTCCTTTGTTGTAGGAAAAATAAAATAAATTTAGCTTTTATGCAAAAACTCAGACACAGAGCCAGAAAGCCCTACTGCATATAGAATAGTCGTTATCTTGTGTTCTGCTTTGGTGATCTTGCCGGTACATTCAATGTACTCACCTAAACGGCTTCAACGTCTTATGTTGCAGATAAGCTCTATGACAGGTACGAGTACGATTCAGGGTTACGGTCTGCACTCAACCCGCCGTTGGTGTTATTGGGACTCCAGTCCCGGCCCGTTGACTGTTTCCGCTGAGATTTTAAGGTATATATCAGTTTTACGTTAATTACATGTGATTGAACTTTGAATATATACATTGATGTACTGTGTGTGCCAGCATACAGATCCAGGGATGGCACAGAACACACAGAGGCTTGACTCGTTTTGTGTCGGGTCGCTACACCCGTGGGAACACTTCTCCCCATCATCCACTCACATAGCAAGGGTAGAGGAGCCAGTTGACCCTTCTTGTACCTCTAGACAACAGCTCAAGGAGCACCATTGTAACCACATCCATCCATCAACCAAAACCAAGAAGGACTAGGGGTCTTACCTCCCATGGAGGGCCCCGAACCTGGCTACATCGTGTGTCCATCACCGCTTGTGCCTAATCCCGCTCCCGAAGCCCGTCGGCATCCTCTCGCTCCAACATCCTTTGATAAACCTACCCATGGCACTTGTCGTCAGAAAACGGCAACAATTAGCACCCATCGTGGGGCCGTATGCGGCGCCGGTCGGAGTCACGATCCGGGCGGGACCCTTCACCACCTCCCCTGGCCTCCCCGCGTCCGGGCGGAACTGCATGCTCGTGGGGCTTGCTTTGGCAAACCCTGCGGGCAACGCTGTTGGTCTCTTCGATGAATGCCTCGGCAGCGACCCTGCACATGACGTCGTCGCGCTCATCGAGCACATCGGCAAGATGGGTCTCGCCAGCGATCTAGCGGCCGATATGTACCCTGGCCACGTGCTCAACTACACCGACCCGCCCACATCCATGGATGCACTTGCAGCGGGCGGGTCCTACGGCTCCCATGTCAACATGGGGGTGATGGTCACGGGTTTATCCACCTCTTTTGGCCAAGCGCGGACCGAGGCCAACATGGTCGCTGCCCGCGCTGGCACCTCAGACCCGCTCCAACGGCGAACCTAGACGCCATCACAATAGAACTGGAGGCGGCCCGCCGCCTGCTGTTTGAAGATGCCAGCACACTCGTGGTCGAGCTGCACCAGATGGAGGCCGCTCAGTAGGAGTACAACTCTGCCTACGGTCTCACTCTGGCTGGCACCGAGCCCAGCCGGCGGGGGCTTGTGCATGACCGTGGCCGCATGGTTGAGGAAATCCTTGGCGGCATCCTGCCCGTCTACGACACCCCCATGACCAACCTGCAGGCCACCATGGTAGCCTACAAGGATCTTTCTACCTTAGAAGGTGAAGGGCATGCCTCGCGCGAGTGCCACATCAAGGATCTCATCAACACCGCCAACGCACAACAACTCCTGCTCACCCCTGCCCGAGTCATCTCCGAGGTTCCTCATCCTGAGGGCGACGGCGCGAGAGCTGCTGGCCGTTGGCCGACTCAGCACTCCTACTCCCCTCGCGTGTTTGGCCGGCGGGTCGAGGGAAGCAACATTGGCGTTCCCAGCTGCCCGAGAACGAGCAGTCGGCAGTGAACAGTCGGCGTAGCAACAACCCGGCTGGAAGCCACCACCGCAACGAGGCATCGACTGGCAGCAACCAGCATAGCAGCAGACACACTTCGCCCCCATGTCATGAGGGTGCACGGTCTGTCTTGCCGGTCGTCTGCCCTGATTTTGCGGCCCGGCTCGGGCCAAGGGGTCCCCCATAGCGAGAACGACGCCCGTTTCCGCATCGACCGGTTGGTATAGTCGGCGCTCCTCGAGGAGGAGGGCTCGATCGGTCCTGCATGCTTTGGCCCTCGGATCCGCAACGAGCAGTTCCCAACCGGCTTCACGCTTCCCCGAACACCCCAAAGAACAACTGGGTCGCCATGCCGGAGGACTGGCTGATCGACTACACTAGCGCAGTCGGCATCGCCAGGGTGAACAAGCTTGTAGCCTTCCGCTACGCCCGCACCTAGCTCGGCCCGCACCTGGCTTAACAGCCTGGCAGCCGGCAGTATCAACACCTGAACAGACTTGGAAGAGGTGTTCGTCCGCAACTTCACCGGCACCTACAAACGGCCCGGCCACCCCCGTGAACTAGACATGTGCATTCAGGGCCTAGACGAGGCCCTTCGCGACTACCTCACCCGGTGGACCGAGCTCCGCAACTCCTGTGAAGGAGTGCACAAGGTGCAGGCCATCCAGTACTTGATCGAGGGTTGCTGCGATGGCACCTACCTCATGCACAAGCTCCTGTGCTCCAAGCCAGCTATGCTGGCAGACCTCATGGCCAAGGCGGACAAGTACGCCACGGCCGACTCCGCAATCTGGGTCAAGGTCAGCACGCTCGGCAAGGCAGCTCCACCGGCGGCTGCGTCACGAGCAGCTGCTGACAACCGGCAACCGCTATACACCAAGCGCATGGCTGACCAGCCCAACTCCCGCTATGGGAGCCGGGAGGTCACCACAATTGAGGAGGAGCAGTCGGCTGCCCAGTCTGCCGGTCAGTGTCCGTGCACTGGCAAGACTGCCTGGTAACCCAAGCTCATGTTCGAGCAGATGCTCGACCTCCCATGCAACAATCATTCCGGGGACAAGCCCGCCGTGCACATGCTCCGGAAATGCAGCTTCTCAAAGTGACTGGCCTGGGGGGACACCCTTCCGGTTCCTCCCACGACGCCTCTCCGCGCTCCAGCGCCGACTCCGGCTCCGGCCCGGAACGACGGTTGCTTGCTCGACCATTACCCCGACCACAACGGCTCCTATGTTGTCTTCACTAGTGAAGACACTAACAAGCATTCTCAGCACTGGTTCCACCATGAGGTGAATGCCATCATGCCCGTGACTCCCCAGTTCGTGCACTGGTCCGAGAAGCCGGTCACCTGGAGTCGGGCTGACCACCCGACCGTGATGCCAAACCCTGGTAGCTACGCCCTCGTCCTTGACCCAGCCATCTCCTTCGAGAGTCGCACCTGCCGCTTATCACGGGTGCTGATCGATGCCGGTAGCAGCATCAACATCCTCTACCTCGATACGATGCACAAACTAGGGCTCAAAGCAGAAGATCTGCAGGCGAGACGGACAGTTTTCCACGGCATTGTGCCGTGAAAGTCTTGCACCCCCATCGGTAAGATCAAGCTCGACGTCCTCTTCAGCGACCATAGCAACTTACGTCGCGAGCCGATATGGTTCGAGGTGGTGGACCTCGATAGTCCCTACCACGCATTGTTGGTCCGGCCGGCTCTCGCCAAATTCATGGTGGTTCCCCACTACGCCTACCTCAAGCTCAAGATGCCGGGCCTCAAGGGCATCATCACCATAGACGGCGACTACAAGATTTCAATCGTGTGCGCACGAGATGGCAGTCGGCTGGCCGAAGCACTGTAGATAGCGGAGCAGAAGCGGCAACTCGGCCTGCTCATGGCTCACGCCGCCAGCAAGCCGGCCGTGCCGGTTCCTCCGTCCTAGTCAGTCGGCGAGGCTGCGTTCCAGCCGTCCAAGGACACCGGACAAGTGCCACTCGAGCCGGCCAACTCCAAGCAGTGCGTCACCCTCGGCTCCCGCCTCAACAGCAAATAGGTAAGCGAGCTCGTCGACTTCCTCCATGAGAATCGGGATATCTTTGCATGGCCTCCGAAAGACATGTCGGGTGTTTCGAGGAAGTTTGCCTAGCACAAGCTTCACGTCCGGCCGGACAAGAAACCGGTCAAGAAACCCCTGCGCCCTTTATTCGAGGAAAAGCGACATAGCAAAGGAGAAGAGATCGCTCGGCTTCTCGCAACCGACTTTAGCATGTGTTGATGAAGAACCCAATCCAATCCAATCCTGGCGCATGAAGAAGAACAAGACCTGGCGCATGTGCATCGAATACACAAGCCTCATAAAGGCGTGCCCCAAGGACCCATTCGCCCTTCCACAGATAGATCAAGTCATTGACTCCACGGACGCTGTGACTTGCGGTCTTTCCTGGTCGCCTACTCCGGCTACCACCAGATCATGCTGGACCCAGCCGACCAGCTGAAGACCTCCTTCATCACCCCTTTCGGGGCTTACTGCTACATCACCATGGCCTTAGGCCTAAAGAATGCAGGTGCTACCTTCCAGCGCTGCATGCAGAAGTGTCTCCTGCCTCAGATAGGCAGGAACGTCCATGTCTACGTTGAAGACATCGTCGTCAAGACCAAGAAGCACTTCAGCCTCCTCGGTGATGTCCGAGAGACATTCGCGAACTTCCGCGAGTACAAGATCAAGCTCAACTTGGAGAAGTGCATTTTCGGCGTCCCTGCTGGCCAACTCCTGGGTTTCTTCATGTCAGCCCACGGCATCGAAGCTAACGCGGAGAAGATCAAGGTGATAGAGTGCATGCCCAAGCCGACCCGGCTCCGTGACGTCCAGAAGTTCACCGGCTGCCTCGCCTCGCTCAGCCATCTGGGAGAGAAGCCCCTGCCTCTCTACGGGCTCCTGCGAAAGACAGTTCTGGTCAAGCCGGGCCGCAACCCCATGAAGAAGCCGACCATCTTTGACTGGCCCGACAAGGCAGATGAGGCCTTTCGTGGCCTCAAGCGGGCTCTCCCCAGCGCACCCATCCTGGTCGCGCCAGTTGTGAAGGAGCCTTTGCTCACCTACATTGCGACAACCACGTGCGTCATCAGGGTTGTCTTGTTGGTGGAGCGTCCAGAGGAGGGAAAGTGACTACGAATCCAGCACCCCGTGTACTACCTCAGCAAGGTCCTCGCCGCCTCCAAGCAGAACTACCCCCCCCCTACCAGAAGACGTGCTACGGCATATACTTCGCTGCCAAGAAGGTCAAGCAGTACCTCCAGGAGCACACCATCACTGTGTTGAGCACGACCCTGCTCGGCGAAATCATGAGCGACCGGGACGCCACCAACTGGATCTCCAAATGGGTCATCGCCCTCGCCGATCATGATATCCGATACGAGCCCCGCACCTCCATCACATCACGAGCGATGGCCGACTTCCTTCGACTGGGCACAGACCGAGTTCCTGCCACCTCCCCAGACTCCACACATTGGCGCATGCACTTCGATGAATCAAAGATGCGGACCGGCCTAGGAGTTGGATTCGTCCTTTCCTCTTCGAGGGGAGACAAGCTCAAGTACGCACTCCATATCCACCTCACCAGCTCCAACAACGTGTCCGAGTACGAGGCCCTCGTCCACGGCCTCAGGCGCATCATATGATTCGGTGACTCCGACCTCGTGGTACAGCAGGTCTCTGGATAATGAAGCGCCATAGATGCCAACATGGCTAGCTATCGCTTCCTCATCCAGCAGCTCACCGGCTCCTTCGAGGGCTATGAGTTCCATCATGTCCCCTGGGCAAACAACGAGGCGGCCGATACGCTAGCAAAGATCATCTCCACCCGGCAAGCCATCCCATCCGGCGTCTCCCTCGAGCGGGTGCTCAAGCCGTTGCCCAAGCCCTCCCCCGAATCAAAGTCTATCTTCATACTAGATAACGCAACCGGCCCACCATCGGATTCGGCTACCCAGCCGGCACCGTCAGCATCGGCCGCTACGCCGACTCCCTCAACTCCGCCTGCTCAGTCGGTGCCGCCAGGACCAGCTGACAGGCGGCCACCTCCACGGTCGCCGGCTCTGAACCGGCGGCTGTCATGGTGGCAATTGACGCCTCTCCCGTCACCTCAGACCTGGGGGCTAGCAAGCCGGTCACGGGGACTGACCAGCCGGCCCCGAGGGCTCGTGAGCCGGTCTCGGGGGCTGGTCAGCCATCAACAGGGGCCCCAGCCGTCTCCAACGTACCGCTAGAGCCCGAGACGGCCCCCGTCTCGGAGCCTTCATGTGCCCAGCCCATTATGGCGTTCCTATCGCGTGGCGAGCTTTCCCCCCCCCCCCCGACGAAGACGAGGACCGAATGAATCCAACGTCGTTCCCCTGCCTACAGCATCATCAACCACGAGTAGATTCATCGCAGGACAACCGGCGTGTATCAGCGCTGCGTGCAGCCGGAGAGAGGGAAATAAATCCTCTTCAACATCCACCAGGGCGAGTGCGGGCACCACGCCACCTCCACGACCCTGGTAGCCAAGGCGTTCCACCATGGCTTCTACTAGCCAACTGCTTTGGAGGTGCCAAGCGGCTGGTCGACAATTGCGATGGGTGCCAGCGCTTCATCACACAGAGTGACCTACCGGCTACGACCCTCGAAACCATCCACCTCTCGTGGCCCTTTGATATGTCTCCAACGTATCTATAATGTTTGATTGTTCCATGCTGTTATATTATCAATCTTGGATGTTTCATAATCATTTTATACTCATTTTATATCATTTTTTGGTACTAACCTATTGACATAGTGCCAAGTGCCAGTTGTTGTTTTTTCCATGTTTTTTACATCGCAGAAAATCAATACCAGATGAAGTCAAATGCCACAACACTTCATGATGATTTTTTATGGGCCAGAAGAAACACAACGGGCCCTGGCTGCGCTTGGGGGGTACCCTAAGGGGGGCACAACCCAACAAGATGTGCCAGGAGGCCCAGGCCCGCACTGGTGGCTTGTGCCCACCTCGGGTGCCCACTGGACTACCTCTTAGCTCTATAAATACCCCAATATTCCATAAACCCTAAGGAGACAGACGAAATATTCATCCAGCCACCGCAGAGTCCAGAACCACCAGATCCAATCTAGACACCATCTCGTATGGGGTTCACCACCTCCATTGGTGCCTCTCTGATGATGCGTGAGTAGTTCTTTGTAGACCTTCGGGTATGTAGTTAGTAGCTAGATGGCTTTCTCTCTCTCGCTGAATACTCAATACAATGGACTCTAGGAGATCTATACAATGCAACTCGTTTGCGGTGTGTTTGTTGGGATCGATGAACTTTGAGTTTATGATCAGATGAATCTTTTTAGATCCATGAAAGTTATTTGAGTTGCTTTGATCTCTTATATGCATGATTTCTTATAGCCTCGTATTTCTTCTCTGATATTTGGGTTTTGTTTGGCCAACTTGATCTATTTATCTTGCAATGCGAAGATGTGCTTTGTAGTGGGTTCGATCTTACGGTGCTTGATCCCAGTGACAGAAAGGGAAACGACATGTATGTATCATTGCTACTAAGGATAAAATAATGGGGTCTATCTCTACATAGATAGATCTTGTCGACATCGTGTCATCGTTCTTATTGCATTACTCAGTTTCTCCATGAAATTAATACATTAGATGCATGCTGGATAGCGGTCGATGTGTGGAGTAATAGTAGTAGATGCAGGCAGGAGTCGATCTACTAATCTTGGACGTGATGCCTATGTAATGATCATTGCCTAGATATTGTCATGAGTGTTTGAAGTTCTATCAATTGCCCAAGAGTAATTTGTTCACCCACTGTTTGCTATTTTTCTCGAGAGAAGCCTCTAGTGAAACCTACGGGCCCCCGGTCTCTTTCTTATATTCTTTGCCCTTGCGATCTACTTTTCTCTTGCATTTATTTTCAGATCTATATTTCCAAAAATCCAAAAATACCTTGCTTCACTTTATTTTATTTGGTGTTCAATCTATCAACATTTACAACTTTCTCCCATCCACGTGCCTTTCTGGCGCCGTTACCCGAAAGGGATTGACAACCCCTTTAACACGTCGGGTTGCGAGTATTTGTTATTTGTGTGTAGGGGTTGTTTATGTTGTGTTGCTTGGTTCTCCTACTAGTTCGATAACCTTGGTTTCATATCTGAGGGAAATACCTACCACCGCTGTGCTGCATCAACCCTCCCTCTTTGGGGAAATACCGACGTAACTTCATGCGACATCAAAAGGAATTTTTGGCGCCGTTGTCGGGGAGGACCTTCATCATATACCAGGTTCCTAATCACAAATCTCATCTCCTTGAAATTTACATTATTTGCCATTTTCCTCTCATTTTCCTCTCCCCACTTCACAAAAATTTGCCGTTTTATTCTCCTCTCTTTTGTCGTTCGTCGTTTTCTTGCCGGATCTATTTTTGTGTGCAACCTTGTTTGCCATTACTATGGATAGTTCTTCCTTTATCACTTGCACTCCCGATAATGAGGTTCTCAACTTTAAACAAAGGAGAGGAAAATATTTAAAAGACGCTTGGTATAGAATTTGCAATGCTCATAATAGATCTATCTGTAAGCAATCTACCGTGTTGTTCTTCTCTGTTGTTTTTATGTTGGCATAACCACTTGGTATAGATTCATCCTTGATACGATTACCAGTGGAAATTTCTTGATGTGTCCCTCTCTCGATTCTTTTAATGCTATGGGAAATTTAGTGGGATTACCACCTCTCAGGATTAATGAAACAACTTTGACTCTTGACCATGTTATGGAAAGACTAGATGCTATTGAGAAGAAAATGCTCATCGAAGATCATATGGAAATTATAGATAAAAAGTTGCCTAATTTTCCCACTAATATTGGGTCAAAAGCGGGAGATATTTTTAATTTGTAAAAGAGAAGGGTACCATAAACCATGAAAGAATAGAAGAAAGTCCGTCTCGAATTGATAAATTGAAGAAATCTTTAGTAATCTAAGCACATCTTTTGCTTTTGCTAAAACTATCGAGAAAACTCTCGTAAAGAGTGGTAGATACAAGAACAAGGGTACAACTTCTAGTAACAATAATAAAGGAGATCTTAAAATGATTAGCATTCACCCGGATTTTGTTGAAGTGATAAGAGATCCTTTTTGCAAGAATAAATTCTTTCAATTTATTCCTAGTGATATTTGTGTTGAAAATCTTTATGCTAAATCTCTTAAGGATCCTAAGTGTTTGATTGAAGAGTTGGACAAAGATGACAAAACTTAGATCCTTGCTTTATGCCTAGCTAAGGGCGTAAAACAATAGCGCTTGTTGAGAGGCAACCCAATGAATAAATTTTATTTATTCTTTTTGCTTTCTGTTCTTGAGTTTTTACACAATTATGCTACTGTTATGATTGTGGTTTTTTTGTTTTAATTAGTGTTTGTGCCAAGTAAAGCCTTTAGGATCTTCTTGGGTGATAGTTGTTTGATCTTGCTGGAAAAAAAACAAAAACTTATGCGCTCACGAAAACAATTTTAGTAAATCACAGAAACATTATTTGGATCTGAATTTTTTACAAAAGATTGATAAACAAAATAACTAGGAAGTCCTAATTTAGTAGATTTTTTAAGTTACAGAAGTATTCGAACAAATCAGATTACTACAGGCTGTTTTGTTTTGACAGATTCTGTTTTCTTTGTGTTGTGTGCTTATTTTGATGGCTCTATGGTTTTCTGTGAGTTTTTTCCATAGAAAAGTTGGAATACAGTAGGTATAATGCAAGAACAAAATATGAATTTGTTTAATATAGTACTTATAGTAGTGATTTATTTTTCTTATACTTACGGATCTCACGAAGGTTTTGTTGAGTTTTGTGAGATTGAAGTTTTCAAGTTTTGGGTTATCTTACGATGGATGAAGGAAGGATGGAAGAGCCTAAGCTTGGGGATGCCTCGGCATCCCAAGCTATTATACAATAAGCTTGGGGGTTCCCCCAAGTGGCATCCCCGCTTTCTTCCAACGATCATCAGTATTTTACTCGAAACTATACTTTTATGCGTCACATGATATGTGTTTTTCTTGGAGCGTCTTGTATGATATGAGTCTTTGTTTGTTTTATTTTGTGTTTAAAGTCTTGATCCCTTGCTGGACACACCTATTTGAGAGGGCCAAAATTATGTCATGACTTGTTCGAATTTCTCTTTATGCTTCACTTAAATTTTCTATGAGCAATGGACTTGCTCTAGTGCTTCACTTATATATTTTTGAGCACGGTGTGCTTAGTATTTTTTGAAAAAATGCTCTCTTACTTCACTTAGATTTATTTGAATGTTAGTAAAAATTTCAAGAAATTCTCTCTTGGTTCACTTAAATTATTTTGAGAGAAATAAGAAAAATTATGATCTTGATCTTCACTTATATTTGTTTGAGCTTATGAAAGCAACACATGAAAATTAGTGCCAAAGTGATAGATATATAAGGAGGATATAATCAAAACTTTAATGAAGATCATTGGATAAAATAAACTTAATTCTTATTAATAGTTTTGAGATATGATGATGTGATATGTGAGTTATGTTGATGAGTAATTATGCTTTATTATAATATTGGTGTTAAGGTTTGTGATTCCCTATGCAAGTACGAAAGTCAATGGTCATGCAATGAAATTATATCCTACTTGTGGTGCATTATTCCTTGTTATTTATCCTTAATGCTTGCTTATGGGATTATCCGTTTCTTTGTTGGTTGCTTCTCAATCTTTTGCTAGCTTTAATGTTGCACCAAGTATGAGCTCTACTTGTGCATCCAAATCCTTAAACCCAGTTTTTTCCACATGAGTCCACTACACCTACATATATGCGGTATTTCCGTGCAGTTCTACGAAAATTTGTATGTGCCATCTCTAATTTTAAAAATAAGATTCTCTTTTGTGTGTTTCTTTCTCTCGCGGAGCGGTGAGGTGTGGCTAATATTTTCCATGCTAAATGTGTTATTCTCACGATGAGTGTTTATGCACTTGTCATTGCACGATAGTAAGGCAAAGGTATTAGGGATGCCCAGTCCCGAAATGCAAAAATGAACTTACTTTATGTTGTCAAATAATAAATTCCTTGGAAAGTGTTGGTATGGATATCAGCCGTGGATACGGTTAGCCATGGAAAGTGAAAGCATGGTGGAAAAAGGAATAAACATTATTTTCTGTTTGGGAATAGCCTATGATGTATCTAGCATGGAAAGTGTTGGGAACTCTAAGTCCTTTTCGTTGGTGGGATGGATACACCTCCCAAAATGTTTTTATCTCTAGGTTTTTCGCTTTGAGCTTTGGCACCTCTACAAATCCCTACTTCCCTCTGTGAAGGGCCTTTCTTTTTTACTTTATGCAATTTTTATTTTTGAATTTGAGTCTCCATCTTCTCTTGCCAAAGCACCAACTAGGAGGCAATATGATCGTACTTAAGTATTGGGTGTAGCTAATATTCGAGAGTGTTTCATGAATGGATCAATGTTTGAGCATGATGGGTTAGGGATAACTTATTTTAGCGTTGATATTTTGAAAGACATGGTTGCTTGTTGATATGCTTGAGTATCTAAACTATTATGTCAAAACAAGACTATTGCTTTGAACAACTAAAAGTCCAAATGTCCATGCTATAAGGAAAAGAATATGATATGAAATGTCAAGCAACATTCCACATCAAAAATTATGTTTTTACCACTTACGTACTCGAGGTCGAGTAGGAGTTAAGCTTGGGGATGTTGATACATCTCCAACGTATCTATGTTTTTTGATTGTTCCATGCTGTTATATTATCAATCTTGGATGTTTTATAATCATTTGATAGTCATTTTATATCATTTTTTGTACTAACCTATTGACATCATAGAAAATCAATACCAGATGAAGTCCAAATGCCACGAAACTTCACGATGATTTTTTATGGGCCAGAAGGAACACAACGGGCCATGGCTGCATCTGGGGGGGTGCCCCGAGGGGGGCACAACCCACCAAGGCGCGCCAGGAGGCCCAGGCACGCCCTGGTGGGTTGTGCCCACCTTGGGTGCCCCCAGACCGCCTCTGCATTCTATAAATACCGCAATATTCCAGAAACCCTAAGGCAACAGACAAAATATTCATCCACCCGTCGCAGAGTCCAGAACCACCAGATCCAATCTAGACACCATCTCGGATGGGGTTCACCACCTCCATTGGTGCTTCTCCGATAATGCGTGAGTAGTTCTTTGTAGACCTTTGGGTCCGTAGTTAGTAGCTAGATGGCTTTCCCTCTCTAGCAGAATTCTCAATACAATGGTCTCTTGGAGATCCATATGATGTATCTCTTTTGCGGTGTGTTTGTTGGGATCGATGAACTTTGAGTCTATGATCAGATCTATATTTTTATATCCATGAAAGTTATTTGAGTTTCTTTGATCTCTAATATGCATGATTGATTATAGACTCGTATTTCTTCACCTATATTTTGGTTTCATTTGGCCAACTTGATCTATTTATCTTGCAATGGGAAGAGGTGTTTTGTAGTGGGTTCGATCTTACGGTGCTTGATCCCAGTGACAGTAAGGGAAACGACACGTATGTATCATTGCTACTAAGGATAAAACGATTGGGTATATCTCTACATAGATAGATCTTGTCTACATCATGTCACCGTTCTTATTGCATTACTCCGTTTGTCCATGAACTTAATACACTAGATGCATATTGGATAGCGGTCGATGTGTGGAGTAATAGTAGTAGATGCAGGTAGGAGTCGGTCTACTAATCTTGGACGTGATGCCTATGTAATCATCAGTGCGTCGATATCATCATGAGTATTTGAAGTTCTATCAATTGCCCACCAGTAATTTGTGCACCCACCGTTTTCTATTTTTCTCGAGAGAAGACACTAGTGAAACCTATGGCCCCCGGGTCTCTTTCTCATTTTCTTTGCCTTTGCGATCTACTTTTCTCTTGCATTTATTTTCAGATCTATATTTCCAAAAACCCAAAAATACCTTGCCGCAGTTTATTTTAATTGGTGTTCGATCTATCAACATTTACAACTTTCTCCCGTCCACGTGCCTTTCTGACGCCGTTACCCGAAAGGGATTGACAACCCCTTTAACACGTCGGCTTGCGAGTATTTGTTATTTGTGTGCAGGGGCTGTTTACGTTGTGTTGCTTGGTTCTCCTACTGGTTCGATAACCTTGGTTTCATATCTGAGGGAAATACGTACCGCCACTGTGCTGCATCAACCCTTCCTCTTTGGGGAAATACCGATGTAGCTTCAAGCGACATCACCATTTGTTGTCTGGGGGTCGGACATGGTGGGACCCTTCAAGACCTCACGAGGCGACATGACTCAATTACTGGTTGCTATCAACAAATTCACCAAGTGGATCAAGGCTAGGCCGATCATGAAGCTGGATGGACCCACAGTCGTCCGATTCATCGAGGACATAACGGTCCGCTATGGCACGAACTTTGCCAAGGGCGCGCTAGTCCGTTTCTGCGCCAAACAAGGCATCCGGCTCGATTTGGCATCCGTTGCAAACCAACAGTCAATTGGCCAGGCTGAACGGGCAAACGGTCTATTCCTGGCCGGCATGAAGCCCTGGCTCGTGGCACCGCTAGCTGGTCAGGTCAGCCGGCTGCTACAACTAAGAGCTATCGGCTGTCCTCTAAAGCCTCGGGACCATGCCCAACCAGTCGACCGGCTACACCCCTTCCTTTCTCGTGTACGGGTCCGAGGCGATCAGTCCCACTGATGTCGAATTTGACTCGCCTCGGGTTGCCCTGTATACGGAGAAAGACAGGAAGGAGGCAAGAGAAGGCGGCATCAACCTCCTCGAAGAATCATGTGAACTGGCTCTAAGCTGGACGACCATCTACTAGTAGAAGCTCCGGCACTACCACAGCAAGCGGATCTGGCCACTCTCCTTTCGCGAAGGGGACTTGGTGCTCAGCCGGATCCAGCGAACTGTCAGCCAGCACAAGTTGTCCTCCCGATGGGAGGGCCCATTCATTGTCAGTAAGGCGTTACACAACAACGTGTACTACCTAATAGACACCCAAAAGCCACATAAGCGCAAAAGAGATGCCTCCGGCGAAGAGACGGAGCGCCCATTTTACTGCTAGGACCATTGTATGTATGCACCCTTCCCTTTTGGGCTCATGAATGCACTGGGGGCCCCAGGCCGACACCTGGAGCACGCCCCTTTTTCAATCCCTTTAGAGATCTCTCATTATCTAAGCACGGCACCCTGGTCCGGCTCCCCGGCTCGGGGGCTTGCCAGCTGTTCTCCGAGGCGGATAAGTAGTGTGAGCGAGCAACCCTTCGCTTCCCCCCCATAACCAGCCATAGACCGGCTCCCGGCTGACCAGCTAATGGGGCTACGAGGCAAGAAGGAACCTCTCACACGAAAGCCATCCAACGAATAGCAGTCGGACCAGCCTGACCGGACCATGTTGCCACTGCCGGCTCGACCTATCCCTAGCCAGACGAGTCTAAGCTCGCTGGTTTTCCCAAGGACAATGCCTCGTCCCTTTCCCAGACCGGCTCCCGACTGGCTGGCTGGCGGGCCGGAAGGCGGAAGGAATCGCGGCGAGAAACACAAAGTCAAAAAGCAAAAGGCAAAGGAAGAATCGACACACATACATTTTTTAATGACACACAAGTTAAATGATAAAAGGCCACATGCCCAAGGTTCAATAACATACACCCCTAGTGGGTGGAAATACGTCTTAAATAGAAAGTCTTGCAGCAAAAGGCAGGAACAAGTAATATGCGGGGCGGCTCAAGCTGCCAACACGTCGCCAGCCGGCTCGGCGGTTCGCCCAGGAGAAGATGCGGCCTTCGGGTCCGCCTCCATGGTCGCTGTGGCCTTGGTGCCACCATCGGTGTTGGAGGCGGTGCTCTCATCGGCGACCTATCCGTCCTCCGAGCCTTGAGGGTTGCCGAAGGAGTCCTCATCGACCGTCTCGCCATCCTTGCCAAGAGCCGGCAGAAGTTCATCCGGGTCGACATACGAGGCGAGCTCGTGTGCCCGATGGACAAGGGCACCCTCGCGGTCAGCCTGTTCTGCCTCCAGCAGATCACGCATGGTGGCCAGCTGGTCCAGATCGACACCGTGATACCACGATGTGACGAAACGGAGGACCATCTGTGCACCGGCTCGAGCTGTCGACGTCTTCCAGACCTCGTGCCAGACCATAGTGTTCTCCAGCCATAGCGCCATGCGGTTCTTCGGGGCCCCACGACCCGGCCACAGGGTGGCAATCACCTCCTTATCGACTGTCTTTAGCCGGTTCTGCATGGCCAGCCCAAGCTCTGTCACATTCTAGCCCACGTCCTCCTCAATCTCTTGTCCGCGCTTGCGGAGATATTCCCGGTGGTCCACCATGGCTTGCTCAGCGAGGCCCTGGGTCTCCGAGAACTGCTCTGAAGAAAGAGAGGGAATCGGAAAACACGTCGACGGCAAGAAAAAGTCGTCCGGCTAAGGAAAAAGTCAAGGCTTACGCTGAAAGGAATCATCCATCTCAAAGGCGAAATGTAGCGGCGCGTTCTTCTCCCTTGCCAACAACGCCTCCGCCTCGACAAGGGCGGCTGCGCGAGCCTCAAGTGTTTTCTCGAGGCGGGTCACCTCGCCTTGGAGGGTGGCGGTCCATTGGGCAGCATCAGCCTCCTGCTTAACATCGTGTTCATTGGCCGCCGCCTCCCGCTGCCGCTCCACGCTCAGGTGCTCCTGAGCCGTGTGCCCGTCCACGAGCAGGCCGGCGAGCCACTCCCGCTCCGACGTCATCGCCTAGACGTCCCACGCCAGCTGGTCTCGCTCGAATACCACCTCGTCCTTCTTCTGCCGGAGGGCATTCAACTCCTCTACGATAAACAACCAGCAACGATTACCAAAAACCACACAAGACCCGCCCTGACTGCCAAGCAGCCGGCCCGACTCTCGGGGGCAACACCTAGTGGGTGCGCTAGCGCGCCCCCACTGGATCAAACGTACCTTGGGTCTTCTTCAGTTCCTCCTGTAGCCAGTAAAAGCCATGCTAGCCGCGGTTGCGGATGGCAACCGCCTCGTCAATAATCTCCTGCCGCCTGGCATTCCCCGCCTGCTCCAACAGACCAAAATTCAAAGCGAGCAAAAGAAGATCCTGCCCGACTACCTCGCAACCAGTCTGCCAACCCGCATCTCGGAGGCTACACCTAGTGGGTGCGCTCGCGCGCCCCCATTGAAAACTCGACAAAGACAAAGGAAGGTTTACCTTTGCGTGGTGCAGGGTGCTATCGGACGCCTCCGGGAACATGGCCAGCTCCTCGCGGCATCATGCCAGGACGTTGCCCAGCTCCTGGAGCATCGGGATCAGGCCACCGACCGACGAAGGCAGGATGGCAGGGACGCGAGCTAGCACCTCCTAGTCCTGGATCACATCCAGCATTGTCCACCAGGACCGGCTTCCTCTGCCGCTCACTCCGGCATCCAACACGGTGCCGGCTGCCAGCAGGCGGTTGATGACCACAAGAGCACGGGAATCATGTCCCGGCTGCCCCATGTCCGGTGCCGCCATCTCCTCTTCCGTCCGGTTCGACGCGACGGTCGCGATAGCCAGCACATCACCCTCCTTATCCGTCACCTCCGGTGCCGCCTCCAGCACCACCGATGCCTCCAGCATGACAACCGCGGTCGGATCGGCAACAGGCAGCGTCCTGACCGGCTCCGCCTGCCGGGCCCCATTCGGGGACGTCTCGGGAGTAGCCCCTCCCGGCTGGGCCACGTCTTCCCCAGACGGAGACATGACTATCTCTACAGCCGGCCCTCATGGCTCGCTTGAGGAGGCCTCGACATAGGTTTCAACTCTGCCGCCGAATCTGATGCCAATGCGGGATCCGCGAACCGCCTCCGCCTCCCGTCGCTCGAGTCCCCCGAGCGCGAGGGTCCTCCCCTCGCCCCTGATTTCGAGGCTCGTAGCTCTACGATCCTCCTCCTCTCTTCATGCAGCGCGGCTACATGCTCCTGAGCCTGCCATCTAGTCGGCTCCATCGCGCCGGTTGCCAACTCCACATCATGGATCTCTATGGGGTCCCTAAAATAAGCAAACATTCAGGCGCAAGCCGGCCGCCGATGTTCAAAAAAAAACACCCACAAGTACTTACCCGGTGACAAGAGGACGGGCTCACTTGGCCTGCGCCGGTTGCTTCGTAGCGAACGCCTTCATCCCTTTGTGAGCCGGCAGTTGGGCCGTCATCTCCCCTTAAGCCGGTCTCTTCTCCTGACGGGAGGTCCCGGCTGCCAGGCCACACGCCGGCTGCTCCTCGCTTTGCCCGCATGGGCCCCACTAAGCTGTGAGGGGAGGCGCATCTAGGATGTGGACATTATCATCATCATCATCATCGATCCAATCTTTGATGGCCTGAGGGGAACTCATCAGCCACTCGGGACCCACCGGCTCCTAGATCACCCACCGCATCGGCCTCCTCAGCCTCCCTAGAGGAGTCGACCCCCTCTTCGGCTCTGCCTCCCAGTTTGAAATGCTCGGAGTCAGATTCGGGGTTGCGGGCCATCCAGCATGTTCTGTCGAATGAAAAGCTGCGGTCAGCACGACAAGTGAGGTCGGGGTCCGGCTAGAAGGGTTCAAAGAAAAAGAAAAATCACCTCAACAGGGCGTACCAGGGGTGCCGGGTTGTGCCGGTTGTATGGTTCCTTGCTGAAGGACCAAGTCCCTCACGTCAGCTTGAAGGTCGTGATGGCGTTCACCCGCGTCGCCACTCGAGTCGGCGTCAGTGTAACAGCCCAAGTGCTACCCTTGCCACTTATGGTCATGTTCCTCTTATGAACCTCTATGTTGGCCATGTGCTTTAATGAATTACTGTTTTCCTTCATTGCCTCTTCCATATCATGCATCATGCCATCTCATCATCATGCCATGCATAATATAGTAAGTCCCCTGGTGGCAATGCCAGGTGAGTCCCCTCCATTTTGTTTTCTTTTGTTTTGTGTTTGAATTATTGTTTCATTGTGATATATTAGGTAATTCCATTTCTGGTAAAGTACTGTTTTAGGCATGACCATTTTTGTCTATGTGCATATATAGTAAGTTTTCACTTATGGGCATGCCATGTTAATTTTGATCATGAGATTTGGGAGTTTTCTTAAATCAAATATATGAGTATGATATATGAAATTGGGGTAGAAAAATCTCAAGAATCCACTAGTGCAATTGGTTTGGTCTTTGAGCAAGTTCATAAAACTGCTATTTTCTACTATGATGCTACTTTGTCATTTTTGTATGATTTTATCCATGCTAGCTATGGTGTTGAGTCAACATGGAAGGGATAGTGTTTCATGTGTATTATGCCATGATATTTTCTTTTGACATGATAAACTTGCATATAAGTGGGAATCTTGCTGCAAAGTAGCTAACTTAATGTTTCTGTTTTCAACATGCCAATTATTTCGAAGTGTGAGAATCTACTGATATTTTTCTGCCATCAAGAGTGGATGCTACCAAGTGATATGTTGTGATTTAGCTCAAGCTCAGTGCTAGTGTTTTGAAGTAGATGTTGCCCTCTACCACCCTGTTAATTTTCATGCCATGAGGTGGTTTCAATCACCATCAGTTCCTGCTATCAACTTGCTATCAGCTTAGCTCAGATTCCATAAAACTGTGAATTTCACTAAGTCCCCAAAATATGTTTCATCATGCCAACTTGTGAGCTTCAAACTTATTGATATGTGCTTCCTTTCCAGTTTTTGTAGTTGTATAATTTGATAAGCATGCTATGTAGATTCTGTAAATTCCTTGTTTGTGGTTAGAGACTTCCTGTAGCTCTAGTTATTTGCTGTGAAAGTTGCCATGTTGCTGATTTGTGGCAGATGGTTTGTTTTAGTGTTTTGTGACTTGTGGGAGCTATGCTCATGGAATGGCATGATATTTGACTCTATTGTGGTTGGTTTTTAATTTCCTAACCAGTGGCTACCTTGGAATGCCAAAGAATAACCCATGGCCTTCATTGTCTTGTGTTTTGCCTTCGTAACTTGCGGTGAGCGTAGCGTGAGAACCATAACTCCGTTTCCTACGTTCTACATTTGCATTTGCATCGATTCTGCATGAAGCATCCCCATTTTCCACGATCATGCATGTTTAAGAAACTTAACATGAGGTTCTGTAAAGAATTGTTAATTACTAAACTATTGCATGAGAAACATGACTAGTTTAGGTGTGCCGTTTTAAATACTTCAAATGAATCATGCATCATCTTGTTTGTGCATTGCACCTTGGTTGGTTGTTTATTGTTGATGTTTCTCTTGGGTATACGCGAGTGTTGAACCTGAGTACGAGGATCCAGGAGAGTGCCACTACGACGACCCCTCTCTTTGTCCCTCTGAAGAACCAACAGGCAAGATGATCGTACCCGGATCCCGACACTGTTTTGCGTTGCTAGTTGTCTCGTTCTTATCATTACATAACACTAGTGGAAAACAGGGCATTGGTTCGGGCCGGGCAAGCACATTTCTCCCGGTTTAGTCACGAACCGGGACCAATGGGGGCAACAATCTCGGTTTGTGAGGCCGGGGAGCCGGGCGGGCCACGTGGGGCATTGGTCCCGGTTCGTCTGGAACCTTTGGTCTCGGTTCCAGACATGAACCGGGACCAATGTGCCTTGCTCCTGGCCCACAACCATTCGTCCTGGTTCGTGGCTGGATCCGAGTCCAAAGGGGGTCCTTTAGTCCCGGTTCCAGCTACGAACCGGGACCAATGAGATGCTTATATATACCCCCTCGCCAGCGAGCACTCCACATTGCTCTGTTTTTCAGGCTGGTGAGGGGAGAGCTTTGTGGTGCTCTAGCTCACTTCCTATGGACATGAGGTGTTTGATGAAATGCCCAAGCCAAACTTAAGCTTTCTTCTCTCAAAGCTCCCTGTCCAAACTCCATTTTCGTCAAGATTTGTCTAGGTTTGGTGGTCCGTCCTGTCCCGTCCCCATCCTGAAACCGCCGTCGATCGCCCACGCGTGGTGAGCCTCTTGATCTTATCTTCTTGCTAAAAGAAAATATACTTACTCGTATGATTTTATTACTTTTATCATTGTTTGTTATTATATAATGCCATGCTAACAGTATCCCCCCACGTCGGCCCTCATCCAGTCTATGATTCAGATGTGGTATATTATCTTTTATATAACTATTTCACATATCTAATCTCTATGACAATTAATTATGCCACCAACTTGACGTAGATGTTTTTATTTATAGGAAGTAGTAGAACCAGAAATTACCACCGACTATGCGATTCTGCTCAAGAAGTCAACAGAAGCTGAAAAAGAAATCGGTCATTTGAAAGAAAAATTGAAAAGAACTGAAGATGACAAGATGGGATTTGAGTTGGATGTTGTCGATATCGTCGACGATCACAAGACCAAGATGGATGCAATGCACTTGAAGCTTAGAAAGATTAGAAAATATGCCATTCATACTGAGGCTTGGTATCATTATGTCGTTGGATCAATTGGTACCTTACTAGCGGTTATGATTGCATTTGTTGTTGCATTTAATTTGTTATGTAGTTTCGCTGTATGTTTTAATTAGATGCTCTAGAGAGCTATATGTTGTTCAATTATGACAACTATGTATGAACTGTACGTATTTATTTTGGTCAATGTTGTACTTTGGATTTAATGTGATGATGAATTGCTATTAATTTGGTCACTTCTCTATTCATGATATGTTGTAATGGTTTTTAATACACTTTATTATATAACGCACGCAAATGAACCGGAAATGGATGTATGGTGACCGACGCATCATTCAAATAAGTTCAAGAAAATGAAATGCCTTTTGTGACCGATGAGTTTCCGTCCGAAACCCCGATACTTCGAAAGAGACTATCCGTTTTGTACACGAAGTGCGTCCTACTTTTGTCGTAACCCTCTCAACTTTTTAGCACATGCTATGTGGGTGAAATGAGGATACCATGCCAACTTTAAACCTTTTCATAGTTCACTTGTACGGCTTTTCAATTTTAGGGTCATTTAGCTCAAAAAATCAATAACTGCATGAAAAATACCAAATGAAGTCAGAAAGGGTTGAAAACTGATGATGTAGCTTTGAATGGTGCATTTTGAACAAACAAAAAGCCTGGAGTTCAAATAAGTTCAAGAAAATGAAATGCCTTTTGTAGCCGATGAGTTTCCGTCCGAAACCCCGATACTTCAAAAGAGACTTTCCATTTTGTACATGAAGTGCATCCTGGTTTTGCCATTTTGTACACGAAGTGCCACCTACCGAGACCAAAAGGCATGTTTCCCGCCCTTTGGGCTGCTGAAAATAGGGCTTTGGTAGGTGCCACCAACCGCGACCTATGGTCCCTATTTCCCGCCCTTTGGGCTGCTGAAAACAGGGCTTTTGTCCCGGTTGGTGGCACCAACCGGCACTAAAGGGGGAATTGGTCGCGGTTTGTGCCACCAACCGGGACCAATGCTTCTTCTATATATGAAGCACTTAGGAAACTTCGCAGTTTTCATTGCTACTTCGCCCTTGTCCGTGTCGTCGCTTGCCGGACGCCCCGAGCCTGTTGTCGCTGTCCCCGTCCCCGTCGCCGCCCCCGTCGCCTCCCCTTCGCCCGCCCCCCTCCCCCCGTCATCATCCCCCTCCTCGTCACCTCCCCTGTCGCCCCCGTTGCCGCCCCGCCCTTGTCGCCACCCCTGACGCCCCCGTCGCTGCCCCTCCCCCGTCACCTCCCTCGCCGCCCCCGTCGCCGCCTCATCCCCGTAGCCTCCCCCATGGCCGCCCCGCTACCATCGCCACCCCTCCCCTGTCACCTCCCCCGCCACCCCCGTCGCAGCCCCGTCCCCGTCGCCGCCCCGGCCCCGTCGCCGCGCCATCGCCGCAACCACTCTGAGCCGCCGCCGCCCCGGCTTTGTGCAATTTTTTTTTCAAATATATGTTGATTTTTATACGATGAATGTTTATGTTAGATTAGTATGTTTATGATGAATGTTTATGTTAGATTAGTATGTTTATGATGAATGTTTATGTTAGATTAGTATGTTGTTTTATGTTTTATTTAATTATTATGAGTCCTAGGAAAAATTACTATGTGTATGTTAGATTACAGAAATTTGTTGGGTTTTATGAAAAATTAGTGATTAAACGATAAGAAAACATTCTCATAGTTATTTGTCGATGATGCCCGGCCCGCATCCTCGTCGTCGAGTAGTCCGCGAGAGCCTGCTTGATAGGCGCTATGTCTGGGACTGGGCTCCGCCGGTCTGGCACTAGGAGGTGCTACCTTCCCGGGCTCGGAGGTTGGTGAGGAATGCAGGTATCATCATCAACCCGGACCTTCTGTGGTGGCGGTCACGTGGGCCACTTTCGGTGCGGAGGGAGCGAGCACCCGCGGAGGTGTTATGTCGCCGTGTCAGGGAGGAGGAAGAGCACGTCCGTCGCTACATAGCGGCGTTGGACGCCCGGTTCGACAATACCTAGCAGATCCTTCAAGGATCTCACCTGAGTTATGATCCCGTGATGGTTCCTTATATTTGGGTTTCCACCGCCGGTGACTCAAAGACCGCTAGTGAACCAAGTTCACCGTCCTCCACTTTGGATTCTAAGATATTTGATCAGTATTAGTGATCTTATATGATAGTATTCGAGATGTATTAGTTAATATTTGATGATGCATTAACTGGATTATTCAGGATGATGTATTAGTGATATTATATTCGAGGTCATTATAAATATTAATGTATTTGTGATATTTTATCGGTACAATGAGTGTGTGACTTTCTGTCTCTTGTTGCTCCTTGTGTGACTTTCATGTGTGTTCTTGATGGAGGAATCCCGACTGTTTTCATGGGGGCGCCTCCTCTTTTGTCTCTTCTTTGTGATATACTCGTCGGTTTAATGCGCAAGAAGAGAAGAGGGGGGCGTCCATCACCGGCAGTCGAACTATTACTGTGAGAGATTGCCCACCAACATATATACACCACCATATCAGTGTGAGAGAAGTGCACCAACACAACCATGAGATACGAGAGTTACTTAAGGAAAGCCTCGACGGACCGAAAGTCACACACACATTAGGATCCAAAGTGTGCCATAATTTTTGAACTGGCTTATTCACGGTGATGTATTAGTGATATTATATTCGAGTTCATTATAAATGTATTTGTGATTTGCAAGTCATTTTGGTAAAACATAGGGAATTTTTTCTATGTCATTGCTCGATATATGAAACGTGTTGACTTTAGGTATGTTTAGGCTCTTTGTGTGTCTTTCAATGAGGGAGAGTGTCCACCATATAAATATATGAGAGAGGAAGAATCCCGACTGTTGTCGTTGGGGTCGCTTCTCCTTCGTTCTAGTGTGCTAGACATTTTGATGTAATGCACTCTAGGACGAATGGAGGAGCCACCATCACCGATGGTCTCAATATTAGAGGGAGTGCCCACCATATACGTGAGATGAGAGTTTAGGAAGGAAAGACTCGACATACCTAAAGTCAACCCATTGCATATTGAGTAAGAGTGATATGTGTGTTGATCAGTTTTGTCGTAGTTTCCTTTGATCGATTTTAAATGTTTCAACTATGAACATAGGAAACGTCTGAGCACGAAAGTGAATTCGGTATGTGCGAATACTGCAAAGACGAGCGCGGCCTGTGTCACAAGACTTTCCTAGTTGATGGTAGGCGCTTCAGCATCATGCTGGATGAGACCTTCGAAGTGGATACAGTGAGTCACAATGACAAGTCTTTTTTCGGGATTAAGCATGACTTCTGCCTCTTTTGCTTCAACTTATAATTATTTTTAATTTTTTTACTGTTCTACTAGCGTATCCCCTGCCATGCAAAAATTGTTGTCTTGGATAAGATTGGTTTCAATACTAAAAAAGATATGGAGGTAAAGATAGTTCACTTGAGGACCGAGCATGGTTTTACTTTTGCGGTAAAATTGTACCATGCAGACACCTATTGCTATTTTGAATGCAAATGTTGGCAAGCACTATGCAAGGCTTATGCATTTGAGCCTAATATGCTTATCACCTTTGATGTTCGTCCGGAAGATGAAATTGAAGGTAATATCGACATCTGGGTCGATGTGCAGACGCCTCCAGTTCTACCATTATGTGAGTTTCTCAACCATATTTATTAAGTAATTTATATTGTTTATTTAAAAATAGTTGACAACTTATTTGCGTTGACAGCTTATTTTCATTCTGCAAAAAATGTAAGGAAGATGGTAGACAGAACCTACTACTATAATGATGAAGCAGAATTAACTTATAAGGAGAAAGATCATCTTACCACATTTCTTAGTCATCTTGAGAATTACAATAGCTGTTATCAAACTCCTGCACATTATGGTCAATAAGTGCCACTAGTCCACGTGGTGAACTACGGGAACATCCATGGAGATTGCATGGTAAGATTTTAATTCTAATATTACGACATCCGTGCATCTTTTGCATAAATTCTTCTAAAACTAAACTACATTGCTAATTACAAAATTATTACTATGTTTTTAAGCAGAAAATCATGGAGGATTGTGTGCATCATCTGATGTTTCTGAGAGGTCGCGTTGTTGTTACGAGCTTAGGGCCACCACGGCCAGGTCAGCCTATGCATCACTCTTGTCCATACCGGATTTCTAAAACCGATGGAGTCATGACAATCAAAGACTGAAAAAATGTATGCTCAATCATAGAGAGCTACTTGGAAGAAACATTGTGCGTAGGCCTAGAATGGGAGACAGGATGATCTCCGTTCTCCATAATGGAGAGTCATGGCCTATCTTGTTTTATGATATTGTATCTAAGAGAGGGTAGAGTAGGTCCTACGAGATAGGAGTATGTAGGTCCTAGGTACAATGTGTTATTATGTGCTACAACGTGTTAGAGTCGTTGATAATAATGATGAGGAGGAGTTGTGATTATGACCATTGACCAACTTGTTATATGATGTCTCATTGACGAAAATGATGATTAAACTATGTCATATGTTCTATCTAAGTATAGTACGTAGTGTCATGACCAAGCACAGAGATAAGAGAGATCACTTCTCTCTATTAGCTATCTAACAAAATATATGAAACCCCTAAATTAACCCTCCAAAACCCTCAAAACACCCCCTCTTTAAAAAAAACAGCCGCTCAGCTACTGATGCATGGACACTCTTTGGTCCCGGTTGGTGTTACCAACCGGGGCCAAAGGGCCCTCCTGCCTGGGCTCGATGGAGCGGCCACGTGTAGCCCCATCTGTCCCTGTTCATAAGAGAACCGAGACTAAAGGTCGTGGGCTTTAGTCCCGACACATTATTCCTGGTTCTAGAACCGGGACAAATGGGCCTTACGAACCGGGAGAAAAGGGGATTTTTCCACTAGTGTAAGCGTCACCTACCACTCGAATATCAAGCCTCCTACATTTCCATGATAGCCTCTAGCCCTCCACATCCGAGCAAACCTTGTTTGGCTAAGTTACCGCTGCTCAGTCCCTCTTATAGCGTTCTTAGTTACAGGTGCAGGTTGCTTCCATTTGATAACATGGATATCTTTCATATAACAATATTATCTGCTATTTAATTTAATTCACATATATATCTCGGTATGGTGGAAATCTTGGCCTTTTGCTCGGTGTTTTGTTCCACTTTTACCTCCATAGTTACTGGTTACCGTTGTTATGTTTCCATACTTTGTGCTCCTAACATGCTCGGGATTGTTATTGGGACCCCCTTGATTATTCGGTTGAGATTAAAACTTCTCTAGCAAGGTCCAACATTGGTGTTATTTGCTTAATCAACTTAATAAAATTACATAGGGAGAGCAGAGGAGAGCTCGAGGGAGGCTACGACGACGGCGGAGGGAAGAGGAACCCTAGGCGGGGATGCACGCACGCCGAGGGGGCCTAAATACTGCGGGGCTGACTGCGACGGTGACGGAAAAGGCGGCTCGGGTGACGGCTCTATCCGAAACAACTGACGGACGAGGACGATGGGAGCATGTCGCCGTCTACTGTGCGGCTGGGCCGGGCCTCGGCCCACCTGCACTCTCTCTCTCTCAGACCAAACAGAAAATAGGGTTTTACTTTTAAAATAAACAGTCACAACAAATAAAACCCCGGAGCAATAAAAGGAGTTTTAAAGTAAAACAAAAATAGTTTTGAGAAGGGAAAATTATGCTCCTGTTAAATAAAATATTAGGTTGATTTTATTAACAAGTTATTTTATTAATATAATAATAAAAAAGCCCCTGTTTTGAATAGTTTTCAACTCCAAACATATCCAAATGCCAAAAACATCACTCCCAAAATTAATAACAACATTAGGGCCACCTCATGAACATTTTTAAAAGATTTTTAAAATAACATAAATCTGCCAAGTATTTATATAGGGAATAAAAGCAAGGGAGGGGTTTTAGAGAGAAGGAAGAGAAGGAGGTAGAAGAGGGAGAGATGCACACAAGCCAGCCACCACTCTTAAGCCACAACAACACAAGGCACAAACCACATACACGAGATCCAATACAAGACCCACAAACACAAGCAAAACATGAAAGGCATGATGATGAAATGATGGATGCCATGATGCATGAATGAATGAATGAATGCAAGAACAACACAAGAATGACAAGGAGCAAACATCTCATAGCTCATGTCACAAGGTCATACATATGGATTACATGCCAAATAAGGTAGGGACAGCACTTGGGCTGTCACAGATGTGGGGAAACAGCGGGCCACGGCAACACACCACCGCGCCCCAAGAGGCATACGGATTGTTGCTATTCTTCAAGGCTTTGAGATATAAGAGTTTCCTGAAGATCCCCACGAAACAGAGCATCCCAAGATAACCCTCGCACAAGGTCACGAAGATGGCGATGTAGAGAATAGCATTGGGGCCAAGGTGGTGTGGTTGGAGGTCGAAGGTATCCATCAAACGATGGAAAAGATGGCTTAATGGTTGGCCGAAGCCGCACAGGAAATTGCAGGCAAAGACAATGTGCTCCTGTGCCTGGGGCTCGGGTGCCATCTTGTTGCCTGGCGTACGGGCAATCACGCGCTCCTCCGGTAGCAGCATGTGGGGAGGACAGAGCCATGCAATGTCGCTCTTCTTGATGACGGAGCCACCCCTGCTGTCCGAAGGGCCATAGGTCATCACTGCGTTGGGTCAGTGCGGAGTGGCAAGCGGCTGAAGAAACAACGTGAGATGAGCGGAGTTGGCGAGAGGAAGAAGATGATGGAGAGGGGAGAGCGCAACTGCCTCCGCCCCTCGCCCTCCCCTTTTAAATAAGGGGGCAACGCCCGGGGGAGGTGGAGATTAATTTCGCCCACTCCCCCGGGAAATCTGCAAGATCATGGATACTTCGGGATGCAACCACTTAGATTCCGTTGCAGAGGATCTCCGCCTACGGCCGGAGGCCTACTAGGCTACGTCCGCACCCTAGCGGGATAGGCCCAAGGCGACATCCCATCTGCCCTCGTGAGAGGGTCCCATGGCATCATTACGACCCAAGTGGCACGCAGCAGGCCGGCATGGCACTCGAAGCAACGCAACGGGGCCCAAGGCATCGGGGTCGGCCCCCGGCACGAACGACCATTCGGCTCCGCGCAAGAGACAAGCGCTGCATAATGAAGTCGTCGGCACCCCTTGTTCGGGAGACAAGGGCCCTCACCGGCCTCACAGACTACTGACGGGGTTATTAACCCCGGGTAGGAAAAAACAAGGGGTTTCTCCCCCCCCCCCCCCGTTTCAACAAAAAAAATGGCACCAGTTGGTCCATGGTCGGCTAGCAGGCAGTTAGTTGTCTCGAGGCCGGCTCACGGATGGCCGGCAAGCTCGTTGTTGGCTGGCTCGTGGCCAGCTAGCCAAGGAGCTAGTCGTACGATCCCCGGCCGTCTCTTCCTCTGACTTCTGGACGGACAGGCTCCCGTCTGTTCCCTCTATACGCAAGTACGGCGACAATACAAGACCCCCACGATGGACTCGGGCGTGGCCACAGTGACTGCTGACGCGCGGGCATGCATGGCTACAGTCGAGCCGGTCATACCGCTGACTTTGGCTGACCGCGACCGAATGGGGCGATAGTGCCGGGACGCCTCAACCTACTCCATTACCTTCCCCTACGTGGCTACAATGCTGTCGGTCATACCGGAGACCTCGGCCGGCTGCCTCTATGCAACGCCGCTTGCGGGCCCTAGTGAGCGGTGGGACCGCCTAGCCGTCAGGCCCTACAGAAGACAAGATGACTCAGCGAGCGGTCCCCCTAGCCAGCCGGAGAGGCTGCCAGCCAGGTCCCCCAACCAATACTTTAGAGATATTGTAAGTTGGGGTGTTGGCCTATAAACCCTCCCGAGATCCCCATGCATAGGGATATGGACACACCTGCGGGAACACTTCTCCCCATCAGCCACTCATGTAGCAAGGGTAGAGGAGTGCGTAGCCTCTTATTCTACCTCTAGACAACAGCTCAAGGACGACCATTGTAACCACATCCATCCATAAACCTATACCAAGCAGGATTAGGGGTGTTACCTCCCACGGTGGGCCGCGAACCTGGGTACACCGTCCATCACCGCTTGTGCCTAATCCCGCTCCCAGAAACCGCCAGCATTCTCTGGCCCCAACCACGTTCGATAAGCCTACCCATGGAATCTGTCATGAGAAAATGATGACAAGTACGGAGACCTTCCTGGAGGTAGTAGACTGATCCTAGCTTATGTGAATGCACGTAATCAGTAGGATGGGAGTGTACATGTCCTTCATATCATTGTGATTTTCCTTGGACTCTGAGTACACATAGATGTCACCATCCTACATCTTTGGGACTCCTAAGATGGTAGCCCACTCATCAACAGTTGACTCCAGCTTGCTCCTTAAGTCATCCACACAATCCTACCATCTTCATAGAAGTGAGCAGTGTAGAAGACTTGCATCATCAGATTGTTGTTCCATGCAGTCATTTCGCTACCAACAAACTCGTCCAAGCCAATGCAGTGGAAGTTGTCTTGCATGCATGGGAAATAGTCTTTGTTCTTCTGGATGTACTTCCAATCAACATATCTCATGTTGCTCATAGCAGGACTCTTGTCAAGCAGGATTGTCTCATAGAAATCTGGTTGCTCCTTGGTATAAAACCTGTAGTCCACAGCTATTTTTCTCCTCTGGGCATATGGATCAATAGCTCTCCATGCCCTCAAACCAGAATCCTTCCTTTTCTTCATGTCTTCAGCAAGTGGATGGCTGGCATTGTGTTCAGGAAGGTGAGATCTAAGCTTCATCAATGCAAACATGGATTCCTCCTCAGCATCTCTAGGGGTAGATCCCTTGTTATTCTTAGAAGCTAGAATCTGTGTGGTTGTCCTCTTGGTCCTTAAAGCAATAGGATTCTTAGGTGCAGCTGGCTTGATCTTGGATGGAGCTTGCTTTGGCATAGCATCAGCAAACAGCTTCTTCTGCTTCTTCTTGGGAAGAGCCTTGGTAGCTGGCTCTTCCTCCTCTTCAGTCTCATTGTTTGTAGCAGAGGGCGTCCTTCCCATTGTAGACAGCCTACCAGTGATATGAACAATGGTTTTCCTCACCCTCTTCTTCTTCTCTCCTGCCTTATTGGGCATAGACTTCCCTGGGGACTCAATAGTGATGGTAACCCTAGCACTCTCAGGTGCTCTCATAGTCTCTGGATGTGCATATGTCTTAATGACCACCCTCGATGAGGTGGCCTCATTAGCTGACTTCTTGGAAGCTTTCTCTTGCTTCTTAGCAAGAACCTTCTATGGCCCAAAGTCTAAATCCTCCTCATCTTAATTTAGTCTCTTCCTGGTCCTTGTAGCAGCCTTGGGCAACCCATGTGAACTAGGGGTGCCTGGATCTGAAAATGAGCTAGGCTCAGGACTAGTGCATGGATCAGCATCAACACTGGGATCTCTATGATCATTCTAACTGTCCTCTATATCTGAAATATCTGAGCTTGTGAATGGAGTAGAGAAGAGTGGAATAGGATAAGTCATCACAAAATGAAATTGGTTTTTGAAAGTTTGAACAAAAGATTTTCAAGGTTTGCATTCTATCACATGAAAATCGGTACAGCCAAAGCAAAATTTTAGATGCTACTGAGACTGACTTTCTCATTAACAGAAACTTGGCACTCCTTTTGGTTAGACCCAAAAGTAGTACTCAGTTTCACTGAGATAGTTCTCATCAGCACAAAGGGCAAACCAGTGACACCGATTTGTTTTCTTCGGTTCCATCGAGTCATCGCACGGACTGTAAACCCTAGAAAATTGATCGTTCGCTATTCTAATGGATATTCTTGTTAACATGTTGATCTCAAACGGTCGCCTATGGATGGAAAAATCTTAATGTGCAAGAATCGGAGAGGGGAACGTATGAAGGGTTCAGAATCGTACCTTAGCTTGGTGACGACTTTGCTACGGTGGCGACGGGGGTGAAGATTCCGTCGTCAGCGTGGACTTCCAACAGTGGAGGCACTTGGGAAGACAATGGCGATGACCAGGGGGTCCTTTTCGGCAGCTTAGAGTTTTCGGGCACAATAGTTTGAGGATGGAATTTCAAAACGTCGGGTCCACTGCATATATACCCTTCACTATCGGTGACACCAATTCTAAATTTTTGGTGTCACCGAGTTTCTCAACGGTTGGCTGACAAGGAAACTCGGTGTAACCGAGAATATGGAATTGATAGTACCGAGATTGAAAACCAGATCAACCCTACGCATTCGTTTAGACCGAGTTTTGTGGGTTAGTGTCGGGACCCCGATCCTAAGTCATATGAATCCAGACTGTAACATATCACATCACTTTGCGGCCTCACGCACGGTAAGCTCCACGGCTACAGCCTTACCTTAGTCGGGACCGTTTGCGTCTTTTGGCTCACGTATGTGAACATGTCGCTAGCAATCAGACAACAAAGAACCTAGGCCGACATGACTAGTCATAGAACCCAAGCTGCACATCCGTACGGAAACAGGCATACGTAACCCAGCAATGCAGGTGTCGGCCTCAAGCGTGTGTAGACGAGACATAGCGAGCTACAAGGACTCCATTACGTCATGAGACACGAATGCCATCACTGCACGTAGACGAGTAGTAGTAGGCTATAGGGAATCCATTACACTGTGAGACATTTCCCTGAAGGGACAGACACAGCAGCAAAGAAGGATACATACCGATCAATCAATGTGTCCGGAGCAGTAGCAAGCTACCATGGCTCGGTGGAAGCACAAAGAGGAAGTTTCCCGTAAAGAGTACTACTAAAGGCACACAAGTAGGTGTCGGATCCCATACATACCGTTGCACATCACACGTACGCACGACATGCCTGATATGCATAGATACAACCATGGCATCACAACATAACCATACAACAACATGACTTCTATTTAAGAGGCTCAGACGAGCCTTGCATAATATGTTCTTACAGATAGGGGTCACATGACCCGACACTTAAGTCATACAAACATGTTCATACAAACCAAGTGGAAGCTTGAAGCTGTCTGAGTATAGACAGATGAAAACGGTAAAAAGGCACATGGCCTGACTAGCTACAGCACACCACAGGGCAAGGTCGTAGCAGGGACACCAGCTATTCGGCATTGTTGACATCTAGGAAGAACCCACCTGATGGGTCCTGGATCTCATATGCAACATTTATTAAGCAAACGTGAGTACAAACATACTCAGCAAGTCTTTAAAGCAGACCTAGTCTATTCATGCTCATGTGTCAACAAGGGGGGTTGTGGAGTTTATGTAGCAATGCCAACTTTGACTTATGGCTATCCTACACTGCTCAATTTTTAACTCTTTGTTACAATTTTATATATCGCACACGAGTCCACTAACTCCACGACAATACACCACCATGGATTCACTTCCCTCTCCCGGGAGAGTGTCATCCACGGTACTCACACTTGTCTTGATATTTTTATGAGTATCCATTTGATTATCTATTAACAACATAAGTTCTCCAAGTAGTCCATATCCGAGGATGTGGCTATTTGAATAGTATCATACCCTGCAGGGGTGTACTTCTTCACACACGCTCTCACCACTTATCGCCGTGTGCTCATAAAACCATGCACCTCAGCAACCTTCAAGAGGAAGCCCAGCGAGGGAGTCAACCACGACCGTCAATCACATAAGACCTCTAGTCCAGGCTATCACCTATTTGAGACTTAACCCGCATGGAAATCCGGCCGAAGTTTCTGCTACAGCCCCAAACGATGTGCTTAGGGTTCCCAAGCCCACCATTCGAGAGAGTGGGATATTATCGGAATGATCAAAGGGGTTGCATGCCTTGCTGGGTAGCGAGAAGGTTCTCTCTTTCGTTGGAATACTCGGGGGTATCCTCAGAAGCAGGGCCTACCGCAATGCAGAAGAGAAACAATCACTACACGCAAGTACAACAATATGATGCATGATCATGGCATGATATCATGTATGGATGAGCTAATGCAGCTAGTGATCATGTTAATTTGAAATGAGTTTGAATATAGGTTCAAAATCGTTCTGCATTTCAAATTCCATATACTAACCTATTAGTAAATGTCAATGTTCACCTACTTAGAATGCTCTAACATGCATTACAATAGCACCATTGGATTCATTAGATTTTCCTGATAAATTTTCATATATAAATTATTTTCATATGATTTAGAGATTAATTTATATGAATTTTTAAAGTTTTAATCAATTTCTGGAATTATTTTAAAATTAGAAATGGATTAATGGCGTCAGCCTGACATCACTGTGATGCCAGTTGGTTGGCTGACCAGGCCAGAGTCAAACCTGACATGCTGGGCCCGCACGTTAGTGACTCGGGCGTAACCTCCACGCTGACCAGGGCTTTGACCCACCCTGGGGCCCACTGGTCAGTGACTGGAGCCTAATTAACCAGGGGTAATTAGCCCCTGATGATGGCCACGTTGGCACCCACCAGAGAGGGGCTGGCGGCGACCATCCGCATGGCGGCGTCTCGCCAGAATCGCACCTCCGGCGACCATTTGGCGCGCGGAGGGCACCTGCAGGCAGCCCGTGCACTGGCGCGTCTAACAGGGCAGCTAAGGGGGCTCGAGGCCACCGGAACGGTGGACGACGACAACCAGAGCGGCAGCGAGCTTCGGGAGCAAGGGGAATGGCGACTATAGCGGGGAACAGGCTGCGAGAAAGGGGGGAAACAAAGCAGGAGCTCACGGCGGGGTTGCTGGGGACGACGGCGAGCTCGGGGACGCGCTGACGACCTCGAATCGCCGGAGGAGAGATTCGGTGGCCGGCGGAGAGGAAGCGGTGACACAGCGTCGCGGGAGTCTCCCAGCGTCTCCTAGCTTCACGGAGAGGACGAGAGGGTCGTGGCGGTTCTCGAGGCTACTTAGCAAGGCGAGGGGGTGCTAACGCGACGGCGGCAAGCTTGAGCAGGGCTCGGCCATGGCGGAGCAGAGGGATAGAGGAGGAGAGGAGGGCGAGAGAGAGAGAGAGAGAGAGAGGGAGAGAGAGCAATGAGGACGGCTTTGGGAGCTTACCCTGTCGCACTAGAACGGAGGAGGCAGGCAGGCAGCTGCCGGCGTGGAGGCACGGCCGTGCACGCGCGGTGGTCACACGCCCGTCCTCCTAGCCGCGAGGAGGACGACGACCTCCCTAGGCCAGGTGGGTCTACCTGGCCTCTTCTTCCTTTTTTATTTTATTTCTTTAATTTCTGTTTTCTGATTCTAACTTTTGTTTTATTTTATTTTCAGGTTCAGATGCTATTATAAAATATCCCATATATTTTATACATTGAAGTTTGAATATTTCAAACTTATCTAAGAAGTTTCAGGATATTTGGAAAACTAAAATAATGATAATGCATTATTTAATATTTTTAGGAGCTTTATCATTTATTTTTGAATGCTTTGATTGTTCAAATATTTAAAATGGTTCCTGTTATAATCAAGTCCAAATTTATCAGACATAGGGAACATTTTTAAAGAGCATTTTGGATTTGTTGAATTTTCACCAACTTTGAATTGTTTTGAATAAATGTGAGGTTGTGGGTTTCTTTAACTTCCCATTTCATGTTAATGCAAAATTGAAACATGATGCAAACAAATGTTGTTCCTATGACTTCTAGCTAGGGATGTGATAGTTGGTTCCACCAAGATGCACTTGGGAGGGTTTTCATGTCAGTCCTTTGTCGATAGGGAACTCCGAGTGCTCCCCACACACAGAGATCGAAAAGTACGTGTTCAAATTTTGTGATGCAACATGAATAGAATATGAGGTGAGAAATCATAGATAGCTAGAGGAGTGGTCCTAGGCATTCTTGTCCATCCAGTTGGCAGAAGAAAAATTAAGAGCCAAATAGCAACAATTGGATATCCTCGAATGAGTAAATAAATACATACCAACATGCTCACACAATAAGATGTCAAACGAAAACATGGCAAACATGCACAAACACACTAGCATCTAACAAGCATTTTGGCGATGACGAAGTCATCTATAGGTATCTACAGGTATCTCCGATGGTGTCTGTAACTGGGTGACTATAAAGGTGCTCTACAGGTATCTCCGATGGTGTCTGTTGAGTTGGCATGGATCGAGACTGGGATTTGTTACTCCGTGTGACGGAGAGGTATCTCGGGGCCCACTCGGTAATGCAACATCACAATAAGCCTTGCAAGCAATGTGGCTAATTGTTAGTTGCGGGATCTTGCATTACGGAACAAGTAAAGAGACTTGCCGGTAACGAGATTGAACTAGGTATAGAGATACCGACGAGCGAATCTCAGGCAAGTAACATACCGAAGAACAAAGGGAACGTTATACGGGATTAACTGAATCCTTGACATAGAGGTTCAACCGATAAGATCTTCGTAGAATATGTAGGAACCAATGTAAACGTCTAGGTCCTGCCATTGGTTATTGGCCGTAGAGGTGTCTCAGTCATGTCTACATAGTTCTCGAACCCGCAGGGTCTGCACACTTAAGGTTCGGTGACGTTTCGATAGTATAGAGTTATGTATGGTGGTGACCGAAGGTTTTTCAGAGTCCTGGATGAGATCCCGGACATCACGAGGAGCTCCGGAATGGTTGAGAGGTAAAGATTCATATATAGGAAGTCCCAGTTTGGTCGCCGGAAAAGTTTCGGGCTCATCGGTAGTGTACCGGGAGTGCCGGTAGTGTACCGGGGGACCTCCGGGAGGGGTATTTCGACCCCAAGAGGTCCATGGGCTGTGGGAGGGTGTTAGCCAGCCCTTATTGGGCTGGGAAACCCAGCCACAAAGGCCCATGGTGCAGGGAGTGGTTTTCCTAAAGGAAAAATAGGAAAAAGAGAAAATCAGCCAATAGGAAGCAATCCTACTCCAACTAGGATTGGAGTAGGAGTAGGATTGCTCCCACCTTGGCCGGACAACTCCTCCTTGGAGTTGTGGTGCGCCAGCCCTCCTCCTCTCCCTCCCTCCTATATATACTAGTGGATTGGGTGTTTTTTGGACACAACTTACGGCCACGTGCTACCCGATTCACCGGTGCTCCTCTAGATCGGATTTCTGCAGCGCTTAGGCGAAGCCCTGCCCGAATTGCTCCACCACCACCATCACCGGAGTTCCGTCACGCTGCCGGTGAACTCTCTCTCCTCTCCACCTCCTCTTGCTGGATCAAGACGGTGGAGATCATCATCAAGCTGCAGGTGTGTTGAAAGCGGAGGTGCCGTCCGTTCGGTACTAGATCGGAAGGATCGTGATCAAGGCCACGGGACGTTCATGATCGGATCGCGGGACGGATCGTGACGAGATAGCGGGACGGTTCGTGATTGGTTCGCGGGACGGTTCGTGATTGGATCGCGGGACGCTCGGCGATTTGGATCGCGAAGAAGTTCGACTACACCAACCGCGTTTCTTAACGCTTCCCGCTTAGCGATCTACAAGGGTACGTAGATCCACTCTCCCTCTCGTAGATTCTCATCACCATGGATAGGTTTGCGTGTGCGTAGGAAAATTTTTGTTTCCCATGCAACGTTACCCAACAGTGGTATCAGAGCCAGGTTGTTGGTTCGATGAGATCTCGAGTAGAACACAAAAGGATTGTGGGCGTTGATGCTTAGATTGCTTCCTCCCTTGGCCGGATTTTGGTTCAGCGGGATTGTGAGATAAAACGGCTCAGACCAACATTACTCGTACGCTTATGAGAGACCGGTTCCCTCGACACAACTTGTTGCTTAGATGGCTTGCGGGCGACAGTTTGTCTCACTTTAGTTGGATCGGATCCGACAAAGGCAGTCCTTGAGAGGTTGAAAAGCAACCTATGTATCACCGTTGTGGTTTATGCGTAGGTGAGAATCGTTCTTACTAGATACCCGTAGCAGCCACGTAAAACATGCAATAACAATTAGAGGACGTCTAACTTGTTTTTGCAGGGTATGTTGTGATGTGATATGGCCAATTACATGATGAGATATATGTGATGTATGAGATGATCATGTGATGTATAGATTTTCACGACTTGCACGTCGGTGAATACGGCAACCGGCAGGAGCCATAGGGTTGTCTTTAATTATTGTATGACCTGCGTGTCAATCATTAAGCGCTATGTAATGCTTTACTTTATCACTACGGTAACAATAGTATTAGAAGCATGCAGGGCGTGACAACCCCAATGGCGACACGTTGATGGAGATAAGATGATGGAGATCATGGTGTCATGCCGGTGACGATGGAGATCATGCCGGTGTTTTGAAGATGGACATCTTAAACACAAGTTGATGGGCATATCATGTCACTTATGAATTGCATGAGATGTTAATCCTTTTATGCACCTTGTTTTGCTTAGTATGACGGTAGCATTATAAGGTGATCCCTCACTTAAATTTCAAGATGAACTATGTTCTTCCGAGTGTGCACCGTTGCGAAAGTTCGTCGTGTCGAGACACCATGTGATGATCGGGTGTGATAGACTCTACGTTCACATACAACGGGTGCAAGCCAGATTTGCATGTGCAGAACACTCGGGTTAAACTTGACGAGCCTAGCATGTACAGACATGGCCTCGGAACACAAGAGATCGAAAGGTCGAACATGAGTCATATAGTAGATATGATCAACATAGTGATGTTCACCATTGAAGCCAACTTAACTCACGTGATGATCGGACTTGAGTTGGTGAATTTGGATCATGTGACACTCAGATGGCCTGAGGGATGTCAATTTGAGTGGGAGCTTTAGTAATTTGATTAACTAAACTCATTATCATGAACAATAGTCTAAATAACCTTTGCATATTTATGTTGTAGATCAATGGCTCGCGCAGTAGCACCCCTGAATTTTAATGCGTTCCTAGAGAAAGCTAAGTTGAAAGATGATGGAAGTAACTTTGTTGATTGGGCCCGTAATCTGAGGATTATCCTTACGGATTCCCAGAAACAATATGTCCTTGATGCACCGCTTGGTGACCAAACCAAAGGCATGACCTCCGAAGACGTTAAGAAAGCTTGGGAGGCTCGTGCTGGAACCTACTCAATAGTTCAGTGTGCAATATTGTATGGCTTAGAACCGGGACTTCAAAGACGTTTTGAACGTCATGGAGCATATGAGATGTTCCAGGAGTTGAAGTTTATCTTTCAGAAGAATGCCCGGATCAAGAGGTATGAGACCTCCAATAAATTCTATGCTTGCAAGATGGAGGAGAACGGGTGTGTCAGTGAGCATATACTCAGAATGTCTGGGTACTCAAACCGTCTGGCTGAGTTGGAAATTGCCCTTCCGCAAGAGGCGATCATTGATAGAGTTCTTCAATCACTGCCACCTAGTTACAAAAGCTTTGTGATGAACTATAGCATGCACGGGATGAACAAGTCATCATCCAAGCTGTTTGCGATGCTGAAAGTCGCTGAGTCTGAAATCCAGAAAGAACATCAAGTGTTGATGGTCAATAAAACCACTAGTTTCAAGAAGAATGGCAAGGGCAAAGGCAAGAAGGGTAAAACCAAGAAGGATGGCAAAGCAGTTGCTACTCCTGCAAAGAATCCTAAGCATGGACCTAAGCAAGAAACTGAGTGCTTTCATTGCAAGGGAACTGGTCACTGGAAGCGGAACTGCCCCAAGTACCTGGCTGACAAGAAGACGGCCAACGACAAACAAGGTATATATGATATACATGTTATTGATGTGGACCTTACTAGTTCTCGTAGTAGTGCCTGGGTATTTGATACCGGTTCGGTTGCTCACATTTGCAACTCAAAACAGGAACTACAGAATAAACGAAGACTGGCAAAGGACGAAGTGAAGATGCGCGTGGGAAATGGTTCCAAGGTTGATGTGATCGCCGTCGGCACGCTCTCTCTTCGATTACCATTAGGATTAGTGATGAACCTAAATAATTGTTATTTAGTGCCTGCGTTAAGCCTTAACATTATATCTGGATCTTGTTTATTGCGAGACGGTTACTCATTTAAATCAGAGAAAAAAGGTTGTTCTATTTATATGAGTAATATCTTTTATGGTCATGCACCCAATGTTAGGGGTTTATTCATATTGAATCTTGATAGTGATGACACACATATTCATAACATTGATGCCAAAAGATGTAGAGTAGTTAATGATAGTACCACTTTCTTGTGGCACTGCCGTTTAGGTCATATTGGTGTAAAACGCATGAGGAAGCTCGATGCTGATGGACTTTTGGAGTCACTTGATTTTTGAATCACTTGACACATGTGAACCATGCCTTATGGGCAAGATGACCAAAACACCTTCTCTGGAACAATGGAACAGGCGAGTGACTTATTGGAAATCATACATACTGATGTGTGCGGTCCAATGAATGTCGAAGCGCGCGGTGGTTATCGTTATTTTCTCACCTTCACTGATGATTTGAGTAGATATGGGTATATTTACTTGATGAAACACAAGTCTGAAACATTTGAAAAGTTCAAGCAATTTCAGAGTGAAGTTGAGAATCATCGTGACAAGAAGATTAAATTTCTTCGATCTGATCGAGGAGGTGAATATCTGAGTTATGAGTTTGGCAGTCACTTAAGACAGTGTGGAATTGTTTCACAGTTGACACCACCCGGAACACCACAGCGTAATGGTGTGTCTGAACGTCGTAATCGGACCTTATTGGATATGGTGCGTTCTATGATGTCTCTTGCCGATTTGCCACTATCGTTTTGGGGTTATGCATTAGAGACAGCTGCATTCACTTTAAATAGGGCACCATCAAAATCCGTTGAGACGACGCCATATGAACTGTGGTTTGGCAAAAAGCCGAAATTGTCGTTCCTTAAAGTTTGGGGATGTGATGCTTATGTCAAAAAGCTTTAGCCTGAAAAGCTGGAACCCAAAGCGGAAAAGTGCGTCTTCATAGGATACCAAAAAGAGACAGTCGGGTATACCTTCTATCTCAGATCCGAGGGCAAAGTGTTTGTCGCTAAGAACGGAACATTTCTTGAGAAAGAGTTTCTCCCGAAAGAATTGAGTGGGAGGAAAATAGAGCTTGATGAGGTTATTGAACCTTTACTTCAACCAGAGAGTAGCGCAGCACAGAAAGATGTTTCTGTGGAACCTACGACGGTAGAAGAGGAAGTTAATGATGATGATCATGAAGCTCCAGATCAAGCTGCTATTGAACCTCGTAAGTCGACAAGGACGCGTACTACTGCCGAGTGGTATGGCAACCCTGTCTTAGAGGTCATGTTGTTGGACAACAATGAACCTACGAGCTATGGAGGAGCAGTGATGGGCCCGGATTCCGAGAAATGGTTAGAGGCCATGAAATCTGAGATGGGATCCATGTATGAAAACAAAGTATGGACTTTGGAAGTACTACCTGAAGGGCGAAAGGCCATTCAGAACAAATGGATCTATAAGAAGAAGACGGACGCGGACGGTAATGTCACCGTCTATAAAACTCGACTTGTGGCAAACGGTTTTTCACAAGTTCAAGGAGTTGACTACGATGAGACTTTCTCACCCGTAGCGATGCTTAAGTCTGTCAGAATCATGTTGGCAATAGCTGCTTATTTCGACTATGAAATTTGGCACATGGACGTCAAAACGGCGTTCCTCAACGGTTTCCTTGAGGAAGAGTTGTATATGATGCAACCCGAAGGTTTTGTCGATCCAGAGAATGCTGACAAAGTTTGCAAACTCCAGCGATCAATTTATGGACTGGTGCAAGCATCTCGGAGTTGGAATAAACGCTTTGATGAGGTGATCAAAGCGTTTGGGTTTATACAAGTTTATGGAGAAGCTTGTATTTACAAGAAAGTGAGTGGGAGCTCTGTAGCGTTTCTAGTGTTATATGTGGATGACATATTGCTGATCGGAAACGATATAGAAATGCTGGAAAGCATGAAGGAATATTTGAATAAGAGTTTTTCAATGAAGGACCTAGGAGAAGCTGCTTTCATATTAGGCATTAAGATCTATAGAGATAGGTCGAGACGCTTAATAGAACTTTCACAGAGCACATACCTTGATAAAGTTTTGAAGAAGTTCAAAATGGAACAGGCCAAGAAGGGGTTCTTGCCTGTGTTACAAGGTGTGAAGTTCAGTAAGACTCAATGCCCAGTGACTGCAGAAGATAAAGAGAAGATGAGCGTCATCCCCTATGCTTCAGCCATAGGCTCTATCATGTATGCAATGCTGTGCACAAGACCCGATGTCAGCCTTGCCATAAGTATGGCTGGAAGGTTTCAAAGTGATCCTGGAATGGAGCAGTGGCAGGCGATCAAGAATATCCTTAAGTACCTTAACAGGACTAAGGACATGTTTCTCGTTTATGGAGGTGATGAAGAGCTCGTCGTAAAGGGTTACGTCGATGCAAGCTTTGACACTAATCCGGACGATTCTAAATCGCAAACCGGATACGTATTTATTCTTAACGGGGGAGCGGTTAGCTGGTGCAGTTCCAAGCAAAGCGTGGTAGCTGATTCTACATGCGAAGCAGAGTACATCGCAGCCTCGGAGGCACCGAAGGAAGGTGTCTGGATGAAGCAGTTCATGATAGATCTTGGAGTAGTGCCTAGTGCACTGAATCCAATAAATCTGTTCTATGACAACACTGGTGCCATTGCTCCAGCCAAGGAACCAAGGTTTCACAAGAGGACCAGACACATAAAGCAACGCTTCAACTCCATCCGGTTCTACATCGAGGAGAAGGACATAAATATTTGCAAAGTGAACACGGATCTGAATGTTGCAGACCCGTTGACTAAACCTCTTCCAAGGGCTAAACATGATCAACACCAGAACTATATGGGTGTTCGATTCATTACCATGTAAATCACATAGTGATGTGAACTAGATTATTGACTCTAGTGCAAGTGGGAGACTGTTGGAAATATGCCCTAGAGGCAATATATAAAGTGTTTATTATTATATTTCCTTCTTCATGATAATCGTTTATTATCCATGCTATAGTTGTAGTGATCAGAAACACATTGCATGTGTGGATGAATAGACAAACACTATGTCCCTAGTATGCCTCTAGTGAACTAGCTCGTTGATCAAAGATGGTCAGGGTTTCCTAGCCATTGACATGTGATGTCATTTGATAACGGGATCACATCATTAGGAGAATGATGTGATAGACAAGACCCAAACTACAAACGTAGCATATGATCGTGTCAGTTTATTGCTATTGTTTTCTGCATTTCAATGTATATGTTCCTATGACCATGAGATCATGCAACTCACGGATATCAGAGGAGTACCTTGTGTGTATCAAACGTCGCAACGTAACTGGGTGACTATAAAGGTGCTCTACAGGTATCTCCGATGGTGTGTGTTGAGTTGGCATGGATCGAGACTGGGATTTGTTACTCCGTGTGACGGAGAGGTATCTCGGGGCCCACTTGGTAATGCAACATCACAATAAGCCTTGCAAGCAATGTGGCTAATTGTTAGTTGCGGGATCTTGCATTACGGAACGAGTAAAGAGACTTGCCGGTAACGAGATTGAACTAGGTATAGAGATACCGACGGTCGAATCTCGGGCAAGTAACATACCGAAGAACAATGGGAACGTTATACGGGATTAACTGAATCCTTGACATAGAGGTTCAACCGATAAGATCTTCATAGAATATGTAGCAACAAATGTGGACCTCCAAGTCCCGCCATTGTTTATCTGCCGTAGAGGTGTCTCGGTCATGTCTACATAGTTCTCGAACCCGCAGGGTCTGCACACTTAAGGTTCGGTGACGTTTCGGTAGTATAGAGTTATGTATGGTGGTGACCGAAGGTTGTTCGGAGTCCCGGATCGGATCCCGGACGTCACGAGGAGCTCTGGAATGGTCGAGAGGTAAAGATTCAGATATAGGAAGTCCCAGTTTGGTCGCCGGAAAATTTTGGGCTCATCGGTAGTGTACCGGGAGTGCCGGTAGTGTACCGGGGGACCTCCGGGAGGGGTATTTCGACCCCAAGAGGTCCATGGGCTTTGGAAGGGTGTTAGACATCCCTTAGTGGGCTGGGAAACCCAGCCACAAAGGCCAATGGCGCTGGCAGTGGTTTTCCTAAAGGAAAAATAGGAAAAAGAGAAACTCAGCCAATAGGAAGCAATCCTACTCCAACTAGGATTGGAGTAGGAGTAGGATTGCTCCCACCTTGGCCGGCCAAATCCTCCTTGGAGTTGTGGTGCGCCAGCCCTCCTCCTCTCCCTCCCTCCTATATATACTAGTGGATTGGGTGGTTTTTGGACACAACTTACGGCCACGTGCTACCCGATTCACCGGTGCTCCACTAGATCGGATTTCTGCAGCGCTTAGGCGAAGCCCTGCCGGAATTGCTCCACCACCACCATCACCGGAGTGCCGTCACGCTGCTGGTGAACTCTCTCTCCTTTCCACCTCCTCTTGCTGGATCAAGACGGTGGAGATCGTCATCAAGCTGCACGTGTGCTGAACGCGGAGGTGCCGTCCGTTCGGTACTAGATCGTAAGGATCGTGATCAAGGCCACGGGACATTCGTGATCGGATCGCGGGACGGATCGTGACGAGATCACGGGATGGTTCATGATTGGTTCGCGGGACGGTTCGTGATTGGATCGCGGGACGCTCGGCGATTTGGATCGCGAAGAAGTTCGACTACACCAACCGCGTTTCTTAACGCTTCCCGCTTAGCGATCTACAAGGGTACGTAGATCCACTCTCCCTCTCGTAGATGCTCATCACCATGGATAGGTTTGCATGTGCATAGGAAAATTTTTGTTTCCCATGCAACGTTCCCCAACAATCTATGGACATGGAGGGCGGAGCATACATGATGATGTCCATTGATTTGTTGATTACCTTGTCCCTTGCTTAGCTTTGAGGGAATGTGTGACTCCTTGAACTATTGTATGATGTTTATGTTGATTGCAACTAGTTCTTGCCAATAATGTATGTGTGTGATTTTCATTGGCAGAGTCACCCCTCAAGAACTTATCTAGTTCTTATTCTTGGGCACCCACATCAAGTTGATGGGGATCCTTGGTGTTGGAGTAGCACTTGTTGTTGGAAATATGCCCTAGAGGCAATAATAAAATGGTTATTATTGTATTTCCTTGTTCATGATAACTGTCTATTGTTCATGCTATAATTGTTTTAACCGGAAACCATAATACATGTGTGAATACATAGGCCACAACATGTCCCTAGTGAGCCTCTAGTTGGCTAGCTCGTTGATCAATAGATGGTCATGGTTTCATGACCATGGACATTGGATGTCGTTGATAATGGGATCACATCATTAGGAGAATGATGTGATGGACAAGACCCAATCCTAAGCATAGCACAAGATCGTGTAGTTCGTCTGCTAAAGCTTTTCCAATGTCAAGTATCGTTTCCTTAGACCATGAGATTGTGCAACTCCCGGATACCGTAGGAATACTTTGGGTGTGAGAAATGTCACAACGTAACTGGGTGGCTATAAAGGTATACTACGGGTATCTCCGAAAGTGTCTGTTGAGTTGGCACGAATCGAGACTGGGATTTGTCACTCCTTGTGACGGAGAGGTATCTCTGGGAGCACTCGGTAAGACATCATCATAATGAGCTCAATGTGACTAAGGAGTTAGCCATGGGATGATGTGTTACAAAACGAGTAAAGAGACTTGTCGGTAACGAGATTGAACAAGGTATAGGGATACCGACAATCAAATCTCGGGCAAGTATCATACCGGTAGACAAAGGGAATTGTATATGAGAATCCCCTACATCATGGTTCATCCGATGAGATCATCGTGGAGCATGTGGGATCCAACATGGGTATCTAGATCCTGTTGTTGGTTATTGACCGGAGAGGTGTCTCGGTCATGTCTACGTGCATGGGAAACAAAAAAATTCCTACGCACATGCAAACCTATCCATGGTGATGAGCATCTACGAGAGGGAGAGTGGATCTACATACCCTTGTAGATCGCTAAGCGGGAAGCGTTAAGAAACGTGGTTGGTGTAGTCGAACATCTTCGCGATCCAAATCGCCGAGCGTCCCGCGATCCAATCACGAACCGTCCCGCGAACACATCATGATCGGTCCCGTGAACTCATCACAATCCGTCTCACGATCTTGATCACGATCTGTCCCGCGAACTCATCACGATCCGTTCCGTGATCACATCACGACCCGTCTTGTGATCTCGATCACGGTCCTTCCGATCTAGCGCCGAACGGACGGCACCTCCGCGTTCAGCACACGTGCAGCTTGATGACGATCTCCACCATCTTGATCCAGCAAGAGGAGGTGGAGAGGAGAGAGAGTTCACCAGCAGCGTGACGGCGCTCCGGTGATGGTGGGGGACTGATTCCGGCAGGGCTTCGCCTAAGCGCTGCAGAAAACCGATCTAGAGGAGAAACTATGCACCGGTGTAACGGGTAGCACGTGGACGGAAATTCTGTCCAAAAATCACCCAATCCACTAGTATATATAGGAGGAGAGGAGAGGAGAGGCAGCCAAGGCCTTTGGGTCGGCCGAAATAGGTGGTGGGAGCAATCCTACTTCACCTCCAATCCTAGTTGGAGTAGGATTGCCTCCTATTGGCTGATTTTCCACTTTTTGCTTTACGACTTTCTCTCCTGCGCCATGGGCCTTTGTGGCTGTTTTCCCAGCCCACTAAGGGATGGTTATTATTCTCCCACAGCCCATGGACCTCTTGGGGTCGAAATACCCCTCCCGGAGGTCCCCCGGTACACTACCGGCACTCCCGGTACACTACCGATACTCCCGGTACACTACCGATGAGCCCGAAACTTTTCCGGAAACCAAACTGGGACTTCCTATATATAAATCTTTACCTCTGGACCATTCCAGAGCTCCTCGTGACGTCCGGGATCTCATCCGGGACTCCTAAAAACCTTCGGTCACCACCATACATAACTCTACACTACCGAAACGTCACCGAACCTTAAGTGTGCAGACCCTGCGGGTTCGAGAACTATGTAGACATGACCGAGACACCTCTACGGTCAATAACCAATGGCGGGACCTGGACGTCCACATTGGTTCCTACATATTCTACGAAGATCTTTATCGGTCGAACCTCTATGTCAAGGATTCAGTTAATCCCGTATAACGCTCCCTTTGTTCTTCGGTATGTTACTTGCCCGAGATTCGATCGTCGGTATCTCCATACCTAGTTCAACCTCGTTACCGGAAAGTCTCTTTACTTGTTCCGTAATACAAGATCCCGCAACTAACAATTAGTCACATTGCTTGCAAGGCTTATTGTGATGTTGCATTACCGAGTGGGCCCCGAGATACCTCTCCGTCACACGGAGTAACAAATCCCAGTCTCGATCCATGCCAACTCAACAGACACCATCGGAGATACCTGTAGAGCACCTTTATAGTCACCCAGTTACGTTGCGACGTTTGATACACACAAGGCACTCCTCCTATATCCGTGAGTTGCATGATCTCATGGTCATAGGAACATATACTTGACATGCAGAAAACAGTAGCAATAAACTGACACGATCATATGCTATGTTTGTAGTTTGGGTCTTATCCATCACATCATTCTCCTAATGATGTGATCCCGTTATCAAATGACATCTCATGTCCATGGCTAGGAAACCTTAACCATCCTTTGATCAACGAGCTAGTCCATTAGAGGCATACTAGGGACATGGTTTTGTCTATGTATCCACACATGCATTTAAGTCTCCGATCAATACAATTATAGCATGGATAATAAACGATTATCATGAACAAGGAAATATGATAATAACTAATTTATTATTGCCTCTAGGGCATATTTCCAACAGCATGTGGGATCCAACATGGGTATCTAGATCCTGTTGTTGGTTATTGACCGGAGAGGTGTCTCGGTCATGTCTACGTGCCTCCCGATCCCATAGGGTCTACACACTTAAGGTTCGATGATGCTAGGTGTAACAGCCCGGGACCAACGCTCCAGAAGATTCCCCTTGTATTTCCATTCGCGTCTGTGATTTGTCTAGTTGTTGCATTCATCATCGCATCATTCGTGTCATATGCATGGCATCGTCACTTATTTTCGAAAACTTGCATCCGTTCGTAGTTGACGGTTCTCTCTCTTCGTGTCTTCGACCGTTTCGAGCCCAACCACACACGCACGCGCCCGCGGCATTGAAAATATTGTTTTTAAAAGTGCCTTTAAAATATTCTTGGATTGGGTAGAAACCTGGCGTGCGGTCTAGTTATAGCGTAGGTTGACCGCCTGCCAAATTTCGTCGCATTCCGAGTTCGTTTGATACCCCGTCGGTAAGTCATAGTAGTGCGGTCATCGGTTATTCGTCGGACGTTTTTCAGTGTTTTAAAACCTCGTGTCACGGGCCGCACTTCCTATCATCCCCACCTTGCCCATCTACACTACCATCGTAGCCCAGTTAGCCCTCCCCCCTCTGTTCGTGGTCATCGGATCGCGATCGGACGGATGAGACCCATCCAGCCCCTAGTGCCATTCCCTATTTAAACCCCCATGGAGAGAGACCCCTCACTCTCTAGGGTTTCTCCCCATGTAAAATTGCAGACACACTCCTAGAAAACCCCACCTGCTAGCCCTCCTCCTCCAGATCCCGTAGCCCCAACCATCTGCCTGTTTTCGGCCCTTGAATCGCGATCTAGAAGCTGAAATTCGTCCAATTCCCCACCTACTGGACATGTCCGGCGGCCAACCCAGACAATGTCTGGCCGACCACAGAGCCCCGAGCTCCCGAAGCCCGCAGCCGCCATGGACGAGCAGCCCCACCGGCTGGCCCTCGCCGGAGGTCGCCGGAGGTCCCCGAGGCCGGACCTCCTCTCCCTTCCCTCTCCTTCTTCCTCCTCACCCCCTCGCCCCAATCTCCCCGCTCTCTCTCTCGCGCGCGCACGCGTGTGTGTAGGAGCTTCCATGGAGGTTGTCCACTCTCATTCGTCCCCGTTATCGGAATGCCGCCGCGCAGCCCTAATCCGGCCGGGGATCACCGGATCCAGCTGCTCTAGCCCGATCCCGGACACCCTACGCCCCTCCGGCCTCGCCCCGCCATGTCGCGTCCGCCGCCGCCAGCTCGTGCTCGGGATTGAGCTGGTGGGAGGACAAGGACCTCGCCCGAGCCCCGTTGACCGCATCGCCCCTCGTGGGCCTCGCCTCTGCTTTGGGCCCAACCCGCTAGGTGAGCTAGCCAGCCGCCCTTCCCTACTATCCAGTGCCATCTACAATAGGTAGTTATGTTGCGCCCACCAGATTTGGCCCGTTTGTGTTTTTTTCCTGCTAGCCAATTTGCTAATAACCAGTGAAAAACAGATTTGCAGAAAACCCCCTAGATTCATGAATCTAATAACTTTTCACTCGTGCATCACATGTAAAAACTTTATATATGAAACTTGACTAGAATTTAGTGTAGATTGACAATAACAAACTCCCAAAATGTGATAAAAATACTTAAACTTGTTGTTTGAATTAATTTGCATCAATGCCATGTTAAAACGGTTTATTGCATAACTAAATAACCGTAGCTGCGTTTAAAATGTTCCACATATGTAGCTTGACTAGAAAAATGAGTAGAATCACATGGTGAAATTTACTTTGATGTTTAACAACTCTAAAATTGTGTTAGGACAGATCTGGACCAAATTCATAATATGCATATGAGGTTGTTTCGGAAAGGATATATATTGCTTCCGGCCTCATTTAAAATGCCTAGATGTTGTAGTTGGTTGTGCTTCACCTCTTGCCATGTTTAACAACATTTAATATTGATGAGTACATAAATGAGAGTGAACGAAATATTCAACGTGGAGTTTCATCAATAGGCAACTCGTTGCATATTGAACTTCACTTAATGTGTAGTAGTTGTTTTTTGTTCTTGCCATGCCATGCCACGCCTTGCATATTAAACCGGACATGCATCAATTTTGTTTGTGCATCGTGTCATGCATATATTGTGGTGTATCTTGTGTTGATTGTTGTTTCCGGATTGCTTATTCTCGATAGAGTTCGAAAAGCGTTCAGAGTGTGAGGATTCGTTCAACTACGTTGGCTCGTCTTCTTCATGGACTCATTCTTCTTCCGAGCGGAATCTCAAGCAAGATGACACATTTCCCTGGATACCATTACTAACATTGCCATGCTAGATATATCATTTTCTATATCTATGTCATGCTACCTACAAATTGTTTGTCAAGCCTCCCAACATTGCCATGAAAAGCCTCTAACCCTCCACCTTCCTAGCAAACCTTTGTTTGCCTATGTTACCGCTTGCTCACACCTTCTTATAGTGTTTCTAGCTGCAGTTGCAATTGCTTCCATGTGACAACATGGACATTCTTTTGTTATCACAATATTATTGCTATTTAATTTAATGCACTTATACACTTGGTAAAGGGTGGAAGGCTTGGCCTTTGCTCAGTGTTTTGTTCCACTCTTGCCGCCCTAGTTACTTGTGAACTGGTGTTATGTTCCATAATTGAGTGCTCCTAACATGATCGGGGTTGTTATGGGGAGCCCCTTGATCTTCGTTTTAGGATAAAGCTTGTCTGGCAAGGCCCAACATTGGTACTATTTGCTTAATAACAACTAAAATTTGCATAGAGCATGATCACCCCGTGGATTAATCAGCAATCCGGGTCAGTGCTCCTCATGAGTGTTGGTCCAAACTAGAGCACTATGCGGGGCCACTCCAGGGCAACTTGGGAGATTTCTATCAGGCCACTATACACGTAGCTCATCTATCATACCCTAAGAATGAGATACGCGGCTCCTATCGGGATTGTCGGCAAGTCGGGCAGCCTTGCTGGATTTGTTTTACCTTTCTTGAACGTCTTGAGTGAGGAATTCCAGAAATACTTCGGGCTATCTCAAGGTGGCGGATTTCCTGTGGAATTGCCTAGGAAGATCACGAGATCCGTGGTCGAGGTTATTCCCGCTGCGTGTGGTTAATTTGTGATGGATGAGTTGGAGCCCCCTGCAGGGTTAAATCTTTTCATAAAGTCGTGCCAACGGTTATGTGGCAAACTTGGATACTTTTTTTAACACCTGGTCATAGCAAACTTGAAGTAAAATCAAATAAAATACATCAACTGTGTGTGTAACTGTGATTGTCTCTTCTCGTGAGTCCTTATCCGAGAGAGAACACGGTGGGGTTATGTTCTACGTAAGTAGGTGTTCAGGATCAGTTAGTGATCATTACTAGTTCATGCCCGTTATGCGTAGACCACCATACTTTACTTTATGTACTCTTAAATTAGCCACTCAAATAAATGCTTAGCCACTTGCTGCAGCCTCACCACTTAACCATACCTCGCCTATTAAGCTTTAATAGTCTTGATACCCTTGGAAATGAGATTGATGAGTCCCTGTGGCTCACGGATTACTAAAAAACAGTTGCACGTACAGGTAATGTGATGATATGATGTGAGCGCGTTTCTCGATTTGATTGGGAGTTCTTCTTCTTCTTCTTCGTCAATCTAGCATGGGTTCTAGGCGACAGCCTGGGATAGCAAGGATGGATGTCATTTTGTCGTTTGTTTTCGTCCGTAGTCGGACCCTGCTCTTTTGTATGTTGCTTGAGTATGTTATTGTATTGATGTGACTCTGATGTACCTTGTGGAGAGTGTAAGCCAATTCCATATACTCATCTCTTTTGTACCTGTACTTGTAATGATATCCAATCTTGAAACACAATGAGATGCGCTTCTATCCCTGTCGAGGCCCTCATGTCGAAATAAGGATAGGATCGCATCTTGGGCATGACAAGTTGGTATCAAAGCCTGTACCGACCTAGGAGCCCCCTTTATTGATCGAACTTGGCTGAGTCAAGTCTAGTGAAAAAATATTTTGAGTCTAGTTATATCGGAGAGTAGGATTCTTTTTACTCCTCTTCTATTCTCTGGTGAGGAATTATGACTTTGGAATTTTGATTCTACTCCTCTTCTCGCTCAAAAATTTTTAGGATCACGCGGGTATTTTGGAAACTATATGATGCCGATGTGACGGAGTTCTGTCTTGGTGCCTCCTGTTTGACTTGATTTCTTCCGGGGAGTTGAGCTCCAGGGAATTCTTGGCACATCGTTATCATTCAACTTCCTTAGTATCTCAGGACGGAGGGTGTTTGGAATTGCTTCAATACTTGTTGTGGTGAGATAAGGTCGGAGTCACCCAGTACTGGGGAGGCATCTGGGGTACCACCATGGTTAGTATCGTTGTGCTTTCGAGGATCTGAGTTAGATGGACTTGCGGAAGCCTCTGGTTATGCGTGAAGGATGGATACATTTGGGGTGTAGGTTTTTTAGTTGTGTGAGACATTTCTTCCTTGTATCCTCAGCATTGGATTGCATAACCAAGAAAGTTTTTGGAAGTTCTTGGGTGGGAATTCAAGTAGTTACCTAGGTTATCTTCCAACAGATCATGATGTGAGGTTGGAGTTCGAGATCTAGTGGATTAGTTTGTTCACGGTCTTTCTTACAACGGTCTCATTGTGTCCTAAAGAGTCCTTGTAGCTTGCTATGACTCGGGTACGCATCGTATGTCATGTTCAGTACCTTGCACATGATGGCTACTGTACGATCGACCCCGCGCGAACCTTGCCACGAAAATATCGGACGGAATCTCTTTTATGCATTTGTTTTGTCTTGTTTAATAAGCCCCATCCTTTGTTTTTTTTGTATATGGTAATTCGTGTTGCTTCGATGTCAAGTCATGATTTTCGTATCTTTTCTAAGTAGTGTTCTCATATTTTACGGGAATACTAATCCTTTGTTCAACTGGAGTTGTCATAAGATTCTTTTATCCAGCGTGCTTCTCTTCAAGATAATTCTTTCATCTCCAATATTTGCAAGATCAATACTCATATTTCGTTCCGGAGTTGTCTCATATCTTTCAAGTTTTCTTTGTTTTTCCCACCCTCCCGCCATTTTCTTCTATGATTAATTCGCATCCAAGTGTCTTTCTATTCATGTAATGCTTCCGCTATCTTTTCTTCTATCTTGTTTCCGGTGATTCTTGTGAATATTCTCAAGAGTTTTACATTATTTGAGATTTGCCTCTCGTTTTCCTCTCCCCCGCTTCTAAAACGATTTTCAGAAAAAAAACTCAAAAGGATTTTCCTTTTTATTCGCCCTTCTTATATTCGTCTTTTCATTTGGTTTTTGTTTGCTTGTGTTCTAGATTGCTTGCTTTGTCACGATGTCTGATAATACCAAATTATGTGACTTCTCCAAAAATAATAATAATGATTTTATTAGTACTCCGATTGCTCCCGCCACTTGTTGCAGAATCTTATGAAATTAATGCCGCTTTGCTTAATCTTGTTATGAAAGAACAATTTTCCGACCATCCTAGTGAAGATGTCGCATCCCATCTAAATACTTTTGTTGAGTTGTGTGACATGCAAAATAAGAAAGATGTGGATAATGATATTGTTAAATTGAAGCTATTTCCGTTCTCACTACGAGATCATGCTAAAACTTGGTTTTCATCTTTGCCTAAGAATAGTATTGATTCATGGAATATGTGTAAAGATGCTTTTATTTCCAAGTACTTTCTGCCTGCTAAGATTATCTCCCTTCGGAACAATATAATGAGTTTTAAGCAACTTTATCATGAGCATGTTGCACAATCTTGGGGGAGGATGAAATTAATGATTAGAAATTGCCCTTCACATGGTTTGAGTTTATGGATGATTAAACAATTTTTTTATGCGGGATTGAATTATGCATCTAGGAATCTTTTAGATTCCATTGTGGGTGGTACTTTTATTGAAATCACATTATAAGAAGCTACTAAACTCCTAGATAATATTGTGGCAAATTACACTCAATGGCATACCGAAAGATCTCCTACTGGTAAAAAAGTGCACGCTATTGAAGAAATAAATACTTTGAGCAAAAAGATGGATGAATTAATGAAACTATTTGCTAGTAAGAGTGCTCCTATTTATCCTAATGATATTCCCTTGTATTCTTTGATTGGGAATAATAATGAATCTGTGGGTGTGAATTTTGTTGGTACGAACAATTTTGGTAATAATGCGTATAGTGGTAATTTCAATCCTAGGCCGTTTCCTAGTAATTCGTCTAATAATTATGGTAACTCCTACAACAATCCTTATGGAAATTATAATAAGACGCCCTCTGATCTTGAGAATAATATTAAAGAATTTATTAGTTTGCAATAGGTTTTTAATGCTTCGATTGAAGAAAAATTGCTCAAGATTGATGATTTGGCTAGGAACGTTGCTAGAATTTTGCTTGAGATTTATTCTTTGAAAATTAGATCTACTCCACCCAAGCATGATATTAATGAGTCTTTAAAAGCAATGATAACTTCTATTGACGAGTGTATGGAAAGAACCGCTCGAATGCGTGCTAAGCGTGAATGGCTTGAAAAAGTGTGTTCTCGTGATAATAATGATGAAGATCATAAAGTGATTGATGTGACTCCTATCGAATCTTTACTTTATAATATAAATCTTGCTAAATATGGAACTGGAGATAATTCAACTTTAGTTAAAAGTCGTCCCAGTGATTCGGAGTTTATAGATCTTAATGCTAGGAAGTATAAAAGTGGTATTGAAGAGGTCACAACTTTAATTAGCAATGAACCCACTCTTTTGGATTTCAAGGACTTTAATTATGATTTGTTTTATTTGATTGATAGTATTTCCATGTTGCAATCCATGTTGAATTCTCTCCATGCTTATAATCAAAATAAAGCTTTTACTAAACATATCGTTGATGCTATGATGAAATCTTTTGAAGAAAAACTTGAGTTGGAAGTTTATATACATAGAAACCTTTATGATGAGTGGAACCTACTATTAAGATTAAAATTATAGATTATGAGTTCCATGCTTCATGTGATTTGGGTGCTCATGTTTCCAAGATTCCGAAAACATTATGTGATCTGCTAGGTTTCCATGAACTTGATGATTACTCTTTAAATTTGCATTTGGCGGATTCCACAATTAAGAAACCTATGGGAAGGATTTATGATGTTCTTATTGTTGCAAATAGCAATTATGTGCCCATAGATTTTTCCTATTCTTGATATAGATTGCAATCCTACATGTCCTATTATTCTTGGTAGACCTTTCCTTAGAACGATCGGTGCAATTATTGATATGAAAGAAGGAAATATTAGATTCCAATTTCCGTTAAATAAAGGCATGGAACACTTTCCTAGAAATAAAATAAATTACCTTATGAATCATTGTGAGAGCTACTTACGTATTGTATACCAAAGCTGACAATAGTTAGATCTATTGTGGTATGCCTAGCTAGGGGCGTTAAACAATAGCGCTTGTTGGGAGGCAACCAAATTTTATTTTTATGTTTTTTGTTTTTTTATGTTATTGATTGATTTCAAAATTATTACCTCTTTAAAAATTGTATTTTGGTGCTTTAATTAGTGTTTGAGCCAAGTAAGCCCTTTGGGATGGTCTACGGTGATTCTTGATTTGATATTGCTGAAAAACAGAAACTTTTGCGCTCATTCCACGAATTTTATAAATTTAATAGAGGGACAAATGGGTAAGATATTTTTACAAAAGATTTATATACAAATTTCACAGGTATTCCTAATGTTTCAGAATTTTTGGAGATATATAAGTATTCGAAGTTTACATATTGCTACTGACTGATCTATTTTTGACAGATTCTGTTTTTCTTTGTGTTGTTTGCTTATTTTGATGTATCTATGGGTTGTATCGGGCGGTATAAACCATGGAGAAGTTGGAATAAATTAGATATTACACCAATATAAATAAATAATGAGTTCACAACAGTACCTAAAGTGGTGATTTATTTTTCTTATACTAACGGATCTCACGAGTTTTCTGTTGAGTTTTGTGTTGTGAAGTTTTCAAGTTTTGTGTAAAGATTTGATGGACTATGGAATAAGGAGTGTAAAGGGCCTAAGCTTGGAGATGCCCAAAACACCCCAAGGAATATTCAAGGATACCAAAGAGCCTAAGCTTTGGGATCCCTCGGAAGGCATCCCCTCTTTCGTCTTTAATCCATCGGTAAATTTACTTGAGGCTATATTTTTATTCACCACAAGATATGTGTTTTGCTTCGAGAGTCTTGTATGATATGAGTCTTTAATTTTTAGTTTCCAAAAATCATAGTTTCTGCCCACATCTTTTTAGAGAGACACGCATGAGTCGTGAATTTGAATACTCTATGTGCTTCACTTATATCTTTTCAGCTAGGCAATTTTGCTCTAGTGCTTCACTTATATCTTTTTAGAGCACTGTGATGTTTTATTTTATAGAAATAATTGAACTCTCATACCTCGCTTATATTATATTTAGAGTATTTAAACATCATGGTATTAGTTTAGTTTATGAATTTAGTCATAATATAATGGGCATCCAAGAGGTATATAATAAAAACTTTCATATAAAGTGCATTGAATACTATGAGAAGTTTTATACCTTGCATGTAGTTTTGAAATATAAAGATGGTGGTATTAGAGTCATGCTAGTGAGTAATTGTGGATTAGTAGAAATTCTTTTGGTAAAAGTTTGTGATATCCGTAGCATGCACGTATGGTGAACCGTTATGTAACGAAGTCGGAGCATGATTTGTTTATTGATTGTCATCCTTTGTGTGAGGGTTGGGAGCGTGCGATGGTCAACTCCTACCAACCTATACCCTAGGATCTTGCATATAATACTTGGCTTAGATAACTAATATACTTTTTCAATAAGTATGTGAGTTCTTTATGACTAATGTGAGTCCATGGATTATACGCACTCTCACCCTTCCACCTTTGCTAGCCTCTCTAGTACCGCGCAACTTTCGCCGGTGCATTAAACCCACCATATACCCTTCCTCAAAATAGACACCATACCTACCTATTAAGGCATTTCCATAGCCATTCTGAGATATATTGCCATGCAACTTCCACCGTTTCGTTTATTATGACACACACACCATCAATGTCATATTGCTTTGTGTGATCCTAAGACAACTAGTGTGAGGCTAATGTCATTTACGATGCTAGATCGTTGCACATCCCGGTACACCTCCGGGGGCATTCATATAGAGTCATATTTTGTTCTATGTATTGCGTTGTAATTCTTGAGATGTAAGTAAATAAAAGTGTGATGATCATCATTATTAGGGCATTGTCCCATGTGAGGAAAGGATGATGGAAGCTATGATTCCCTCATAAGTCGGGATGAGATTCTGGACTTTAAAAATAATAAAAGAGGCCAATGAAACCCAAATAAAAAAAGAGGCCACGGATGCCCACAAAAAAGTAAAATAAAAAATAAGAGAAAAGAGAGAATGGACAATGCTACTATCTTTTTCCACCCTTGTGCTTCAAAGTAGCACCTTGATCTTCATGATAGAGAGTCTCTTATTTTGTCACTTTCATATATCTAGTGGGATTTTTTTATTATAATGCACACGAAATTAGTTTCTTCTTGAGCTTTCATACACTTATAGCTCTAGTGCATCCAATGCATGGCAAGCCCTACTCAGTCACATTGATATCTATTAACGGGCATCTCCATAGCCTGTTTATACACCTAGTTGATGTTATGCTATCTTCTCCTTTTCCTCATGACCTCCACCATATTCTATTCCACCTATAATGTTATATCCATGTCTCATGCTCATGTATTGCGTGAAAGTCGAAAAGGTTTGAGAACATAAAATGTGTGAAACAATTTCTTGACTTGTCATCAGGGTTGTGCATGATTCAAATACTTTATGTGGGGAAAATGGAGCATAGCCAGACCATATGATTTTGTAGGGATCACTTTCTTTGGCCGTGTTATTTTGAAGAGACACGATTGCTTTGTTAGTATGCTTGAAGTATTATTGTTTTTATGTCAACATTAAACATTTGTTTTGAGACTTATGGATCTAAACATTCATGCCACAATAAAGAATATTACATGGATAAATACGTTAGGTAGCATTCCACATCAAAAAAATTGTTTTTATCATTTACCTACTCGAGGACGAGCATGAATTAAGCTTGGGGATGCTGATACGTCTCCAACGTATCTATAATTTTTTATTGTTCCATACTATTATATCATCTATTTTGGATGTTTTATATGCTTTAATATGATATTTTATATTATTGTTGGGACTAACCTATTAACTTAGTGCCTAATGCCAGTTTCTGTTTTTTCCTTGTTTTTGAGTATTGCAGAAAAGCAATATCAAACGGAGTCCAAACGGAATAAAATTCTATGATGATTTTTCTTGGACCAAAAGGAACCTAGGAGGATCGGATAAGAGGCGAGAAGACCTACGGGTGAACCACAAGCCACCAGGGCACGCCCTTGGGGACGCCCCTGGCTTCCGGGCCTCCTGTAGCTCCTCCAACCCTAATTCTCCGTCTATAAATTCAGAAATATTCCCCCAATACCATAGAGAGCCATGATAATACTTTTCTGCCGCCGCAAGCCTCTTTTCCCGTGAGATCCCATCTTGGAGCCTTTTCCGGTAATCTACCAGAGGGGGATTCGATCAGGGAGGGCATCTACATCAATGATACGTCTCCAACGTATCTATAATTTTTTTATTGTTCCATGCTATTATATTATCTTTTTGGATGTTTATATGCATTAATATGCTATTTTATATTATTTCTGGGACTAACCTATTAATCTAGAGCCTAGTGCCAGTTTCTATTTTTTCATTGTTTTTTAGTATTGCAGATAAGGAATATTAAACGGAGTCCAAACGGAGTCCAGATGGAATAAAATATCCGTGATGATTTTTTGTGGACGAGAAGACACCTACCAGGATTGGAGTGCAAGGCAAGGGACCTGCCAGGAGGTCACAAGCCAGGGGGCGCGACCACCCCCCTAGCCGCGCCTGGCAAGCTTGTGACTCTGTGGCAGGACTCCTAACCCTAATCTTCGTCCTATAAATACCCAAATATCCCCCCAATACCAAAAAGAGCCACGAAAATACTTTTCCGCCACCGTAACCTTCTAATCCTGAGAGATCCAATCTTGGAGCCTTTTTCGGTAATCTGTCGGTGGGGGATTCGATCACGGAGGGCATCTACATCTACTCCATTGCCCCTCTGATGATGCGTGAGTAGCTCACCACAGACCTACGGGTCCATCGCTAGTAGCTAGATGTCTTATTCTCTCTCTTTGTGCTTCAATACCATGTTCTTCATGATATTCATGGAGACCTATCTGATGTACTACTCTTTTGCGGTGTGTTTGTCGAGATCCGATGAATTGTGGGTTTATGATCAACTTATCTATGAATATTATTTGGTTCTTATTTGAATTATTATATGCATGATTTCATATCTTTGTAAGTCTCTTCGAGTAATGAGTTTGGTTTGTCCAACTAGATTGGTAATTCTTGCAACGGGAGAAGTGCTTAGTTTTGGGTTCAATAGTGTGGTGTCTCAACCAGTGACAAAGTAGGGGTAGCAAGGCACGTATGTATTGTAGACACCAAGGGTAACAAGATTGGTTTTTCATCATATTGCTTGAGTTTATCCCTCTACATCATGTCATCTTACTTAATGTGTTACTCTGTTCTTCATGAACTTAATACTCTAGATGCAGGCAGAAGTCGGTCGATGTGTGGAGTAATATTAGTAGATTCAGAATCGTTTTGGTCTACTTGACACGGACGTGATCCCTATATGTATAATCATTGCGTTGGGTATCATCATAATTATTCACTTTTCTATCAATTGCTCGACATTAATTTGTTCACCCACCGTGTTATTTTCCTGCGGGAGAGAAGCCTCTAGTGAAACCTATGGCCCCAGGGTCTACTTTCCATATTATATTTTCAGATGTATAAATCAAAAATACCAAAAATACCTTGCTGCAATTTATTTACTTTTTACTTTCCGCGGTCTTTTACATCTATCTCGATCATATATAATCCTTGAAAATAACCGTGAAGGGATTGATAACCCCTTTATAGCGGGTGCAAGAGTTTGATTGTTTGTGTAGGTGCATCCATTGGTAACTTGCTTGTTCCTCCTACTATATTGATACCTTGGTTCTCAACAACTGAGGGAAATACTTATCTACTTCGCTACATCACCCTTTCCTCTTCAAGGTAGAACCTACCAAGAGGTAGCAAGAAGGATTTATCGCGCCATTGCCGGGGAGGATACACATCAAGCCTACCAAGTACCCATCACAAACTCATCTCTTGCATTTATATTATTTTCTATTTGCCTCTCGTTTTCCTCTCCCCCACTTCTAAAATAATTTTCAGAAAATAGCAAAAAGATTTGCCTTTTTTGCTCTTCTTCCGTTCGCTTTTTTGTTTGCCTTTTGTTTGCTTGTGTACTTGATTGCTTGCTTTGTCACGATGTCTGAGAATACCAAGTTGTGTGACTTTTCTAATACTAATAATAATGATTTTATTAGTACTCCGATTGCTCCTGTCACTAGTGCGTAATCTTATGAAATTAATGCTGCTTTGCTTAATCTTGTTATGAAAGAACAATATTTTGGCCTTCCTAGTGAAGATGCCGCATCCCATCTAAATACTTCCATTGAGTTGTGTCACATGCAAAAGAAGAAATATGTGGATAATGATATTGTTAAATTGAAGCTATTTCCATTCTCACTACGAGATCGTGCTAAAACTTGGTTTTCATCTTTGCCTAAGAATAGTATTGATTCATGGAATAAGTGTAAAGATGCTTTAATTTTCATGTACTTTCCGCCCACTAAGATCATCTCCCTTAGGAACGATATAATGAATTTTAAACAACTTGATCATGAACATGTATCACAATCTTGGGAGAGGATGAAATTAATGATTATAAATTGCCCCGCCCATGGTTTGTGTTTGTGGATGATTATACAAGTTTTTATGCGGGATTGAACTTTGCATCAAGGAATCTTCTAGATTCCGCCATGGGTGGTACTTTTATGGAAATCACATTAGGAGAAGAAACTAAACTCCTAGATAATATTATGGAAAATTACTCTCAGTAAAAAAAGTGCATGCTATTGAGGAAATAAATACTCTGAGTGAAAAGATGGATGAATTGATGAAATTGTTTGCTAGTAAGAGTGCTCCTATTGATCCTAATAATATGCCTTTGTCTTCTTTGATTGGAAATAATAATGAATCTATGGATGTGAATTTTGTTGGTAGGAACAATTTCGGAAATAACGCGTATAGAGGTAATTTCAACCCTAGGCCGTTTCCTAGTAATTCCTCCAATAATTATGATAATTCCTACAAAAATTCATATGGAAGTTATAATATGATGCCCCCTGATTATGAGAACATTATTAAAGAATTTATTCGGTCTCAAAAAGTTTTTAATGCTTCGATTGAAGAAAAATTGCTCAAGATTGATTATTTGGCTAGGAATGTTGATAGAATTTTGCTTTAGGATTGAAGAAAAATTGCTCAAGATTAATGATTTGGCTAGGAACGTTGATAGAATTTCGCTTGAGGTTGATTCTATGAAAGTTAGATCTACTCCACCCAAGCATGATATTAATGAGTCTTTAAAAGCTATGAGAATTTCTATGGATGAGTGTAAGGAAAGAACCGCTAGAATTCGTGCTAAGCGTGAATGGCTTGAAAAGGTGTGTTCTCGTGATAATAATAATGAAGATCTCAAAGTGATTGATGTGAATACTATTGAATCTTTGTTTTCCAATGTAAATCTTGATAAAGATGGGACTGGAGATAAGTCAACTTTAGTTAAGAGTCATCCCAATGATTCGTAGTTTGTTGATCTTATTGCTAAGATTGATAAAAGTGGGATTGAAGAGGTCAAAACTCTAAATAGCAATGAACCCACTCTTTTGGATTTCAGGGACTTCAATTATGATAGTTGTTCTTTGATTGATTGTATTTCCTTGTTGCAATCCATTTTGAATTCTCTGCATGCTTATAATCAAAATAAGGCTTTTACTAAACATATCATTGATGGTAGGATGAATTTTTTTGAAGAAAAACCTGGGTTGGAAATTTCTACACCTAGAAAGCTTCATGATGAGTGGGAACCTACTATTAAGATTAAAATTAAAGATTGTGAGTGCCATGCTTTGTGTGATTTGGGTGCTAGTGTTTCCACAATTCCAAAAACTTTATGTGATGTGCTAGACTTCCATGATCTTGATGATTGCTCTTTAAATTTGCATCTTGCGGATTCCACTATTAATAAACCTATGGGGAGGGTTAATGACATTATTATTGTTGCAAATAGGAATTATGTGCCCGTCGATTTTATTGTTCTTGATACAGATTGCAATCCTACATGTCTTATTATTCTTGGTAGACATTTCCTGACAAAGATTGGTGCTATTGTTGATATGAAAGAAGGTAACATTAGATTCCAATTTTCGTTAAGGAAAGGCATGGAACACTTTCCTAGAAAGAAAATAAATATGCCATATGAATCTATTATGAGAGCTACTTTTGGATTGCATACTAGAGATGACAATACCTAGATCTATTGCATTATGCCTAGCTAGATGACAATACCAATTTTATTTTTGTGTTCTGTTTTTGTTATGTTTTTGAGTGTTTCACACATTATTACTTCTGTAATAATTGTGTTTTTGTGTTTTAATTAGTGTGTGAGCCAAGTAAGACCATTGGGATGGTCTATGGTGATTGTTGATTTGATCTTGTTGAAAAATAGAAACTTTTGTGCCCAGTCCAGGAATTTTATAAATTTTTCAGAGTGTGGAATGAGTCTGAAATTCTTACACAAGATTCATATACAAATTTCGCAGGATTCCTAATTTTTCGGAATTGTTGGAGTGATAGAAAAATACGAAGTTTCCAGATTGCTACAGACTGTTCTATTTTTGAAAGATTATGATTTCTTTGTATTATTTACCTATGTTGATGTACCTATGGGTCATATCAAGGGTATGAACCATGGAGAAGTTAGAATACCATATATATTACACCAAATTAAATAAATAATGACTTCACAACACTACCTAAAGTAGTGATTTATTTTTCTTGTACTAACGGATCTAATGAGTTTTCTGTTGAGTTTTGTGTTGTGAAGTTTTCAAGTTTTGGGTAAAGATTTGATGGACTATGGAATAAGGAGTGGGAATAGCCTAAGCTTGGGGATTCCCAAGGTACCCCAATTCATATTTGAGGATGCCAAAGAGCCTAAGCTTGGGGATGCCCCGTAAGGCATCTCCTCTTTCGTCTTCAATCCATCGATAATTTTACTTGAGGCTATATTTTTATTCACCACATGATATGTGTTTTGCTTGGAGCGTCTTGTATGATGTGAATACTTGATTTTTAGTTTGCCACAATCATCCTTGCTGCACACACCTTTTGAGAGTGGCACGCACTAATAGTGAATTAATTAGAATACTCTATGTGCTTCACTTAAATCTTTTGAGATAGGCAATTTTGCTCTGGTGCTTCACTTATATATTTTTAGAGCATGGTGGTGTTTTGTTTCATAGAAATAATTATACTCTCATACCTCACTGATACTATTTTTAGAGTTCTTAAAACAGCATGGTAATTGGTTTAGGTTATGAATTTAGCCCTAATATTATAGGCATCCAAGAGGGTATAATAAAAACTTCCATATTAAGTGCATTGAGTATTATGAGAAGTTTGATTCCTTGCATAAAGTTTTGAGATATGAAGATGGTAATATTGAGAGTCATGTTAGGAAGTAATGGTGAATTGCTAAAAATATTTGTGTAAAGGTTTGTGATTCCCGTAGCATGCTCGTATGGTGAACCGTTAGGTAAGGAAGTCGGAGCATGAATTGTTTATTGATTGTCGACCTTTGTGTGAGGGTCGGGAGCGCACGATGGTTAACTCCTACCAACCTATCCCCTAGGGGCATGCATCTAATACTTTTCTTCGATGACTAATAGACTTTTGCAATAAGTATGTGAGTTCTTTATGACTAATGTGAGTCCATGGATTATACGCACTCTCACCCTTCCAGTTTTTGCTACCCTCTCTAGTACCGCGCAACTTTCGTCGGTGCATTACACCCACCATATATATTTCCTCAACACAGACACCATACCTACCTATTATGGCATTTCCATAGCCATTCCGAGATATATTTCCATGCAACTTCCACTATTCCGTTTATTATGACACACACCATCACTTTCATATTGCCTTGCATGATCATAAGATAGCTAGTATGATGTATTCACGGCTTGTCTGGTTTTTTATGTAATTTGCTATGCTAGATCATTGTATATCCTAGTACACCGCCGAAGGCATTCATATATAGTCATATTTTGTTCTAGATGTCGAGTAGTAATTCTTGAGTTGTAAGTAAATAAAAGTCTGATGACCCTCATTATTAGAGCATTGTCCCATGTGAGGAAAGGATGATGGAATATGATTCCCTCACAAGTTGGGATGAGACTACGAACTTTATGAAAAATAAAAGAGGCCAGCGAAGCCCATAAAAAAAGAGGCCTTAGATGCCCAACAAACAATGAGAGAAAAGAGAGTAGGGACAATTCTACTATCTTTTTACACACTCGTGCTTCAAAATAGCACCATGATCTTTGCTACTTCTCGAGCATGTGTTGGTTTCCCGTGAAGAGGAACGGTTTGATGCAGCAAAGTAGATAAGTATTTCCCTCAGTTTTTGAGAACCAAGGTATCAATCTAGTAGGAGACACAAGCGAGTCACCAATAGATATACTTGCACAAAGAATCAAAGTCTTGCACCCAACGCTATAAAGGAGATCCCTTCACGGTTACTTGCAAGGATGAGATCTAATAGAAATAGACGTAATAGGATGCTTGAACGGAAAGTAAAAATAGGACAGCAAGTATTTTTGGTTTTAGATCTGAAAGTATAATATGGAAAATAGACCCGGGGGCCATAGGTTTCACTAGGTGGCTTCTCTCATGATGGAAAGTATTACGGTGGGTGAACAAATTACTGTCGAGCAATTGATATAAAACCGAATAATTATGAAGATATCCAAGGCAATGATTATGCATATAGGCATCACGTCCGTGACAAGTAGACTAAAACGATTCTGCATCTACTACTATTACTCCACACATCGACCGACTTTTGCCTGCATCTAGAGTATTAAGTTCATGAAGAAAAGAGTAACACATTAAGTAAGATGACATGATGTAGAGGGATAAACTCAAGAAATATGATGAAAACCCCATATTTTTATCCTTGATGGCAACAATACAAATATGACCCGGGGTGGGGAAGCATGAGAACCCCCGGATCCGACCCGGGGTGGTTGGAAGTGGCTAAGCATTAGGAGAAGGGAGCAAGAGGGTTGGGGGCTTCCCGCGCCTTTGCAGCTGCCGGAAGGAGGGAGCAGGGACCCGGGAAACGGCCATGGGGCAGCCATCGACGTGCCCACACTCGGTTGGATCCGGCGACATCCAGCGCTCCTCTTCCATCTTGCTGCTCGTCGCCAGCGTACCTGTCAGCCATGGCGACCTCGCAGTCGGGCCTCAATACAGCACGCCCAAGATATGGGCATTGATTCGGTGGCCCGCTAGGTGGCCTAGGTGGGGTGGCGGCATCCCCTGGCCTCGCGCATATGGCGGTGCGGTGGAGAGGTGAGGCAACCGGGATCCAGCCGCCGCCCGATGAGGGCATGTACAATGGAGGCAGCACCAGCCATCCACATAGATTAATTAGTATGAAGCTACTAGTTTGTGTTACAGTCAGCCAACGAAAGCTACTGTCTTCGATATCATCATTTTACTTTTTCTTTTTCAGCTACATTTCAACACATGCAACCTCCAGTACATTTAAACATTACCACCAACCATTTGAATCAACTATATCAACAAGCATACACACTGAAAGAAATAAAAAACTTGATTCCAAACAAAAAATCAGCAGTTTTGATATCCAAACGATATCAACAATTATGCTTTGACCATGATACAAAACATCCAAAATGCTAGCGCAGGTTTCCAAAACGCTAGCGCAGGTTTCCGCCAGACCAACTGATTCTCCTTTTTGGAAAGGTTTGATGAAGGTTAAAACAAATTTTTTCCAGCGAACTAAGTTTGTCGTGGGTAATGGGGAGACCACTAGATTCTGGGAAGATACGTGGTTAGGGGACAGGCCCCTGGCTATGCAGTATCCATCGTTGTATAACATAGTGCAACATAAAGAAAGATATGTTGCAACCATTATGCAGACAATCACATTAAATATTTAGTTCAGACACTCATTGATTGGACACCGTTAGGCTGAGTGGTTGCACTTAGTTAATAGACTGATGGATATTCAACTATTAGGAGACCCTAATAGAGTGATCTGGAAACTGACGAAGTCCGGAAGCTTCACAATAAAATCGATGTATCTTGACCTTATTGACACGATGGCCGTGCCTAAGTCAATTCATATTTGGAAGGTTAAGGTCCCTCTAAGAATTAAGATATTCATGTGGTTTGTGCACAAGAGGGTGATCCTCACTAAGGACAACCTAGCTAAACGACATTGGCCTGGGAGTGTATGTTGTACCTTTTGTGATCACCAGGAGTCGATCCAACACTTATTTCTAGATTACCCACTTGCGAAACTTTTATGGCAAACGGTCACCGTTGCTTTTAGTATTTACCCCCTAGATAGCATTGATACGTTGTTTGGGACATGGCTAGATGGAGTGGACGTTAAACTTGCAAGGCATATACGCATAGGTGTATCTGCATTACTTTGGGCAATATGGAATTGCAGGAATGAATTGGTATTTAACAAACAAACACATATTCATTTCTTGCAGGTACTACACATGGCGGCGGCCTCGATCCGTATGCGGTCGTTACTCACTCCTGCGGAAGCCAGGGAGCCTTTGGTTACTGGGTATGCCCGGTGGGAGATAATAGCGCTGGATATATTCAACCGGGTTGGATGGCGGTCCAATAATAGGGTAGGTAGTTAGGCATCTAGTTCTATTTTTCCCAATTGTGGCCATCTATTTCTTTCTATTTCGATTCAGACTTGTTATTCCTTTGCAACTTGGCAAAGGTGGACAAATATTTGCTTTCATCCTGTTTAATAAAGAGGTCGTATGCATCATGCTGATGTAGAGGCCGGAGGTGACACTCCTTTCTAAAAAAATGATACAGAACATCCCACAGCAAGAGAACATTCTTACCAGCAATTTTTGATATCCAAACTATAACAGGAAGTATGTCTTGACCATGACACAAAAATTCGCACAGTAATAGAACAATCTTAAGGTTTACAAACACAAGGGAAGATTTGTAAACACGCATATCATATTTATTCGAAGTTCAAACTGAATTTGTCGGCCGCGCTTTTAATGTTCATCCCCGCCGCGCCGCCGCGTACGGGGCGGCCGTGCACAATGCGCGGACCCAACGCGGCTCCGTTTTACCGTTTTAGTTTCCTCCGCTTCACCTGTTCTTAGCTAGATCTGAAAATAGGAACATTTCTCCGGGTTTTGTAGATCCGTGAACACAGCGGTAGTTTGCGAAACCTGTTTTCCAGGACTTAGCCGAATTTTACTCCCTCATTTGCTATGTTGACCCGCCACACTGCGCCGGCTCTGATCAGCCAGATTGTAGCATCTTATATGTAGAATCTTTAAGCTCGTAAGCCGCCGTATATATTGGTCCCCTCTTGACTCACCGTGTTTTAATTTGTGTAGTCTTTGAGCCACCAGAATGTCTCGCGCCTCAAATTCTTGTAATTGGGTCCGTTCTTGTGATACGGATGAGTTTTTGATGGACTTCGTTCATGCGGGTACTCTTCCTCCCAAAGATGCCATCCATTGGCGGGTCCCGAGTGATGAATTGAATCCCATTCCCCAAGAAGGCGAAGTGGTTGTTTTCTCAAACCATATTGAGCGTGGTTTCGTGCCCCCCGGCTCAAAGTTCTTCCGCGATGTCCTTCATCTCTACAAGCTCCATCCTCAAGACCTCGCTCTGAATTCCGTCTCAAACATATGCAAATTTCAAGTGCTATGTGAAGTTTATCTGCAAACCAAACCGTTTGTGGGCCTGTTCCGAGAGTTCTTTTACACCAACCGTCAAACTGAAGTGAAGGCTGGTCCGAGTCTCGAGTTGGGCGGAATTTCTATCCATAGGCGCCGGGACATTACCTTTCTGGCTATGCAGATGCCGAGTCATCCAAAGGACTGGAATAAAACCTGGTTCTACTGTCAGGATACTTGTCCAGAGGGTGAGCGTCCACTGCCAGGTTATCGTCCTTCTCGGCTCAAGACAACTTCAGAGCTTCCTGGCCGGTTATCAGCTTCGGAGCGTGCAAGGTATGATCCGGCTCACGCCAAGATTAGGGCCCTCATGGCCAACGGCTTAACTGGACTGGACCTGATCCGCTGCTGGATTTCCTGGCGGATTATGCCTTTAAGCCATAGAAGCCGCCTTATGTGCGAGTACAAGGGTGAGTATGACAGCTCATTATGATTGAGCCGGTCAACCTTCATAGAGGACGACATCACCACTACTATCAAGAGTCTCGTCCATGAGGCATCCGGAGCCTACAATGCTATCGGGTTAACCCCCTTTAGTGCCATTAATCTAGCCCCAGATGTAAGGCGAATCTTCCCATCCTCCTCTCTTGACTTACTTGTATTTTGCTGATTCACTGCCATTAACCGGCTTACTTTTTCAGGCTAACTCTGATTTCTGGAAGAAGGAGTACGTCCCCCCTTTGAAGAAAACCAAGAAGAAGGCCCCGACTAAGAAGCCCAAGAAGGATGCCCCATAAGAGGGATGGTTTGATCCGCCACAATCGTCCGGCTTAGAGGTAAGATCTTAGTTGCTTTCTGAAACTTTGTGTTCTCATTCCATTAACACTTGTTTTACTCACAGGATGATGTAGAGTCCAGCCGCGCCAACGCCCCTGAGGTAATCTATGTTTCTTCCGGCTCAGAATACTTTGTCCCCCGGAAGCCACGGCGGGTTATTGGAAAAGTTTATCTCTCTCATCGTCTTGCTTATCTAGATCCCCAATTTCTTTTGAAAAAGCAACAATAGGCTGAACGTCGTCAGACCCCGAGCGCCGGCTCTACCGATCTCACGTCCGGCTTACCAAACTCCCCATCTCCAAAGAAGCTCCCCGCCGAGGTATATATCTCCTGTTTGACTGGTTTTACCTTTGCCATTTCAATACTGTTTTAACTTTTCTGGATTTGTCTCTCAGAGGTCACCTTCCTCTGGCGACTCTACGGCGACTGCCCTGCCGCCTCTCAAGATCAATCCGTTGTAAGTGTTTCCTTTAACCGTGCATTATGTTCCCTTTGGCGGCTGTAATCCTTGGGTTCTGACGTTCATGCTCTCCGGGGCTCAAGCGAAGCGCCGAAAGACGAACAAGTCCTCCCCTAGCCCTGCTGCTCAAGAACCGGAGCATGATCACCCGAATGAGTCACAACCGGACGTGGATCCTCCAGCCACATCCGCAGGGCCGGCTGCTAAAGATGTCATTCCAGAAAGTCCTCCAAGGAATCCTTCGAAGCCACCAAGTCCTGCCCAGACGACCAAGGATGCCACCACTCCGGATGTCATGATTACCGTCTTTGGCTTTCAGTCTCCCCCGGCTCACGTGCTGACCAAGCATAAGGAGGCAGCTGAAGCTTCTAGGAAGTTGGAATTTGAACCTTCTGCTTTTGAGAAGATGACAGCCGAAGAGCTTCATGCTGGTTATGTGCACCGGCTATCAACCAGCCGGGATCTGGAGCTTCAACTGGTCAATCTGATGAAGAAAAAGTACGAGTTACTCTTTTCCTGTTATACCCTTCCGTAGCCCCCCAAGGGCAGGCTCAAACTAGTTGAAAGTTGGGCCGGGTCTTTCCTGATCCTCCTTGTAGAAAAACCAAATCCGTAGCCCCCAAGGGCCGGCTCAATCTAGTTCAAAGTTGAGCCGGGTCTTTCCTGATCCTCTTTGTAGAAAAAACAAATCCGTAGCGCCCAAGGGCCGGCTCAATCTAGTTCAAAGTTGAGTCGGGACTTTTTCTGCCAAACTTCTGAAAATAGACATTAGCCCCCAAGTGTCATACATATTGCTTGCGATATGTTTTGAGACTTGCTTATTGATGCTATGCTTTGATATGTCACAGGAAACTTTAACTGAAGCCGGGTCACAATTGGCCGATTTGAAAGCCAATCTGGCGGCTCAACAAATGGCTCGAAGCTCCACGGACGAGAAGTGACGGCTCCTTTCCGAGGAGTTGGTTAAAATCAAGGCCGACTTCGCCGCCTTGAAAGATTCAGCCGAGTCTGAAAAAGCTTCCTTAACCAAGCGAGCGGATGATGCAGATCAACGACTGATAGTCGTATCAAATGAACTCCATGCTTTGAAGCGCCATACTACCAGAATGACAGCCGCCCTCATTGGTAAGTTTCTGAGAACTTGTGCCAAATGGTCATATAACCCTTGAGCTGGCGACTCACCATGGAATTTCCGACTCACACAAGTCCTTGGAGCCGGCTACTGGCCTCTGATAGTCTGCTGCCCTTGAAGGCTATCTACACCCTGACGGAGCAGCTCTATTGTAGCGCGGTGTGTGCTACTTCTCGAGCGTGCGTTGGTTTTTCCCTTGAAGAGGAAAGGGTGATGCAGCAAAGTAGAGGTAAGTATTTCCCACACTTTGAGAACCAAGGTATCAATCCAGTAGGAGTATCAAGATGAGGCACCAAGAAACCTGCACAAACACAAACAACCTTGCACCCAACGCGATAAAGGGGTTGTCAATCCCTTCATGATTACTTGCAAGGTGAGATCTGATAGTGATAATGAGTAAATCTAAATAAGTAAATAAAATTGCAGCAAGGTATTTTTGGTGTTTTTATGTTTAGATCTGAATATATAATATGTAAAATAGACCCGGGTGCCATAGTGTTCACTAGAGGCTTCTCTCATGATAGCAAGTATTACGGTGGGTGAACAAATTATTGTTGAACAATTGATAGAATAGCGCAAAGTCATGACGATATCTAAGGCAATGACCATACATATAGGCATCACGCCCGAGACAAGTAGACCGATATTGTCTGCATCTACTACTATTACTCCACACATCGACCGCTATCCAGCATGCATCTAGTGTATTAAGTTCATAACAAACGGAGTAATGCTTTAAGCAAGATGACATGATGTAGAAGGATAAATTCATGCAATATGATATAAACGCCATCTTTTTACCCTTGATCGAAACAACACGATACGTGCATTGCTACCCCTTCTGTCACTAGGTGAGGACACCGCATGGTATGAACCCAAAACCAAGCACTTCTCTCGTTGCAAGAATCATAGATCAAGTTGGCCAAATGAAACCCATAACTCGAAGAGACTTACAAGGATATGAAATCATGCATATAAGAAATCAGAGGAGACTCAAATAATATTCATAGATAAGATGATCATAAATCCACAATTCATCGGATCTCAACAAACACACCGCAAAAGAGAATTACATCGGATAGATCACCATGAAGATCATGGAGAACTTTGTATTGAAGATCAAAGAGAGAGAAGAAGCCATCTAGCTACTAGATATGGACCCGAAGGTCTGATGTGAACTACTCACGCATCATCGGAGAGACAAGGATGTTGATGAAGATGGCCACCGGAGATGGATTCCCCTCCGGCAGGATGCCGGAACGGTCTCCCGATTGGTTTTTGGTGGTTCTGGAGGCTTACGGCGGCGGAACTTGCGATCTAGGTCTATTTCTGTGCATTTGGCTATTTATAAGACGTATAGCAGCGGAAACAAGTGGAGATGGGCCACGAGGAGGCCACGAGCCCCCTAGCCGCGGCCTAGGGGGGGCGCGCCTCCCAGGCTTGTGGCTCCCTCGGCCCACTTCTCTGGTATTTCTTCCTTCAGGTATTTTTGATATTTTTCATAAAAAATCACGGCAAAATTTTTATTCCATTTGGACTCCGTTTGATATTCCTATCTGAAAAAGGTCAAAAACACGGAGAAAAACAGGAACTGGCACTGGGCACTGAGTTAATAAGTTAGTCCCAAAAATCATGTAAGATAGCATATTCATGCATATAAAACATCCAAAGTTGATAATATAATAGCATGGAACAATCAAAAATTATAGATATGTCGGAGACGTATCAAGCATCCCCAAGCTTAACTCCTGCTCGTCCTCGAGTAGGGAAGTGATAAAGACCGAATTTTTGATGTGGAATGCTACCCAACATATTTGTTTTATGTAATCTCTTTATTATGGTTTGAATGTTCAGATCCATAAGATTCAAAACAATAGTTCAATATTGACATGAAAACAATAATACTTCAAGCATAATATCAAAGTGAGCATAAACTTTTGAAATAACAAGGCCAAAGAAAGTTATCCCTACAAAAATCATATAGTCTAGCTATGCTCCATCATCCCCACACAAAGAATTTAAATCATGCACAACCTTGGTATTGGCCAAGTAATTGTTTTCACACTTTTACTTTCTCAAACCTTTTTCAACTCTCACGCAATATATGAGTGTGAGCCATGGATATAGCACTATAGGTGGAATAGAGTGTGGTGAAGGTTTTGAGGCAAAAAGAAGGAGATGGTCACATCGACTCGGCGTATCAATAGGCTATGAAGATGCCCATCAATAGATATCAATGTGAATGAGTAGGTATTGCCATGAAACGGATGCAATAGAGCTATAAGTGTATGAAAGCTCAAAAATTAAAACTAGTGGGTGTGCACCCAAACTCCTTGCTCATGAAGACCTAGGGCAATTTTGAGGAAGCAAATCATTGGAATATACAAGTCAAGTTACATAATGAAAATGTCCACTAGCATATGAAAGTGACAAAACAAGAGACTCTCCATCTTGAAGAACATGGTGCTATTTTGAAGCACAAGTGTGGAAAAAGATAGTAGCATTGTCCCTTCTCTCTTTTTCTCTCTCTTTTTTTGTTTGGGCTCTTTGACCTCTTTTTTTATTTGGTGGGCATCTTTGGCCTCTTTTATTTCCTCACATGGGACAATGCTCTAATAATGATGATCATCACACTTTTATTTACTTACAACTCGATACTTAGAACAATAATGACTCTATATGAATGAAAGTGATGGCACATGTCATGAGACAGAACGGTGAAAGCTGCATGGCAATATATCTCGGAATGGCTATGAAAATGCCATAATAGGTAGGTCTGGTGGCTGTTTTGATGAAGATATATCGTGGGTTTGTGTACCGACGAAAGTTGCGCGGCACTAGAGAGGCTAGAAATGGTGGAAGGTGAAAGTGCATCTATACCATGGAATCACATTAGTCATGAAGAACTCACATACTTATTGCGAAAGTTTTAGTAGTAATCGAAACAAAGTGCTAAACGCATACTCCTAGGGGAAGGGTTGGTAGGAGTTAACCATCGCGCGATCCCGACCTCTACACAAAGGATGACAATCAATAAATCAATTATGCTCCAACTTCCTAACATAGCGGTTCACCATACGTGCATGCTACGGGAATCACTAACCTCAACACAAGTATTTCTAGATTCACAACACCCTACTAACATAACTCTCATATTACCATATCCATATCTCAAAACTAATCATGAGGAATCAAACTTCTCTTACTAATCAATGCACTTGAATATGAAAGTTTTTATTATATCCTCTTTGGATGCCTATCATATTTAGGACTAATTTCATAACACACGCAAATTACCAAGTTTCTCAGAGAGAGGGCACTCTCAAAATGATATAAGTGAAGATTATAGAGTTTTGATTTCTACAAAATATGACATCGCCGTGCTCTACAAAGATTTAAATGAATCACTAGAGCAAAATTTATCTAGCTCAAAAGATATAAGTGAAGCACATGGGAGCAAAATCATCAAGCTCAAAAGATATAAGTGAAGCACATGTGAGCTAATATTACCAATGTCAAAAGATATAAGTGAAGCACATGTGAACAAAATCATCAAGCTCAAAAGATATAAGTGAAGCACATGTGAGCTAATATTGCCTAACTCAAAAGATATAAGTGAAGCTCATTGAGTATTCTAACAAATTCACGATGAGTGCATGTCCCTCTCAAAAAGTGTGAAGCATGGATGATTGTGATAAAACAAAAGGCAAAGACTACTATAACACACGACTCTCCAAGCAAAAACACATATTATGTGGTGAATAAAAATATAGCTCCAAGTAATGTTACCGATGGATTAAAGACGAAAGAGGGGATGCCTTCCCGGGGCATCCCCAAGCTTAGTCTTTTTGGTGTCCTTGAATTTTTCTTGGGATGCCTTGGGTATCCCCAAGCTTAGGCTCTTTCCACTCTTTATTCCATTGTCCATAAAAACATCACCCAAAACTTGAAAACTTCACAACACAAAACTTAAACAGAAACTCGTGATAGCATTAGCATAAGAAAACAAACCACCAACTTTTCATGTGATGTAGTAAACTTGATTTCCATTTATATTGATGTTATATTACTGTATTCTCACTTTCCCATGACTCGTACCCCCCGATACTAACCATAGTTTCATCAAAATAAGCAATCAACACAACAAAAACAGAATCTGTCAAAAACAGAACAGTCTGTAGCAATCTGTATATTTCTAAAACCTCTGCTAACTAAAAAAAATTTAAACAATTATGAAAATTAGATAAATTTTCATATCAATCATCAGAAAAAATAATCAACTCAAAATCTATTTCTGGATGGGAATGAAAAATAATTTCGTGAGCAGAAAGTTTCTGTCTTTTTCCAGGATGATTAAACAACTATCACCAAAACTAATCATAAAGGTTCTAATTGGCACAAACACTAATTAAAACATAAAAAACACAATCATAACAGAATCATGATGGTGTTGACTCAACAAAACATAAAGTAAAAAGCAAGAATAAATCTATTCAATGGGTCGCCTCCCAACAAGCGCTATCGTTTAACGCCCTTAGCTAGGCATAAGGCAATGGAATCAAGTATTATCATATTTAGTGCTCAAACCATAAGTAGCTCTCATAACGGATTCATAAGGCAATCTTAATTTTTTTCTAGGAAAATTTTCCATGCCCTTATTTAATGGAAATTGAAATTTAATATTCCCTTCCTTCATATCAATAACAGTACCAATAGTCCTAAGAAAAGGTCTACCAAGAATAATGGGACATGTTGGATAGCAATCAATATCAAGCACAATGAAATCTACGGGCACATAGTTCCTATTTGCAATAATAAGAACATCATTAATCCTTCCCATAGGTTTCTTGATAGTAGAATCCGCAAGATGCAAATTAAGAGAGCACTCATCAATCTCATTGAAACCTAGAACATCACATAAAGATTTTGGAATCGTGGAAACACTAGCACGCAAATCACACAAAGCATGGAATTCATAATTTTTAATCTTGATTTTTATAGTAGGTTACCATTCATCATGAAGTTTTCTAGGAATAGATATTTCCAACTCAAGTATCTCTTCAATATATTTCATCATAGCATCAACGATATGTTTAGTAAAAGCCTTATTTTGGCTATAAGCATGTGGAGAGTTTAACATGGATTGCATCAAGGAAATACATTCAATCAAAGAGAATCTATCATAATTAAATTCCTTGAAATCAAAAGTAGTAGTTTCATCACTATTCAAAGTTTTGATATCCTCTACTCCACTTTTAGTATTTTTAGCATCAAGATAAATAGACTTCGAATCATTGGGGTGTTTCTCAACCATAGTGGATTCACATCCAGCCCCATCATCATTAGGATTGACATTAGAAAAAAGGATTCAACAGGAGTCACATCAAGAACTTTAAGATCTTCATGGTTTTCATCACATATTTCAGGTTTAGCAGCCATTTTATTGACTAAGGTAGCTTGTTTATCAGAGATCTGGCCTACCAATTTCTCAAGACGGGCAAATTGAGAATTTAACACAAGGAATTCTTTGGTCATATCATCAACCTCTTTATTCATATATGTCATAAAAGAATTTTGCTCCCTTAGTTCTCTACGAAAGAAACTATTATGATCAAACTGTATAGACATGAAGCTTTTGACACTAGTTTCAATCTCTTCCAACCTTTTATAGTAAGGATCATAATCTTTTGGTTGGGCCATGAGGGTAAATAGGATAGCAAACACGAGTCAAACAGGAAGCAAGCGAAAGAAAGTGGCAGATGAAAAAGGAAAATAAATAAAGGCAAATATTTTTGTAAATTTTGTTTTAGAAGTGGGGGAAGAGGAAAACGAGAGGAAAATGGAAAATAATGTAAATGCAAGAGATGAGTTTGTGATAGGTACTTGATAGATATGCTTCACTTGAATACTCCCCGGCAATGGCGCCAGAAATTCTTCCTGCTACTTCTCGAGCATGCGTTGGTTTTTCCCTTGAAGAGGAAAGGGTGAAGCAGCAAAGTAGAGGTAAGTATTTCCCTCAGTTTGAGAACCAAGGTATCAATCCAGTAGGAGTGTCAAGATGAGGCACCAAGAAACCTGCACAAACACAAACAAACTTTCACCCAACGTGATAATGAGTAAATATAAATAAGTAAATAAAATTGCAGCAAGGTATTTTTGGTGTTTTTATGTTTAGATCTGAATATATAATATGTAAAATAGACCCGGGGGGCATAGTGTTCACTAGAGGCTTCTCTCGTGATAGCAAGTATTACGGTGGGTGAACAAATTACTGTTGAGCAATTGATAGAATAGCGCAAAGTCATGACGATATCTAAGGCAATGATCATACATATAGGCATCACGTCCGAGACAAGTAGACCCATACTGTCTGCATCTACTACTATTACTCCACACATCGATCGCTATCCAGCATGCATCTAGTGTATTAAGTTCATAACAAACGGAGTAATGCTTTAAGCAAGATGACATGATGTAGAAGGATAAATTCATGCAATATGATATAAACCCCATCTTTTTACCCTTGATGGCAACAACACGATACGTGCCTCGCTACCCCTTCTGGCACTAGGTGAGGACACCGCATGGTATGAACCCAAAACCAAGCACTTCTCCCATTGCAAGAATCATAGATCAAGTTGGCCAAACGATACCCATAACTCGAAGAGACTTAAAAGGATATGAAATCATGCATATAAGAAATCAGAGGAGACTCAAATAATATTCATAGATAAGCTGATCATAAATCCACAATTCATGGGATCTCAACAAACACACCGCAAAAGAGAATTACATCGGATAGATCACCATTAAGATCATGGAGAACTTTGTATTGAAGATCAAAGAGAGAGAAGAAGCCATCTAGCTACTAGCTATGGACCCGAAGGTTTGATGTGAACTACTCATGCATCATCGGAGAGGCAAGGATGTTGATGAAGATGGCCACCGAAGATGGATTCCCCTCCGGCAGGATGCCGGAACGGTCTCCCGGTTGGTTGTTGGTGGTTCTAGAGGCTTGCGGCGGCGGAACTTGTGATCTAGGTCTATTTCTGTGCGTTTGGCTATTTATAAGACCGTATGGCGGCGGAAACAAGTGGAGATGGGCCACGAGGAGGCCACGAGCCCCCTAGCCGCAGCCTAGGGGGGCACGCCTCCCAGGCTCGTGGATCCCTTGGCCCACTTCTCTGGTATTTCTTCCTTCAGGTATTTTTGATAATTTTCGTAAAAAATCATGGAGAAAGTTTTATTCCATTTGGACTCCATTTGATATACCTATCTGAAAAAGATGAAAAACACATAAAAAATAGGAACTGGCACTGGGCACTGAGTTAATAAGTTAGTCCCAAAAATCATATAAAATAGCATATTCATGCATATAAAATATCCAAAGTTGATAATATAATAGCATGGAACAATCAAAAATTATAGATATGTCGGAGACGTATCAGTGTGCACTATCAAGGTCGTGCAGTACAAAGATAAAATTCCTGCAACTCTCAAAGGTGTCTTGGAGCTCTTGTCCGCCATGCCTAAGCAGATTGCCGAATTAAAGAAATCAGTCGCCTGCCAAGGGGCGATTGCATGCATCAGCCGGGCCTTAGCTTTCTCTTCGGAGTTGACGTCAGCCGAAATGATGGATGGATTCCCTTCGAAGATGGACGACGGCTCTGAGTTCCGGCGCTGACTACACCCGGTGCATGAAGGACTCCAAAGTGTTGGCTTCTGTCTTAGTGGAAGAGGCTGATTTGACAACTTATCAGGTGGCTTATGGCCCTGACCAAAAGAGGATTCGTGGCCCGCTTTACGAGTGAAAGGACTTAACACCTGCCCGAAGTAAGGACCTCTTCGCCCCTGATCCCGACTCTTCGCAGCCTGTCTCCTTGTATGCATGAGCACACTTTTTCCACCATTAGGAGTCCGGCTTAAATGCACAACCCGAAGATGCTATGGCTTCCCGGTGTGTTGATAGGAAACTGTTGTTTGGATCGAGAGTCAGCCAAGAAGGTTTGATAAGCTTCTCCCATAGGGCAAGGAAGCCCCCTATATAACTTATGCTTCTTTGTCAACATAGAAAACATCGGTTGCCAAGGTTAGATAAGCTACACCCGGAGGTGGGAAGCCCCCTTGACAACCATGGCTAATCTGGTTAGCCGGAGATGGCATAAAGCCTGGCCGATAAGGCATTAGAAGCGATACCCGGAGGTAAGAAGCAGCCCTCCGCCGGTTGTTAAGGGTTAGATAAGCTACACCGAGAGGTGGGAAGCCCCCTTGCAACCATGGCTAATATGGTTAGCCGGAGATGGCATCAAGCCTGGCCGATAAGGCATAAGAAGCGATACCCGGAGGTAAGAAGCCGCCATCCGCCGGTTGTTTAGGGTTAGATAAGCTACACCCGGAGGTGGGAAGCCCCATTGACAACCATGGCTAATCTGGTTAGCCGGAGATGGCATAAAGCCTGGACGATAAGGCATTAGAAGCGATACCCGGAGGTAAGAAGCCGCCCTCCGCCGGTTGTTTAGGGTTAGATAAGCTACACCCGGAGGTGAGAAGCCCCCTTGACAACCATGGCTAATCTGGTTAGCCGGAGATGGCATAAAGCCTGGCCGATAAGGCATTAGAAGCGATACCCGGAGGTAAGAAGCCGCCCTCCACCGGTTGTTAGGGTTAGATACCCGTCGGTAAAAAACTTCCTACAACCGCGGTTAATCATGTTAGCCGGAAATTAGGCATAAAGCCGGCCGATAGGATGTTAGAAGCGATACCCGTCGGTAAGAAGCCCCCTTCAGCAATATGGCGTAAACGCCGGCCGATAAAGAATTAGAAGTGATATCCAAAGGTAAGAAGCCGCCCTCCGCCGCGGCTAATCGTGTTAGCCAGAAATTTGGCATAAAGCCGGCCGCTAAAGCATTAGAAGCTATACCCGAAGGTAGGAAGCCGCCCTCCGTCGCAGTTGATATATCAACTGGAATGTTTTATAAACTCTGCTTGTATGAACAAGGATGCGTGAAACAAAAGAGGCCCTGTCTTGCAGTGATTTTATTTTATTTATATGTACAATGGCGAGTCTTTAACGCCTTCAAGTGTAATACGGCCGTAGATGCGCTATGTTCCATGGCCGGCGGGTGTCCTGACCCACCGTCTCTGAGTCACCCCGGATATCGATGAGATAATATGACCCATTGTTGAGATTTCTGCTGACCACAAAAGGTCCTTCCCAAGGGGGAGATAACTTATGCATATATGTCTGGTCTTGAATCAGCCGGAGCACTAAGTCACCTTGCTGGAACGTCCGGGTCTTGACCATGCGACTGTGATAGCGGCGCGGGTCTTGTTGATAAATCGCCGACCGGGCAGCCGTCATGCCAGATGTCACTTGGCAACACTGCCTCGGCACCGTACACCATAAAGAAAGTTTTGTAGCATGTAGACCTGTTGGGGCTGGTTCTGATGCTCCATAAGACGGAAGGAAACTCTTCTACCCAAAACCCGGGCGTTCGTTGCAAAGGAACCATAAGTCGTGGCTTGATCCCCCTTAAAATTTCTTGATTAGCACGCTCCACCTGACCATTGGACTGTGGATGCGCAGCTGTCGAAACGTCAAGCCGGATGTGCTCCTCATCGCAGAATTCTTTCATAACCCCCTTGGACAGATTTGTGCCATTATCAGTGATGATGCTGTGGGGGTAACCAAAATGGTAGATCAGCTTTTTAACAAATTGAACCGCCGTAGCCGCATCACACTTGCTAATCGGCTCTGCCTCAACCCATTTGGTGAACTTATCAACCGCCACCAGGAGGTGCGTCTTTTTATCCTTGGATCTCTTGAAATGTCCCACCATCTCAAGCCCCCAGACCGCAAACGGCCAGGTAATTGGTATGATCCTCAACTCTTGAGCCGGAATATGAGCACGCCGGCCAAACTTTTGACAGCCGTCACACTTGCGAACCAAGTCTTCTGCATCCTTGTGAGCCGTCAGCCAGACGAATCCGTGTCGGAAGGCCTTGGCTACTAGAGATTTTGAGCCGGCGTGGTGTCCATAGTCTCTCGCATGAATTTCATTCAAGATTTGCCGACCCTCTTCTGGTGAAACACAACGTTGGAAAACCCCAGTTACGCTGCACTTATGCAACTCACCATTAACTATTGTCATGGATTTAGAACGCCTGGTGATCTGTTTGGCCAGGTCTTCATCATCAGGTAAATCGCCCCGGGTTAAATAGGGCAGGTAGGGGATAGTCCAATCTGGGATAGCATGTAGAGCCGCCACTAATTCCCCCTTCGGGTCTGGAATAGCCAAATCCTCTTCTGAAGATAGCTTGATAGTCGGATGATGTAAGACGTCCAGGAAGACATTGGGTGGCACCGGCTTTCGTTGGGAACCTAGACGTGATAGCGCATCCGCCGCCTCATTCCTGCGACAGTCAATGTGATCCACCTGATATCCTTTGAAGTGGACAGTGATAATATCAACCGCCTGGCGATAAGCCACCATCTGTGGGTCTTTGGAATCCTAGGTGCCTGAAACTTGCTCAGCCACCAGATCTGAGACACCCAAGCACCTTACCCAGCTTAAATTCATCTCCTTGGACAGTCTAAGACCATGTAGCAGAGCCTCATACTCAACCGCATTGTTAGTGCAAGGGAACATCAGCCGGAGCACATAACAAAACTTATCACCTTTGGGAGATGTCAAAACAACTCCTGCCCCTGACCCTTCTTGCTGCTTGGATCCGTCAAAGTGTATAGTCCAATATGTGTCATCCGGCTTTTCCTCGGGAGCTTGACATTCTGTCCAATCATTGATAAAATCCACAAGAGCTTGGGACTTGATTGTCGTGCGAGGCACATATTTTAGATTGAGAGGTCCCAACTCCAATGCCCACTTAGCAATCCTTCCAGTGGATTCTCTATTCTGGATTATGTCCCCCAACGGAGTAGAACTGACCACAGTTATCTGGTGCCCTAAAAAATAGTGCTTTAACTTGCGGTTGGCCATGAAGACCCCATATACCAGCTTCTGCCAATGCGGATACCTTTGCTTAGACTCCGTCAGGACCTCACTGATGTAATAAACTGGCCTTTGAACCGGATATTCCTTCCCCGACTCCTTACACTCGACCACAATTGTAGCGCTTACTTCCCGGTTATTAGCCGCCACATATAGAAGCAACGGTTCTTTCTCAGCCGAAGCTGCCAGCACCGGCGGCTCAGTAAGTTGTTTCTTGAGCGCCTCAAGTGCTTCACCCGCTGCCTTGCTCTAGACAAACTTGTCCGTCTTCTTCATCATCTGATATAAAGGAATGGTTTTCTCTCCAAGGCGGTTTATGAACCGGCTTAACGCGGCAATCCGCCCTGCCAAGCGGTGAACATCGTTAATACAAGTTGGCTCGGCCAGAGAGGTGATAGCTTTGATTTTATACGGGTTAGCCTCAATGCCACGCTCCGAAACCAGGAAACCCAGGAGCTTGCCAGCCGAAACACCAAAGACATATTTAGCCGGATTAAGCATCATCTTATAGACCCGGAGATTATCGAAGGTTTCCCTTAAGTCGTCCAAAATGGTCTCCTTCTTCCTGGACTTGATTACAGTGTCATCCACGTAAGCATGGACATTGCGGCCGATCTGACTGTGAAGGCAATTCTGCACACATCATTGATAAGTCGCCTGGGCACTCTTGAGCCCGAAAGGCATAGATACATAACAGAAAGACCCAAAAGGTGTGATGAAGGACGTCTTCTCCTGGTCTTTAACCGCCATCTTTATCTGGTGATACCTTGAGTAAGCATCTAGGAAACACAAGCTTTCACAACCCGCCGTAGCATCAATGATCTGATCAATACGAGGGAGAGAAAATGGGTCAGCCGGACAAGCCTTGTTAAGATCCGTATAATCCACACACATACGCCACGTGTTGTTCTTCTTTAGCACTAGCACCGGATTACCCAGCCACTCCGGGTGAAAAACCTCGACAATGAAACCCGCTGCCAAGAGCCAGGCAACTTCTTCCCCAATGGCCTTGCGTCTCTCCTCATTAAACAGCCGTAGAAACTTCTTAATCGGCTTAAACTTTGGATCCACATTAAGGTTGTGCTCAGTGAACTCCCTCGGTACACCCGACATGTCAGAAAGTTTCCATGCGAAGATGTCCCGATTCTCACGGATGAATTCGATGAGCGTGCTTTCCTATTTGGGATCCATATGAGCTCCAATGATGAACTGTTTGGATGAGTCGCCCGGAGTAAAATCTATGGCTTTAGTATCATCCGCTGAAAACTTGAGGGGCGGCACAACTTCCGTTGTAGGCTTTTTTAGCGGGGTCATATCTTCCGGGTCAACATTCTCCTTGTAAAATTTAAGCTCCTCCTGAGCGCAACTGGATTCTGCGTAAGCCGCATCTCCTTCGTAGACGTCTTCCGGTCACCATGAACGGTGATGGTACCGTTTAAGCCGGGCATCTTAAGCTGCAAGTAAACATAGCAGGGCCTAGCCATGAATTTAGCATAAGCCGATCGTCCAAACAATGCATGGTAAGGACTCTTGATCTTGACTACTTCAAACCACAAGGACTCCACCCTGTAGTTATATTCATCACCAAAAGCCACTTCCAGAGAGATCCTGCCCACCGGGTACGCCGACTTGCCCGGCACGACGCCATGAAAAAGGTAGACGAAGGTTTCAGATCCTTGTCAAGCAGTTTCATCCGCCGAAAGGTATCGTAATAAAGGATGTTGATACTGTTGCCACCATCCATCAGCACCTTGTTTACCATATATCCTCCCACTTGGGGGCCACAACCAAAGCCAGCCGCCCCGGCTCATCGACACGCGGCAGGTGATCCTCCCGGCTCCACGTTATGTCATACTCGGACCATTTCAAATATTGTGGTAGAGCCGGCGCAACTGCATTGACCGCCCGCTTGCGCAACTTCTGGTCCCGTTTGTTAAGGTTGGTCGTGAAAACATGATACTAGCTGGAGCTGACCTGCTTCGAATTACTCTGATAACCAGATTGATTGTGATGTTGCTGATTGTTGTTACTAGAATGCTGCTGGTGTCCTCCTTGATTACCTTGACCCGGATGACCGGACCCTAAGCCGCCGGACCCAAAACCGGCCCCTGATTCGCCGTGTCCAGAGCCGCCTGGTGGGCCACTGTCCTGATTGTTGGGTTGTGTAAAGTGATTCTTAAGTCTCTACATGAAACGGCACTCCCCCCACGTGTGGTTCGCTAGCTTATCGGGCTGACCGTGATCCGGGAAGGGCCCCTTAAGTGCTTCCTCCAAATTAAAGGTAGGCATGTCCTTGTTAAAAGGTGGCCTGAACCTCCTGTAGCCCTTGGGGTGATTCTGACCGGTACTTGCATTGGCCACCAGCTCTGACCCGGCCTCAGGATTCTTGCGCTTGCTCTGGCCACCATTGTTTTCCGCACCCTTGCTCTGATTGTTCTTCTTGCCTTGGCTGGCCTTCTCCTCATCGGAGACCGGATCATTCATACTGTCAGAGTCGGCATATTTCGTGAGAGCCGTCATGAGCTCTCCCATATCCTGGCATGTACGCTTGAGTCGGCCAAGCTTCTGCTTTAGCAGGACAAAGTGGCAGTTCTTCTCTAAGATCAGCACTGCCTGAGCCGCCGTGATCTTCTCCGAAGAATGGATGATGGTCGAGACCCGTCGTACCCAATGATGAGCTGACTCATTCTCCTGTTGAACGCAGTGATCAAGATCCACGATGGTCATGGGCTGCTTGCACGTTCCTTGAAAGTTCTTAATGAATCTGGCTCTCAGCTCTGCCCATGAATTGATGGTATTAGGTGGCAATCCCTTTAACCATGTGCGGGCCGGGCCTTCAAGCATCATGATGAATTACTTGGCACAAACCGCCTCACTGACATCCAACATCTCCATAGCTAGTTCATAACTTTCCACCCAGGCCTCCGGGGGTAAATCAACGGTATAATTTGGGACTTTACAAGGCCCTTCGAAATCCTTTGGCAGCCGCTCGCTCCATAGAGCCGGTGATAAACATGGCACTCCCCCCACCCGGGTGGTTCCCCCCACTCCTACTGAAACGGAGGGCGCGGGCTCCTGGTGAGCCGCCCCAGCTGAAGTTGTCGCCTCTTGCTGGTTTCTTGCCTGGTTTACAAACGCTTGTGCATCCACAGCCGGACGATGACCCGTCGGAATCTCTCGGTGCCGGTTGCTGCTAGAACCCACTGGTGACTAGTAGCGCCGGCTAAAGCTCCGGCTGGGGAGAGGGGTTGAGTGAACACGACTCCGGCTATGAGCATACTTCTCCTGCTGGGCCATCGCCGTCTGCAGGTATCCAATGGCGTTCCGCACATCCTCCGTGAAGGGCGCCTCGTCTGGAATAGGAATCGTCTCAAGCCGGGTGGCTGCCGCTACCATATTCTCGGCTGGGTTAGAGTAATGACCCGCCGGGGTAGGAAAGGCTGCTGGTGATACTTGGTTTCGTCGGGCCGGCTAAGTCGCTGGTCGAGCCGCTGGGCGGCTTCCTGGCGCATCTGTTGCTTGTCCTGTCCATGGCGTGTTGAAGAGGTTCCTTGCTTCATAACGCAGCTGCCGACTGTTGTTCCAGCTCGAGACGGAAAGCGTTTGTCTTGATACGCTCGGCCTCTTGCTCCATCTGGACCTGTAGCTCAGCCATCCTCTGATGTTCATCCGCCATCCGGCCCTTGATCATCGCAATCTCTAAGTTCCGAGCCGCTTGATTATCCGGTGTCACTTCAGTAGCCATTTAGGTCGCGAGCTCGTCCATCAACTCCAGGAGGACTTGAGCCGGCGTTGGCGGGTTAGCACCTGAGGTGCCGGCCTCTACGGTCGTACCATTCGTACGTGGAGCCAACCCCGTCATGAACACTACTGCATGAACTAGCGGCCCGAGGTCATCCGATTCAGGGCGATCCGACTCAGGGCAGAGCTCATCGTAGCCCCCGAGCCTACCATGGTGAAGCTGGTAAATTGACTCCGTCTCTTCGCTCGAAGATTCATCCTCTGAACAGACAAGAGTTTCCTGTGACCCAGGAGCTTCCAAATCCATACCTTGAGTAAAGCCTACGAAGACGTGCTTCCGGTCCGGGTTAACACGGGCGGGCCGCACATCACGGGCGGGTTGCACGCGCCGAGCCGGCTCGACGATGTCGATGCAGATGTCCGGCCCGGGTGTAGATCCGTCGGTCCTTCCGATGAAAACGTGAATCCTGCCAAACGGAACCCGGAATCCATATTCCACAGAACCGGCATCAAGCCCCCAGCCGGCATCGTCGATGTAGAGCCGGCCGCGGTGACTCTTGCTCATCCTTCCAACTACGTATCCCTCGAGCCTCGGGAGAGAGCCCTTTGAAAACTCAACACCACCGAGCGCAGGCCCCACGGTGGGCGCCAACTGTCATGGTTTTGTCACGGCATATGTCCAGGTGAATGGACTTGGATTCGAGACCATGGCTAATGTGATGGACTCAAAGGGGTTGATGGGGACGAGAGGTACGGATTTACCCGGGTTCGGCCCCTCAAGTCGAGGTAATACCCTATGTCCTGCTTTGTGCTTGTATTGCTTGAAGTATCGATTACAAGGGAGCTAAAGCTTGACCTAGTTCTCGATAACCTGATCTCTAAGTCGCCCCGGGTCTGCCTTTATATAGGAGGTCGAGACCACAGGTCATACAAGTTATAACCGACTCTCATTATCTATCTAAGTCTTCCAATGTCTTCCTGTCCAAGTTGACCCGGGCGGCTTACCTACCCGGGTCTTCTCTGTCCGGGCCACCTTCGGCCCATCTTGTGAGCCGCCATGCCTCCTGGGCCTTAAGATTGCCGGCTCACTCTTGGGCTGGTGCACGAACCGTCAAGTGTAACCCGAAGCCCTCAGGGCGGGTCACACCGCAGGGTTATATCCCCAACACTACTGAAAATAATGAGGAAGAAGCTTAACGAATTGCTCGACAGTACGTACGAAGCAATAAAGGTTATGTGCCCTCTAGGATTGGAGGTGCAGAAGATATATACATGCCCTGATGACTGCATCCTCTACCGCGGTGCGTACGAGGATTTGAATGCATGCCCGGTATGTGGTGCATTGCGGTATAAGATCAGACGAGATGACCCTGGTGATGTTGAGGGCCAGCGCACCGGGAAGAGGGTTCCTGTCAAGGTGATGTGGTATGCTCCTATATAATACCATGGTTGAAATGTTTGTTCAGAAACAAAGAGCATGCCAAGTTGATGCGATGGCACAAGGAAGACCGTAAGAAAGACGGGAAGTTGAGAGCACCCGCTGATGTGTCGCAGTGGAGGTAGATCGAGAGAAAGTGGGAGGGACTTTACACGTGACCCAAGGAACGTATGTTTTGGTTTAAGTGCAGATGACGTTAATTCTTTTGGGGAACAGAGCAGCAAGCATAGCACATGGTGTGTGACTCTATGTATGTATAACCTTCCTCCTTGGTTGTGCATGAAGTGAAAGTTCACTATGATGCCAGTGCTCATCCAAGGCCCTAAGCAACCCGGCAATGACATTGATGTGTACCTAAGGCCATTAGTTCATGAACTTTTACAACTGTGGAATAAAAAAGGTGTACGTGTGTGGGATGAGAACGAACAGGAGGAATTTGACCTATATGCGTTGTTATTTGTAACCATCAACAATTTGCCTGCTCTCAGTAACCTTTCAGGACAGACAAATAAGGGATAGCACGCATGCACGCACTATTTAGATGACACCGAAAGTATATATTTGGACAAATGCAGGAAGAATGTGTACCTGAGGCATCGTTAGTTTCTTCCGACCAACCATCAATGTCAAAAGAAAGGAAAGCATTTCAAATGTGAGGCAGATCACCGGAAGAAGCCCGCCCTCCGTACTGGTGATCACATACTTGATATGATCATTTACAAGTAATCTTTGGAAAGGGTCATGGCGAACTATCTGTTCCGACTGACGCTGAGGGACGCGCACCCATGTGGAAGAAGAAATCTATATTTTGGGACCTACCCTGTTGGAAAGATCTAGAGGTGCGCTCTGCAATCGACGTGATGCACGTGACGAAGAATCTTTACGTGAACCTGTTAGGCTTCTTGAAAGTGTATGGGAAGATAAAAGATACACCGAAGGCACAAAAGGACCGGCAACATGTGCACTCTTCAAGCAAAGCTTTGGTTGCAGAGTATTTTCGCCACGTGCTCGGCAAGTTGCCGAGCATCAAAAAAGATAATCGGCAAAGCAAGGTGTTTGACGGCTATTCTATCAAAACAGAAGGTGCCACATGTACGACATGATTTGCCGAGTGTGCAAACTAGGTACTCGGCAAGTTGCCGAGAATCAAAAAAGATAATCGGCAAAGCAAGGTGTTTGACGGCTATTCTATCAAAACAGAATGTGCTACATGTACGACATGATTTGCCAAGTGTGGAAACTAGGTACTCGGCAAAGCATTAGGATATGTCAAAAAAAAAACAAGTTGGCGACCGCATCACGCCTCTTAGGCGAGGATATATAGGAGTAATGCTACATCTATAAAGACTTACTTAAAGATTTTATGTATAAACTGATGTGGAGGATTGTGACTAGTAATAGGGGGACGAGGAGCCTCACCCCCACCGAATCAGGGAAAGAGAGAATTAGTTTGGAAGGTAAGTAAATTTTTATAAATCTTTGTAGGCGTAGCATTATTGCATATATAGCTCCAAAGAGCAAGGACACCATCTCGAAGCCGCCGTTTCTATACCCGTACGGCGTGTGCCTCCCAACGATTCGGACGCGAGCTGGTGACCACAGTGATTCGGCAGAGGGTCTCATGACCGGCTGCAGCCTCCGTCATCGACGACATGGCACAACGGCGGCCTCATCGCCCGACCTACTAGCGTTCAAGGGGTAGCGGCTGAAGCGATGATGGAGATGATGCCCTTGCTCTTTGGAGCTATATATGCATGCTCGCCTAGGAGGCGCGATGCGGCGGCTGGGATGCGGTCGCTTTTTTCTAATTTACCCTAATGCTTTGTCGAGTACTCCTACCTAGTTTGCACACTTGGCAAATTGTGTTGTACATGTGGCACCTTCTTTTCGGTAGGGTGAAAATACTTGGCAACCGCGGCTTTGATTGAAGAGTGTAAGCCGAATGTCCTATGCCGACTTTAGATTTTAGATCGAACCGCCTTTGGCGAGTTTTCTGTGCACACGGTAAGGAGCAGGTTCCAATAGTATCCAAACATTATTGACTTTTTTTGTAGACTCAGATGGTACATGGTAGCCAAAACGTTTGCCGGACTTGTAAATGATGGCTGCAAATCCCTGTCCACCATTGCTGCTATCCTGCCTATAAAACAGGAGTAAGGGAGAGCCGTTTCTCACACCAGTAGTACCCAACACAAGTCCTTAATTACCTGCCCAAGAGCATAATTGAGATGGACAAGGTCACATCGATGCCATCGGAAGCCATCTCGAACGGGCAGATACTGCAAGCCGAGGCAGAGCTTTTTTGCCACTCCTTTGGCTACCTCAAGTCCATGGCACTGCAAAGTGCTGTGAAGCTTAGAATCCCTGATGTCCTCCATCGCTACGGTGGTGCGGCCTCATTGCCTGAGCTTCTCTCTGCCGTTCCTATACATCCAAACAAACGCCCCTACCTGCCTCGGCTCATGAAGATGCTAGCCGCGGCAGGAATCTTCACGGCCGCCGTAGGCGACGGGGAACCAACCACGTGCACGGTGTACCATCTCAACGCGGTGTCTCGCCTCCTCGTCGACGACGCCAGCGTGAACGGCAGCGCGTGTATGTCGCCGTGCGTGCTCCTGGGCACGGGGCCTTTGTTCCTGGGCGCCTCCTTGAAGCTGCACCAGTGGCTCCAGAGCGAGGAAGAGGCTACGACGGAGACACCGTTCATGCTGGCTCATGGAGGGACCTTGTATGGCGTCGGTGGCTGTGACTCCGAATTCAACACTCTGTTCAACAAGGCCATGGGAGCTAGCAGCGAGTTCGTGGCCGCACTTGCTGTCCGTGAATGCAGACATGTGTTCGCAGGGATAGAGTCGCTCGTTGACGTTGCTGGTGGGAACGGCACCACGGCCAGGACCATCGCCGAGGCTTTCCCGCGTGTCAAGTGCTCCGTGTTGGATCTCCCACAGGTGATACAAGGAATCTCTTCTCATGGCACGGTTGAGTTTGTTGCTGGTGACATGATGGAGTTCGTGCCACCCGCTGAAGCTGTTCTTCTCAAGGTACGTAGTACATACATAACACTTGTCTATACATACATAATTAACATCATTTTGGAGTTACATGGATGTTTTGATAAGATTTCTTGCGTGGTGGGTGCACGGAGCGGTGTAGAAAAACCACTCTCATTACTTAAAGGTTTGTCCAACTTGCAGTATGTGCTGCATAACTGGAGTGATCAGGACTGCGTGAAGATACTGACACGGTGTAGGGAGGCCATCTCCCACGGAGAGAAACCTGGTAAAGTGATAATCATTGACACCGTGGTTGGATCTCCCTCACAGCAAATACTTGAAAGTCAAGTCACCATGGATTTGTCCATGATGATGTTATTCAATGGTAAAGAACGGGAGGAGCAAAATTGGCACAAGATATTCCTGGAAGCGGGATTCAGTCACTACAAAATTCACAACGTCCTAGGGATGCGGTCCCTCATCGAAGTCCAGCAATAGCTTGTCCAAGAATATTTCCCCCCACAGCCACATGTGCTGCTGTTTACAAAGTATATTTACTTATCTTTCACATATTATTTTTGTGATGTTTCTGTCCACGATTTGGTGCAAAGGCCGTGAGAACAAATTGTATTGAATTTTTTTTTGAGCGAGGGAAATTGTATTGTATTTGAATAAAAAAGGTCGGCATATGCCGAAAACTTAACAATGTTATGAATATATGGTTGTGATCCGCTACGATTTTGAGCAACGTCGATCAATATATTAAAGAGGTTGACCAGCTCTCTAGTGCAACGTCGTGTACTCTTTTTTCTTCAGAAACTGATGCTCTCAACGCTTTTGCTTAATTCTTTGGTTGGCTTTTCAACTTCTCAAAAGTTAATCTCATTTGGACCGCATGCATGCTATTATTTTTACCCACAAGAGTGATCATAGTGATAGAGATTACCCCCAAATTGGAAAAGCGTAATTTTTACTCTAGTCCGGCTTCGGTACAACCCACGTCACTAAACTTGTAAAGAATAATATGGACCTGTCCTACACTCATATGTATGGGGGCTTGGACCTTTCCTACTTTCCATATGTATGGAGGGTCCCCTGTTGTATACATACACACGACGCACAGCCCCTCCGTCCTTCTCGTGGCCCATTTATTTATTTTATATCATTAACCTTCAAAAAATAGGGCCATAAAGTAGGGAGCTCCTATGCAGGGCTGCAGGCGCCCGTTAAGGAATCCGGCGCCTGCAGCGCTGCTAGCAAGGGCCGGTCCACAAGTGTGCTGTCAAATTTTTTTTGATTCGTTGTGCAAATAGAAATATGAAATCAAAAAAGGTTTACAGATTTCAAAAAAGGTTCATCCATTTGAAAAAAAGTTCATATCTTTAAAAAAGTTTCATCAATTTTGAAAAATAGTTCATTGAAATTGAAAAAAAAGTATACCAAAGTTAGATACAGTTCAATAATTTTTTGAAAAGATCATTAAACTTGAAGAAAGTTCAAAGAAATTCAACAAAATCATGTATTTTTCTAAAAAGTTCATAAAACTAAAATAAGTTCAACCATTTTCAAAAGGACGTTCATCAAATTTCAAGAAAGTTCATCGATATTCAAAAAAGTTCATCAATCCTAAAAAGTATTCGTTGAAATTAGAAAAAATTCATCGATATTCAAAAAAAATATCTAGAATTTAAAAATAAATTTTCAACCGGCGCCTAGATGGTCCATTTACGAACGCCACAGGCATCAGTTAACAGAAATGCATGTTAACTGGCGCGTGTGGCGCTAAATAGGAAATGTCCATAAAGTAGGATTAGAACTCCAAACATCTTCGTTTACATTCACCCTCTTTAACCAAATACGACAGCTCCCTTGTTGCGTCTCGTTACTTTTTCTTCCTTACTCTTTATCTTTTTCAGTTTTTTTTCCTTTTGGCCTTTTTTGTATGGTTTTATACTTTTACTTTTCTTTATCTTCTTTTTCTCTTTTCTCTTTCACCTGCTTAAATTCGTGAAATTTTTTCAAATCCGTGAGCTTATTATTATAATCCGTGATTTTCAAATGAAAAAATGTTTTCAACTTCGCAAAAAAAAATCAAATCGATGAAAGTTTCGTGAACTTATTTCTCTATTTCATGAAGATTTTTCAAATCGATGAATGCTTGAAATATCCGAGTACCTTTTTGTCAAATTTGTGAACTTGTGAACTTTCTTTAAAGTAGTCAACTTATTTGTCAAATTGATGAAAAATACTCAAATTCACAAAACGTTTTGCTAGACTCGTGCTTTTATTTACAAATTGGTGAATTTTTTTTCATTTCAAGATTTTGTTTTCAAATTCGTGAAATTTCGTCAATTTCATAGTATTTTTGTCAAATTTGTAAAGAAAATCAAATCAACTAACTATTTTCGATTTCACAAGCTTTCATCCAACTCGTGAACTTATTTTTCAATTAATGAACTTTTTCAAATTCATGAACTTCTATATCAATTTCATGAAATATTTTTCAAATCAATGAACTTTTTCAATTCGCAATCTTCTTTCAGTTTCTTGAAAAAAAAATTGTCAAATTCATGAACTATTTAAAAACCGATGAACGTTTTTCAATTTCGTGAACTAATTTCTCAAATTCATGTACTTTTTTTCAAATCAATGAAATTTAAATAAAGTTGTCATATTTTTTTAAACCATTAACTTTTTGAATTTTAAAAACCAGCAATCCGTTTTTAAGTTAACAGAACAACAAGAGATGAGGAAAACAGAGAAGATAGAGCGAGCAAGCACAAAACTGACGATCACAAGCGGTCAACATGAAATGAAAGAGCGAGGTAGTTGGGTTGTGGCCTACTAACGCGAGCATGAGTGCCAACTTATCTTCCCGGCGCTTAAGGCTCCAAGGAGGAAAAAAGTTCATGAACTTGAATAAAATTGGCGTAATGTAAAACAGTTCATCGAGTTAGAAAAAAAGTTCATGGATTTGACAAAGCGTCAACACAACTGCAGCTACATGCCCACACACCCGATTGCAACCGACATTTGTTTTGTAAGTAGGTGGCGGAAGAGCGGGGTGCGAGTTGCATATGTGATAGTAGGCTTGCAATTGCAAGTGTCACCCTTTATTTTCAACTGCCAGTCTCCTTCCCGACTGCAACGAGCCTTGCGTTTTTTGTCAAAATGGGGAAGGGGGTAGTTGTATGTCCGCTAATAGCATCACAATTACAAGTGTCGCCCTCGATCGCAACCACGTGCCCACACACCTAACAATAACTAACATTTTTTTTGTAAGGTGGCGATGGGAGGGGGTGCGAGTTGCATGCCCGATACTGGACTCTCAACTGCAAGTGTCATCCTCAACCGCAACTGCATGTCTCCTCCCTAACTTCAACTAGCCTTGCAATTTTTGTCAGCTAGGGGGGAGGGGTAGTTGCATGTCCAATGCTAGGCTTGTAATTGCAAGTGTTGTCCCAACGGCAACTGTGTGCAACTGGACATTTTTGTTATTGTAGGGGGGGGGGCAGGATTTGTAAGTGGGTGGTGAAAGAGGAGTGCAAGTTTCAGGTCGAATACTAGACTTACAACCACAAGTGTCGCCTTCGACTGCAACTGCATGTCTCCTCCCCGACTGCAACTGGACTTTAGGCTTTTGTTGGAGGGAGGTGGTTGCATGTCCAATAGTAGTCTTGCAACTGCAAACGTCACCCTTGACTGCAATTGACATTTTTGTGGCAACAAGTGTCACCCTCGACCGCAACTGCATGCCCACACACCCGACTACAACTAATATAATTTTTATAAGGGGGCGACGAGAGAGGGGTGCGAGTTGCATGTCCGATACTAGACTTGCAACTGCATGTCTCCTCCCTGGATGTAATTGGCCTTGTGGGGTTTTGTCAGATATGGAGGAGAGGATAGTTGCATCTCCAATATTAGGCTTGTAGTTGCAAGTGTCCGCTCAACCGCAATTGCACGCCTACACACCAGTTGCAACTAAACAATTTGGTTTTTGTAAGGGGGTAGCATGATTTGTAAGGGGGCGGCGGGAGAGGGGTACGATATGCATGTCAGACACTAGACTTACAACTGCAAGTGTCATCCTCGACCGCAACTGCATGTCTTCTCCCTCACTTCAACTAGCCTTGTGTTTTTTGTCGCGGAGGGGGAGGGGCGGTTGCATGTACAATCGTAAGCTCGTAATTGTAAGTGTCACCCTCAACCACAAAAGGGTGCTTACACACACGGCTACAGCTGCATGCCCACACACCCGTTTGCAACCAACATTTGTTTTGTAAGTGGGCGACATAAGAGCGGGGTGCGAGTTGTCTGTGTGATGGTAGGCTTGCAGTTGCGGCAAGGGTCAGGCGATGACAACATAGAGGCTCAATAGTCAGCAGACTCTCTCTTTCAATATTTTCACACACAAAAATAAATTTATACCAATTTCCATGCGGAACAGAAAATTCATCACGTTTATCAAAAGGTAACCAAATTCTATGAAGCATAAACACATCAAATTATTACAATTTTTCTTATGTGCACCAAAGATAACATATCTACGATGCTATTTTTAACCTATATATATACTTCTTGGATTCATTTTTAGTGGAATATTATGTACGTATATTTTGGAGATAAGAGTTCGATGAACTAATTGGAGTATAGAATATGTCCCCGCAGGAAAAGAAGTATGGTGTCCTACGGGGAGTAAGGAGTATATACTATAATAGTAATATCATTTTAATTGGAGTATGGAGTATGAAGTATACTTGTTTCAGAATCGAGTATGTTGTTATATATGTTCATACTCCCAACAAAAATATCATATTATTATATACTCCATACTCTCTGAAAAATCATTGTACTGCATACACAATTCTCTAAAAAGTACCATGTGATATATAGTCCATATAACATAGTACTACATACTATCGGAGTATGTAGTATATAGAATGGAGTATGTGGTATATATGTATATTATCAATCGAGAAAGAAGTGTGCGTAGTTTATTTTTTCTGCCACGACATATATTAAATTGCCATCAACTATACTTCTTTTTGAACATGGCATGAACTATACAGTATGTGTGTCCTATAGACATACCCTTTATTAAAGGGCGTACATGCATAAAAGAGCAATATATTCATTTAACAACGGAGTAGTATATTCATTCAAAAAAGAGTAGTATGTAGTATATATGAAGAAAGTACGTGGTATGGAATTTAGTTACCCCCTAATTGTATTCCCTCCACGTGTCCCGCAGTAGCAGCATGGCAACCGGGTAGAGGACGTGCGCGGGAGAAACCTGCTAAGCCACTTCACGTTAACAGGGTAATTACCAAGTGGAGGCCCTGATTTTTTGGTAAAAGTACGTGCAGATAAGAGGATAATGCCGGTGTTTGTTCAACGGTTTCCTGGATTCTAGGCCAGCTATGTCTATGCACTACCCTGATCGCTACCTCCCATGCCCGGCTGAACTGCTCCAACCAACGGGGACACGTGGAGACCAACGAGGACGAGGGTAATTACCCCGGTAGTAGTAGGGAATTTCCAACCGAGGTACAAAAAGGAAGATTGTACTAACTCATTCGTTTTGTAGCTGAACCATAAACTGAGTTGACCTCATGCGGCTCACAGGCCACAAGCTTTAAACGGATCCCTACTCCCCTGATAATGTTTTCACCAGTAGGCGGCTAGGTGCCAGAATTCAAAATACTTGTCTTTAGAGATTGTTTATTAGGTTTGTAGCAAGTGGACAGTGGATTCTCAAAAGAACAGAAAAACTAATAACTAATGAAAAAAGGGGACATGTCCACAAACAGTTAAATCGTTTCTTTGTAAACCATCGAGTCTACAATGGAAGAAACGGATCAAAGGCGGGACCCTAACCAGCCATTTAAGTGATACTCCCTTTGTTCCATAGTACTAGTACTAGAAGGACATGGCGCGCTTTGTTGTGCCATTAAATTAAAGAAAACTAATCATCCTATTTTAAAATACAATGTGTATTATTTTCTAGAATGTCAAATCTTTTAATTTTATTTAAATTTGTAGATAAATATATTAAAATTTATAATATAAAATTATTGTGATTAGATTCATCGTTAAATAAATTTTCATATTTTTTATTTAATATGGTGGATGTCAATATTTTTGATCTCAACTTGGTCAAAGTTGTAGAATCTAACTTTCCAAAAAACTAATACCCTTATATTTCAAAACTAATGGAATATTTCATTTGATGTGTGGGAGAGATGACATAGTGTTTTTTTTTATATATAATTCGGTAATTTGATGGGACTTTTGTGGTGTTATTCTATATTATATGCTAAGCAACCTTATATATGTGGGGAAATTTCTATGTCGTCGGCTGCATGTGCATGATTGATATGTTTTTATAGGACGGTTGCTGTTGAATGATCTGAAAAACTGATGATTCGGTTAAAATCATAATCCAAACCCATTAGGAAGCATAGTGTATTTTTCTAAAGATTTGAACGAGAGAGATTTAAGAAAATGTTGACCCAGTCAAAATCGGGTGACGTCATTTTAATTAGAGTTTTAGAGACCATAATTGAATGTGGACTCTTTAATACTAAGGAGTATAGTGTAATAATGGTATAAATATAATAATTAAATAAGAGAGCTTTGAGAAATTATTGACCGGATCAAAATCGGGTGTCACAATGTCAATTGAAGACCTCGATTGAATATGGGATCTCTAATTTTAGGAAGAGTAGTATATAAGAGCATTTTTGACAGCTCTTATATTATGAAACGGACGGAATAATTAGCACATGACCCCTTTTATTATCCTCCAGATGGAAACTCCTCGACTATTTCATGATTGTATTTATTCATGCAGGTGGTAAAAGCTGTCGTGGGCAATCTAGTCGTCAATGATTTCCTAGACTAGACTCTGGGTTGACGTTTACTCACTTGTAACGTCCTCGCAACACCCTTAAATACCAGTTTCAAAATTCACTCTGTTTTGAACCATAAAATTTAATAATCAAATCTGAGATAAACCACTAATTAGGTTTTGGTTGGGGTGCGTCACACCCGGGCTGTAGTGCAACACCTAGGAAACACACAAGGACCCTAGTTTACAAAACCGGACCGGACCGGCGGTCGAGCCGGAAAAAACCGGAACTGGCGACCTCATCGGTTTTTAAGCTAATAAGCCCGATCTGCAATCGGACCGAACAGAACCAGTCGAACTGGAGGGTTTTTGGGAAACCGATGAAAAAACCGGGCCATTGAACCTGGAAAAAACAGGAAAATGTTTTAGTAGAAATTGAGATTCGATCCCCAAGTAGTGTGAGTAGTACGCAGGGCCTGCCCACGACCCAATGACAAACTCCACTATGCTAGTTGTTGTCCATTACGTGGAAATAATTTTATTTAACCATTGTTTCACACTTCATTAACACATATATTACTCAATATTTATTATTATAATGCTTAAAAATCGACAATCGAACCGGTAAACCGACGGTCTTCCTCTCGCTAAAAGATAAATTTAATACTCCCTTCGTTTCAAAATGTAAAGTATATTTTTTCAGTGCAAGTCAACCATTTAAATGTTCAAGCAAGATCATCGAATTAAACTAACAATATCTGCAATACCAAATAAACACATTGTGAAACTACTTATCATGATGGTTCAAATGGTATAAATTTTGTCTTATGGATATTGATATAATTTTTTAAAAAAGTCAGTGAAACATGACCTCGTTTAACTTTTAAAAATCACTAGCAAAAATGTCCGTGCGTTGCAACGGAAGAAAAAAATACACAATGTAGCCTAATAAGCATGACCTAAACCGCGTAAATGGCATCATGGAAGTCCAACTGAGGAAAGCCAAGCCGGCCTCCATTTGTTGGTGCCTCGTTGTGTCAACAACATGAAGCAACCGGACAATGGAACGATAGCACAGTAATGTGTGCCAAAATGGTCTTCCTCAACATTATCGTTCTTGGATGCCCCGACATCTCAACATCATAGAAAATCGTGAGTTTTTTTATAATATGTGAACTGTTTTTTAAAATCATCAACATTTTTGAATTGGTGAAAATTTTATGATTCCCTGAACCTTTTGAATTCCCAAACATTTTATGATTTCATTAACATTTTTTTCAAAACATGCAACTTTTTAAATTTAGAATTTCGAAAAATGCTGAATTAATTTTAAAAGGAAAAACCAAATTAAAATAATAAAAGTTGGGCCCATGGGTCGGTCGATGAACCCTGGGGAGGGGGAGGTAAATACCTTGCTGCATATAGATAGAATCATAAAAAGAGAGGAAGATACCTTGTTGCATAGATAGAAGCATAAAAAGAGAGGAAGAGGGGGAGAAAATAGGTAGAAGCAAGGATCGAACCTTGGTCTCCTCAATGTAGGAGTGCCGCTCTAGCCACTACGACTGAGACACCCTTATGATGGTGACTTCTACAGGAAAACATCGAATCGTTTTCTACACTTACGGGTGGCATAGTGGGTAATTTCAAGCAACTTTGGGGGTAATCTTATAACGGACGACGTACGGCAGAAGCAGTAACTGCTTTATTATTATATATAGGGAGGAAAATACACCTTATATAAAAAAAACTGAGGGAGTATCATTGTGAACATGTAATCCACATATCAAATATTAAACTGGTAACAGCAAATACTACACTTGATATTAGCCAAAAGGCCGAGAAGGGTATGAGTTAAAACGCAGCCTTGCTCCTCCTCTTATACCCTTCCGAACAGCTATGTTGAGCTGCGCAAGCGGTGTGGGACTAATCTAACCGGGAGCTTCTTTTTTTTTTGAGAAACTACCAGGAGGTTTCCTATTTTGATTTGCTTGAATACATTTGAATTTGGGCCGCTGAGCCCTAAGAGAAAAGGAAACCTCAAAGCCCGTATGTTTAAAGGCCCACTGCAGGAGAACAGAGGCCTTCCGTGGGGTTGTTCCAGCTAAAATATGATTTTCTGCATTTGTATTTCAAAAGATACATAGCCGAAGAAGAAAATAGCGTCACTGGTACTACTGAATTCCACTTGGTGGGAACTGGGTTGAAGGCTCGCAGAGCCAAGATTGCTGACTGTGCAAACCAATTCTTGCCTGACATAACTCGAAGAGCGACGCACCATCTGCGACGGCCGGGTGGCGCCGCGGATCGAGATTGCTCACCGGAACGACCACTGTATCTCCTCCAGGGTCCTCCCCTTGGTCTCCGGCACCCAAAGTATGACGAACACGAGAGCGAACGCGCTCACGACCATGTACGACGCGAAAGTCCCTGCAGAAATTGTTCATGGAGATGATGAATGAATATGTAAAAGTGCATCAAGTTTTATGGTTCAGAATTAATCCTTGGTCAGGCAAGAGGAGAGAGCAGAGGCGTCGAGCACGCACCGCCAGCGCTCCAGCTCAGTAGCAGGTTTGCTGTCATCGTCACCCCGAAGGAAGTGAGCATGTTGGCCAGCGTCGCAAAGCTCCCCGCGAAGCTCTTGATGCCGACCGGAAGGATCTGACAAATGTTCATTCAGAGTTGGAACTGAAGAATTCAGAATATTTCGCTTATGCATCGGTTGTCAGTTTCAGATGCTTGCTCTGAATTTTTATTTATGGCATCTCTCTGAATATTCCCTTATGCGAATGCTCTTGAGGTCTATGAGAGGTCAGCAGCGCTTACCTCGGACATTATGAGCCATGGAATGGCACCCATGCCGAAGGAGAAGGTGATGATATAAGCCTGAAGAAATCGTTCAAGTTAACATGACTTTTTTGCATAGGGTTCGACACACGCGTCACGCGATGAAATGATCTAACTGCAGACATACCACAAGAGCCACCAAGGACACCATGCTTAAGATGTAGTCCGAGTGAGAATCATGTGGTAGATTATCCTGAAACAAATAGCCATCACAGCTATATGATTAAGATCAGAGTGGCTTGGCAGAATAGACCCATCTCAGTAGATAAGATCAGAGTGTTGCCGCTCAGTGTTGTAAAAAGCCATATAGCAGTAGATGAGTTTTTTTATATACCTTGAGGAAAAATGCAACAGAAACTGCAAGAAGGCTTAGAGTCGTCCCAGCAGTAGAGATCTGAATTTTTTTATGTGACAGATATATTACAGTTACATATATCTTGCAAACTAGTGGTTTCACAGGGAATGAGGAACTTACAATAAGGAGCATCCGTCGGCCAGCTTTATCTAGTAACGATGTTGTAACTCCAGTAGCGAGAACCTAATTAAGGTAATGCTGTCAGCGAGACGAGATCAAACCTTGCTAAAAACATAACTTGATGGCCACAACATGTTACATTGCATACCTGAATAGCTCCAAGTGCACATGTGGCCAGGTCACTGTTTGTGAACCCTGAAGAACTTTGCATGTCAAATTTACAAGACAAAGTATCACAATTGTACTTAAGGAAAATCACTTTGTACTTCAGTGTTCAGAGTAGAAGAAAAAACTTAGGAATGATCAATCATTTTACACTAGACAATGAAGTGTGGCATCTTCCATTAAGAGGAAGCAGACTGGACCATGCGAAGAAGTTATTTGTGACATTATATTTATGGAAGCTAGCATAATGCTGAAGTAATTTTAAGGAATTATTGGGTATAAATCTGTTGCGATATCCATGAATTTAAAGAAACTTTTTCCAGAGTGAAACTTGCCACTGTCAGGCTAGTTATGTAGCAAACACCTCTCGTGCTACTCCAATCTGATTTAGCAAAGGTATCCTAATTCCATCCGAAAAGTCATGACTAGAACTTACTATGCCTAAACGGTAAAAAAGCATCGGACATAACTCACCTGCAGCTCTGAATATTCTACTTGCATAGAATAGTATGCCATTTATCCCACATAGATTTTGAAGTACTAGAAGGCCAGTTCCAATCTGCCCAAATGAAGCATAACTATCATTTAAGAGTGCAGTAATTTTGGTATATAATGGACAAAAAAGATGAAAAAGGGCAAGGAAATTACTAGTAAGGGAGTTCGGTACTTCTTTTGATTTAGCTCCTGAAAACGGACCGTAGCCTTTTTGTTTGCAGACGCTACGGCTCTCTGCACAACAGCAACCAAAAGTTCAGATCCAAAATCAACGATGTTACTTATAGAAGAATGACACACATATAGGCATATTTCCAATGTTAGGGAAATTATACTAGACTGAGAATACTCCAGAAGGATTCCCAAGTAAATAAGAGAGAGAAAAAAATGGTGCAAGTGCTTGCCTTTATATCACTGACTTCCGCTGTGATGTCGGTCTCGAAACCCCTCAAAACTTGTAGAGAAGTCTCGAAATCATCCATCAAGTTCATCTTTGCCTGAAGACAGATGCATAAAAAGAATGCCATTACAGATTTCAGAGTGATGCTCTGCTTCATATATCGAACTTGAGCATGTACACACCAGCCATCTTGGAGACTCCGGAATGAAGAATAGACCAGGAATCAACAATGTACAAGGCAAGGTCCCTACAAGAATGGATACCAGAGATTTGCATCAGAAGCTAGGTGTCAGAAATTAATTGAAAACTCATACAAAAACAGGGTATCAGAAATTAACTGCAAAATGGTAGCACCAGAACAAAGTTCAGTAATATGATTGGTGTTTAGTTGCATTACCTAGTACTGCAAGCAGCCTCCAAGGAACAAACATGCCTAGCACATAGCCCAAGAAGATACCAAGGGTGACAGATAGCTACATAACGATCGATTTCACGGTGAGCTTGACATGAACAATCCATGTACTTGTGACTAGTGAGAATAGGCGGCGCACCTGGTTCACGGAGCCAAGCGCTCCTCGCGTGCTTTGAGGAGATATCTCTGCTATGTATACAGGCACCTGGTATGATGGCATCACATAATTCATACGTAACAGTTAGCGTTGTAACTATTAACTAGTCCAATAATCTGCCGGCAGTATATAAATTTTGTATAAGCTATTGACCATTCTGCATCCAATATGTCGACATAACAGTTGCTCTTTCTTTTCTGAACTTTTTTGAGCAGCTGAGAAGTACTGAAGACTCTGAAAGCATAAGGCCATTGGACATCCTATATGCACAAAATAGGTACTCATTGAAGGTACTTTATACGAACCGTGTAGGATATGACACCAACACCAAATCCTTCCAGTAACCTTCCCATGTAGAGAAACGACGAGTCCTGTAGACGAAACATCGATCAGCAAAAATGAGGGAAAACTGCAGAAAATAAGCTTCGGAAACATGTGGGTGCATCATGCCATACATTCGCGAAGGAGATGGCGAGCCAACCGATGATGTTCGGAATCGCCGCGATCATTAACGACTGAAATATTCAATCAACAAGTCCATTGGGCTATTAGAGTAAAAGAATATAACTTGAGTGTAGTCAAGCATTGATTTGTTGCAACTTGCAAGCACATGACATGAACAAAATGTTGAACTTTCAACCAACTAATATAATGCCGAACTTTTTTTCACGAAAATGCTTCACCTACACATTTTCTGCAACACCCACTTCTCTTCTCTGATTGTCATATCAAATGCCACACGCAACTAATTAAGTACAGTAATTCACGAGATTCGAGACTAATACAAGGTCAACTCCAAATTCTAGCAAAGTACAGTATAGTTAAAAAAAAATGGTGGAAACTTCTCACCCCTTTGCGGCCAATGTGCTCGGCCATCTGGCCGCTGGCGATGGCGCCGACCATGGCGCCGACGTTGGACAGCGAGCCGAACGCCGAAAACTGCATCAGCATCACGCGCACACACGAAGTTACTCAACATTTTTAACCCAAGAAGCAGAAGTAAACACAGAGCGAGCATGGAGGCTCCGGGCACAGGCGCGGGGAAGGGGAAGGGACCTGGGAGATGGAGAGGCCGAGGTCGCGGATCATGGCGTCCTGGGTGGGCGAGGAGAAGCCGCAGGTGAAGCCGAACTGGACGGGGCCGAGGGCGACGATGAGCGTGCAGAGGAGCGCGGAGACGTGGGACTCGCGCAGCACCGCCATGGACGAGGCGCCCACCGACTGCCGCGACGACGACCCCGCCATCCTGTACCAGCTCCCCGTGTTCTTGAGCAGCAGCGGCTTCCGCGCGCCCGCGCCGCCTCCCTCATGGTCGCTGCCGCTCTCATCACCGCCGCCGTTCATCGCCGAGGCAACAAGCTAGACTGCAACCGCGAGGGGGTGGCGACAAGATCGGAGACGACGACGAGAGTAGCAAGAGGGACAGTGGGAAGAAGAGGTTGCCTCGCGGCGGGGCCGTCCGGTCAGCCGGAAGTTGGTGGACGAGTCTTGTCTGAGCTGGAGAATAATCCAGTTTTGTCCTAGACTAACAAAAACAACTGAGCCAGGTTTGTCTCTCGTGCTGTTTCTGGGAATCCGGCCGTTTCATAGGCGCGTCGACGTTAGAATAGTGTGCGTGGCCACGCCACGCGCTTGCTTCTCCAACTGTGCAGCATGTGGTTAGCATTGTACTCTAAATTGCATGTGGATGTGGTTGGCGATCCGATCTGCGCACGCAACCCTAGACTTCCACCATGCAGATAGAGAGAGCCTACTTGCATGTGATTTGATCTTGAGTCATGGCCTCATGGGAAAATAAAACCATCGTCTCGTCTATTTTCACATGGTATGGTACCAGAGACTCACATGATCTGGACAATGACTTTTGCCGCCACCTTCGACATGATCTCGCCATCTACCGCGCTCCAGACACCGTCCTCGATCGCCTCGATCGGGCAGCAAATCTCCGGTACGGCACCAAGCGCTGTCGTCTCGGCGTTTGTCGGGTGGCTACACCGCGATCCCGGCGATGGTGTGGATGGTCAGTGTCAAGCTAAGTCATGGCAACCATCTTCCATGGAAATCATAGGCTGTCCACTACCAGAATAACGATATTTGCCGACGGCCTAATCTATGCCTACGTCACTGTCGGCATAGATGGAGGTATACCGACGGCCGAGGCTAGACCGTAGGTGTAAAAACGCCGTCGGCATACGTTGGACTATGCCGACGGTGGCCATAGGCATACATATGCCGTCGGCATACCCGCCTCTGCCGACGATGGCCGTAGGCATAGATAGGCCGTTGGCGTAGACGTGACGTAGGCAGGCCAGGGGTGCACGGTGGGCTCACGCCGTTACTACTACGCCGACAGCTCGGACGGAGGCCGTCGGCATAGTGATGCCGACGGCCAAACCGTCAGCATAGACTTGTGTCCACGTCATCGATCCGGGGTGCGTGGCACATCATCGATCCGAGGCGCGTGCCTGGTCGATGCAGACAGAGGTATGCCGATGGCCATACCGTCGGCATATAGGTGTGTCCACGTCATCGATCCGAGGCGCGTGCCTGCTCGGTGCAGGCAGAGGTATGCCGACGGCTTTTTTTCATTCTCTAAATACAAACCATATATTTCTATTATATTTTTTAATTTGTTTTCTGACATATCTTTTTTTATTCTGTTTTTAGGTAAATTTGTCTTATCTAAATACAAACAACCAGGTGAAAATGTTCATCGGTTCCAGGGTGTGCCCCCCCCCTCACGGACGTCGATGTCGTCGTCGCACGGAGGGTTGAAACGGCCACGTCGGGGAGACATAGAGGCAATCTTGTGGTGGGTTGGGGCCGGACCTTGATCCGAAGTCTATCTATGGGCTGCCTATCACAGCCAGGTGAAAATGTTCATCCGTCATACCTCGTCCGGTAAAAGTCAAAGGGGTAGACCCGTCCGGTTAATGGTGCTATTGTTATACGGGACGGGGGACTTGCAGGGGTAGCAATGTCGCTAGGTCTTGCGTCGGGACCTCTTATACGTCTACAAGTATGGTGGCAGGTGCAAGCACTCGGCACATGGCTCCGTAGTGTGACCCCCCTCACGAACGTCGCTGTCATCGTCGCACGGAGGGTGGAAACGACCATATCGGGGAGACACGGAGGCAATCTTGCACTGGGTTGGGCCCGGACCATGATCTGGAGTGTATCTATGGGCTCGCCTATCACACCCAGGTGAAACTTTCCATCGGTCATACCTCGTCCGGTGAAAGTCAAAGGGGTAGACCCGTGCGGTCAACAGAGCTAGGGTTAGACGGGGCGGGGTACTTGGGGGGAGGCGATGCCGCCAGGTCTTGCTTTGGGCCTTTTTATACGTTTTGGAATTGTGGTGGTAGGTGCAAGCCCCCGTCATGCGGCTACGGGGTGTGGCCCCCCCTCACGGACGTCGATGCCGTCGTCGCACGGAGGGTTGAAATGGCCATGTCGGGGAGACACATAGGCAATCTTGTGGTGGGTTGGGCCCGGACCTTGATCCGAAGTCTATCTATGGGCTGCCTATCACAACCAGGTGAAAATGTTCATCGGTCATACCTCATCCGGTGAAAGTCAAAGGGGTAGACCCGTCCGATGAAAGTCAAAGGGGTCATACCTCGTCCGGTGAAAGTCAAAGGGGTCATACCTCTGTTGGGAGACGTAGTAGTAAATCAAAATTTTCCTACGTGTCACCAAGATCTATCTATGGAGAAACAAGCAACAAGTGGGGAGAGATTGCATCTTCATACCTTTGAAGATCGCTAAGCGGAAGCGTTACAAGACGCGGTTGATGGAGTCGTACTCGCAGCGATTCAGATCGCAGTGGATTCCGATCTAAGCGCCGAACAACGGCGCCGCCGCGTTCAACACACGTGCAACCCGGTGACGTCTCCTACGCCATGATCCAGCAAGGAGGAAGGAGAGGTTGGGGAAGGGCTCCAACAGCAGCACGACGACGTGGTGGTGGTGGAGTAGCAAGGTATTCTGGTAGGGCTTCGTGTAAGCGCTGTGGAGGAGGAAGAAGAGAGGTAGGGCTTTGCCGTGAGAGAGAGAGAGAGAGAGTTCAAAACTGTTCTCAAAAGGCCAAAACCTCAAGTATATATAGGAGGAGGGAGAGGGAGGGCTGGTTTGGACTCTCCTCCAAGGAGGAGAGCTTCGACCGAATCAAAGGGAGAGTCCACCTCCCACAAGGGAGGTGGATCTCCTCCTTTTCAAACTCCTTTGCCCTTATCTCTACTCCTCAAGCCGCATGGGCCTTTCTAGAAGGTCTTAGCCAGCCCAATAAGGGCTGGAACACCTCCTCTAAGGGCCCACAAAGTCCTATGGTCGTCACACCCCTCCCGGGGGTCCTCCGGCACCCTCCCGACACTCCTGGTACAATACCGATGAGCCCGAAAACTTTCCGGTGACCAAAACTGGACTTCCTATATATCAGTCTTTCCCTACGGACCATTCCGGAGCTCCTCGTGATGTTCGGGATCTCATCCGAGACTTCAAAAACCTTTCGGTAATCACGTATACCATTTCCCTATAACCCTAGCGTCATCCAACCTTAAGTGTGTAGATCCTACGGGTTCGGGAGACACGTGGACCTGACCGAGACACTTCTCCGGCCAATAACCAACAGTGGGATCTGGATACCCATGTTGGCTCCCACATGCTCCATGATGATCTCATCGTATGAACCACGATGTCGGGGATTCAATCAATCCCGTATACAATTCCCTTTGTCTATCGGTATGATACTTGCCCGAGATTCGATCGTCAGTATCTCTATACCTTGTTCAATCTCGTTACCGGCAAGTCTCTTTACCCATTTCGTAATACATCATTCCGTGGCTAACTCCTTAGTCACATTGAGCTCATTATGATGATGTCTTACCGAGTGGGCCCAGAGATACCTCTCCGTCACACGGAGTGACAAATCCCAGTCTCGATTCATGCCAACCCAACAGACACTTTCGGACATACCCGTAGTGCACCTTTATAGCCACCCAGTTACGTTGTGACGTTTGGCGCACCCAAACCATTCCTACGGTAGCCGAGAGTTGCACAATATCATGGTCTAAGTGTTGGAAATATGCCCTAGAGGCAATAATAAATTAGTTATTATCATATATCCTTTTTCATGATAATTATTTATTATCCATGCTATAAATTGTATTGATCGGAGACTTAGATGCATGTGTGGATACATAGACAAAACCATGTCCCTAGTATGCCTCTACTGGACTAGCTCGTTGATCAAAGATGGTTAAGGTTTCCTAGCCATGGACATTAGGAGAATGATGTGATAGACAAGACCCAAACTACAAACGTAGGATATGATCATGTCAGTTTATTGCTACTGTTTTCTGCATGTCAAGTATATGTTCCTATGACCATGAGATCATGAACCTCACGGACATCGGAGGAGTGCCTTGTGTGTATCAAACGTCGCACTGTAACTGGTTGACTATAAAGGTGCTCTACAGGTATCTCCGAGGGTGTCTGTTGAGTTGGCATGGATCAAGACTGGGATTTGTTACTCCGTGTGACAGAGAGGTATCTCAGGGCCCACTCGGTAATACAACATCACAATAAGCCTTGCAAGCAATGTGACTAAGTGTTAGTCACGGGATCTTGTATTACAAAACGAGTAAAGAGACTTGCCGGTAACGAAGTTGAACTAGGTATGGAGATACCGACGATCGAATCTGAGGCAAGTAACATACCGAAGAACAAAGGGAATGTTATACGGGATTGACTGAATCCTTGACATAGAGGTTCGACCGATAAAGATCTTCGTAGAATATGTAGGAAGCCATATGGTCATCCAGGGCCCGCTATTGGTTATTGACCGTAGAGGTGTCTCGGTCATGTCTACATAGTTCTCGAACCCGCAGGGTCTGCACACTTAAGGTTTGGTGACGTTTCGGTAGTATAGAGTTATGTATGGTGGTGACCGAAGGTTTTTCGGAGTCCCGGATGAGATACCGGACATCACGAGGAGCTCCGGAATGGTCCGGAGGTAAAGATTCATATATAGGAAGTCCCAGTTTGGTCGCCGGAAAAGTTTCAGGCTCATCGGTAGTGTACCGGGAGTGCCGGTAGTGTACCGGGAGACCTCCGGGATGGGTATTTCGACCCTAGAGGGTCCATGGGCTGTGGGAGAATAATAACCAGCCCTTACTGGGCTGGTGGAACAGACACAAAAGTCCCATGGCGCCAGGAGGAAAAAGTCCTAAAGAAAAAGGTGGAAAAAAGGCAAAAAGGGTGAATCCTACTCCTACTAGGATTGGAGGAGGAGTAGGACTCCTCTACCTTGGCCGGCCAACTCCTAGAGGGCCTTGCCCTTGCGCCAAGGCTGCCTCTCCTCTCCTCCTATATATACTGGTGGAATAGAGGGTTTTTGCACAGAATTTACGGCCACGTGCTACCCGTTCCACCCGTGCTCCTCTAGATCGGTTTTCTACAGTGCTTAGGCGAAGCCCTGCCGGAATCACTCCACCACCATCGCCGGAGTGCCATCACGCTGCCGGTGAACTCTTCCTCCTCTCCGCCTCCTCTTGCTGGATCAATACGGTGGAGATCATCATCAAGCCGCACGTGTGCTGAACGCGGAGGTGCCGTCCGTTCGGTACTAGATCGGAAGGATCGTGATCAAGGCCACGGGACGTTCGTGATTGGATCGCGGGACGAATCATGACGAGATCGCAGGACGGTTCATGATTGGTTCGCGGGACGGTTCGTGATTAGATCGCGAGACGCTCGGCGATTTGGATCGCGAAGAAGTTCGACTACACCAACCGCGTTTCTTAACGCTTCCCGCTTAACGATCTACAAGGGTACGTAGATCCACTCTCCCTCTCATAGATGCTCATCACCATGGATAGGTTTGCGTGTGCGTAGGAAATTTTTTGTTTCCCATGCAACGTTCCCCAAGAGTGGCATCATGAGCTAGGTCTATGTGTAGATGAGATCTCGAGTAGAACACAAAAGGTTTGTGGGCGTTGATGCTTAGATTGCTTCCTCCCTTGGTCGGATTTTGGTTCAGCGGTATTGTGAGATGAAGCGGCCCGGACCAACATTACTTGTATGCTTACGAGAGACCGGTTCCCTCGACGCAACTTGTTGCCTAGATGGCTTGCGGGTGGCAGTTTCTCTCACTTTAGTTGGATCGGATCCGACAAAGGCGGTCCTTGAGAAGGTTGAAAAGCAACTAGTGTATCACCGTTGTGGTTTTTGCGTAGATGAGAATTGTTCTTGCTAGATACTCGTAGCAGCCACGTAAAACATGCAAACAACAATTAGAGGATGTCCAACTTGTTTTTGCAGGGTATGTTGTGATATGATATGGCCAATTACATGATGTGATATATGTGATGTATAAGATGATCATGTGATGTATAGATTATCACGACTTGCATGTCGATGAGTACGGCAACCGGTAGGAGCCATAGGGTTGTCTTTAATTATTATATGACCTGCGTGTCAATAATTAAGCGCTATGTAATGGTTTACTTTATCGCTACGGTAGCAATAGTAGTAGAAGCATGTTGGGCGCGACAACCCCGATGGCAACACGTTGATGGAGATCAAGATGATGGAGATCATGGTGTCATGCCGGTGACGATGGAGATCACGCCGGTGTTTTCATGATGGAGATCAAAAGCACAAAGATCATGGCCATATCATGTCACTTATGATTTGCATGTGATGTTAATCTTTTTATGCACCTTGTTTTTCTTAGAACGACGGTAGCATTATAAGGTGACCGCTCACTTAATTTCAAGATAATTTGTGTTCTCCCCGAGTGTGCACCGTTGCGAAAGTTCGTCGTGTCAAGACACCACGTGATGATCGGGTGTGATAGACTCTATGTTCACATACAATGGGTGCAAGCCAGATTGGCACGTGCAGAACACTCGGGTTAAACTTGACGAGCCTAGCATGTACAGACATGGCCTCGGAACACAAGAGACCGAAAGGTCGAACATGAGTCATATAGTAGATATGATCAACATGATGATGTTCACCATTGTAACCACCTCAACTCACGTGATGATCGGACTTGAGTTGGTGAATTTGGATCATGTATCACTCGGATGACCGGAGGGATGTCAATTTGAGTGGGAGTTCTTAAGTAATATGATTAATTGAACTCATTATCATGAACATAGTCAGTAGTGTCTTCGCAAATTATGTTGTAGATTACTTGCTCGCTCTGTAGCTCCCTTGAATTTTTATATGTTCCTAGAGAAATAGAGTTGAAAGATGATGGTAGTATTATTGCGGATTGGATCCGTGATCTGAGGATTGTCCTCATTGCTGCACAGAAGGCTTATGTCCTTAATGCACCGCTCGGTGCACCAACCCCTCTAGCGTCGTCTGTAGATGTTGTGAACATCTGATAGGTACGTGCTGATGACTACTTGATAGTTGAGTGCGTCATGCATTACGGCTTAGAATTGAGGCTTTGAAACGTTTTGAATGTCACAGAACATATGAGATGTTCTAAGAGCTGAAATTAGGATCTCAGGCTCGTGCCCGTGTTGCGAGATATGAGATCTCCAACAAGATTCTTTGCCTGCAAGATGAACGAGAATAGCTCAATCGTTGAGCATGTGCTCAGATTGTCTGGGTGCTACAATCGCTTGAATCGAGTGGGAGTTCATCTGCCAGATAAGATAGTGATTGATATAGTTCTCCAAGTCACTTTCACTAAGCTACTAGAACTTGGTGATGAACTGTAAAATGCCAGGGATAGAATGAATGATCCCTGATCTGTTCGTGATGTTTGACACTGCGAAGGTAGAAATCAAGAAGGAGCATCAAGTGTTGATGGTTAGTATAACCACTAGTTTCAAGAAGGGCAAGGGCAAGGAGGGAAACTTCATGGATTGCAAGTCAGTTGCTGCTCCAGTGAAGCAACCCAAAGTTGAACCCAAACCCGAGACTAAGTGCTTCAATTATGAGGAAAGAGGTCGATGAAGCGGAACAACCCTAGATACTTGGTTGATAAGAAGGCTGGCAACGTTGAAAGAAGTATATTTGATATACGTGTTATTGATGTGTACCTTGCTTGTACTCCTAGTAGCACCTGGGTATTGGATACCGGTTCGATTGCTAAATGTTAGTAACTCGAAATAAAAGCTACGGAATAAACGGAGAACTAGCTAAGTGTGAGGTGACGATGTGTGTTGGAAATGTTTCCAAGGTTGATGTGATCAACATCGCATGCTCTCTCTACCTTCGAGATTAGAGAAGAACCTAAATAAATATTATTTGGTGTTTTTTCGTTGAGCATGAACGTGATTAGATCATGTTCATTGCAACACGGTTATTCATTTAAATTAGAGAATAATGGTTATTCTATTTACATGAATAATACCTTCAACGGTCATGCACCCAGTAAGAATGGTTTGTTGAAACTTGATCGTAGAAATACACATGTTCATAACATTAATGCCAACAAGATACAAAGTTAATAATGATAGTACCACATGATTGTGACACTGCCGCTAAATGTCATATTGGTATAAAGTGCATGAAGAAACTCCCTGATGGATCGTTGGACTTATTCGATTTCGAATCGGTTGATACATGCGAACCATGCCTCTTGGTCAAGATGACTAAGGACCCCGTTTTTCTGTTTTGATGAAGCGGGCAAGTGATTTATTGGAAATGATACATGTTGATGTATACAATCCAATGAGTCTTGTAGCGTGCGGTGGATATCATTATTTTCTTACCTTCACTGATGATTTGGGTAGATATAGTGTATGTTTACTTAATGAAACACAAGTCTGAATCGTTTGAAAAGTTCAAGAAAGTTTAGAGTGAAGTTTAAGATCATCGTGACAAGAAGATAAAAGTATCTGTGATATGATCGTGGAGGTGAATATCTGAGTTACGAGTTTGGCATACAACTTTAGACAATGTGAAAGTTGTTTCACAACACACGCCACCTGGAACACCATAGTATGATGGTATGTCTGAACGTCATAGTCATGCTCTATTGGATCTGGTGCATGTTATGATATCTCTTATCATTTTGCTACTATAATTTTGGGGTTGTGCATTAGAGACAACTACATTCACTTTAAATAGGGCACCATCGAAATCCGTTGAGATGACACCGTGTGAACTATGGTTTGATAGAAACCTAAGCTGTCATTTCTTAATGTTTGGGGTTGTGACGCTTGTGTGGAAAATGTTTTCACCTAATGATCTCGAACCCAAAGCGGACAAATGCATCTTCATAGAATACCCTAAGAACAGTTGGGTGAACCTTCTATCTCAGATCCAAGCATAAAATGTTTATTGCTAAAATTGGGTCCTTTCTCGAGAAAGGGTTTCTCTTGAAAGAGTTGAGTGGGAGGAGGATAGAACTTGATGAGGTTGTTGAAACCTCTGCTTCAACCAGAAAGTAGCGCAGCACAGAAAGATGTTTATGTAAAGCCTACGTCAGTTGAAGAGGAAGTTAATGATGATGATCATGAAAGCTTCGGATCAAGTTACTATCGACCTACGAGGAAATTAGAGCTTGATGAGGTTATTGAACCTTTACTTCAACCAGAGAGTAGCGCAGCGCATGAAGTTGTTTCTGTGAAGCCTACGTTAGTTGAAGAGGAAGTTAATGATGATGATCATGAAGCTTCAGATCAAGTTACTATCAAACCTTGTAGGGCGACAAGGATGTATATTGCTCCTGAGCGGTATGACAACCCTGTCTTGGAGGTCATGTTGTTGGACAACGATGAACCTACGAACAATGGAGAAGCGATGATGGGCCCGGAAGCCAACAAATGGTTAGAGGCCATGAAATCCAAGAAAGGATCCATGTATGAAAACCAAGTATAGACTTTGGTGGACTTGCTCGTTGGACGGCAGGTCGTCAAGTACAAATGGATCTTTAAGATGAAGACAGACGCTGATGGTGAATGTCACCATTTGTAAAGCTCGACTTGTTGCAAAGTAGTTTACGACAAGTTCAAGGAGTTGACTACGATGAGACTTTCTCACTCGTAGCGATGCTAAAGTCTGTTGGAATTATCTTAGCAGTTGCTACATTTTTCAATTATGAAATCTGGCAGATGGATGCAAAAAAAATCGTTTCCTTCCTTAACGAAAGGTTGTATGAGATGCAACCAGAAGGTTTTGTCAGTCCTAAGGATGCTAAAAGGTGTGTGAGCTTCAGTGATTATTCTATGAAACTGAAGCAAGCATCTCGGAGTTGGAATATACGCTTTGATGAGGTGATCAAAGTTTTTGAGTCTATACAAAGTTTACGAGAAACTTGTATTTGCAATAAAGTGAGTGGGAGCATTATAGAGTTTCTGATAAGTATATGTGGATGACATATTGCTGTTCAGAAATGATGTAGAATTTCTGGAGAGCATAAACGATTGTTTGAGAAGAGTTTTCAAAGGAAGACCTGGATAAAGCTACCTAATTGTTGAGCATCAAGATCTATAGAGATAGATCAAGATACTTGATGAGACTTTCAATGAGTACATACCTTGACAAGATTCTGAAAGAGTTCAAAATGGATCAGTCAGAGAAAGAGTTCTCGCCTGATTTGTAAGGTATAAAGTTGAGTAAGACTCAATGCCCAGTGACTGCAGAAGATAGAGAAAAGATGAGTGTCATCCCCTATGCTTCAGCCATAGGCTCTATCATGTATGCAATGTTGTGCACAAGACCCAATGTCAGCCTTGCCATAAGTATGGCCAGAAGGTTTCAAAGTGATCCTGGAATGGAGCATTGGATAGCGGTCAAGATTATCCTTAGTAACTAAAAGACTAAGGAGATGTTTCTCGATTATGGAGGTGATAAAGAGTTCGTCGTAAAGAGTTACGTCGATGCAAGCTTTAACACCAATCCGGATGACTCGAAGTAGCAATCTGGATACGTATAGTGGAGCAGCCATTTGGAATAGTACCAAGTGGAGTCTGGTAGCAGTGTTTACGGTTTGACATAGAAATTTGCAAAGTACACACGGATCTAAATGTCGTAGACCCGTTGACTATAGGACCTCTCTCACATGCAAAGCATGATCAAGCCCTAGAACTCATTGGGTGTTAGATTCATAACAATGCGAATCACATGGTGATGTGAACTAGATTATTGACTCTAGTGCAAGTGGGAGACTGTTGGAAATATGACCTAGAGGAAATAATAAATTAGTCATTATCATATTTCCTTGTTCTTGATAATTTTTTATTATCCATGCTATAAATTGTACTGATCAGAGACTTAGATGCATGTGTGGATACATAGACAAAACCATGTCCCTAGTATGCCTCTAATGGACTAGCTCGTTGATCAAAGATGGTTAAGGTTTCCTAGCCATGGACATGAGATGTCATTTGATAACGGGGTCACATCATTAGGAGAATGATGTGATGGACAAGACCCAAACTACAAACGTAGCATATGATCGTGTCAGTTTATTGCTACTGTTTTCTGCATGTCAAGTATATGTTCCTATGACCATGAGATCATGCAACTCACGGACATCGGAGGAGTGCCTTGTGTGTATCAAACGTCGCAATGTAACTGGGTGACTATAAAGGTGCTCTACAGGTATCTCCGTGGGTGTCTGTTGAGTTGGCATGGAGCAAGACTGGGATTTGTTACTCCGTGTGATGGAGAGGTATCTCAGGGCCCACTCGGTAATACAACATCACAATGAGCCTTGCAAGCAATGTGACTAAGTGTTAGTCACGGGATCTTGTATTATAGAACGAGTAAAGAGACTTGCCGATAACGAGGTTGAACTAGGTATGGAGATACCGACGATCAAATCTCGGGAAAGTAACATACCGAAGAACAAAGGGAACGTTATATGGGATTGACTGAATCCTTGACATAGAGGTTCGACCGATAAAGATTTTCGTAGAATATGTAGGAACCAATATGGTCATCTAGGGCCCGCTATTGGTTATTGACCGTAGAGGTGTCTCGGTCATGTCTACATAGTTCTCGAACCCACAAGGTCTGCACACTTAAGGTTTGGTGACGTTTCGGTAGTATAGAGTTATGTATGGTGGTGACCGAAGGTTGTTCGGAGTCCCGGATGAGATCCCGGACATCACGAGGAGCTTCGGAATGGTCCAGAGGTAAAGATTGATATATAGGAAGTCCTAGTTTGGTCGCCGGAAAAGTTTCGGGCTCATCGGTAGTGTACCGGGAGACCTCCGGGAGGGGTATTTCGACCGTAGAGAGTCCATGGGCTATGGGAGAATAATAACCAGCCCTTAGTGGGCTGGTGGAACAGCCACAAAAGGCCCATGGCGCCAGGAGGAAAAAGGCCTAAAGAAAAAGGCAAAAATGGTGAATCCTACTCCTACTAGGATTGGAGGAGGAGTAGGACTCCTCTACCTTGGCCGGACAACTCCTAGAGGGCCTTGCCCTTGCGCCAAGGCTGCCTCTCCTCTCCTCCTATATATACTGGTGGAATAGAGGGTTTTTGCACAGAATTTACGAACACATGCTACCCGTTCCACCGGTGCTCCTCTAGATCAGTTTTTCGCGGTGCTTAGGCGAAGCCCTGCCGGAATCACTCCACCACCATCGCCGGAGCACCGTCACGCTGCCGGTGAACTCTTCCTCCTCTCCGCTCCCTCTTGCTGGATCCAGACGGCAGAGATCGTCATCAAGCCGCACGTGTGCTGAACGTGGAGGTGTCGTCCGTTCGGCGCTAGATCGGAACGACTGTGATCAAGATCGCGAGACGGATCGTGATGAGTTCGCGAGATGGATCATGATGAGTTCGCAGGACGGATCGTGATGAGTTCACGGGACGGATCGTGATGAGTTCGCGGGACGGATCGTGATTGGATCGCGGGACGGACCGTGATGAGATCGCGGGACGCTCGGCGATTTGGATCGCGAAGACGTTCGACTACACCAACCGCGTTTCTTAACGATTCCTGCTTAGCAATCTACAAGGGTATGTCGATCCACTCTCCCTCTCATAGATGCTCATCACCATGGATAGATCTTGCGTGAACGTAGGATTTTTTTTGTTTCCCATGTGATCTTCCCCAACAGTGGCATCATGAGCTAGGTCTATGTGTAGATGAGATCTCGAGTAGAACACAAAGAGCTTGTGGGCGTTGATGCTTAGATTGGTTCCTCCCTTGGTCATGTTTTGGTTCAGTGGTATTGTGAGATGAAGCGGCCCGGACCAACATTACTTGTACGCTTACGAGATATCGGTTCCCTCAAACCCAACTTGTTGCATAGATGGCTTGTGGGTGCTAGTTTCTCTCACTTTAGTTGGATCGGATTCGACAAAGGCAGTCCTTGAGAAGGTTGAAAAGCAACTAGTGTATCACCGTTGTGGTTTATGCATAGGTGAGAATTGTTCTTGCTAGATACCCGTAGCAACCACGTAAAACATGCAACAACAATTAGAGGACGTCTAACTTTTTTTTGCAGGGTATGTTATGATGTGATATGGTCAATTACATGATGTGATATATGTGATGTATGAGATGATCATGTGTTGTATAGAATATCACGACTTGCATGTCGATGAGTATGGCAACCGGCAAGAGCCATAGGGTTGTCTTTAATTATTGTATGACCTACGTGTCAATCATTAAGCGCAATGTAATGCTTTACTTTATCGCTAAACGGTAGCAATAGTAGTAGAAGCATGGTAGGCATGACAACCCCGATGGCGACACGTTGATGGAGATCAAGATGATGGAGATCATGGTGTCATGCCGGTGACGATGGAGATCATGCCGGTGCTTTCATGATGGAGATCAAAAGCACAAGTTCATGGCCATATCATGTCACTTATGATTTGCATGTGATGTTAATCCTTTTATGCACCTTGTTTTGCTTAGGACGACGGTAGCATTATAAGGTGATCCCTCACTTAATTTCAAGATAAATTGTGTTCTCCCCGAGTGTGCACCGTTGCGAAAGTTGTTCGTGTCGAGACACCACGTGATGATCTGGTGTGATAGACTCTACGTTCACATACAACGGGTGCAAGCCAGTGTTGCACATGCAGAACACTCGGGTTAAACTTGACGAGCCTAGCATGTACAGACATGGCCTCGGAACATAAGAGACCGAAAGGTCGAACATGAGTCATATAGTTGATATGATCAACATGATGATGTTCACCATTGAAACCACCTCAACTCACGTGATGATCAGACTTGAGTTGGTGAATTTGGATCATGTATCACTCGAATGACTGGAGGGATGTCAATTTGAGTGGGAGTTCTTAAGTAATATGATTAATTGAACTCATTATCATGAACATAGTCAATAGTGTCTGTGCAAATTATGTTGTAGATTACTTGTTCGCGCTGTAGCTCCCTTGAATTTTTATATGTTCCTAGAGAAATAGAGTTGAAAGATGTTGGTAGCAATATTGCGGACTGGGTCCGTGATCTGAGGATTGTCCTCATTGCTGCACAAAAGGCTTATGTCCTTAATGCACCGCTCGGTGCGCAAACCCCTCTAGCGTGGTTTGTAGATGTTGTGAACATCTGACAGGAACATTCTGATGACTACTTGATAGATTAGTGCGTCATGCATTATGGCTTAGAATTGAGGCTCCGAAACATCACAGAACATCACAGAATTAGGATCTCAGGCTCGTACCCATGTTGCGAGATATGAGATCTCCAACAAGATTCTTTGCCTGCAATATGAAGGAGAATAGCTCAATCGTTGAGCATGTGCTCAGATTGTCTGGGTGCTACAATTGCTTGAATCGAGTGGGAGTTGATATTCCAGATAAGATAGTGATTGATATAGTTCTCCAAGTCACTATCACTGGGCTGCTAGAACTAGGTGATAAACTATAAAATGCCAGGGATAGAAATAATGATCCCTGAGCTGTTCGCGATGTTTAACACCACGAAGGTAGAAATCAAGAAGGAGTGTCAAGTGTTGATGGTTAGTAAAACCACTGGTTTCGAGAAGGGCAAGGGCAAGGAGGGAAACTTCATGGATGGCATGCCAGTTGCTGCTCCAGTGAAGCAACCCAAAGTTGAACTCAAACCCAAGACTAAGTGCTTCGATTATGAGGAGAGCGGTCGCTGAAGCGGAACAACCCTAGATACTTGGTAGATAAGAAGGCTGGCAACGTCAACAGAAGTATATTTGATATACATGTTATTGATGTGTACCTTGCTAGTACTCCTAGTAGGACCTGGGTATTGGATACCGGTTTGGTTGCTAAATGTTAGTAACTCAAAATAAAAGCTATGGAATAAACGAAGAACTAGCTAAGGGTGAGGTGACGATGTGTGCTGGAAGTGTTTCCAAGGTTGATGTGATCGACATCGCATGCTCTCTCTACGTTCGGGATTAGTAACAAACCTAAATAAGTGTTATTTGGTGTTTTGCGTTGAGCATGAACATGATTAGATCGTGTTTGTTGCAACATGGTTATTCATTTAAGTTAGAGAATAATGGTTATTCTGTTTACATGAATAATACCTTCAATGGTCATGCACCCAGTAAGAATGGTTCATTGAAACTTGATCGTAGTAATACACATGTTCATAACATTGATGCCAAAAAGGATACAAATTTAATAATGATAGTACCACATACTTGTGGCACTGCTGCTAAATGTCATATTGGTATAAAATGCATGAAGAAACTCCATGCTGATGGATCTTTGGACTCTTTCGATTTCGAATCAGTTGACACATGCGAACCATGCCTCTTGGTCAAAGATGACTAAGTACCCTGTTTTTTGGTTTGACGGAGCAGGCAAGTGTTTTGTTGGAAAAGATACATGTTGATGTATGCAATCCAATGAGTCTTGTAGCGTGCGGTGGATATCGTTATTTTCTTACCTTCACTGATGATTTGGGTAGATATAGTGTATGTTTACTTAATGAAACACAAGTCTGAATCATTTGAAAAGTTCAAGCAAATTCAGAGTAAAGTTTAAGATCATCGTGACAAGAAGATAAAAATATCTGCGATATGATTGTGGAGGTGAATATCTGAGTTACGATTTTGGCATAAAACTTTAGACAATGTGAAAGTTGTTTCACAACACACGCCACCTGGAGCAGCATAGTGTGATGGTATGTCCGAACGTCATAGTCTTGCTCTATTGGATATGGTGCATGTTATAATGTCTCTTTGTCGGGACCCCTATCCTAAGTCATATGATTCCATACAGTAACAAGCCACATCACTTTGCGGCCTCACGCACGGTACTCCACGGCTGCCACCTTACCTTGGCCGGGACCGTTTGCGTCTTTTGGCTCACGTATGTGAACATGTCGCTGGCAATCACACAACAAAGAACCCGGGCCGACATGACTAGTCATAGAACCCAAGTGGCACATCTGTACGGAAACAGGCATACATAACCCAGCAATGCAGGTGTCGGTCTCAAGCGTGTGTAGACGAGTCATAGCAAGCTACAAGGACTCCATTACATCGCGAGACACAGATGTCATCACTGCACGTAAACGAGTCGTAGCCGGCTACGGGGACTCCATTACATCGCGAGACATTTCCCCGAGGGGACAGACACAGCAGCAAAGAAGGATACATGCCGGTCAATCAATGTGTCCGGAGCAGTAGCAAGCTACCATGGCTCGGTGGAAGCACAAAGAGACAGTTTCCCATAAAGAGTACTACTAAAAGCACACGACTAGGTGTCGGATCCCATACATACCGTTGCACGTCACACGTACGCACGACATGCCCGATATGCATAGATACAACTATGGCATCACAATATAACCATACAACAACATAACTTTTATTTAAGAGGCTCAGACAAGCCTTGCATAATATGTTCATATAGACAGGGGTCACATGACCCGACACTCAAGTCATACAAACATAGTCTTACAAACCAGTGGAAACTAAAGTTGTCTGGGTATAGACGACAAAATATAAAAGAGGCACATGGCCTGACTATCTACAGTCCACCACACGGGCAAGATCGTAGCTGGGACACCAGCTATTCGGCATCATCAACGTCTAGATAGAACCCACCCGATGGGTCCTGGTTTTCCTCTGCAACATTAATTAAGCAAGGATGAGTACAATCGTACTCAGCAAGTCTTTAAAATAGATCTAGTCTAATTATGCTCATGTACCAATAAAGGGGTGGAGGAGTTTATGCAGAAAGCCAGCTTTGACTCATGGCTAACCTACACTACTCAGTTTTACACTATTTGTTACAATTTTATTTATCGCACACGAGTCCACTAACTCCATCTCAATACACCACCATGGACTCACCTTCCCCTCCCGGAAGAGTGCCATCCACGGTACTCACACTTGTCTTGAGATTTTTAGAAGTATCCATTTGATTATCTATGAACAACATAAGTTCTCCAAGTAGTCCATATCCGAGGACGCGGCTATTCGAATAGTTTCATAACCCTACAGGGGTGTACTTCTTCACACATGCTCTCGCCACTTATCGTTGTGTGCCGTAAACCATGCACCTCGGCAACCTTCAAGCGGATGCCCAGCGAGGGAGTCGGCCACGACCGTCAATCACATAAGACCTCTAGTCTAGGCTACCGCCTATTTGAGACTGACCCGCATGGAAGTCCGGCCGAAGTTTCCACTACGATCCCAACGATGTGCGCAGGGTTCCCAATCCCACCATTCGGGTGACCCTTGGTACACTGTGCCACTGCCTACCGCGTCGTAACCCACCCCGAGGGTCAGCGCTACGCACGGCCTCCAGCATGCTATAAACACCAGAAACTACTTGCAATACCTGGACCAAAGACTAAGTGACTGATAAGTCAAGAGGGGTCGAGTTACCGGAACCCAATGCGCGGTAGTAACTAGTCTTGGATCACAAACACGGAACCCAGTTCCTAAGAACGGTCCCAATGAGACAACCCACTATGTACTCCTACATTGCCTCTCATCGCTACCTTTACCAAATCGTGTTCATTATATGCTCATCACATCGGACAACACTGTTTCACTCAGTTCATCACACAGATGAAACAGACCTGACACAACTCTAAGCATAGCAAGCATAGCAGGCAAAGTAAGCTAAGCACATCATGACACAAGCATCTACCAGGTATGCTAGGTTGCAAGGTTTAGCTATTTACTGTGACAAGATCAGGTCATGCATAAGAATGGGATCATCTACCGTGTATGACTGACATGTGATCGTTTGTCCTAATGCAATAAATGAGAGGAGGAGCGAGAGAATGGGATGTTATCGACATGATCAATGGGGTTGCTTGCCTTGCTGGGAAGTGGAGGGATTCTCTCCTTCGTCAGGGAACGGAGTAGTATCGTTCGGATTCGGACCTACCGCAACGTAGATAAGAACAATCAATACAAGCAAGTGCAACAATATGATGCATGATCATGGCATAATGGTATGCATGGATGAGCTAATGTAAGTAGTGGTCATGTCAATTTGAAATAGAGTTGAATATAGGTTCAAAGTTGTTCTCATTTCAAATTCTATATATTGACCTAATGTTAAAATGTCCATGTTCACCTATTTAGGTTGCTCCAACATGCATGAGAATAGCACCATTGGATTCATTGGATTTTTCTGATCAATTTTCATATATAAATTATTTTCATCTGACTTACAGATTATTTTATATGATTTTTCAAAGTTTTAAATAATTTCTGGAATTTCCTGATTTATTTTTATTAAGGAAATTGATTAAATGCGTCAGCTTGATGTCATGCTTGCGTCAGCAGTCAACAGGGCCAGGTCCAGGTCAAACCTAACTAGTGTGACCCGCCTGTCAACCTCTCAGGACTGGCTAGTGTCGCTGGCAGGTGGGCCCCTGTAGTCAGTGACTCAGGGGTTAATCCCGAGTTGACCCGAGGTTTGACTCGGTCTGGGGCCCACTGTCAGCGTCTAGGGGGGTTAGTTAGCACGGTCATTAGACACTAATGACGTCGCCACGCTGGCACTTGCCGGAGGGAGGTCACCGGCGACCATCCGACACGGCGGAGGCTTGCCGGAAGCCACTCGACGGGTCGGATCGACGCGGGGAAGGCACTGGAACAAAGCCCGTGCTCGGCCGCGTCGATTGGGCTGGTCAGGGGGGACCGGCGATCATCGGAGGCTCGCCGGGGAGCACTTCCACGGCGGCGCCCGATCAGCCACTACGGCGAGGAGCGCCAGGGACCACAGGGAAGCTAGGGAAGAGAGGGAGGAGGACGGGGTGCTCACTGGGAGGTTGCAGGGGGGGCTGTTTTCTGTTTTCTGTTTTCTTTCTAATATTTGTTTATTTCTTGCAGGTCCAAATACCCCTTCAATAATTCTAAAACTTTTTATAACTTCAAGTTTGAATATTTCAGACTTGTGTCAAAAGTTTCAGATTATTTTGAAAGCAGTGATAATGATAATATTTTTATTTGTCATTTTCAGAGACTTAATTCATTAATTTAAAATATTTCAAATGTTCAAATATTTGAAATGGTCCCTGGTATATCCATGCCCTTAATTATCAGACATAGGGAACATTTTTTATGGGCATTTTGGATTTGTTCAAATTTCATTTATCTGGAATTCCTTTAATTCATTAAGTGCTTGGGGTTTCTTTTCTTTCTCCCCATTTCATATTGATGCAATGATGATGATGATGATGCAAACACATTTCTAGCCTAAGACACTTGCTAGGGTTGTGACAACTCACCCCCACTCAAAAGAATCTCGTCCCGAGATTTCGAAGTCGTCAGGAAGAGCGCGGGGTACTCTAGTCGAAGACGACCTTCTCTTTCCCATGTCGCCTCCTTTTCAGAATGATGCGACCACTGAACCTTAAGAAACTTGATGTTCCGACGTCGAGTGGTACGCTCATCTTGATCGAGAATACGAACGGGGTATTCTCGGTATGAAAGGTTATCTTGGAGATCAAGCGTTTCGTGGTCCACTTCTCGGACAGGGTCCGAAAAACAACGCCTGAGTTGAGAGACGTGGAAGACATCATGAACTTTGGAAAGATGCGGAGGAAGTTCCAATTGGTAGGCAACCTCTCCTCATTTAGCAAGAATGCGAAAAGGTCCAATGTAGCGAGGAGCCAACTTGCCTTTGATACCGAATCGATGGGTACCCTTCAGAGGTGTAACCCGAAGATAAGCCTTCTCGTCAACTTCATAGGTCACAGACTTATGATGACGGTCATATTGACTCTTTTGATGGGATTGGGCTGTTTTCAACTTTTCACGAATAATGCAAACTTGCTCCTCTGTATCCTGGATCATATCCGGACCAAAGAGTTGCCTCTCTCCGGTTTCTGACCAGTTAAGAGGTGTTCGGCATTTTTGTCCATAGAGAACTTCAAAAGGGGCTTTGCCCAAGCTTGATTGATAACTATTGTTATATGCGAACTCAGCAAATGGAAGGCAGTTCTCCCAATTCATACCGAAAGATATAACACAAGCTCGGAGCATGTCTTCGAGAATTTGATTGACCCGCTCAACTTGACCATTTGATTGGGGATGGAAAGCAGTGCTAAAAGATAGATGAGTCCCCATGGCAGTTTGAAAACTTTCCCAAAATCGAGAAGTAAAGATACTCCCACGGTCTGAGTTAATCTCCAGAGGAACACCATGAAGAGAAACTATTCGAGAAACATATAACTCCGCTAGCTGACTAGCGGTAATGTTTTCCCGAACAGGAAGAAAATGAGCCACTTTGGAGAGGCGATCAATGACTACGAATATAGCATTGTTTCCTCTCTTGGTCCTGGGAAATCCGGTGATGAAATCCATACCGATATTATCCCATTTCCATTCAGGAATCGCTAAGGGTTGAAGGGTGCCAGCAGGTCTTTGATGTTCTGCTTTCACACGATGGCAAACGTCGCAGTTAGCAACATACTGAGCAATTTCTCTCTTCATCCTAGTCCACCAGAACCTCTGGCGTAGGTCCTGATACATTTTGGTACTACCCGGATGAATTTTGAGAGGAGAATCATGAGCCTCCTTAAGGATCAATTGTCGCAGATGTTCTTTTTTTGGGATCACCAAGCGATTCTCAAAGAAGACAACCCCTTGATCATCTTCCAAGAAGCATCTAACATTACCCTTCTTAATGTTTTTCTTGATCCGAGATATCCCGGCATCATGCTTCTGGGCTTCTATAATTTGATCCTGAAGAGTAGGTTTCGCCACCAAGTTGGACAGGAATCCCTGAGGAACGATGTGAATATTTAACTTCCTGAATTCCTCATGGAGAAGCGGTTGACCTTGTTGTAACATCAAATTGTTACAATAAGACTTACGACTAAGTGCATCAGCCATGACATTGTTGGGGAACGTCGCATGGGAAACAAAAAATTTCCTACGCACACGCAAACCTATCCATGGTGATGAGCATCTACGAGAGGGAGAGTGGATCTACGTACCCTTGTAGATCACTAAGAGGGAAGCGTTAAGAAACGCGGTTGGTGTAGTCGAACTTCTTCGCGATCCAAATCGCCGAGCGTCCCGCGATCCAATCACGAACCGTCACGCGAACACATCATGATCCGTCCCGCGAACTCATCACGATCGGTCTCACGATCTTGATCACGATCTGTCCCGCGAACTCATCACGATCCGTTCCGTGATCACATCACGAACCGTCTCGCGATCTTGATCACGGTCCTTCCGATCTAGCGCCGAACGGACGACATCTCCGCGTTCAGCACACGTGCAGCTTGATGAAGATCTCCACCGTCTCGATCCAGCGAGAGGAGGTGGAGAGGAGAGAGAGTTCACCGGCAGCGTGACGACGCTCCGGTGATGGTGGTGGAGCAATTCCGGCAGGGCTTCGCCTAAGCGCTGCAGAAAACCGATCTAGAGGAGAAACTATGCACCGGTGTAACGGGTAGCACGTGGCCGGAAATTCTGTCCAAAAACCACCCAATCCACTAGTATATATAGGAGGAGAGGAGAGGAGAGGCAGACAAGGCCTTTGGGTCGGCCGAAATAGGAGGTGGGAAGCAATCCTACTTCACCTCCAATCCTAGTTGGAGTAGGATTGCCTCCTATTGGCTGATTTTCCACTTTTTGCTTTAGGACTTCCTCTCCTGTGCCATGGGCCTTTGTGGCTGTTTTCCCAGCCCACTAAGGGCTGGTTATTATTCTCCCACAGCCCATGGACCTCTTGGGGTCGAAATACCCCTCCCGGAGGCCTCCCGGTACACTACCGGCACTCCCGGTACACTACCGATGAGCCCGAAACTTTTCCGGAAACCAAACTGGGACTTCCTATATATGAATATTTACCTCCGGACCATTCCGGAGCTCCTCGTGACGTCCGGTATCTCATCCGGGACTCCGAACAAACTTCGGTCACCACCATACATAACTCTACACTACCGAAACGTCACCGAACCTTAAGTGTGCAGACCCTGCGGGTTCGAGAACTACGTAGACATGACCGAGACACCTCTACGGTCAATAACCAATGGCGGGACCTGGATGTCCACATTGGTTCCTACATATTCTACGAAGATCTTTATTGGTCGAACATCTATGTCAAGGATTCAGTTAATCCCGTATAACGTTCCCTTTGTTCTTCGGTATGTTACTTGCCCGAGATTCGATCGTCGGTATCTCCATACCTAGTTCAACCTCGTTACTGGCAAGTCTCTTTACTCGTTCTGTAATACAAGATCCCGTGACTAACACTTAGCCACATTGCTTGCAAGGCTTGTTGTGATGTTGTATTACTGAGTGGGCCTTGAGATACCTCTCCGTCACACGGAGTAACAAAACCCAGTCTCGATCGATGCCAACTCAACAGACACCATCGGAGATACCTGTAGATCACCTTTATAGTCACCCAGTTACGTTGCGACGTTTGATACACACAAGGCACTCCTCCGATATCCGTGAGTTGCATGATCTCATGGTCATAGGAACATATACTTGACATGCAGAAAACAGTAGCAATAAACTGACACGATCATATGCTATGTTTGTAGTTTGGGTCTTATCCATCACATCATTCTCCTAATGATGTGATCCCGTTATCAAATGACATCTCATGTCCATGGCTAGGAAACCTTAACCATCCTTTGATCAACGAGCTAGTCCATTAGAGGCATACTAGGGACATGGTTTTGTCTATGTATCCACCCATGCATTTAAGTCTCCGATCAATACAATTATAGCATGGATAATAAACGATTATCATGAACAAGGAAATATGATAATAACTAATTTATTATTTCCTCTAGGGCATATTTCCAACAGTCTCCCACTTGCACTAGAGTCAATAATCTAGTTCACATCACCATGTGATTCGCATTGTTATGAATCTAACACCCAATGAGTTCTGGGGCTCGATCATGCATTGCATGTGAGAGAGATCTTATAGTCAACGGGTCTGCGATATTCAGATCCGTGTGTACTTTGCAAATCTCTATGTCAAACCGTAAACACTGCTATCACACACCACTTGGTACTATTTCCAAATGGCTGCTCCACTATATGTATCCATATTGCTACTATGAGTCATCCGGATTAGTGTTAAAGCTTGTATCGAGGTAACTCCTTACGACGAACTCTTTATCACCTCCATAATCGAGAAACATCTCCTCAGTCTCTTAGTTACTGAGGATAATCTTGACCGTTGTCCAGTGATCCACTCCTGGTTCACTCTTGTACCCCCTGACGGACTCATGGCAAGGCACACACAGGTGCGGTACATAGCATGGCATAATATAGAGCCTATGGCTAAGGCATAGGGGACGACGTTCGTCCTTTCTCTTTCTTCTGCCGTTGTCGAGCTTTGAGTCTCACTCAACTTTCACACCTTACAAATCAGCCGAGAACTCTTTCTCTGACTGATCCATTTTGAACTCTTTCAAAATCTTGTCAAGGTATGCACTCATTGAAAGTCTTCATCGAGCATCTTGATCTATCTCCATAGATTTTGATGCTCAACAATTAGGTAGCTTCATCCAGGTCTTCCTTTGAAAATCACTTTCCAAATGACCGTTTTATGCTTTCTAGAAACTCTACATTATTTCTGATCAACAATATGTCATCCACATATACTTATCAGAAATTCTATAGTGCTCCCACTCACTTTATTGCAAATACAAGTTTCTCGTAAACTTTGTATAAACATCAAAACTTTGATCACCTCATCAAAGCGTATATTCCAACTCCGAGAGGCTTGCTTCAGTCCATGGAAGGATTACCGAAGCTTGCACACCTTTTAGCATCCTTAGGCCTGACAAAACCTTCTGGTTGTATCACATACAACCTTTCCTCAAGTAAACCGTTAAGGAAATGATGTTTTGACATCCATCTGCCAGATTTCATAATTGAAAACACAGCAACTGCTAACATAATTCCAACAGACTTTAGCACCACTACGAGTGAGAAAGTCTCAGCGTAGTCAACTCCTTGAACTTGTCACAAACATCTTTGCAACAAGTCGAGCTTTACAAATAGTGACATTCACCATCAGTGTCTGTCTTCATTTTAAAGATCCATTTGTACTCGACGACCTGCCGTCCAACGAGAAAGTCTACCAAAGTCTACACTTGGTTTTCATACATGGATCCTATCTCGGATTTCATGGCCTCTAACCATTTGTCGGAATCCGGGCCCATCATCGCTTCTCCATAGCTCGTAGGTTCATCGTTGTCCAACAACATGATCTCCAAGACAGAGTTTTCGTAACACTTAGGAGCAGTACACATCCTTGTCGACCTACGAAGTTCGATAGTAACTTGATCCTGAAGCTTCATGATCATCATCATTAACTTCCTGTTCAACTAACGTAGACTTCATAGAAACATCTTTCTGCGCTGCGCTACTCTCTGGTTGAACAAAGGTTTAACAACCTCATCAAGTTCTATCTTCCTCCCACTCAATTCTTTCGAGAGAAACATTTCCTCGAGAAAGGATCCGTTTAAGCAACAAACACTTTGCACTAGGATCTGAGATTGAAGGTTCACCCAACTGATCTTAGGGTATTCTATGAAGATGCAATTTGTCCGCCTTGGGTTCGACCTTATTAGGTGAAAACATTTTCCACACAAGTGTCACATCGCCAAATATTAAGAAATAACAGCTTAGGTTTCTATCAAACCATAATTCACATGGTGTCATCTCGACGGATTTAGATGGTGCCCTATTTAAAGTGAATGTAGTTGTCTCTAATGCATAACCCCAAAATTATAGTGGTAAAACGACAAGAGACATCATAGCACGCACCATGTCCAATAGAGCATAACTATGATGTTCGGACACACCATCACACTATGGTGTTCTAGGTGGCGTTTAGTTGTGAAACAACTTTCACATTGTCTTAAGTTGTATGCCAAACTCGTGACTCAGATATTCACCTCCACGATCATATCGCGGTCATTTTTATCTTCTTGTCACGATGATCTTTAAACTTCACTCTGAATTTGCTTGAACCTTTCAAACGATTCAGACTTGTATTTCATTAAGTAAATATACACTATATCTACTCAAATCATCAGTTAAGGTAAGAAAATAACTATATCCACTGCACGCTACAAGACTCACTAGATTGCATACATCAACATGTATCATTTCCAATGAATCACTTGCCCGCTCCATCCAACGAGGTCCTTTAGTCAGCTTGCCCAAGAGGCATGGTTCGCATGTCTCAACCGATTCGAAATCGAATGAGTCCAAATATCCATCAGCATGGAGTTTCTAGATGCGCTTTATACCAATATGACATTTAGCGGCAGTGCCACAAGTATGTGGTACTATCATTATTAACTTTGTATCTGTTGACATCAATGTTATGAACATGTGTAATACTACGATCATGATTTCATCAAACCATTTCACTAGGTGCATGACCATTGAAGGTATTATTCATGTAAACAGAATAACCATTATTCTCTAACTTAAATGAATAACCGTATTGCAATAAACATGATCTAATCATGTTCATGCTCAATGAAAAACACCAAATAACATTTATTTAGGTTCGTCACTAATCCTGAAGGTAGAGAGAGCGTGCGAGGTTGATCACATCAACCTTGGAAACACTTCCAACACATATCGTCACCTCACCCTTAGCTAGTTCTCCGTTTATTCCGTAGCTTTTATTTCGAGTTACTAACATTTAGCAACCGAACCGGTATCCAATACCCAGGTGCTACTAAGAGTACTAGCAAGGTACACATTAGTAACTCGTATATCAAATATACTTCTATCAATGTTGCCAGCCTTCTTATCAACCAAGTATCTAGGGTTGTTCCGCTTCAGCGACCGCTCACCTCATAACAGAAGCACTTAGTCTCGGGTTTGAGTTCAACTTTGGGTTGCTTCACTAGAGCAGCAACTGACTTGCTATCCATGAAGTTTCCCTCCTTGATCTTGCCCTTCTCGAAACTAGTGGTTTGATTAACCATCAACCTTGACGCTCCTTCTTGATTTGTACCTTCGCGGTGTCAAACATCGCGAACAGCTCAGGGATCAACATTTCTTTCCCTGGCATTTTATAGTTCATCACCAAGTTCTAGTAGCTCAGTGACAGTGACTTGGAGAACTACATCAATCACTATCTTATCTAGAAGATCAACTCCCACTCGATTCAAGCGATTGTAGTACCCAGACAGTCTGAGCACATGCTCAACGATTGAGCTATTCTCTTTCATCTTCAGGCAAAGAATCTCGTTGGAGATCCTATATCTCGCAACTCGGGCACGAGCCTGAGATCACAATCTCAGCTCTTAGAACATCTCATATGTTCCGTGACGTTCAAAACGTTTCAGAGCCTCAATTCTAAGCCGTAATGCATGACGCACTAAACTATCAAGTAGTCATCGAAACGTGCCTGTCAGATGTTCACAACATCTACATACAACGCTAGATGGGGTGGCGCACCGAGCAGTGCATTAAGGACATAAGCCTTCTGTGCAGCAATGAGGACAATCCTCAGATCACGGACCCAGTCCGCAATTTTGCTACCAACATCTTTCAATTCTATTTCTCTAGGAACATATAAAAATACAAGGGAGCTACAGCACGAGCTAGTAATCTACAACCTAATTTCAAAGACACTTTGACTATGTTCATGATAATGAGTTCAATTAATCATATTACTTAAGAACTCCCACTCAAATTGACATCCCTCGGGTCATTCGAGTGATACATGATCCAAATTCACCAACTCAAGTCCGATCATCACGTGAGTTAAGGTGGCTTCAATGGTGAACATCATTATGTTGATCATATCCACTATATGACTCATGCTCGACCTTTCGGTCTCTTGTGTTCCGAGGCCATGTCTGTACATGCTAGGCTCATCAAGTTTAACCCGAGTGTTCTGCGCGTGCAAATCTGGCTTGCACCCGTTGTATGTGAACGTAGAGTCTATCACAACCGGTCATCACGTGGTGTCTCAACATGACGAACTTTCGCAACGGTGCACACTCGGGGAGAACACAGTTCATCTTGAAATTCAAGTGAGGGATCACCTTATAATGCTACTGTCGTACTAAGCAAAACAAGGTGCATAAAAGGATTAACATCTCATGCAATTCATAAGTGACATGATATGGCCATGAACTTGTGTTTAAGATCTCCATCTTCGAAACACCGGCATGATCTCCATCATCACCGGCAAAACACCATGATCTCCATCATCTTGACATCCATCAATGTGTTGCCATTGGGGTTGTGGCGCCAGCCCTGCTTCTACTTCTATTGCTACCGCTTAGCGATAAAGTAAAGCATTACATAGCGCTTAATGATTGACACGCAGGTCATACAATAATTAAAGACAACCCTATGGCTCTTGTCGGTTGCCGTACTCAACAACATGCAAGTCGTGAAATTCTATACATCACATGATCATCTCATACATCACATATATCTCATCATGTAATTGGCCATATCACATCACAACATACCCTGCAAAAACAAGTTAGACGTCCTCTAATTGTTGTTGCATGTTTTACGTGGCTGCTACGGGTATCTAGCAAGAACGATTCTCACCTACGCATAAACCACAACGGTGATACATAGATTGCTTTTCAACCTTCTCAAGGACCGCCTTTGTCGGATCCGATCCAACTAAAGTGAGAGAAACTGTCACCCGCAAGCCATCTAAGCAACAAGTTGCGTCGAGAGAACCGGTCTCTCGTAAGCGTACGAGTAATGTTGGTCCGGGCCGCTTCATCTCACAATCCCGCTGAACCAAAATCCGACCAAGGGAGGAAGCAATCTAAGCATCAACGCCCACAAACCTTTTTTGTTCTACTCGAGATCTCATCGAACCATCAACCTAGCTTATGATGCCACTGTTGGGGAACGTCGCATGGGAAACAAAAAAATTCCTACGCACACGCAAACCTATCCATGGTGATGAGCATCTACGAGAGGGAGAGTGGATCTACGTACCCTTGTAGATCACTAAGAGGGAAGCGTTAAGAAACGTGGTTGGTGTAGTCGAACTTCTTCGCGATCCAAATCGCCGAGCGTCCCGCGATCCAATCACGAACCGTCCCATGAACACATCATGATCCGTCCCGCGAACTCATCACGATCCGTCTCACGATCTTGATCACGATCTGTCCCGCGAACTCATCACGATCCGTTCCGTGATCACATCACGAACCGTCTCGCGATCTCGATCACGGTCCTTCCGATCTAGCGCCGAACGGACGGCACCTCCGCGTTCAGCACACGTGCAGCTTGATGACGATCTCCACCGTCTCGATCCAACGAGAGGAGGTGGAGAGGAGAGAGAGTTCACCAGCAGCGTGACGGCGCTCCGGTGATGGTGGTGGAGCAATTCCGGCAGGGCTTCGCCTAAGCGCTGCAGAAAACCGATCTAGAGGAGAAACTATGCACCGGTGTAACGGGTAGCACATGGCCGGAAATTCTGTCCAAAAACCACCCAATCCACTAGTATATATAGGAGGAGAGGAGAGGAGAGGCAGACAAGGCCTTTGGGTCGGCCGAAATAGGAGGTGGGAAGCAATCCTACTTCACCTCCAATCCTAGTTGGAGTAGGATTGCCTCCTATTGGCTGATTTTCCACTTTTTGCTTTAGGACTTTCTCTCCTGTGCCATGGGCCTTTGTGGCTGTTTTCCCAGCCCACTAAGGGCTGGTTATTATTCTCCCACAGCCCATGGACCTCTTGGGGTCGAAATACCCCTCCCGGAGGCCTCCCGGTACACTACCGACACTCCTGGTACACTACCGGCACTCTCGGTACACTACCGATGAGCCCGAAACTTTTCCGGAAACCAAACTGGGACTTCCTATATATGAATCTTCACCTCCGGACCATTCCGGAGCTCCTCGTGACGTCCGGTATCTCATCTGGGACTCCGAACAAACTTCGCTCACCACCATACATAACTCTACACTACCGAAACGTCACCGAACCTTAAGTGTGCAGACCCTGCGGGTTCGAGAACTATGTAGACATGACCGAGACACCTCTATGGTCAATAACCAATGGCGGGACCTGGATGTCCACATTGGTTCCTACATATTCTACGAAGATCTTTATCGGTCGAACCTCTATGTCAAGGATTCAGTTAATCCCGTATAACGTTCCCTTTGTTCTTCGGTATGTTACTTGCCCGAGATTCGATCGTCGGTATCTCCATACCTAGTTCAACCTCGTTACTGGCAAGTCTCTTTACTCGTTCTGTAATACAATATCCCGTGACTAACACTTAGCCACATTGCTTGCAAGGCTTGTTGTGATGTTGTATTACTGAGTGGGCCCTGAGATACCTCTCCGTCACACGGAGTAACAAATCCCAGTCTCGATCGATGCCAACTCAACAGACACCATCGGAGATACCTGTAGAGCACCTTTATAGTCACCTAGTTACGTTGCGACATTTGATACACACAAGGCACTCCTCCTATATCCGTGAGTTGCATGATCTCATGGTCATAGGAACATATACTTGAGATGCAGAAAACAGTAGCAATAAACTGACACAATCATATGCTATGTTTGTAGTTTGGGTCTTATCCATCACATAATTCTCCTAATGATGTGATCCCATTATCAAATGACATCTCATGTCCATGGCTAGGAAACCTTAACCCTCCTTTGATCAACGAGCTAGTCCATTAGAGGCATACTAGGGACATGGTTTTGTCTATGTATCCACACATGCATTTAAGTCTCCGATCAATACAATTATAACATGGATAATAAACGATTATCATGAACAAGGAAATATGATAATAACTAATTTATTATTGCCTCTAGGGCATATTTCCAACAGACATTCGCTTTCCCCGGGGTGTAAGTTATTCCTAAGTCGTAATCTGTAATCAACTCTCCCCAACGTCTTTGCCTGAGATTCAAATCCGGTTGGGTGAAAATATATTTCAGACTTTGGTGATGAGTGTATATCTCGCAACGATTACCTAGAAGGTAATGTCGCCATGTCTTTAGTGCATGGACTACAGCTGCAAGCTCAAGATCATGTGTTGGATAATTATCCTCATGTGGACGCAACTGTCGAGATGCGTATGCAATCACATGACGATCTTGCATGAGAATGCAACCTAATCCTTGTCGCGAGGCGTCGCAATAGATAATAAAGTCCTTAGAAAAATCTGGTGGCACCAGAATGGGAGCAGAGGTGAGTCGTCTTTTCAACTCTTGAAAACTATGCTCGCATTGTGGGGTCCACTCGAACTTCTTATCTTTCTTGAGGAGTTCAGTCAGAGGTTTCGCAACCTTGGAGAAGTTCTCAACAAACCGGCGACAATAGCTCGCTAGGCCAAGAAAACTCTGAAGTTGCTTAACCGATTCAGGTGTAGTCCAATCAAGGACGGCCTGAACTCTCTCGGGATTAACAGAAATACCTTTGCCAGAGATCACGTGGCCAAGATAGGTCACTTCCGGCAACCAGAATTCACACTTAGAGAATTTGGCCTACAAGCGGTGCTCTCGAAGTTTCATCAATACCAGCCTCAGATGCTTGGCATGTTCTTGTTCGTTCTTCGAGTAAATGAGTATGTCATCGAGGTAAACCACGACGAATTTATCCAAATACTCCATGAAGATCGAATTCATCAGACGAGAGAAGGTGGCTGGGGCATTGGTTAAACCGAAGGACATGACGGTGTACTCGTATTGGCCATAACGAGTGACAAAAGCCGTTTTTGGAATGTCCCCGTTTCTAATTCTGATTTGATGGTATCCCAACCTCAAATCCATTTTGGAAAAGACTGAGGATCCAGCGAGTTGATCATACAAATTGTTGATCCTGGCGAGCGGATACTTGTTCTTGATAGTGACCAAATTCACTGGTCGGTAATCCACAACCATCCGATCCGATCCATCCTTCTTCTTAACAAAAAGGACGGGGCAAGCCCAAGGAGAAGAACTAGGACGAATGAAACCTTTCTTCAAAGCTTCATCGAGTTGGGTTTTTAGCTCAGCTAGTTCTAAGGGTGCCATCTTATAGGGTCTTCTGGCTATTGGGACTGTCCTTGGGATAAGTTCTATCACGAACTCAACATCTCTGACAGGTGGAATACCTGGCAGTTCTTCTAGAAAGACATCCGGAAAATCACGGACTACCGGAATATCTTATAGCTCAGGGAGAGGGCTAGCATTTAAGGAATGGAGTTGGCGCTTGGTTGTTCGAGTAGAGACATTGACTATCTCTCCCGAGGAATGTGTAAGTTGAACATTCCTAGAATGAGTATCAATCTTGGCATAGTGGGCTTTCATCCAATCCATACCTAGAATGATATTGATGTCCGAAGACTTAAGAGCTATCAAGGATGCTAGGAATACTAGTCTATCCACCAAAATTTCATTGTCATGGCTCACTCTAGAAGTTTGCCATTTTGAACCAGGAGTCTGAACTACTAAAGGAGTGGGCATGTCACAGAAAGACATGTTATGCAGCTGTGCATAACCTTCTGAGATGAATGAATGAGATGCCCTAGTATCAAATAGAACAGATGCTAGATGGCTATTAACAAGAAGCGTACCTAGAATGACATCAGGGTCTTCAAGAGCTTCTTCAGCAGACACATAATTAACTCGCCCACGGGAAGGAGTTGGCTTCACATAGAAGGCTTTCCCTGGTTTTCCGTGTCCAGCGGGCTTGGCATTGTTCTGGGGACATTCGCGAGAATAATGTCCCGGTTCTCCACACTTGTAGCATACCACTGTAGCACGTGGGGCAACATTTACTTGTGGTCCTCCAAATGGTCTGGGTGGAGGGTTGGACTGAACTGGACGAGGTGCCTAGAAGGATGGCCTCGTAGTGTACCTTGCTGGCATAGCTGCATTGGGTACCCATATTCGGCGCTTGTTGGGTCCTGAACCCGATGCAGGGTTGAAGTCACGGTTATGCCTCCTTGTGGCCTCGTAGTCAGTCTGTCCGGACTCAGCATTGATAGCTTTATTGACAAGAGCTTGAAAAGTGGTGCACTCATGCAGGCGACGATCTCGACGAAGCTCAGCATTAAGTCCCTTGCGGAACCTAGCCTACTTCTTGGCATCGGTTGAGACTTCCTCTGGAGCATAGCGAGCAAGGTTTCCAAACTCGCGGCTGTATGCATCCACTGACAATCTGCCCTGGGTGAAGGCGCAGAATTCCTCTCTCTTGCGGTCCATCAGCCCTTCCGGGATGTGATGGAGACGAAATCCGGCGCTAAACTCTGCCCAGGTTGGCGCAGGTCCTTGGGGACGCTTAGCTTCATAGCTTTCCCACCATAGGTTGGCAGGTCCCTCCAGAAAGTATGTCGCAAAGGTCACCTTGTTGGCCTCTGAAACATTTGCAGCTCGAATCTTGCGTGACATACTGGTCAACCAATCATCCGCATCTAGGGGATCGATCGAGTGATGGTACTTAGGCGGACACAACTTAATGAAGTCACCAAGTGACACTCCATCATGGTGATCATTGCAGGGAGCGCGAGCAGTGTTCTGTTCAATCCTCTCCAACAGCCTGTTGGTCTCCCTCTTATTCCTTTCAGCTTCTAGCATCACCTCCGCTAGAGATGGTGCTCGTGGCAGCTCTTCTTGCCCTGGCTGGCTACTCTTGCCTTGCTCATGAGCATGCACAGGGTTGTTCCTGGTTGACACCATCCTGAGGAAAACAATCCATAGCTTAGACATGGGGAACAACAACTCTAAGACATGAGTTAAGGAATGCACTGATCAACATGGCATGTAGGATAACACCAATCAACATGGTAAAACAACTACCATATGAACATTAGGTTTCATACACACCATGACATAGATTTGTACAAACCCAAGATGAAAACAACTACGAAGAGATGACACAACTCATCGGAGGCATTACAAGCATCCTATACATTATCTATCTACATAGCCAGAACTCAACTCTCGACCTTGATCATATCCCACAAGACACACAGGACTGTGGCGATACGTCTACTACCATACTAGATCTAACATCCACGCACTCAAACGTCACCATAGAATGCCTCGTACAGGTTACCCCCGTGACCCGAGAGCTGAACCTGCGGATCTGGAAACACTCTAGCCTGGGATCCCTGGAAACCATAAGGACACGGGTGTGGCCTTGGTCCCCTTGTCGGTGGCAACAACGGTCCTCGAAGAGGGGTGATGCCTCCAACATCAGGCCAGCCTACGTGTGCTGGCAAATGAGTCCGCGATGGAGTCAGCATTTCCAAATCTCCATAACCTATCTGCACGACAGGTGCCAACTGCGTCAAGGCTGTCCAAAGGCGTGCACGGGTAGCATAGAGCTCCATGCGAAGGGCACGTGCATCACGATCCCTGTTCTCCAACATCTGAGCGGTCACCTGCAGTCTAGGGTCTTCATGAGAATGATCAGAGTAGGCTGCATTGAGATATCCATCCTCTCCTCCCATGGAAGTAGGAACATAACAGAACTCCGTGTTCTGAAGCAGACCATGGTGAAACCTCATAATAGTCAGCATAGTGTAAGCGGCTTCCTGAACTGCCATATCTATGGTAACTCCCAATCCATGAGTCCAGTGAAGCGGCTTTGCAGCTCCAGGATATGAAGGGTATATCCTAACGGTACACAGATACTGACTCTGGTTGAAATCTCGGTACTGCTCCTCCACTGTGTACTCCGGGTACCAGCGATATCCAGCCTCCATCATCACTCTAACCAGCATGGCCATGTGACCCGGCACATCGATGCACCTAGTCAGATGGACCACCTGACGGAAAGGATGAGATGGCATCTGAAACAGAGAATGATGCAAAGACATTAGAGATCCTAGCAGAAATTGGACAGCATAACGGCTGTAATTGCTCAACAAATTTTTTGAGGCAATTGAAAAGAGATTGGAAAGGCATAACCACTTGACTATCTAGACTCAAATCTCTTCTCCATCTGTTTGTCACACCAACAACACTAAAATAACTGCACTTATTCACAAGAAAGCTAGCTATTGGTCCATGGCTAGTAACTCGTCATCCTAAGCAATAGATGAGAATCCTAGTTCCTATCCCCGTAGAAAAGATGAGAATGACCCAGCATAGAATAACTTGGGAAGAGGAGGAAAAAGAGCCTTACGTTCCCTTCCACAATCAATTCCCCTACTTATCTATAGTGTTTCTAGACTCAACTTCGACCGGTTTGGCTTGTTAGTCCTACAGTCAGTCAGGCTCTGATACCAACACTGTCGGGACCCCGATCCTAAGTCATATGATTCCATACAGTAACAAGCCACATCACTTTGCGGCCTCACGCACGGTACTCCACGGCTGCCACCTTACCTTGGCCGGGACCGTTTGCGTCTTTTGGCTCACGTATGTGAACATGTCGCTGGCAATCACACAACAAAGAACCCGGGCCGACATGACTAGTCATAGAACCCAAGTGGCACATCCGTACGGAAACAGGCATACATAACCCAACAATGCAGGTGTCAGTCTCAAGCGTGTGTAGACGAGTCATAGCAAGCTACAAGGACTCCATTACGTCGCGAGACACGGATGTCATCACTGCACGTAGACGAGTCGTAGCCGGCTACGGGGACTCCATTACATCGCGAGACATTTCCCCGAGGGGACAGACACAGCAGCAAAGAAGGATACATGCCGGTTAATCAATGTGTCCGGAGCAGTAGCAAGCTACCATGGCTCGGTGGAAGCACAAAGAGGCAGTTTCCCGTAAAGAGTACTACTAAAAGCACACGACTAGGTGTCGGATCCCATACATACCGTTGCACGTCACACGTACGCACGACATGCCCGATATGCATAGATACAACTATGGCATCACAACATAACCATACAACAACATAACTTTTATTTAAGAGGCTCAGACAAGCCTTGCATAATATGTTCATATAGACAGGGGTCACATGACCCGGCACTCAAGTCATACAAACATAGTCTTACAAACCAGCGGAAACTAAAGTTGTCTTGGTACAGACGGCAAAATATAAAAGAGGCACATGGCCTGACTATCTACAGTCCACCACACGGGCAAGATCGTAGCTGGGACACCAGCTATTCGGCATCGTCAACGTCTAGATAGAACCCACCCGATGGGTCCTGGTTTTTCTCTGCAACATTAATTAAGCAAGGATGAGTACAATCGTACTCAGCAAGTCTTTAAAACAGACCTAGTCTAATTATGCTCATGTACCAATAAAGGGGTGGAGGAGTTTATGCAGAAAGCCAGCTTTGACTCATGGCTAACCTACACTACTCAGTTTTACACTCATTGTTACAATTTTATTTATCGCACACGAGTCCACTAACTCCATCTCAATACACCACCATCGACTCACCTTCCCCTCCCGGAAGAGTGCCATCCACGGTACTCACACTTGTCTTGAGATTTTTAGAAGTATCCATTTGATTATCTATGAACAACATAAGTTCTCCAAGTAGTCCATATCCGAGGATGCGGCTATTCGAATAGTTTCATAACCCTGCAGGGGTATACTTCTTCACACACGCTCTCGCCACTTATCGCTGTGTGCCGTAAACCATGCACCTCGGCAACCTTCAAGCGGATGCCCAGCGAGGGAGTCAGCCATGACCGTCAATCACATAAGACCTCTAGTCCAGGCTACCGCCTATTTGAGACTGACCCGCATGGAAGTCCGGCCGAAGTTTCCACTACGGTCCCAAACGATGTGCGCTGGGTTCCCAATCCCACCATTCGGCTGACCCTTGGTACACCATGCCACTGCCTACCGCGTCGTAACCCACCCCGAGGGTCAGCGCTACGCACGGCCTCCGGCATGCTATAAACACCAGAAACTATTTGCAATACCTGGACCAAAGACTAAGTGACTGATAAGTCGAGAGGGGTCGAGTTACCGGAACCCAATGCGTGGTAGTAACTAGTCTTGGATGACAAACACGGAACCGAGTTCCTAAGAACGGTCCCAATGAGACAACCCACTATGTACTCCTACATAGCCTCTCATCGCTACCTTTACCAAATCGTGTTCATTATATGCTCATCACATCGGACAACACTGTTTCACTCAGTTCATCACCCAGATGAAACAGACCTGACACAACTCTAAGCATAGCAAGCATAGCAGGCAAAGTAAGCTAAGCACATCATGGCACAAGCATCTACCAGGTATGCTAGGTTGCAAGGTTTAGCTATTTACTGTGACAAGATCAGGTCATGCATAAGAATGGGATCATCTACCGTGTATGACTGACATGTGATCGTTTGTCCTAATGCAATAAATGAGAGTAGGAGCGAGAGAATGGGATGTTATCAACATGATCAATGGGGTTGCTTGCCTTGCTGGGAAGTGGAGGGATTCTCTCCTTCGTCAAGGAACGAAGTAGTATCGTCCGGATTCGGACCTACCGCAACGTAGATAAGAACAATCAATACAAGCAAGTGCAACAATATGATGCATGATCATGGCATAATGGTATGCATGGATGAGCTAATGTAAGTAGTGGCCATGTCAATTTGAAATAGAGTTGAATATAGGTTCAAAGTTGTTCTCATTTCAAATTCTATATATTGACCTAATGTTAAAATGTCCATGTTCACCTATTTAGGTTGCTCTAACATGCATGAGAATAACACCATTGGATTCATTGGATTTTTCTGATCAATTTTCATATATAAATTATTTTCATCTGACTTACAAATTATTTTATATGATTTTTCAAAGTTTTAAATAATTTCTGGAATTTCCTGATTTATTTTTATTAAGGAAATTGATTAAATGCGTCAGCCTGATGTCATGCTTGCGTCAGCAGTCAATAGGGCCAGGTCCAGGTCAAACCTGACTAGTGGGACCCGCCTGTCAACCTCTCAGGACTGGCTAGTGTCACTGGCAGGTGGGCCCCTATAGTCAGTGACTCAGGGGTTAATCCCGAGTTGACCCGAGGTTTGACTCGGGCCGGGGCCCACTGTCAGCGTCTAGGGGGGTTAGTTTGCACGGTCATTAGACACTAATGACGTCGCCACGCTGGCACTTGCCGGAGGGAGGTCGCCGGCGACCATCCGACGCGGCGGAGGCTCGCCGGAAGCCACTCGAGGGGTCGGATCAACGCGGGGAAGGCACTGGAACAAAGCCCGTGCTCGGCCGCGTCGATTGGGCTAGTCAGGGAGGACCGGCGATCACCGGAGGCTCGCCGGGGAGCACTTCCACGGCGGCGCCCGATCGGCCACTACGGCGAGGAGCGCCAGGGAGCATAGGGAAGCTAGGGAAGAGAGGGAGGAGGACGGGGTGTTCACTGGGAGGTTGCAGGGGGGGCTCGGAAGGCTCGGGGACGACTGGCGATGGCAGGAACGGCGACGAACTCCGGCGGGTCCCGAGGTTGAAGACGGACGCGGCAGCGGCCTTGGGGGCCTCTCGGGTCTTTCTGGCGCCACAGGGAGGACGAGGGTGTCGCGGCAGGTCTACCGGTGGGCTCGGAGGGGAGAGGGGGTGGCCAGAACGGTGGCTACGGCAAGCGGCAGCAACGGCGGCGCTCGGCAGAGGAGGAGAGAAGGAGAAGAGAGGAGGGAAATGGAGCGGGGAGGGAACCAGCTCGTCCCTAGCGAGCCTTCTCGCTCGCCAGCGCGGCGAGGGGGCGGCCAGGCAGGCAGGTGGCGTGGCGCCACCGCCGCGGGCGCCGTCCCCTGCTTATCCTCTGCCTTCTGGCAGGAGGAAGAAGACAGGGCTGCCCCTGGTGGGCTGGGCCTCCTGGTGGGCCGGGGCCAGGTAAGCCCTGTCCTTTTCCCTTTTTTTTGTTTTATTTCTGTTTTCTGCTTTCTTTCTAATATTTGTTTATTTCTCGCAGGTCCAAATACCCCTTAAATAATTCTAAAACTTTTTATAACTTCAAGTTTGAATATTTCAAACTTGTGTCAAAAGTTTCAGATTATTTTGAAAGCAGTGATAATGATAATATTTTTATTTGTCATTTTCAGAGACTTAATTCATTAATTTAAAATATTTCAAATGTTCAAATATTTGAAATGGTCCCTGGTATATACATGCCCTTAATTATCAGACATAGGGAACATTTTTTATGGGCATTTTGGATTTGTTGAAATTCCATTTATCTGGAATTCCTTTAATTCATTAAGTGCTTGGGGTTTCTTTTCTTTCTCCCGATTTCATATTGATGCAATGATGATGATGATGATGCAAACACATTGCTAGCCTAAGACACTTGCTAGGGTTGTGACACTCTTATCGTTTTGCTACTATAATTTTGGGGTTGTGCATTAGAGACAACTAAATTCACTTTAAATAGGGCACCATCTAAATCTGTTGAGATGACATCGTGTGAATTATGGTTTGATAGAAACCTAAGCTATCATTTCTTGATGTTTGGGGCTGCAACGCTTGTGTGGAAAATGTTTTCACCTAATGAGCTCGAACCCAAAGCAAACAAATGCATCTTCGTAGAATACCCTAAGAACAGTTGGGTGAACCTTCTATCTCAGATCCAAGCATAAAGTGTTTGTTGCTAAAACGGGTCCTTTCCCGAGAAAAAGTTTCTCTCGAAAGATTGAGCGGGAGGAAGATAGAACTTGATGAGGTTGTTGAAACTTTGTTTCAACCAGAGAGTAGCGCAGCGAAGAAAGATGTTTCTGTGGAACCTAGGTCAGTTGAAGAGGAAGTAAATGATGATGATCATGAAGCTTCGGATCAAGTTACTATCGAACCACGTAGGATTGACAAGGATGTGTACTGCTCCTGAGCGGTACGACAACCCTGTCTTGGAGATCATGTTGTTGGACAACAATGAACCTACGAGCTGTGGAGAAGCGGTGATGGGCCCGGATTCCGACAAATGGTTAGAGGCCATGAAATCCGAGAAAGGATCCATATATGAAAACCAAGTATAGACTTTGGTAGACTTGCTCGTTGGACGGCAGGTCGTTGAGTACAAATGGATCTTTAAAATGAAGACAGACGCTGATGGTGAATGTCACCATTTATAAAAGCTCGACTTGTCGCAAAGAAGTTTCCGGCAAGTTCAAGGAGCTGACTGCGATGAGACTTTCTCCCTCGTAGCGATGCTAAAGTCTGTTAGAATTATCTTAGCAGTTGCTGCATTTTTCAATTAAGAAATCTGGCAGATGGGTGCGAAAACATCATTTCCTTTCTTGAGGAAAGGTTGTATGTGATACAACCAGAAGATTTTGTCAGTCCTAAGGATGCTAAAAAGTGTGCAAGCTTCAGTGATCCTTCTATGAACTGAAGCAAGCATCTCGGAGTTGGAATATACACTTTGATGAGGTGATTAAAGTTTTTGAGTCTATACAAAGTTTACGAGAAACTTGTATTTACAATAAAGTGAGTGGGAGCACTGTAGAGTTTCTGATAAGCATATGTGGTTGACATATTGTTGATCGGAAATGATAGAGAATTTCTGGAAAGCATAAAGGGTTGTTTGAAAAGAGTTTTTCAAAGAAAGACCTGGATAAAGCTACCTAATTGTTGAGAATCAAGATCTATAGAGATAGATCAAGATACTTGATGAGACTTTCAATGAGTACATACCTTGACAAGATTTTGAAAGAGTTCAAAATGGATCAGTCAGAGTAAGAGTTCTTGCCTGATTTGTAAGGTATAAAGTTGAGTAGGACTCAATACCCAGTGACTGTAGAAGATAGAGAAAAGATGAGTGTCATCCCCTATGCTTCAGCCATAGGCTCTATCATGTATGCAATGCTGTGCACAAGACCCGATGTCAGCCTTGCCATAAGTATGGCCGGAAGGTTTGAAAGTGATCCCGGAATGGAGCACTGGACAGCGGTCAAGATTATCCTTAGTAACTAAAAGACTAAGGAGATGTTTCTCGATTATGGAGGTGATAAAGAGTTCGTCGTAAAGAGTCACGTTGATGCAAGCTTTAACACCAATCCGGATGACTCGTAGTAGCAATCTTGATACGTATAGTGGAGCAGCCATTTGGAATAGTACCAAGTGGAGTATGGTAGTAGTGTTTACGGTTTTGACATAGAAATTTGCAAAGTACACACGGATCTGAATGTCGCAGACCCGTTGACTATAAGACCTCTATCACATGCAAAAGCATGATCGAGCCCTAGAACTCATTGGGCGTTAGATTCATAACAATGCAAATCACATGGTGATGTGAACTAGATTATTGACTCTAGTGCAAGTGGGAGACTGTTGGAAATATGCCCTAGAGGCAATAATAAATTAGTTATAATCATATTTCCTTGTTCATGATAATCGTTTATTATCCATGCTATAATTGTATTGATCGGAGACTTAGATGCATGTGTGAATACATAGACAAAACCATGTCCCTAGTATGCCTCTAATAGACTAGCTCGTTGATCAAAGATGGTTAAGGTTTCCTAGCCATTGACATGAGATTTCATTTAATAACGGGATCACATCATCAGGAGAATGATGGGATGGACAAGACCCAAACTACAAACGTAGCACATGATCTGTCAGTTTAATGCTACTGTTTTCTGCATGTCAAGTATCTGTTCCTATGACCATGAGATCATGCAACTCACTGACACCGGAGGAGTGCCTTGTGTGTATCAAACGTCGCAACGTGACTGGGTGACTATAAAGGTACTCTACAGGTATCTCCGAGGGTGTCTGTTGGGTTGGCATGGATCAAGACTGATATTTGTTACACGGTGTGACCGAGAGGTATCTCAGGGCCCACTCGGTAATACAACATCACAACAGGCCTTGCAAGCAATGTGACTAAGTGTTAGTCACGGGATCTTGTATTACGGAACGAGTAAAGAGACTTGCCGGTAACGAGGTTGAACTAGGTATGGAGATACCGACGATCGAATCTCGGGCAAGTAAACATACCGAAGAACCAAGGGAACATCATACGGGATTAACTGAATCCTTGACATAGAGGTTCGACCGATAAAGATCTTTGTAGAATATGTAGGAACCAATATGGGCATCCAGATCCCGCTATTGGTTATTGACCGTAGAGGTGTATCGGTCATGTCTACATAGTTCTCAAACCCGTAGGGTCTGCACACTTAAGGTTCGGTGACGTTTCGGTAGTATAGAGTTATGTATGGTGGTGACCGAAGGTTGTTCGGAGTCCTGGATGAGATCCTGGACATCACGAGGAGCTCCGGAATGGTCCGGAGGTAAAGATTGATATATAGGAAGTCCCATCTTGGTCGCCGGAAAAGTTTCGGGCTAATCGGTAATATACCAGGAGTGCTAGTAGTGTACCGGGAGACCACCGGGAGGGGTATTTCGACCCAAGAGGCTTCATGGGCTGTGGGAGAGTAAATACCAGCCTTTTTTGGTCTGGTGGAAGTCCCACACAAGGCCCATGCGACTGGGAGAAAAAGCCCAAAGGGAAAAAGGTGGAAAAGGCCAAAAAAAGGAGGAATCCTAGTCCTACCAGGATTGGAGGAGGAGTCCTCCTCTCCTCCCCACTTCGGCCAACCCACGGGCTGGATTTTTGGCCGCCAAGCCTCCTCCTCCTCTCCTCCTATATATACTAGAGGATTTTAGGGTTTTGGCACAGAATTTTCAGCCACGTGCTGCCCGTTCCTCCAGTGCATAGTTTCTCCTCTAGATCGGATTTCTGCAGTGCTTAGATGAAGCCCTGCCGGAATAGCTCCACCACCATCACCGGAGTGCCGTCACGCTGCTGAAGAACTCTTCTACCTCTCCGCTCCCTCTTGCTGGATCAAGGCGGCGGAGATCGTCATCAAGCTGTACGAGTGCTGAACGCGGAGGTGCCATCCGTTCGGCGCTAGATCGGAAGGACTGTGATCAAGATCGCAAGACGGATCGTGATGAGTTCGCGGGACGGATCATGATGAGTTCGCATGATAGATCATGATTGGATCGCGGGACGGACCGTGATGAGATCGCGGGACGCTCGACAATTTGGATCGCGAAGACGTTCGACTACACCAACCGTGTTTCTTAACGCTTCCCGCTTAGCGATCTACAAGGGTATGTAGATCCACTCTCCCTCTCGTAGATGCTCATCACCATGGATAGGTCTTGCATGAACGTAGGAAAATTTGTGTTTCTCATGTGACATTCTCCAATAGATCTAAATTGTTTTGTCGGTAAAATTTGCAGGCTTTGTCATGTTGCATCTCTTTGGAGTCATCGTCGTCGAAGTTGTTGGTGTGTGATCCCGCCGCTGTTCGACTACTTCCTCTACAGTTGAGGGTGAGCTACATATCCAACACCTCCTCCTACTCTCTTTTAATCATGTCACTAGATTTTCTTGGCAGTGATGTGATGACCTAAGTTTTTTTCACTTGGCGGAATTTACAGAATTTGTGGTGTTGCATCTTCGTGGAGTGATCGTCGACGTCAGAGTTGTTGGTCCCTGATCGTCCCTCCACTATTCGACTACTTCCTCTACAGCTGAGGGTGAGCTACAAATCCACCACCTCCTCATCTACTTTTTTTGTCACTAGATTATCTTTTCACATCAAGTCCCGTAACCTAGGCGTCTCCCATCCGAAAGGGTTGCATCGATAAATATGCATTCAATTGCATATTTATCACCTCAACTCTTTTGGATTGTCCAACGTTTTCCACGAACAGCCCGAGGATGTGTAGATTGGGTACGTTCTCCATGCCCTACCCCGTTCTGAGACAAGATTTCGGTGCCGCCTCCCCGTTGTTCTCCGGAGCACATTCTCTCAGCTATTTGCCGAGACGTGTATCTGGAGAACAGCGGGGAGGTGCTGCCAAAATTTTATCTCGGAACGGGGTAGAGCATGGAGAACTTACTCAATCTAGACATCCTCGGGTGGCATTAGGACCCATCTTTACCTATTAGAGATGTTGTTGGATTCAACGCGGAAGAAAATAAAAATTTGATGTGATTAATTCAAATGAATCCTTAATTTTTTTGTGTGGCTCCCAATAAAACAGAGGATGGCAGATAATCAGTGGATGTATAATGGTTTTATCCGTCAGAATCGAGTAACATCAGAGTGGATCATGAAAACCGATGTGTATTTGAAGGATATATTCCGTAGTCCAACGAGAAGTATCCCACCATGCCCATGTACGAGATGTGGCAGACATCACCGTAAAAATCAGAAGGACATGACTAACCACCTTCGCACGCATGGATATATGCCAAACTTTGACATGCCATCGATAAACTTAGCTGAGCATGACCATGGCAGAGAGGAGGTGATGCGACAACGCATCGATGGTTATGAAGACGACGGGGTCAGGGACATGCTAGATGATGTCATTGCTATAGAAACGGCAAATGCAACACCTTCAGAGAATGAACTGTAGGAGCTGGAGGCAAACGCAAAGGCCTTCTTGGAGGTCTTGGGCTCGTCGAAGAAACCTCTTTATGAGGGTGCCAAAATATCTCAGCTGGATCCCATCTCGCAACTTATTGTAGTCAAGGATGAGTACGACTGTAGCCAGAAATGCTTTGAAGCATTCCTTGGAGTATGGGCTAACAGCCTCCCCGAGGGTCATCAACTGCCAAAAAGCATGTACGCTACAAAGAAAATCATGAAGGCACTCTCTATGGATTATAAGAAAATACATGTTTGTCCGAAGAATTGCCTTTTGTTTAGGCACGAGTATGCAGATGACAAGTACTGTGGAGAGTGTAGTTCGTCTCGGTACCTTGAGGTGGTCAGTGAGGATGGTGAGAAAAGGCAGCTAACCATCCCCGCTAAGGTTCTTCGGTATCTCGATTTCATACAAAGACTGCAGTGCCTTTTCATCACGGAGGAGTCTACCAAAATGATGAAGTGGCACAAGGAAGGTAAAAGGTATCATCCAAATAAAATCGTACATCCATCAGAAGGCGAAGCATGGAAGTCGTTCGATGAATAATAACCCGAGGAAGCAGCAGAGGTTGCGAATGTCAGAGTTGCAATAACAGGTGATGAGGTCAATCCACATGGTATGTCGACCAATCCATACAGCTGATGGACCGTGTTTGTTATTCTGCTCAATCTCCCTCGAGGTGTCCTAATGCAACGCAACACCATGTTCTTGTCGTTGATTATTCCAGGGCCTGAATACCCGGGAAGAATTTGGCAGTGTTTATCCAGCCGCTGGTGGATGATTTGCACCATACTTGGTACTTCCCAAGGTTGACATATGACCGACATCTGCAGAAAAAATTGTTGATGAAAGTTTGATTGATGTATTGTATGCATGACTTTCCCGGCTATGCTCTATTCTGCGGGTGGTGTAAAAGTGGGAAGATGCCATGCCCAGTGTGCATGCAGGCTCTGCGTTTAATTTGGCTGCAGAAGGGTGGCAAGTATTCAGCCTTTGACCTGCATCGACAGTTCCTCCCTCCAGACCATCCAGACAAGGAAGACAAGAAGAACTTCACGAAAGGTCGGGTTGTCCATGACGTAACCGAGATTCCAACATTTTTGGGGGTAGATGTTCTTGCTCATCTAAAATCTCTCAAGCCTAAAGTCAAAGGCAAAGGAAAAGGAAAACGCTTCGAGGGATATGGTGAGGCGCACAACTGGACTCAGATTACCCCCTTCTCGAAGCTTCCCTGTTTCAAGGACCTCAAACTTCCTTACAACATTGATGTGATGCACACCGAAAAGAATGTCGCGGAGTCCCTTTTCCGCACGATCCTCAGCAGTCCTGATAAGACGAAGGATAACCATAAATCTAGAGCCAATCAACAGAGAATTTGTGATAGACCACGTCTAAACATGAAGCCTCCCACAGGCGGTCGAAGAAGCTGGTTCAAGCCAGATGCTGACTTTGTCCTTAAACCGCCAAAAAAGAAGGAAGTACTTATCTGGATGACACTCATTTTGAAGTTCACCGATGGTTATGCATCGAATATAAGTAAGGGAGTCAATCTTTCAACGGGCAAAGTGATCGAGCTCAAGAGTCATGACTACCATGTTTGGATTGAGCGGATAATGCCGGTGATGGTTCGAGGCTATGTGCCCCGAGCATGTTTGGCGAGTGCTTGCCGAACTAAGCCATTTCTTCTGCATGCTCTGTGCTAAAGAAGTAGGTAAAGATGTGATTGAACAATTGCATAAGAAGGCACCGGAGTTGATAGTCAAGCTAGAGAAGATCTTTTCGTCAGGCTTCTTTACTCCGATGACACATCTCATTCTGCACCTCGCGAAAGAGGTATTGTTGGGGGGGCCTGTGCAGAATCGTTGGCAGTACGGTCCTGAGAGACAGAACAAGCATCTCCGACAGAAATGTGGAAACAAAGCTAAGATTGAAGCTTCCATAGCTGAGGCAGTTATCCTAAAGGAGGTGTCAAACCTCAAGACATCATACTATCCAGACCACATTCCCCGTCTGCATAATAAGGTGCCTCGATACAATATAGAAGAGCGCAAGTATCAACCCAAGCTCCATCTATTCAACGGGCAAGGTGGCAGGGCTGGGGCCTCGAAATCTTATAACATGCCACGACAAGAGTGGGAGGACCTTATGTTCTATGTCTTGCACAACATCAAGGAAGTCGAGGAAGTGTGGATGAGGTAATACCACTACACCATTCCTTTATGCACATCATCATGTTCTATGTTCACTTAATCCCGGTCTAGCACCGCTTCTCTTCTTTTAGTGATTTCGTTCAAGAGGAATGGACGGGAATGAATCTTCCTACTGAGGCGGAGGCACTTACTCTTGTCTGTCATGGAAACCCTGGAAATAAAAAATTTGTTGCTTGGTTCATGGAGAAAATTTTCCACATTCCCCTATTAAATACGTAGTGCAACATTTATTAGTTAACCGAACTAATGCACCCAACAATTTCAATTATACTTCTAGGGAAAAGATCTGAACATATCTATGGATGATGAATTGAGATGGGTTTCCATGGGTTTTGACCCTGCTGTCATGACATGTAAAAAGTATGATGTGAATGGGTATCGCTTCCATACAGAGGAGCACCAGAACAGCCGTCCTGATCCCAAAACTATAAATACCGGAGTGTACAACCCCGGTCAAAATTCAGTAGACTACTACGGAAGGGTACAAAATATATACGAGATTACATTCCGCAAAGGGCGTGAAACCCTAAGTCTACCTGTGTTCAAATGTCGATGGTTCGATCCGCAGGAGGGGCAGAGACATACGATTTCCATTGGTTTGGTCAAAGTTAAACCATCAACCATCTATGCTGGAGCTGATCTCTTCATTGCGGCTACCCAATCTACACAAGTTTATTATTTGCCTTACCCATGCCAGAAAGAGTACCTACGGGGTTGGGAAGTTGTGTTCAAGGTGTCGCCACATGGTAAGCTACCGGACCCAAACGAAGATGATTAATATAACATTAACCCCATGACATATGAGGGAGTGTTCTATCAAGAGCAACCCGATGATGATGTGGTCAGAAACGATGACGCTAGACCATTGAGTGATGATGATGTGGATCCAAACGATGACGATGCACGGAATGATGGTGAGACCATTGTTAATGAAAATGACATACTTATGCTAGAAAAGTGAAATGAAGATGCTGATGACGAGGAAGAGCCTCCACCTGCGTCCGACAACAAAGATGATATGATTGATACTGATGATGAGACTGAGCGAGAAATCGGTTACAGCAGTGATGATTCGTATGGGTTCTAGCAGATGTAGGTTTCATGTCGTTTTTCCCTATGGTTTAGGAATATGCCTTTTTATGCTTATTTGTAATGTGTTTATTAGTCCTTATTATTATGCTTTTTCCTTCATTATTAATGTACTAATTGTTTATTCTATTTTCAATGCAGGTTCGTGGAACATGGGCAAGGGGAAGGCCGACGGCGCGAGTTTCATACGCAACATCGTCGGCATTGCTAGTCGGAGTGGTCGAGCACTTACTGTTACCCCCCGACTACTTGAGGATGACTCCTCACAGGAAGAGCGAGGGAGAGGTGCTCCTAGAGGAGGAGGGGGAGGAGAGCCCATGGAGGGCGAGGGGGTGGTGGGAGAGCCACTAGAGGGGTCGCGACCAGAAAGAGTGCACCCTCACCTACTTAGGGGTGTTGTCTTCGAGGACCTCCTCTAGTGAGGTGCCCTCTGCCGAGGAGGAGGAGGACAAGGAGGAGGATGTGGTTCGCGAGGAGGGGGGTGGGGAGGAGGAGGAGGAGGAGGCAAGCGGGGATGATGGTGGTGGCGGGGACGCTGGTGGTGGAGGGAATGCCAACAATAAGGGATGGCTGCGTGGTAACGCAAAGGTCCCAAAGCATATTCCTACTACCTAGGAGCAAAATTGGCTCATTGAGCCCAAGGGGATAGAGTAAGTTCCACTTAATAATTTCAATAATAATTTAATTATTTTGCTTGTCACATGCTAATATTTTCATTCTTGAAATCTTTTGCTTGTCACATGCTAATATTTTCGTTCTTTAAATCTTTTGTAGTAACTGGGTACATCCTAAAGGGGCTCGTGTTCCCAACAACATCATCACCGTCTTGGTGAAGGAATACTGGTCGGGACTGTACTATCCGGATCCAGTCAGGCACCCGGATCTTTGGGTTTTGGCCAAGACGTGGGAGCACTGGGAAGCGGCCCCCATGCGGAGTATGTGACCCATGCTAAGGTCGTGATCACTAATTTTTCTATGAGTTCTCTTCACAAGCACACGTCCATTCTGGTTTCAGGAATGATTTAACTCATGGCTTCTTCCATTCTGGTTTCATGAATGATTGTAGAAATACTATCGACTTCTTCCGGAGCACAAGGCCACTGTCGACGAGATCGTGCTGTGCCAAGCGAAGAAGAAGGCCCGCCAGATGTAGTACGAGGTGCGCTTGGTGGCCATGACGCAATACTATGACGACTATCTTGGTCTGAAGATGACCAAGGAAGAAGCGAAGACGTGGAACATTACCTTGGAGAGGGACGAGTATTTATTGGTAAGTATTAACGATTTTTCATTTCGAAGTTTGTGGTAAATTTCATCGTTTCGTGTTAGACATGCCATTATGCTTCCATTATGTAGGTGTTGCCAAATTGGTGTTATGTAAAAGACGAGTCCTGGGCAGCATTGGTGGACCTGTGGTGTGGTCAGGATGAAGCCTGGGTGGCTACGAGCAGCAAAAACAAGGCTAACCGAGGGAAGGAGGGAGTACATGCTCAGGGAAACCGGAACCACTTTCTCCACAAGGCACTTCATGTATGACTAACCTCATTAAACAATCTTCTTCTATTTACAGTCACTTTTTTTATGTATGACTAACATCTGTTTGTTGGTGCAGGAGGAGAAACTCAAGCGGCCGTTCTCACACATGGAGGCGTGGGAGATCGCCCATACTCGGAGGAGGCCGAAGCCTAGCGAAGAAAAGTACTAGGACAACACCGCGGAGAAGAAGAAGAACTACTCTACGGCGTATCTGAATCTACATCCTGATACACCTGACCCCATCAAGGCGCCTTTGGACGACAGGGCGGTGGCTAGCATGGGGCCGAAGGCTCGTGGTCGGCGGCTGGTTCTGGATGCTGTGGTCACTCCTTCTATCTCCTACACATAGCTCCGAGCTACCGACCCAAGCCTAAGACAGCGCACACCCACGACCACTGCGCAGTCATAGTCCCTCCTAGCCGAGCGGCACTCTGTAAGTATTTTTCCCTCTTATCTTCATTGCTCACTTTATTTTCCGCATTGAGATGTTTAATGAGTTCCATCACGTCATATTGTAGGCCTACATGGAGTACACACGCCACGAGACCATGGCATGGAGCGCGAGAGTTGCAGTCGTCCAGGACCACAGCACTCGCATGATGACGGTTAGTTTAGCCCCTTTCATTTCATTTGAATATTGACACTTTCATTTCTTCTGACATTCGTGTTTGCTTTGTCAATTAACATGCAGCTCGTGTTTGAGAGCATGAGGAACGACACGATTCCTGAAATGGAACCAGCACCACCAGCTGCAGGACCACAACCAATGCTTCTTACCTTTGAGGAATTTCTAGCACAACAACCAGGGACAACGGTGGTTAGTACATCCACAAACTATTCAACCACCGCTTACTGTTTATTCAACAAAATCACATTCACTCAACATGTCTTTTCAAACATCCAGGGAACCGGTACATCCTCCGTCGGTGGTGGTGCTGGTGTTCACATCACTCCCGAGTCACGGAGCCCGGTCACTCCAATCAACCGAGGCGGTAGCGCTGCCGCTAGCTGTGAAGACCTGGGCTTTGGCGGACTTGGCATTGATGAACTTGGAGATGGACATACTGGCGCTCTTTAGATGACTTGTGCTCTTTAGATGACTTATGCCTTTTGATGCTACTTATATTTCTGATATGCTTATGTTGTTGGTTGTGAGGATGTGATGGTGTTGGTGTTGGTTGTGAGGATGTGATGGTGGTGTTCATTGTGAGAACATATATATTTATGATGCTCTTGATGGTGTTGTTGTCCATGTATATTTCATTGTATATACCCTGCTATTTTGGAACTAAAATGAATTTGTATAAAACAGGAAAAAGAAAAAAAATAGCACAAAACTACGCCGACGGCTAAGCCGTCGGCATAGAGGGCGTTCGAGTTGCGAGTGGAAGCCACGTGGCACTCTATGCCGACAGCTACACCGTCGGCGTAGCTTTGTCGCCTATGCCGACGGCGTGAGCCATCGGCGTAGGCTCGCCCTAGGGGCTACCAGCAGCAAACACGTGTCAGGGTATGTCGATGGCTATGCCGTCAGCGTAGATTCAGACCTACGCCGACGGCTAAATCGTCGGCATAGGTGTGCCCCCAGGGACCATCGCCGGCCGCCACGTGGCAGTCTATGTCGACGGCCGGGCCGTCGGCATAGGTGTGACACGTGGCCGTCCCCGGATGGTACGTTCTTGATGGCAGCGCTGCCGGACGCCGTTTAGCAAGGAGCTATGCCAATGGCTCGGGCCATCGGTATCGTTGTACGAACACCGTCGGCATAGCATAGCATCTATGCCGACGACTTTTCTATGCCGACGGTGACCTGGGGTACGCCGACATATATGGTGCCGACGGCCCTATGTCGACGGGGGCCATCGTCATAGGTCTATGCCGACGGGAATCGGGACTATGCCGACAGCCTGAGTCGTCGGCATAAGACTTTATCCTGGTAGTGGTCCCCATCATTCACGGCCACAAGCCCCTTGGTTATGCTGATGGATCATCCCTTGCACTCGCAAAGATTGTCTATGAACTAGTTATAGATGGAGCTTCAATGGTGGCCAACTCCGCCTTCACGTCGTAGCACACACATGGCTTCCTCGCATATGCTAGACTATGAGATCCTACGGGGTGAGTACAACACTAGCTACTACACCAAGGAGGAGGTGGCCATGGGAATCATTGGGGAGTTGTGGCGCCCCTATCAAAGGCGGTGAGAATGTATGAGAATGCGCCGCCAACCTCGATAACCACTACTTTGGCGGTAACTCCAACAATCAGGTAATGGTGTGGCAAATCTGCGGCAAGAACAACCTTTCCATGTATTAGTGCTACGTACAACCACTACAATGAGACCTACTAGGGGAAGATCCTCTATTCACCAACAACATCAACATCGGTCATCAAGCTAACGATCAAGAATGGTACATGGATTTTGGAGCCACATATCACATCACCATGGACATAGAAAAACTCAACGCATGGGAGGTGTACAACAGCAAGGATCAAGTCCATGTGGCCAACAAATATGGTATGACAATTTCCAACATTGGCACATAACATATTTATATGTGGCACGATCAACCACCTACTTCACATAAGGCTCTTCATGACCCTCGAGCTCAGAAGAACCTTCTCACCATAAATTGTCTCACTAGTGATAACAATGTCTCGAGTGAACTTTTTCCAGATGGTTTTCAGTCAAAGGTCTAACTTCATGGAAGGCTCTTCATTGAGGGGGCAATGATGGTGGTTTCTATCATGTCTATGCTAGAAGATCAAGGCAACATAGGGCAATCTTGTCCACCTCCGTCAAGCCAAGTCACTCACGATGGAACCACCGACTAGTCCATCTATTGTCTATCATTGTTGGTAACATCTTTAGTTATTTTGGCCTCCCTTTAGGTGACAAACAAATAAAGCATCGGTGACGGGGTTATTACCCCTGGGTAGGCCAAAGCAATGGGGTTCCCCTCCCCGCTTCAAAGAAAAAGTAGGCGACCGGCTGTCCACGACCGGCTGGAGCACAGCCGGCTGTAGCGATCGCCGGCTGGCCCACGAATGGCTGGTCGAGGAGCCGGCTCGCCCCCCGGCTGGTTGGGCGTGGCCGGCTCCCTCCGGGCCGCCAATTCTGTTGACCCTGGGGCGGACATGCAACATCCCGTCCCTCTACGCACGGGTACTGCGACATGACGTGACCGCCACGACGGGCCACATTGTAGCCACAGTGGCCGCTGACGCATGGGTGCGCATGGCTATAGTCCGGTCATCCAGGCCGCTGACCTTGGCGAGCGCGACCGGGCGGGGAAACAGTGTCGGCACGCCCCCGCCCACTCGATTACCTGCCCCGCGTGGCTATAGTGCAACCGACCACCGGTGACTTCAGTCGGCTGGCACTAGACTACGCCTCCCGGGTGGCCCATGCCGTAGCACGTGGGCGAGGGCCAATAGCGGAGCCGGCTGGCCGGCCCAGTAGGCGACGGGACCGCACAGCCGGTGGAACCTACAGGCGACGAGACGGCTCGAAGGGCGGGACCCCCTGGTCAGCCGGAGAGGCTGCTAGCCGGGTCCCCCACCTTTTTACCTTAGGAATATTGTAAGCTGGGGGGTTGGCCTATACCCCCACGAGCTCCCAATGCAACGGGGACGGACAACTCTCACGCACACACCTACGGGACACTTCCCACATTCTCACACTTGGTAGTGGAGGAAGGCAAGCCGGCTGCTCCCTGTTCCTCCTCTAGACTCAGCTCCAGGAGCAACCCTGTAAACACACACATCCATCAAACTAGACCAAGCAGGACTAGGGATATTACCTCCAACGGAGGGCCCCGAACCTGGGTACATCGTGTGTCACCACCGCTTGTATCTAATCTAGCTCCCGGAGCCCGTCGGCGTCCTCCGGCCCCAACCACCTACAGTAAGACTACCCATGCATCTGTCGGGAGAAACAATGAAAGTTGGCACCAACCGTGGGGCCGTACGCATCACCGGCCTGATTCATGCTCCGGGCGGGACCCCTCGCCATTCCCCACCGTCGCCGCACGTCCAAGCAAAACCGCGGACTCGGGGGGCTTGCTCCAGCATGCCCTGCGGGCAGCTCCATCGACCTCACACTCGACATTGACACGCTCACCGAGCGTTTCGGCAGGCTCAGCCTCACCGAAGTTCCGGTCGCTGAAGAGTACCCCAGCCAGGTGCTCGTCTGCGCTGGTCAACAACGGCTGTGGGCGCACTTGTTGCGACCTAGTCCAGCTGCTCCCACGATCGCATGGGGGCAATGGCCATCATCTCCTCCACCTCCTCCGGACATGCGCGGGCCGAGGCTGACGGTGCCGCGGCCCGCGTCGGCACCTCCGACCCGCTCAATGCGGCCCTCCAGGGCTTGAGCACCCCTATTACCCTGAGGGCAAACCCCGATGCCGTCGTAGCTGAGCTTGAGGTGGCTCGTCGTGTCCTGTTCGAGGACACCACCGCCCTCGCGGCCACGCGGCGCCGCAAGGAGGCCGCCCAACAGGAATACGCTTCCGCCTACGGACTCACCCTGGCTGGCACTGAGCCAGCCGGTGTGGGGCTGTGCACGACCGCAGTCGCGTGATCGCCGAAATCCTGGGCGGCAAGATGCCCGTCGACGACACCCCCGCAGCCAACCTGCGGGTCCTCAAGGTAGCCTACGAGGATTTGGCTACCTTGGAGGGCGAAGAACGTGCCGCCGGCGAGCGTCACATCAAGGACGTCATCGATGCCGCTCACGCGCATCAGCATCTACTCGCGGCTGGCGGTGCCGCCTCTGAAGGCCCCCGGCCTGAGCGTGACGGCACGAGGACTGCTGGCCGTCAGCTGGCTCAATACACCTGCTCCCCTCGTGTCTCCGGTCGCCGGGTCGAGGCAAGCAACCCCTGGCCCTCTCGGCTGCCGGGGAGTGAGCAGTCGGCTATTAACAGTCGGCGCACCAACAACCCGCCTCGTAGTGGCCACCACGAGGCGCTGGCGGCCGGTAGTCGGTGCAGCCGCGGGCACACTCTGCCCTCGCAGCGTGAGCCGGAACACTCGGCTCCGCCCGTCATCCGCCCCAAGCTCTCGGCCTGGATTGGGCCACACGTCCCCCGCAGCGAGAACGACGCTCGCAACCGCATCGATCAGCTCGCGTAGTCCGCCCTCCTCGAAGAGGAGGGCTCGATTGGCCCGGCCTGTTTTGGCCCTCAGATCCGCAATGAGCCGTTCCCTATAGGATTCAAGCTCCCCCGAGACACCCCGAAGTACAACGGGCCCGCCAAGCCCGAGGACTGGCTGATCGACTACACCACCGCGGTCAGCATCGCTAGGGGGAACAAGCGCGTAGCCATTCGCTACACTCCCCTCATGCTGATCAGCTCAGCCCGCACCTGGCTTAACAGCCTGGCGTCGGACGGCATCAACACCTGGACGGACATCGAAGAAGCCTTCGTCCGCAACTTCACCGGCACCTACAAGCGGCCTGGCCACCCCCGTGAACTCACCATGTGCGTTCAGGGGCCGGACGAGTCCCTCCGTGACTACCTCACTCGATGGACCGCGCACCGCAACTCCTGTGAGGGGGTACACGAGGTACAAGCCATACAATACTTCGTCGAAGGCTGTCGAGATGGCACCCCCCTCGAGCAAAAGCTTCTGTGCTCTGAGCCGGCTACACTTGCCAAACTCATGACCAAGGCGGACAAGTACGCCATGGCTGATTCAGCCATCCAGGTCAAGACGACCCCGCCCGCCAAGGCGACGACAACACCGGCAACGTCCCAGATAGCTGCCGACAACCGGCAGCCGCAGAACAAAAAATGCAAGAACGACAAGTCGGATCCCTGCTACGGGAGCCAGCAGGTCGCCACCATCGAGGAGCAGGAGCCGGCTTCCCAATCTTCCAGCCAGCGCCAGCGCACTGGCAAGGCTGCCTGGCAGCCAAAGCTCATTTTCGAGCAGATGCTCAACCTCCCCTGCAAGAACCACTCAGGGGCCAAACCCTCTATGCACACGCTCCGGCAGTGCAGCTTCTCTCAGCGATTGGCCCGGGGGGACGGCCTTCCGGCTCCTCCCGTACAACAGCTCACCACCTCCTTCAAGGGTTGTGAGTGCCATCATGTCCCACGGGCGAACAACGAGGCGACCGACGCGCTGGCGAAGATTGGCTCCACCCGGCAGGCCATCCCAGCCGGCGTCTCCCTTGAGCGGCTGCTCAAGCCATCGATCAAGCCTTCCCCAGAATCAGAATCCATCTTCGTGCCGGCAGATGCCGCCGACCCATCGGCGGTTCCGGTTGCCCCTTCGGCATCTTCGCCACCGGCACCGTCAACCTCGGTCGCCTTGCCGACACCGGTCGAGCCGACTGCGTCCGGGGCAACCGGCTCCGACACCACGGCTGTCATGATGCCAATCGACACCGTCACGGCCATCCCCGATCCGGGGGCTAACGATCCGACCCCCGTCTCGGCCCCCTCATGGGCACTGCCCATCCTGGCATTCCTTCTACGCGGCAAGCTCCCAGCGGATGAGGCCGTGGCAAGGAAAATTCAGCGCCGGTCCTGAGCATACAACATCATTAACAACGAGCTCGTCCATCGCAGCACCACCGGCGTCTTTCAGCGGTGCGTCGAGCCGGAAAAGGGTCCGGAGATCTTCCTTGGCATCCACCAGGGCGAGTGCGGGCATCACCCTGCCTCCAGGACCCTGGTGGCCAAGGCCTTCTGCCACGGTTTCTACTGGCCCACTGCTCTCGAGGCGACCAAGAAGTTGGTCGACGGGTGCGAGGGCTGACAACGCTTCAGCATGCAGAGCCACCTGCCGGCATCAGCCCTCCAGACCATCCCCCTCTCATGGCCCTTCGCCGTCTGGGGGCTGGACATGGTGGGTCCTTTCAAGACCGCATGAGGCGGCATGGCACATTTGCTAGTGGCTGTCGACAAATTCACCAAGTATCGAGGCATGACCAATCAAGAGCTGGACGGCCCCATGGCCATCTGGTTCATCGACGACATCATGGTTCGGTACGGAGTCCCCCCCCCCACATCATCATCGACAACGACACGAACTTCGCCAAGCGTGCGCTCGCGCGTTTTTGCTCCAAGCAAGGAATCCGGCTCGACCTGGCCTCCATCGCTCATCCACAGTCAAATGGCTAGGTCGAGAGGGCAAACGGCCTCATCCTTTCCAGTATCAAGCCCCGGCTCGTGACACCACTAGTAAGGTCAGCTGGCTGCTGGGTCGATGAGCTGTTGGCTGTCCTTTGGAGTCTCAGGACCACCCCCAACCGATCAACATGCTACACGCCCTTCTTCCTTGTGTACGGGTCCGAGGCGATCATCCCCACCGACATCGAGTTCGACTCGCCTCGCGTCTCCCTATACACAGAGAAGGATGCAAAGGAGGCAAGAGAAGACGATGTCGACTTACTCGAAGAAGCCCGTGAGCTGGCCTTGAGCCGGACGGCAATCTACCAGCAGAAGCTCCGGCACTACCACAACAAGCGGATCCGGCTGCTCTCCTTTCGTGAAGGGGACCTGGTGCTCAGGCAGATCCAGCGGACAGCCGGACAACACAAGATGTCCTTCCCATGGGAGGTCCCGTTCATCGTCAGCAAGGCGTTGCACAACAATGCCTACTACCTAATAGATGCCTAGAAGCCGTAGAAGCGCAAAAGAGACGCCTCCGGCGAGGATACCAAGCACCCATGGAACGCGACGCTCCTCCGTCCGTTTTACTGCTGAAAAGGCCAGTGTATGTATGTATCCCTCCCCTTTTGGGCTTATGAATGCAATCGGTGCCCCCAGGACGGCTCTTGGGGCACGCCCTTTTCGTTTCCCTTGAAGGTCTCCTCACTCACCGGCTCCCCGACCCGGCTCCTGGGCTCAGGGGCTCGCCGGTTGGTCTTAGGTCGCCTCTCCCAAAAATTGACCAAGTAGCGTGAGCTGAGCAAGCCCCCACCCCTCCTAGCTATAGATCCGGCTCCCGGCTGTCCGGCTGACGGGGCCTCGGGGCGGCAAAGCTTAGCACACACGAAAGATCAATCGCAAAGGAGATGCCGGCTAGGTCCAGCCGGACCACCGCCTCGCATGCGCCACTCTACTTACCCTAAAAAGCTCTCGCGGTTCCTAAGTTCAGAACCGGCTCCCTCGAGGCAGACGCCCCGACTCAGATACAGACCGGCTCCCGGCTGGCGGGCTGGCGGGGCCGAAACCAATGGGGAAAAGGGGCAGAATAGACGGAACCAAAGGGGCAAAAAATGGTAAGGACGAGCAGGCACGCGCAATAAGGCAAAAACATCAAATGTTCACAATACGAATTTTAAGACAAAAGAGGCCCACAGCCATCACGGTTCATTACATTACACCCCCAGTGGGTGGACTTAAAGCCTAACATGAAGGAGAGAGAGAAAAAGATAAGACGCCCCGGGGCTCAGGCCACCAGCGCGCCTCCAGCCGGCGCATCGCTGGGCGGCTCGACTCCCGTCCCGGAGGTGGTTGCGGCCTTCGGGTCGGCTTCCTTGGCCTTCGAGGCGACGTCCGCAATCCCAATCATCTCAGCGCTGGAGTCGGTACTCTCATCGGCAACCTCCTCGTCCTCTGGACCTTGGGGGATGCCGAAGGAGTCGGCGGCCGTCGGCTCGCCATCCTCGCCAAGGGCTGGCAGGAGCTCGTCCGAGTCGACATACGACGCAAGCTTGTTGGCACGGTGGAGAAGGACCGGCTCACGGGCCGCCCGATCCTCGGTCAGCTCGTCCCGCATGGTGGATAGCCGATCCAAGTCCACACCGTAATACCACGAAGTTGCGAACTGGAGCGCCATCTGCGCTCCGGCTCGCGCCGCTCACGCCTTCCAGACCTCGAGCCGAGCCACGACGTGCTCCAGCCACAAGGCCACGCGGTTCTCCGGAGTTCGTCAATGGCCCGGCAACAAGGCAACAATGATCTCCTTGCCGGCCGTCTTCAGCCGCTCCACGCTCCGCTCGAGGTGGATCAGCCGGTTTTCAATGGAGAGCCCAAGCTCTGCCACACTCCACGCGGCGTCCTCCTCGATGGAGCGCCCGTGCGCACGGAGGTACTCCCGGTGCTCCTCGACGGCACGCTCAGTGCGGTGCTGGGTTTCCGGAAAATGCCCTAAAGAAGAAAGGGAAGAAGGAGAGAAAGGCAAATCAAGAACAAGAACCTGCAAGGAAAAAGGCAACTGGCTGGAAAAAAGAAAAATGGACACTTACGTTCGATAGAGTCGTCCACCTCGATGGCAAAGTGGAGCAACGAATCCTTCTCTGATGCCAACGCCACCTCCGCCTCGGCGAGGGAACCCTTAAGCTCCTCGAGCGTCCTCTTGAGGCGGGTCACCTCGCCTTGGAGGGCGGCGTCGGCCGCCTCCTTGACGGCCGTCTCCTTGGCTGTCACCTCCCGCGCCACGTCGGCCTTGAGGCGGTCCTAGGCCGCCTCCCCGTCCACCACCAGCGTGGCCAGCCGGTCCTTCTCCTGCGTGATCGCCTAGACGCTTTGCGCCAGCCGGTTCCGCTCGGAGACGGCCCCGGTCTTCTTCGCCCAAGGGCGGTCAGCTCATCTGCAAGACAAAGCAGGCGTCAGCCGACCCTTCTACGCCCGCTCCGGCTGTCAGGCAGCCGGCCCCGCTCCCGGGGCTACGTGCCCCTTCCGCAAAACATGACATACCTTGCACCCGCGCTAGCTCCTCCTCTAGCCGGTAGAAGCCGTGCTTGCCGCGGTCGTGGATGGAGACCGCCTCCTCAAACAACTTCTACCGCTGGGAGTTGCCCTCCTGCCACATGACACCCAAGTTAAAAAGACGCTCAAAGAGATCCGGCCCAGCTACCCGTCAGCCGGTCAGCCGGCCCGCGTCTCGGGGGCTACACCTAGTGGGTGTGCTTGCACGCCCCCACTGAAAAATTCGATAAAGATGACAACGCTTACCTCCGCGTGCCGCAAAGTGGTGTCGACCGCCTCTACGAACCGGGCCAACTCCTGGCGGCACCGGTCCAGGACGCTCCCCAGTTCCCCGAGTGCGGGGACCGGGCCGCCCGTCGGGGGAGCCGGAAGGGTCGAGACGCGTGCCTGTCCCGGAGCACGTCCTGCATGGACCTCCGCACCCGGCCGCCGCTGCCACCCATCCCGGTGCCGGCCGGCGAGGGAGGGTTGATAACGGCGAGGGCCCGGGAATCATCCCCCACTGCACCCCCACCCCCCACCCCCGCGCGGCGCCGGCGCTGCTTCCTCCTCCTGTCGGCCCGACGCGACGTCCGTGACAGACGACGCCTCCGTCTCCATGGCCGGCGCCTCTGGTGCCGCCTCTGACGCCGCCTCCGGGGCGCCGGAGCCTCCGACGCATCGACCTGGGCCGGCTCGGCCGCAGGTGGAGTCACCTTGGGCACCTCCGGCTTGGTCGCCTTGGGGGCCGGATCCGTAGCCGCCGCCCTCATTCAGACTGCCTCCTCCATGGATGGAGGCGCAGGCGGCTCCATAGCCGCCCCTCTTGGCTCGCTCGACGGGGGCCTCGACAGACAGGTCGACTCCGTCGCCGAGTCCGATGCCCGCACGGGGTCCACGGACCTCCTCTGCCTTGCGCCGCTCGAAGTCCCGGAATGCAAAGCCCCGCCTCGCGTTACGGACTTTGAGGCTCGCAGCTCCGCGAGCCTCCTCTTCTCCTCCCGTTGCGTGGCCGCATGCTCGCGGGCCAGCCGGCTGGCGGCTTTCGCCGGGTCCACCGCCGACTCCCCTTTGTGGAGCTCGATGGGGTCACTGTGGTGCATAAGGGTCAAACACCCACCGGTTCGCAACTCGGAAGGAAACACACGCGAGAAAAACAAAAAAACTTACCCGGTGATGATGGGTAAAGCCCACTTGGCGCGCGCCGGCGGCTTTCGTGCGGCCACCTTCACCCGCTTATGGACGGGCGATGGGGCCACCGGCTCCTCCTGAGCCAGCCTCTTAGCCCGGCTGGTGGCCCCGGCTGCCGGGGCTTGAGTTGGTCGCTCCTCGCTTCGCCCACGCTGGCCCTGCTGAACTGAGGGGGTAGGCGCGTTCAGGATCATCACATCATCGTCATCTTCATCATCGTCATCTGTCCAGTCCCTGATTGTGGGACCAATAGGGAACTCATCGGCTTCGCTGGGCCCGCCGGCTCGCGGGTCTGTTGGCTCCTCGACCCCTCCTGAGGAGTCCACCCCCTCTTTAGGTGGGCCTCCCCGCTCGTAGTCTTCGGAGTCAGAGTGGTCGCGCTTTGCCTCAAAGATTTGGGGGTGCGGGCCGTCTGGTGTGTTCTGTCGTACCAACAGATGCGGTCAGCATGGCTAAGTAAGGTCCGTTGCCGGCTGTCGGCTGGATAGAATCAAATAAAAAGAAGCCGCCTCGACAAAAATGTACGAGGGGGGATGATTGATGCGGTCGTACGGCTCCATGCCGAACGTCCACGACGCCGGTGCCAGCTTGAACGTCGTGATGGTGTTCACCCGCGTCGCCACCTAAGCCGGCGTCAGGTCGACAGTCTTGAGCTGACAAGGGTCTTGGCGGCCGGACATGTCACAGATCCGGTGCGGCCTCCTCTAAAGAGGCAGCACCCGGCACGAGATGAAGGCCGCCACCAGATCGGAGGTGACCAACCCCTCAGTGCTGTTCAGCTGCGCGAGCTAGCCGAGCTCCACTGGGGGCACTCCGCGCGGGGTGGCTCCCGGCCAGTTCGCCCCGGAGGACTGCGCGTTGATGAACGGCGGCAGCCGGATGAAGTCTAGGTTTGGGTCGGTGTTCTTCACGTACAAGAACGTCCGATGCCACCCCTTGACAGAATCGATAAGGGAGAAGGGCGGAAAGCATGCGGTGCCGCGACAGCACACCGTCTTTGCCCCGTAGGCATTGCTTTTCAGCGCTTTGAGATAGAAGAGGCAGTTGAAAAGATCGAGGAAAGGGAGAACCCCCAAGTACCCCTCGCACAGCATCACAAAGGCGACGAGGTAAAGAATGGCGTTAGGGCCGAGGTGGTGCGGTTGAAGATCGAAGGAATCCATCAACAACCAAACGAACTGACTCACCGGGAGCCCAAAACTACGGGAGAAGTGCCATGCTCTCCCGGCTACGGCACTGGCACCACCTCGTCGCCCGGCGCGCGTGCGATCACACGCTCCACCGGTGGCAGCATGCGCGCGCGGCGGAGGTCCGTGATGGCCTCCTCGGTGACAAAGGACCCAGCCTAGCTTCCTCCACGCCCGTCGGCCATTACGACGGCAGGACGGCGTGCGAGCGCGTTTGCGAGCTCGGGAGCGGCGATGCGTGAGGGAGCGAGGGAGGGGAATAGAAAGGCAGCAAGGGGGCAAGAGGGATGCGGGTATCTTCGCCCCTGCCCTTCCTCCCCTTTTAAATGGGGAGGCCACGACCGGGGGACATGGGGATTAACTGCGCCCACTCCCCCAGAAACTCCGTGCACGAGCAGGCGGCTCGGGCCGTAACGGCCGCTTCGGGGCGTAGAGGATCCTGGCTTGTGCCTCGAGGCCTACTGGTCTACGCCCGAGGCCTAGCGGGCTAGGCCCAGGGCGACGTCCCGTCTGCCCGCGTGCGCGGGGCCCGCAACATCATTACCCGTCGCGTGGCGCGCGGCGGGCCATCTTGGGTCCCGTGGCGACGCGTCGGAACCCGAGGCATCGGGTCCAACTGCTGACCTGGCTGGCCTTTCGCTTTCACACCGGAGACGAGCACCGCTAGGGGGAAGCCACCGGCTCCCCTCCGTCTGCTGGACGCGGGCCCCCGCCGGCTTCGGGGACTACTAACGGGGTTATTACCCCTGGTAGGCCAAAGCAATAGGGTTCCCCTCCCCGCTTCGAAGAAAAAGTATCCGATGGCTATCCACGACCGGCTGGAGCACAGCTGGCTGTGGCGATCGCCGGCTGGCCCACGGACGGCTGGTGGAGGAGCCGACTCGACCCCCGGCCGGTTGCCTCCGGGCCGCCTCCTCCGTTGACCCCGGGGTGGACATGCAACGTCCCGTCCCTCTGCGCACGGGTACGGCGACACGACGTGACCGCCACGACGGGCCACATTGTAGCCACAGTGGCCACTGTCACACGGGTGCACATGGCTACAGTCCGGCCGTCCAGGCCGCTGACCTTTGCGAGTACGACCGGGCAAGGAAACAGTGTCGGCACGCCCCCGCCCACTCGATTACTTGCCCCCGCGTGGCTACAGTGCAGCCAGCCATACCAGAGACTTCGGTCGGATGGCACTAGACGACGCCTCTCGGGCGGCCCGTGCCGCGGCAGGTGGGCGAGGGCCAATCGCGGAGCCGGCTGGTGGGCCCCAGCAGGCGATGGGACCGCACAGCCCGTGGACCCTACAGGCGACAAGACGGCTCGAAGGGCGGGACCCCCTGGTCAGCCGGAGAGGCTGCCAGCCGGGTCCCCCCACCTTTGTACCTTAGGAATATTGTAAGCTGGGGGGTTGGCCTATAAAACCCCCCGAGCTCTGCAAGCAATGGGAACGGACAACTCTCACACACACACCTACGGGACACTTCCCACATTCTCACACTTGGTAGCGGAGGAAGGCGAGCCGGCTGCTCCCTCTTCCTCCTCTAGACTCAGCTCCAGGAGCAACCCTGTAAACACACCCATCCATCAAACTAGACCAAGCAGGACTAGGGGTATTACCTCCTACGGAGGGCCCCGAACCTGGGTACATCGTGTGTCACCATCGCTTGTACCTAATCTCGCTCTCGGAGCCCGTCGGTGTCCTTCGTCCCCAACCACCTACAATAAGCCTACCCATGGCATCTATCGTGAGAAAACGACAACAATCGGTATGCAACATATGTCAACAAGGGAAAAACATTAATCTCCCCTTTTCTCAATCCACTAGGGTGTCTTATGTTACTTTGGAACATGTCTTGTCTTTTGCTTGGGCAGAAATTCGCAGGGACACACACCTATCGGGCCGCACGATTGCCTCACGATCCGCAAACTCATTTGACTTCCCGCAATCTCTCTTGCATGGTTTTATTTTTTAGTTTCTGAAACTTAGTGAATTTGTCATTCGTTCCTATAAAGTTTTAACTGGTGAGACTTGACAAAGTTTGGAAAAGTTGTAAAAACGTATTCAAAAGTGGACTTATTTCAAATCCCCCGTCACAAGGAACCCGAATATGCAACGAACCATGAATTGGACTTTCGGTTCAAAAGATATAATCCACTCAAAGATAAAAGTCCAAAGAAAATAAACAAGAGAGATGGGGTTGGTGTCGCGACGCTTTCATAGTCGGAAATTCACAGGCTTGCATGCATCTCATCTTTGTTCTGTCGATGACTTTTGTAAATTTACTTGGCTTCATTATACTCGAAATAAGAAAAGGGTGTAGAGCAAGTAATTCTTGAAATCGAAGCCCGTGAAGAACATCTATTGAATCCTGAAATTCTTCAAGTCCAATCGGAGGCAAATACCACAAAATACATCCTTTATTCGAACGAATTCGTATTAGACAGTAACAAACCCAGGAATGGACCAGGCCCCAGGCAAACTGGGCCAAGGCCCGTATAGCCATTGTTAATTGTAGCATTTACTGATGTTACAATGCTATAGTAAGGAGATGGGTCTCACGCCCCAGGCCGTTACCCCTTCTACATGGGGCATGAATTTCTCCATGGTATTGGACATCGCCATATTGTGGAAGATGGAGAAGACAAGAGGAGCAAAAGGGATAGTAGGTCGAAGAGGTGAGACAGAAGTTGGTGACAGGTCTTGTGTGAGCTCGAGAACATGCTCGCCTTTTGCATTTTTGTCCTTAGCTCACAAAAATAAATGAGCTAGATTGGTCTCTGTTGCTGTTTTTAGAATGTCTAGTCATTCATAGTACACCGACCTCATTAATTGTGCCCACATAGGCTCACTGGTAGAAAACCACCCTTTTGTCCCGGTTTTTAAGGGGCCTTTTGTCCCGGTTGCCCAACCGGGATGGGGCAGCCGGGACGAATGCCCAACCCATTCGTCCCGGTTGTACTAGGACCCGGCATGGATGGGGCGTCCACGTGGGGGGCGTGGGCTGGTCCCTGGCCAGGACTATTCGTCCCGGTTCATAATACGAACCGGGATGAATGCCCTCTGCCAGGGCAGAATTTTTTCTTCTTCTTTTTCTTGTTTTCCTTTTAGGGTTTGGTTTGTTGTATTTTTTCCTATTTGTTTTCCATAAGTATTCTGCATCTAATACACGACCACGTTTTTTTTATTGTATTCCATTTTATTAGAATATACAAGTTTGCTGATCACATTAGAATATACAACTATATTGTGATCGCATTAGAATATAGTTGAAGAATATACAAGTAAGTACGCACCATGAATCGAATATACAAGTCAGGAGTGAAGAATATACAAGTTTGTACTCTTTCCCATAATTATTCTAATACACCACCATGCACCATGACTCGAATATACAGGTAAGTACTATGCATCTAAGAATTCGAACATCAAGTTCGTCGAGCATAGTTGGCGCTGACATAGTATTCCCCTCCTGGTGTTAGGACCTCTGCGTCTAAGAATCCGCAAATTTCCTCTTGAATTGCTCGTAGGCGATCCCTTGGTAGAAGACCGTCCCGCAGCCGCTCGATCTAATATAAAGAAGAGTGGTCAATATCTAATTAAAGACAATAGATGGTAATAAGATAAAAGTGATGGTTGACGTACAGGAAGTTTTTCTAAATCTCTGCCCAGCTTGGCGCATGTCGTCTGACGCATGAACTCGCAGGCATAGTATCCACATAAGTTATTCCCATCTCCCTGGTTCAAGCACTTTACAAGAACATGGTTTCAATCAAAATTATAATATAACATTATAATGGTATCGAAACTATAATCAAGGAGATGCGTGGATATAGCTAGTACCACTTACTTTCAGATGTTGAAATTTAAGCTTCTCCTTTCATTCACCCCTAGCCTTTGCTGTGAACCGTTTCCAAGCGCTGCCCGGCAAAGAAAATGAATTAAGTGAGTTATCAGAAAATAAACGAAACTTGTCGATATAGTGTCATAAAGATTGAAATTACCGTTGGATCAGTTCCTGCATGTCCTCTCAGTCCTTAAGGGGTTTATGTTTTGAGTCCATTACCAGTACTTTTCCTTTGTCAGTTTCAAATATTAGAAGAATATAGTGGAAGCTGCGCAAACATAACTCATCAGTTATACACTTATCATCGAGTAAGCAAAAAAATGTTTACCGGACAAATAACACTCACTTGAAGTTGTAAGGAAAAAGTATTTCCCTCTTGGTTTCGTGAAACCTTAATGCCTTCACAATTGAATCTTCTGTTTCCTTGGGATTTTTGAGAAGAGTTGCTTCATTAACCCAATATGGGTCAATGAACCCAATGTCATAGATGTGTCCTCTTTTGCATTCGAGAATCTTCATTCTGCAATTATAATATAGTGAGTATTATTATAAAAATGTAATGAATGAGGTGAGCTAGCTAGAGACTTAACTACAGCGAAATAAATACTTACAGACAATACGCACTAACGATAGATTTGTCGAGGGCCTTTAGCTGGAATAACTGATATAGTTCGTCAAACTCAATCAGAATTAACCTTTCTCCATAACCGTGATGCTCGTTTCTAACTTCCATCGTTATCCATCCCTCAGAGTGCTCCGAGGCTTCCATGTACCAATTATGCACTCTTCGCATTTTTGTTGGTAGATCATTTTCCTCCCCAGGTTTGACTAGAGGATGCCCGTGCCGATATGGGTGCTCGAAATCAGAAGAGGGGAAGACATCTAAGGTTTGGAGATACTGCGCAATGGACATACCCGCAGTAGCGGCCGCTTCTCCGTACAGTGAAATAAACTCCGGGTCAAGTTCCTCGCCTGCGCCTGTGCTCGGCCCCACCTCGGTATTTGAATGCACTATGAGCGGGGGGATGGATTGATTTTTCTGTTGTCCGAGCTGGTCAACTGTTTTCCCGCATTTCCCGCTTCCGGTACTACTCTTCTTCGACCGCTTCTTTTCATTGTGTGCCTTAAGAATAGAGCGGTCATAGTCAGGAATGAGACTCGGCTCGGGCTGATGAAGGGTCTTCACCATTTTCAACGCTCGGGCTTTGTCTTCTTCGGTGTTTGGGAAATCTGGCTCTTTCGGTGACTTCTCCTTAGATTTCCACGCCTCATATTCGGCCTTTGCAATCTCCTGGGTTTCCTTTGGAGTACAGTGGTAAGGTAACTTGGGTAGATTCGGATGTGGTACTCTTGGGAGGGGCGACAATCGACGCTTCGGTGATGCGGTGGTTCTCCTCCGCTTTGAGCTGCTCTGATCAGACTTCATGGGCGGAGATGGCTGACGCCACGGCGTAGACTCACGCGCTGGAGACGGCTGACGCAGTGGCGTAGACGCACGCGCTGGAGACGCCAAGCGCGGCGAAAGTACGAAGACGACCGTTCCGCTGGAGACTGGTCTTGAGGCGGCGGCGAAGGAGGATGGCTACTCCGATCGGTCGTTGGCCTTGGCGTCCAATTAGGAAACACGATGTGTTCCTTTAGCCATAGAATGCTCAAGTTCTTGGCGTCTCCAAGTTCAGTCACCTCCCCGTCTTCACCTTCAGGATAGTCAAGCTGCACCCGCTCGAATCCGGTCATAACTTCATCCACCTCGACAACAGCGTAGCCCGGCTGAACTGGCCGACAATGGTGTGTTGGTACAGGTCCAGCTGGTTTCACATAGCCAACCGCCGCGTTAATGGTTATATTGTTGACGACTTTCACATGCAGCTCACACGATGTCATCTCCGTTATATGATCCACCGGGTGCATCATCAGCGGTGCATCTTCACCATCATCACCGTGGAGCTGCGTGGAAGCAACACTACTCTTCCGATTAGATGGTGCGGCTTCCATTTCCTGCTGAGATTGGGTGTTACCTTGCTGCTGGCTAAGTCTGTCAATTTGCTCCTGCTGCCGCTCTGATTGCTCCCGTTGCCGCTTTAATTCTGCTTCAATGCTAATCCACCGTTCTACCCGATTACGTGCTTCAGCTGCCTCCAAATCCTTTCTCCTCTGACGGCTTCTATCCGGATATTTCTTCTTCTCCTGGGGAAACCCATGTTTCCACGGAACAGAGCCTTTTGTGGCTCGTGTCCGTCCATAGTGTTCCTTATTCCCAAGGGCGCGGGTGAGCTCGTCGTTCTCTCTATCTGGATGGAACTTCCCCTCTTTAGCAGCCTTTATTGCTTCTCTGATAGCATCGATGGGTAGAGGATCTTCTTCATGTCTTACATTATAGATGCATTTCCCTTCTGAGTCCAACGTGCCCCCATGGCCGAAAAACCAAGACCTTGTTCGTTGGTCCCAGTAGAACGTCTCTGGAATGATGTCCTTAGCAAGCAAGTCGTCCTCAAGTTTATTCCACTTAGGCATGTTACCCTTGTAGCCAGCTTGCCCCATAGTATGGTGATAGATCTTTTTAGCGGCGTTTATCTTATTTTTTTTAGACTTTTCTAGAGCTTCCTTCGACTTCTTGTACTCAACAAATTCTTCCAAGTACGGTTTTATCTTCTCATACGTTCCGGTGAAATCCGGAGTCTTGTTTTTCTGGATAAAGTCAAGGTTCAATCTTTTCTTCCACCTCTTGAATTGCTCGGCCATCTTCCTAAAAGTGAACTCCTTGACCAAATTCTCTAAGGCTTTGGTCTTTCGCTCTAAGATCAATTCAGGATCCTCCTCATTCTCATCCAACTCATCTTGAGTAACCTTCGGCGTCGGTAGGGTGAAATTAGCCAACATCTTTTCAAAAAGTTTTTCTTTGGCTTTGTCGCCGACATATGAAATATCGAGAGCCTCCTTTGGCTTATGCCACTCCCAAACGGTGATTGGGATGTGGTCCATAACAAGCACTCCGCATTGCTTCACATATTTTTGGGCAACAACTTCGGGAAGCTCTGGCGCGCCGTCTACAGCGATCTGTTCGATCCTGTACCTTTCATGCTCTTTCAACTTCTGGGCTCCGCCTCGTTTAGTCTTCTTTCCCGTGGATTTGCTAGATCCGGATAGCTAAAATATATAAGAAAGAGTGTTAATACATGTATATAGAAAACAAATGCTTCATTTAATTAACATATATATATAGGCACCTCCCCGGAGTTTCTAATTTGTAAGGTTCGACCGGAACCGTCGGCTTCTCTCTCATGGGAGCCCTCGGCTTCTCCCCCGACGATGTCGTAGGCTTCTCTCTCACCGGAGCCGTCTCTTTAGGCGAGCTCCAGATCTACCTCACCAAAGCCTTCTCTTCGGGCGAGCTCCGGATCTCCCTCACCGGAGTTGTTCATCCACTCGGAGACATCTGGGTCTCCCCCGGGCCCGCAGATAACATCCACGACCATTTCTTTCGCATCTTCATCTCTGAAGTTTGGGTCCATAATTTCTGCAAATTAAAAATTGCAAGTTAGTGTCAACGCACAAGAATTCATAATTCGACATTCATAATTGCAAGTTTGGGTCCATAACCTAAACAACTAACTAAGATAACAACTAAACTAACAACTAAACCTAAACTAAACTAACAACTAAACTAACAACTAACAACTAATTAAACTAAACTAACCTAAACTAACAACTAAACTAAACTAAATCTAAACAAATAACCTAAACCTAAACTAAACTAACAACTAACACAACTAAACTAAAAACTAAATTGAACTAAAAACTGAATTAAACTAAATCTAAACTCAACACTAAACTAAACTAAAAACTAAGAACTAAACTAAACTAAACTAAAAACTAACACAACTAAACCTAAACCTAAACTAAAAACTAAACTAAACTAAAAACTAAATTAAACTAAATCTGAACAAGGATGGATATATATGGAGAGGGGGAGGGAGGGGGAGGGAGGGGGAGGCCTTTACCTACGGGAGGAGGCGGTCGCGGGGGAGAGGTGGCCGCTGGCGAGGTGGCCGCCGGCGACGCGGGCGAGCACGGTGGCGCGGCGTCGTGACAACGTACGTGCGGGCGACGTGGGGGCAGAGGCATTGCAGGGGGGCGATGGCGCGACGGAGAGAGAAAGGGGGGCGGCCGCGGAGCGCGCGAGGGGGGCGGCGACGACGGCGACGGCGAGGAAGAGGCGGGGCGCGGGAGTTGGGCAGCCTGCCGGCGTCGAGTCCTCCTCCTCGCCCTGATCCTTGCGACAGAAGGGGAGGGGGCCGCTTAAGTACGTGGTGAGGGGCATCCGTCCCGGTTGTTTCCAATAACCGGGATGAATGACCCATTCGTCCCGGTTGTTGGCAATAACCGGGACGAATGCCCCACCAATTAATCCTGGTTGTTGTCGACAACCGGGACGAACGACCTAGATCTGGAACGGCGCGAAGAGGGGCATTCATCCCGGTTGTTAGCAATAACCGGGATGAATGCCCTGTTTTTTAAAAAAGTTTCATATTTTCAAAAATTCCCGCCAGATTATCTGCTAGTTCAATAATCAGAAAAATATGAAAAAACTACCAAAACATTTAGAAAATTATAAACTAACTAAGTATGTTACTTCCAAACATATTTAGTGAAATTCAAAATTCAAAATTATTTGAATTTGAATTAATTCATTTAAGAAATGGAGAAAATATCAAATAATTCAATAAATTCTGAAAATTGCAAGTTTTATATCAAAATGATCAGAAAGATAAATTAAACTCACTTATGATGTTTTGGTACTTCCTAGGGCTTCACCGGAGAGGGGTTGTTCTCTCCAGCGGGGCTAGGGTTTCACTGGAGAGGGGCTGCGGAGCGTCGGGATGGCACCAGAAGCAAGGATTTGGCATACCAATGTGTTTACAAGTGTTCTTAGGGTTGTACATGCCAAATATTCACTCCCTCTTGTTGTTTGGTCTTCACCGGCATCGATTTCTCTCTCCGAGTCTGAGTACTTATAGGCTGAAGGTCCCCGAACCGACGAACGAGAGAGGATCTTGTGTACAGGTGGTTCATGCCATTGTTTTGGGACTTCATGCCATTGTTTTGGAGCGTCGGGATAGCACCAGAAGCAAGGATTTGGCATATCATGTGTTTACAAGTGTTCTTAGGGTTGTACATGCCAAATATTCACTCAAAGGTTCAATACCCTAACACAACTAATAACATTACATAGATTTACATTAGAGGTTCAATACATTATTATACACCACTCCGTTAAGTCCATGAACCCTTGCTTACGATCGCTTCGGACGTAACCATGGAGAATCTTCTTTATTTAACGGGATGGTTGGGTCAGCTTTCACTGTGAAGGGTGAAATTTCAGCAAACTTATCATAATCTTCAGACATGTCTGTCTTGTCCTCGACTCCCACGATGGTTCTTTTCCCTGAAAGAACTATGTGACGCTTCGGCTCATCATATGATTTATCTGGTTGCTTATTTTTTCTTTTCTTCGATCTGGAGGACATGTCCTTCACATAGAAGATCTGAGCCACATCATTGGCTAGGACAAATGGTTCGTCATTGTAACCAATTTTGTTGAGATCCACTGTTGTCATTCCGTACAGCGGGTCTACCTTTACCCCTTCTCCATTCAGGTTGACCCATTTGCACTTAAACAAAGGGATCTTAAAAGAAGGTCCATAGTCAAGTTCCCATATCTCCTCTATGTAACCATAATATGTGTCCTTTTTCCCATTCTCGTTTGTTGCATCAAAGCGGACACCACTGTTTTGGTTGGTGCTCTTCTTATCTTGGGTGACCATATAAAATGTATTCCCATTTATCTCGTACCCTTGAAAAGTCCCAATAGTCGAAGATGGTGACCCGGCCAACATGTAGAGATGATCTTCAATAGTGATGTCATTTATAAGATGTGCTTGCAACCAACTTCCGAAAGTCTCCATGTGTTTGACTTTAATCCATGTGTCATCCTTCCCCGGGTTTGTGGAGCGTACAATATTCTTGTGTTCCTCGATATACGGAGCCACGAAGGTGGAATTTTGTAGAACCGTGTAGTGTGCTTTAGTGAAAGAATGCCCGTCCCTAGGTATCATTATTTTCTTTCCTAGCATTCCTTTTTCCCTCAGTCTCCCCTCATGCCGCGATTCAGGAACACCAATCGTCTTAAGGTCAGGAATAAAGTCAACACAGAACCCAATGACCTCCTCTGTTCCATAGCCCTTGGAGATGCTTCCTTCTGGCCTAGCACGGTTATGAACATATTTCTTCAAGACTCCCATGAACCTCTCAAAGGGGAACATATTGTGTAGAAATACCGGTACGAGAATATGAATCTCTTCTACTAGGTGAACCAGGAGATGCGTCATAATGTTGAAGAAGGATGGTGGGAACACCAACTCAAAACTAACAAGACATTGGACCACATCCCTCTGTAACCTTGCCAGACTATCTGGATCGATTACCTTCTGAGATATTGCATTGAGGAATGCACATAGCTTCGCAATGGGTACTCGAACATTTTCCGGTAGAAGCCCCCTCAGTGCAATCGGAAGCAACTGCGTCATAATCACGTGGCAGTCATGAGACTTCAGGTTTTGGAATTTTTTCTCTGCCATATTTATTATCCCCTTAATATTCGACGAGAAGCCAGACGGCACCTTGATACTATAAAGGACTTCAAAAAAGATTTCCTTCTCTGCTTTGGTAAGAGCATAGCTGCTTAAGAAATGACGCCCTGTATCCATGTGCTTGTTTTTTGGGTCTTTCATACGTTGCTGGTCCTCTCGTGCTTCTGGTGTATCTTTTGACTTCCCATACACGCCCAGGAAGCATAGCAGGTTGATGCAGAGATTCTTCGTCACGTGCATCACGTCAATTGAAGAGCGGACATGTAGGACTTTCCAATATGGTAGCTCCCAAAAGATAGATTTCTTCTTCCACATGGGTGCACGCTTATTAGGGCCGTTCGGAACAGGTTGGCTACCATCACCCTTCCCAAAGATTACTTCTAGGTCCTTGACCATACCAAATACATCATTACCACTACGGAGGTCAGGCTTCTTCCGGGTATCTGCCTCACCTCTGAAATGTTTGCCTCCTTTCTTTCTTACGGGATGATTCATCGGAAGAAATCTACGATGCCCCAGGTATACAATCTTCTTACATCTATCCAAATATACACTATCAGTCTTATCTAAGCAGTGTGTGCATGCATTGTATCCCTTGTTTGTATGTCCAGAAATGTTACTAAGAGCAGGCCAATCATTGATGGTTACGAAAAGCAACGCCCGTAGGTCAAATGGCTTTTGTTCGTTCTCATCCCACACACGTACACCTGGTTTGCCCCACAACTGTAATAGTTCTTCCACTAATGGTCTTAGGTACACATCAATGTCGTTGTCGGGTTGCCTTGGGCCTTGGATGAGCACTGGCATCATAATGAACTTGCGCTTCATGCACAACCAAGGAGGAAGGTTGTAGATACATAGAGTCACGGGCCAGGTGCTGTGACTTGAGCTCTGCTCTCCGAAAGGATTAAAGCCATATGTACTTAGACCAAACCATACGTTTCTTGCCTCGCGTGCAAAGTCTGGGAAGTCTCTCTCGATTTTTCTCCACTGCGACCCATCAGCGGTGTGTCTCAACTTTCCGTCTTTCTTACGGTCTTCTTTATGTCATCGCAACAACCTGGCATGCTCTTTATTTCTAAACAACGTTTCAACCGTGGTATTATAGGAGCATACCACATCACCTTGGCAGGAACCCTCTTATGGGAGGGCTCGCCGTCAACATCGCCAGGGTCATCTGCTCTGATCTTATACCGCAGTGCAGTGCATACCAGACATTTATCCAAATTCTCGTACTTCTCACCGCGGTAGAGGATGCAGTCATTAATGCATGCATGTATCTTCTCCACATCTAGTCCTAGAGGGCAGAGAGCCTTCTTTGCTTCGTACGTGCTGTCAGGCAATTCATTATCCTTTGGAAGCTTTGGCTTCATTATTTTAAGTAAACTCTCAAATGCTTTGTCAGTCACACCGTTCTGTGCCTTCCATTTCTGCAACTCTAGTGTGGTACCGAGCTTTGTGCTGCCATCTTCGCAATTTGGGTACAACAACTTTTTGTGATCCTGTAACATGTCGTCCAACTTCAACCTCCCCAATTCACTTTCACAGTCTTCCCTTGCATCAGCAATAACTCGACCAAGATCATCATCGGGCTCATCTGATGCCCGTTCTTGATCATCATCGGGCTCATCTGATGCCCGTTCTTGATCATCATCGGGCTTATCTGATGCCCGTTCTTGATCACCTCCTTCTTCTGCATTGTCTTCCATTGCAGTATCACCGTATTCGGGGAACATAGGATCCTCTTCTTCTTCTTCATTGTCTTCCATCATAACCCCTCTCTCTCCATGCTTGGTCCAACAATTATAGCTGCGCATGAAACCTCTCCGAAGCAGGTGGCTGTGAAGGACTCTCGAGGAAGAGTGCTCCCTGACGTTCCCACAGTCAACACATGGGAAACACATAAATCCATTCTCTTTGTGAGCCTGAGCTACAACGAGAAATTCATCCAGGCCGGCTCTGTACTCGGAAGTGCATCGGTCACCGTACATCCATCGCTGCCGTGCATCCATCTACATCGTATGATTAAGTTTATCAAAAACGTACCATTACAACAGTAACATCTTCAATAGCGAAATGACCACAGTACATCGACAAATATAATTTTTTTTGTATCAATTATAGATGAAATGGATAAGTTTTCTAACCTCGGTCGAAGATACCATTTTCTGTGAAGTTAAGTGTCGCTCGGGTATTTTGTCGAACACCTCGTGTGCATAGCAAAAAGAACACACACTAGCACCCACCTCTCTCACACCTCCTAGAAAAAAAACAAGAGGAGGGAGGGGGTCTGGATGCAGTATTTATAGGCAAGGGGGCATTCATCCCGGTTCCTGGCATGAACCGGGACCAATGCCCCTGCGCACGCCACATGGCAGACATCAAGGCATTGGTCCCGGTTGATGCCAGGAACCGGGACGAATGCCGACTAAAAAACCGGGACGAATGCCCCAGGAGGGCTCGACGCTGCACTGGCCTAAAGAACGGGGATGAATGCGTAGCATTCGTCCCGGTTCTTTAGGCAGCCGGGACAAATGTGAATTCCCCCCTGGACGAAAGGGGGGTGTTTCTACTAGTGGCTTGCCCCACTGAGCAAAGACATTCGATGATGAACGAGCACATGCCACGATAAGAGCAACTCTAGCAGACCCCGCAAAAAGCCCCGACCCGCAAAATAACCTCCAAAATGTAGGTCGACGCGAAACTTCTACGCATTCGTCCCGTTGTTTAGGCAGCCGGGACAAATGTGAATTCCCCCCTAGACGAAAGGGGGGTGTTTCTACTAGTGGCTTGCCCCACTGAGCAAAGACATTCGATGATGAACGAGCACATGCCACGATAAGAGCAACTCTAGCAGACCCCGCAAAAAGCCCCGACCCGCAAAATAACCTCCAAAATGTAGGTCGACGCGAAACTTCCCGCCCGAACAGACCCCGCAGAGGTGGCCGACCCGCAAAATTTTTTAAGGGGCGCGGCAAAATCTCGGCCCCAACCCGCGTATACGCGGGTTTCCCCCTCGCCACTGCGGTGCCCTGCATATAAGCGGAAGCGGTTGGTGGGAGGGCATTTCAACCCGCGCTTTCCCCACCAACCACTTTTCCTTTCCCCCTCACCCCGTCGTCGGACCGCCGCCAAGATTCCGGCAAAAGCAGCCGGCGGGAGCACGCCGAAAGGCCACCACACGCAGGAGGCCTCCCCTTTCACCCCCTCCCGCGTCGGCAGGTCGGAAAGTTGCGGATCTACGGACCTTCATCGCCCATCGCCGAATTTGGCTTTTCCGGCGGCCGGTGGCTGCGCCAAGCGATGGAATGGTCGGGGAGCATCTCCCGCAGCCCCGGCAAGGTTGCATCGCTGCACGCAGATACGTGTTCGTCCTCCCGCCGCCACCGACGGTTTGCGGGCATGGATTCGGCCGACCGTCCACCGGACTCGGCGCTCGCGCAGCGGCTCCGTGGCTCGCCGATGCCGCTCATACAATGCGACGACTGCACGCGGACAGTGCTGTGGCTAACTTCGGGCACGCCGAATCACCCCGGATGGGTATTCTTCAAATGCGAAAACGATGGGGTACGTGCTGTTTTCGTTCGGCCCATTTTGATAGCTCATTTTTAGGTTCAATTGCGGTAGCTCATGTCAAACATCATCATGTGTGTAGGAAGAAGGATGCTCATTTTGGTTTTGGGAATGCGAATACATTGATTTATTGATAGGAAGAAATTTAATAGACGTTGACGCACTCCTTGGAAGAATAGAAGGAATGATGCGGCTGCATGTGCAACTAGAGGGGAAGCAACGTCTACTTCTTTCGGACCAAAGATGAAGAAAGAAGAATGCAAGATCAAGAATCCACAGATCAACAACGAATGCATTGAGAAGATATTAGTCCAACTAGTGGGAGCAGTTATGAAAGTTGGAAATCTTCTAAAATGCATACTTGTGGTTCTTGTTTTCTGTGGACTAGCTATTCTAACAAAGATTTGGTGATGTCTTATGTATCTAATGTTGTTGAAAAAGCAATGAAATGCATTATGTTGGATCAAATTAAGGTGCAAATTTTGGTTTTCTGGGTTGGGAAGAGCTGCGCCAAATCAGACCCCGCAAAGCCGACCCGTAAAAGAGCATATTCCGCGAATATCCTTTTTACGGGTCCGTTATGCGGGGTTTGCATCTGCGGCCATCCGCGCCGAACCGCAAAACCGTTTTTCCGCGAACTGCAAACGCGTTTTGCGGGACGGCCGGATGCGGGGTCTGTTAGAGTTGCTCTAAGGATAGGTGGTCTACTAGTAATAAATATGTAGTTTGATTCATTAAGTAGCAAGCTACCAACCCTGCAAAGAAGACGAGGTAATGAGCTAAAGTGGTGACCTAAAACGTCTTACAATTGTATACACAGATAGTACCAATAAGCAAAGCCATCGTGTACATTATGCATGTTAAACGCTAGAGAGCATGCATGCAATATTCATTTTTCTTTTGACGATAATTGTATAGAAACCTTTCTTTAAGTTATTATCTCTGCTCCTATGTTAATGATACAATCACCCGATTAGAGTTTTTATAAGTTATGTATAATGCTAGTTATTATGTAAGTGATAGGTTTTTTATGGTGCTTTTCCCCTCTCTCTCCAGGCTATTATGCTCCTATAAAAGATGCTGAATTACTCACACGAGAACGCCATCCACGCCATCTGTTTTCGGGGTGGCATGCCGCGTGGCATCTTGGGGCTTTTCGTGTCATCTGATCTGCCCGGACGATGGACACCCGGCTGTCCCGCCTCGGTGGTCCATAACAGATGGACCGCATGCGCACATGGGGCGACTAGAGTAAAGTCCGTTTTAAACCCTGAAGTCGTACGCGTCGTCGATTTTAAACCCCAACCTCCAGATCCCGGAAATCGGCACCCCTAACTCTCTAATCCCGGTTGTTTAGGCCCTTATCGATGTATCCAAACGAGGGAACGCTGGGATCACTGAGTCAACAGGGTGTTGTGGGTCCCGTCCTGCTTGGTCGCTGGAAACACTAAATGGTCGAGTCGGACCAGCTCACAGTGTTGCTCGCTCTCTTCGCCCTCCCCTGCTCTCCCGACGCATCATCTTCTTCCCACGGCGGCAATGGTGAACAGGAGAGAATGATCGTGGCGACCTTGGACGACCACGCCGGCGGCAAAGGAATAGGTGCGTCATCCTCTTCCTCCGCAAACAATCTGCGTTTTTTTGTCCTCCCTCCTAGAGTTAGGTTTAGGGTTTTACAGGGGGTGAAAGGTGGGGGCAGGGGATTGAGTACTCGGGGGGATTTGTAGCTAGTTTAGTCGATTGTTTTTGGGGCAACAACTTATAGATGGACTGATTAATGATATGCATTGTAGGATGTATTGATTTTGTAGCAAAGTAAATCACCTGCACTACCTATTAATTTATGACTATTCATTGCAGGAGTACTCGGGTTCTAACTGTTTATTTCTGAATATTCATGTTGCACTTTAGGTTTTATTCAGCTGGCATGGATCCAGCAGAGTTATTGAATGTGAGGTTTCACTTTGGAGGGGAATTCATCCGTATTGGCCCCTCTCTTGATTATGTTGGAGGAGATACGGCTATGTCTATGGTTGAGAGGGATAAGTTGTCACTGCCTGAGTTGAAGGGGTTTTTAGCTGATCATTTGAGAGTGAAGGAGAGCATGAAGTTGTATTTTCTTATGTCTGGGAGAGATTTGGTTAATGGATTAGTGTTTCTATATACTGATGAAGGTTGCATGAAGATGTCAGATTATATTACAGATGCAGGGGTTGCTGATATCTATGTGGAGTACAATGGTGAACAAGATGAGGCAAATGAGGAAGATAGTGCCTCTGATTTTGAAGAAGATGAATTGCATGACCTTGTGAACAATGGCAGTGAGGATGAACCAGATGCAGTTATCACTGCAGAAGAAGAAGATGTTATTGAAAACAATGTGCAACAAGTTGGTTCAGTAGAAAGGTCAGGCATTTTGGAACATATCCTGGTTCCAAATGAAGGTGGAGTGGTTACTCAAGTGATCCAAAGCCCTGTGAAGCATAATTTCAGAAGTGATTATCTTTCTCAAAGTTCCCAAGTAGTCAATCCATCTCAGCCAATTGCTGCTAGCCAAAGTATGCCTCCAATTCCAAAAGTTGTAGAAACTGGTGAAGACTCTGAGGATTCAGATGACCTTGATTATGTGGCACATACTGATGATGGTGGGGAAGAATTAGAGGTGGTAGGTTGAGAAAGCATGCTAGAAAATTCAAGAAGAAGATGAAAGCTTCAGAAAATTGGTTTGCAAAGGAGTCATCAGGTCCAGTTCCTATTGAACTAGTAGCTAATGTTGAAGAAGCTGTACAAGACATGGAGTTTCAGTCCTCTGATGAGGACTACTCTTATGATGAAGATGAAGATGGCCAGATGGTGAGAAGGAACAGTCAGTACATTAGGTTTAATCCTGAATCAGAAATTCCTCAATTTAGTTTGGGTATGGTTTTCAAAAGCAAGCAACAGTTGGTGAAAGCAGTGAAGAGGTATGGGCTTGCTACTAAAAGGAGCATCTCTTTCTTGAAATCTAAAGAGCTGAGGGTGAGAGCTAAATGTGACTAGCCTAATTGCCCTTGGATGTTGTATGCAGCAAAGACCAGTAGATGTTCTAGGTTTCAAATAATCACCATTGAAGATGAACATGAGTGTGCACAAAACAGAGAGAATAAGCTTGTTACTACCAAGGTGATTGCAAAAAGATATGAGCACATCATCATAGCCAATCCACTTTGGAAAATTGATAGCATTAAAGCCACAGTGCTGAAAGACATGTTTGCTGATGTGTCAGTTTCAAAATGCAAGGCAGCAAAGAAAATTGTTCTGGATAATCTCATGTCTGGGATGAAAAGTGAGTACACAAAAGTATTTGACTACCAATTGGAACTGCTAAGGAGCAACCATGGAAGTACAGTGGCCATAACCTTAGATCCAACAGATCTAGAACATAACATATTTCAGCAATACTATGTTTGCTTCAATGCAATGAAGCAAGGCTTTAAAGCAGGGTGCAGGAAAGTCATTGGACTAGATGGTTGCTTTTTCAAGGGAGCTTGTCAAGGTGAACTGTTGGCTGCAATTGGAAGGGATGCTAATAATCAAATGTATCTAGTGGCTTGGGCAGTGGTTGAGAAAGAGACCAATGATCGTTGGAAGTGGTTCATTGCACTATTGATCAAAGACTTGGATATCAATGACCAAGGAGCAGGATGGGTCTTCATTTCTGACCAACAAAAGGTAACTTTGGAAAATTGACACCATAATTTTAATGTATATTGCATTCATTTTCATAATTTAATGTATTGACCTTTGCATTTCTTTTCTACTGTTAATAGGGATTGATCACCAGCATGAGAGACTATTTGCCCAAAGGAGAGCATAGAATGTGTGCTAGACACATTTATGCTAACTGGAGGAAGAAGCATAAGGACCATGAATTCCAAAAAAGATTTTGGGCAATTGCTAAGTCTGCAAACAGAGAAGATTTTAATTATAACAAGGCCAAGCTTGCACAGCTCACTCCAGAAGGTGCTAAGGACATAATGAGGACAGAGCCAAAGCATTGGGCAAGGGCCATTTTTCCACCTGGAGCAAACTGTGAATCTATTGATAACAATCTCTGTGAGTCATTCAACAATGCCATTATAGAAGCAAGGTTTTATCCCATTATCTCACAACAAGAAATGATTAGAAAGAAGGTGTATGTCAGAGTGCAAGAGCAGAGATCCAAAAGTGCAAAATGGAAGGGTAAAATTTGCCCCAATATTTTGAGGAAATTGAATGTCAGCATTAAGATGACACAGTACATTGAGGTGCTATGGAATGGCAAGGAGGGCTTTGAGGTGAGACACATGAAAGGGAGAAGAAAACAATACACAGTGAATCTTGAGAGGAGGAACTGCACTTGTGGTTATTTTCAGCCGACAGGACTGCCTTGTTGTCATGCCATTGCAGCTATCTACAAGAGTGGAAGAAATATAGAGGACTACATTGACAAGTGCTACTACATAGAAACATTCAACAAAATATATGAGCACTGTCTGCAACCTGTGCATGGAGAGGGAGAGGAGCAGCAAGAGCAGGGAGAGGAGCAGCAACAACAGGGAGAGGAGCTCCAGGAAGCTCACAAGCTCCAGGGAGAGGGAGAGGAGCAGGGACAGGGAGAGGAACATGGACATGCAGAGGGAGAGGAGTAGCTCCAGGGAGAGGGAGAGGAGCAGGGACAAGGTGGATGTCCTACTTTTCTGCAAGTGGCAATTACTAAAGATGTTTTCCAGCTAATGGTTTACATCTTCAGTAATTGTGTTAATGGCAGCTAGTGTTATTATGACTATTCTGTGAACTTGTGAGCATCTTTTGCTTTTGCTGTCAGTTGATAACTCTGTGGAGCTGGCATTCTGAACTTGTGTTAATGGAGCTTGCATTATGAACTTTATTTGCACTATATTTGCATGATGATGTCAAGATATGCTGCAAATTTCATTTGCACCGAGATTCAGAATTATAGGAAATTTCATTTGTACTCTTCATTTCATTTCTCAACATTTAACAAATCCATTACAATGCAAGATCCAATACATCACTACCAAGGTTCGCCGGACTTTAGGAGATCCACCGCGGCGCCTTCCTGTCACATTGGGCGCATTTCCTTGCCGGCTCGTACCCCATCGATGACTCATTTCCTTGCCGCATTTCGCTCCCCACCGCGCGTTTCTAGCAAAAAACAGAGAGATGGGATAGAGGGCCCATGGTGGGAGTACTAATGCAGCAAATCCACGCTCAGGGGGGCACATCAGCAAATCCTCTCATCAGACAATGATAAGGGCCTAAACAACCGAGATTAGAGAGTTAGGGGTGCCGATTTCCGGGATTTGGAGGTTGGGGTTTAAAATCGAAGACGCGTACGACTTCAGGGTTTAAAACGGACTTTACTCGGGGCGACTGTCATGCGGTGGTCTTGTCGACGCCTTTGCCTTGTGTCGGGGCTGGCTCAGTCGCAATTGATAGGTCATGTGCAGCGCCCGCTCGCGCGCATGCTTGCACGTGGGTCCTTTTTTAGGCTGATTCATTGGCCCCATCCAGGTTCGCCCAGCTTTGGCCTTGCGTAGTTGGCTCTTTAGGGTGCTTCGGGTCATCCGATCTGCTCAGAAAGCCCACACACATGCCGATTGCATCAGGGGTCCATGACGGGTGGACCGTGGCGTGGCCGGGGCCACTGGCATGTGCTGTTTTTCGACGGAGTCGAGACGAAACTCTGGGGTACTGTTTTCTTATAGGAACTCACAAAAGGGTACTATTTGTGTAGGATTTGATTTTTGTTGAGACAATACTATTTGTGTAGGAGAATTGGGCTAAAGTTGGTAGACAGGCTGGCCCAAAGCTTCCTAAGCACAGCCCGTTATGTTGATGGGCAGCCAAGCCCAACACAACTACATACCCCTAACCGCTTCTCTCTACGGTCCACGGTCCACGCCGCCGTCCACCACCGCCACCCAGCGCAATGGCCAAGACCCGACCGGCGGCTACGCCCCGCCCCTCCGCCGCCGCCACCTCCACCTCCACCGCCACCGCCAGGATCTCCTTTCGCTCCCGTAAAATCGTCAAGACACCACCCGCCAAAGTCAAATCCCTCGCCGCGGCCACTGTGCCGCCACCGGCGCCGCCCGCTCCTGTGCTGCCCGCGCTGTCCGCCCCGGGCGAGCTCGCGGCCGCGCTGCGCCACCTCGCCGCGGCCGACCCGCTCCTCGCCGAGGTCATCGCCTCCACCGACGCGCCCGCCTTCACTTCCACCCCCTCCCTCCCCGCCTTCCACTCCCTCGCGCGCTCCATCCTCTACCAGCAGCTCGCCACCTCCGCCGCCGCCGCCATCTACGCTCGCTTCCTCGCGCTCCTCCCATCCTCCTCCGCCGACGGCGCGGTGAGCCCCGCCGCCGTGCTCGCCCTCGCCGCCGCCGACCTCCGCGCCATCGGCGTCTCCGGCCGCAAGGCCGCCTACCTCCACGACCTCGCCGCCAGGTTCGCGGCCGGGGAACTCTCCGAGTCCTCCGTCGCCGCCATGGACGATGACGCACTCCTCGCCCAGCTCACCAGGGTGAAGGGCATCGGCGAGTGGACGGTCCACATGTTCATGATCTTCTCGCTGCACCGCCCGGACGTGCTGCCGTCCTGCGACCTCGGCGTGCGCAAGGGCGTGCAGGAGATGTACAAGCTCAAGGAGCTGCCCAAACCGGAGGAGATGGCCGCATTGTGCGAGCGGTGGCGCCCGTACCGGTCTGTCGGTGCGTGGTACATGTGGCGCCTCCTGGAGAGCAAGGGCGCCATGGCAAAGGCGGCGAAGAAGGGCAAAGCGAGCTCCTAGCTAGGTATGTGTCATCTATCTGTGATGGTGATGCTAGTATGTATTTTGTTGTACTCAAGCTGTTAAATTTAGATGGCAATGTGACAGATGCTGCCTGGATTAGAAGTGTGACATTGTGATTTGTGTGTCTATGCGCACATTATGTTGCTAATACGGTTGTATCTTGATGTGCCTGTCTTGCCTTGTTATCAATAAAATTTGGTTTCATCCTGTTCTGATACTTGTAGAGAAGAGGGGAATTTTCATGGCTGGAAATGATATGGAATCGCCGTATGTCCATGTCTGTGCACTGTTGTCTTGTATCATTGTTCGGCCTTGACCTGATACATACAGCCTATTGAACTTGATTATATTCTACTTCCAATTTCCGGAATGATGCTCTCGTTAATTTCTTTTTTGACAGAATCATGATCGTATCTTAGCCAATCTGCAGGACTGTTCTTGATTCTACCGTGATACCACCCTCGATTCAATAATGCTTAACAGAGAATTATTGATGGGCTCAGATGTAGATTATTCTGGCATTAGGTTCTTCCTGTGGTTCTTGAACAAAGTTTAGTGACTTCTCTTTTAGGAAGGTAGTGGTGACAAGAATTCTGTGTGCTTTCTGAACCTGTGGAGTCCAAACTGAACATGGTGGCCAGCTAAACCAGATATTGGAGGCGACAAAATGCTACAGGTACAACTTCTTACAAATAACACTAATACATGAATTTACATGACAGTTTACTGAGAATGAACAAGATGCAGTTCATGAATGTAGACGAGAATATACAACGACATAGAGAATTTAACTTGGACATAAGCTAATACTTTGTACATATGACACAATAGACAATACTCATTTCCTTCCTGTTATTCTAACCAATGCTGGATTCCCTTGCCTCCTCCTTGATCTAGTTTGTACACCTTTGTTCACTGTCCACTGGAGCTCACAATGCTTCATCCTGAAAAGTTGAGAAAACACTTGCACCTTAAGCTTATCTGATGTCTGAACAGAAATACAGACACTAAAATACAAGGGGCTTGTTCTTGTTTGTTTATTTAGGCATGAGGTTGGGTCTTTCGGAATGGGTGTGCAGATAGTGTGGAGCTGCACAAAATGCATCACAAATTTATAAAGAAAAAGGCTTGCAAGCTGAAAGCACGAGGAGAGAAATATTGCAAGATCCATCCAAGCTTTTGTCTTGGAAGTATGGAATTGTCTGATTGTGCTAAGATTAAACCACTGATAAATTGAGCCAGGGTGGCTGCAATTAAGCAGTTTGGTTGATCAAGTTAGTTAATGATGCCAGTGCCAGTCGTCTTGCATGCATGGTGGTAAGCAACTTCTAAAGAAAATAGTACATAAATACCCCTGCATCCTATTAGCTAAGGACACAGTCATGCATAACATACTTTTCCCAGGAAGCAGAAGCAGACAAATACATCAGTAACTGGCATGCTCATGTTCAGCTGAAAACTTTAGAAGCAAAGCATCCCATGTCTGTTGAGAATTATACCTTTCAGGTCCAGAATCCCTGGGTCTTGTACTTGGGGAAGGGGATGCGGCCGTACTCAATGTTCTGGACGTCGTCGACGAGGATCTGGAAATGGCGGCGAACCTCCTTGACGGACTTGGTGCCCCCCATGGCGCTGGCCACCTTCTCCCAGAGGTTGGGGGCGCCCTCGCCATAGTAGGCAAGTGCCTCCTCGAACATCTTGTTCTCCTTCTTGCTCCACTCCGAGTCTGAGCTGGACGAGGTGCTCCGAGACAACGACCCAGAAGACATCTTCAGGTGAGATGTGGTGTTATACTCGAACTAAGACTGCCTTCTTGTGTCTGGTATGCTGTTTGCTCTTGGAGAAGCTCTGGTGGTTTTGTTTGGTGTCTCTCTTGCTGCGGGGGCTGCTATTTATAGGCCCTGGGTGTGTGTCATGTCTCTTTGTGGGTTAAAAGGTGGCCGGGGAGAGGCCAACAAGGTTCTCACAGGTTTTTTGAGCTAGGGATCAGACATGGGAAGCGTGTGGTGTGTGATGAAAATTTTAAGTGACGGACTGGTTGAGTAATTAAGCCTTTTGGGTCTATCCAGATGCACATTCTCAGCGCATGGCATCTGGAGTTGTATCCAGCATTATACACATCATCTAGTCTAGATATTTTATAGCTGTAGAAATCAACTCTCGTATTCGTCGTATCCGAATCTGAAATTCTGAATACTTTGATGCAACTTGATGCAAAGTGTTCATGAAAAACACATGAATTATATGTTTTCCTATGCAGTTCATTGCTCGGCTGTGAAACAAACTTTTTTTTTGTATGCTCCTAGCTTTGCTGGCTAGATGGAGGTGGCCTCAGGTGGGCACCCCATGTCAGGGTGGCCATCCATGACACCGCGGGCACTGACAAATGTCAATGGTGGTGTGACCTCTCCTTCCTCCAATGCTTTGTCTGCATTTAACAACTGTTCATTACCATGCAGTAGTTACCACTCACTCGATATGATACATGTTAATGGACGGCGAGTGCTCAGTTTCACAAGGGCAAAAACCGTAAGTGCTCTGGATGTGTGCGCCCTCTCCAGCTCAGTTACTACACCAGCTAGCTGTATCTGGCCTTACTCACAAGTAAAAACATTTTGACACACAGTACTAGCTGTAGCAGTTAAGAAGCATGGATCGATGCTGCATGCTCTGCTCACGTCACCAACGGAAGCATGCATCTCTGGATGCATGGCGATATCTCAGCCATGTGTGATCTTGACATTGATTGGCAGAGAGCTCCATGTAAGGCGTGCACATCAGCCAATAGGATGCAAGGCGCCCGCAAGAGGAGAACTGAGCTGTGAAGGTGCGTAACCCAAAAACTCTGATCTTGATGCTCATTTCCATTAGTTTTCTGAACCCTCTGATCTGATGCTACACAAGCATGTCATGGATGCACCCTTGTAGCCTATATGAGCTAATCACCATTTTTCATCTAAAAGTAGTTCTACCATGTCCCAGAAAACCGTGAATTAAAGCATGGGTTAGGCATCTCTGGATCTTTGATCACATTATCAGTGATAACAGTATCGTAGATATTATTTACCAGCGACAGAGAAATCATCTAAAGTTTTTTTTTTTGCATTGTTCAGAAAGGACCCTCGGAATTCAGAGAAGTTTAGGGAACACCATGATGGATTACGGCAGGGATGTGGGCTAAGAGCCTCCATTCTTTACATGTCGCATGATCTCCGCCACCCAGTCGACGAACAGATTCCAAAGAGGCAATGAACACCCTCTAGCTCAGGGGACGGAAGGAATATATCTATCTCAACATGTGTATCTTTCTATCTCCAATGGTCTTGGAAAGGGAATTGACAAAATGCCATCCTGCTCCTGCTTGCTTGTTGCTTGCTCAATGAGTCCTGGGAGGCTGGGATTTGCATCAGATACACTGGACCGGACTGGGACGGTGGGTGCAACTTGCGATGGGTTTGATTCTTGCGGGCGTGTGGATCGGTCCACCATCCGTCCACTGGAGATCTCTTCATTGGAATCATATCTGCGTAAAAGCTAAAGAAGCAGGATTCCCCGTCATATTTCGAACAATCAGAGCAAAAGGCTTTTCAGGGAGATGCTAGGTAGTGCATGCCTGTTCCATGTATTAATTTCGCAGTTATTTGGTGCAAACTAGTAAATGCATACTTATTTATGTGTTTCCACAAGCATTTTCTCCGTAATTCATGTACTGTATTAATTTCACAGTCACTTTGTGCAAAGTAGTCAAGTACAAATACAAGTAGGTTAACACAAACATTTTTAAGCATGACGGTATCAGTACCTGATGAATATACAAGTAGGTTATCACAAACATTTTTAAACATTTTTAAGCATGACGGTATCAGTACCTGATGAATATACAAGTAGGTTATCACAAACATTTTTAAACATTTTTAAGCATGACGGTATCAGTACCTGATGAATATATCACAAACATTTTCAAGTACTACTAATAATAAAAAGTTAAAAACAAGAGGGTTTTCTTCTTCTTCTACTACTTTTACCGGAACCAGCAGGAGCACTGCTTATGCATTATAGAAGGGTAAAACTGCACAATCTGCAGTATAGAAGGGATTTCTGGTCCTGCTGACGGAGTAAACACGGAGGCTTTGTTTGTTCTGAATTTTAACGCGTGTGTTCTTCTGGGGGGACTAGTTTAACCGCAGAGTGTTGTCTCCTTCAAGTGAAAAGGCGGGTAGATAAGAGGAGAGGGGGTATCTCATATTGTGCAAATAAGTTATCTTGCATGTATGTTTCCTATTCTTGGGAAAAAGGATCATTCATTCATCTTGATGTTGAGGCCTCAGAACAGCCAGCCTGAATTTGTACAAATGGTCAACTTGCCTCCATACTAGATCCTTGGCTAGTGAGTACAAACATCACCTATCTTCACAAAGTATTAAGCTAAGGTAAGCAGAGCAAAGTGGGAATGCTTTTTTAGGCTGTCTGAGGCTCTGAGCCATCGGTATCTTGTTTGCCAGCTGCTTGAAGGACTGATCCCTATCTATCGTTGCCAAGTAGCCTGGATCGGATTCCGCTCTGTGGCCGTCACTGCATCATCGACTGGCCAGATTCCAAATCTTTGAGCCCAAACGCTTTGGGATCCGGATTTTCTCCCCCGGTCAAGTTGCTGGACGAGATTGGGAATCGGAATCCAGTCCAGGGCGATCTATCTCTTTGGCGGGGCGGGCGTTGCAATGCTGGGGATTCAAAGTGAGCTTTCTTTTCCCCTGAAAAGGAAATGGTGACCGCCTGGCTTTCTCGTCTTCACAAGGTACATATGCAGCGCCTCCTGGAGTGAGGGTTGGTGTCGGTGCCGCGGTAAAGAAGGCAAAGGGCAATGCAAGCTCATAGCTAGGTTCTTGTTATCTACTCCCTTCGTTCCTAAATATAAGACCTTTTAGAGATTTCAATACGGACTACATACGGAGCAAAATGGGTGAATCGACACACTAAAATACGTCTATATACATCGGTATGGATTCCATATTGAAATCTCTAAAAAAAGTCTATATTTAGAAACGGAGGGAGTATGTGGGATGATGCTAGATTAGTGAAGTATTTTTGGCAACCTTGTGACTTGTTTGTCTATCGTTGTTCAGCCTTGACTAGATATATACAGCCTGCTGAACTTGATTATACTGTACTTTGCAGTGTCTGGTATGGTCTGGAATAATACCCATAGCTTCTTTTTTTACGGAATCATGATCGTATCTTAGCCAATCTGTATGACTGTTCTTGATTCTACTGTGATACCAACCACGATTCGATGATGCTTAACAGTGAAAATTGGTGGGCTCAGATGTAGATTATCCTGGCATTAGGTTCTTCCTGTGGTTCTTGAACAAAGTTTAGTGGCTTCTCTTTTAGGAAGGTACTGGTGACAAGGATTCTGTGTGCTTTCTGAACCTGTGAAGTCCAAACTGAATACGGTGGCCAGCTAAACCAGATATTGAAGGCGACAAAATTATACAGGTACGGCTTCTTACAAATAACACAAATACATGATTATTATTTTCACAAATACATGAATTTACATGACAGTTTACTTGACGACTTAGTTCGAGAGGATAATGAACAACACACTGTTCATTAATGTAGACGAGAATCTACAACAACATAGAGACAGACTTAACCTTGGACATAACCTAATAATACTTTGTACACACAATCGACAATATCACTTCCCTTCCTGCTATTCTAACAACAGTCCATCCTTGCTTCTTAGAAATCTAGTTTGTACAACTTTGTTCATTGTCCACTGGAGCTCTTACACTGCTTGATCCTGAAAAGTTGAGAAAACATTTTCACTGTAAGCTTATCTGAAATCTAAACAAAAATACTCAAATAGAAGAGACCTTTTTCTTTCTTTCTTTTGTTTTGTTCTATGTAGGCATGAGGTTAGGCGAATCGGTGTGCAGATAGTGTGGAGTTGCACAAAATCAACCAAAAATATATAAAATCAGCCTTCTAAGCTAAAAGCACGAGGGGAGAAAGACTGCAAGATCCATCAAAGCTTTTGTTTTGGAAGAAGAGAATTAAGCTGTTTGTCTCATGGAGATTTAGTTCATGGTGCCAGTCGTCATGCATGCATGATGGTAAGTAACCTCTAAAGAAAAAGAAAAATACGTAAATACCGCTGCATGCTGCATTGCTATGCCTTTGGCATTGAGTGCGAACATCTACTTTTCCTAAGAAGCAGAGAAATACAGCAGTAACTGCTATGCATATGATGAAGTGAAAACTTTTTAACATGAGAGCATCCTTTGTGTGCGGCAGTTTGGTTGAGGATTATACCTTTCAGGTCCAGAATCCTTGGGTCTTGTACTTGGGGAAGGGGATGCGGCCGTACTCGATGTTCTTGACATCGTCGACAAGGATCTGGAAGTGGCGGCGCACCTCATCGGCGGATTTGGTGCCCCCCATGGCGCAGGCCACCTTCTCCCAGAGGTTGGGGGTGCCCTCGCCGTAGTAGGCGAGTGCCTCCTCGAACATCTTGTTCTCCTTCTTGGTCCACTCCGAGTCTAAGCTCAGCGAGGTGCTCCGTGGTGACCCAGAAGACATCCTTGGAGCAGGTAAAGCTTCCCTGGTGGGATTCTACTGAGCTAATGATTCCTGTATCTAGTATGTTGGGCTCCTGGAAGTTGTTTGCTCTTGGAGACGTTCTGGTAGTTTGGTTTGGTGTCTCTCTTGCTGCGAGGGCTGCTATTTATAGGCCATGGGGATGTGTCATGTCTCTCTCTGTGGGCTAAAATGTGGCCGAGGAGAAGACTGCAAGGTTCTCACAGTTTTTTTCAGTTTGGGACATAGAAGCCTATGTTGTGTGTTATGAAACATTTAGACATCACTTCATTCACAGCCTCCCTAAGTAATTAAATCCCTCGTGACAATCATGCTTCGTTCGCTATATTTCCTTTTTTGGTATTCAATTTTGAAATACCTGATCACGTGTGCTTGTTACGTGGTTCCAAATTTAACTTTTGATTTTGACACAGTGGATCGATGCATGCTGTCTGCGTGCTCTGCTCGCACCACCAACGGAAGCATCTATCTCTGCATGGCAATGTCTGGGCGGTGTGTGATCCTGACATGGTTCGACAGAGAGCTCCTCGTAAGGCGTGTATATCAGCCAATAGGCTGGAAGGCGCCCACGGGAGAAGGTGATACGTGCTATTCCTATTCAGAAAAGGGATGCACAGGTGCGCATACCCAAAACCCTCTGATTTTGATGCTCATTTCCATCACTTTTCTGAAACCCCTCTAATCCCATGCTACGTACCAAGTGTGCACCCTCATAGCCTATCCGAGTTAATTACCAATTCATCTAAAAAAAATAGTATTATACATATCTCAGGAGACTGCGGTTTTGCATCTCCTATCTGAAGATTGTAATATTTCCTCATGTTCAATTGCACAAAAAGAAGACTTTCAAAGCACGAAGCATAGTGCAATTGTCTCAAAAATCAAATTATGCATGCCTCTGAATTTTCCGTCCATCGCCATCGATGATACAGAAGTCCGGGGGAGGGGGGGGGGGGGGTTGCCCTGGCTCAAAAACGAATTTTGCTTGTCCATGCATTAGTTTAGGGATGTGGGCTAAGAACCTCCATTCTTTACATGTCGTGCGATCTGCGCCACCCGGTCGACAAACAGATCCCAAAGAGACGATGAACACTCTCGGGCTCCAGGGACCGAAAGAATATATCTATCTTTCCATCTTCAATGGCCATGGAAAGGGAATTGACAGAATGCTATCCTGCTCCTGCATGCTCACCGCGGAGTCCTGGGGATTGCATCGGATTCACTGACCAGGGGCGGCGGGCGCAACTTGCTTTTGATTCTTGGGGCGTATGGAACGGTCCATCCATCCACCGGAGATCTATCCCTGGAATCATATCTGCGTAAAACCTATAGCAAAGATGCAGGATTCCCCATCATATTTCGAACAATCGGAGCAAAGCTTTTCAGGAAGATGCTAGCTCATGTAAACTACACTCATTGCATGTATTTCTGCAAGCATTTTCCTTTAAATTTCTGTTCTCGTATGTGACGGGTTTTGTCGGTTCAGTATTGCGGCACGTTCATGCATGGGTTAATTTCCAAATAACAGAATCACAGTAGGTATGCGTATATACATAGACAACATATTCCTATGATTTCAAACATGATAGTATCTGATATAGCCAGTGTTACAATTCGAGTATTGCTGTAGTATCTGATTAATAAATCATCAAGCAACCAAAGGAGCGAATACCTTTGTTATATCAGATACTATCATGTTTGACCACACAGTGTTGTCTTTCTCGAGTGAAAAGGCAGATAGGTAGATAAAAGGAGAGGGGGCATCTCAATTTGTGCAAAATACGTTATCTTGCACACACGAAGTAACTTTCTATCTACATGTATGTATGTGTTTTTATTCTTGGAGAAATTTCTTTCATGTGATGTTTAGGCTTGGGAATAGCCAGCCTGAACTTATACGAACGGTCAACTTGCCTCTCTCCATAACTAGATCCTTGGCTAGTACTACAAACACTATCTTTTTCACAAAGTATATTAAGCTAAGGTAAGCAGAGTAAAGTGGGAATGCTTTTGTGCTCTTCCTAAGCCATCATTAGTTGGTATATGGTAAGTTTGCCAGCTGCTTGAATGACTGATCCCTATCTGCCGTTGCCAAGTAGCCTGGGTTGGATTCCGCACTGTGGCCGTCACTGCATGCATCATCGCTGGCCAGATTCCAAATCTTTGAGCCTAAAGCTATAGGATCCGGTTTCTCTCCCCTGGTCAAGTTGCTGGAGGAGATTGTGGGAATCAGAATCTAGTCCAGGGTGATCTATCTCTTTGGCAGGCGTCGCATTATTGGGGATTCAAAGCTAGTATTCCTTTTCCCTGAAAAGGAAATGGTGACCTCCCGGCTTTCTCCTCTTCACATGGTACATGCGGCGCCTCCTAGGGAGCAAGGGCACAACAGCGATGAAGGTGATGAATGGCAAATGCGAGCTCATAGCTAGGTACATGTCATGTATGTGTCATGGTGATGCTAGTATATATTTGTTGTACTCAAGCTGTTAAATTTAGATGTCAATGTGGCAGATGCTACCTAGATCAGTGAAGTGTCATTTTGTGACATTGTCATGTGTGTCTATGTGCACATTATGGTTGCTAACAAGGTTGTGTCTTGTTGTACTTGTCCTGCCTTGTTATCAATAAAATTTAGTTTCATCCTGTTCTGATACTTGCAGAGAAGAGGGAAATTTCTGTGGTTGGAAACGATATGGAATCGTCATATGTCCATGTCTGTGCACTGTAATCTTCTACCATTGTTCAGCCTTGACTTGATAAGTTGATATACACAGCCTATTGAACTTGATTATATTCTACGTCCAATTCCCGGAGTGATGCTCTCGTTAAACTTCTTTCTTGACAGAATCATGGTTGTATCTTAGCCAATCTGCAGGACTGTTCTTGATTCTACCATAATACCACCCTCGATTCAATGATGCTTAACAGAGAATTATTGGTGGGCTCAGATGTAGATTATTCTGGCATTAGGTTCTTCCTGTGGTTATTGAACAAAGTTTAGTGACTTCTCTTTTAGGAAGGTAGTGGTGACAAGGATTCTGTGTGCTTTCTGAACCTGTGGAGTCCAAACTGAACATGGTGGCCAGCTAAACCAGATATTGGAGGCGACAAAATGCTACAGGTACAACTTCTTACAAATAACACTAATACATGAGACGACTTAATTTGAATAGATAATGAACAACACACAGATCATGAATGTAGACGAGAATCTACAACAACATAGAGACAGACTTAACCTTGGACATGACCTAACAATACTTTGTACGCACAATAGACAGTACTCATGTCCTTCCTGTTATTCTAACCAATGCTGTCTTCCCTTGCTTCCTCCTAGAACAATAGTCCATTCTTACTTCTTAGAGATCTAGTTTGTACACCTTTGTTCACTGTCCACCGCTTCATCCTGAAAAGTTGAGAAAACACTTGCACTGTAAGCTTATCTGCTCTGAACACAAATACAAATACTCAAATATAAGAGGCTTGTTATTTCTTTGTTTATTCTATTTAGGCATGAGGGGTTGGATCTTTCGGAATGCAATGGGTGTATAGACAGTGTGGAGCTGCACAAGACCTAGCAAAAATCTATAAAAGAAATAGCCTTTCAAGCTGAAAGTACGAGAGGAGAAAGACGGCAAGATCCATTCAAGTTTTTGTTTTGGAAGCAAGGAAATTGTCTGGTTGTTCTAAGATTAAACCACCGATAAATTTGGCCAGGGTGGCTTCAGTTAAGCAGTTTTAGCTCATAGCTAGAGAGTTACTCATGGTGCCAGTTGTCATGCATGCTTGGTGGTAAGTAACCTCTAAAGAAAAAGAAAAATACTTAAACACTCCTGCATGCTGTGCCTTTGACATTGAGTTCAACCATCTACTTTTCCCAGGAAGCAGACAAATACAGTAGTAATTGCTATGCTTATGACCCCACAAAAAAAACTGCTATGCTTATGTTCAACTGAAAACTTGTTAGAAGCAAAGCATCCTATGTCTGTTGAGAATTATACCTTTCAGGTCCAGAATCCTTGGGTCTTGTACTTGGGGAAGGGGATGCGACCGTACTCGATGTTGTTGACGTCATCGACGAGGATCTGGAAGTGGCGGCGCACCTCCTCGGCAGACTTGGTGCCCCCCATGGCGCTGGCCACCTTCTCCCAGAGGTTGGGGGCTCCCTCGCCGTAGTAGGCGAGCGCCTCCTCGAACATCTTGTTCTCCTTCTTGCTCCACTCCGAGTCGGAGCTCGGCGAGGTGCTCCGAGACGATGACCCAGAAGACATCCTTTGGAGGAGGTAAAGCTTCCCTGGTGAGATTCTACCGAGCTAATTGCTAGCTTCTTGTATCTGATGTCTTGGGGAAGCTCTGGTGGTTTGGTTTGGTGTCTCTCTTTGCTGCGTGGGCTGCTATTTATAGGCGCTAGGGGTGTGTCATGTGTCTCTCTGTGGGTTAAAAGGTGGCTGGGGAGAGGACAACAAGGTTCTTGCAGGTTTTTCGAGCTAGGGATCAGACATGGGAAGGAAGCTTGTGGTGTGTGAATTGTGATGGAAATTTTATGTGAAGCCTGTTTGAGTAATTAAGCCTTTTGGGTCTGTCCAGATGCGCATCAGGGCAGGCATTCCCAATGCATGGTGTCTGGAGTTGTACCCAACATTATACGCATCATCTAGTCTAGATATTTATATATAGCTGTAGAAATCAACTCTTGAATTCGTTGTGTCTGAATCTGAATATGTGGTTTGGCTTGGTTTCATGGTGTTTGTTCATGAATCATGATTCATGAAAAAACATGTTGATTACTCCCTCCGTTCCTAAATATAAGTCTTTTTAGAGATTTCACTACGGACTACTACATAGGGAGCAAAATGAGTGAATTGAATCTACACTCTAAAGTATGTCTATATACATCCGTATGTAGTCCGTAGTGCAATCTCTAAAATGATTTGTATTTAGGAACGGAGGAAGTAGATACGTATTTCTTCTGTATTTTTCTAAGTTGTATCTCAAAGGGAAGTAACCCTTTTTCTTCTGTGAGTGCGTATTATGGTCCTGGCCGGCTGACCTGGGGTGGCTGGGTCTGGGCACCCTATGTCAGCGTCGGCATGCATGGCACCGCGGCCACTGACAAGTGGCAATGGTGTTGTGACCTCTCCTCCAATGCTTGCATGCATTTGACAACTGTTCACCACCAGGCAAGCTAGTGCTCAGTTTCACAGGCGGAAAAAACTGTAAGTGCTCTTGGATGCATGCGCCTTCTCCAGCTCAGTTACTACACCAGCTAGCTGTAGCTGGCCTTTCTCCAAGTAGAAACCTGTCAAGCCTTTGGAGCCTTGCAAATCTTGCTTTCCTCTCCCCTCAAGTATAGTTGGAGGTCACACTGATCACATGCCTAGCTCTCACCAGGACTGCAGTGCTCAAACTTTCAACTTGGCCCGGGTATGACGGCATGCAGCTTTGTTGTGATCATCTTTTTTCATTGTCGAACTTTAGGTCGCGTAACTAATTTCCTCATGAAAACCACACGTTGATCCCTATATTTTCTTTTTGGTATTCAGTTTTGAAATACCTGACCACACATATGCTTCTTGGTTCCAGAAACGCTTTTACACACACGGCGCCAGCTGTGGCCATGCCACAGCATGGATGGATGGATCATGGATGCTGCGTGATCTGCTCATCACCAACGGAAGCATGCATGGTGATATCTCAGCTGTGTGTGTGCTGACATGGATCGGTAGAGAGCTCCTTTTAAGGCATGCACATTGTCCAATAGGCTGCAAGGTGCCCACAGGAGAAGAGAGCTGTCAAGGTGCACAACCCCAAAACCTGTGATCTCGATGTTCATTTCAATTAGTTTTCTGAAACCCCTCTGATCGAATGCTACACAAGCATCTCATAAATGCATCCTCATAGCCTAAAGAAATAAAGCATAGATTAAGCATCTCTGAATATTTTTATTACATTATCGGTGATGGAGTATCCTAGGTTTTTGTAACAGCGATTGAGATTTCGTCTAAAGAAATATTTTTGCATTGTTCAGAAAGGCATCTCGTAATTCAGAGATGGTGTTTTGCCTGTCCATGCATTAGTTTAGGGAGCACCATGATTGATTCATCCATTTGAGAGAGAAAAGGCTGCAGGATGTGGGCTAAGAGCCTCCATTCTTTACATGTCGCGCGATCTCCGCCACCCGGTCGACGAACAGATTCCTAAGAGACGATGAACACCTCTAGGTCTGGGGACCGAAGGAATATATCTATCTCTATATGTGTATCTTTCCATCTCCAATGGCCTTGGAAAGGGAATTGACAGAATGCAATCCTGCTCCTGGCTCCTTGCTCATGGAGTCCTGGGATTTGCATCGGATGCACTGGACCGGGGCGGCGGGCACAACTTGCTTTGATTCTTGCGGGCGTGTGGACCGATTCACCATCCGTCCATCGGAGATCTCTCCCACAGGAATCATATCTGTGTAAAAGCCATGGGAAAGATGCAGGATTCCCCATCATACTTCACACAATCGGAGCAAAGCTTTTCAGGAAGATGCTAAAACTAGACTCATTTCATGTATTTCTGCGAGCATTTTCCTTTAGATTTCTGTTCTTATAAGGGTCAGATTTTGTCAGTTCGGCACAGTGACGCATTCATGCACGGGTTAGCTACCAAATAATGGCATCACAGTATGTATGCGTATATACATATGCAACATATTCCTATATTATTAAACATGATCGTATCTGATATAACCGTCGTTACAATTCGAGTATTGCTGTAGTATCTGATTAATAAATCATCGAGCAAGCAATGTTGGGATTTCTAGAGCCAACACGTTTGTTTGGAACGGATGTATTGCTCCCTGGCGTTCTAGGCTAGTTTGACCACAATGTTGTCATCCTCGACTAAAAAGGCAGATGGGTAGATAAAAGGAGAGGGGGCATCTCATGATGTGCAGAATACATTATCTTGAACACAAGAAGTAACTTTCCATATACATGGATATTTTTATTTTTTGGAGAAAAAACATTCATGTGATGTTGAGGCTTGGGAATAGCCTTGTACTTACGAACGGTCAACTTGCCTCTCCCCATAACTAGGTCCTTGACTAGTAGTACACTCATCATCTCTTTCACAAAGTATATTACTCCCTCTGATCCATATTAATTGTCGCTGACTAAGTACAATACTAAATCAGCGACAATTAATATGTCTCAGAGGGAGTACTAAAGTACGCAGAGCAAAGTGGGAATGCTTTTGGGCTCTGTCTGAGCCATCCTTAGTGGGTATATGGTATCTTGTTTGCCAGCTGCTTGAATGACTGATCCCTATCTATCGTTGCCAAGTAGCCTGGATTGGATTCCGCCCTGTGGCTGCTGCTGCATCATCGGCTGGCCATATTCTAAATCGTTAAGCCCAAAAGCTCTGGGATCCGGATTCTCTTCCCCGGTCAAGTTGCTGGAGAAGATTGGGAATCGGAATCCAGTGTAGGGTGATCTATCTCTCTGGTGGGCGTCGCAATGTTTGGGATTCAAAGCGAGCTTTCTTTTCCCCTGAAAAGGAAATGGTGACCACCCAGCTTTCTCCTTCTCACAAGGTACATGTGGCGCCTCCTGGAGATCAAGCGCGCCACTTCAAAGAAGGTGAGGGGCAATGCAAGCTCATAGCTAGTATGTGTTAATGATGTGTGATAGTGATGCTAGTATGTCTTGTTCTATTCAAGCTGTTAAATTTAGACGACAATTTGGCAGATGCTGCCTAGATTAGTGAAGTATTTTGGGCAACCTTGTGACTTGTGTGTCTATGTGCACATTAGGGTTGCTAATTATATGATTGTATCTTGATGTACTTGTCCTGCCCTGTTATCAATAAGATTTAGTTTCATCACGCTGTGAACTCCTAATACTTGTAGAGGAAGACGGAAATTTCTTTGAATGGAGATATATGGAATCACTGTATGTCCGTGTCTGTGCACTGTGATCTTCTATCATTGTTCAGCCTTGACTGGTATATACAGCCTTTTTTTGACAGAATCGTGATTGTATTGTAGCCAATTTGCAGGACTGTTCTTGATTCTACTGTAATATGAACCTCGATTCGATGATGCTTGACAGAGATATTGGTGGGCTCAGATGTAGATTATTATGGCATTAGGTTCTTCCTATGGTTCTTGAATAAAGTTTAGTGACCTCTCTTTTAGGAAGGTAGCGGTGACAAGGATTTTGGGCTAGTTTGGTTTGCGTCCTCGTTATTTTTAGCCTGGCCCGGAGCATCCCTGAAAGTTGCCTGAGATTCGTTTGGTTGCTGCCTGGAAAAGCCTGAAGTGCTTTCTAAACCCGTGTTGTCCAAACTGAACATACTGGTAGGCTAAACCAGATATTGGAGGCAACAAAATGCAACAGGTACGACTTCTTACCAATAACACAAATACATGAGTTTACATGACAGTTAACTGATAATGAACAACACACAGTTCATGAATGTAGACGAGAATCTACAATGACATTGAGACAGACTTAACCTTGGACATGACCTAACTATACTTTGTACACACAATCGACAATACCACTTTCCTTCCTGTTATTCTAACCAATTCATGATTGCTTTTCTTCCTCCTAGAACATCAGCTCATTCTTGGAGACCTAGTTTGTACAACTTTGTTCACTGTCCACTGGAGCTTACACTGCTTCATCCTGAAAAGTTGAGAAAACACTTGCACTGTAAGCTTATCTGAACTCTGAACACAAATAAAGATACTCAATTATAAGAGGCTTGTTCTTTCCTTGTTTGTTCTATTTAGGCATGAGGTTGGGTCTTTCGGAATGGGTGTAATAGACAGTGTGGAGCTGCATAAAATCTAGCAAAAATCTATAATAGAAACAGCCTTGTAAGCTGAAAGCATGAGGGGTGAAAGACTGCAAGATCCATCCAAGTTTTTTGTTGTGGAAGTAGGAAAATTGTCTAACAGTGCCAAGAGGACTATAAGATTAAACTGATTTTTTTTCGAATAGGGTAAACTGATCAATTTGGCCAGGATGACTGCAATTAAGCTAGCAGTTTGGCTCATAGAGAGTTAGTTGATGGTAATGCATATCGTGATAAGTAACCTCTAAAAAAATAAATGTACATAAATACCCCTGCAAGCTGTGCCTTTTGAGTTAAAAAAACACCTATTATGCTTACGACACGGTCATGCGTAGCATACTTTTTTCAGCAAGCAAGCGAATACAGCAGTAACTGGTATGCTTATGCTCAACTGAAAACTTGTTGGAAGCAGAGCAACCTATGTCTGTGCAGTCTTTGGTTGAGAATTATACATACCTTTCAGGTCCAGAAGCCCTGGGTCTTGTACTTGGGGAAGGGGATGCGGCCGTGCTCGATGTTGTTGACGTCGTTGATGAGGATCTGGAAGTGGCGGCGCACCTCCTCGGCGGACTTGGTGCCCCCCATGGCGCTGGCCACCTTCTCCCAGAGGTTAGGGGCGCCCTCGCCATAGTAGGCAAGTGCCTCCTCAAACATCTTGTTCTCCTTCTTGCTCCACTCCGAGTTGGAAGACATCTTCAGCTGAGAGATGTGATGTTCTGCTCAAAGCCTCGAACTGGCACTACTTTCTTGTGCCTGGGGTGCTGGGGCCTAGCTCCTGGAAGTCCTTTGCTCTTGGAGAAGCTGTGGTGGTTTGGTTTGGTATCTCTCTTGCTGCGAGGGCTGCTATTTATAGGCCCTTGGGAGTGTGTCATGTCTCTCTCTGTGGGTTAAAAGGCGGCTGGGGAGAAGACAACAAGGTTCTCGCAGGTTTTTTGAGTTAGGGACATAGAGAGCCTGTGTTGCAAGTGATGAAAATTTTAATTGACCCAGATGCGCATAAAAGACGTATCATGGATGAAAATGGAGTGGAAACTTTCCGCTTTTCCGGAGGAAAAATGAAAACGGAGAGAAAATATGAAAAACGAAAATAGAATTTTTTATGCGAAAACGGAAACAAAAACGGAACAGTGTTTTCCGGTGGAACATACATAGAAATGAAACTTTCCGTTTCCGTGAATATTGAATTTTCCATTTTTACTATAAGCCTATGGCTACTTTGTAGCTCAACCACCAAACAACAGACAATGACACAATGCGCATAATATGGATCATTTGAGGCCCAAATTATACTACCATATACGTACTCAACTAGACCCTATACACAATTGTCATGTACTACTACAATACTAGGATAGGTCGCTAACATAATCATATTATTTTGTAGCCATGTTAGCAGTTCATTAATTTTTGGTTTTGTGTGTATTACTCTATGATTCAAGGGGGTTTTAAGTTCCGGCCAACGCCCACTTGTATTTTTGTATCCGCTCTGTATTCGCTTCGTGTCTATTTTCGATAGTATCTGTTTTCGTATTCATTTCCGGGGTTTCTGTATTCGTTTCCGCTTTTGCAAAAGAATATTTGTTTCCGCTCTGTATTCAGTTCCGTCCGTTTCCGCTCCGTTTTCATCCATATGACGTATGGACTTGTATCCAACATTATACACATCATCATCTAGATGTTATAGCATTTGAAACTGGATGAGTGCGCCCTCTCTGGCCATTGCTTCCAACTAAGTAAAAACTACCAGCTAGCTGGCCTTTGCTCCAAGTAGAAACCTGTAAAGCCTTTGGTGCTTTGCCATCTTGCTTGCCTCTCCTTTCAACTCAAGTAGTAGGCCATATTGATCACTTGTCTCTCACCATGTTTGGAGTGTTAAACTTTTTAACTTCTCCGCCATGGCATTGCCGCATGGGCATGATGGCAGCTTTGTTGTGAGCAATCTTCAGCGTCAAATTTTCTGTTCCATAACTAGATCCCTCGTGAAAATCATGCATCGATCGCTGTATTTCCTTTTTGGTATTCAGTTTTGAAATACCTAACCATGTGTGTTTGCCACGTGGTTACAAATTTAACATTTTGACAAAGTGCTAGCTGCTGTAGCAATTAAGCAGCGTGGATTGATTACATCACCAACGGAGGCATCTCATCTCTGGATGCATGGTGCTGTCTCGGCCGTGTGTGATCCTGACATGGATGGCAGAGAGCTCCTCGTAAGGCGTGCTTATCAGCCAACAGGCTGCAAGGCGCCCACGGGAGGAAGGGGTAAGTGCTATTCCTATTCAGAACAGAGATGCACAGGTGCGCATACCCAAAAACCTCTTATCTCAGTGCTCACTTCCATAATTTTTCTGAAACCCATCTAATCCAATGCTAAGTAGCAAGTGTGCACCCTCATAGCCTATCCAAGTTAATTACCAATTCATCTAAAATACTACTACCACTATACATATCTCAGGAGACTGCGGTTTTGCATCTCCTCTCTAAAGATTGTAATATTTCCTCTAATAGATAAACTCATATTCAATCGCAAAAAGAAAATAAAAAACTTTCAAAGCCTGAAGCACAATGCCATTGTTTCAAAAAACAAGTTATGCATGCCTCTGAATCTTTCATTCTGTCGCCATCAATGATAGAGAAGTCTGGGTGTTGCCCTCGTTCAAAAACGAATTTTGCTTGTCCATGCATTAGTTGAGGGAATGCCATGATTGATTCATCCATTTGAGAGAGAAAAATATGCAGGGATGTGGGTTAAGAACCTCCATTCTTTACATGTCGCGCACTCTCCGCCACCCGGTCGACGAACAAATCCCAAAGAGATGATGAACACCCCTGGGCTCCAGGGACTGAAGGGATATATCTATCTTTCCATCTCCAATGGTCTTGGGTAAGGAATTGACAGAATGCTATCCTGCAGCTCCTTGCTTGCTGCATTCTCACGGAGTCCTGGTGTTTGCATCAGATGCACTGCACCGGGGGGCGGCGGGCGCAACTTGCAATTGATTCTTTGGACCTGTCAACCGGTCCATCCATCCACCGGAGATCTCTCGCCAGGAATCATATCTACCTAAAAGCCATAGGAAGGATGCAGGATTCCCCCCCTCATATTTCGAACAATTGGAACAAAACTTTTCAGGAAGATGCTGGAGCTCATGTAAACCAGACTCATTTCATGTATTTCTGCGAGCATTTTTCCTTTAGATTTCTGTTCTCGTATGTGACAGGTTTTGTCAGTTCAGTATTGTGACATGTTCATACACTGGTTAACTTCCAAATAATGGCATCCCAGTATATCATATACGACATATTCCTATATTTTTAAACATGATAGTATGTGATATAACCATTGTTACAATTCAAGTATTGCTGTAGTGTCTGATTGATAAATCATCAAGCGACCAATGTAGGGATCTCTAGTCGTGCAGATGGAGCCAACACGTTTGTTTGGAACGTATGAGTTGCTCCCTGGCGGGTTATGATAGCTTGACCACACAGTGTTGTCCCCCTCGACTGAAAAGGCGGATAGGTAGATGAAAGGAGAGGGGGCATCTCATGATGTGCAGAATACATTATCTTGCACAGAAGAACTAGCTTTCTATCTACATGTATGTGCTTTTATTCTTGGAGAAAAAGCATTCATGTGATGTTGAGGCCTGGGATAACCAGCGTTAATTTATACGAACAGTCAACTTGCCTCTCTCCATAACTAGATCCTTGGCTTGTACTACAAACATCATCATCTTCACAAAGTATATTAAGCTAAGGTAAGCAGAGCAAAGTGGGAATGCTTTTGGGGCGTGAGCCATTATTACTTCATTATCGGTATATGGTATCTTGTTTGCCAGCTGCTTGAATGACCGATTCCTATATATTGTTTCCAAGTAGCCTTGGGTCGGACGGGATTCCGTCACTGCATCATCGGCTGGCTTGGAATCTTTGAGCCCAAAAGCCCTGGGATCTGGATTCACCTCGCCGGTCAAGTGGTAGGGGACGGAATCGGAATCTAGGCCAGGGTGGTCTCCCTGGCATGGCGGGCGTCGAATGCTCGGGATTCAGAGCGAGCTTTCTTTTTCGCCTGGAAAGGAAGTGATGACCGCCGGCTTTCTCCTCTTCGCAAGGTACATGTGGTTCCTTGTAGAGCAAGGGTGCTGCGGTGAATAAGGCAAAGAAGGGCAATGCAAGCTCGTAGCTAGGTATGTGTCATTTGTGTGTGATGCTAGTCTGTATGTGTTGTACTCAAGCTGTTAAATTTAGATGACAATGTGGCAGATGCTGCCTGGATTAGAGAATTATTAGTGTGTGACACTGTAACTTGTGTGTCTATGTGCCCACTATGGTTGCTAATATGGTTTTATCTTGATGTACTTGTACTGCCTTATAATCAATGAAGTTTAGTTTCATCCTGTCATGTTACTTGTAGAGAAGTGTGTAATTTATGGCTGGAAACATTATGGAATCGCCATGTCCATGTCGTTGCACCATGATCTTCTATCATTGTTCAGCTTTGACCAGATATATGCATCACATCCAGTCCCCGCAAAAAAAAGAGAGCCTTGATATACACAGTTTGTTGTATTTGATTATATTGTACTTTGCAGTGTTTGAAATAATACTCACAACTTTTGTTTGACGGAATCATAATCATATCTTAGCCAATCTGAAGGACTGTTCTTGATTCTACCGTATTACCACCCTAGATTCAATGATACTTAACAATGAATATTGGTGGGCTCAGATGTACTAGATTATTCTGGCATTAGGTTCCTCCTGTGATTCTTGAACGAAGTTTAGTGACTTCTCTTTTAGGAAGGAGGAAGGTAGTGGTGACAAGGATTCTATGTGCTTTCTGAACCTGTGGAGTCCAAACTGAACATGGTGGCCAGCTAAACCAGATATCGGGGGCGACAACATGCTACAGGTACGACTTCTTACAAATAACACAAACACATGAGTCTACATGACATTTTATTAGACGACTTGGCTCGAGGGGATAATGAGCAACACCCAGTTCATGAATGTAGACGAGAATCTAACAGACTTAACCTTGGACAAGGCCTAACAATACTTTGTACACACAATAGAGAACACTCCTTTCCTTCCTGTTATTCTAACCAATGCTGGATTCATTTGCTTCCTTCTAGAACATCATCCCATTCTTAAGAGATCTAATTTGTACACCCTTGTTCACTGTCCACTTGAGCTTACACTGCTTCATCCTGAAAACACGAGAAAACATTTGCACTGTAAGCTTATTATCTTAACTCCGAACACAAATACAGATGCTCAAATAGAAAATAATTGTTCTTTCTTTCTTTCTTTCTTTCTTTCTTTCTTTCTTTCTTTCTTTCTTTTGTTTTGTTCTATGTAGGCATGAGGTTCGGAAAGATGCATCCAAGCTTTTGCTTTGGAAGTAGTGAAATTGTCTGATAGTGCTAAGATTAAAGCACTAATAAGTTGGGCCAGGGTGGCTGCAATTAAGTAGTTTGGCCCATAGAGTTGATGGTGCCAGTCATCATGCATGCATGCATGCATGGTGGTAATTAGTAACCTCTAAAGAAAATGAAAAGTACATAAATACTATGCCTTCGACATTGGATTCAAACATCTACTTTTCCTAGGAAGCAGACAAATACATCAGCAACTGCTATGCTTGATAAATATTATGCTCAACTGAAAAATTGTTAACATCAGAGCATCCAATGTCTGTTGAGAATTATACCTTTTACTAGGTCCAGAATCCTTGGGTCTTGTACTTGGGGAAGGGGATGCGGCCGTGCTCGATGCTGTTGACGTCGTCGACGAGGAGCTGGAAGTGGCGGCGCACCTCCTCGGCGGACTTGGTGCCCCCCATGGCGCTGGCCACCTTCTCCCAGAGGTTGGGGCCGCTCACGCCGTAGTAGGCGAGCGCCTCCTCGAACATCTTGTTCTCCTTCTTGCTCCACTCCGAGTCGGAGCTCGGGGAGGTGCTCCGCGACGACGACCCCGAAGACATCTTGAGGTGGGATTTGATGCTCTACTCGAACTAACACTGATTTCTTTTGCCTGGTGTGCTGGGTTGGGGACTCCTGGAAGTCCTTTGTGTTTGGTTTGGTGTCTCTTGCTGCGAGGGGGGCTATTTATAGGCCATGGGGGCGTGCCCGGTCTCTCTCTGTGGGTTAAACCCTAAAAGGTGTCTGAGGAGAGGACAACAATGTTCTGGCAGGTTTTTCGAGCTAGCTAGGGTTTGCACATGGGAATGAAGCGTGTGGTGTGTGTGATGAAAATTTCAACTGACAGCCTGTTTGAGTAATTAAGCCTTTTCGTTCCATATATGCGCATCCCAACGCATGACGACAGCCGTCTGGAGTTGAATCTGAATTAACTCTTGAATTCGCCGTATCTGAATCTGAATTAGCGGTTCGGTTTTTGATATATACGCTTTCCTATGTATGTAAGCTGCATCTCAGAGGGAATTGAAATTTTGTTTTCTGTATGCACATTCTGGCCCAAGCTTGCTTGCTATTTGGCACCATTCATTGCTGAATTAGTTTTATCCATACCTTGCAAATGAACCTGTACTGTGTTTGAACTTGAAAATTTTACATGCATGCCTACAGAAAACCACCGCGCGTCTCATCAACATCCTATAATGTTTATTTTATTTCGAGATTTTTTTGACTCCTAAAACATAGTGTTTTCATCGGTCTGCACCGTCAGGTAGATGGAGGTGGACGTGGCCTGGGCTGCGCTGGGTGTGGAGCGTGGCCATGCATGGCATGGCACGGCGGCTGGCCACTGACACAGATGGCAATGGTGGTTGTGGCCTCTCCTTCCTCCAATGCTTTGCACGCATTTGACAACTGTTCATCACCAGGCAGCAGTTACTGGTCACTCGCGATCGATGTTACTGGTCAAGCCGTTGGTTCCAGCTCAGTTAATACACCAGCTAGCTAGCTAGCTGTGGCCTGTAGCTGGCCTTGCTCCAAGTAGAAACCTGTCAAGCCTTTGGGGCCTTGCACATGCATGCATATCTTGCTTGCCTCTCCCCTGAAGTATATATAGTAACAGGGCACATTGATCACATGCATACCTAGCTCTCACCAAGGTTGTAATGTTCAACTTTCAACTTCACCATGGCAGGGCAGGCAGCTTTGTTGTGAACAATTTTCAGCGTCCAACTTGTGTTCGTTTGGTAATTAAATTCCATGTGAAATTCACGTGTGTTCACTTCGACGCGATCGCCATTCTTTTTTCTTGGTATTCAGGTTTCAAATACATACCTGGCCACATCTTGTACATGGCTCCAAATTCAACATTTTGGCACACATTGCTAGCTGCCGTAGCAAGCAGCGCTGGATCCATGGACACAGCCTGCGTGCTCTGCTCACATCACATCACCAACGGAAGCATCCATCTCTGCATGCATGGCCATGTCTCAGCCGTGTGATCCTGACATTGATGATGGGTCGGCTGAGAGTCTCTCGTAAAGCGTGCACATCAGCCAATAGGCTGCAAGGCGCCCACTGGAGAGGAGGAGGAGGATACGTGCTCTTCTGAACAGAGCTGCCAAGGTGCGCATACCCAAAAACCTCTCATCTCGATGCTCATCTCCATTAGGTTTCTGAACCCTCTGCCATGCGCCATCATAGCCTATCTGAGCTAATAATTAACCATTTCATCTAAAAGCATGTCCCAGAAAACTGTGATTTAAAGCATGGATTAAGTATCTCTTAATCTAATGGCTGCATGCATCGCTTGATGCAGAGGCTAGGGTAATCCTCATTTTCAAAAAAAAACATCACTTATTATCGGTGATAGGGTATCCTAGTTTTTTTTAGCGGTGATAGAGAAATTGTCTAAAGAAATATTATTTTCCCATTGTTTTGAAAGGAGCCTCGGAATTTGGCGAGAGTGCTTTGCTTGACCATGCATTAGTTTTCAAAATAGGCTTTCGACTTGCTTTATAAATAAAGCCAACATCACGATCATACAAAAAGTTCATGTACAAAATAAGAGGGTAAACTGTTGGGGTATCAGCACAAACACACACAAGGAAAGCAAAAAAGAAATAGGAAAAAAGACCTCCAACTCCAAGTGGCCGAAGTCAGGGGGGGGGGGGGAGGGAGGCTAGACGGCACGAGGCATCAGTCATCGCATCCATCTGCAGTCCCAGGCGATCAAGATATCGATGTCTAGATAGCGGTGCCAGTGCCGTAGAAGTGAAGATTGAATCAGAGGTCCGCCAAAGAAAGACTTGCTCAATCATCGTCTTATTATGTGTCATCCACAAAGTCCAAGCTAATGCCGCTATCATAGCCAGAAGAGGCGTCTCCTTCTCCCGGGCTGGTTGGCACGGGTTTGAAGGAACCCAGCCAGGTCCTGGGCCTCTCAGTCAAGCCCTAGAGCCTTAGAGACAAAACACCACAAAACTAGGGCCGCCGTGCAGGCAAAGAGGATGCAGGCCCCATCTCTGGGACATCACAAAAAGGGTATAACAGGGCACCGCCCACCCAAGGGTCAAGCCAGAAGAGGGTCCCTTCTCCACTGCCAATGGAGAAGGACAACCCTAGGCAGATCTCTTGCTTGATCCGCTAGAGGGACAATGCATTAGTTTAGGGAGCAGCATTCATCCATTATTAACCATAAGCATGTCTGAGTTGATTACCAATTCATCTATCTAAATATATTAGTATATGTTCCGTAAGATTGTGAAAGCATGAAGCATATAGTATAAATGCCTTTGAATAATGATAGATAAATCGCTTAAATGAAGGATTACTTTTGTGTCGTTATTTGGAAAGTGGTTTCGGAATCCAGACGTAGCACTTTGCTTGACCATGCAATTTAGGGAGCACCATTCAACCATTCAGGAAAAGCGGTAGGGATGTGGGCTAAGAGCCTCCACTCTTTACATATCTCCGCCACCCGGTTGCCAACAGATTCCAATGAGGCGATGAACACCCTCTGGCTCCGGGGACCAAAGGAATATATCTTATATCTACCTCTATCATGTTATCTTTCCATCTCCAATGGTCTTGGAAAGGGAGTTGATGATAGAATGCAATCCTCCTTGCTTAATGCACTGGACTGTACCGGGGCGGTGGGCACAACTTGCATTTGATTCTTGCAGCGTGTGGACTGGTTCATCATCGTTCCCCGAAGATCTCTTCATCAGAATCATATATGCGTAAAAGCCGTGGGAAAGATGTAGCATTCCCCGTCATATTTCGAACAATCGAAGCAAAAAGCTTTCCAGGAAGATGCTAGCTAAGGACATACTATAGGCCCTGGGTGTGTGTTATGTCTTTCTCCGTGGGTTATAAAAGAGGACAACAAGGTTCTCGCAGGGCTTCTGAAGTTTTATCTATACACATCATCTAGCCTAGATATTTTTATAGCCGTAAAAATCAACTCTTGAATTCATCGTATCTGAATTTAAGTGCGTGGTTTGGGTCAGTTTGATTGATGCAACCTAATGCAAAGTGTTCATGGAAAACACACTGGTTATATGTTTTGCTACTAGCTAGGTAGTTTGCTGATCGGTTGTGATTTTTTTTTTCGAGAACACCTTGAGAGGGGTAATGGGTTCCTGCATTCTATTAAGAAGAAGAGAGTTGATCCAGTTTATAAGGAAAATCGGAAAACACACTGGTTATATGTTTTGCTACTAGCTAGGTAGTTTGTTGATCGGTTGTGAAACAAACTTTTTTTTCGAGAACACCTCGAGAGGGGCAATGGGTTCCTGGATTTTACTAAAATGAAGAGAGTTGATCTAGTTTATAAGGAAAATCGGACTGGAAAACCTAAACATTTTTGGCTAGAACTACCGCCACCCGGTCGACGCACAGATTCCAAAGAAGCGATGAACACCCTCTAGCTCCAGGGACCAAAGGAATATATCTATCTCTATGTGTATTATCTTTCCATCTCCAATGGTCTTGGAAAGGGAATTGACCGAATGCAATCCTACTCCTGGCTCTTTGCTCTTTGCCAAGTATTAGAACATCGGATCAAGGTAAAAGGCAAGTAAGCCGAGTGTGGCTCTCGGCAGAGAGCAGCACACGGGCACACGCTCGTTGTTGCCGAGTGTCTACTAGACTACTACAAAGGACTCGACAAACAAATAACACTCGGTTTATATGATGTATGACGAGATCCTTTTCTATGGCACCCGACAAACAAGTGCCAGGTGGCACGACTGTTTACGCTTGACGACTCTGTCACGTACAGTTCGTCTGAACAGAGATTCGCCGTCAAGTACTTGGCAAACTATTTAAGTAAACATATTTTTCCTCACAATAAATGTTTCTCGAGCTCCCGCAGCCAAACACTTGGCAAAGTATATAAGTAAATTATTTTTCTCCTATGGCATAATTGTTTGCCAAGATTGTTGTCTCACTACTCGGCAGGGACGAAGCTACGACAAGGCTGAATGGGCCATAGCCCTCCTAGACCATGACTTTTTTCTATTGTATACGGCATACCTACTTTTGGGCTATGAAAAACCAGCAGAGTGCTTATTTCATTGCGCCGGCCCGCCCAACTATTTGGGTCAAGCTCCGTCATACTCGGCATACTATAGTCAGGTCATGCCACGTTTCCCGAGTACCTCAGTTCTTGAAAGAAAAAAACTGGCAGTGGCAGCATAGCTCAGGCACCACCTTTGCCGAGCTCACTCGAGAATATGCTAGATCGGAGCAAAAAGCTATTCAGGAATATGCTAGGCCATGTAAGCTAGCAAAATGCGTACGTATTTCATGCATTTCTGCAATCAGTTTTTACAGTTGCACGGTCATGCATGGGTTAACTTCCAAAAAGAATGTTATCACAAGCATGGTCGTGTATTTTTAAGCACGACATCATCTAATGTACGATTGTTACAAATCGAATATGTGCTGCTAAGTTCTCGGTGTTGGTTGTTTATCGCGACTCACTCTTAGTTCTCTTTATGTTGTCTATGTTGTTCTCTGTATCTTCTTGTGTGAGTTGGGTGATATCTTTGTACCCGATGTGTTGTGTCTCATTCTTATATATAATGAAAATGATTTAGACCGGTTTAAGCCCGCTGTAGCATTGTAAAAAAACAAATTAAATATGTTGTACTAATATCTATTTTGGATTTATAATTAATCATGCGGATCGAAAACCAAAGATTGGTTTGTTTTAAACATGTTGCTTCTTCCGGGGAAGTTTGGCTGACCACAGTGATGATGTTTTCCTCGAGTGAAAGAGCAGATAAAAAAGGAGAGGGGCATCACATACTATGCAGAATTTGTATCTTATCTTCTATAGAAGAACTATCTATCTGCATGTTTTTTAGTTTTGGCAAAAACAATCATCCAAAAAATTAAAAACTTTCTGCAGGTTTTTTCTTCTTCCTACGAGAGGCATCGTCTCTTGCAGATTTTGCCAGTATTCTCTAAGGCAGGCCATCACAATACAGTGCATCTATGTTAGTAATAACATAACTTTGGCAGATATACAATCATTACAATCTAAAATATCTTAGCGCATTCTTCCGAATGAAAATGACGACAAACCACCAAGCGTGTTCGAGGAAAACAAAATCAGTCAGACATATTTCTCTTTCTTTCATTAGTTTGATACATATTTCGTTATTACTTCTTGATAGTGTCAAAAATGGTCTTACATTTTAAACAAAGGGAGTAGTATATAATTTAACGCGGGTCCGGGAATTTGGAGATCCTTGGTTTGACCACGGTGTGTGTTGTCTCCTTCACGTGAAAAGGAAGATAAAACGAGGGAGGCATCTCATATTGTGCAGAATCACACTATCTTGTATACAGGACAAACTTTCTATCTGCGCGCATGATTTTTTATTCTTGGAAGAAATTCATTCATTCATTTGATGTTGAGGCCAGTACAAACATCATCTATCTATCTATCGCAAAGTATATTAAGCAAAGTGGGACTACTTTTGGGGTCCGCGTGAGCCATCTTTAGTCGGTATATGGTATCTTGTTTGACAGCTGATGCCTTGCAAGTAGCCTTGGATCAGACTGGATTCCTCACTGCATCATCGTCTGGCTGGCTAGATTCAAAATCTTGGAGCCCAAAAGCTCTGGGATCCGGATTCGCTTCCCCGATCAAGTGGTAAGGGACGGGAATTGGAATCCAGGCCAGGTTCGCTATGTTGGGGATTCAAAGCTTCCCTCCTTACTTTCTTTTCACCTGAAAAGAAAACGGTGACCCCCGACTTTCTCCACTCCAGAGGGAGTACGTGCACAACATACATCACCCCTGAATTCCACCTTGCTTGCTTCATTCTGAAATGATACATGGAAGTGTGACCGATGTGCGATGTATCAATGCTACTATTTGCTTCATACATGTTGTTATTACAAATATGGCCATAGCTCTATGTATGTGACGTCACTTTTCGGTCTGTGTTTTTTGAGGCAGCAAGTCAAAAGATTTACCATGATTAGGATATTGTCAGGCCTTGATTACAATTACACCTTATTGTCCGCAAATCGTCCAATACAAGATACCCTCTCTGTCCCATAATATAAGAGCGTTTTTTTACACTATGATAGTGTTAAAAACGCTCTTATATTATGGGACGAGGGGAGTAACTTACAAAACTTTTCCGACGGACTAAAACAACTCTTGCATAGTAACAACGTAGTGTAACAAAAACAACTAGTTTTTTTTAATTTTCAAACGGGGGTGGGGGTAGGGGGACCCAAAATGCCCAAGTGTTTTCAGAGAGAAAGAGATCGTGGGGACGGCTCGGGAGGGGGTGGAAGCCATGGCCAGACTTGCAGAACTACAGTGGCACAACCAGAGCACGAAGTGCCTCTTGCAGCCATCCTTAAACCTAGACCTCTAGAGCGCCACATTATTGCGCCAACGCTTCATGGTAGCGGCGAGGGAGACGTAGCGTCTCAAAAAATGAGGGCATTTCATCGTTCCAGTGGTACCAACAACAAATAAGAAGGAAAGCATCGGACGAGGCACTGATGACCGTCGCCGACACGTCGAAGAGGTGAAGAATGGTCACTGCGGTGCCGCTCGTAGCAAGCCCAAGGCACCGCCAAAACCTAATAGCAAATTCACACCCGAAAATGAGGTGGTCGGCCATCTCAAGCATCGCTGATCAGCATGGACATAGCTTCTGGAGCAGCGATGGCCATCTTCTTTGGGAGCACGCGGTGTGGATCCTAGCCATAAACATGATCCAACCAAAGAACTTCATCCGAGAGAGAGAGAGAGAGAGAGAGAGAGAGAGAGAGAGAGCCATGGAGCTCCAAAGAAACCTAGCGTTGGCCGTTGTCCCCACCCAGTCAATAGAGAGCGTACGTTGAACAAGAGGAGAGCACGTTGGGGGGGGGGGGGAGCAAAGGGTAACACATCGCTGGTCCTCACGCGCAGCAGCCGGACAACTATGCATAAGGGCCGATCAACACATCCTTCTCCCAGAGAGCAACCCAAGAGAGACGCAGGACGATAACTGCCCCCATGTCGTGCTGCCGGACCTAGCATATTATCACCTCGGGGCAGGCGGAGTGAGACAACAGTGCGGGGAAGACGCCCTCTAACGACCCACACGGGAGCCAACAATCATGCCATAACGACGTCTTTTGACATCCCCAATGGTGACTTGTGAGAGACATTGGTAGTCGGCAGGAGTTTTTGCAGAGCGGGCCAGTGCCCGCCATCAGGAGCAGAAGCACCGACGATAATAGGGGAACGGACATCAAGCTCAGCACACAACCAAGTTGCCCGATGTGATGGCACGATGGCGGAGCAGAGAGCAGCCCATGGAGCATCTTGAGCAAGAGGCAATCATTTTGCATGTTGAGGCCCCGCACCCGGCAACAACTAGCTATTCGACTTGCCGGCTAAGCTGGACAGCCAAAAAAAATCAGCAGCAAAGAAATCCAACGGGCAAAAAAATTCAGCATGTGACATGCACAACCGCTCCACTCGTTAAACTACTCGATGTGGTGTAGTATTGAGCCTCCTGGGCGAATATAATATTGAGCATCTCTTGGGCGGGCCGGTATGTATATACACGTGTACAAGACTTTGAGGGCAAAAAGCTTCCCACAGATAAGTTAGGAGATGTATTGTACAAATCCTATTCTACCAAATATATATAGAGATGTGCCAATATATACTCTCAGGGTGTTTGGTTGGGCTGTGGGCTGTGGAAAAGCTGCTGTGAGCTGTGGGCTGTGGAAAAGCTGCTGTGTGAGGAAAGCTGCTGTAAGCAGTGTTGTCGTTTGGTAAATTGGCTGTCTGAGCTGTGGCTTTCGAGTAAATGTCTCGAATACCTCTGAGATGCTGAGACAGTGTATATGTACTGATATCATGATAATAATCTATTTTTTTGACATGTTTCGCTAATTTTTAGTTGTTGTATGTATTTTGAAGGTAATTAAATTTGATAATTGCGAACATTGTTCATATATAACATTAGTTGTTCATACATCATCATGAACATTGTTCATACATCACTGTCCACATATCTATACCAAAATATACTTTCTATTTCGTACATCTACACCAAAAGACATTACTTGTTCACACATCATCAGTCAAATATCTATACCAAAAGACATCACTCGCTCTCCCATAAGATAGTTACCCTCCTCTCGCGGCAAACAAAGAGTCAGCAATGTTATCACGAACATCATTCATGTTTACCGCATCAAGTAAACATGAGGCGCTATCGCCTTGTAGTGGTACAGTTTGTCGCACCACATGTGGCATGTAGTCCTCATCCGCGTCACACTTATCGAACTCTTTGTCACGTAACTTGGTGTCCCGAATATAATTGTGAAGCGCCATACAAGCAACAATAATCTTCTTTTGTCTTCTAGGCTTGAATTTTGGCACCTTTTTCAGGATGCGCCACTTTTTCTTGAGCACACCAAATGTGCGTTCTACCGCATTGCGAAGTGAAGAGTGAGCATGATTGTATACCTCATACTTCCCTGTCGGTTCTCTCCGCCTATTGCGGAACTCCGGTATATGATAGGTTTGGCCTTTGTATGGAGCAAGGTATCCACTTCGGTTTGGATAGCCCGAATCGACAAGGTAGTATTTGCCTAAAAATTATAACAAAGTTAGCATTAGAAAAGAAAATTTGAAACTAAATTGCTTTGAATATGAGTATTGTTTGGTAGTACCATGTGGAGGAACAGGGAACTTATGTGCATACTTCTCCAGGGTATGATTCAAAATCCTTGTGTCATGTGCGGAGCCCGGCCAGCCAACAACGACGAAAGTAAACCTCATGTCAAAGTCACAAACGACCATCACATTTTGAGAAGTAAATCCATGTCGCCCGGTGTGGGTAATGACATCTAATGCCGGAACTGAAACGGGTATGTGACATCCATCTATTGCTCCAATAGCACCCTCGAAATGTGGCCAAAATCGATCATCTTTAATTCTTTCATGAGGAGTTGAGAAAGAATGATCAATGGGCTTTATGTTGTTGGATGATAACTTGCACAAACAATCCAACACTTCTTTGAACTTTCGATGAATTGTTTCGGTTGATCTTGCAAAACGATTTTCAACTTGAGAGAAAGACTGTGGGGCTCCAACCATCCATAAGAACATGGCTAATGATTCCAACGATGTCATGCCTCTACTTGATTGCAATCCATAATCATCAACTAGAAGATCATGTAATGACATAAAAACATCTGGGTACATCCTAAACATTTTGTAGCACATCTTTCTATTATCAAGATTCTCCATTACCCATTCATAACCAGTTTGTTGAGGAATTCGATATGGTACTTTGTTCAAGTAAGTCTGACTATACTTGTTACCTATTTCACCCATCATAGCAACTTCATATGAAATGTGTGTCATCTCAAGAAGAAAAGTCCTCTCAGCCTCGTCATCAACCATCTCAACACTTTCATCCATCTACAAAACAGAGCAACAAATGTATAAGTACATGGCAGCCCAAAAAATGGCAGCAAACATCACATATCAGATATAAAACATATGAGATGCACATCAGCCCAAAAATTACAGAAAACACCACACCCATAGAGTCAACATTTTTCATTACACGATAGCAACGGATCTCATAAATAGTTCACTACATCAACACACATTCAAACTGAAACAGATCTCATAAATAGTTCCCAAAAGACAACACATTTGTTGGAAATGATAATACAACTTGCTACTTGCACATTGCTTCGTGCTCCCTCGTAAGCCAGTCAAACCTGCCCTCCTTGGTTTTAATCAACATAAACAACTCACGATACTCCGGCTTCATCACAATCTTGGTCGCGGTGTGGAACAAAGGAGTCCCTTCCTCGGCCCCACACTCCACCATCAAATTAAGTACTTCTACCATGGTAGGAGTAGTAACTTTGGGAACATGGTTAGCTGATCCTTCGCCACTCACTCTTGAATTTATGTTTCCCAAGGTTTGCTTATACGCACGAAGAAATGGGTTCTTGTCCTCTTCATCTTCTACATTAGACTTAGATTTGCGTTTACCTAATGTTTTACCTTGCCCTCCTTTTTTCTTGAAAGATTTCAAAGGAGTTCCCAACTCTTCACTCTCTTTTACCTCCTCAATGGCATCATCATCATCATCTGAGCTACTGGATATCTCTCCTGGAATGGAGGCTGTTTCCCCGGTGACATGAGCATTCTCAAACATAACATCCATCTCCTTCAAGTTGGGAGGGCCCATGTACCTCCACTTTGCATGTCCTGGGTATTTCTGAAAATAGCATACAAATTAACACAATGACATAAACAATTGGAGAACTTAATCATAAATAATTTATGAACATCCTCACCTTAAGATGAGTGTCCCACCAACTATCATCAGCCTCAATTGTTCCCATCTTATCATTCCAACCAAGTCCAGTTGTCATATTCCTTCTTCAATTGGTCCCATTTGTTTTTGAATTGCCTTCTTGTGCGTCTTTTCTTAGTTAGTTCAAAAAATTTCTCCTGAAGATTGTTGTAACCTTTGGGACTCAAATAACCACCCGGCCTATTGTGCTTCTCCGTCTAACAAAATATTTTAGTATGATATGCATCCCAATTTGCTTTGTCCATCTATTCTATTCCAAGTTAAACATTACACACAAGTATATGCACATATTTTCTGCTGATAGAATCACACACATAGGCATGTATTTTCTGCTGATAAAATCACACATATAGTCATGTATTTCTACTCATACAAAAGACCTTAGTATGATCTGCATCCCAATTTGGTTTGTCCATCTGTTTATCATTACACAAAAAATAAGATATTATCTCCATCGTCAATTTCATCTATATAAATTGAGATGGCAAACATGGCTTCATCAAACCATGTTAAAATGAGCATTGACATAACAACACATTCACATGATTTACTTTCTTCAGGAAATTAATAGACAATCAGATTCAGTTTCAGTTTTTTCTGCTGATAGAGTCAAACAGATTCACATGATTTTTTCTGCTGATAGAGTCAAACAGATTCAGTTTTTACACATGCACAGAGCATATATATTCAGTTAAACAGATTCAGTCTTGCTGAACAGATGAGGCTTCTACTTTTCTGCCGATAGAGTCAAACGTATATACATGTATTTTTTTGCTAATAGAATCACTATCAAAGGCATGTATTTTTCTGCTGATAGAATCACACACAAACATATATGCATCTATTTTTCATACACGGTTCATGCACATAAAAGAAAAAAACAAGAACAAGGGCTACCTTGGAGATCCTGAGAAGGCCAGAGGGAGACGTGCGCTGGGAGAAGGTGAGCGCAGGCAGGGGCCGGCGTTTTGGTCTACGGCGACGGGTGACGCGAGGGCGGGCGGTCCCTGGTGGTGAGCGAGGCGAGGATGGCGGTCTCTGGCGGCTAACGAGGTGAGGGTGGCGGGCGCCGGCGTTCGCGGTCTCCGGCAGCGGATGAGGTTGGCGGCGCAAACCCTAGCGCCGCCCTCGCTGCTAAATCTCCTGTCTGCGGGGACAATGGGTGGGGAGAACGATGGAACGAGAGCCTTTGCACGTTTATATGGGAGGGGCAGTTTTCCTGTAATTACAGCGAAGTGGGAGGGGTAGGGAGGGCGTGGGATCGATCCAGCGCGGGGGAACGCAGTCAAAGCTGCTCGTGACCAGCTTCTCCTCTCGCGTGTAAAAGAGCTGCGGCTGCGGCTCAAAATCCAGGTGAAAGTTGGTTGTTTGGTTGCGCTGCTGGCTTCCGATCGTGGAAAGCTGGCTAGAAGTCCAACCAAACACCCTCTCTAATAGACAACTTGCAGTTCATGAATGTAGACGAGAATCTACAACAACATAGAGACAAACGTAACCTTGGACATAACCTAGTAATACTTTGTGTACACAATAGACCACACTCCTTTTCCTCCTGTTATTCTAACCAATGCTGGATTGCTTGCTTCCTAAGAGATTTAGTTTGTGCAACTTTGTTCACTGTCCACTGGAGCTTATACTGCTTCATCCTGAGAACATGAGAAAGCACTTGCACTGTAAGCTTATATGAACTCTGAAGTTTGAACAGAAATAGAGCTACTCAAATAGTGTGAAGAATTGTTCTTTCTTTCTTTTACTTTTTTCTATGTAGGCATGAGGTTGGGTGAATGTTGTTAGATGTGTTAGATGTGTATAGTTTCTCTTTTCGGTTTATCCCCATTGTACACATGTATATGTACTGGCCCTTGGTCCTTGGCCCTCCTGAGAATACAGTTGCTCATTTCTCTAACATGGTATCAGTTGCCAGGTTCCTCTTCCTCTCGCGCACGCAGCAGCTCCGTGCCTAGCTCCCCCGTCACCGGCCACCTTCCCCCTAGTCGCCGGCCACCTCCTCCTCCGTTGCCGACCGCCTCCTCCGCGACAGCCGCCGGGCGTCCGCGCCTCCCTTGTGCCCGACCAAAGTTCTCCAGCTGCTCTGCCGCCACGCGCCGCGTTGTGACCAGGGCCGCGCCCAGCCCGCGCCCCGTCTGCACCCCGGCTGCGCCCAGCATGTGCCCTGTCCGCGCCCTTGGCTGCTGCAGCTGCAACGCCGGCCGCCTCCAGTTGTCCGCGGTGCCCCGCGGCTGGCAGCCGGTGCTCCTCCCGCTGCCGCCGGTGCCCCGTGGCTGGCAGCCAAGGCCCCCGTCCCAGGCAGGCCCTCCTCCAGCGCCCCCCCCCCCCGATTCCACATTCGGGGCTGCATCGAGCGTGAGCCTTCCAGTCCCGATCCAGATCGGGGGTGTGTTAACCAAAAAAAGATAGCGAGATCCCCTCATGTCTACTTCGGGCTATGTCACTATCCCTCAGTGCTTAGTGATCTTCGATGGCACCAACTATGCTGAGTTCGTGGGTTTCATGCGCATCCGTATGCATGGCCTTCTTTTGTGGGGCGGGTCCCCTGTCCATCGTGTCTGGTTTCTCCAGTGACTCCTACACCACCGGTGCCGCCGGTCCTTGCTGCTGACGCATCTCAGGCTGATCGGGATGCAGCTAAGGCCCTTGATGACGCTGCAGTCGATACTTATGATCAGCAGGTATCAGCTTACTCAGATGCTTTTTCAGTTTACCGCGCGGATCTGACTGCTTACACTCAGTGGTGTAATGACGATGCTCGGGCTGCTGCTGTTCTTACTGCGAGTGTTTTCCCTCGGTTTGCTTCGGAGTTCATAGGCCTCGGCACACTTGCAGCCATGTGGTCGTTCCTCTGTCAACGCTATCAGCCATCTGGTGATGCTCTGTATTTGTCTGTGGTGCGTCAGGAGCATGCTCTTCAACAATGTGACTCGTCTGTTGACGAGTTCTACACTCAGTGTTTTGCCATCTGGCGTCAGCTTGATTCTCTTCGCACAGTTGTTTGTGGAGCTTGTCGTTGCTGTCAGACTACTTGGGCTGATTTGGATTTCCAGCGTGTCCATGAGTTCTTGTCTCGCCTCCGCACCGAGTTGAGCCTCGGCGTGCCCACTTACTTGCTCGTGGTCATGTTCCTATCACCGAGGTGCTTGCTGAGCTTCGTGCTAAGGAGACCCGCCTCCGTTCTGCTGGGTTACTTGTGGTTCCTTCTGTGTTGGCTACCAGGGCTCCTGTATCGTCTGCTCGTCCCACCGCTCCGCTGCTCCTGCCTACACCTTCAGGGGGGTCGGTCGCCCACCTTATGTTAAGAAGGGTCGGTCGCGGCGTGACACCTTCTATGGCTATTGTTCCCGGCAAGGTCACCCAGAGGCTGATCGTCGCCAGAAGCAACGAGACCAGAGGCGCTCCTCTTCCAGTGGGACTCATGCGTCTGCCTCGATCCCATCACTCACTGATCAGGACATTGTGAAGCTCAAGCGCCTCCTGGCTGCCTCTGGCTCCTCATCGACTGGCTCTGCTACTGCTGTGATGACTGCCACCCCTCCATCATCATCAGCCACTACACCGTCAGGTACATCTTCGTGGGTTCTGGATTCTGAAGCTTCTTTTCATATGTCTTCTGATTCTTCTGCTTTGTCCTCTCTTCGACCTCTTGATTCTCCTGTTAATGTTCTTATTACCGATGGCACATCTCTTCCTGTCGCTAGTCGTGGCACTCTTTTTACCTCGTCTTTTTCAGTTCCTAATGTCTCTCATGTTCCTCGTCTTACCATGAATCTTTTTTCCGGTGCCCAACTTATCGATTCTGGTTGTCGTGTTATTCTTGATCCTGACTCTTGTTCTGTCCAGGACCTCCACACCAAGGCCTTGGTTGGTTTTGGCCCTCGGCGTCGTGACTCAGAGGGCCTTTGGCAAGTTGACTGGCTTCATGTTCCTTCCGCTGCCAGCACCTCAGCCAGTTCCCATGCTCTCGCTGCCTCCTCTTCTGCATCCTTCTAGTAGTGGCATCATCGCAAGGGTCACATATGTGGCTCCTGCTTATCGTCTTTGGTGCGTCAGGGTGTCTTAGGGTCTGTTTCTAGAGATGTTTCTTTACATTGTGAGGGTTGTAGACTTGGCAAACAGACTCAGTTACCTTATCCTCATAGTGAGTCGGTGTCTCAGCATCCTTTTGATTTAGTTCACTCTAATGTATGGGGTCGTGCTCCCTTTGATTCGAAAGGTGATCATCGCTACTATGTGTTATTTATTGATGATTTCTCTCGCTATACTTGGCTCTACTTCATGAAATCTCGCAGTGAGGTTCTCTCCATATACAAGTGTTTTGCTTCCATGGTTCACACCCAGTTTTCCACGCCTATTCGCACTTTCCATGCTGATTCTACTGGCGAGTTTATCTCCCAGATGTTGCGTGGTTTTCTCGCGGAGCAGGGTACTCTTGCCCAGTTCTCCTGTCCTGGTGCCCATGCTCAGAATGGCATTGCCGAACGTAAACATCGTCATCTGCTTGAGACGGCTCGTGCTCTAATGATCGGTGCTTCCCTCCCACCTCATTTTTTGGCCGAGGCCGTGTCTGCCTCCACCTACCTTATCAGCATTCAGCCATCGACTGCCTTGCAGGGTGGTATTCCTATGGAGCGTCTCACCGGTCGTTCTCTAGAATACTCCGCTCCTTGCATGTTTGGGTGTGTGTGCTATGTTCTTCTTGCTCCTCGAGAACGCACCAAACTGACTGCTCAATCGGTTGAGTGTGTTTTTCTAGGCTACAGTGACGAGCACAAGGGCTATCAATGTTGGGATCCAGTTGGTCGTAGGCTGCGCATTTCGCGTGATGTGACCTTTGATGAGTCCCATTCGTACTACCCACGTCCTTCCTCCTCCACCTTCTCCGTGGAAGATATTTCTTTTCTTCTTCTTCCCGATACATCCTCTCTTGTGCCTCCTGTTTCATCTCTTCCTCCTGCACCTCTCACTCTTCCTCCTTCCCCGCCATCACCACAACCATCCCCTTCACCTCCATCCACCTCTCGACCACCCTCTCCAGTCTGTCGTCCTCTCTCTCCTTTTCCTCTTCACTACACTCGGCGTCCTTGTTCTGAGGATACTTCTACTGATGCTCCCTCTACTTCCGGAGCCACTCCTTTCATGCCTCCCCCAGTTCACAACCTCCGTGCTCGGCCTTGCCTTGCACCTGATCGCTACTCTCCTGACTGGTATGGTCTCTCTGTTGTTGTCGAGCCCACCTCCTATCAGACTGCCATGACTCAGCCTGAATGGCAGCTTGCTATGGCTGAGGAGCTTGCTGCTCTTGAGCGCTCTGGCACATGGGATCTGGTTTCGCTTCCTTCTGGTGTTCGTCCCATTATCTGCAAGTGGGTCTATAAGATTAAGACTCGCTCTGATGGCTCCCCTGAGCGCTACAAAGCCCGTCTTGTGGCTCGTGGCTTTCAACAGGAGCAGGGACGTGATTATGATGAGACCTTTGCTCCTGTTGCTCATATCACCATTGTTCGCACTCTCCTTGGTATTGCCTCTGTTCGTCATTGGTCTGTGTCTCAGCTTGACATCCAGAACTCCTTTCTCAATGGTGAATTGTGTGAGGAGGTTTACATGCAGCCACCACCCGTATTCTATACTCCCGATGGCATGGTATGTTGCCTTCGCCGCTCCCTCTATGGCCTCAAACAAGCTCCTCGCGCCTGGTTCGAGTGCTTTGCCTCTGTGGTCACTGCCGCCGGCTTCTCGCCCGGTGATCATGATCCCGCGCTGTTTGTTCACACGTCTCCTCGTGGTCGGACTCTTCTCCTTCTCTATGTTGATGACATGATCATCACTGGTGATGACCCTGACTACATTGCCTTTGTTAAGGCTCGCCTTCGTGACCAGTTCCTCATGAAGGATCTTGGTCCTCTTCGCTATCTTCTTGGGATTGAGGTCTCTTCGACCTCCGATGGCTTTTTCATCTCCCAGGAAAAATATATCCAGGATCTTCTTGATCGAGCTGCTCTCGGCGATGAGCGCACTATTGTGACTCCTATGGAGCTCAACGTTCAGCTTCGTGCTTCTGATGGTGATCCTCTTCCCAATCCTACTCGCTATCGCCACCTCGTTGGCAGTCTCGTCTATCTCGCTGTCACACGCCTTGACATCTCCTACCTTGTCCATATCTTCAGTCAGTTTGTCTTGGCCCCACCTCTGTTCACTATAGCCATCTCCTCCGTGTTTTACGATATCTTCGTGGCACAATCTCTCATTGTCTCTTCTTTCCCCGCTCCAGCTCTCTCGAGATCCAGGCCTACTCGGATGCTACCTGGGCTAGTGATCCCTCTGATCGACGTGCACTGTCTGCTTACTGTGTTTTTCTTGGTGGCTCTCTGATTGCCTTGAAGACAAAGAAACAGACTGCAATTTCTCGCTCGAGTACAAAGGCTGAGTTGCGAGCAACGACTATGTTGACGGCTGAAGTGATCCGGTTACGATGGCTACTTGAGGATTTTGGTTTATCGACTACTACCTCGACTCCCTTACTGTCAGACAGCACCGGAGCTATCAGTATTGCCCGTGATCGGATGAAGCATGAGCTCACCAAGCACATCGGTGTGGATGCCCACTTTGTGCGTGCTGCAGTACAAGATCATGTTCTTGCTCTCCACTATGTGTCCTCTGAGTTACAGTTGGCTTACTTCTTCACGAAGGCCCAAACTCGAGCGCAGCACGGGTTCTTTCTCTCCAAACTCAGTGTGGTTGATCCACCATGAGTTTGAGGGGGGCGGGGTGTTAGATGTGTATAGTCTCTCTTTTCGGTTTATCCCATTGTACACATGTATATGTACTGGCCCTCTTGAGAATACAGTTGCTCATTTCTCTAACAAATGTGTGTGTAAATAGTGTGGAGCTGCGCAGAATCTAGCAAAAATCTATGAATGAAAAAGCCTTGTAATAAAGCTGAAAGCACGAGGGGGAGAAAGGCTGCATGATTCATCCGGGCTTTTTTGTTTTGGAACAAGGGAAATTGTCTGATTGTTTTTGGGTAGCTGTAGTTAAGCAGCTTGGCTCATAGAGAGTTCATTCATGGTGCCAGTTCTGCATGCATAGTGGTAACCTCAAAAGAAAAAGACAAATACATCACTAACTGGTGTGCTTGTGCTCAACTGGAAACTTTTTACAAACCTATCTGTGCTAGCTTGAGGAATATACATACCTTCTAGGTCCAGAAGCCCTGGGTCTTGTACTTGGGGAAGGGGATGCGCCCATACTCGATGTTGTTGGCATCGTCAATGAGGAGCTGGAAGTGGCGGCGCACCTCCTCGGCGGACTTGGTACCCGCCAAGGCGCTGGCCACCTTCTCCCAGAGGTTGGGGGTGCCCTTGCCGTAGTAGGCGAGCGCCTCCTCGAACATCTTGTTCTCCTTCTTGCTCCACCCCGAGTCCGAGACCGGCGAGGTGCTCCGCGACGATGACCCGGAAGACATCCTTTGGAAGAGGTGAAGCTTCCCTGGTTAGATTCTAGTGAGCTAGTGCTAGTTTCTTGGATCTGATATTCTGGTGTCTTGAGAAGTTGAGATAGCTGTGGTGGTTTGGTTTGGTTTCTCTTGCTGGCCGCTATGAGCGCTGCTATTTATAGGCCCTGGACGCGTCATGTCTCTCTCTGTGGGTTAAAAGGTGACCGAGGGGAAGACAACATGGTCAGTTCTCGCAGGTTTTGTGAGCTAGGATCAAGTTCAGGGCAGGCATTTCCAACGCATGGCGTCGTCTGGAGTTGTATCCAACAATATACACATCATCTAGTCTAAATATTCCTTTCAAAAATCTGTCCAAATATTATTGCGGTAGAAATCAACATCTGGAGTTGTATACATATATATCCAACATCATCTTGGCTAGAGATTTTATAGCTGCATGTACTCCCTCTGTCCCATAATATAAGAGAGTTTTTGACACTACACTAGTATAAAAAACACTCTTATATTGTGGGACGGAGGGAATAGAAGTCAACCCTCCTGTATCTCTGAATCCGCATATGTATATGTTGTTCGGTTGAGCAACCTGATGATGCAAAGTGTTCACAAAAAACACATTTCTTATATCTTTTGTTATGTCTGGGAGACATCGTTCATGCCTGGGAGACACATCCTAGAAGGGGTTGTAGTTTTACATGAAACGTTGCACGAAATACATACAAAGAAACTTGATGGGGTTATCTTTAAGGTGAATTTCGAGAAAGCGTATGATAAAATCAAATGATCATTTCTTCAGCAAGCTCTGCGGATGAAAGGGTTCAACGAATCCTGGGGGGATCAGGTGGACGCTTTCATTCAGAAACGAAGTGTGGGCGTTAAAATCAACGATGACGTTGGGCACTTCTTTCAAACACATAAAGGCCTCAGACAGGGAGACTCTATGTCTCTGGTGTTGTTCAACATTGTAGCAGATATGTTGGCAATACTTATTGGGAGGGCTAAAGACAAAGGGCAAGTAGGGGGACTTGTTCCTCATCTGGTTGAGGATGGGGTGTCCATACTACAATACACCGATGATATGGTTCTATTTATGGAACATGACATGGCTAAGGCAAGAAACATGAAGTTAGTTTTATGTCTATTTGAGCAATTATCTGAACTAAAGATTAACTTTCATAAAAGTGAATTGTTCTGTTTTGGAAAGGCAAAGGAGGAGCAGGATGCTTATAGGCAGCTCTTTGGATGTGTAATGGGATCACTTCCATTTAGCTACCTCAGGATTCCTATTCATCATAGACGTTTGACGAATAAGGAATGGAAATGTATTGAAGAACGATTTGAGAAAAGACTAAGTTGCTGGAGGCAAGCTAATGTCTTACGGAGGGAGGCTAGTGTTAATAAACTCAGTTTTAACAAGTCTGCCCATGTTCCTATTTCCTTTCTTTGAAATACCGGTTGGGGTAAGAAAGAGATTAGACTTTTATCGTTCTCGTTTCTTCTGGCAAAGTGATGAGGCTAAGAAGAAATACAGGTTGGCACGATGGGATATTATATACAGACCCAAAGACCAAGGAGGGCTTGGCATTGAAAATCTAGAAGTGAAGAATAGATGCTTGTTAAGCAAATGGCTCTACAGGTTTTCTACGGAAACCGAAGGGATGTGGGTACAAATCTTGAAGAATAAATACCTACAATCCAAAACATTAGCACGGGTTACAGTTAGACCAAATGATTCACCTTTTTGGAAAGGGTTAATGAAGGTGAAGGTAACTTTTTTCTAAAAGGTGAAATTTGTAGTTGGGGATGGAACTTCTACAAGATTTTGGGAAGACACCTGGCTAGGAGATACTCCATTAGCACTTCAATATCCTGCTCTATATAATATCACACACCGGAAAGATGAATATGTGGCAAATGTATTACAAACGGTCCCCTTAAATATTCAATTCCGGTGAGCTCTTGTTGGAACACGCTGGAACTCATGGCTACATCTGGTGAGAAGGCTGATGAATGTTCAGCTGTCGGACCAGACAGATAGGATAAGTTGGACCTTAACTTCGAATGGTATATTCTCGGTAAAGTCCATGTACACGGTTATGATTAACACTGGACCTATATCGAGTTCTTTGCATATCTGAAAAATCAAAGTACCTCTCAGGATTAAAATATTCATGTGGTTTGTTTACAAGGGAGTGATTTTAACCAAAGATAACTTGATAAAACGAAGATGGGTTGGAAGACCCAATTGTTGCTATTGTAATCAAAATGAAACTATAAGACACCACTTTCTTGATTACCCGCTTGCAAAACTGTTATGACGAACGATTCAGATAGTCTTTAGTGTCAATCCACCAACATGTATTACATCGTTATTTGGGACATGGCTCCATGGAGTAGACATTGATATAGCGAATCTTATTCGAATTGGAAGCTGTGTTTTATTATGAGCTATTTGGAATACCAGAAATAATATGATTTTTAATGGCAAGAATTTTAACAATTTTCTGCAGGTAATCTTCAGAGCAACATATTGGATCCGTACGTGGTCGTTACTCAGCTATGCGGAAGCCAGGGATCGCATATGGTTATTGGGTGCAACCGTTGGGAGATGGTCGCACGGGTTATCTTCAACCGGTTTGAATGGCTTGCTAACAGTAGGCTAGGTGTATAGGCATCGTAGTCTATGTTCAGTTAAGTCGCATGTGACAATTTTTATTTGCTTCCATACTTTATTAACGCTTAAGCGCTCTTGTGGACCGGGATACTTTGTTTTGAATTTACTTAATAAAATGGCCGCATGTATCGATTGATGCAGAGGTGGGGGCTTCGTTCCTCCTTTTCAAAAAAAAAAAATTTGTTATGTATTATCTCTATCATAATATAAGGTGTTTTTCTTTGGTCTACAAAAACGTCTTCCATTTCGATACAGAGTAATAGCTTGTTGCTCGGATGTGAAACAAACTTTTTTTTTGTCTGAGCGCATATTATTGTCCTAGCTAGCTTTGCCAGCTAGATGGAGGTGGGCGGCACCCCATGTCAGCGTGGCCATCCATGGCGCCGCGGCCATTGGCAAATGGCAATGGTGCTGTGACGGCCTCTCCATTGTATCCTATTCGTAGCTAGTAGCTCGTATGCATTTGACATCATCACTAGGCAGCAGTTACTACTCAGTAGTCAGTACTCACTCGCTAGGCAGCAGTTGCTCAGTTTCACTAGGGGAAAACTCTTGTTTTTTCGAAAAGGATCGGAGGATGGAGAAACACACAAGTGCTCTGGCATCGGTTCCAGCTCAATCCTTGCTCCAAGTAGAAACCTGTGAAGCATTTGTTGCTTTGCACATCTTGCCTGCCTCTCCTCACAGCTCAAGTATGAGCGACAGGCAGGTCACATTGATCACATGCCTACCTCTCACCAAGCTTGCAGACTTGCAGTGCTCAAACTTTCAACCTGTGCACCATGGCATAGGGAATCAATGATAGCAACTTTAATTAGCTACGGTAGCAAGAGTAATATGGATGGATGAATCGATGGTTCGTGCTCTGCTCTGCTCACATCATCAACGGAAGCATCCATCTCTGGATGCATGACGATGTGTCAGCCGTGCATCATCCTGACATAGCTAGGTCCGCACGTGAAAAATGTAGGATGGCCGAATATTGTATTGTGTTGATCTAACCCTCATGGGGGTATATATAGGAGTACATCATGAAGGGGAGAGAGATTTGGAGTACAAGACAAGTCATAATAGGTTTAACCTATTCTATCTCTATCTTAAACACAATATACTTCTAACATTCCCCCTCAGTCATAGCGGGAGTGAAGCGGACCCATCAAAGAAGCAGTTGATGATAGAGGAGAAGATAGAAAAGGCACCAGAAGGGGATGCAGTCACCGCACTAGGTGTTGACCCATCAGAGACGCAGTTGATGATGGCGCAGCGAATGATTGCGACTGAATTTGAGTTCTTGTGATTCCGTCGTCATCTCCGCTGCGACATCATCAACTGCGTCTCCGATGGGTCAACACCTAGTGCGGTGACTGCATCCCCTTCTGGTGCCTTCCCTATCTTCTCCTCTATTCCCTCCCGCAGTCACAGCAGGAGTGTCGGGGACGCAAGTGACGAGGCGGACGCTGTTGACTGGAGTTATTGCCGAAGAGTAGCTGTAGACGTAGCCCTGTATGTCGATGTCGAGGTAGCCGATCATGGTGATGTATCCATGGTCGAGGTAGTCGTGATCGATGTGTGATCGTCGTGGATGATGAAACCGCACAAAGCCGGAGGCGCAAAAAATGCGCTATGACGAGGCTGCAGAAGTGGACGATGCACCTTGCGGATGTCAGAGGATGCCGTCGGCGATGAGTCCGCCGGTTTTGCCAAGACCGGAGGAACCCTGTCGAGCACACATCGGTTTTGCTAGAACCGTGTGGCCATGTAGGGTCGTCACTGAAGTGACGCCGTGTCGATGCAGCCGTGCCGTTGTGGATGACGCGGTCGATGCCATCGTCATGGCGCGGTCATTGTCGTCGTCTGGTCGCGTCTTGTAAAAAAATCTGTCAGAGGACGCTAGTTGTTCATCTTGTGAACGAGGCGACGGCGATATGTTGATGAAGATGTTGGTGAAGACCATGTTGATGAAGACCTTGACGATGAAGTGTCGACGATGGCGTTACAGTGGCATGTCGATGATGATCCGTCATTTGGAGGCGTCCCTCGCGGTGACGAAGTGTCGATGACATGTCGTGCTGAAGAAGTCGATGAAAAGTTGCATCTCTTTCCACACCGGCCTGACGTGTGGTGACGCAACTCGACGTTGCTTCTCGTGGTGTGCTCGACGATGATTTTTGTGTGTGTTTTGACGTAGTCGTTTGGGTTGGTGATGTCCGGCTTGATGCAGTGCAGATCGTTGGTGTCGGTGCAGTCGCGCGACTTGATGATGAGCCGAGGGTCAGTTCAGATCGCTCGATGCAGCGGCTCGGTGTAGTCGGACGGATAGCCACCGTGTAGAGGTTACGCCCTCCCGTGATCGGTCGCGCGTGTCCTTATGAGGGAGAGGCCGCAGTTGATCGATGGATTGCCGGTCAATCCTGCGGAAAGGTCATGGCTGGAGTCCACGGCTCATGCCGTGCACATAAGCACAGCGGTGCGGCGCCCGCGTTGCCGGTCGAAGTAGTCGTGCGCCACGGTGTCGTCGGTGGAGTCGTGCTCCATGTTGTTGCCTGGATCGAAGCCACCTCGCCCGCGTTGCCGGTCGAAGTAGTCGTAGGCCACGGTGTCGTCGATGGAGCCGTGTTCCATGTTGTAGCCTCGATCGAACTCACCTGGAGTCGCTCATCAGTGTTGAAGTTATAGATCTCCCGTACGCGCCTACTGCATGGCCTGAGATGGAGGCACTACATGCACGCATGTACGCTTGGGACGTGGATGTAGTTCACCATGCACGATCAGATAGATCGCGTGTAGGTCGCGTCGAGAACTCGGAAGGCACGTCGTGCATGGGATCCCCGGTTCGTCGATGATGAAGGCGCGTGTGGAGTGGCCGAACCAGGTGCGCGCAGGTTCCTCCGTCCAACGACCGTGCGCTGGACGGCGATCGATGCGAACCTGCCGGCCGGCCCGGGGCGCTCGAAGTATCGCACGGGATCTGGCAGTGTAGATGGTCACCCGTTTTCTGCAGAGGATATTTCTTTCACCGGATCTGAGGGTGGTTGAGATTTATTCGTGGCTAAAGAAAAATTGATCTAAGAGAATAAATTGAGAAATTTATCTAAACTAAGAGATTGATCTAATCTATGGAACCGATCTGAAACACCCCCCCCCCCGACCCCGCCCTCCGCCAGAAGAAATTAATCTCCCCGAGGGCGTCGTGCTGTGGAATGTCTTAGATCGGCGTCGTGAGACTAAACGCTCTAATATCATGTGAAAATTGTAGGATGTCTGAATATTATATTGTGTTGATCTAACCCTTATGGGGTATATATAAGAGTACATCATGAAGGGAGAGAGGCTTTGAAGTATAAGACAAGTCGTAATAGGTTTAACCTATTCTATCTCTAACTCCTATCTCTATCTTAAACACAATATACTTCTAACACCGCAGAGAGCTCCTCATGAAGCGTGCGCGCCGGCCAATGGGCTGCAAGCCGCCCAGGAGAACAGAGCTGCATGGGCTGCAAGCCGCCCAGGAGAACAGAGCTGCACACAGGTGCGCATATATACCCAAAATCTGTGGTCTCGATGGCCATCTCCATTAGTTTTCTCAAACCCGTCTCTGACCCGATGCTGCCAAGCATGTCATCTTGTAAGAAAGTATATTTTTGCATTGTTAAGAAAGGCGTCCTGGAATTCATAAACAGTGTTTTGCTTGACATTGCATTGGTTTGTGGAGCTGGAACACCATGATTGATTCATCCATTTTTTTAAGAGATAAAAACCGGCAGTGATTTCGGCTAAGAGCATCCGTTCTTTACATGTCGCGCGAATGATGACCGCCACACGATCGCCAAACAGATTCCAAAGAGGGAGAGGAAAACCCTCCGAACGTGGCCGGGGACCAAAGGAATGTATCTATCTTTCCATCTCCAATGGTTTTGGAAAGGGAATTGACAGAATGCATAGCTGCCCCTCCTTGCTTGTCGCTTGCTCAAGGAGTCCTGGGAGGGAGGCTAGGGTTGGCATCGGATGCACTGGACTGTGGAGGGGGCGGCAGGCGCAACTTGCGTCGGGTTTGATTCTTGCGGGCGTGTGTACCGGTCCATCATAGATCCGTCCACCGGAGATCTCTTGCTCGGAATCATATCTGCGTAAAAGCCATGGGAAAGATGCAGGATTCCCCGTCATATTTCTAACGATCGGAGCAAAAAGCCTTTCAGGAAGATGCTAGCTAAGTGTATACTTGTTTCTTGTATTTGGCAGCCATGTTTCTGTAGGTTTGTTCTGCCTCTTACAGGAAAGGGTTCAGTAATGGGTTTGCTTACGTATTCTCTAAGGGGTCATCACAATACAGTTCATGTATGTTAGTAAAACGTAACTTTATCCGACATAAACTCGTTGCTATCTAGAAATGGTCGCTTGCGCTGTCTTACCGCTTTCTTCTTTATGAAAACGACCTAAAAAACCCGATGCATTCGAGTAGAAATAGGCGGCATAGATATTTCTCCCTTTGTCTGCAGTTTGATCTCTTGGACTTCTCTGGTTTCACGGGTCACGAATATTGTTATAAACTTGCGGCCATATCATAATTCAGTGCCAGCTCCGGAAAATAAACAGCAGATCATTAGTTTGACCACAGAGTCTTGTCTCCTTCAAGTGAAAAGGGAGATAGATAAGAGAGGGGGCATCTCATGTTGTGGAGAATAAGTTACCTAGAATGGAGCATTCTAGGTAAAAAAAAAAGGGATGGGCGATCCAGGTGCTTCGCCGGACTCGCCTGCCGCGGTCTGCGCTGCCGACGGATCGGCGTCGTGGGTCGCCGGGAGTAGGTTCTCGAGGACAAGGACGGAATGGCATCGAGGCTGTCAATGAGGTACATCTGTCGCTCGCCGACGTCGGTGACCGACAGAGACCTTATCGACGACGGATCTAAGGCCTCTCGTCGCGTGGCAAAACGGCTGATGGCTAGGCAACGATAGTGGGAGGCGGCGATCTCTCCGTTGCCATCATCTCCTACCGCATCCACAGGTTCAGACAAGGTACGTGCATCTTCCGAAGGATCACTTCAAAATTCAATCACAAGGGCAAAAACACTATCATTTCCACCGATCAAACCAACATCCTTTGTTGATGATGGCGGTGGCGACTGGACATTAGTTCGACGGAATCGCGGAGTGCTGGCTCCGGTGGATCCGAAAGTTACGGCATTTTCAAAATTGTACCTCCGTCGATCCAAACCCGGAGGCCCGCAGACTCATCGTGGGCCATTGATTTCTGAACCAAAACAGGCTGGTTTTGACAATCGGCAGGCCCATAGAACGAAGCGCCTACTCTGCCGATCGGGAACGCACGCAAACCCTCTTGCTGGACAGGGTCTCACGTATCCCCTAGGGTTTCCCTGGCAAACACAATCAACCTCTACCGATCTGGGCCGGTCGTCTCCTGCGATGAACCGAGGCGGCGGACGTGCGCCCGGTGGTGGAAACGGCGGCCCCAACCAAGGTCGCTTTGGCGGCAATGGAAGGGGAGGTGGACGTAACCAGGGTAATCGTTGTGGCCGGAACATCGCTCAAGGAGAGGGCAGCATCTCTAATGGAAACCGAGATGATTACAGCAATGTTAGAGATCAAGGGTACAACCCCAACTTCCAAAACCGTCCGAACCTGAATCAGCGACGGGGTGCCTACCAGAATCGGGGCAACAATGGTGGCCAAGGAGGATATGGCTCCAGGAACGATGGGGTTTCACGGAGAGATGATGGTGGTGTTGATCACAATCTGATTCAGAAGTCTGTCGAGGCGGTAGTGGCTGTCGTTACCGCGGCGTCTCGGGGGTCTCTCATCAAGGCACCAACGGTACTGGATCTGGCCGCTACAGCGGGAGCTCCTGTTCCGGGTGACCGAGGGCCTATCGTCGTCGAGCAACAACAGCAAGTTGCGGGTATGCCGATGGTGGTTGATGAGAACAATCAGGAGAAGAAAACGGATGTATGCTTTAGATGCAAGCAATCGGGACACTTTATCGATGATTGTACTGTTCCTACATGCGATATATGTGAGTCCATTCACCATGCTTCAGAAGTTTGTCATTTGTTGCAAGCTCCAAAACCCACTGTGACGATGTATGGCTATGCCAATGAGGCGCTCATGTTTTTTGAACTTCCTCCCTCGGGTTCATTCAGGCCTAAGGTGGAAAATGCCAAAATGGCAAAGGTCACGGTGGAAGGGGATGCTATGACAGTCCTAGAGATTATTGAACAGCTTAAATGGATTGTGCCGTAAGAGAACTTCCAATGGAAAGTCATGCAATACCATGGCAACGTTTTCAAGGCCAAGTTCCCGAGCAAAACTGAGGTACAACGTATGAAACACTTCAAAACATACCCTGTGCCCTTAAGAGCTTCTGATCTTATTTTTGATGAGTGGGAAGTAATGGAGGAGCCTGAATATATGCTACCTGAGGTTTGGGTGCGTGTAAAAGGGCTACCAGTTGATGTTAGAAAAGACTTCCTAGCTCTATGGGCGCTGGGATCTCTTTTTGGAAAACCCCTAGAGGTGGACATGCCTTTTACTAGGAAAAATAAAATACTGAGATCAAAAATTGGTTGCATGGATCACACTCTCATTCCGGACACAATGGATGTCACGATCAAGGGAGGTTTCTACATACTTCAATTTGAAGTAGAAAATGTGATGCCTAACGCTCAGGGACTAAGAACCTTGAGAGATGCCGATAATGGTAATGGTGTAGGAGGCAATGGAGGCGATGACAAGGGAGATAAGGGTAAGGATGCTGCCACTGATATGGACGTGGAGAAAACTATTGAACCAGCAACAATTCAAAACCTCAATGTTATGACTGAGGGGAATGAGAGCACCGGCCATGGTTCAATGCAACAGCTCTTCATCATATTTGGCGATTTCCCTCCCTCTCCTATGAAACTTTTTCAAAGCCTCAACATGGGCACTAAACAGACAAATAATGAGGACAAACACGCTGCGGTCATCGTACTTGATTCGGCGAGCCATCCACCTCTAATGAGCGCTACCAAACCAATAAGTGGGGCAAAGGAGTCTGCCCCGGTGTTGGAGGCGATCCTCGACGGCGGATCCCAGTCTGAGCCTCGCCAGGGGGAGCTGCTCCCGATCTCCGCCATCCCACGCCAGGCCGTGAGTGGGCGGAACAAGGACATGATGCCGCGGATGACACGATGCAGCAGTCAACTGCCGCGGACGACGCTGATGTGAGCATAACAAGGCGCTAGGACGAGGATGTTGGTGAGGCTGGCTCCGACATGCCGATTCCGACACAGACATCGGAGGTGGGTACTGTCAATGGAGGCTCTACGCAGCGAACGGGGGAGGTGATGCATACGCCACACTCATCGGAGGAGCTCATTGGAGCTTTTATTTCATCACGTGATGACGTGGTGCCTCTCGTTTCCGAAATTTTGCAGGAAAAAAGGAAGCCCTCTCTAGAGGAGGTTATTGCCTTTGGAGGGATCACACAACCAGCTTCTGTAGTGAGATCAAGCTCACGCATACATGCTCAAACAAACGCTGATGACACCCAGATGGCACGGGCGATGCAGCAAGCGCAGCAACGTGCGGAGTCAACCCAGTCAGGTACTAAACAATCCCCCAAACTTTCTATCATTAATTTGCCACATGATAAAATTATTGTTAGAGCCTCTCGTATAGGAGTCTGTCTAGGGAAGGATTTTGATGAAATGGTACAAACAATAGAAAATATTACCAAACAATAGAAAATATTAAGGAGTAGAGCAGATTCGAAACTTGCAGTTCCTGGAAAAGAATTTGAAAGATACTACGGTAAAGGATGATGATCCTTCAAACCGAATGATGTCTACTGTGTCACATTTGTGTGAGGATCTCGTAGCTGATGAGACAGATGATCTAGAGTTAAATGAATTAATGAATAACCCATTACCTCCGATTAAAGAAAAGAAAACTAGACAGAGAAAGGTAAATGATAATACGAATATCCGGAAAAGCAACTGGAAGAGAATCAAAAAAATCTACTAAGAATGCAGAATCTAATGGGCATGACATGGAATAGTGGTGGTTTTGCTAACCCCTCTAAACACATTTTTGTTAAAGAATCAATTCGTGAGCACAAATTGGATTGTATTGCCTTGTTGGAGACTGGAAGATCTAATTTCACGGTTGCTTTTTTAACTCAACTTGCGGCCGGTTTCAATTTTGCGTGGTTTTGTCTACCACCTCATGGTCGGTCAGGTGGTACTTAGTTGGAATTAATTCAGACACTATGGATGTGCTGAAAGTGACAACGGGAGACTACTCGGTGCATATGCACATGAAATGCAAGAGAGATGATTTTGAATGGAATTTTGTGCCAGTCTATGGGGCTGCCCAAGATGCACAGAAGTCTGATTTTTTAATTGCGTTAGTTCACATGTGTGAATTGCAGTCGCTTCCTATGTTGGTAGGAGGGGATTTCAATATTATGAGAAATCCAAATGAAAAGAATAATGATAACTTTAATGCGCGTTGGCCATTTATTTTCAATGCTATCATCCAAGAGTTAAACCTGAGAGAGATTGCTCTCTCAGGGAGACAATACACTTGGGAAAACAGGACAGACAATCCAACCTTCGAGAAACTGGATAGAATTCTAGCAAGTGTGGACTGGGAGCAAAAATTCCCACTCGTTACTGTACGAGCTCTCTCTAGGACCGGGGCTGGGTCCGACCACACTCCACTCTTAATTGATTCCGGTATCAAGGCCCATAATGGAAACCAGCCATGCTTCTCCTTTGAACTCTTTTGGCTCAGACAAGAAGGTTTCTATGAGATGGTAGCGGCTGAATGGGTTAAGGTAACAGAAGGTAGGAATCCTATGGAGAGATGGCAAAATAAAATTCGCCATATGCGTCGTTTTCTAAAAGGTTAGGCGAAAAACATGAGTGGAAAATATAATAAAGAAAAAGAAAGACTTCTATCAATCATTGATGAGTTAGATATTAAATCTGAGACCAGCCCCTTAAGTGAAGCAGAGAGAGCTGTTTTAAAAAATGCTAATGAGCAAATATCTAAACTAAGAAGGGATGAAGAGACAAAATGGGCACAACGAGCAAAAGTTAAATACATCCAGGAAGGGGGAAATAACACCAAATATTTTCATTTGATTGCTAATGTGAAGAGGAGAAAAAAGAAAATCTTCCAATTAGAGCAAGAAGAAGGAACTATTACCGGAGAGGACAATCTATGTGTGTATATTACCGAATTTTATAAAAAACTTTTTGGGCAGCCTACGCCATCTAATGTTTCAATGATGGAAGAGGTAAATCAGGATATACCTCAAATATCAGATGTGGAAAATAGTATACTAACATCTCCTTTTACTGAGAAGGAGGTGCATGACGCTGTTTCACAAATGGAACATAATAAGGCACCGGGCCCGGATTGCTTCCCTGCTGAATTCTACCAGAAGTTCTGGGGCATACTAAAGGGAGACATGATGGAAATGTTTGATCAGTTACACAAGGGAGAGTTGCCCTTATTCAAATTGAATTTCGGTATTATTACCCTCTTGCCTAAGAAGGAAAACATGATTCAAATCCAACAATACAGACCGATTTGTCTGTTAAACGTTGGCTTTAAGATATTTACCAAAGTTGGAACTAACCGCATAACGGGTATTGCCCCAAAGGTGATTAGGCCAACCCAATCGGCTTTCATGCCTGGAAGAAATATTCTTAAAGGGGTAGTCATCCTTCATGAGACTATTCATGAACTTCACTCTAAAAAATGGACGGAGTTCTTTTTAAGATCGACTTTGAAAAGGCATATGACAAGTCAAATGGTCTTTCTTCAACAAACCTTGTGTATGAAGGGGTTTGCACCTGAATGGTGTCGTTTTATAAAGGATTTTGTGCAAGATGGGAGTGTAGGGGTCAAAGTAAATGAGAATATTGGCCGCTATTTTCAGACTCTAAAAGGTTTGAGACAGGGAGACCCGCTCTCGCCTTTACTTTTCAATATTGTAGTAGACATGCTTGCTATTCTTATTGAGCATGCAAAACTGGATGGTCAAGTGGGTGGCCTCATTCCTCATTTGGTTGAGGGAGGCTTATCAATACTACAATATGCAGATGACACCATCTTATTTCTGGAACATGACATACAGAAGGCACTTAAGATGAAACTAATCCTTTGCATTATTGAACAACTCTCGGGATTGAAAATCAACTTTCATAAAAGCGACATCTTCTGTTTTGGCAAGGCAAAGGAGGATGAACAGCAATAGAACACATTTTTGGATGTGAGGCGGGTTCACTTCCTTTCCGATATCTTGGGATACCCATTCATTATCGCAAACTTAGGAACTCAGATTGGTACCCAGTTGAAACCCGCTTTGAAGGCAAATTGGGTTGCTGGAAGGGCAAAATGTTGTCATACGGTGAACGATTAGTCCTTATAAACGTTGTGTTAACTAGTTTGCCCATGTTTATGCTATCCTTTTTACAAATACCAAAGGGTGTTTTAAAATGGGTAGATTTTTATAGATCATGCTTCTTCTGGCAAAGTGATGACGAAAAAAGAAAATATAGGCTAACTAAGTGGAATATTTTTTGCCGTCCTAAAGATCAAGGTGGCCTTGGAATAGAAGTTTTGGAAATAAAAAACAAATGTTTATTGAGTAAATGGTTATTCAAACTTCTTGATGAGGAAGGTGTATGGCAAGAACTCCCTCAAAATAAATATCTAGGCCAAAAAACGTTATCTGAGGTTCAAGTCAAACCAACAGACTCTCCTTTCTGGAAGGGACTCATGTATGTGAAAGATGAATTCTTTGCTAGGGGCCATTTTCAAGTGGGAAATGGCACTACTGGTAGGTTTTGGGAAGACGTCTGGTTGGGTAACACTAGTCTGGCACAGCAGTATCTGGCCATGTATAACATTGTGCAGCATAAGAATGTCTCTGTTGCAAGTGTCTTCTCTCAACAGCCTCTGAATATTAGTTTCAGACGGTTACTAATTGGGAACAAATGGACGGCTTGGCTGAACCTTTGCAAGCGCCTAATGACAATTTCTCTTGATAGTGAACAAGATAAGTTTGTCTGGAATCTTACTACCTCAGGTATCTTCTCCGTCAAATCCATGTATGAAGACCTAATGAATGGTCACACACCTTATTTGAGAAAGTATCTTTGGAAACTTAAAGTACATTTGAAGATAAAGATTTTTATGTGGTTCTTAAGCAACAAAGTCCTTCTGACCAAGGACAATCTAGCTAAGAGGAAGTGAAAAGGATGTACAAAATGTGTTTTCTGTGGGGAACAGGAGACGGTAGAGCACCTTTTCATAGAGTGCCCCTTTGCTAAGATTTTATGGCTCATCATTTATTTCTCGTATGATCTCCCTCCTCCAACTAATATTACTAATATGTTTAGCAGTTGGTTGAATGGAGTTGACAAAAGTTCTAAGGATCGCATTCGCATTGGTGTTTCGGCCTTACTTTGGTCACTATTGTGTTTAACAAACAAAAATCTTTTAATATCATGCAGGTTATCCATATGGTGGTATTGGGGAACGTTGCATGGGAAACAAAAAATTTCCTACGCACACGCAAGATCTATCCATGGTGATGAGCATCGACGAGAGGCAGAGCGGATCTACATACCCTTTTAGATCGCTAAGCGGGAAGCGTTAAGAAACGCGGTTGGTGTAGTCGAACATCTTCTCGATCCAAATCGCCGAGCATCCCGCGATCTCATCACGATCCGTCTCGCGAACACATCATGATCTGTCCCGCAATATCAACATGATCCGTCTCATGAACTCATCACAATCCGTCTCGCAATCTCATCACGATCTGTCTCGCGATCTTGATCACGATCCTTCCGATCTAGCGCCAAACGGACGGCACCTCCACGTTCAGCACACGTATAGCTCGATGACGATCTCCGCCTTCTTGATCCATCAAGAGGGAGCGGAGAGGTAGATGAGTTCTCTGGCAGTGCGACGGCGTTGCAGCGATGGTGGTGGAGCTATTCCAGCAGGGCTTCGCCTAAGCACCGCTGAAAACCGATCTAGATGAGAGGTAGCACGTGGCTATTAGGATTAGTTTTTTCCTCTAAATCCTCTAGTATATATAGGAGAGAGGGAGGGGAGGAGGCAGCCTCAAACCCTCAAGGTTTGTTCGAAATTGGAGGTGGAGGAGTCCTACTCCAATCCTATTAGGAGTAGGATTCCTCCTTTCCACTTGGAAACTTTTTCCACCTCTCCACCTTTGGATTTTTTTCCTTCTCAAACCACTCTAGCCAAATCGGCCCTTAGAGAAGACTTCGGCCAGCCCACCAGGGGCTGGTATACCTCCTCTCACAGCCCATGTAGCCTCTTGGGTCGAAATACCTCTCCCGATGGTCCCCCGGTACACTACCGGCACTCCCGGCACACTACCGATGAGCCCGAAACTTTTCCGGCAACCAAAATAGGACTTCCTATATATCAATCTTTACCTCTGGACCATTCCGGAGCTCCCCGTGATGTCCGGGATCTCATCCGGGACTCCGAAAAACCTTCAGTCACCACCATACATAACTCTATACTACCGAAACGTCACCAAACCTTAAGTGTGCAAACCTTGCGGGTTCGAGAACTATGTAGACATGACCGAGACACCTCTACGGTCAATAACCAATAGCGGGACCTGGATGTCCATATTGGTTCCTACATATTCTACGAAGATCCTTATCGATCGAACCTCTATGTCAAGGATTCAGATAATCCCGTATGATGTTCCCTTTGTTCTTTGGTATGTTACTTGCCTGAGATTCGATCATCGATATCTCCATACCTAGTTTAACCTCGTTACCGGCAAGTCTCTTTACTCATTCCGTAATACAAGATCCCGTGACCAACACTTAGTCACATTGCTTGCAAGGCTTATTGTGATGTTGTATTACCCAGTGGGCCCTGAGATACCTCTCCGTCACACGGAGTAACAAATCCCAGTCTTGATCCATGCCAACCCAACAGACACCCTCGGAGATACCTTTAGAGCACCTTTATAGTCACCCAGTTACGTTGCAACGTTTGATACACACAAGTTACTCCTCCGGTGTCAGCGAGTTGCATGATCTCATGGTCATAGGAACATATACTTGACATGCAGAAAACAGTAGCAATAAACTGATACGATCATATGCTACGTTTGTAGTTTGGGTCTTGTCCATCACATCATTCTCCTAATGATGCGATCCCGTTGCCAAATGACATCTCATGTCCATGACTAGGAAACCATAGCCATCTTTGATCAACGAGCTAGTCTATTAGAGGCATACTGGGGACATGGTGTTGTCTATGTATCCACACATGTATCTGAGTTTCCGATCAACACAATTATAGCATGTATAATAAACGATTATCATGAACAAGGAAATATGATAATAACCAATTTATTATTGCCTCTAGGGCATATTTCCAACAGTTTCCCACTTGCACTAGAGTCAATAATCTAGTTCACATCACCATGTGATTCACATTGTTATGAATCTAACACCCAATGAGTTCTGGGGTTCGATCATGCTTTGCATGTGAGAGAGGTCTTATAGTCAACGGGTCTGCGACATTCAGATCTGTGTGTACTTTGCAAATCTCTATGTCAAACCGTAAACACTGCTACCACACTTCACTTGGAGCTATTCCAAATGGCTACTCTACTATACGTATCCGGATTGCTAAGAGTCATCCGGATTGGTGTCAAAGCTTGCATCGACGTAACTCTTGACGAACTCTTTCTCACCTCCATAATCGAGAAACATTTCCTTAGTCTTTTAGTCACTAAGGATAATCTTGACCGCTGTCCAATGATCCACTCCTGGATCACTCTTGTACCCCTTGACGGACTCATGGCAAGGCACACACAGGTGCAGTACATAGCATGGCATACTATACAGAGCCTATAGCTAAGGCATAGGGGACGACGTTCGTCCTTCCTCTTTCTTCTGCCATTGTTGAGCTTTGAGTCTCACTCAACTTTACACCTTACAAAGCAGGCGAGAACACTTCTCTCTGACTAATCCATTTTGAACTCTTTCAAAATCTTGTCAAGGTATGTACTCATTCATAGTCTCATCAAGCATCTGGATCTATCTCTATAGATCTTGATGCTGAACAATTAGGTAGCTTTATCCAGGTCTTCCTTTGAAAAACTCTTTTCAAACAACCGTTTATGCTTTCCAGAAATTGTACATCATTTCTGATCAACAATATGTCATCCACATATGCTTACAAGAAACTCTATAGTTCTCCCACTCACTTTATTGTAAATACAAGTTTCTCATAAACTTTGTATAGACTCAAAAACTTTGATCACCTCATCAAAGTGTATATTCCAACTCCGAGATGCTTGCTTCAGTTCATAGAAGGATCACTGAAGCTTACACACCTTTTAGCATCCTTAGGACTGACAAATCCTTCTGGTTGTATCTCATAGAACCTTTCCTTAAGGAAGGAAACGATGTTTTGACATCCATCTGCCAGATTTCATAATTGAAAAATGCAGCAACTGCTAACATAATTCCAATAGACTTTAGCATCACTATGAGTGAGAAAGTCTCATCGTAGTCAACTCCTTGAACTTGTCGGAAACTTTTTTGCGACAAGTCGAGCTCTACAAATGGTGACATTTACCATCAACGTATGTCATCATCTCAAAGGTCCATTTGTACTCGACGACCTGCCGTCCAACGAGAAAGTCTACCAAAGTCTATACTTGGTTTTCATACACGGATCCTTTCTCGGATTTCATGGCCTGCAACCATTTGTCGGAATCCGGGCCCATCATCGCTTCTCCATAGCTCGTAGGTTCATCGTTGTCCAACAACATGACCTCCAAGACAGAGTTGTCGTACCGCTCAGGAGCAGTACACATCCTTGTCGACCTACGAAGTTTGATAGTAACTTGATCCTGAAGCTTCATGATCAACATCATTAACTTCCTCTTCAACTAACGTAGGCTTCACAGTAACATCTTTCTGCGCTGCGCTACTCTCTGGTTGAACAAAGGTTTAACAACCTCATCAAGTTCTATCTTCCTCCCACTCAATTCTTTCGAGAGAAACTTTTTCTCGAGAAAGGACCCAGTTCTAGCAACAAACACTTTGCACTCGGATCTGAGATAGAAGGTATACCCATCTGTTCTTAGGGTATTCTATGAAGATACATTTGTCCGCTTTGGGTTCTAGCTTATTATGTGAAAACATTTTCCACACAAGCATCGCAGCCCCAAACATTAAGAAATGACAGCTTAGGTTTCTATCAAACCATAATTCACACGGTGTCATCTCAACGGATTTAGATGATGCCCTATTTAAAGTGAATGTAGTTGTCTCTAATGCATAACCCCAAAAATTATAGTAGTAAAACGATAAGAGACATCACAGTATGCACTATATCAATAGAGCATGACTATGATGTTCGGACACACCATCACACCATGGTGTTCCAGGTGGCGTTAGTTGTGAAACAAATTTCACGTTGTCTTAAGTTGTATGCCAAACTCGTAACTCAGATATTCACCTCCACGATCATATCGCGGTCATTTTTATCTTCTTGTCACGATGATCTTTAAACTTCACTCTGAATTTTCTTGAACCTTTCAAACGACTCAGACTTGTGTTTCATTAAGTAAATATACACTATATCTACTCAAATCATCAGTGAAGGTAAGAAAATAACGATATCCACTGCACGCTACAAGACTCACTAGATTGCATACATGAACATGTATCATTTCCAATGAATCACTTGCCCGCTCCATCCAACGGGGTCCTTTAGTCATCTTGCCCAAGAGGCATGGTTTGCATGTCTCAACCGATTCGAAATCGATGAGTCCAAATATCCATCAGCATGGAGTTTCTACATGCGCTTTATACCAATATGACATTTAGCGGCAGTGCCACAAGTATGTGGTACTATCATTATTAACTTTGTATCTTTTGACATCAATGTTATGGACATGTGTACTACTACGATCAAGATTTCAACAAACCATTCTCACTGGGTGCATGACCATTGAAGGTATTATTCATGTAACCAGAATAACTATTATTCTCTGACTTAAATGAATAACCGTATTGCAACAAACATGATCTAATCATGTTCATGCTCAACGCAAAACACCAAATAACATTTATTTAGGTTCGTCACTAATCCTGAAGGTAGAGAGAGCGTGCGATGTTGATCAGATCAACCTTGGAAACATTTCCAACACACATCGTCACCTCACCCTTAGCTAGTTCTCCGTTTATTCCGTAGCTTTTATTTCGAGTTACTAACATTTAGCAACCGAACCGGTATCCAATACCCAGGTGCTACTAGGAGTACTAGCAAGGTACACATCAATAACTCGTATATCAAATATACTTCTGTCGATGTTGCCAGCCTTCTTATCTACCAAGTATCTAGGGTTGTTCCGCTTCAGCGACCTCTCACCTCATAATAGAAGCACTTAGTCTCGGGTTTGAGTTCAACTTTGGGTTGCTTCACTGGAGCAGCAACTGACTTGCTATCCATGAAGTTTCCCTCCTTGCTCTTGCCCTTTTCGAAACTAGTGGTTTGATTAACCATCAACACTTGACGCTCCTTCTTGATTTCTACCTTCGCGGTGTCAAACATCGCGAACAACTCAGGGATCAATACTTCTATCCCTGGTGTATTATAGTTCATCACTAAGTTCTAGTAGCTTTAGTGACAGTGACTTGGAGAACTATATCAATCACTATCTTATCTGGAAGATCAACTCCCACTTGATTCAAGCTATTGTAGTACCCAGACAATCTGAGTACATGCTCAACGATTGAGCTATTCTCCTTCATCTTACAAGCAAAGAATCTTGTTGGAGATCTCATATCTCGCAACAAAGGCACGAACCTGAGATCACAATCTCTGCTCTAGAACATCTCATATGTTCCGTGACGTTCAAAACGTTCTGGAGCCTCAATTCTAAGCCGTAATGCATGACGCACTAAACTATCAAGTAGTCATCGAAACGTGCCTGTTAGATGTTCACAACATCTATAGACGACGCTAGAGGGGGTGGCGCACCGAGCGGTGCATTAAGGACATAAGCCTTCTGTGCAGCAATGAGGACAATCCTCAGATCACGGACCCAGTCCGCAATTTTGCTACCAACATCTTTCAATTCTATTTCTCTAGGAACATATAAAAATACAAGGGAGCTACAGCGCGAGCTAGTAATCTACAACATAATTTGCAAAGACACTTTGACTATGTTCATGATAATGAGTTCAATTAATCATATTACTAAAGAACTCCCACTCAAATTGACATCCCTCCGATCATTCGAGTGATACATGATCCAAATTCACCAACTCAAGTCCGATCATCACGTGAGTTGAGGTGGCTGCAATGGTGAACATCATTATGTTGATCATATCTACTATATGACTCATGTTCGACCTTTCGGTCTCTCGTGTTCCGAGGCCATGTCTGTACATGCTAGGCTCGTCAAGTTTAACCTGAGTGTTCTGCGCGTGCAAATCTGGCTTGCACCCGTTGTATGTGAACGTAGAGTCTATCACACCCGATCATCACGTGGTGTCTCAACACGACGAACTTTCGCAACGGTGCACACTCGGGGAGAACACAGTTCATCTTGAAATTCAAGTGAGGGATCACCTTATAATGCTACCGCCGTACTAAGCAAAACAAGGTGCATAAAAGGATTAACATCTCATGCAATTCATAAGTGACATGATATGGCCATGAACTTGTGTTTAAGATCTCCATCTTCGAAACACCGGCATGATCTCCATCGTCACCGGCACAATACCATGATCTCCATCATCTTGATCTCCATCAATGTGTTGCCATTGGGGTTGTCACGCCCTGCATGCTTCTACTACTATTGCTACCGTAGCGATAAAGTAAAGCATTACATAGCGCTTAATGATTGACACGCAGGTCATACAACAATTAAAGACAACCCTATGGCTCCTGCCGGTTGCCGTACTCATCGACATGCAAGTCGTGATAATCTATACATCACATGATCATCTCATACATCACATATATCTCATCATGTAATTGGCCATATCACATCACAACATACCCTGCAAAAACAAGTTAGACGTCCTCTAATTGTTGTTGCATATTTTACGTGGCTGCTATGGGTATCTAGCAAGAACGATTCTCACCTACGCATAAACCACAACGGTGATACACTAGTTTGCTTTTCAACCTTCTCAACGACCGCCTTTGTCGAATCCGATCCAACTAAAGTGAAAGAAACTGTCACCCGCAAGCCATCTAGGCAACAAGTTGCGTCGAGGGAACCGGTCTCTCGTAAGCGTACGAGTAATGTTGGTCCGGGCCGCTTCATCTCACAATCCCGCTGAACCAAAATACGACCAAGAGAGCAAGCAATCTAAGCATCAACGCCCACAAACCTTTTGTGTTCTACTCGAGATCTCATCGAACCATCAACCTAGCTCATGATGCCACTGTTGGGGAACGTCGCATGGGAAACAAAAAATTTCCTACGCACACGCAAACCTATCCATGGTGATGAGCATCTACGAGTAGGAGAGTGGATCTACATACCCTTGTAGATCGCTAAGCGGGAAGCGTTAAGAAACGCGGTTGGTGTAGTCGAACATCTTCGCGATCCAAATCGCCGAGCGTCCCGCAATCTCATCGCGATCCGTCCCGCGATCCAATCACGATCCGTCCCGTGAACTCATCACGATCTGTCCCGCGATCTCATCACGAACTGTCTCGCGATCTCGATCACGGTCCTTCCGATCTAGCGCCGAACGGACGACACCTCCGCGTTCAGCACACGTGCAGCTTGATGACGATCTCCACCGTCTCGATCCAGCGAGAGGAGGTGGAGAGGAGATATATTTCACCGGCAGCGTGACGGCGCTCCGGTGATGGTGGTGGAGTGATTCCGGCAGGGCTTCGCCTAAGCGCTGCGGAAAACCGATCTAGAGGAGAAACTGTGCACCGGTGAAACGGGTAGCACGTGGCCGGAAATTCTGTCCAAAAACCACCCAATCCACTAGTATATATAGGAGGAGAGGAGAGGAGAGGCAGCCAAGGCCTTTGGGTCGGCCGAAATAGGAGGTGGGAGCAATCCTACTTCACCTCCAATCCTAGTTGGAGTAGGATTGCCTCCTATTGGCTGATTTTCCACTTTTTGCTTTAGGACTTTCTCTCCTGCGCCATGGGCCTTTGTGGCTGTTTTCCCAGCCCACTAAGGGCTGGTTATTATTATACCACAGCCCATGGATCTCTTGGGGTCGAAATACCCCTCCCGGAGGTCCTCCGGTACACTACCGGCACTCCCGGTACACTACCGATACTCCCGGTACACTACCGATGAGCCCGAAACTTTTCCGGAAACCAAACTGGGACTTCCTATATATGAATCTTTACCTCCGGACCATTCCGGAGCTCCTCGTAACGTCCGGGATCTCATCCGGGACTCCGAACAACCTTCGGTCACCACCATACATAACTCTACACTACCGAAACGTCACCAAACCTTAAGTGTGCAGACCCTGCGGGTTCGAGAACTATGTAGACATGACCGAGACACCTCTACGGTCAATAACCAATGGCGGGACCTGGACGTCCACATTGGTTCCTATATATTCTACGAAGATCTTTATCGGTCGAACCTCTATGTCAAGGATTCAGTTAATCCCATATATCGTTCCCTTTGTTCTTCGGTATGTTACTTGCCCGAGATTCGATCGTCGGTATCTCCATACCTAGTTCAACCTCGTTACCGGCAAGTCTCTTTACTCGTTCCGTAATACAAGATCCCGCAACTAACAATTAGTCACATTGCTTGAAAGGCTTATTGTGATGTTGCATTACCGAGTGGGCCCCGAGATACCTCTCCGTTACACGGAGTAACAAATCCCAGTCTCGATCCATGCCAACTCAACAGACACCATCGGAGATACCTGTAGAGCACCTTTATAGTCACCCATTTACGTTGCGACGTTTGATACACACAAGGCACTCCTCCGATATCCGTGAGTTGCATGATCTCATGGTCATAGGAACATATACTTGACATGCAGAAAACAGTAGCAATAAACTGACACGATCATATGCTATGTTTGTAGTTTGGGTCTTATCCATCACATCATTCTCCTAATGATGTGATCCCGTTATCAAATGACATCTCATGTCCATGGCTAGGAAACCTTAACCATCCTTTGATCAACGAGCTAGTCCATTAGAGGCATACTAGGGACATGGTTTTGTCTATGTATCCACACATGCATTTAAGTCTCCGATCAATACAATTATAGCATGGATAATAAACGATTATCATGAACAAGGAAATATGATAATAACTAATTTATTATTGCCTCTAGGGCATATTTCCAACAGATGCATGTGTCCGCTTTGGGTTCGAGCTCATTAGGTGAAAACATTTTCCACACAAGCGTCGCAGCCCCAAACATTAAGAAATGAAATCTTAGGTTCTATCAAACCCTAATTCACAGGGTGTCATCCCAACGGATTTAGATGGTGCCCTATTTAAAGTGAATGTAGTTGTCTCTAATTGATAACCCCAAAATTATAGTAGCAAAACAATAAGAGACATCATAGCACACACCATATCCAATAGAGTCCAACTATGACATTCGGACACACCGTCACACTATGGTGTTCCAGGTGGCGTGAGTTGTGAAACAACTTTGACATTGTCTAAAGTTGTATGCCAAACTTGTAACTCAGATATTCACCTCCACGATCATATTGCGGACATTTTTATCTTCTTGTCATGATGATCTTAAACTTCACTCTGAATTTTCTTGAACCTTTCAAACAATTCAGACTTGTGTTTCATTAAGTAAATATACACTATATCTACTCAAACATGAGTGAAGGTAAGAAAATAATGATATCCACCACATGATACAAGACTCATTGGATTGCATACATAAACATGTATCATTTCCAATAAATCACTTGCCCGCTCCATCCATCCAGAAAATGGGGTCCTTAGTCATCTTGCCCAAGAGGCATGGTTCGCATGTCTCAACCGATTCGAAATCGAATGATTTCAAAGATCCATCAGCATGGAGTTTCTTCATGCGCTTTATACCAATATGACATTTAGCGGTAGTGCCACAAGTATGTGGTACTATCATTATTAACTTTGTATCTTTTGGCATCAATGTTATGAACATGTGTATTACTGCGATCAAGATTCAACAAACCATTCTCACTGGGTGCATGGCCATTGAAGGTATTATTCATGTAAACAGAATAACCATTATTCTCTAACTTAAATGAATAACCGTGTTGTAATAAACACGATCTAATCACGTTCATGCTCAATGGAAAACACCAAATAAAATTTATTTAGGTTTGTCACTAATCCCGAAGATAGAGAGAGCGTGCGATGTTGATCACATCAACCTTGGAAAAATTTCCAACACACATCATCACCTCACCCTTAGCTAGTTCTCCGTTTATTTCATAGCTTTTATTTCGAGTTACTAACATTTAGCAACCGAACCGGTATCCAATACCCAGGTGCTACTAGGAGTACTCGCAAGGTACACATCAACAACACGTATATCAAATATACTTCTGTCGATGTTGCCAGCCTTCTTATCTACCAAGTATCTAGGATTGTTCCGCTTCAGCGACCGCTCTCCTCACAATCGAAGCACTTAGTCTCGGGTTTGGGTTCAACTTTGGGTTGCTTCATTGGAGCAGCAACCGACTTGCCGTCCATGAGGTTTCCCTCCTTGCCCTTGCCCTTCTCGAAACTAGTGGTTTTACTAACCATCAACACTTGACGCTCCTTCTTCATTTCTACCTTCGCGGTGTCAAACATCGTGAATAGCTCAGGGATCATTATTTCTATTCCTGGCATTTTATAGTTCATCACCAAGTTCTAGTAGCTTAGTGACAGTGACTTGGAGAACTATATCAATCACTATCTTATCTGGAAGATCAACTCCCACTCGATTCAAGCGATTGTAGCACCCAGACAATCTGAGCACATGCTCAACGATTGAGCTATTCTCTTTTATCTTGCAGGCAAAGAATCTTGTTGGAGATCTCATATCTCACAACACGGGCATGAGCCTGAGATCCTAATTTCAGCTCTTAGAACATCTCATATGTTCCGTGACGTTCAAAACATTTCGGAGCCTCAATTCTAAGATGTAATGCATGACGCACTAAACTATCAAGTAGTCATCGGAACATGCCTGTCAGATGTTCACAACATCTACAGACGATGCTAGAGGGGGTGGTGCACCGAGTGGTGCATTAAGGACATAAGCCTTTTGTGTAGCAATGAGGACAATCCTCAGATCACGGACCTAGTCTGCAATATTGCTACCATCACCTTTCAACTCTATTTCTCTAGGAACATATAAAAATTCAAGGGAGCTACAGCGTGAGCTATAACATAATTTGCAAAGACACTACTGACTATGTTCATGATAATGAGTTCAACTAATCATATTACTTAAGAACTCCCACTCGAATTGATATCCCTCCAGTCATTCGAGTGATACATGATCCAAATTCACCAACTCAAGTCCGATCATCACGTGAGTTGAGGTGGTTTCAATGGTGAACATCATCATGTTGATCATATCTACTATATGACTCATGTTCGACCTTTCGGTCTCTTGTGTTCCGAGGCCCTGTCTATACATGCTAGGCTCGTCAAGTTTAACCCGAGTGTTCCGCATGTGCAACACTGGCTTGCACCCATTGTATGTAACATAGAGTCTATCACACCCGATCATCACGTGGTGTCTCGACATGATGAACTTTCGCAACGGTGCACACTCGGGGAGAACACAATTTATCTTGAAATTTAAGTGAGGGATCACCTTATAATGCTACCGTCGTCCTAAGAAAAACAAGGTGCATAAAAGGATTAACATCACATGCAAATCATAAGTGACATGATATGGCCATGAACTTGTGATTTTGATCTCCATCCTTAAAGCATCAGCATGATCTCCGTCGTCACCGGCATAACACCATGATCTCCATCATCATGATATCCATCATTGTGTCGCCATCAGGTTTGTCACGCCCACCATGCTCATACTACTATAGCTACCATTTAGCGATAAAGTAAAGCATTACATAGCGCTTAATGATTGACACGTAGGTCATACAATAATTAAAGACAACCCTATGGCTCCTGCCGGTTGTCGTACTCATCGACATGCAAGTCGTGATATTCTATACAACACATGATCATCTCATACATCACATATATCTCATCATGTAATTGGCCATATCATATCACAACATACCCTGCAAAAACAAGTTAGACGTCCTCTAATTGTTGTTGCAAGTTTTACGTGGCTGCTACGGGTATCTAGCAAGAACAATTCTCACCTACGCATAGACCACAACGGTGATACATAAGTTGCTTTTCAACCTTCTCAAGGACCGCCTTAGTCGAATCCGATCCAACTAAAGTAGGAGAAACAGACACCTGCCAGCCATCTTTGTGCAACGAAGTTACACGTCAGTCGATGGAACCAGTCTCTCGTAAGCGTACGAGTAAGGTTGGTCCGGGACGCTTCATCCCACAATACCGCTGAACCAAAACACGACCAAGGGAGGAAGCAATCTAAGCATCAACGCCCACAAACTATTTGTGTTCTACTCAAGATATCATCTACACATAGACCTAGCTCATGATGCCACTGTTGGGGAACGTTGCATGGGAAACAAAAAATTTCCTACGCGCACGCAAGATCTATCCTTGTGATGAGCATCTACGAGAGGGAGAGTGAATCTACATACCTTTGTAGATCGCTAAGCGGAAAGCATTAAGAAACGCAGTTGGTGTAGTCAAATGTCTTCTCGATCCAAATCGCCGAGCATCCTGCGATCTCATCACGATCCGTCCCGCGATCCAATCATGATCCGTCCCGTGATCTCATCACGATCCGTCCCGCGATCTCATCACGATCCGTCTCGCGAACTCATCACGATCCGTCCCGTGATCTCATCACGATCCGTCTCGCGAACTCATCATGATCTCATCATGATCCGTCTCGCAAACTCATCACGATCCGTCCCGCGATCTCATCATGATCCGTCTCGCGATCTTGATCACGGTCCTTCCGATCTAGCGCCGAACGGACGGTACCTCCGCGTTCAGCACACGTACAGCTCGATGATGATCTCCACCTTCTTGATCCAGCAAAAGGGACCGGAGAGGTAGATGAGTTCTCCAGCAGCGCGACGGCGTTGCGGCGATGGTGGTGGAGCTATTCCAGCAAGGCTTCGCCTAAGCACCGCTGAAAACCGATCAAGAGGAGAAACTGCGATCTAGATGAGAGGTAGCACGTGGCTATTAGGATTAGTTTTTTCCTCTAAATCCTCTAGTATATATAGGAGGGAGGGAGGGGAGGAGGCAGCCTCAAACCCTCATGGTTTGGTTCAAATTGGAGGTGGAGGAATCCTACTCTAATCCTATTAGGAGTAGGATTCCTCCTTTTCACTTGGAAACTCTTTCCACCTCTCCACCTTTAGATTTTTTTCCTTCTCAAACCACTCCAGCCGCATGGGCCCTTAGAGGATACTTCGGCCAGCCCACCAGGGGCTGGTATACCTCCTCTCACAGCCCATGTAGCCTCTTGGGTCGAAATACCTCTCCCGATGGTCCCCCGGTACACTATCGGCACTCCCGGTACACTACCGATGAGCCCGAAACTTTTCCGACAACCAAAATAGGACTTCCTATATATCAATCTTTACCTTTGGACCATTCCGGAGCTCCTAGTGATGTCCGGGGTCTCATCCGGGACTCTGAAAAACCTTCAGTCACCATCATACATAACTCTATACTACCGAAACGTCACCGAACCTTAAGTGTGCAGACCCTGTGGGTTCGAGAACTATGTAGACATGACCGAGACACCTCTACGGTCAATAACCAATAGCAGGACCTGGATGCCCATATTGGTTCCTACATATTCTACGAAGATCTTTATCAGTCGAACCTCTATGTCAAGGATTCAGTTAATCCCGTATGATGTTCCCTTTGTTCTTTGGTATGTTACTTGCCCGAGATTCAATCGTCAGTATCTCCATACCTAGTTCAACCTCGTTACCGACAAGTCTCTTTACTCGTTCCGTAATACAAGATCCCGTGACCAACACTTAGTCACATTGCTTGCAAGGCTTATTGTGATGTTGTATTACCGAGTGGGCCCTGAGATACCTCTCCGTCACACGGAGTAACAAATCTCAGTCTTGATCCATGCCAATCCAACAGACACCCTCGAAGATACCTGTAGAGCACCTTTATAGTCACCCAGTTACGTTGCGACGCTTGATACACACAAGGTACTCCTCCGGTGTCAGTGAGTTGCATGATCTCATGGTCATAGGAATATATACTTGACATGCAGAAAACAGTAGCAATAAACTGATACGATCATATGCTACGTTTGTATTTTGGGTCTTGTCCATCACATCATTCTCCTAATGATGTGATCCCGTTGCCAAATGACATCTCATGACCATAACTAGGAAACCATAGCCATCTTTGATCAACGAGCTAGTCTATTAGAGACATATTAGGGACATGGTGTTGTCTATGTATCCACACATGTATCCGAGTTTCCGATCAACACAATTATAGCATGGAGAATAAACAATTATCATGAACAAGGAAATATGATAATAACCAATTTATTATTGCCTCTAGGGCATATTTCCAACAGGTGGTTCATTGGGTACAGCTATGGGCACTCCTTTCTCCTTAGGCGCAGAGGGATGTTATGGATTCTGGATGCACCCATCTCCTGACGGTTGCTCAGGATATCTTGTCCCGGGCTGGATGGCGGCATATTAGTCGACTACGGGATGCTTAGTCTGCGATATATCTACTTAGCCAATCTTTTTCGCTGGTTGATATTGGTCTCAACTTTTATCGATCCTTGAGTTGTAATAAATACTATGATACTCTGAGATTTAGTTAATAAAAGGTTGTGTGCATCGTTTGATGCAGAGGTCGGGGTCTTATTCCCCTTTTCGAAAAAAAAAATCTGATGTTGAGGCTTGATAACTAGATCCTTGGCTAGGACTACGAACATCATCATCTTCACAAAGCATAATAAGCTACGGTAACCAGAGCAAAGTGGGAATGCTTTTGGGGTGTGATCCATCATTAGTTGGAATATGGTATATTGTTTGCCAGCTGCTTGAATGACTGATCCCTAGCTATATGTCTGCGGATGCCTTACAAGTAGCCTTGGATCGGACTGGATTCCGTCACTACATCATCGGCTGGCTGGCTGATTCTAAAACTTGGAGCCCAATAGCTATGGGATCCGGATTCGCTACCCTGGTAAAGTGGTAGGGGACGGGAACCGGAATCCAGGCCAGGGTCGCTATGCCGGGGATTCAAAGCTTCCCTCTTTCTTTTCTTTCTTTTCACCTGAAAAGGAAACTGCGACCCCAAAGGCTTTCTCCACTCCAGTCCAGAGGGAGTACGCGCACAGCACACACCACCCCTAAATTCCACCCCGCTTGGTTCATTCTGAAATGATACGTGGAAGTGTGACCGATGTATCCATGGTACTATTTGCTTCATAAATATTGCTACTACCTTGATTGTGTGCATTCTAGCTATGCAGAGGTCAGGTGTGTTTCCATTGTGTTTTGTATCCCCTTGATGCTACATTATGAGTCAATAAAAGCGCCATTTGTCAAAAAAATCGCTACTAGAAATAAGGCCATAGCTCTATGTATGTGACATTGCTTTGCATGTGTTTTTTGAGGCAGCAAGTCAAAAGATATGTTTATCATGATTAGGATATTTTCAGGCCTTCACCACAACCACAAATTATTGTCTGCAAATCATCCAATACAAGATACTCTCTCCATCCCATAATACAAGAGCGTTTTTTACGCTAATGTGGTGTAAAAACACTCTTATATTATGTGACAAAGGGAGTAACTTGCAAAACTCTACTGACAGACTAAAACAACTCTCGCATGGTAACAACATAGTATAGCCAAAACAACTTGATTTATTATCAACCGGTGGGGGCGCTCCCTCCACCTGAATCTTTCATTTAAAGGGGGCCAAAATGCCCCAGTGCACTTTTTCCAGAGAGAAAGAGATCTTGGGGCGGATCGGGTGCGCGGGAGGGGGGGCATGGCCAAACTTGTGGAAACTACAGCAGCACCACGAGAGCACGAAGTCACGAGTCGAGATGACTCTGGCAACCATCCTTGAACCTATACCTCTAGAGCACCACATCGTTGCGGCAACACTTCATGGTAGTGGCGGCGTAGCGTCTCGGAAAATGACGGCATTTCGTTGTTTCCGGTGGTGCTAACAACAAAGAAGAAGGAAAGCGTCGGGCGATGATTTGCCGACCGACGATAATACGTCGAAGAGGTGAAGAGTGGTGACGGTGGCGCTGATCATAGAAAGCCCAAGGCAACGTCAAAAACCTAACAAAAAACTCACAACATAAGATGAAGTGGTCGACCGTCTCAAGCGTCGCTGAGGAGCACGGACAACCAGCGCCCGGAGAGGCGATGACTGTCTTCTTTAGGAGCATGAAGCGAGTGTGGATCCTAGCCATAGACCAGAGCCAACCAAAGAACTTCACCCGAGAAGGAACCTCGGAGCTCCAGAGAAACCTGGCATTGGTCATTGTTGTTGGACCTATCAACACCTCCTTCTCCCAAAGAGCGAGCCGAGAGAGGCGCGGGATGAGGAACGGCCCCATGTCACGTACGTTGTTGGACCTACCAAACTGTCGCCTTGGGGCAGGTGGAGTGAGATAGCAGAGCAGGGAAGACACCCCCTAGCTAGACGCCCACGGGGGAGCAATCATGCCAGGACGACGTTTTTGCCATCCCCCACGGTGACTTTTGAGAAGGAGTGGTAGGCCGGTAGGAGTTTTCGCAGCGCAAGCCAGTGCCCGCCATCAAGAGCAGAGACGCCGACGGTAAGAGGGGAGCGGTCGTCGAGCACAGCTCCCAGCCAAGCTGCACAACACGACAGCAATGCAGAATACAGCCGGTAGAGCATCCTGAGGAGGAGGCAATCAATTTGTGTGTTGAGGTACCGCACGCCGCAACAACTAGCTATTTGACTTGCCGGCTAAGCTGGACAGCCAAAAATTTCAGCAGCAAAGAGATCCAAGGGGCGAAAATTTTAAGCAGGCTACATGCCCAACTGCTCCACTTGTTAAAGTACTCGACGACTTGTAGTATTGAGCCTCTCCTGGCCATTATATATCAACTTATTACATGACTCTAGGGCAAGAAGGCTCCCGAAGATAAGTTAGGAGATGGATTACAAATCCTATTCTACCAAATATAGAGATATGTCAATATACTCTGACAAACTACTTGCAACTCATGAATGTAGACGAGAATCTACAACAACATGGGGACAAACTTAACCTTGGACATAACCTAATAATACTACTTTGTACACACAATAGACAATACTCCTTTTCCTCCTGTTATTCTAACCGATGCGGGATTGCTTGCTTCCTACGAGATCTAGTTTGTACAACTTTGTTCACTGTCCACTGGAGCTTACACGGCCTCATCCTGAAAACACGAGGAAGCACTTTGAACTGTAAGCTTATTTGAACTCTGAAGTTTGAACAGAAATACAGGTAATCAAATAGTGTGGACAATTGTTCTTTCTTTCTTTTGCTTTGTTCTATGTAGGCATGAGATTGAGTTAATGTGTGTGTAAATAGTGTGGACCTGAAATCTAGCAAAAAACTATGAATGAAAAAGCCTTGTAATTAAGCTGGGAGCACGGGGGGAGAAAAACTGCAAGATCCATCTAAGATTTCGTTTTGGATGTAGGGAAATTGTCTGTCTGATTGTGCTAAAATTAATTAAACCACGGATAAATTGGGGCAGGGTGGCTGCAATTAAGCAGTTTGGCCCATAGAGAGTTAATGGTGCCAGTCGTCATGCATGCATGGTGGTAACCTCTAACCGAAAACATGTTAGAAGCAGAGTATTTTATGCATATGTGTGGCAATTTGGTTGAGGATTATACCTTTCAGTTTCAGGTCCAGAAGCCCTGGGTCTTGTACTTGGGGAAGGGGATGCGGCCATACACTATTGTGTTGACGTCGTCCACAAGGAGCTGGAAGTGGCGGCGCACCTCCTCGGCGGACTTGGTGCCCCCCATGGCACTGGCCACCTTCTCCCAGAGGTTGGGGGCACCCTCGCCGTAGTAGGCGAGCGCCTCCTCGAACATCTTGTTCTCCTTCTTGCTCCACCCCGAGTCCGAGCTCGGCGAGGTGCTCCGAGACGATGACCCAGAAGACATCCTTTGGAGGAAGTAAAGCTTCCCTGGTGAGATTCTACTGAGCAAGTGCAATAGCTTCTTGTATCCGATGTCTTGAGAGAGCTTTGGTGGTTTGGTTTGGTTTGGTTTGGTGTCTCTTGCTGCTATTTATAGGCCATGTGTGAGTTAAAAGGTGGCCGAGGAGGGGACAACAAGGTTGCTCGAAGGAGGTTTTGTGAGCTAGGGATCAGGGCATTCCCGACGCATGGCGTCGTCTGTAGTTGTATCCAGCATTATACACATCAACTAGTCTAGATATTATAGCTGTAGAAATCAACGTCTTGAGTTGTACATATCCAACATTATTATACACATCATATGGCCTCGATATTTTTTTATAGCCGGACGTACAAATCAAATCTCGCATTCGTCGTATCTGAATCCGAATATATATGTTGTTTGGTTTAATTGATGCAACCTGATGATGCAAAGTGTTCATGAAAAACACATTGATTATATGTTTTGCTATGTAGTTTGTCGCTCGGATGTGAAACAAACATTTTTTGTGTGTGAGTGCATATTATGGTCCTAGCTTTGGCAGCTAGATGGGGGTGGCCTGGGGTGGGCGGCATCCCATGTCGGCGTGGCCATCCATAGAACCGCGGCCATTGGCAAATGGCAATGGTGCTGTGTGCTCTGCTCTGCTCTGCTCACATCATCAACGGAAGCATCCATCTCTGGATGCATGGCGATGTGTCAGCCGTTCATGATCCTGACATAGCTGGAGCTCCTCGTAAGGCGCGCGCGCCGGCCAATGGGCTGCAAGCCGCCCACAGGAAGACAGAGCTGCACACAGGTGCGCATATATATACCCAAAATCTGTGGTCTCGATGGTCATCTCCATAAGTTTTGTGAAACCCATCCGATCCGATGCTGCCAAGCATGTCATCCTGTAAGAAAATCTTGTACTACAAAAGTTTTTTTTTTTTGCATTGTTCAGACAGGCGCATTGTTGCTTGACCATGCATTGGTTTAGGGAGCACCATGACTGATTCATCCATTTTTTGAGGGATAAAAAGTAGCAGGGATGTGGGCAAAGAGCCTCACGGTCGACAAACAGATTCCAAAGAGGGAGATGAACACCCTCCGAACGTGGCCGGGGACCGATGGAATGTATCTATCTTTCCATCTCCAATGGTGTTGGAAAGGGAATTGACAGAATGCAATCCTCCTTGCTTGCTCAATGAGTCCTGGGAGGCTGGGATTTGCATCGGATGCATTGGACTGTGGAGGGGGCGGCGGGCGCAACTTGCGTCGGGTTTGATTCTTTGAGGCGTGTGGACCGGTCCACCATCCGATCCACCGGAGATATCTCACCCGAAATCATATCGGCGTAAAAGCCACAGAAAAGATGCAGGATTCCCCGTCATATTTAGAACAATCGGAGCAAAAAGCTTTACAGGAAGATGCTAGCTAGGTGCATTAATTCTTGTTCCATGTATTTCACAGCCATTTTCTGTGGAGTTCTCTGCTCCCTACATAAGGCATTTCTCTCGTGATAATTCGTCTCTAAACCCTAGGCTCATCTACTCCCTGTGAGCTCCTCAAATGTGCAAGCTTCACCAAATCTGGCACTGGCATCATCCACTCAAGCATATTTCACCACAAAAAAAGAGAATATTTTGAAGAAAAAAGTAATGTGTTTACTGTTCATGCATGAGCTCATATGCAGCCAAAACGCCGAGCGCTCTCTCTCTCTTTCTCCCTCTCCCTCCCTCCCCCCTCTCTCTGTTTTTGTAAGTTGAATATTGACTCCTTCCAAAATTTTTTTGAAACGGAGGCAAAAGCTTTGCCTCATCCATTAAATAAGAGGAGTAGAAAGTTTGACAGATTACAGCGTATCCTAACGGAAAAACGGCATGGTAATTACTCTCCTACAACAATACGCCCTAGATTCTTAGCACCTGCCGTAACCCACAAATTTGCCTCAAGCTTGATATTTTGAAGAAGAATAGGCGGCGGTGCACTCTTTTGGCGAAACACCCGGGCGTTTCTCTCATTCCAAAGAGTCCACGAGACTAGCATGGTGAGGGTGGCCATGGCTCGTCGATTGGGGTTTCGCCTGTCTGTCCTACGCTCCCACCAGCGTAAAAGGGAGTCCTCAAGGTGCCAAACGGAGGTGTCGATGTGCGCCGGACCAAAAGAATCAATGACTGAACGCCAGAGCCTAATGGAGAAGCGGCACTTGACAAAAAGATGGATGGCCGTTTCTTGCTCCCGTTTGCAAAGTGGGCAAAGCCCACTGTTTTCCCAGCCACACCGCTCCAAATGATCTGCCGTCCAAATCTGGTCTTGCAAGACCAGCCAGGCGAAAAATTTAACTTTTGGGGGAGCCCAAGCTTTCCAGACCATGTAGTGAATAGGCGAGCGAGTCAAACCAAGGAATTATGCCTTGTATGAGGTGGCCGCCGAGTAACTCCCATCAACATCATGTTTCCAAACAATGTCATCCTCAGCCTGGTCAACAAGTTGGAAGTCGTGCAGAAGTGTCCAAAGTGAGAAAAGCTCCCGAACGTGGGCAGCGGAAACCATAGTGCCTCGCTTGATGTGGGTCATCCAAGCGTTCCCCCGCATAGCCTCCCTATGCTTCCAACTCTTCCTTGTCGAGGCTTCAAAAATAAGCGGGGCAACGTCCTTGGGCTTGCGACCAAGGAGCCATGGGGAGTCCCAAAAAGGTGTTTTTGCACCATTACCGACGATGATTGTGGATGAGGCGTAGAAGAACTCCAGGTCTTCCTTGGTGCAGGGGTTGCCCAGCCCAATCCAAGGTTTGTTAGGCTCTTTCCATTCGTACCATAGCCACCTAAGGCGTAGTGCACGAGAAAACTTGTCGATGTTAAGGACCCCAAGGCCTCCGTAGCTCGTAGGTCTGTAGACCATGTCCCAATTAACCTTACATTTTGCACCGGTCGTCTTGTCTGAGCCTGCCCAAAGGAAGGCCCTCTCCAACTTGCTGAGGTTATGGAGTGTGCCCTGAGGCACAATCAGGGGCGTGATGTAGAAAACCATTTGTGAGGAGATGACCGATCTGACAAGGGCGGTGCGTCCAATGGCTGTGATGGATTGCCCCTCCCAGGTTACCAGTTTCTCGGCGGCCTTGTCTTCAAGATATTGAAAGTCGGCTTTCTGAAGTTGCCTAACTGAGAGCGGGAGGCCCAAATATTTTATTGGGAACATGGCGCGGGTCGCCGGAATGCTAGTCAGAATATGATCCAATGGAAGATGACTGCAGCGAATGGGCACCACCGAGCTCTTGTGGAAGTTGGTGCATAGTCCTATCACCTCACCGAACCCTCTTAGGATGACGGATAGGTTGTCAATGTCCCTCTTGATTGGGGCCAAGAAGATGGCCGCGTCATCCGCGTAGAGGGAGGTTCTCATCATGGCGTCGCGCACTTGTATTTTGTGCAACATGCCCTTGCGAGTTGCGGTGTCGAGGATTTGTTGGAGGGGGTCGATTGCGAGGACGAATAACAGTGGTGATATCGGGTCCCCTTGGCGAAACCCGCGGCCATGTTTGATCGGGTGGCCCGGTAGCCCGTTGAGGAGGATGCGCGAAGAGGAAGATGAAAGCAGAGCGGCAATCCAATACCGGAATTTGCAGGGGAAGCCCTTACGTTGCAATAAGTCAAGGAAGTATTCCCACTTAAATGTAAGCATTTTTACATATTTCAATACGGGTTGCACATATATGTATATAGAGATACTTAGAACGTAGATTCACTCATTTTTATTTCGTATGTAGTCCGCATCAGGATCTATAAAAAGACTTATATTTAGAAACGAAGGGAAGTTGTTATAAATTTGTTGCCATTTCATAATTCAGCGTCGGGCTCCGGAAAATAAACAGGAGATCCATAGTTTGACCACAGAGTCTTGTCTCCTTCAAGTGAAAAGGAGGATAGATAAGAGAGGGGGCATCTCATATCGTGCAGAATAAGTTATCTTGTACAGGAGAAAGCTACCTTCCTGTCTACACGTATGCTTCTGGTTCTTTGGCGAAAAAAACCCGTCCGTTCATCTGACGCTGACGCATGATAACCACTGTAGATCCTCGGCTAGTACTCCAAACATTATCGTCTTCACAAAGCATGTTAAGCTAAGGTAAGCAGAGCAGGGGTCTGTGTGAGCCATCGTTGGTTGGTATCTTCTTCTCTGCCAAAATTCCAGTAGCCTTGCATCGGACTGGATCACTGCATCATCGTCTGGCTGGCTGGATTCCAAATCTTGCGAGTCCAAAAGCTCTGGGATCCGGATTCGCCCTCTCTCAACAAGTTGCTGAGGGAGATGGGAATCGGAATCCAGGACAGGGTGGAGGCCGCCGCTATGCTAGGGATTCAAAGCTACCACCCATTCTTTCTTTCTTTTCACCTGAAAAGGAAACGGCAAACCCTTACAAAAAGGTCATATATTATTGGGAGGAGGGAGTATTTGCTACTACACCACGACACACGCCACCACCTTACCAATGCATTCATGCTGCTGCTTGCTTCATGCACATTGCTGCTACAAATATGTAGCTCCATGTGTCCTAGCTTCCGTTTTGGTCTCTGTTATATAGGAGGCCACAAAAGTTAGCAGGTTTTAAGACAAGTCCAGCATGATTAGGGTACCGTCAGGCTTTAACCACGATCACGAATTATTGTCCAGAAATCGTCCCATTACAAGGGTATATAGTAACTTACAAAACTTTTCTAACAGACCGAATACAGCTCTCATAGTAGCAACGTATAGAGCATAACAAAAACAGCTAGCAATCTTGACTTGCCGGCCAACCAACCAGACAGGCAAAATTTTCGGCAGCAGGAAGATAGCTATCCAACAGGCGACATGCCCAGCATCCATACGCCTCTTTGCCGAACTACTCAACGCGGACCTTTGCCGCCACCGCCGGCCTTCCTCCCACCACCACCACCGGCCTTCCCGCCTTTCTTCTGCCCCCCACCTTTGCCGCCAGCGCCCTTCTTCCCCTTGCCGCCGCCCCCTTTGCCCTTGCCGCCCTTCTTGCCCGACCCGGCGCTCCGCTTGTCCTTCTTCATCCGGGGGTCCACCAGCACCTTGCCCTTGCCGGTCCGGACCTGCACGCCCTTCTTGGCCACCACGTACTCCTTCTTGGGCCGCTGCGTCGACACCGCCTTGCGGTAGATCTTGTCAATCATCTTGGCCTTGGACTGCTCGTTGATGTCGCTCTGGTCCGCCACGATGTCCGCCTTCTGCCGCGCCTTCTCCAGCTTCTTGGCCGCCACGCGCTTCTTGCGCGCCTTGGCCTCCGCCACCTTCTTCGACGGCCGCGCGTCGATCTCCCTGAACTGGGCCTTCATGGCCTCCACCTCCTCCTTCGTGATCGGCTTCATGGGCACGGTGTGCCTCTTCTCGTCCTCAGCGAACCACTTGGGCAGGCCCTCGTCGTCAAACATGTACTTGTTGTACGCGTCATCCAGTATCTGCTCCCTCTGCTTCTTCCTCAGCATCTTGTGCGCGTAGGCCAGCACTTCGGCCTTGGTGTCGTCGTCCATGTCCTCGTCTAGATCCTCTGACTCGTCAGAGGATGAGGACGAGTCATCTGCAGCTCGGACTGCTTCTGCTGCTACCATCTCAATATCATCTTGCTGCAAGCGCTGAGCTTTAGTCGGTTTCTCTTTCTTTCCAGAGTCTAGCTGTGCTTTAGCCAGGACTGACTTCTTTCCTGAATCCGTCTTCTTCAAATTCTTACGCGGCTTCTCTCTTTCATCTTCACTGTCACTCTTCTCAGCAAGGTCAGCTCCTAATTCTGCAAACAAATCCTGACCAAACCACTGCTTTTTCATCTGCTCTTTTGTTGGCTTCTCTGAATCAAAAGATAATAAAAGGGGGTTGGTCTCTTGATCTTCATCTTCTTCAGAACCTTGCTCCATGTCAACATCGGAACCATCATCTTCACCTCCCTATCAAAAGTTGTATAACATATATAATCATCAAGTTGAGTCCATTTGCTGCTGTAAAAAAGATATTGAGTTTCAAACGCGAGGAAAAAATTCATGTGGATTGATGTCAGTTATTACCTCCAACAGATCTGTATCAGCATCTGTGTTGATTCTCTTGGCACGTTTGCGTTCTTGTTTTACTTCTCCACCTTTCTTTGTCACAAAACGCTCGTAAGCTTCATCAAGCATCTCCTCAAGTTGAGCATCATACCTGGTTAAAAAGATGCAGTGTTACGTGTCTCTGGAATTTAAAGTAAATTCTGGAAGTGATGAATTTATGACCAAACTATTGCAGTACTCCCTCCGTTCAAAAATATTTTCAAATGGAGGGAGTATTATTTTTTGGTGTGGGTGTCTAAAAAATTACCTCTGTTGTTCTTCATCAGAATCCAGTTCCTCATCAGAGTCTTCATGAGTTTGAGTCTCTTCATTTTCACTGTCTCCAGAGCCATCTTCCGCATTATACTCGGCTGACTCAACAGCTTGAAGATCTTTTCCACCCTATAAAGAAGTATATATCACTGAGTTCGCAAGCACAAACCACTTGAACAAGTAAAAGCTAAAATAAGGCATCAAGCTGGGACAGTAACTTGAGAGAAATTGCAACAGGACCAGAATCACTTTTCCACATGCGCTTGCCAAGTGATAATGTGGGCTAGATGACTTATTAGAAAAGCTCTTCTGAGAGCAAGAATGATGAACTCAAGGCAAAGACAGATAGGACTACAAAACAGTAGGGGGTACCTTGATAGCCTTAATAGAAAACAAGTCAGGATCCTGATATCCCTCTTCTGTAGCATCAATTTGCATTCCTGTTGCCTTGCGTGTTTTATCCTGGCATGAAGAGACTAGTATGTCAGCACACTATTCAAATCAACGCCACATGCAGCAAATGATATATTTATATTTCATAATGTAAATACCTTTGCACGACGTCTTGATAGACGCTTCTTCTCTCTTCTTTTTTTTCTATCAATGAAACTCGTCAGTTCTTCCATTTCCTGTAGAAGTTGGTCATCATCGTTGACCTTGGTCTCCGTTGCAGTACCATCAGCCTTTGGGGTAACTTGTGAAGATGACGACAGTGCTTTCCTTATGCGTATGCGCCACCTAAAATAGTTGTATGTCAGTTTCATGAGATTCAAAGGATCCATCTCTCCACATGACAAACTAATAGTACTAGACATGCTTGCATAATCATAATGTAGACATAAATTTGATGAGAAAATAGAATAGGAAAAGAAACTTACTTCAAGATATGCTTGAAGCTATTTTTATCCAGCACACGTAAATCGTCACAAAGATTTTTTATCTGGCACACAAAAAAGTACAATCAGCCAACATTATAACCAAGATAGAATACAAGCTAGGCAGCAGGAATACAGAGCAAAGGCATTGCTCCACTACCTCATCTGTAGTAATCTCATTATTCTTGATAGGCACAGATGCTGCATCATCAAATGAAATTTCTGTGACAGAACCAAGAAATTCCAGTGGTGTCTGAGCATCAGACCATATAAAATCAGATGCCAAACCAACTTTCCTCAATACCGTGACTCCATCGTCATACCTGAATGAATCATATACAATAGCAATTAAGAAAAGTGGATCTCGCACCAAAGTGGATTATATAATTCGAAGTCTGAAAGTATAGTAGAAAGGACCAGTATGTTCCGCTAGTTTCAATTTTTTACCATTAACCACTTAACAAAATAGCATAAAAGAGGAAAGTTAACAGGGTCAAATTTTATATGGCTAGCTGCTTATTTGACTCTAAAAACATACTCCCTCCGTAAAGAAATATAAGAGCGTTTAGATCAAGTGATCTAAATGCTCTTATATTTCTTTACAGAGGGAGTAATTGGCCAAAAACAGGCATCAATTATTCTACAGAAATAACATTGCAGGTGAATGCTACCAAGATATGCAGAGAAATGTTTTCACACATGTGATACACCACTGCAAAATGTGTTGTTAACCTTGGTGTGAGAAAGGGAGAAGACATGCCAGATCTAAATATAAGTTATATATCCTACTCATGGTGCTCTCGTCTTGTGGACACTAGCAAATGCACCAATATAGTCAGTCACTGTATGAGTTCCATACTGATGTAAACTCATGGGCTTTAACCAATATAGTGGTAAAATTATAGAACTAGCAAAGCATGATGTTTTCTAAATCTTGTATCATTACACCAGGCATGCTTATTTATAATAGGAGGCACTGAAATACAAATAAACAATTGTAGCATGATCCACATTCCTGAGGCATTTGTTGAGGCATTGACATACAAAAGCAGTACTGCAAGAGAAATGAACACACAAACTCCAGTGCTAGCATAAGAAGGCATACTTACCCTTCACGCTGCCTCTTGTCCTTCTTAGTACCAAGTACATCCCTAGGCTGCAGAAACCACAAAAATGTAACATTAAGGGGATGCTAACACATATAAAAAAAGGAGAAATCAATCGAGTAACTCTGACAAATGTTTCGACATACCATCTTCTTCTCAGGTTCGACGTTGAACAGGTGCTTTATATCAAGAAGTTCTGGAGCAATCTTTGCAGGCGCTTTGTATTTCAGACAGATAATGTAAATTTCAGCGGATGTGCCACGACTCGCATTAGGTTTGGTCACCTCAACCTTCTCAAACAGCTGAAATGCAAATGGGTTTGTTTCATGCGTCAACACACTACTGTGAAACATTAAGTAACAACACAAGCACTTGAAGAAAACATGTGTCCAATACACACCTGTTTAAGACAGAACATGATAGCGTTGTAATCCTGGGACCTGAAGACCTGTTGACAAGAAAAAAATACAGCTGAATTTGATATGCGCACTTCACACAGGGGAACAACATCAGGAATCATTTGCAGCTGATGGCTATTTTCATCACGGATTCAGCGGGTCAGCATTCGCAGTGGACTGTGTATGGTACCTTGGTGATGAAGGCGCCCTTGGGGGCGAGGAACATGGTGGCGAGGCGGACGGCGTCGATGACGAGGGCGGACTGGGTGGTGGCCTCCTGCGCCCAGGCGCCGCCGACGTTGGGCGAGCCGTCGTGGAGGATGACGTCGAAGGAGGAGACGCCCTTGGAGTCCATGAGCTTGCGCACGGCGGAGCGGCACTTGGAGGTGGTGATGTCCTCGGTGAGGGAGTGGGCGCCGCGGATGGGGCGGATGGGGACGAGGTCGACGCCGACGACGAAGGCGCCGACGGGCGCATGGTTGACGGCCACCTGGACCCACCCGCCGGGCGCCGCGCAGAGGTCGAGCACGGCGCGCGCCGTCGGCAGGAAGCGGAACCGCGCGTCCAGCTGCAGCAGCTTGAAGGCCGCTCGACTCCGGTACCCCTGCTCCTTGGCGAGGTGGTAGTACTTGTCCTGCCTCTGCTTCCCCTTCGCCTTGCCCATCGCCGCCGCGCGCCGCCGCCGCCGCCGACGAGCCTGAGAGGGAGGAGGAGGAGGAGGAGGGAGGGGATGGAAGCTAGGGTTTATGCCGGGTGGGTTCTGCTCGGCCGCCTCGGCCGTTTTGTCGGGAGGACCGAGACGGTTGAGCCGCGACGGCCCAATGGGCCTGTTTGGGTGTGGGTATGGGCCTACGATTAGTTGGGCCCTGGGCCGCAGGGGGAAATCAAAAACGTTTTGGGTCGTCGTCGTCTCCTTCCACTCTTATCCCATTGCCACTGTTTCACCTCCGCTGCTTGCTCTGCTCTCTGCGCGATGGAGCTAGGCCTCGCGCTCCGGCTGGCCGCGCCGCCGACGCGCCTCCCCCGCCGCAGGTATATCACGCCGCCGTGCGAGCCAGGACGGAGCGGCGTCCGCGCTGGGAGGCGCGGGAGTAGGAGGGCTGGGGCTGTGTCGACGAGCGGGAGCGTGAGCTATGCGGTGGTTGAAGATGAGGAGGTGGACGAGGGGGAGGAGGAGGAGGAGGAGATGGCGAGGCCGCGGCTGGAGCTCATCGAGAAGCCGGACCGGAGCCTGGCGCTGCTCGACGAGTACGAGTCGGAGGAGCTGGACGCGGCGCTCTGCGCCAACCACCGCAGCGGTGAGCCTTCTTCTCCTCTCTGGATTTCAGCACTCCCTGGCCAAGTGGATTGTTTCAGTGTTTACTGTCTGTGATGCGTCAAATGCCAGCCAGTAGCATTTTTGGTTCAGTAAAATTCAGGAATTTGTCATTGTGCAGCATAAATATATGACAATTAAGAGGAAAAAAGTGCCTCCTGCAAAACATTTTTTTACAAGATTTCAGAGGAAACGGCTTATTTGGTTTTATACTAATTTCTGAATGACAATTGACATGTTATAATACTGCGAGTCTGTGATGTGTGTTTCCACAGGTTATGTTGCGGTGTTGGGGAAGCCGAATGTCGGCAAGAGCACCCTCATAAACCAAATCGTTGGTCAGAAGCTTTCCATTGTAACGGATAAGCCGCAAACCACACGCCACCGCATCCTTGGTATATGTTCGGAACCAGAATACCAGGTACAACCCTTTAGTCTCTAAAGCACCTGTAGAGTTCAATTGAAACGCAGTGTAAATAAATGTACCCACGGAGGATAATACCATGTTGATTTCTCACTGCTGATCCGAGTCATCATTTAGTTTGCAGATAATACTTTATGACACGCCAGGCATCATTAAGAAGGAAATGCACAAGCTAGACTCGATGATGATGAAGAATGTCCAGAGTGCCATTGGCAATGCAGACTGTGTGATTGTCGTCGCTGATGCTAGCAAAGTGCCAGAAAAGGTAACTGTCAACAAAAATAAAGAACCACATGAAAATGTCTTGAGTATACCTTGCATGACGTCACCTCTCTGATTTCTAGATAGATGATATGCTGGAAGAGGGTGTGGGAAACAAAGAAACCAAGGTCCCTGTTGTGTTGGTACTCAACAAGAAAGATATGATAAAACCTGGAGAAATTGCAAAGAGACTCGAGGTAAGAAACTGAACAATATACAGGTGATGATTTTTCGTGGTTTCCTCTGTATACAACGGTATTTATTTCTTTGACAACTCTTTTCACAGTGGTACCAAAAATTCACTGATGTTGACGATGTTATACCTATAAGTGCTAAATTTGGTCATGGAGTGGATGATATCAAGGAGTGGATATTGTCAAAGCTTCCACTGGGTCCTGCTTACTACCCCAAGGTATCACTATGGAAGATGCAAAAGTTTCCAAAGCAGTCTTAGTATGCATGGACAACCATTTTCTTTATCATGTAGACCTAGCAAGTCAAGTAGAAATGTGCAATGCAACTTAGTACCATGCAGTAATTATTTAATTATTTCCCATGGCCTTAATGTGCAAGAATCAACACCTTTTGATTGTACAATTAATCAGCGATTCTGCCACTTTGGCTAAGCGTCTGCCTGATTGCTGATGTGCTTGTGCCAAATTTGAATCCTGCAGTTGTTGTTTTGATCAGCCTTTCTTTTACTGAGATGTACTAATCAATCCATTGTGTAGGCGATGCGGTAGTTTTACATTTTCTACTTGAAGTCATTATGATGCTAAAATCATAGTCTGGAGCCTTTGTTGGCCAGATATTGTTTTTACAGTTTTTTGACACATTTGCTGTATGATGTACAATGTGTCCTTGCCATGAGCTCTCATGTTTGTTCATTAGATGGTGCATTACAGCATTCTAGGTGTTCATTTTGATGTTATGCTACAGCCAGCAAGTCTTGAGATTACGAGACACTAAATATAACTGGTTCTTGTTCCAGGACATAGCTAGTGAACACCCCGAGAGATTTTTTGTGGGGGAAATAGTGAGGGAAAAGATTTTTCTTCAATATAGGCAGGAAATTCCATACGCATGCCAGGTATATCTTCTGGTGATTTCCTCAGTTTAGTGTATAAGCTTATCCATTTTGCTAGACTATTTGTGTGATGTAATTTCTGTTTATGACAGGTTAATGTTACAAGTTACAAAAGCAGGCCTAGTGCCAAGGATTTTATTCAAGTTGAGATACTTGTTGAGAGGGAATCACAAAGAAGCATTATACTTGGGAAGGTAAAGCAGTTAAAAAAATCATTCATGTGCAGGCTTGAATATTTCAGGATTACAAATTCAGTTAAGTTAAGAATAACAAGAAATTGAAGGATTTTGCACAAACTACCTTTTGGGAATTTCGTGAATTACTAAATGTCTGTGTTGTTCTACAAACTTTTGAATAGATGAAACAGAAGTAAGGCTGATCTTATTATTGGAAAAGGAACTGGGTCATAAATAAGAAGATATATTTTGCTTGAATATTTTAATGAGCAAAACGCTGATGCACTATATTTCTTAAACGCAGGATGGGAAAGCTATAAAGACACTGGCTACAGCATCAAGGCTTGACATTGAAGATTTCCTTCAGAAGAAGGTTTATCTTGAGGTCATAACTTCTTCCTTCCTCTGTAACCATGATCAGCCTCTATGGTATAGTTGTAGAGCAGTTTCTAATCATCGCATAGTATGTCTTGAGCAGATAGATGTGAAAGTGAAGGAAAACTGGCGGCAAGATGAACGGCTTTTGAAACGTTACGGCTACGGTGGGGAGATTCAAGCGCTATAAATACAAGCATGGCATCATTGCTTATCACGTCATGAGAGTAGGAAATAGTCGGGTTTTTTTTTTAACTTTTCTTTTCTTCTTCCGGTTGTTGAGTGAGATGTTTAGGTGTTGAATGCAGGTTGAATTAGATCAGTTATTAGTCAGGAACTCTTACCAAATTTGGATGTAAACATCTGGTGGACCATGAAATCATCGTTGCTTCTCCGTCGAAATCGTATTCAGCTCTGTCCCTGTAGATAGCCTGCAGTGGTGCAATGCCAGTTCAATCCTCTGTTTGTCTGTTGAAGAATTGAAGTTGCTTCACACTTCGCCTTCTTGGGTTGTTTGGCTCCATGAATTTGTTCATCTGTTCGTTGAAGACTGCGTCGAAATAAAAACGGGCACTTTTGCAAAATTCATGCCAAGTCTGTGGGATCACAGGAGCAGAGTGCTGAGGTTAATTTCATCTTCGAGATAATCATCAGTAAAAACAGTTTTATCTTGATTGAATAGCATCTCTGATTTGAAGGTCTGAACTAGAGCCACCTCATATATTCTCATCAATCAATCTACCACAAAATTTTGTTACCCCAAAGCTGCTGCTGCCGCTGCTGCTACACCTACACAAGTGAACTAATAAAAGGAGCAGATGCCCAAGCAAAAAAAAAAATCCCATCTCCTCCGATTCCTGCGGGGCGGCTGCCGGAGGGGAGATCGGCGGTGTGCAAAACTAACCAAAAGAGAATGCCAAGACTAAAACCCTGATCAAAATTTGACTGAAGCAAGCAAAAATTGAAGCGAGCAAACGAGCAAGATCTTCTCGATCAAGCTAGCCGGTGGTGTCGTCTCTGCTGCAGCTGTCGCCGCCGCTGCTCACCAGCGGCTGCACCGTGCCGCTGCTCCCGCCGGCGGCCGTGGCGCCCCCAGCGCTGCCGCTGCCGCTGCTGCTGCCGATGTAGGAGGTGAGCGCGGCCGCGAGCACGGCCGTGAAGTTGGGGTCAGACGCGATCACGGCCGTGGCCGCGTTCACCGTGTCGGCCAGCTGCGTGCCGCCGCCGCCCCCGTTGGTGCCGGCCACGGCCTGCACGGCGGAGAGCTTGGACTGGTCGTACAGCTTCTGGCCGAACAGCTGCGGCAGCGACACCGGCCGCGCCGCCTCGGCCAGCGCCGCCTGGAGCTGCGCGGGCTCCGGCGCGCGCGGCGGCGACGCGCCCTGCCCCGGCGCCGTCTGCGTGAGGTCGAGCGTGACGGTCGGGAACGGCGCCGACGCCGAGATGGTGGCCACGCTGGAGGAGCACGGCAGCACGGCGCGCGCCAGGAAGTTGGACCCGCCCGCCATCAGCCCGTCGGCGCTGGGCATGGACCCCGAGAGGAGCATGGACGCCGCGGCCGCCGTGGTGGACGCCATCGCCATGGCCGCCGGCGGCAGCGGGTGGTTGTGGTTGCCCTCGTACGTGGTGATGAGCACCGTCCGGTCCTCGGCGCAGCGCTGCACCTGCTTCCGCACCGGGCAGCCGGCGGCCATGGTGCACCGGTAGTAGGCGCGCGGACACGGGTTGCCCTTGGCCATCTTCTGCCCGTACTTGCGCCACTGGCACCCGTCACTGATCTGCAAGACCATCACAAGAAACAGTTAAACCCATTAACCCAAGCCATGCCATGCCATGCTTCATGGATGGCGAAATGACGACGAGGATGGCATTTACCATGGCAGCTTCGGAGCGGGCGCGCACGGAGACGCGGGCCTTGCGCATGGTGGCAGCGGCCGCGGCGGCCTCAGGCGGGGGCGGCTCGGGGCCCTTGGCGGCGGGGAGGAACTTGGGCACCTTGCTGGGCAGCCACCCCTGCATGGCCTCCGGGCTGCCGCCACGCTCGTGGTGACCGTGGTGCACGAACGACGGCAGCGGCATGAGGTCCGCCTTGCCCGCGCCAACAATGCCATGGCATCCGGCGTAGTCCATGGCGCCGTTGGGGCCGACGGCGAGGAGCGGGTTGGTGCTCGGCGACGCGTCGCTGCCGCGGGCGGGGCGGGGCTCGTCGGGCGACGACGAGGAGCCGAGGCTCATGAACTGCCGCGGCACCAGCTGGGCGTGGCTCCCCGCGTCGAGGAGCAGCTGTTGCTCCCTCTTCTCCGGGTCGAACTGGTGGCCGTGGCCATGGCTGCTCCTCTGCTGCTGCATGAGCGCGACCTGCATGTGGAGGGAGCTACACTTGGTGTTGGCGTTGGCGAGCATCGTCTTGAGCCGCTTGTTCTCCTCGTTCACCCGCGCCAGCTCCGATTTCGCGGCCGCTAGCTGGTCAAAGTCACAGGCACAGAGGATAAGTCAAACGAGTCAACGCTCTTTTTTCTTTTTTTCTGTTTGCTTCCTCTATATTTAAGCGGCTCTAGACCTTTTAAAAAAAACAAGTCCATTTAAAAAATCTCAAACGGCTTAGGCTTAGTCAACCTGACTATTTTTCTGTGTGGCTAACGCATTTTTTGTGAACTGATGGGTTACAATATGTTTGAATTTGGCACTGCTATATAGGAGCAATTGTGATATTTTAGGACAAAAAATAGAGGGGTTTTGGCCCGTTTTCATCTGTTATACACGATGTTCATAATTTGAATTTGATGTTTTTAGGATCTTATTAATTATTATGGTTGGTTTGAAAACGTACAGCTTAATTAGTCAGAGATCCCCACCGCGCGCACCGGGAGATTATATTAATTACCTCGGCCTTGGCCTCCCGGTGGTCCTCGTCGTTGGAGGAGACGCCGTCGTCGACGGTGGACTCCTCGCTGCCGCTGTTCCTCCGCCGGCCCCCGACGTGCAGCCCCATCTGCAGATCCATCGACAGGAAGACGACGATCGCAGATCGATCGAACGAACATACGTTAGGTTAGGTCAAATCGGATCGAGGAAAACACATATCGATTCACGCGGGGTTGATTGATCGGCGGATCGCGTACGTCGATGGTGAGGTCGGCCCCTTTGTTGTTGTTGTTGAGGCCGAGGTCGTCGCCGGCGGCTGCGGCGGCGTGGTCCTTCCTGTCCCGCTTCTCCTTCCTCATCTCCGTCTCGAAGAAGTCCATCTCGCCGACCACGACCCGGCGGTCCTGGTCGGCGTCGTACCCCAGGTCCGACGGCAGCTCCCTGCCGCAGCCGAGGGCGGCGGCGTTGTTCTTGCGCTTGAGGCCGGCGGCGGCGAAGGACGAGGAGGACGACTGATCCATTGACAAGGAGGAAGAGGGAGAAGGGAAGGGAATCGAGAAGAGGATGGCGATGGATCGATCGATGGGAGACCGTGGGCGGATGGGTGGAGGGATGAGCAGCGGGGCGCGGGTATAAGAAGGTGGCGGAGGGGGACGCGTGGCGGGTCGATCTGAGTCCATCATTCTAGGCAGTGTTGGCGACCATTGACCTGAGCAGTCAGACCCTGAGCCAGAGGGAGAAGCGGAGGGAGGAAGTCCACATGCTGGAGCGCAGAGAGCGGGGGCGGGCGGGAGGTGGGAGGGGAGGAGACCACGCATCGCATGGCGTCGCATGCCATGCCATGCAGCCGGGGAGCGGGAGGGGGGCGAAACGGTCAACCGGCGCCGGCCGCGACTCGCATCGCATCGGTCGCCTCCTCCCTCGGTGATCCGGGAGAATGGGGGCTACCGCTTCTCATCTGTTTCAGAATGTTTGTTATTCGGGACCAGCGACCGCGGTCGTCAGTTGACAACTTCTTCCACGAAAATGCATTCTACGTTTTCAAAATAAACCTAACAAAGCAGCCAGTGTTATCTCCGTCCGGAAATTAGTTGTATTGAATTTGTCTACATACATACGTATCTAACACTAAAAATCTAACACTAAAACGTATGTATATACATCTATATAAACAAATGTAAAACAACTGGTTCGTGACGGAGGGAGTACTCAGACATAATCTTGTGTTTTCTTTGTCTCACTAATGATCTTGATTCGTTCTTTTCTCTCTGTCTGCCATATAATAATCTCGGCTAGTTTTGTGTGTGATTTCTCGAAAGAAGCTTGTGTCCTGTTTTTTTATAGACAACAACGGAACAAAGTTCAAGGCCGAACGATACGAGGTAGAGAGGAAGCCCTCTTACATAGTCGATCACAAGATAACCAGATCATTTTTTTTTTGAAAAGGATGATGACCCCGGCCTCATCCCAAGATAACCAGATCACGCAGAAAGATAACAAAGGAAGAAATAAGAACAATGACACGCCACGACATATAGTATACCTAAACTCCAGGACAACGCTCTCGGGAGGGAGAATTGGCGCAAAAGTGTTGTCGTTGCCGAGTACAGAATGGACAAAGGTTTTGCACCCGGAACCTAGACATGGACGGGAGCACCATGACGACATCTACAAGAAGAAAGTGGCGCTCGCAAGTGTCTCGACGGCACCATGACGACATCTTTTGCTCACGCCGCTTCTCAGTGCCGGTAGGACATCAGGACAAAGCGCGACAAGCATAGATCCCCAGATCCGGATAGGGGTGCCTCTACGGTTAGAGCACTCGAAAGTGTCTCGACGGCACCATGACGACATCTTTCGCTCACGCCGCTTCTCAGTGCCGGTAGGACACCAGGACAAAGCGCGACAAGCATAGATCCCCAGATCCGGATAGGGGTGCCTCTACGGTTAGAGCGCTCGCAAGTGTCTCGACGGCACCATGACGACATCTTTCGCTCACGCCGCTTCTCAGTGCCGGTAGGACACCAGGACAAAGCGCGACAAGCATAGATCCCCAGATCCGGATAGGGGTGCCTCCACGGTTAGAGCACTCGCAAGTGTCTCGATGGCACCATGACGACATCTTTCGCTCACGCCGCTTCTCAGTGCCGGTAGGACACCAGGACAAAGCGCGACAAGCATAGATCCCCAGATCCGGATAGGGGTGCCTCCACGGTTAGAGCGCTCGCAAGTGTCTCGACGGCACCATGACGACATCTTTCGCTCACGCCGCTTCTCAGTGCCGGTAGGACACCAGGACAAAGCGCGACAAGCATAGATCCCCAGATCCGGATAGGGGTGCCTCCACGGTTAGAGCGCTCGCAAGTGTCTCGACGGCACCATGACGACATCTTTCGCTCACGCCGCTTCTAAGTGCCGGTAGGACACCAGGACAAAGCGCGACAAGCATAGATCCCCAGATCCGGATAGGGGTGCCTCCACGGTTAGAGCGCTCGCAAGTGTCTCGACGGCACCATGACGACATCTTTCGCTCACGCCGCTTCTCAGTGCCGGTAGGACACCAGGACAAAGCGCGACAAGCATAGATCCCTAGATCCGGATAGGGGTGCCTCCACGGTTAGAGCGCTCGCAAGTGTCTCGACGGTACCATGACGACATCTTTCGCTCACGCCGCTTCTCAGTGCTGGTAGGACACCAGGACAAAGCGCGACAAGCATAGATCCCCAGATCCGGATAGGGGTGCCTCCACGGTTAGAGCGCTCGCAAGTGTCTCGATGGCACCATGACGACATCTTTCGCTCACGCCGCTTCTCAGTGCCGGTAGGACACCAGGACAAAGCGCGACAAGCATAGATCCCCAGATCCGGATAGGGGTGCCTCCACGGTTAGAGCGCTCGCAAGTGTCTCGACGGCACCATGACGACATCTTTCGCTCACGCCGCTTCTCAGTGCCGGTAGGACACCAGGACAAAGCGCGACAAGCATAGATCCCCAGATCCGGATAGGGGTGCCTCCACGGTTAGAGCGCTCGCAAGTGTCTCGACGGCACCATGACGACATCTTTTGCTCACGCCACTTCTAAGTGCCGGTAGGACACCAGGACAAAGCGCGACAAGCATAGATCCCCAGATCCGGATAGGGGTGCCTCCACGGTTAGAGCGCTCGCAAGTGTCTCGACGGCACCATGACGACATCTTTCGCTCACGCCGCTTCTCAGTGCCGGTAGGACACCAGGACAAAGCGCGACAAGCATAGATCCCTAGATCCGGATAGGGGTGCCTCCACGGTTAGAGCGCTCGCAAGTGTCTCGACGGCACAATGACGACATCTTTCGCTCACGCCGCTTCTCAGTGCCGGTAGGACACCAGGACAAAGCGCGACAAGCATAGATCCCTAGATCCGGATAGGGGTGCCTCCACGGTTAGAGCGCGCCCAAGCCACCAACCGTTACATCTCTTGCCGCCCACATGGCCAAGAGACGTAGCCACCACCGCCGGTATGAATCCCACTTGAGAACTCATCATACGGACCACTTCCAGGGTCGTCGTCGCGGCCTCCAAGCCCCAAGATAACGCCAACCGCTTGTTTCATAGTGCACAAACCGCGGCAGGTAAAGCCCGACATCAGTTACCAAGCCAGGGTCAGCACCACCCCGTAGGGGCGTGCACACCTACGGCCTCCTCCAGCCCTGGTGGACTTAGGGGGCATAGCCCGGTGACTGTCGACGACCATCGTCGACAACAACTCAGATGACGCCAAGTCTGCGGCATGAGGCACCGGTCCGACAATCGACAAAACATTGTCTCATCAACCACATCCATGGACCGGCACCAATGCTACAACGAGAAGATGATTCCCCAACCAAGTTGCAAGCTCCCACTTTGGCTTGACTGGCAGTGACTAAGAGCCGAGAAGACCAGATCCACGGTGATAGCGCACGGGCCCTCGCTTGGGAGCACTCAACCCTGGGCAAGAGGACCATGCAAACTCCATACCCGGTGGCCAGTCCGTGCCACCGTCCCATTGCCAACACACGTACTCAGAAAAGGTAAGCACCGCCAGTGGCGGAGGACCCATTAGGGCAAGGCATGGTGACCGCCCTACCATTATTTGTCCGGCACAGGCTTGGCATAAGGCGACACATTGGCACGACGACATTGCCAATGGCGAGCGATCAAAGCCCGCCATACCTCATTTTTTGCCTGTCCTCCACCATTGAGCACCGCCCCCATCAAGAGGGTGCCTCTCATGGAAGCTGGCAACTCCGGTCGTCGAGCAGACATGCCAACGTCAGCCTCACCTCCCCATTGACTCCCCACGCCAAGATCCACCAATGCTAGCCAAAGCTCTGGCCACCACCCACCGGACCATGTCTCACCTCCACACCCGCGGGAAAGGCCATCATAATCCACCGCCTTCAGTACCACCAACGCTCAGGGACGCCCATCCACACCATGGGTACGCACACGCAGGACGCTAGCCCCTTCCCCTCTGCAGCCGAATCTATCTAGAATCGAGCTCACTCGCACCCTCCTGCACCCAGCCACGGCATAACCAAAGGTAAGGCCATCGCCATCATGAGTGCACCCACCACCGTGAGCCCCTCCATGCCACCAGCAAGAACCAACAGCCCCGTCGCCGGATTGCGTAGCCACGCCACCACTGATGTTGCAAAAATGGAACTACTGCACGCTGGCGATCCCCAGAGACAAAGTCGGAGGGGTAGAGGATGAACACAGAAATTTTTCAAGCGCACGAACACCTCTGCCGCACGTACGGCTTCTCTGTATTTCTCCCTGAGCTCGAATTCAAAACTCAGCGACCAGTACACAGGCATGGAGGGGATCTTATAACTGCGTGCTCAAACACGCTGGCTCGCGCACACGACGCGCTCCAACGCGATCATCGCGGCCACTCCTAGCGCCAGACACAGTCTTCGCTAACTACTGGCTAACAACCCACGCACGCACGCACACACACGCATGCACCTCCTCAGACAAGCACACATACGCATGCCCGAGCCCGCCACGGTCGGACCCGACACGACCACCGCACGCACACACGCACACCGCGCCTGGCCCGTCCGAGCCGGGGCTTATTCCCTGACATTTCACCTCCTAAGCCACGACCTACAGCAGGCCGTCGGTCTCCATGACGGCGGCCGCCAGCAGTGCTTGTTCCGCCGCCGCTGCCGCCTTCTTTGGCCGGGTGCAGTCGCGCTTGAAGTGCCCCCTCTGGCCACAATTGTAGCAGCGACCTCGCCGTCCTCCTCCGCTGCCTGACGCCTCGCTCCTTCGACCGTCGTCGTCCCGCGTACCGCCGCGCTGGCGCTCCCTGGCACGCCATTGCTCCGCCGTGAGCATGAGCTAGCCATCCGCTCGCTCGCCGTCGGCCTGCCCGCGCCGCCGCAGGCGCTCCTCGAACGCTTTGAACCGCTCGAGCGCCTCCTCGAACGGCATGGTCTCCACGGTGCAGAATTGCTCAATGCCCGCCACCGCCGCGTACAGGCGATCCGGTACCGTGTCCAGTATCTTCTTGACCATCGCCGCGTCATCAAGTGTCGCTCCGAGCCCGACGTAGCGAGCCGCCATGGCCCCGATCCTCCTGGCGTAGTAGTCCAACGTCTCGCCGTCCGTCATGCGAAGACGCTCGAATTCGCCGCGTAGCGTGGCCAGCCGCGCCGTCCTGACTCGGTCTGCGCCGACGAACCGAGTCTTGAGGCTCGCCCAGATCTCCGCCACCGTCTTCTTCGCAGCCACCTGTAGCAGCAAGTCATCGACGAGCGCCCGCAGCAAATAAGCCCGCGCCGGCTTATCCTTCTCGGCGATCACCGCCGATGCCGCGTCCTCCGGGCGCACCACCGCCTCCTAGAGCCCGGCGGTGTCCAGGTCGGCCTCCACCTTGATGGCCCAGGTGGTGTAGTTCTCCCCTGTGAGCACGGGTACTGGTTGCGACACCGAGCTCCCTGATCCTCCGGCGTACGGGACGAGCGCCATGGCCGGCGACCTCTCTCTCTCACACCTCGCTCTGATGCCAAATGATGTTGCAAAAATGGAACTACTGCACGCCGGCGATCACCGGAGACAAAGTCGGAGGGGTAGAGGATGAACACAGAAATTTTTCAGGCGCACGAACACCTTTGCCACACGTACGGCTTCTCTGTATTTCTCCTTGAGCTCGAACTCAAGACTCAGCGACCAGTACACAGGCATGGAGGGGCTCTTATAAATGCGGGCTCAAACACGCTGGCTCGCGCACACGACGCAACCCACCTCGCACTCCCTCACGCTCCGGACGCTATGGCTCGCGCACACGACGCGCTCCAACGCTATCGCCGCGGCCACTCCTAGCGCCAGACACGGTCTCCGCTGACTACTAGCTAACAACCCACGCACGCACGCACGCACCTCCTCGGACACGCACACATACGCACGCCCGAGCCTGCCATGGTCGGACCCGGCGCGGCCATCGCACGCACACACGCGCACCGTGCCTGGCCCGTCCGAGCCGGGGCTTATTCCTTGACAACCACGGTCCCCCATCAGCGTCGCACCGCTGCCACGACCAAGGAGAGAAGTATCCCCGGTGTCAAAGGTACCTAACGGGCTTCGCCCGATGGTGCGTACGGGCGGAGGCGCGAGAGGAAGATGGAGAGAGGGATCCTAGACGAATACGGCCTTAGGTTTCCTGATGATCGCCCGTGGGGACGATGCATGAGAAAGGCTGGTGGGGGCTGTTGGTCCTTGCGTGTGGTTTATCGAAGGGTAAATCTGACAAAATGAGATGCCAGCTCGATCGGGAGGTGACCGATCGATGATCGAACACGTTATAAATGATGGTAGCAATACCACGATAATGTGTTTACTCTCTCAGGCCACTCCCCCCTCACCCCGCCAAACATTGTTGGCGAGCTCGATCTTCGTCCTTGTCATGTCCTTCTTCCACCCTTCAGTACGATATGATGTGATCTGATACCATGTCTGTATCGGTGACATCTCTTCGATGACGGTAAGGTCACAAAAATGACGCATCACCCCTTAGTGTCTCAGAGTAACTACATTACACCCATGCGTGCGGGTCAGGGAATCCATAGGTACTTTCTTTGGTCGACTTGGTATGTCCACACATTTCGGCTGTGGTATCTCACAGTGTGTATCATTGTTCGCGATAGTATGGTTGTAGTTCTCGTATCTCATCTTTAGGTTAAGCAAGAACTTCTAACTTTGCTTACTTCATTGAGTTTAAAATATGAAAACCACCAACATAAAAGTGCTCATATTTCACTGGAGGAATATCTGAATTCTAGAAGTCAAGACTAGCCTAGTAAACTTGCAAGTTAACCACCAGGAGTGGAAACAATAATATTGAAGCAGCATAATATAAATGAAGAAAGGACCAACATAATATATTTTTGATAGATTCAAGATTCTAAATAGAATTCAATAAAATAAAAATTACTCCCTCTGTAAACTAATATAAGATCGTTTAGATGGGGCAGTACCAAATTATGTATAGTTGACTAAATTTGCTCTAGTTCAAATTCCGGTCAAAGTATTTGAAATATCAGCATGGTGCATGCATTCCTAACAACCTATGAGTGAGACTATGTTTTATGGTCATCGTGTCTATTTTGGCAATTTATTGATTTTCCTACTTCAAACAACAATAGCACTCACTTTATATGGGTTCTCAAGGTTTGCACTAACACATCTACAACTATCTATTCTTTTGCGAATAAGATATTTATAACCATGACAAAGGTATCAACATAATCATTATATGAAATTCAAGTCATACACTAAATTAATACTAATATCAGTGGAATAGATTTACTCGGATTTAAAATCCTCAAGATATAACATGGAATATACTCCCACGAGAGCTTAATAGTTATTTACACTTGTTTGATGACAAATAGATTAGATCTTATTTTTAACATGCAACCAAATGAAATAAAAAGCTATATGGCAATATTCAAAGCATTTCCATGAAAATGAAAGAAATGGTATGAGTACATGTGAATCCTATATACCTAAGAGAGTCATCCTGGTAACTTGTTTACCTCAACACGCAAGCATGCAAGATCACCAAACAATTATTGATAAGATAAGGTCCGCTCCAAAATTCAACCATGCATGGGAAAATACCCATCACCACATGCAACCATAAATGATGCAAAATCATCATATTATTCTACTTATATTCAATAAATATTTACAACAATACATTATCAAATATATTAATCAGTTTATATTTTTAAATTTTTGTTTTCGTGTTATTAATCTAAATATCTATATTCTATATAATCTAAACTCATTGAAATATATTGCAACCGGCACAGGTTATCATCTAGTTACATGTAATTTTGCTAGACATGGATATTTTTTAAGGATGGGGCATGTCTCACGCAAAGCGAGAGGAGAATCCATCTCACCATTACGTGACGCTCGTTAGTTACAACAAAGGTTAGTTCATTTTTCATCTTTTTTCTTAAATTTTTGTTTGTGTTCCAGAAAAAAAATAAATTTTCATATTTAAAATTAAATTTATTAAATTTCTAAAAGTATTCATCACAATTTTTTTAAATCGTAGAACTAATGTTTGTGCGGATTTTGAAAAATGTTGGTATAATTCAAAAAAAAGCTTGTGACATTTTAAAATGTCACGCGTTCCAAAAGGATGTTCGCGACATTTAGCAAAAAGTACATAATGTAAAAGAATTCAATGCATATATAAAAATGATTAACATTTGTTTGAAAATATGTATTTGAAAAAAGTCATCTTGTACTTAAGAAATGTTTAGCGTGCATCAGAAAAATGTTCCAAGTGTATAAGAAAAATGTATAGCATGTATTGGAAAAAAGTGACATGTGTTTGACAATAGAAAGAAAAAATGATAAAGGAACAGGGAAAAAACATTTGCTACTATTAGTGGATAAAATGATTTATTTCACTTCGCAATCCTAAATAATTCGCGTGGGAGTTAGTGCATAAACATTGAATTTCATTTTGTTATTTGGTCTCCACTTCGAAGGTTACAAAAAAAATACATGGAAGGTTAATTATAAAACCGGCCGGAACCGGTTTACAAAACCTTCTGAAAACCATTTAGATGGACGACCCACTAAGGCAAGGAGCGCCAACATGGAAACACCTAAGGTGATGTGGAGTGAGGTCTCATGATAGGCGGGAAATAGCCTAGCGTGTTTTTAATGTTTTGCTGGAAAAAAGAAACATAAGAGAAGGGGAGGTTTTGAGTTAGCCTCGTTTTGTTTGCTGGTCCATGGCCCATTCAGTCAAAATAAAATAAATGAAGAACACTGAAAAGGAAAGATGGGCTTTGGCCATTTCGGTGACGTAGGGTACATGATGAAAAGGAAAATAGTTGCCTCAAAAAAGGAAAAGGTGGAGAGTGGCCTCAAACAAAGAGAGAAGGGAGGTAGATGGGCTTTGGTCCATTCTGTTTCAAATTTTCTATATTTTTCTATTTTGACTAGAAACAGATTTCCCCGAAAAAGACTATACTAGAAACCGATGGTTTCAATGTACGTTCAAAATTTTGTATCAAACATTTTTTCAAATTTTATGAGGCTTCCCAAGATATTTTCGAATCCAAATAAGAGCCAAAAAATGCGAGTTCATTTTTTCTGCCTTGAAAATATCTCTCCAATCGGCTAATGATAAGGTCCTAAAACTGTTGAATATATCCGTATCCTTTTGCCAACCTTGTATGTCTTGGGGGTGCCTAGGCATCTTTGAAAAATTTCAAGTTATATCAAATGCAAGCATGTCAAGCGTGCATCTCTTAACGATTCCATGAATGAGATGGTATACATTGCACCGCCACCGGGCTTGATGATCCCCAGCACAAGGTGAAATCACATTTGCTCCTAGTGGTTTTGGTAACTTAAGAAAACATACATAGTGTTGGAGTAAGGTTTTCCTTAAGCATATTTCAGGAAAGTTCAACTTAGGCACATGAATGGATGGAGATGTGGAACCCTCAAAATGGTAAGGACAAACATTGGCAAGGCTTCAAGACTCTATATTTTTTATTAAGTGATCCAAAATCACATTGAGTACATAAGAAACTAAAAGGGATGAGGTTTTCATCATGAATCATTTGCTTCGGTGCTTAGAGATATTGCTCCAAAACCCTTAGTCACATTCTCACTTTCATCCAAATCCTAAACCCTAAAGACAAACTTGGTCCCACCGATACTCTTCCATCCGGACTCACCGAGTTGCACTTGATAGAGCTGCCGCCTAAACCCGAGAAGCTTGTTTGCATCGAGATGACCCTTTGGTCCCACCGAAGCACCTGCAACCTTCTGTTGCCTATTGATTTCATCTTGGGATCTCCGGGTGGTTTCAATCGGTCTCACCGATGTGTGGAAAGTGCTTAGGTCATAACCCATCGGTCCCACTGAGTGGTTTCATCCAGTCTCATCGAAAAGCCTAAAGTTCAGACCTTTTGCATTAGTCGGTCTCACCGAGTGGTCTCATCTGGTCCCCCCGAGTTCAGCATAAAGGTGTGTAACAGTTGGATTTTTGGTGTTGGCTATATATACCCTCACTCACTCCGCCTACTCAGATAGAGAAATCAGGATATCATATCTATTTTCTTAAAGTGAACCACCTACACTTGTGATGAAATCATGGGGATTCCACTCCAATCTTTGATCCTTGATTTCTAGCCTCCCCAATTGCTTTCCACTCCAATCCTTTTTCCTACCACATAGCCAAATCTGTGAGAGATTTATTAAGTGTTGAGGAGACTATCTTTTGAAACACAAGAGTAAGGAGTTCATCAATGATGACCCACAAGTATAGGGGATTTATCGTAGTCCTTTCGATAAGTAAGAGTGTCGAACTCAACGAGGAGCAGAAGGAAATGATAAGTAGTTTTTAGTAAGGTATTCTCTCCAAGCACTGAAATAGTCGGTAACAGATAGTTGTATGATATAATAATTTGTAACCGGTAGCAAATAATAATAGTAACAAAGGTGCAACAATATGGCCCAATCCCTTTTGTAGCAAGGGACAAGCCTGAACGAACTCTTATATAAAGTAAAGCGCTCCCGAGGACACAAGGGAATTACTGTCAAGCTAGTTTTCATCATGTTCATATGATTCGCGTTCGCTACTTTGATAGTTTGATATGTGGGTGGACTGGTGCTTGGGTGCTGTCCTTACTTGGACAAACATCCCACTTATGATTAACCCCTCTCGCAAACATCCGCAACTACGAAAGAAGAATTAAGACAAAGTCTAACCATAGCATTAAACTAGTGGATCCAAATCAGCCCCTTACGACGCAACACATAAACTAGGGTGTAAACTTTTGTCACTGTAGCAACCGATCATCTACTTATTACATCCCAATGCCTTCCTCTAGGCCCAAATAATGGTGAAGTGTCATGTAGTCGACGTTCACATAACACCACTAGAGGAGAGACAACATACAACACATCAAAATATCGAACGCGATCTTTAATAATAGCAATACTAGGTTCAACTTTCATTTGCTCAGGGGGTGTAGGTGTTCTAATGTAACCCTTACGTATCACAGTTGAAGATTTAGCATGATCCTTTATTCTAACAGGAAAAGGTGGTTTCTCAATGTAATCAGTAGGAACAATAGAATCATTATAAGCAATTACTTTCTCTTCAACTGGAACAGGTTTAGCTACATTAACTTCTATAGGAGGATGATATTTAAACCACTTATTCTTAGGGAGATTAATATGAGTAGCAAATGATTCACATAAAGAAGATACTATCTCAGAGTCAAGTCCATGTTTAGCGCTAAAATCATGAAAAGTATTTGTTTCTACGAAGGATTTAACGCAATCGAACTTAAGATTCATACCTGACTCGTCACCTTCATCAAACTCCCAATCTTCAGAATTGCGTTTAATTCTTTCCAATAAATCCTATCTGAAGTCAATATCTCTCTTCATGAAAGAACCGGTACAAGAAGTGTCGAGCATGGTGCGATTGTCATGAGAAAGCCGAGCATAAAAGTTCATAATAATAATCTCTCTTGGAAGCTCATGGTTGGGGCATGAATATAACATTGACTTAAGCCTCCCCCAAGCTTGAGCGATACTTCCTCTATCACGAGGCCAAAAATTATAGATATAATTCCGACCACGATGTACCAAATGCATAGGATAAAACTTTTGATGAAATTCCAATTTCAATCGTTTGTAGTTCCACGATCCAGTATCATCACATAGCCTATACCATGTCATTGCTTTATCCCTCAAAGATAAGGGAAAGACCTTCTTGACCTCATCCTCAGGCAAACTTGCAAGCTTAAATAAACCATAAACTTCATCTACGTAGATTAGATGGAAGTCGGGAAGTGATGTTCCATCTCCTGTAAATGGATTAGCCAACAGTTTCTCTAGCATACCCGAAGGAATCTCCTAATAATTTTTTTCAGTAGGTGCAGTAGGTTGAGGAGAAACTCTTTGTGCTTCCGGTCGAGGTGAAGATACCCCGAACAAACTCTTCAAAGAATTGGTTTCCATAGTGACAAGTGACAATAAATTTCAGCACATGATATAAGTGTTTCCTTACCAAATGCCACTTACCAAAGGCGCTTCACTCCCCGTCAACGGCGCCAGAAAAGAGTCTTGATGACCCACAAGTATAGGGGATCTATCGTAGTCCTTTCGATAAGTAAGAGTGTCAAACCCAACGAGGAGCTGAAGGAAATGATAAGTAGTTTTCAGTAAGGTATTCTCTGCAAACACTGAAATAGCCGGTAACAGATAGTTGTATGATATAATAATTTGTAACAGGTAGCAAGTAGTAACAGTAACAAAGGTGCAGCAAGATGGCCCAATATCTTTTGTAGCAAGGGACAAGCCTGAACGAACTCTTATATAAAGTAAAGCGTGTTGGGGAACGTCGCATGGGAAACAAATTTTTTCCTACGCACACGCAAACCTATCCATGGTGATGAGCATCTACGAGAGGGAGAGTGGATCTACGTACCCTTGTAGATCGCTAAGCGGGAAGCGTTAAGAAACGCGGTTGGTGTAGTCGAACTTCTTCGCGATCCAAATCGCCGAGCGTCCCGCGATCCAATCACGAACTGTCCCGCGAACAGATCATGATCCGTCCCGCGAACTCATCACGATCCGTCTCACGATCTTGATCACGATCAGTCCCGCGAACTCATCACGATCCATTCCGTGATCACATCACGAACCGTCTCGCGATCTCGATCACGGTCCTTCCGATCTAGCGCCGAACGGACGGCACCTCCGCGTTCAGCACACGTGCATCTTGATGACAATCTCCACCGTCTCGATCCAGCAAGAGGAGGTGGAGAGGAGAGAGAGTTCACCGGCAGCGTGACGGCGCTCCGGTGATGGTGGTGGAGCAATTCCGGTAGGGCTTCGCCTAAGCGCTGTAGAAAACCGATCTAGAGGAGAAACTATGCACCGGTGGAACAGGTAGCACGTGGCCGGAAATTCTGTCCAAAAACCACCCAATACACTAGTATATATAGGAGGAGAGGAGAGGAGAGGCAGCCAAGGCCTTTGGGTCGGCCTAAATAGGAGGTGGGAAGCAATCCTACTTCACCTCCAATCCTAGTTGGAGTAGGATTGCCTCCTATTGGCTGATTTTCCACTTTTTGCTTTAGGACTTTCTCTCCTGCGCCATGGGCCATTGTGGCTGTTTTCCCAGCCCACTAAGGGCTGGTTATTATTCTCCCACAGCCCATGGACCTCTTGGGGTCGAAATACCCCTCCCGGAGGCCTCCCGGTACACTACCGGCACTCCCGGTACACTACCGATGAGCCCGATACTTTTCCGGAAACCAAACTGGGACTTCCTATATATGAATCTTTACCTCTGGACCATTCCAGAGCTCCCCGTGACGTCCGTGATCTCATCCGGGACTCCGAAGAAACTTCGGTCACCACCATACATAACTCTACACTACCGAAACGTCATCGAACCTTAAGTGTGCAGACCCTACGGGTTCGAGAACTATGTAGACATGACCAAGACACCTCTACGGTCAATAACCAATGGCGGGACATGGACGTCCACATTGGTTCCTACATATTCTACGAAGATCTTTATCGGTCGAACCTCTATGTCAAGGATTTAGTTAATCCCGTATAACATTCCCTTTGTTCTTCGGTATGTTACTTGCCCGAGATTCGATCGTCGATATCTCCATACCTAGTTCAACCTCATTACTGGCAAGTCTCTTTACTCGTTCCGTAATACAAGATCCCGCAACTAACAATTAGTCACATTGCTTGCAAGGCCTATTGTGATGTTGCATTACCGAGTGGGCCCCGAGATACCTCTCCGTCACACGGAGTAACAAATCCTAGTCTCGATCCATGCCAACTCAACAGACACCATCGGAGATACCTGTAGAGCACCTTTATAGTCACCCAGTTACGTTGCGATGTTTGATACACACAAGGCACTCCTCCGATATCTGTGAGTTGCATGATCTCATGGTCATAGGAACACATACTTGACATGCGGAAAACAGTAGCAATAAACTGACACGATCATATGCTATGTTTGCAGTTTGGGTCTTGTCCATCACATCATTCTCCTAATGATGTGACCCCATTATCAAATGACATCTCATGTCCATGGCTAGGAAACCATAACCATCTTTTGATCAACAAGCTAGTCTACTAGAGGCATACTAGGGACATGGTTTTGTCTATGTATCCACACATGCATCTAAGTCTCCGATCAATACAATTATAGCATGGATAATAAACGATTATCATGAACAAGGAAATATGATAATAACTAATTTATTATTGCCTCTAGGGCATATTTCCAACAGTCTCCCACTTGCACTAGAGTCAATAATCTAGTTCACATCACCATGTGATTCGCATTGTTATGAATCTAACACCCAACGAGTTCTGGGGCTCGATCATGCTTTGCATGTGAGAGAGGTCTTATAGTCAACGGGTCTATAACATTCAGATCTGTGTGCACTTTGCAAATACCTATGTCAAACTGTAAACATTGCTACCACACTCCGCTCGGTACTATTCCAAATGGCTGCTCCACTATACGTATCCAGATTGCTACTACGAGTCATCCGGATTAGTGTTAAAGCTTGTATCGACGTAACTCCTTACGACGAACTCTTTATCACCTCCATAATCGAGAAACATCTCCTCAGCCTCTTAGTTACTGAGGATAATCTTGACCGTTGTCCAGTGATCCACTCCTGGTTCACTCTTGTACCCCCTGACGGACTCATGGCAAGGCACACACAGGTGCGGTACACAGCATGGCATAATATAGAGCCTATGGCTAAGGCATAGGGGACGACGTTCGTCCTTTCTCTTTCTTCTGTTGTTGTCGAGCTTTGAGTCTCACTCAACTTTCACACCTTACAACTCAGGCGAGAACTCTTTCTCTAACTGATCCATTTTGAACGCTTTCAAAATCTTGTCAAGGTATGCACTCATTGAAAGTCTCATCGAGCATCTTGATCTATCTCCATAGATTTTGATGCTCAACAATTAGGTAGCTTCATCCAGGTCTTCCTTTGAAAATCACTTTCCAAATAACCATTTTATGCTTTCCAGAAACTCTACATTATTTCTGATCAAAATATGTCATCCACATATACTTATCAGAAATTCTAAAGTGCTCCCACTCACTTTATTGCAAATACAAGTTTCTCGTAAACTTTCTATAAACATCAAAACTTTGATCACCTCATCAAAGCGTATATTCGAACTCCGAGATGCTTGCTTCAGTCAATTGAAGGATCACCGAAGCTTGCACACCTTTTAGCATCCTTAGGCCTGACAAAACCTTCTGGTTGTATCACATACAACCTTTCCTCAAGTAAACCGTTAAGGAAATGATGTTTTGACATCCATCTGCCAGATTTCATAATTGAAAACACAGCAACTGCTAACATAATTCCAACAGACTTTAGCACCACTACGAGTGAGAAAGTCTCATCGTAGTCAACTCCTTGAACTTGTCACAAACATCTTTGCAACAAGTCGAGCTTTACAAATAGTGACATTCACCATCAGTGTCTGTCTTGATTTTAAAGATCCATTTGTAATCAACGACCTGCCATCCAACGAGCAAGTCTACCAAAGTCTACACTTGGTTTTCATACATGGATCCTATCTCGGATTTCATGGCCTCCAACCATTTGTCGGAATCCGGGCCCATCATCGCTTCTCCATAGCTCGTAGGTTCATCGTTGTCCAACAACATGACCTCCAAGACAGGGTTGTCGTATCGCTTAGGAGCAGTACACATCCTTGTCGACCTACAAAGTTCGATAGTAACTTGATCCTGAAGCTTCATGATCATCATCATTAACTTCCTCTTCAACTAACGTAGGCTTCACAAAAACATCTTTCTGCGCTGCGCTACTCTCTGGTTGAACAAAGGTTTAACAACCTCATCAAGTTCTATCTTCCTCCCACTCAATTCTTTCGCGAGAAACATTTCCTCGAGAAAGGATCTGTTTAAGGAACAAACACTTCGCACTAGGATCTGAGATTGAAGGTTCACCCAACTGATCTTAGGGTATTCTGTGAAGATGCATTTGTCCACCTTGGGTTCGACCTCATTAGGTGAAAACATTTTCCACACAAGTGTCACAGCCCCAAATATTAAGAAATGACAGCTTAGGTTTCTATCAGACCATAATTCACACGGTGTCATCTCAATGGATTTAGATGATGCCCTATTTAAAGTGAATGTAGTTGTCTCTAATGCATAACCCCAAAAATTATAGTAGTAAAACGATAAGAGACATCACAGTATGCACTATATCAATAGAGCATAACTATGATGTTCAGACACACCATCACACTATGGTGTTCCAGGTGGCATTAGTTGTGAAACAAATTTCACATTGTCTTAAGTTGTATGCCAAACTCGTAACTCAGATATTCACCTCCACGATCATATCGCGGTCACTTTTATCTTCTTGTCACGATGATCTTTAAACTTCACTCTGAATTTGCTTGAACATTTCAAACGATCCAGACTTGTGTTTCATTAAGTAAATATACACCATATTTACTCAAATCATCAGTGAAGGTAAGAAAATAATTATATCCACTGCACGCTACAAGACTCACTAGATTGCATACATCAACATGTATCATTTCCAATGAATCACTTGCCCGCTCCATCCAACGGGGTCCTTTAGTCATCTTGCCCAAGAGGCATGGTTCGCACGTCTCAACCGATTCGAAATCGAATGAGTCCAAATATCCATCAGCATGGAGTTTCTTCATGCGCTTTATACCAATATGACATTTAGCGGCAGTGCCACAAGTATGTGGTACTATCATTATCAACTTTGTATCTTTTGACATCAATGTTATGAACATGTGTACTACTACGATCAAGATCTCAGCAAACCATTCTCACTGGGTGCATGACCATTGAAGGTATTATTCATGTAAACAAAATAACCATTATTCTCTAATCTTAAATGAATAACCGTATTGCAATAGACATGATCTAATCATGTTCATGCTCAACGCAAAACACCAAATAACATTTATTAAGGTTCGTCACTAATCCTGAAGGTAGAGAGAGCGTGCGATGTTGATCACATCAACCTTGGAAACACTTCCAACACATATCGTCACCTCACCCTTAGCTAGTTCTCCGTTTATTCTGTAGCTTTTATTTCGAGTTACTAACATTTAGCAACCGAACCGGTATCCAATACCCAGGTGCTACTAAGAGTACTAGCAAGGTACACCTTAATAACTCGTATATCAAATATACTTCTATCAATGTTGCCAGCCTTCTTATCTACCAAGTATCTAGGGTTGTTCCGCTTTAGCGACCGCTCACCTCATAACAGAAGCACTGAGTCTCGGGTTTGAGTTCAACTTTGGGTTGCTTCACTGGAGCAGCAACTCACTTGCTATCCATGAAGTTTCCCTCCTTGCTCTTGCCCTTCTCAAAACTAGTGGTTTGATTAACCATCAACACTTGACGCTCCTTCTTGATTTCTACCTCCGCGGTGTCAAACATCGCGAACAGGTCAGGAATCATTATTTCTATCCCTGGCAACTTATAGTTCATCACCAAGTTCTAGTAGCTTAGTGATAGTGACTTGGAGAACAACATTAATCACTACCTTATCTAGAAGATCAACTCCCACTCGATTCAAGCGATTGTAGCACCTCGACAATCTGAGCACATGCTCAACGATTGAGCTATTCTCTTTCATCTTGCAGGCAAAGAATCTCGTTGGAGATCTTATATCTCGCAACTTGGGCACGAGCCTGAGATCACAATCTCAACTCTTAGAACATCTCATATGTTCCGTGACGTTCAAAACATTTCGGAGCCTCAATTCTAAGCCGTAATGCATGACGCACTAAACTATCAAGTAGTCATCGAAACGTGACTGTCAGATGTTCACAACATCTACAGACGACGCTAGATGGGGTGGCGCACCGAGCGGTGCATTAAGGACATAAGCCTTCTGTGCAGCAATGAGGAGAATCCTCAGATCACGGACCCGGTCCACAATTTTGCTACCAACATCTTTCAATTCTATTTCTCTAGGAACATATAGAAATACAAGGGAGCTACAGCGCGAGCTAGTAATCTACAACATAATTTGCAAAGACACTATTGACTATGTTCATGATAATGAGTTCAATTAATCATATTACTTAAGAACTCCCACTCAAATTGACATCCCTCGGGTCATTCGAGTGATACATGATCCAAATTCACCAACTCAAGTCCGATCATCACGTGAGTTAAGGTGGCTTCAATGGTGAACATCATTATGTTGATCATATCCACTATATGAGTCATGCTCGACCTTTCGGTCTCTTATGTTCCGAGGCCATGTCTGTACATGCTAGGCTCGTCTAGTTTAACCCGAGTGTTCTGCGCGTGCAAATCTGGCTTGCACCCGTTGTATGTGAACGTAGAGTCTATCACACCCGATCATCACGTGGTGTCTCAACACGACGAACTTTCGCAACGGTGCACACTCGGGGAGAACACAGTTCATCTTGAAATTTAAGTGAGGGATCACCTTATAATGCTACCGCCGTACTAAGCAAAATAAGGTGCATAAAAGGATTAACATCTCATGCAATTCATAAGTGACATGATATGGCCATGAACTTGTGTTTAAGATCTCCATCTTCGAAACACCGGCATGATCTCCATCGTCATCGGCACAACACTATGATCTCCATCATATTGATCTCCATCAATGTGTTTCCATTGGGGTTGTGGCGCCAGTCCTGCTTCTACTTCTATTGCTACCGCTTAGCGATCAAGTAAAGCATTACATAGCGCTTAATGATTGACATGCAGGTCATACAATAATTAAAGACAACCCTATGGCTCCTGCCGGTTGCGGTACTCAACGACATGCAAGTCGTGAAATTCTATACATCACATGATCATCTCATACATCACATATATCTCATCATGTAATTGGCCATATCACATCACAACATACCCTGCAAAAACAAGTTAGACGTCCTCTAATTGTTGTTGCATGTTTCACGTGGCTGCTATGGGTATCTAGCAAGAATGATTCTCACCTACGCATAAACCACAACGGTGATACATAGATTGATTTTCAACCTTCTCAAGGACCGCCTTTGTCGGATCCGATCCAACTAAAGTGAGAGAAACTGTCACCCGCAAGCCATCTAAGCAACAAGTTGCGTCGAGGGAACCGGTCTCTCGTAAGCGTACGAGTAATGTTGGTCCGGGCCGCTTCATCTCACAATCCTGCTGAACCAAAATCCGACCAAGGGAGGAAGCAATCTAAGCATCAACGCCCACAAACCTTTTGTGTTCTACTTGAGATCTCATCGAACCATCAACCTAGCTCATGATGCCACTATTGGGGAACGTCGCATGGGAAACAAAAAATTTCCTATGCACACGCAAACCTATCCATGGTGATGAGCATCTACGAGAGGGAGAGTGGATCTACGTACCCTTGTAGATCGCTAGCGGGAAGCGTTAAGAAATACGGTTGGTGTAGTCGAACTTCTTCGCGATCCAAATCGCCGAGCGTCCCGCGATCCAATCACGAACCGTCCCGCGAACACATCATGATCCGTCCCGCGAACTCATCACGATCCGTCTCACGATCTTGATCACGATCTGTCCCGCGAACTCATCACGATCCGTTCCGTGATCACATCATGAACCGTCTCGCGATCTTGATCACGGTCCTTCCGATCTAGCGCCGAACGGACGGCACCTCCGCGTTCAGCACACGTGTAGCTTGATGATGATCTCCACCCTCTCGATCCAGAAAGAGGAGGTGGAGAGGAGATAGAGAGTTCACCGGTAGCGTGACGGCGCTCCGGTGATAGTGGTGGAGTGATTCCGGTAGGGCTTCGCCTAAGCGCTGCAGAAAACCGATCTAGAGGAGAAACTATGCACCGGTGGAACGGGTAGCACGTGGCCGGAAATTCTTTCCAAAAACCACCCAATCCACTAGTATATATAGGAGGAGAGGAGAGGAGAGGCAGCCAAGGCCTTTGGGTCGGCCGAAATAGGAGGTGGGAAGCAATCCTACTTCACCTCCAATCCTAGTTGGAGTAGGATTGCCTCCTATTGGCTGATTTTCCACTTTTTGCTTTAGGACTTTCTCTCCTGCGCCATGGGCCATTGTGGCTGTTTTCCCAGCCCACTAAGGGCTGGTTATTATTCTCCCACAGACCATGGACCTCTTGGGGTCGAAATACCCCTCCTGGAGGCCTCCCGGTACACTACCGGCACTCCCGGTACACTTTCTGGACTACCTTAAAGGCGTGACCAGGGGGGTGGCCCTGTGCCTGACTGGCTCGTGGCCTCCTGGTGCGCTTTTTGGACTACCTTAAATTTTTGTATTTGTCTAAATATTCCAAAACTGCAAAAAATTGCTATTGGAAAAGTTTTGGAGTTGGTTTGCTTACCGTATCACATACATCTTCGTTTTCGGAGTCTGAAACAGGCTGGTAAACATCCCTTATGTACTCCTTTGGGGTTATGGTATTAATTATATTGCTTTCTACATTTATCGGAGTACCTGAGATATAATGCTTGATTCTTTTCCCATTCACAACTCTTGGAAAAGTGCCTTTTGCGTTGTTGATTTTGATGGCACCGGAACGATAAACTTCCTCGACAATGTAAGGACCTTCCCATTTAGAGAGAAGTTTGCCTGCAAAAAATCTTAAACGAGAATTGTATAGCAAGACATAATCACCTACATTGAACTCACGTTTTTGTATCCTTTTATCATGCCACCTCTTAACTTTCTCTTTAAACAACTTGGCATTTTCATATGCCTGAGTTCTCCATTCATCAAGTGAGCTGATATCAAATAACCTCTTCTCACCAGCAAGTTTGAAATGAAAGTTGAGCTCTTTGATTGCCCAATAGGCCTTATGCTCTAGCTCAAGAGGTAAATGGCATGCTTTACCGTAAACCATTTTATACGGAGACATGCCCATGGGATTCTTATAAGCAGTTCTATAAGCCCACAGTGCATCATCAAGTTTCTTAGACCAATTCTTTCTAGACCTATTAACAGTCTTTTGCAGTATTAATTTAATTTCTCTATTACTTAACTCTATTGACCACTAGACTGAGGATGATAAGGAGATGCAATTCTATGGTTGACATCATACTTAGCAAGCATTTTATGGAAAGCACCATGAATAAAATGTGAACCACCATCAGTCATTAAATATCTAGGGACTCCAAATCTAGGGAAAATAACTTCTTTAAGCATTTAATAGAGTTGTTGTGATCAACACTACTAGTTGGAATAGCTTCTATCCACTTAGTAATGTAATCAACATCAACTAAAATATGAGTATACCCATTGGACTTTGGAAAAGGTCCCATATAATCAAAACCCCAAACATCAAATGGTTCGATAACAAGTGAATAATTCATAGGCATTTCCTGATGTTTACTAATATTACCTATTCTTTGACATTCATTGCAAGACAAGACAAACTTACGAGCATCCTTAAAGAGAGTAGGCCAATAAAAACCGGATTGCAATACCTTGTGTGCAGTTGTATCTCCAGCATGGTGTCCTCCGTAAGCGTCGGAGTGGCACTTCTGTAGGATCTCTCCCTGTTCATGCTCAGGTACACAACGTCTAATAACACCATCTACTCCTTCCTTATACAAGTGATGCTCATCCCAAAAGTAATGTCTCAAATCATAAAAGAACCTTTTCTTTTGTTGGTACGTGAAACTAGGTGGTATATATTTCGCAACAATATAATTAGCATAGTCAGCATACCATGGTGTACTGAGTGAAGAATTGATAATATTTAATTGTTCATCAGGAAAGCTATCATCAATAGGTTGTGGGTCATCAAGAACATTCTCTAACGTAGACAAATTATCTGCTACGGGGTTCTCAGCACCCTTCCTATCAACAATATGCAAATCAAATTCTTGTAGCAAGAGAACCCATCTAATAAGTCTAGGTTTAGCATCTCTCTTTTCCATGAGATATTTAATAGCAGCATGATTAATGTGAATAGTAACTTTAGAATCAACAATATAAGGTCTGAACTTATCACATGCAAACACAACTGCTAAAAAATCTTTTTCAGTAGTAGCATAATTTCTTTGGGCACCGTCTAGAGTTTTACTAGCATAATGAATAACATTTAATTTCTTATCAACTCTTTGGCTTAGGACAGCACCAACAACATAATCACTAGCATCACACATAATTTCAAAAGGTAGGTTCAAATCAGGTGGTTGAACAATAGGTGCAGTTATCAAGGCCTTCTTGAGTATTTCAAATGCTTCTTCACAATCATCATAAAAAACAAATGGAATATCTTTTTGTAAGAGATTAGTTAGAGGCCTAGAAATCTTAGAGAAGTCTTTAATAAACCTTCTATAGAAACCAGCATGACCAAGGAAACTTCTTATTCCTTTAACGTTTGTAGGGCATGGCATCTTCTGAATGGCATCAAATTTAGCCTTATCAACTTCAATACCTCTTTCAGAAATCTTATGTCCCAAGACAATGCCTTCATTAACCATAAAGTGGCACTTTTCCCAATTCAAGACAATATTAGTATCTTCACATCTCTGCAAAACTCGATCGAGGTTGCTCAAGCAATCATCAAAAGAAGATCCATAAACGGAGAAATCATCCATGAAAACCTCAACAATCTTTTCACAAAATTCAAAGAATATAGCCATCATACATCTTTGAAAGGTAGCAGGTGCATTACATAAACCAAAAGGCATGCGTCTATAAGCAAAGGTACCGAAAGGGCAAGTAAAAGTGGTTTTCTCCTGATCAGATTGCGAAACAGGTATTTGGGAGAAACGAGAATAGCCATCTAGAAAGCAAAAGTGTGTATGTTTAGACAATCTTTCTAGTATTTGATCAATGAAAGGTAGAGGGTAATCATCTTTCTTAGTAGCTTTATTTAATTTCCTAAAATAAATTACCATCCTATAGCCAGTAACAATTCTTTGTGGGATCAATTCATCTTTATCATTAGGAACAACGGTAATACCTCCCTTCTTAGGGACACAATGCACCGGACTTACCCAATCACTATAAGCTACAGGGTAAATAATACCTGCTTCCAGGAGCTTTAGTATTTCTTTTCTTACCACCCCTTTCATCTTAGGATTCAGTCTTCGTTGAGGGCCAGCAACTGGTTTGGAATCAGGATCAGTTTTAATTTTATGCTGGCATAGAGTGGGACTAATGCCTTTAAGATCATCAAGAGTATATCCGATAGCAGCACGGTGCTTCCTTAGAGTTTTCAATAATTTCTTTTCTTCATGCTCTGAAAGGTTAGCACTAATAATAACATGATATATCTCTTTTTCATCAAGATAAGCATACTTAAGAGTATCAGGTAATTGTTTAATCTCAAACACAGGATCACCCTTTGGTGAAGGTGGATCTCCAAGTAATTCAACAGGCAAATTATTCTTAAGGATAGGACTTTGTTCAAAGATAACTCTATCTATCTCATTCCTCTCATCCATATGCATATCATTTTCATGTTCAAGCAAGTATTGCTCTAAAGGATCAGTAGGAGGCACAACAATAGAAGTAAGAGCAATAATTTCATCCTTACTAGACAATTCTTTTTCATGAGGTTGTCTACTAAACTTAGAAAAATTAAATTCATGCAAGACACCTCCAAAGCCAATAGTAACAGTTTGTTTCTCACAATTAATTTGAGCATTAACAGTATTGAGAAAAGGTCTACCAAATATGATGGGACAAAAGCTATCTTGTGTGGTAGCGAGAATGAGAAAATCAGCAGGATACTTAGTTTTACCACACAAGACTTCAACATCTCTAACAATTCCCACAGGGTAGATAGTATCTCTATTAGCAAGTTTAATAGTAACATCAATATATTCCATCTCGACAGGTGCAATTTCATCTTTAATTTCATTATATAAAGATTGAAGTATGGCACTAACACTAGCACCCACGTCACATAAACCATGATAACAATGATCTCCTATCTTAATGGAAACAACAGGCATGACAACTACCGGTTTATGTTTATCTCCAGTATGAGGTTTAGCAATTCTAGCAGAAGCTTCACAGAATTGAATAACATGCCCTTCAACATTGTCGGTCATGAGATCTTTAATAATAGCAATACTAGGTTCAACTTTAATTTGCTCAGGGGGTGTAGATGTTCTAATGTAACCCTTACGTATCACAGTTGAAGCTTTAGCATGATCCTTTATTCTAACAGGAAAAGGTGGTTTCTCAATGTAAGCAGTTGGAACAATAGAATCATTATAAGCAATTACTTTCTCTTCAACTAGAACAGGTTTAGCTACATTAACTTCTATAGGAGGATGATATTGAAACCACTTCTCCTTAGGGAGATTAATATGAGTAGCAAATGATTCACATAAAGAAGATACTATCTCAAAGTCAAGTCCATGTTTAGCGCTAAAATCACGAAAAGTATTTGTTTCTATAAAGGATTTAACGCAATCAAACTTAAGATTCATACCTAACTCATGACCTTCATCGAACTCCCAATCTTCAAAATTGCGTTTAATTATTTCCAATAAATCCCATCTAAAGTCAATATCTCTCTTCATGAAAGAACCGGTACAAGAAGTGTCGAGCATGGTGCGATTGTCATGAGAAAGCTGAGCATAAAAGTTCATAATAATAATCTCTCTGGGAAGCTCATGGTTGGGGCATGAATATAACATTGACTTAAGCCTCCACCAAGCTTGAGCGATACTTTCTCTATCACGAGGCCAAAAATTATAGATATAATTCCGACCATGATGTACCAAATGCATAGGATAAAACTTTTGATGAAATTCCAATTTCAATCGTTTGTAGTTGCACGATCTAGTATCATCACATAGCCTATACCATGTCAATGCTTTATCCCTCAAATATAAGGGAAATACCTTCTTCTTGACCTCATCCTCGGGCAAACCTGCAAGCTTAAATAAACCACAAACTTCATCTACGTAGATTAGATGGAAGTCGGGATGTGATGTTCCATCTCCTGTAAATGGATTAGCCAACCGTTTCTCTAGCATACCCGAAGGAATCTCATAATAAATATTTTAAGTAGGTGCAGTAGGTTGAGGAGCAACTCTTTGTGCTTCCGGTCAAGGTGAAGATACCCCGAACAAGCTCTTCAAAGAATTAGTTTCCATAGTGACAAGTGACAATAAATTTCAGCACACGATATAAATGTTTCCTTACCAAATTCCACTTACCAAAGGCGCTTCACTCCCTGACAACGGCACCAGAAAAGAGTCTTGATGACCCACAAGTATAGGGGATCTATCGTTGTCCTTTAGATAAGTAAGAGTGTCGAACGCAACGAGGAGCAGAAGGAAATGATAAGTAGTTTTCAGTAAGGTATTCTCTGCAAGCACTGAAATAGTCGGTAACAGATAGTTGTATGATATAGTAATTTGTAACGGGTAGCAAGTAATAATAGTAAAAAAGGTGCATCAATATGGCCCAATCCCTTTTGTAGCAAGGGACAAGCCTGAACGAACTCTTATATAAAGTAAAGCGCTCTCGAGGACACATGGGAATTACTGTCAAGCTAGTTTTCATCATGTTCATATGATTCACGTTCGCTACTTTGATAGTTTGATATGTGGGTGGACCGGTGCTTGGGTGATGTCATTACTTGGACAAACATCCCACTTATGATTAACCCCTCTCTCAAGCATCCTCAACTACGAAAGAAGAATTAAGACAAAGTCTAACCATAGCATTAAACTAGTGGATCCAAATCAGCCCCTTACGACACAACACATAAACTATGGTTTAAGCTTCTGTCACTCTAGCAACCCATCATCTACTTATTACATCCCAATCCTTTCCTCTAGGCCCAAATAATGGCGAAGTGTCATGTAGTCCACGTTCACATAACACCACTAGAGGAGAGACAACATACAACACATCAAAATATCGAACGAATACCAAATTCACATGACTACTATTAGCAAGACTTATCCCATGTCCTCAGGAACAAATGTAACTACTCACAAAGCATGGTTATGTTCATGATCAGAGAGGTATTGAATATCATTAAGGATCTGAACATATGATCTTCCACCAAATAAACCAACTAGCATCAAGTACGATAAGCAATTAACACTACTAGCAACCTTACAAGTACCAATCGGAGTTGCGAGACGGAGATTGAGTACAAGAGATGAACTAGGGTTTGGAGATGAGATGGTGCTGATGAAGATGTTGATGGAGATGAGTCCTCTCCGATGAGAGGAGTGTTGGTGGTGATGATGGCGACGATTTCCCTCTCTGGGAGAGAAGTTTCCCCGGCAGAACAACCCTGCCGGAGCTCTAGATTGGTTCTACTCAAGTTCCGCCTCGTGGCGGCGGCGTCTCCTCCCGAAAGCTCTATTATGATTTTTTCTCGGACGAAACCCTTCATATAGGAGAATATGGGAGCCAGAGGGACTTCAGGGGGCCCACGAGCCCCCCAGGCGCGGCCAGGGGGGTGGCCCACGCCTGGCAGGCTCGTGGCCACCTGGTGGCTCCTCTTCGGTACTTCTTTGGCCCAGTGTTTTATATATATTCCAAAATAATTCCTCGTTGATTTTCACGGCTTTTGGAGTTGTGCAGAATAGTCATCTCAAACTTGCTCCTTTTCCAGCCTAGAATTCCAGCTACCAGCATTCTCCCTCTTTGTGTAAACCTTGTAAAATAAGAGAGAAAAGGCATGAGTATTGTACCATAATGTGTTATAACAACTTAAAATGCGATAAATATCAATATAAAAGCATGATGCAAAATGGACGTATCAATCAACAATGACAACATTCATTACCTTTTGGAGAGTGGTGCCTCCTAGATTGGTTGTGTGTCACTTGGGAGCTTCCAAATCTTGTGGAGTTGAACCAAATAGTTCGTTTGAATTTTTTGAGAGTACATTAAGAAATCCATATACATGCTAAAAATTTGTATATACACGTTCAACAATTTTAAAACACATGATGAACATTTATTCAAATACATGTTAAAGATTTGTCAAATACACATTGAACATTTGTTTAATACATGGTGAGATATTGTTGATACACGGTGAACAGTTTTCATAATTTTGTGACCATTGTATAAAATCTACTAACATATTTGTAGGTCTTATGATTTTTATTGTTATGGACATTTAATAAGAATATGCAAACAAATTTTAACATTGCATGGACATTTTTTAAAAACGCCGTCAACATGTTTTTAAATACATGATTTCTTAAATGTCATGAAAAATTTGTTTAATGCTACATGCGTTTTTTACAAATTACTTGAGCAACTTTTTATGTTAGGAATTTTTGTAAATTGGATGAACAGAATTCATATTTCATGAATATTCTTTCAATGCATGGTAAACATTTAAAAAAATGAAAAGTGGTTTGAATTATATATTCAAAATGTAAAATAAAAAGAAAAAATGAATTAGTGTAACAAGCGAAACTAACAGGAAACATCTACCGGGCCGGTCAACTACATGCTCTCGCGCGAGGCGAGCTACAAGCGGCGCCAGAGCTATTGTAAGGGCATTCTCTTACCTTACTGTTTTGGCGATGATGACACCTCACTATGTTATCTAATCGTGTGTCAAGTTATTCAGGTACTCCCTATGACACAAGACGGTTAGGAGTTCCATTCAGACGGAAAAGAACGAAGATGGTGTTCGCTATGTGTTTATTTTCTTTGGTCGTAGGGATCCCGTACTATTAAGTGGGAATTCTTATTGGAAGGCTTTGGGGTGAATCAATACACGTACACATTCTTGTCACCCACCTCCTACCCTTCCATCCAAGAGAGAGATTGGCCCTTCCTCCTCACCAGGAAAGCTGGTTGTACTGCTTGCTCTTGTCATCCGACATAACCTCCACCCCAGGGGTGATACCCTGGGGGCACTACCCCTAGCTGGTCACCAACGGTTGTACTGCTGCCTCCGGGCGATTGTATCACTAGCAGCTGGCTGACCCTAGGTGGCAGCCTTAGGCGAGTGTACCATCCAAGCACCGACCTACAATCGAACATGGTTCTATTGTGGTGCAGTTGCTGTTCAGACGTGGGGCGGTTGTTCCGGTTGATATCTAAAGACCGATAGTACTGGTGTCTCAAGCGGTTGTACCGCTCGAGACTTAACCCTGTCCCGCACTCGAGTCAAGCGGTTGCACCGGGGAGGAACCATCGCCTCAGGTTCTGTTTTGATGCGATGGTTGGCCAGTTGTTTCGGTCTTACCGATTCTACCACCTGCATCGCCGGTTGTACCGCTGCCATTTAAACCGGTTGTAATGGTTGGAAGTTGGGGGCCCCATATAAAGAGGTAGTTCTTCCACCTCCCTCTTATCTCTTACATCTCTCTCCACCATTAATTCCCTTTAAGCTTTCTTGCCCAATCTCTCTCTAGCCACTCAAACTTCTTGATTTTCTAGGGATTGAAGGAGGATACCTAGATCTACACTTCCACCAAAGGAAAATTGATTCCCCATAATTTCTTTTGTGGATTTTGTTACTCTTGGGTGTTTGCGCACCCTAGACGGAAGAGGTCACCTCGAAGCCATACTCCATTGTGGTGAAGCTTCATGGTTTTGTTGGGAGCCTCCAATTAAGTTGTGGAGATTGCCACGACCTTGTTTGCAAAGGTCCGATTGCCACCTTCAAAGGCACCACTAGTGGAATCATGACATCTCACATTGTGTGAGGGCGTGAGGAGAATATGGTGGACTTAGTGGCATCTTGGGGAGAATTGTGCCTCCACACTGCTCCAATGGAGACGTACGTCCCCTCAAAGGGAAGAAACTTAGGTAACACATCCTTGTCTCCAACGGTTCCACTTGTGGTTACTTCTTATCTTTACTTTGTGCAAGCCTTGTTCTTTTTATTATTGTATAGTTAGCATCATATAGGTTGCTCACCTAGTTGCATATCTGGACAACTTATTTGTTGTGAAACCTAATTTTTTGTAAAAACTTAAAAATTGGTAGTTGCCTATTCACCCCCTCTAGTCAATCATATCATTCCTTTCAATTGGTATCAAATCCAAATTTCTTTATTAAGGGTTTCACCACTCGAAGAGTATGGTTGACGAAGGGGAGTGGACGGTCGAACTCCTCAAGGCCGTGGGTGTGAACACAGTCTCTCGTGAGGATTTGAATGAGGCCATGTCCTCTCTTAAATCCTCCATGACAGCCAAGGTCAAATCCATGTTTAAAGAATTCCTTGAGGGTCTCAAACTTTCTACCAATCCGTTGCTAGTTGTTAATCCCACTAACTCGTCATCGGTTGTCCACTCCGAAACGGGGCTAGCACTGACAAGAACAAGCTGATGACCCACAAGTGTAGGGGGTCAATCGTAGTCCTTTCAATAAGTAAGAGTGTTGAACCCAACGAGGAGCAGAAGGAAATGATAAGCGTTTTTCACAAGGTAATTTCTGCAAGCACTGAAATTGTAAGTAGCAAGTAGTTTGATGGTAAGGTAATTTGTAATGAGCAAGTAACAATAACAATAGGTAAGTTGCAGCAAGGTAGCCCAATCCGTTTGTGGCAAAGGACAGGCCAAAACTATCTCTTATGATAAGCAAAGTGTTCTTGAGGTTACACGGGAATTTCATCTAATCACTTTCATCATGTTGGTTTGATTCGTGTTCGCTACTTTGATAATTTGATATGTGGATGGACCGGTGCTAAGGTGTTGTTCTTACTTGAACTAACAACCTAATTATGATTAACCCCCTCGCAAGAATACGCAACTGCAAGAAAAGTAAAAGACAATGTCTAACCATAGCATTAAACATGTGGACCCAAATCACCCCCTTACGAAGTAGCGCATAAACTAGGGTTTAAGATTTTGTCACTCAAGCAACCCATCATCTAATAACTACTCCACAATGCATTCCCTTAGGCCCAAGGATGGTGGAGTCTCATGTAGTCGACGTTCACATGACACCACTAAGGGAATCACAACATACATATCATCAAAATATCGAACACATATCAAATTCACATGATTACTTGCAACATGACTTCTCCAGTGACCTCAAGAACAAAGGTAATTACTCACAAATAAGATGCATGCTCAAGATAGTAGGGGTATTGAATAGTATAATGGATCTGAACATATAATATTCCACCAAATCAACCATATATCAATCAACTACACAAGGTAATCAACACTACTAGTCACCCATAGGTACCAATCTGAGGTTTCGGTACAAAGATTGAACACAAGAGATGAATTAGGGTTTGATAGGAGATGGTGTTGTTGAAGATGTTGATGAAGAATGGCCTCCCCAAGATGAGAGGGTTATTGGTGACGACGATGGCTTCGATTTCCCCCTCCGAGAGGGAAGTTCCCCCTGCGGAATCGCTCCGCCGGAGGGCAAAAGTGCTCCTGCCCAAGTTCCGCCTCGAGGCGGCAGCGCTACGTCCCGAAAGTCCTCCTCCTATTATTTTTAGGTTTTGGGGGAATTTATACCAGAAGATGGGCTCCAGAGGTGGGCCAGGATGGGCACGGTCCATCAGGGCGCGGGTAGGGGGCCTGACGCGCCCTGGTGGAGGGTGGCCACCTGGTGACCCCCTCCAGTAGTTTTCAGCTCCCGTATTTCTTATTTATTATATAAAAAATCTTCGTAAATTTTCAGCTTCATTGGGGATGTCCAGAATAGGTATCTCTAACATGGTTTTTTCACGTACTGAATTCCTGTTGTCGGCATTCTCCCTCTTGGTGTAAACCTTGCAAAATGTGAGAGAAAAGGCATTAGAATTACTCCCCAAAGCATTATTAGGCATTAAAACATTATAAATGACAGTAGGAAAACATGATGCAAAATGGACATATCAACTCCCCCAAGCTTAGACCTCGCTTGTCCTCAAGCAAAAGCCGATATCGAAGAACATGTCCACATGGTTTGAGAGAGAGGTGTCAATAAAAATAAATATGAAATAGTAGCATCATGTTTATTATTATAAAAACAACAAAAATTAACATAAATCTTTCTCATAAAACTTTTATTTCATAAGAACATCATATAACTTCTGATGAGCAAGTAACAATTCATCACAACATGGAAGTATAAAGCATAAACCTTATTGGAAACCACCAAACTATGTTCTCAGTCAACTTTGCAACTACAATTCATCATATTTTCAGGAAGGGTCTCATGTAGGAGCCTTTTGGCAAGTCCACATACTCAACCATCATTTTGTCTTCTATGATTTCTAACACTCATAGCATACCCATGTACAAAAAGTTTCAATCGGACACATACAAAGATAGGGGCTTATAGTTTGCCTCCCAACGTATTCACCTGAAGGGAGATGTCAACAATAATAACTCATGTTCACTCATATCCAATTGGACATACGTGCCTAGATCTTTCCTCACCACCTTATGCTTGCCAAGGGGGAAAATAAAGAGGAATAGGTAAGAATACTTTGACTCTTGCATAGAAGTAAATGCTTAAAGGTAAAAGATAGGCCCTTCCTTAGGTAAGCAGAGGTTGTCATGTGCTTTTTAGTTTGTATGCCACATCCCTTAGCGCAAAAGAACGTCATGTTGCATTGCCCCTTGTGATAGCAACCTTTATTATGTAGTCCGTCACTTTTATTACTTTGCCATCACAAGTTCGTGCAACGCTCAATTTTCTCTTACACTAATTGATCCAACACTTTTATAAGCAATTTTTATTTCCTTGATGCACTGATGACAACTTACTTGAAGGATCTTATTCAATCCATAGGTAGGTCAAACATGAATTTGGGTTTTGGGTTTTTGGATGCACAAGTAGTATATCTTCTTAGTGCGGAATTTTTGGCTAGCAAAGATATTGGGCAAGCACCACATGTCGAAGGATCTATGACAATATAACTTCTATGTGAATATGAACAAGCATAAATCATCATGTTGTCTTGTTTATCCAACGTCAACAATTTTGGCATATAATATTTAATGGGGGCTCACAATCATAAAAGATGTCCATGATAGTATATTTGCATGTGAATCTTCTCTTCCCTATTTTATTCTTTCATGAATCGCATCATTGACTAATGCTATGTTTGCCAATCTGCATTTTTTTTACCACTTATACTTTTATTTATTGTGATGTCATTACTCACCATAAGATTCACATATGATCTTTTCATTTATTCTCTTTTATGAAGATTGCAACAAGTAAATGGGCAAAATCTCAAACTAAACTTTATTATATAACTCTCACTCGATTACATAGATAGATGATCACGAAACTAGCACTGGAAAATAGATCATACTAAACTTTCATTCAACTAAATCATGAAAAGGCTAAGGATCGAAATAAAAAAGCAAAGGTAAAAAGTGATGGTGATACGACACCGGGGCACCTCCCCCAAGCTTGGATCAAGCCAAGGGGAGTGCCCATACTCCTGTACTCAAGTCTACTTTGGTGGTGAACATGATCAAGGTGGTGGTGATGAGACATTATTCTTATTCTCCAATTTACACTTGAGAATGAAGTTTTCTTCCCTTAAATCATCATTCTATTGCTCATGTTTCAATATCCTCTTGCATACAGCTGCCTTGCTCTCCTGCAGAAAACGAGAAGGGATAAAAGGAGTATTGGGTTCATTCCTACCATTAGGAAGGCTTGACTTCTTGAACTCCACGTGCATATCACCAAGTTGAGGTAGTGGAGGTTCGTCTTTATCTGAGCCAGCGTGTGGTCCAACGTCTTCTATTTCCTCCAAATCGATGTATTCTTCTTCCTCCGAAGTCCACAAGTAGGGGTCAATTTCCCCAAAGATCTTTGGATCAGCAACATAATTGGACACATAGCTCTCTCCCTAAGAATCCTGGGACGACATATTTTCAAATTTGTCAGGAAAATAGCACGAAACAAGAACAGAGGAAAATCTCGCGATGGGGTGGTTAAAACAATCGGGGGTATATATAGAGAATTTTTATTCTTCAAAATCAAGCAAACGGAAGGAAAACGGAGTCGGAAAGGTTCTCGAGATGGGCATGATCCACCATGGCGCTCCAGGGCATGGCAAGTGCACCCTGGTGGACCATGCCCACCTCGGTTGCCTTGCACTTTATTTTTTATTTCCTAAAATTCTTAAATATTCCAAAACTAATAAAAAATATTTTTGCGGATTTTTCGGAGTCCGTTTACTTACCATATCACGTACCTATTAATTTTCACGATTTTGGAGTGTTCTGGAAGGTTTCTATTATGTGTTCCTCCGGTGTCATGGTTTGGATAACATTGCTTTCAACATTAAATAGGCGTACGTGAGATGTAGTGTTTAATTCTTTGTCCACTATCCACCTTCGGGTTGGTACCTTCGGCATTATTAATGTTAATATTGTTGGAAATATGCCCTAGAGGCAATAAATAAAGTGTTTATTATCATATTTCCTTGTTCATGATAATCGTTTATTATCCATGCTATAATTGCATTGATTGGAAACACATTACATGTGTGGGTAAATAGAAAACACTCTATCCCTAGTATGCCTCTAGTGAACTAGCTCGTTGATCAAAGATGGTCAAGGTTTCCTAGCCATTGACATGTGATGTCATTTTGATAACGGGATCACATCATTAGGAGAATGATGTGATGGACAAGACCCAAACTACACACGTAGCATATGATCATGTTGTTGGAAATATGCCCTAGAGGCAATAATAAATTAAGTTATTATCATATTTCCTTATTCGTGATAATAATTTATTATCCATGCTATAAATGTATTGATCCGAAACTCAGATACATGTGTGGATACATAGACAACACCATGTCCCTAGTATGCCTCTAGTAGACTAGCTCGTTGATCAAAAGATGGTTAAGGTTTCCTAGCCATGGACATGAGATGTCATTTGATAACGGGATCACATCATTAGGAGAATGATGTGATGGACAAGACCCAAACTACAAACATAGCATATGATCGTGTCAGTTTATTGCTACCGTTTTCTGCATGTCAAGTATATGTTCCTATGACCATGAGATCATGCAACTCACGGATATCGGAGGAGTGCCTTGTGTGTATCAAACGTCGCAACGTAACTGGGTGACTATAAAGGTGCTCTATAGGTATCTCCGATGGTGTCTGTTGAGTTGGCATGGATCGAGACTGGGATTTGTTACTCCGTGTGACGGAGAGGTATCTCAGGGCCCACTCGGTAATACAACATCACAACAAGCCTTTCAAGCAATGTGGCTAAGTGTTAGTCACGGGATCTTGTATTACGAAACGAGTAAAGAGACTTGCCAGTAACGAGGTTGAACTAGGTATGGAGATACCGACGATCGAATCTCGGGCAAGTAACATACCGAAGAACAAAGGGAACGTTATACGGGATTAACTGAATCCTTGACATAGAGGTTCGACCGATAAAGATCTTCGTAGAATATGTAGGAACCAATGTGGACGTCCAGGTCCCGCCATTGGTTATTGACCGTAGAGGTGTCTCGGTCATGTCTACATAGTTCTCGAACCCGCAGGGTATGCACACTTAAGGTTCGATGACGTTTCGGCAGTGTAGAGTTATGTATGGTGGTGACCGAAGGTTGTTCAGAGTCCCAGATGAGATCCTGGACGTCATGAGGAGCTCCGGAATGGTCCGGAGGTAAAGATTCATATATAGGATGTTCCAGTTTGGTCGCCGGAAAAGTTTCGGGCTCATCGGTAGGGTACCGGGAGTATCGGTAGTGTACCGGGAGTGCCGGTAGTGTACCGGGGGACCTCCGGGAGGGGTATTTCGACCCCAAGAGGTCCATGGTCTGTGGGAGAATAATAACCAGCCCTTAGTGGGCTGGGAAAACAGCCACAAAGGCCCATGGCGCAGGAGAGAAAGTCCTAAAGCAAAAAGTGGAAAATCAGCCAATAGGATGCAATCCTACTCCATCTAGGATTGGAGGTGAAGTAGGATTGCTCCCACCTCCTATTTCGGCCGACCCAAAGGCCTTGTCTGCCTCTCCTCTCCTCTCCTTCTATATATACTAGTGTATTGGGTGGTTTTTGGACAGAATTTCCGGCCACGTGCTACCCGTTTCACCGGTGCACAGTTTCTCCTCTAGATCGGTTTTCCGTAGCGATTAGGCGAAGCCCTGTCGGAACCACTCCACCACCATCACCGGAGCGCTGTCACGCTGCTGGTGAACTCTCTCTCCTCTCCACCTCCTCTCGCTGGATCGAGACGGTGGAGATCGTCATCAAGCTGCACGTGTGCTGAACGCGGAGGTGCCGTCCGTTCGGCACTAGATCGGAAGGACCGTGACCGAGATCGCGAGATGGTTCGTGATGTGATCACGGAACGGATCGTGATGAGTTCGTGGGACAGATCGTGATCAAGATCATGAGATGGATCATGATGAGTTCGCGGGACGGTTCCTGATTGGATCGCGGGACGCTCGGCGATTTGGATCGCGAAGAAGTTCGACTACACCAACCGCATTTCTTAACGCTTCCCGCTTAGCGATCTACAAGGGTACGTAGATCCACTCTCCCTCTCGTAGATGCTCATCACCATGGATAGGGTTGCGTGTGTGTAGGAAATTTTTTGTTTCCCATGCGACGTTCCCCAACAGTGGCATCATGAGCTAGGTTGATGGTTCGATGAGATCTCGAGTATAACACAAAAGGTTTGTGGGCGTTGATGCTTAGATTGCTTCCTCCCTTGGTCGGATTTTGGTTCAGCGGGATTGTGAGATGAAGCGGCCCGGACCAACATTACTCGTACGCTTACGAGAGACTGGTTCCCTCGACGCAACTTGTTGCTTAGATGGCTTGCGGGTGACAGTTTCTCTCACTTTAGTTGGATCGGATCCGACAAAGGTGGTTCTTGAGAAGGTTGAAAAGCAATCTATGTATCACCGTTGTGGTTTATGCGTAGGTGAGAATCGTTCTTGCTAGATACCCGTAGCAGCCACGTAAAACATGCAACAACAATTAGAGGACGTCTAACTTGTTTTTGCAGGGTATGTTGTGATGTGATATGGCCAATTACATGATGAGATATATGTGATGTATGAGATGATCATGTGATGTATAGAATTTGACAACTTGCATGTCATTGAGTACGGCAACCGGCAGGAGCCATAGGGTTATCTTTAATTATTGTATGACCTGCGTGTCAATCATTAAGCGCTATGTAATGCTATACTTTATCGCTAAGCGGTAGCAATAGAAGTAGAAGCAGGGCTGGCGCCACAACCCCAATGGCAACACATTGATGGAGATCAAGATAATGGAGATCATGGTGTTGTGCCGTTGACGATGGAGATCATGCCGGTGTTTCGAAGATGGAGATCTTAAACACAAGTTCATGGCCATATCATGTCACTTATGAATTGCATGAGATGTTAATCCTTTTATGCACCTTGTTTTACTTAGTACGGCGGTAGCATTATAAGGTGATCCCTCACTTGAATTTCAAGATGAACTGTGTTCTCCCCGAGTGTGCACCGTTGCGAAAGTTCGTCGTGTTGAGACACCACGTGATGATCGGGTGTGATAGACTCTACGTTCACATACAACGGGTGCAAGCCAGATTTGCACGCGCAGAACACTCGGGTTAAACTTGACGAGCCTAGCATGTACAGACATGGCCTCGGAACACGAGAGACCAAAAGGTCGAACATGAGTCATATAGTAGATATGATCAACATAATGATGTTCACCATTGCAGCCACCTCAACTCACGTGATGATCGGACTTGAGTTGGTGAATTTGGATCATGTATCACTCGAATGATCGGAGGGATGTCAATTTGAGTGGGAGTTCTTAAGTAATATGATTAATTGAACTCATTATCATGAACATAGTCAAAGTGTCTTTGCAAATTATGTTGTAGATTACTAGCTCGCGTTGTAGCTCCCTTAAATTTTTATATGTTCCTAGATAAATAGAGTTGAAAGATGTCAGTAGCAATATTGCGGACTGGGTCCGTGATCTGAGGATTGTCCTTATTGCTGCACAGAAGGCTTATGTCCTTAATGCACCGCTCGGTGAGCCACCCCATCTAGCATCGTCTGTAGATGTTGTGAACATCTGACAGGCAAGTTTCGATGAGTACTTGATAGTTTAGTGCGTCATGCAGTACGGCTTAGAATTGAGGCTCCTAAACGTTTTGAACGTCACGGAACATATGAGATGTTCTAAGAGCTGAGATTGTGATCTTAGGCTCGTGCCCGAGTTGCAAGATATAGGATCTCCAACGAGATTCTTTGCCTGCAAGATGAAAGAGAATAGCTCAATCGTTGAGCATGTGCTCAGACTGTCTGGGTACTACAATCACTTGAATCGAGTGGGAGTTGATCTTCCAGATAAGATAGTGATTGATGTAGTTCTATAAGTCACTGTCACTGAGCTACTAGAACTTGGTGATGAACTATAAAATGCCAGGGAAAGAAATGTTGATCCCTGAGCTGTTCGCGATGTTTGACACCGCGAAGGTAGAAATCAAGAAGGAGCGTCAAGTGTTGATGGTTAATCAAACCACTAGTTTCGAGAAGGGCAAGAGCAAGGAGGGAAACTTCATGGATAGCAAGTCAGTTGTTGCTCCAGTGAACCCAAAGTTGAACTCAAACCCGAGACTAAGTGCTTCTGTTATGAGGTGAGCGGTCGCTGAAGCGGAACAACCCTAGATACTTGGTAGATAAGAAGGCTGGCAACATTGATAGAAGTATATTTGATATACGAGTTACTAATGTGTACCTTGCTAGTACTCTTAGTAGCACCTGGGTATTGGATACTGGTTCGGTTGCTAAATGTTAGTAACTCAAAATAAAAGCTACGGAATAAACGGAGAACTAGATAAGGGTGAGGTGACGATATGTGTTGGAAGTGTTTCCAAGGTTGATGTGATCAACATCGCACGCTCTCTCTACCTTCAGGATTAGTGACGAACCTAAATAAATGTTATTTGGTGTTTTGCGTTGAGCATGAACATGATTAGATCATGTTTATTGCAATACGGTTATTCATTTAAGTTAGAGAATAATGGTTATTCTATTTACATGAATAATACCTTCAATGGTCATGCACCCAGTGAGAATGGTTTGTTGAAATCTTGATCGTAGTATTACACATGTTCATAACATTGATGTCAAAAGATACAAAGTTAATAATGATAGTACCACATACTTGTGGCACTGCCGCTAAATGTCATATTGGTATAAAGTGCATGTAGAAACTCCATGCTGATGGATATTTGGACTCATTCGATTTCGAATTGGTTGAGACATGCGAACCATGCCTCTTGGGCAAGATGGCTAAAGGACCCCGTTGGATGGAGCGGGCAAGTGATTCATTGGAAATGATACATGTTGATGTATGCAATCTAGTGAGTCTTGTAGCATGCAGTGGATATCATTATTTTCTTACCTTCACTGATGATTTGAGTAGATATAGTGTATATTTACTTAATGAAACACAAGTCTGAATCGTTTGAAAGGTTCAAGCAAATTCAGAGTGAAGTTTAAAGATCATCGTGACAAGAAGATAAAAAAAATGACCGCAATATGATCGTGGAGGTGAATATCTGAGTTACGAGTTTGGCATACAACTTAAGACAACGTGAAATTTGTTTCACAACTAACGCCACCTGGAACACCATGGTGTGATGGTGTGTCCGAACATCATAGTCATGCTCTATTGATATAGTGCATACTGTGATGTCTCTTATCGTTTTACTACTATAATTTTTGGGGTTATGCATTAGAGACAACTACATTCACTTTAAATAGGGCATCATCTAAATCCGTTGAGATGACATCGTGTGAATTATGGTTTGATAGAAACCTAAGCTGTCATTTCTTAATATTTGGGGCTGTGACACTTGTGTGAAAAATGTTTTCACCTAATGAGGTCGAACCCTAGCCGGACAAATTGCATCTTCATAGAATACCCTAAGATCAGTTGGGTGAACCTACAATCTCAGATCCTAGTGCAAAGTGTTTGTTGCTTAAACGGATCCTTTCTCGAGGAAATGTTTCTCTCGAAAGAATTGAGTGGGAGGAAGATAGAACTTGATGAGTTTGTTAAACCTTTGTTCAACCAGAGAGTAGCGCAGCGCATAAAGATGTTTCTGTGAAGCCTACGTTAGTTGAAGAGGAAGTTAATGATGATGATCATGAAGCTTCAGGATCAAGTTACTATAAACTTCGTAGGTCGACAAGGATGTGTACTGCTCCTAAGTGGTACGACAACTCTGTCTTGGAGATCATGTTGTTGGACAACGATGAACCTACGAGCTATGGAGAAGCGATGATGGCCCCGGATTCCGACAAATGGTTAGAGGCCATGAAATCCGAGATAGGATCCATGTATGAAAACCAAGTATAGACTTTGGTAGACTTGCTCGTTAGACGACAGGTCGTTGAGTACAAATGGACCTTTAGAATGAAGACAGACACTGATGGTGAATGTCACCATTTGTAAAGCTCGACTTGTTGAAAAGTTGTTTGTGACAAGTTCAAGGAGTTGACTGCGATGAGGCTTTCTCACTCGTAGCGATGCTAAAAGTCTGTTGGAATTATGTTAGTATTTGCTGCATTTTCAATTATGAAATCTGGCAGATGGATGTCAAAACATCGTTTCTTTAACGGTTTACTTAAGGAAAGGTTGTATGTGATACAACCAGAAGGTTTTGTCAGTCCTAAGGATGCTAAAAGATGAGCAAGCTTCAGTGATCCTTCTATGGGCTGAAGCAAGCATCTCGGAGTTGGAATGTACACTTTGATGAGGTGATCAAAGTTTTTGTAGTTTATACAAAGTTTACGAGAAACTTGTATTTTCAATAAAGTGAGTGGGAGCACTATAGAGTTTTTGATAAGTATATGTGGTTGACATATTGTTGATCGGAAATAATGTAGAATTTCTGGAAGGCATAAAAGGTTGTTCGAAAAGTTTTTTTCAAAGGAAGACCTAGATAAAGCTACCTAATTGTTGAGCATCAAAATCTATAGAGATAGATCAAGATGCTTGATGAGACTTTCGATGAGTGCATACCTTGACAAGATTTTGAAAGAGTTCAAAATGGATCAGCAAGAGAAATAGTTCTCGTCTGATTTGTAAGGTGTGAAGTTGAGTGAGACTCAAAGCTCGACAACGGCAGAAGAAAGAGAAAGGACGAACGTCGTCCCCTATGCCTTAGCCATAGGCTCTATATTATGCCATGCTGTGTACCGCACCTATGTGTGCCTTGCCATGAGTCTGTCAAGGGGTACAAGAGTGGTCCAGGAGTGGATCACTGGACAGCGGTCGGAATTATCCTTAGTAACCAGAGGACTAAGGAAATGTTTCTTGATTGTGGAGGTGATAAAGAGTTCGTCGTAAAGAGTTACGTCGATGCAAGCTTTAACACCTATCCGGATGACTAGTAGTAGCAATTTGGATACGTATAGTGGAGCAGCCATTTGGAAACAGTACCAAGTGGAGTGTGGTAGCAGTGTTTACGGTTTGACATAGAGATTTGCAAAGTACACACGGATCTGAATATCGCAGACCCGTTGACTATAAAAGACCTCTCTCACATGCAAAGCATGATCGAGCCCCAGAACTCATTGGGTGTTAGATTCATAACAATGCGAATCACATAGTGATGTGAACTAGATTATTGACTCTAGTGCAAGTGGGAGACTGTTGGAAATCTGCCCTAGAGGCAATAATAAATTAAGTTATTATCATATTTCCTTGTTCGTGATAATCATTTATTATCCATGCTATAATTGTATTGATCAGAAACTCAGATACATGTGTGGATACATAGACAACACCATGTCCCTAGTATGCCTCTAGTAGACTAGCTCGTTGATCAAAAGATGGTTAAGGTTTCCTAGCCATGGACATGAGATGTCATTTGATAACGGGATCACATCATTAGGAGAATGATGTGATGGACAAGACCCAAACTACAAACGTAGCATATGATCGTGTCAGTTTATTGCTACTGTTTTCTGCGTGTCAAGTATATGTTCCTATGACCATGAGATCATGCAACTCACGGATATCGGAAGAGTGCCTTGTGTGTATCAAACGTCGCAACGTAACTGGGTGACTATAAAGGTGCTCTACAGGTATCCCCGATGGTGTCTGTTGAGTTGGCATGGATCGAGACTGGGATTTGTTACTCCGTGTGACGGAGAGGTATCTCAGGGCCCACTCGGTAATACAACATCAGAACAAGCCTTTCAAGCAATGTGGCTAAGTGTTAGTCATGGGATCTTGTATTACGGAATGAGTAAAGAGACTTGCCAGTAACGAGGTTGAACTAGGTATGGAGATACCGACGATCGAATCTCGGGCAAGTAACATACCGAAGAACAAAGGGAATGTTATACGGGATTAACTGAATCCTTGACATAGAGGTTCGACCGATAAAGATCTTCATAGAATATGTAGGAACCAATGTGGACGTCCAGGTCCCGCCATTGGTTATTGACCGTAGAGGTGTCTCGGTCATGTCTACATAGTTCTCGAACCCGCAGGGTCTGCACACTTAAGGTTCGGTGACGTTTCGGTAGTGTAGAGTTATGTATGGTGGTGACCGAAGGTTGTTTGGAGTCCCAGATGAGATCCCGGACGTCAGGAGGAGCTCCAGAATGGTCCAGAGGTAAAGATTCATATATAGGATGTCCCAGTTTGGTCACCGGAAAAGTTTCGGGCTCATCGGTAGTGTACCGGGAGTATCGGTAGTGTACCGGGAGTGCCGGTAGTGTACCGGGGGACCTCCGGGAGGGGTATTTCGACCCCAAGAGGTCCATGGGCTGTGGGAGAATAATAATCAGCCCTTAGTGGGCTGGGAAAACAGCCACAAAGGCCCATGGCGCAGGAGAGAAAGTCCTAAAACAAAAAGTGGAAAATCAGCCAATAGGAGGCAATCCTACTCCAACTAGGATTGGAGGTGAAGTAGGATTGCTCCCACCTCCTATTTCGGCCGACCCAAAGGCCTTGTCTGCCTCTCCTCTCCTCTCCTCCTATATATACTAGTGGATTGGGTGGTTTTTGGACAGAATTTCCGGCCACGTGCTACCCGTTTCACCGGTGCACAGTTTCTCCTCTAGACCGGTAGCATATGATCGTGTCAGTTTATTGCTACTGTTTTCTGCATGTCAAGTATGTGTTCCTATGACCATGAGATCATGCAACTCACGGACATCGGAGGAGTGCCTTGTGTGTATCAAACGTCGCCACGTAACTTGGTGACTATAAAGGTGCTCTACAGGTATCTCCAATGGTGTCTGTTGAGTTGGCATGGATCAAGACTGGGATTTGTTACTCCGTGTGACGGAGAGGTATCTCAGGGCCCACTCGGTAATACAACATCACAATGAGCCTTGCAACCAATGTCACTAAGTTTTAGTCACGGGATCTTGTATTATGGAACGAGTAAAGAGACTTGTCGGTAACGAGGTTGAACTAGGTATGGAGATACCGACGATTGAATCTCGGGCAAGTAACATACCGAAGAACAAAGGGAGCATCATACGGGATTGATTGAATCCTTGACATAGAGGTTCAGCCGATAAAGATCTTCGTAGAATATGTAGGAACCAATATGGGCATCCAGGTCCCGCTATTGGTTATTGACTGTAGAGGTGTCTCGGTCATGTCTACATAGTTCTCAAACCCGCAGGGTCTGCACACTTAAGGTTTTGTGACGTTTCGGTTGTGTAGAGTTATGTATGGTGGTGACCGAAGGTTTTTCGGAGTCCCGTATGAGATTCCGGACGTCACGAGGAGCTCCGGAATGGTCCGGAGGTAAAGATTCATATATAGGAAGTCCTATTTTGGTCGTCGGAAAAGTTTTGGTCTCATCGGTAGTGTACCGGGAGTGTCGGTAGTGTACCGGGAGACCTCCGAGAGGGGTATGTCGACCCAAGAGTCTTCATGGGATGTGGGAGAGTGAATATCAGCCCTTAGTGAGCTAGTGGAAACTCCCACACAAGGCCCATGTGGCTGGAAAATAAAACCCAATAGGAAAAGGTGGAAAAAGGCAAAAAAAAGGGAGCAATCCTAGTCCTACTAGGATTGGAGGAGGAGTCCTCCAATCCTAGTAGGTTCGGACGAACCATAGGAGGGAGACAAGCCTCTCCTCCTATATATACTTGTGGATTTCTAGGGTTTTGCACTAGTTTTTCAGCCACGTGCTACCCGTTCCTCTAATGCATAGTTTCTCCTCTAGATCGGATTTCTGAAGTGCTTAGGCGAAGCCCTGCCGGAATTGCTCCACCACCATCGCTGGAGCACCTTCACGCTGCCGGAGAACTCTTCCTCATCTCCGCTCTCTCTTGCTGGATCAAGACGGCGGAGATCGTCATCAAGCTGTATGTGTGCTGAACGCGGAGGTGCCGTCTATTCGGCGCTAGATCGGAAGGATCATGATTGGATCGCGGGACGGATCGTGATTGGATCGCGGGACGCATGGCGATTTGGATCGCAAAGACGTTCGATTACACCAACCGCGTTACTTAACGCTTCCAGCTTAGCGATCTACAAGGGTATGTAGATCCACTCTCCCTCTCGTAGATGCTCATCACCATGGATAGATCTGCGAGTGCGTAGGAATTTTTTTGTTTCCCATGCAACGTTCCCCAACAAATATCTCCAGAGCGATAAACCTCTTCGGTAACATAGGGTCCTTCCCATTTGGAGAGAAGTTTTCCTGCAAAAAATCTGAAAAGAGAATTGTACAAAAGAACATATTCTCCAACTTTGAATTCTTGCTTTTGGATTCTTTTGTCATGCCATCTTTTTACATTTTCTTTAAATAACTTGGCATTTTCATAAGCCTGGGTTCTCCATTTGTCTAATGAGCTAATATCAAATAACCTCTTTTCACCGGCAAGTTTGAGATCATAATTGAGTTCTTTAATTGCCCGAAATGCTTTATGTTCTAACTCTAGAGGTAAATGACAAGCTTTTCCATATACCATCTTGTATGGAGACATACCCATAGGATTTTTATATACTGTTCTATAGGCCCAAAGTGCATCATCTAATCTCTTAGACCAATTGTTTCGAGACCTATTGGCAGTTTTTTGTAATATCAAATTTATCTCTCTATTGCTAAGTTCAACTTGACCACTAGGATGATAGGGTGATGCAATTCTATGGTTAACATGATATTTAGCAAGCATTTTATGGAAATCACCATGAATAAAGTGTGAACCACCATCAGTCATTAGATACCTAGGGACTCCAAACCTTGGGAAAATAACTTCTTTAAGCATTTTAATGGAAGTGTGATGATCATCACTACTAGTTGGAATATCTTCTACCCACTTAGTGACGTAATCAACAACAACAACAATATGAGTGTACCCGTTAGAGGAAGGAAAAGGTCCCATATAATCAAAACCCCAAACATCAAATGGTTCAACAACAAGTGAATAATTCATAGGCATTTCTCGACGCTTAGCGATATTACCAATTCTTCGACATTCATCACAATACAAGACAAACTTGCGGGCATCCTTGAAGAGAGTAGGCCAATAAAAACCAGATTGTAATACCTTATGAGCAGTTCTGTCTCTAGCATGATGTCCTCCATAAGCTTCGAAATGACATTTCCCCAGGATTTGTTCCTGTTCATTCTCAGGTACACAACGTCCATCTACTCCTTCTTTATAAATATGTGGGTCATCCCAAAAGTAATGTCTTAAATCATAGAAGATTTCTTTTCTTTTCTTGGTATGTCAATCTAGGTGGAATATATTTAGCAACAATGTAATTAGCATAGTCACCATACCATAGAGTGTTTTGAGAAACATTTATTGCAGCTAGTTGTTCATCTGGGAAACTATCATCAGTAGGTAGTGGGTCATCAAGAATATTTTCTAACCTAGACAAGTTATCAGCTACGGGGTTCTCAACTCCCTTCCTATCAACGATATGTAAATATAATTCCTGAAGCAAGAGAACTCACCTAATGAGTCTAGGTTTAGCATCTTTATTTTCCATAAGATGCTTTATAGTAGCATGATCAGTGTGAAAAATAACTTTGGAATCAACAATGTAAGATCTGAATTTATCACAAGCAAACCTGACTGCTAAAAATTGCTTTTTAGTTGTAGCATACTTTCTTTAGGCACTGTCTAGAGATTTGCTAGCATAATGAATAACATTTAATTTTTTTTATCAACTCTTTGTGCTAGAACAACACCAACAACATAATCACTAGCATCACACATAATTTCAAAAGGCAAGTTCCAATCAGGTGGTTGAACAATAGGTGCAGTTGTAAGGGCTTTCTTTAGTGTTTCAAAGGCTTCTATGTAATCATCATAAAAAACAAAGGGCATATCCTTTTGTAAAAGATTAGTAAGAGGCCTAGACATTCTTGAGAAGTCTTTAATAAACCTCCTATAGAAACCAACATGGCCAAGGACACTTCAAATACCTTTAATATATTTAGGACTTGTCATATTCTCAATTGCATCAACTTTAGCTTGATCCACCTCAATACCTCCTTCGGAGATTTTATGCCCCAAGACAATACCTTGATTAACCATAAAGTGGCACTTCTCCCAATTCTAGACGAGGTTAGTTTGTTCACATCTCTGCAAAACTTGATCAAGGTTGCTTAAGAAATCATCAAAAGAAGTTTTGTAAACGGAGAAATCATCCTTGAAAACCTCCACAATCTTTTCACAAAAATCAGAGAATATAGAAGTCATACATCTTTGAAAGGTAGCAGGTGCATTGCATAAACCAAAAGGTATACGTCTATAATGGTAGGTTCCAAAAGGACAGGTAAAGTGTTGGGGAACGTTGCATGGGAAACAAATTTTTTCCTACGCACACGCAAGATCTATCCATGGTGATGAGCATCTACGAGAGGGAGAGTGGATCTACATACCCTTGTAGATTGCTAAGCGGGAAGCATTAAGAAACATGGTTGATGTAGTCGAACGTCTTCACGATCCAAATCATTGAGCGTCCCGCGATCCCATCACGATCCATCTCGTGATCCAATCATGATCAGTCCCACGATCTCATCACGATCCGTCCCGCGATCCAATCATGATTCGTCTCGCGATCTTCATCACCATCCTTGCGATCTAGCATCGAACGGACGACACCTCCACGTTCAACACACATATAGCTCGATGACGATCTCCGCCTTCTTGATCTAGCAATAGGGAGTAGAAGGGTAGATGAGTTATCTGGCAGAGTGACGATGTTGCGGTGATGGTGGTGGATCTATTCCAGTAGGGCTTCGCCTAAGCACCGCTGAAAGCAATCTAGAGGAGAAACTACGATCTAGAGAAGAGGGCAGCACGCGACTGTTTTTCTGTGTCTCAAAACACTAAAAACCTCTAGTATATATAGGAGGGAGGGAGGGGAGGAGGCAGCCTCAAACCCTCAAGGTTTGGTCGAAATTGGAGGCGGAGGAGTCCTACTCCAATCCTATTAGGAGTAGGATTCCTCCTTTCCACTTGGAAACTCTTTCCACCTCTCCACCTTTTGGGTTTTTCCCAGCCCTAGCCGCATGGGCCTTAGTGGGGGATTAGTCCGGCCCACCAGGGGCTGGTTTGACCCCTCCCACAGCCCATGAGGTCCTTTGGGTCGAGACAACCCTCCCGATGGTCCCCCGACACCCTCCCGGCACTCCCGACACACTACCGGTGAGCCTGGAACTTTTCCGGTGACCAAAACAGGACTTCCTATTTATCAATCTTTACCTCCGGACCATTTAGGATCTCCTCATGATATCCGGGAACTCATCCAGGACTCCGAACAAGATCCGTTGACCACCATACATAACTCTATACTACCGAAATGTCACCGAACCTTAAGTGTGTAGACCCTGCGGGTTCAAGAACTATGTAGACATGAACGAGACACCTCTACGGTTAATAACCAATAACAGGACCTAGATGCCCATATTGATTCCTACATATTCTGTGAAGATCTTTATCGATTGAACCTCTATGTCAAGGATTCAGTTAATCCCATATGTTGTTCCCTTTGTTCTTCGGTATGTTACTTGCTTGAGATTTGATCATCGGTATCTACATACCTAGTTCAATCTCATTACCAGCAAGTCTATTTACTCGTTCCGTAATACAATATCTCATGGCTAACTCTTTAGTCACATTGCTTGCAAGGCTTATAGTGATGTTGTATTACCGAGTGGGCCCTGAGATACCTCTCCATCACACGGAGTAACAAATCTCAGTCTTGATCCATGCCAACCCAACAGACACCCTCGAAGATACCTACACAGCACCTTTATAGTCACCTAGTTACGTTGCGATATTTGCTACACACAAGGCACTCCTCCGGTGTCAGTGAGTTGCGTGATCTCATGGTCATAGGAACAGATACTTGACGTGCAGAAAACAGTAGCAATAAACTGACACGATCATATGCTACGTTTATAATTTGGGTCTTGTCCACCACATCATTCTCCTAATGATTTGATCCCGTTATCAAATGACATCTCATGTCCATGACTACAAAACCACAGCCATCTCTGATCAACGAGCTAGTCTATTAGAGGCATAGTAGGGACATGGTGTTATCTATGTATCCACACATGTATCTGAGTTTCCGATCAATACAATTCTAGCATGGATAATAAATGATTATCATGAACAAGGAAATATGATAATAACTAATTTATTATCAATAGTCTCCCACTTGCACTAGAGTCAATAATCTAGTTCAGATCACCATGTGATTCACATTGTTATGAATCTAACATCCAATGAGTTCTGGGGCTCGAGCATGCTTTGCATGTGAGAGAGGTATTTTAGTCAACGGGTTTGTGACATTCAGATCCGTATGTACTTTGCAAATATATATGTCTTACTATAGACACTGCTAGCACACTCCACTTGGAGCTATTCCAAATGGATGCTCCACTATACGTATCCGGATTGCTACTAAGAGTCATCCAGATTGGTGTTAAAGATTGCATCGACGTAACTCTTTACGACGAACTCTTTATCACCTCCATAATCGAGAAACATTTCCTTAGTCTTTTAGTTAATAAGGATAATGTTGACTGCTGTCCAGTGATCCATTCCTGGATCACTCTTGTACCCCTTGACGGACTCATGGCAAGGCACACACAGGTGCGGTACACAACATGGCATACTATATAGACCCTATGGCTAAGGCATAGGGGACGACGTTCGTCCTTTCTCTTTCTTCTGCCGTGGTCGTGCTTTGAGTCTCACTCAACTTCACACCTTACAAATCAAGCAAGAACTCTTTCTTTGACTAATCCATTTTGAACTCTTTCAAAATCTTGTCAAGGTATATACTCAATGAAAGTCTTATCAGACGTCTTGATCTATCTCTATAGATATAGATACCCAACAATTAAGTAGCTTTATCCAGGTCTTCCTTTGAAAAGCTCTTTTCAAACAACCTTTTATGCTTTCCAGAAATTCTACATCATTTCGGACCAACAATGTGTCATCCACATATGCTTATCAGAAATTCTATAGTGCTCCCACTCACTTTATTGTAAATACAAGTTTTTCATAAACTTTGTGTAGACTCAAAAACTTTGATCACCTCATCAAAGCATATATTCCAACTCCGAGATGCTTGCTCCAGCCCATAGAAGGATTACTGGAGCTCGCACACCTTTTAGCATCCTTAGGACTGATAAAACCTTCTGGTTGTATCTCATACAACCTTTCCTCAAGGAAGGAAACAATGTTTTGGCATCCATCTGCCAGATTTCATAATTGAAAAACACAACAACTGCTAACATGATTCCAACAAACTTTAACATCACTACGAGTGAGAAAGTCTCATCGCAGTCAACTCCTTGAACTTGTCGGAAACTTCTTTGTGACAAGTCAAGCTTTATAAATGGTGACATTTACCATTAGCGTCTGTCTTCATCTTAAAGGTCCATTTGTACTCAACGACCTACCGTCCAACGAGCAAGTCTACCAAAGTCTATACTTGGTTTTCATACATGGATCCTTTCTCAGATTTCATGGCCTCTAACCATTTGTCGGCATCTAGGCCCATCATCGCTTCTCCATAGTTTGTAGGTTCATCGTTGTCCAACAACATGACCTCCAAGACAGGGTTGTCGTACCACTCAAGAGCAGTACACGTCCTTGTTGACCTACGAGGTTCGATAGTAACTTGATCCGAAGCTTCATGATCATCATCATTAACTTCCTCTTCAACTGATGTAGGCTCCACAGAAACATCTTTCTGCGCCGCGCTACTCTCTGGTTGAACAAAGGTTCAACAACCTCATCAAGTTCTATCTTCCTCCCACTCAATTCTTTCGAGATAAACTCTTTCTCGAGAAAGGACCCGTTTTAGCAACAAACACTTTGTGCTAGGATCTGAGATAGAAGGTGTACCCAACTATTCTTAGGGTATTCCATGAAGATGCATTTGTACGCTTTGGGTTCGAGCTCATTAGGTGAAAACCTTTTTTCGCACAAGTGCCGCAGCCCCAAACATTATGAAATGGCAGCTTAGGTTTCTATCAAACCATAATTCATACGGTGTCATCTCAACGGATTTGGATGGTGCCCTATTTAAAGCGAATGTAGTTGTCTCTAATGCATAACCCCAAAATGATAGTGGCAAATCGATAAGAGACATCCTAGTTCGCACCATATCCAATAGAGCACGACTACGACGTTCGGACACACCATCACTATGGTGTTCTAGGTGGCGTGAGTTGTGAAACAACTTTCACATTGTCTAAAATTGTATGCAAAACTCGTAACTCAGATATTCACCTCCATGAGCATATCGTAGACATTTTTATCTTCTTGTCAGGATTATCTTCAAACTTTCCTCTGAATTTGTTTGAACTTTTCAAACGTTTTAGACTTGTGTTTCATTAAGGAAATATACTCATATATACTCAAATCAACAACGAAGGTAAGAAAAATAACGATATCCACGGCACGCTACAACACTCATTGGATCGCATACATCAACATGTATTATTTCCAACAAGTTACTAGCCCGCTCCATCATACTAAAAACGGGGTCTTTAGTCATCTTGCCCAAGAGGCATGGTCCGCATGTCTCAACCGATTTGAAACCGAATGAGTCAAAAGATCCATCAGCATGGAGTTTCTTCATGCGATTTATACCAATATATCATTTAGCGGCAGTGCCACAGGTATGTGGTACTATCATTATTAACTTTGCATCTTTTGGCATCAATGTTATGAACATGTGTATTACTACGGTCAAGATTCAACAAACCATTCTCATTGGGTGCATGACCATTGAAGGTATTATTCATGTAAATAGAATAACCCTTATTCTCTCACTTAAATGAATAACCGTATTGCAATAAACACGATCTGATCATGTTCACGCTTAACGTAAACACCAAATAACATTTATTTAGGTTTGTCACTAACCTCGAAGGTAGAGAGAGCGTGCGATGTTGTCACTAACCTTCTGGTTGTATCACATCAACCTTGGAAATATTTCCAACACATCGTCACCTCACACTTAGCTAGTCACCATATTTAACTTTTATTTCGATTTACTAACATTTAGCAACCGAACCGGTATCCAATACCCAGTTGCTACTAGGAGTACTAGAAAGGTACACATCAATAACACGTATATCAAATATACTTCTATCGACGTTGCCAGCCTTCTTATCTACCAAGTATCTAGGGTTGTTCCACTTCTGCGACCGCTCTCCTCATAATAGAAGCACTTAGTCTTGGGTTTGGGTTCAACTTTGGGTTGCTTCACTAGAGCAGCAACTGACTTGCCATCCATGAAGTTCCCCTCCTTCCCCTTGCCCTTCTTGAAACTGGTGGTTTTACTAACCATCAACACTTGATGCGCCTTCTTGATTTCTACCTTCGCGGTATCAAACATCGCGAACAACTCAGGGATAATCATTTCCACCCTTGGCATTTTATAGTTCATCACAAAGCTCTAGTATCTTAGTGACAGTGACTTGGAAAACTATATCAATCACTTTCTTATCTGGAAGATCAACTCCCACTCGATTCAAGCGATTATAGCACCCAGAGAATCTGAGCACATGCTCAACGATTGAGATATTCTCCTTCATCTTGCAGACAAAGAATCTTGTTGGAGATCTCATATCTCACAACAAGGGCACGAGTCTGAGATCCCATTTTCATCTCTTAGAACATCTCACATTTTCTGTGACGGTCAAAACGTTTTGGAGCCTCAATTCTAAGCCATAATGCGTGATGCACTAACTATCAAGTAGTCATCAGAACATGCCTATCAGATCTTCACAACATCTAAAGAGGATGCTAGAGGGGGTGGCGCACCGAGTGGTGCATTAAGGACATACGCCTTCTGTGCAGCCATGAGGACAATCCTCAGAACACCGACCCAGTCCGCAATATTGCTACCATCATCTCTCAACTCTATTTCTCTAGGAACACATAAAAATTCAAGGGAGCTATAGCGTGAGCTAGTAATCTACAACATAATTTGCAAAGACACTACTGACTATGTTCATGATAATGAGTTCAATTAATCATATTACTTAAGAACTCCCACTAAAATTGACACCCCTTCGGTCATTCGAGTGATACATGATCCAAATTCACCAACTCAAGTCCGATCATCACATGAGTTGAGGTGGTTTCAATGGTGAACATCATCATGTTGATCATATCTACTATATGACTCATGTTCGACCTTTCGGTCTCTTGTGTTGCGAGGCCATGTCTGTACATGCTAGGCTCGTCAAGTTTAACCCGAGTGTTCTGCACGTGCAACACTGGCTTGCACCCGTTGTATGTGAACGTAGAGTTTATCACACCCGATCATCACGTGGTGTCTCGACATGAAGAACTTTTGCAACGGTGCACACTTGGGGAGAACACAATTTTACCTTGAAATTTAAGTGAGGGATCACCTTATAATGCTACCATCGTCCTAAGCAAAACAAGGTGCATAAAAGAATTGACATCACATGCAAATCATAAGTGACATGATATGGCCATGAACTTGTGCTTTTGATCTCCATCTTGAAAGCACCGACATGATTTCCATCGTCACCGAAATGACACCATGATCTCCATGATTGTGTCGCCATCAGGGTTGTCACACCCACCATGCTCATACTACTATAGCTACTGTTTAGCGATAAAGCAAAGCATTACATAACACTTAATGATTGACACGCAGGTCATACAATAATTAAAGACAACCCTATGGCTCTTGTCGGTTGCCATACTCGTCGACATGCAAGTCGTGATATTCTATACAACACATGATCATCTTATACATCACATATATCTCATCATGTAATTGGCCATATCACATCCCAACATTCCCTGCAAAAACAAGTTAGACGTCCTCTAATTGTTGTTGCAACTTTTACGTGGCTGCTACGGGTATCTAGCATGAACAATTATCACCTACGCAAAACCACAACGGTGATACATAAGTTTCTTTTCAAACTTCTCAAGGACCGCTTTTGTCGAATCTGATCCAACTAAAGTAGGAGAAACAGACACCCGCCAGCAATCTTTGTGCAACAAAGTTACACGTCAGTTGATGGAACCGGTCTTTCGTAAGAGTACGAGTAAGGTTGGTCTGGGCCGCTTCATCCCACAATACTTATGAACCAAAACACGACCAAGGGAGGAAGCAATCTAAGCATCAACGCCCACAAACTCCTTTGTGTTCTACTCGAGTTCTCATCTACACATAGACCTAGCTCATGATGCCATTGTTGGGGAATGTTGCATGGGAAACGAAAAATTTCTGACGCACATGCAAGATCTATCCATGGTGATGAGCATCTACGAGAGGAAGAGTGGATCTACATACCCTTGTAGATTGAGAAGCGGGAAGTGTTAACAAACGCGGTTGATGTAGTTGAACATCTTCGTGATCCAAATCGCCGAGCGTCCGGCGATCCCATCACGATCCGTCCCGCGATCCAATCACGATCCGTCCCGCGATCTCATCATGATCCGTCCCGCGATCCAATCATGAATCGTCTCGCGATCTTGATCACGGTCCTTGCGATCGAGCGCCGAACGGATGGCACCTCCGCGTTCAACACACGTACAACTCGATGATGATCTCCGCCTTCTTGATCTAGCAATAGGGAGCGGAGAGGTAGATGAGTTCTCCGGCAGCAGAATGGCGTTGCAGCGATGGTGGTGGAGCTATTCCAGTAGGGCTTCGCCTAAGCATCGCTGAAACCAATCTAGAGGAGAAACTACGATCTAGAGAAGAGGGCATCACGTGGCTGTTTTTCTGTGTCTCAAAACCCTAAAAACCTCTAGTATATATAGGAGGGAGGGAGGGGAGGAGGAAGCCTCAAACCCTCTAGGTTTGTTTGAAATTGGAGGTGGAGGATTCCTACTCCAATCCTATTAGGAGTATAGGATTCCTCCTTTCCACTTGCAAACTCTTTCCACCTCTCCACTTTTTGGGTTTTTCCAGCCCCTAGCAGCATGAGCCTGAGTGGGGGCTTAGTGCTGCCCACCAGGGGCTGGTTTGACTCCTCCCACAGTCAATGAGGTCCTTTGGGTCGAGACACCCCTCCCTATGGTCCCTCGGCACCCTCCCGGCACTCCCGGTACACTACCGATGAGCACGAAACTTTTCCGATGACCAAAATAGGACTTCCTATGTATCAATCTTTACCTCTGGACCATTCCAGAGCTCCTCGTGATGTTCGGGATCTCATCCGGGACTCTAAACAAACTTCGCTCACCACCATACATAACTCTATACTACCGAAATGTCACCGAAGCTTAAATGTGCAGACCCTGCAGGTTCGAGAACTATGTAGACATGACCGAGACACCTCTACGGTCAATAACCAATAGCGGGACCTAGATGCCCATATTGATTCCTACATATTCTACGAAGGTCTTTATGGGTTGAACCTCTATGTCAAGAATTCAATTAATCCCGTATGTTGTTCCCTTTGTTTTTCGGTATGTTACTTGCTCGAGATTTGATCGTCGGTATCTCCATACCTAGTTCAATCTCGTTACCGGCAAGTCTCTTTACTCATTCCGTAATACAAGATCCCGTGGCTAACTCTTTAGTCAGATTGCCTACAAGGCTTATAGTGATGTTGTATTCCCGAGTGGGACCTGGGATACCTCTCCATCACGCAGAGTAATAAATCCCAGTCTTGATCCATGCCAACCCAACAGACACCCTCGGAGATACCTGTAGAGCACCTTTATACACTAGTGCAGAACTGCCTATAGTAGCGGGTCGTATGGGCCTTTAGTGTTGGTTCTCGAACCGACATTAAAGGGTGGGGACTAAAGCCTACCCCCCTTTAGTCCCGGTTCAACACGACCCGACACCAAAGGCCCTCCACGTGGCATGCGACAGCGCCGTGGGCTGGGGAACCTTTAGTCCCGGTTGGTAACACACCAATCGGGACTAAAAGTATTTTTTTTATTTTTTTATTTTTTCCTTTTAATTCTTTAGGGGGTTATGAATTAATTATGGTTTAATTTTCCTTTTAATATTTTCTTGTCCATTTATTTAATTTTCATTTCAAACATATATTACGCTACTACATATCGTACACACGTTGTGCATATATATAAATATAAATAGAATTTCTCATAGAACCAAGCATATATATATATATATATATCTCATCAAATTGCTAGTACGATGACCATTCACACACACATATATATACACACACACACAATACACACACACACAAGTTCTCGGATCATTACATATATATGCAGGCATTACTGATTCTTGTTCTTGATCTTGTAATGGTATTCTCCTTTGGGATCTATGACCTGATCAACCAGAAATCCAGCTAATTCCTCTTGAATTGCTCATACCCGAGCCTCTGGTATGAGCTGGCCCCGCATCTCCGTCAGCTACAAGATGGAGATCAAGATGAATATATTAGTTGTGTATATATATATATTAGCTAGAACATGATAAAAATATATGAATAGTGTTCTAGCAAACGTACCCAAAGATTTCTTTCGTTTATGCTCCTTTCAGACATGATCATGCGAATGTTCTCGCAAACGTAGTATGCGCATAAACTAGTCCCCTGCTCTTGCCTCATGCACTTTACGAGAATAACATTCAATCAGGTAATAATTAATCAAGCATGATAATGGTATTGAAACTAGAATTAAAGAGATACACAGACGTAGCTAGCTAGCTAATAGTACTTACTTACCTTGGTTCGCATCCATTTCAGTTGTTGTGCCGTGTCGCCTGGGACCTGCTTGATGAACTTGACCCAAGCCCTGCCCGCCGGCGAAGAAAATGAGTAAATGAGTTATTAACTAGTTGAATTAGCAAATGAAGTAATTAAAGAGGCCGACATAGTGCGATAATGATTGAAATTACCTATCAGGCAGCCTCCTCACGGTTGCATATTCGGATGGATCTTTTAATAGCGAGTCGAGTACTTATATATGTGTATATATATATATATATATATATATATATATATATATAAACACTCACCCGAAGTTGTAAGGAAGTAGTATTTCTGGTTGGGTGTTTAGATGCTTCAAAAAATCTAGCATATCTTTCTCTATGTCTTTTCTCGAATATGAAGTTTTCCATATCTTTTGATTAATCGTATTTGGGTTAATGAACCCAATGCCATAGCATCCAGCTTGTTTAATTTCATACATCTTCATTCTGCACAATACCACAGAAACGAATATAGTGAGGATAATTCCAGGTATTGAACGAGAGCACAACTAGCTAGAGACTTAAATTATAGAAAGAAATCACTTACAGACAATAGCAACTGACTAAAGATTTGTCGAGTGCGTCTTGGTTGAATAACTGAAACAACTCTGCATAATGAATCCACACATCTTTTTTATGGAAGTAATGCCTCTCTTCGACTCTCACCATGAGAGACTCTTCATTGGTATTTGCTGTTATTTGCATGTACCACGTATGCAAATCATACATTCTTGTTGGTAGAAGCTTGACATCTTCAGGCTTGACCAGAGGTTTGCCGCGGGCATATTGATATTTTACTGCCGACTCTTTTAGCATGAGGATTTCCTCAAGGCCTAGGAGTTGTTCAACAGTGACACCGGCCTCTTTAGCCATCCTAATATGTTCTTCGGTTACTTCTGGCCGACCGATGGTACTCACACGTGTTTGTACAATGAGCGGGGCGGATCGATTACAATGCCTGTTCTCCCAACTGGGAGATAGTTTTCCTGCTTTTTTTTGCCAACTCCTTGGCTCGAGCTCGAGCTCGACTCCTTTTGTCCTGCAAGATATGACTTCTTGATAGACCACACATAGTCGCTATCCTTCTGAGTTGGTCGAGCCATATCAATGAAGTGTTGTGAGACATGGTCAGGTACTTTCTCCTTTGGCGGCTGGGGCGGTTTCGGTCCAAAATGGGCCTTCAAATTGGCAGCCACTACGTTGTCGAGTTCCTCGTTGGTCAGGTGGTAAGGCAACTTCGGAAGAGGCTTGAGGCTTGGACCATATTTGTATTTCTTGCCTGTTGTACTGCTAGTCGTCGTAGCTGCGACCTCTGTCTTCCGTTGTTGCTTAGGCGACAGAGCACGCTGAGTCAACGGAGCACGCTGACGCCATGCCGGACCTGGAGGAGGAGTCGGCTGACACGGTGCCGCACTTGGAGGAGGAGGAGTTGGCTGATGTCGTGCAGGACTTGGAGGAGGAGTTGGATGACGCGGCGCCGGACTTGGAGGAGGAGGAGTCGACTGATGTGGCGGCAGACTTGGAGGAGGAGGAGTCGGTGGCCTTGGAAAGACGATGCAATCGTTTTTACATAGAATGATACGATGTATGGCCTCTCCCAGTGTTCTCTCCTCGTCACCTCCAGGAATGTCAAGTTGTAGCTCGTGATATGGTGACATCACTTCATCAACCCCGACACGAGCATAACCAGCTGGAATGGGATTGCAATGGAAGGTTGCTTTTGGGAGATTTGCTAAAGCATAGTTGCCTGCCACCTTCATGGATAAGTTCTTCACTTTCATGTGTAGCTCACAGTTAGTCCTGTCTTTGATATCATCCACAGGGTTGCTAGCTAGTAGTGCATCATCATCGATATCGGCCGAGGCGGAACCCACGCTGCTTCTCGACATAGATGGGATGGTGATATCCAATGCTGGATCGATCTGCTCATGCTGCCGCTGAGACGCCCTCTCCTGGCTGAGTGAGTCGATCTGCTCCTGCTGCCGCTTGACTTCGGATTCCAACTCCAGGTGCTTTGATTCGAGGCCTTCAAGTTCTTCTTCTGCTCCTCCTGCATCTTCTTTCTCGCACGGCTACTGTAGTCATCATTCCAACCAGCGAACCCCTCAAACCACACAGCAATGCCTTTCCCTCGTGTTATTTCCGGGTGTTCAGCATTCTTTAGGGCGCGCGTAAGCTTGTCGTCCTCTCTGTTGGGCGTGAACACCCCCGTTCGAGCTTCTTCGTTTTTCATCAGAATTTCGTCTGTCACTTTTTAAGACTTGCCTTCACCATAATAGCCCCTGTCTTTGGGTCCAACTTCCCCCCATGCGCATAAAACCATGTCCTGCACCTCGAGGGCTAGATCACTGTAACTGGAGTGACCCCTGCACTAACCATATCTTTTTTGGATTGATCCCACTTAGGCAGGACCGCTTGGTAGCCACCTTGCCCTAGAGTATGATGCCACTGCTTTTTCGCAGCATTAATCTTGTTCTTTCTCGACCATTCCTTAGCTAGTTCCGATTCCTTGAACTTCACGAAATTGTCCCAGTGATCTTTTGCCTTCACCAGTGCTCCCTCGAATTTTGGAGTCGTCTTGTTTGCTTTGACGTACACAAACCATGAATTTTTCTTGAAGGTGTTGAATGCAATCGCCATCTTTTTAAGAGCATAGTTTCTGACTTTATTCGGATCTGCATCTGTCAAATTATCTCGTAGTGTGAAATATGACATCAGCTTGGTCCAAAGCACATCTTTTGCTCTTTTGTCGACAAAAGTAACTCCTTGTCGATTTCCCTTTGCTGTCTTTTTCCATTCTTGTGTGGAGATCGGGATTTGGTCCCTGACAATAACTCTGCATTGATTCTTGAACTTGGGCTCGTGGAGCGTATGATGTTGATCAGAGCCTCTTCTTCTTCTATGCCGGCATTGTCCATAGCTTTTATTTAACTAACCCAGAAGAAAGATAAAACAATTTATTATTCAAATTAGAATGCATGCAATCAATAAGGAAAAGTGAATCATAGTATTCATTATATAATATCACTACTACAATCCAGTTGACGTCTCGCGCGGCAGTCGGTGGACACCCAAAGAGAAGGAACTATGATAGGATCATAGGTCGGGTGCGATCCCTAAAGAACCTGCCAGGTATTGGAGAACCTGACGTCCAAAACATCCATGTACTAACGGACGTGCTCGTCCTCCCCCCTGACATGGCAGCGTACCACCTCCGGCAGGGCCGTCTGCCTCCGCACTGAAAGTGGCCCATGCGAACGCCACCAAAGAAGCCCCGATCGACGACGGGACCCGGGATCCTCACCAAGCTGCACGCCCTTGAAGGTAGCACCTCCCAGTGCCAGCCCGGCGGGGCCCATTCCCAGACATGGCGCCTCTGAAGCAGGACATCGTCACGAACGAGTGGAGGACGAGGATGGGGGCCAGACATCGTTGACTACGAGGAGAAATTCTTCTGAAAAAAAATTCCTCTAACATTTAATTAACATTCAAAATTCATCTAATTAACATCTAATTAAAATTCATCTAACATCTAATTAACATTCAAAATTCATCTAATATACATCTAACATCTAATATACATCTAATTCATCTAACATCTAATTAACATGTAAAATTCTTCTAATATACATCTAATTAACATCTAATATACATCTAACACCTAATTCATCTAACATCTAATTAACATCTAATTAACATTTGAAATTCATCTAATATACATGTAATTAACAACCAATATACCTTTAATTAACATCTAATATATCTAAACTGAGAGGCGAGTCACGGGCTCATAGCGGGGCACCGACGAGGCCAGGCAAGTTGTCGGCGACGGCGATGGCGATGACGCGCGATAGGGGCAGCGACGGGGGGCAGCTCGTCTGGGGCGGCGACGGCGTGGATGGCGCATCGGGGGCGGCGACAGGGGGCGGCGACGGCGTGGGTGATGATGGCATCAGGGGCGCGCGAGCGGCAATCTCCTTTGTGGTCGAAGTTAGAGACGAAGAAAGCAGAGGGAATGAAATTTTTTTCAACTCCTACTTATATAGGAGGACATTTAGTCGCGGTTGGTGGCTCCAACAGCGACTAAAGACCCCCTTTAGTCGTGGTTGGAGCCACCAACCATGACTAATGGTGAATTTCAGCGAGCGCGGGCGGTGGGAAGCGAAACCCTTTAGTCACGGTTGGTGGCTCCAACCGTGACTAAAGAAGGGTCTTTAGTCGCGGTTGGAGCCAACAATCGCGACTAAAGGGGTGTTCCTGGCACGGCGCACTGGGTGGAAGTTTAGTCCCACCTTGCTAGTCGAGGGACGCCTTGACCAGTTTATAAGCCCCGGCGCGGGCACTGCATTGAGCTCCTCTCTAATGCAGGCCTTCTGGGCCTACCTCTGCTATGATTCCCTTTGGGCCTACTGGGCCTTGCAGGCCTGCATCCTGGTCCAGGTTGGGTTTCTAGTTGTATGCAGGCCGTGGCGGCCCAGTAGGCGGGATTTTTTAAATTTTTTTTTCATTTTTTCATTTTTGTCTGTATTTATTTTCTTTTGTTTCTGAGTTTTTTTGTGCTTTACTGAGAGTTAATGAGTGAATATTTTGCGTTAGGTCAAATTTTTTATAAACTTTCTGTTATTGATAGTAGTTTTCAATTTCGAATAGTTTAAATTTGAATTATTTGAAATTTGTGTGAATCATTGGTTTGTGACTAACTTTACTTTAAAAATAGATGTTCTAGTGATTCTTTTTTCTACTGTTTAATATTATCGTGTTTTATCATTATATCCAATTTGGTAATTCTTAGGTTATTTAAAAAATGAAATGCCTTTCTAACAGACGAGTTTTCGTCTGAAACCCTGATACCTCGAAAGAGATTGTCCATTTTGTACATGAAGTGCATCCAGTTTTTGCCGTAACCCTCTCAACTTTTGAGCACATGATATGTGTGTGAAATGATGATACCATGCGAACTTTCAACCTTTTTAGAGTTCATTTGTAGTGCTTATCAATTTCAGGGTCATTTAGCTCAAAAAAATTAGTAAATGCATGGAAAATAGCAAATGAAGTCAAAAAGGGTTGAAATTTTTTGGCTGCCTTTGAATGGTGCATACTGAACGCACAAAAAGTCTGGAGTTGAAATAAGTTAAAAAAATGGAATGCCTTTGTAATAGGCGAGTTTTCGTCTGAAACCCTGATGCTTCGAAAGAGATTGTCCATTTTGTGCACGAAGTTCATCCAGTGTTTGCCATAACCCTCTCAACTTTCTAGCACATGCTAGGTGGGTGAAATGATGATACCATGCCAACTTTCAACCTTTTTAGAGTTCATTTGTAGTGCTTATCAATTTCATGGTCATTTAGCTCAAAAAATAAGTAAATGCATGCAAAATAGCAAATGAAGTCAGAAAGGGTTGAAAATTGATGGACTCCCTTCGAATGGTGCATACTGAACGCACAAAAAGTCTGGAGTTGAAATAAGTTAAAAAATTTTAAATGCCTTTGTAACAGGCGAGTTTTCGTTTGAAACCCTGATACTTCGAAAGAGATTGTCCATTTTGTACACGAAGTGCATCCAGTTTTTGCCGTAACCCTCTCAACTTTTTAGCACATGCTATGTGGGTGAAATTATGATAGCATGCCAACTTTCACCCTTTTTAGAATTCATTTGTAGTGATTATCAATTTCAGGGTCATTTAGCTAAAAAAAAAATCAGGAAATGCATGAAAAATAGCAAATGAAGTTAGAAAGGGTTGAAAATTGATGGCCTCCCTTAGAATGGTGCATACCGAACGCACAAAACACATAAGTACACTACTATTACAAAGATTCCCTTTGATTTGTCCGATGTGGGACTTTCTAGATATATATCCGGAAACTAACTAGAGAAGCCGGTCACATCCCAGAGTGGGATCTTTGGGTGTAAAACATTTTCTTCGCGTGTGTCCCTTTGCGTCGTAACCATGGATGATCTTCATCGTTTAACTTGATGCTTAGGTCAACATTCATTGTGGAGGGAGCAATTTCATGAAACTTTTCATAATCTTCTAACATGTCTGTCTTGTCCTCCACTCCCACGATGTTTCTTTTCCCTAAAAGAACTATGTGGCGCTTTGGCTCATCGCATGATGTATTTTCTTCCTTATCTTTTTCTTTTTCTCGGCTTGGTAGACATGTCCTTCACATAGAAAACCTGCGCCACATCATTGGCTAGGACGAATTGTTCGTCTGCGTACCCAAGATTGTTGAGATCCACTATTGTCATTCCGTACTGCGGGTGTTCCTTTACCCCGCCTCCTGTCAGACTGACCCATTTGCACCTATACAAAGGGACCTTCAAATCAAGTCCATAGTCAAGTTCTCATATATCCTCTATGTAACCATAGTATGTGTCCTTTGGCCCATTGTTGTTTGCTGCACCAAAAGCGGACACCACTGTTTTGGTTGGCGCTCTTTTTATCTTGGGCGATCGTGTAAAATGTATTCCCATTTACCTCGTACCCTTTGAAAGTAAATATAGTCAAAGATGGTAACTTGGACAGAAAGCACAGGTCATCTTCAACAGTGTCGTCATGCATGAGATGTGTCTACAGCCAACCGACGGAAGTCACTGTTTGTTCATGTGTAATCCAATCGTCAGACTTCTCTGGGTGTTTGGAGCGTAGAGTATCCTTGTGTTGCTCGATATATGGATCCACCAAGGCATAACTTTGTAGAACTGTGTAGTGTGCTTGCGCCAAAGAATGCCCATCCCGGCATATTAGTGAATTCTTTCCTAGCATGCCTTTTCCACCCAGTCTGCCCTCATGCCGCGATTCAGGAACACCTATCGGCTTAATTTCAAGAATAAAGTCAACACAAGACTCAGTGACCTCCTCTGTTTCATGGCCCTTGGATATGCTTCCTTCTGGCCTAGCACGATTATGAACATATTTCTTTAAGACTCCCATGAACCTCTCAAAGGGGAACACACTACTAGGGAAAACCTTATAGGCAGGACAATATCAGTAGCGCTGGAATGTAACAGGTGCTGCTGCTAGTTAGCAGTAGCGCTTTATTTAGCATGTGCTACAAGTAAAGACTTAGCAGTAGCTCTATAAATAAAAAGAGCGCTACTGCTAAGCGGGAATAGACGAGCCCACCGACATTATTGGTAGTAGCAGCGCTGTCCAGAATAAAGCGCTACTATTAATACTCTAGTAGTAGCTCTTTATTTGTTGGAACCGCTACTGATAATGGGGCCCACTTAATAGTAGTGTTTTTTTTGCGCTACTGCTAAGTAACATAGAAGTAGCGCTTGCTAAAATACAGCGCTACTGCTATGCGTGGCTGGTGCCACCTTTTCACCCCCTCCCCTCCTTCCCATTGCCCTCTCTCCCCCTCCTTTCCCCTATCCCCTCACCATTGTTGCCCTTCTTCTCTCTTCCTCCTACCTCTTTTCTCTCCCCATTAATTCCCCCTCCACCATAACCCTCCTCCATAAATGGCCTTCTCATCTCTAGCTAGCTCCATAATTAAATGCCCCCTATCTCATTTTTTTGGCTCTCCCTCCATTCCATTAGATATAGATCTAGCTAGATCATCTCTCTCCCTCTCCATTAGTTACCTAGAGTCATCTCTCCTCCCCAACAGCTTGATCTAGCTAGCTATTGATATGTCCCCAACAACTAGATGTAGCTAGACCTAGCTTGATATATAGGTGAGTAAAAAGTTGTTCATTTCAAGAAATGGGAATATGTGTGTGTGAATGGGAATATGTGTGTTTGGGATATGGAGAGATTTGTGCGAGTGGCATGCCCCCGAGTTGCTTATGTTTTGCCGAAATGTCGATTTATTTCTGTTTCGGTGAATTTCGAGCAAACTCGATATGTCCTATTTTTAGGCAAGGTCATGCCAAATTTTTATATGATTTTGATGTATGCATGCATTTTGTTTATAACCTTTTTGCTTGTTGTACTGTGCATGCAGTTGGTCATGAAGGTGAGTGGATGGAAGGTGGATCGATACATGCAATCCGCGGTAATGGACATGCATGCAAATAATCAGACTAGGATTAGATGTCCGTGTAAGAGATGCAAAGAAGGAGTCCTTTTGGACCCTTATGATCATGGCAGCTTGAAGGCGCACCTGCTGATGAATGGTTTCATCGATGGCTATACTCGGTGGATAAGTGAAGATGATGATGACGGGGACGTCCACATGGCAGGGAATAACGACATGGGGCTAGACGAAGAGATGACCGATTGACACGAAGACGATGGCGTCGGACATGGTGGCGGGGAAGAGTTAAATGACAGTGGCGGAGAAGATTCTGAACATGGCGGTGGAGAAGATTCCGAACACGGCAAAGCAGAGGCGGTGGTCACGCCGCAGTCTTCGACGCGACTAAGTGCAGTCGTGCAGGACCCTCATGTTCGAGACCTCCTTCACAAGAGTACGACTAGCGACAGAGCTGCTTCTAGAGAGGAGGCCAAGCTGGCGCAACTTGAAGTAGGCTCGAAGGCTCCATTGTATGACGATTGCGATCCCGAGGTGACCCGCTTGAGTTTCACGCTCGAACTTCTAAAGACGAAGGCCAAAAACAAATGGACAGACAAAAGCCTCGATGAGCATTTGAAGTATCTAAATAGTAAAGTTCTTCCCGCGAGGAACCTGTGTCCTACTAGTGTCGATGAGGCCAAGAAAATCGTTTGCCCTTTTGATTTGCCGCACATTAGGTACCATGCATGCATCAACGATTGCATCGTTTATCGGGGGGAGCACGCGGAAAAAAACAGCTGCCCAGTGTGCAATGCTTCTCGATACAAGAAGGTAGGAAAGAAAGCGTGATGAAGTCTCATGACTGTCATGTGATGATGACGCAGATACTCCCAACTGCCATTAGAGGGATAATGGACAAGCACGTCCGTGACACACTTACTGGTCTCTGCAACTTCTTTGACGTTATCTCTCGAAAGTCCATAAGTGTGAAGCAGCTCCAAAGGCTATAGGAAGAGATCGTTGTCATACTATGTGAGCTTGAGATGTACTTCCCGCCCGCGTTCTTTGACGTCATGGTGCATCTGTGTGTCCACATCGTGGACGACATCATCGACCTCGGGCCGACATTCCTTCACAGCATGATGCCGTTCGAGAGGATGAATGGGGTCATCAAAAGATTCGTTCGTAACATGTCCCGTCCCGATGGGAGCATCCTCCAGGGGTATCTAACGCATGAGTGCATCTCCTTTTGCGAGAATTATATAGGCATCGGAGACCCTGTTGTTGGTTTGCCCGTCAACAAGCACGATGGGAGGCTAGAAGGAGAAGGTCACAACAACGACCGGAGGGAATTGCATGTGGACTACTCGGATCGACAGAACGACTTTGACAGGGCTAACTTAGTAGTGCTACAACACCTAGATGTGGTAGATGATTATTGGGCACGGCACAAAGAAACCATCGCAAATAAGTACCCTGATAAGAAGGACGACGAAGTTACTATAGAGCACAACGCCACTTTCTTGCGTTGGTTCAAAGAGCAAGTTCTTGAAAATCCCCCGGAAGAGGACAGTTCAGATGGATTGCTCATACACACATTAGCACATGGCCCCGCACCCAAACTCGCGAGCTATCAGTCATACGATATCAATGGGTACATGATCTACACGGAGGCCAAAGACATGGACAATGATTACCAGAACTCCGAGGTGACGATTGAATGCGTGACCGACGCTAACGACACAACTGAAAGATTCTACGGAAGGGTCGAAGAGATCTGGGAGCTTGACTATACTGGATTGCACGATGCGAGGATGTTCCGTGTCAGATGGGCAAAGGAAGTCGTAAGAGAAAACAAGTATGTCACTACCATGTCTATTCCACCCGCTGACGCGAAGAGCGCAACCGTGAACATTAACATCATCGCCAAAACTGAGCCATGGGTACATGCTAAGCACATGACACAATGCTTCTTCTTAACCGACCCGACCAGTCCCAGCCGTGTTGTCGTGAGGACAGGCAAAAGGAGCATCGTCGGAATGGATGGAGTCGCCAACAAGGAAGACTACGACCAATACGGCAACCTGATGAGGGAAGATGACGATGACGATGAAGCATATGTGAAAAGAAGAATCAATACTACATTACATAAGAAAGATCATACTCCATGGTTCCGAAAAAGTCACAAGGAGGGGCTCAATTATTTGGCAACAAACAAGAAAGGGAAGAAGCTCAATGTGAAACGTCGTCGACGCAGCTGAGAAACCATCATTTATATATATGTATCTATTTTGTGTACGCACTTAAGTAACCGTTATCGGTCAACGATATATATATGTTACCATCACATGCATGGTTCCGGTGATACTGATGCAGTGTGGGAGGGAGACGTCGCCGTCAGGAGAAAAATAAAAAAACAAAAAAAACAAAAACAAAAGGGAGAAAGCAATACAAAAGAAAAGAAAAGTAAACAGAAAAGAAAAGGAAAATAATAAAAGAAAAGGAAACTAAAAACTAGAAAAGGAAAAATAATTAAAAAAATAACATTGAAATAGTTAGCAGTAGTGCTTGTTTAGGAACAAGCGCTATTGCTAACTTAGCAGTAGCGCTGGTCTAGGAGCAAGCGCTATAGCTAACTTAGCTATAGCGCTGGTTCCTAAATCAACGCTACTGCTAGTTGGGGTTAACCTCCCGGCGGTCCGGTTCAAAATTTTGACAACTCCTTCCCCCTCACCCCGCCCCTCTCCACTCTCTCCCCCTCTCCTCTGTCGCTGCCGCCCTCTCCCCTGCCCGTCCTCGACCTTGCCGCCCGGCCGCTATGGCCACCCTCTCCCCTGCCCGCCCTCGACCTCGTCGCGTTCTTCTCTCCCCTGTCGGCCACCCTCCCCCGCGCCGGCTCTTCTCCCGCCGACAGCCTGCGCCTGCGCCGGCTCTTCTCTCCCCCGCCGGCCACCCTCCCCCACACCGGCCTCCTCCCCCGTTAGCCCTCCTTCCCCGTCGCCCCCCTGCGCCGACCGTCCTTCACCGAGAGGTACTCCTCCTCCCTCCTCCCTCCTTCTCCCTCTAGGTTAATTTGGTTTACTAACTAGGTTAATTCCATGTTTTTTAGATGTTTGGTTAACTAATTTGGTTACTAACTAGATGTTAATTAGGTTAGGGCAGTAGTGGTACTGTTAATTAGATGTTTTTTAGTTAGGGAAGTAGGTTAGGTAGTGGTTACTAAGTAGTGGTTATTAAGTAGATGTTACTTAGGTTACGACATTTGGTTGAAGAATATCCGAGTGGCCTATATTTTGCCGGAATGTTGATTCATTTCCGTTCCGGCAAATTTCAGGCGCTCCATATGTCCACATTTTAGCAAAGGTCATGCCGAAAATTTCCGTGATTTTCGGCATGACTTGTGCTAGAAACTAGGACATATGGAGTGCCTGGGATTTGCCGAAAGGGAATGAATCAACATTCCGACCAAATGTAGGCCCCTTTTTTCTCTTCATTATATCTTTTATTTACAATTGTTAAATAGGAAACATGTCTAGCCACACCTCACCCAGGGGTTCTTCTCGCCTCGAAGAAGACCCCATCGAGGCAGCAAATCACTTTTTCGAGTACCTGGATCAACACCAGATGGGGGAGCATGGTGGTGGCAGTGGCACCAATGACCCCGACGCCCACGCCGACACCGGCACCAGCACTGGCACAGGCACCGACACCACCCCCGAGACCGACAATGATGCTGCCATAGCTGGTAAAGCACCGAAGCAGAAGAGGGCACGAAGACCAAACACGCTCGGCATCGGGCAAATTGTGGTCACGGAGATGCACCCCAAGAAATTACAGCCAATGGCGCTAGATGAAGCGCGCTCATGCTAGGGCAATCAACTAGGATGCATCCTCAGGGAAACCGCCAATATCAACGACGAGAAGTTGAAGAAGATACCACATATGGAGCACATGCTCCTAAATCAGTTGCACAATAGGTTCTTGTTCCCCGGCTACACAGAAAGCAAAGATCCGGTGGACGATGACGCCATGACAAAGATAAACAACAAGGCGATGGTGACGTTCACCAATGACTTGTCCGCCTGGAAAGTTCGGGTGAAAAAAGTGATTGATAAGAATGAACCGTGGTTCAAGTTTCATGCTGACAATCCGTCACTTACGGAAGAGGAATTTGAAAAATTCAGGGAGACTTGCGCTAAGGATGAAACCAAGAAAAATTCAGAGAAAATGAAGGCGCTCCAGGCTAGGAACACGCCTCCCCACCGCCTCAGAAGCCGTGGTTACGAGGGGAAGAGGCACGTATGGGCCAAGGAGGACGCCGAACGTGAACTTCACGGAATCCCAGACCCCTTGGCGGAGTTCACCGACCCGCTAGAGCGTGACTGGATCAGGGCCCGGTACAAGTGGGACCGCGTCAAGAAGACCTTTTACACAGACCCGAACACGAGGGAGTTCATGAGACTTCTGGTAATTGTTATATTACCACATTATCATATTTCCTTCCAATCAATTCGACTACAAGTTTTGTCACATTATTAGTAAACCATCCATGTTCCTTTTGCAGAAAGAGCAGCACCAAAAGGCAGCCGAAAGCGACGAGTCATCACAATCGTCGGCGAGGCCGAAGTGGGACACCCATTTCAACCGGGCCCTAGACATACTGAAAAAGGTCCCGGAGGCCACACCGCCGTCCTATGGACGTGTGCACGACGTCGGAGATGGCGCCTCGTGGAAGACGTGCTACCACGAGGAGCTAGAGGAAAGAAGGAAGAGAAAGTTGCTTACTCAACAGACCATCGACCAGAAGGTCACGCTTGCGTTCAATAAGTCCAAAGCTGAGTTGGAACGAACCATCGACCAGAAGGTCGATGCAAGGGTCAGTGCAGCGGTAGCTTCCGGCATTTCCATCTTGCTTCCAAAATTTTTTGAATGGGCAAAGAACAATCTAGATAAAGGTCCAGCGGACTTTCCGATGCCCAGCTACGTCGGGAGCAATTCGGTGAACATCGCACCACTAGCACCTGCTGATGCCACCGCACATGCTCCCGCTCCTGTTCATAGCTACCCGTCCTCCGTCTTTGGCCCACTCGGCGGGCCTTCGTCTATGGCCGAGCTTGACACCCTCACGGTAATTACGCGTCATACCCTTTTTACCAGCATGTCTATATAGTCTTCCGTTTCAATTGCTTTTCGGATGTTTGACGTCGTAGACATGTCTTTGTAGGCCAACGATACCCCGTGCACCCTACTGTACGACATCAAGGGCCAAAAGGTGGCCGTGGGAAAGGCAACGATCGTGAAGCCGAAGGACCGCATGTTCCACAACCGAGAGATGCCCGATGGCGTCTTCAAGGTTAACGTGGCCAGTGTCTTACCGGGCTTCGAGGATTTGACTCCTCCGGTACCAGTCGATGACGAGGAGACACCTCAATGGATTGGCGCATGCAAGAGCTGGTTCCTGCCTTGGCCGAAGACCCTTCTTCATGTCGAGGCGCCCAGTATCACACCAACGACAACTTCTCAAGAAGGTATGAACACCACCCCACCTACCAAATTACCTGCACTTGTCATGGCGGGTGATAGCGGACGACGTGAGGGAGAGCCTCCATTAGTGCCAGATGACGTCGCCCCCATTGTCGAAGAAGCAAATGCTGATGATGACATGGAGGAGGATGATGATGACCCAGACAAGTATTGCAATACCGCCTATGATGATGGAGGATTGATGGCTCAGGACAACGAAGACTCAGGCTTTGAGCGTGGAGATGATGACTTGATGCTACCTGATTTGTCGGAGTCGGAATGTCCTAAGGGGGAATGCAAAAAGTCTCTCTTCAAGCGATTCTCGCAGGAGACGCCTCCAGATGCCGCCTCTACCCAGCAACCCCCCAAGGCCCGTCCAATGTTTAGCACGAGGACACTTGGGGGGGTGGTTAGGGAAGGTATGTTGGGCTCACTACCGCTGAGACCCAACAAGAAGGCAAGGAGGAGACTGGAAAAGAAAGACCCTAAAGGCGCCAGAGCTCCTTCAAGAAGGCAGCCGCCTCTGAAGCCCTGGGAGGTAGACAGAATACCTGTCATAGGTGCGGAGCAAATCCATGTCGCTGGCCACCCGATCCTACCTCAGAAAGCGCTAGAGGACATACTGAACAATGATATAAAAAGACTTCATGATGATGTGCTGGCCAGAGAGAAAAGCCTTCTCATCTCGGGAAAACCAGGATACCAGCTTTACGTGGCTCAGGTGCTAGCTGGGAAGTTGTACGTCGAGGGATGGCCCGCGAATAAGTTCATCCTGCGACTTGACTACATCTACGACATGTTCCACATGACCAAGCTGGATTTCTAGTTCATCCGCATGTATGCGCTATATCTCAACTACATCATCAGGATCGAGAACATAAAATATATCTGCATTGCGGACCCATACCATATGAACGAGAGCTTCCTGGATGTCTGCAAAGAGCACCGTGACTATGCGAGCGAGTACATCGACGGCTTCAGGATCGCTAATAAGGACAAGGAAGCGATTCTCCTGCCTTATCATCCCATGTAAGTCATTCGCGCATATCCTTTCATAAGTGTTAATCATTCCTTTGCAAGCATGGAGTCTAATTTGAGGCCAGAATACTCCCATGCTATATACTTGGACTCATCGAAGAACATCAAGAAAAAGGATTACAGGCACATAAAGAGTGTTCTTGATAGTGCCCTGTTAACCTTCAGCATGTCTGGTGGATATATCAAGGACAAAAAGTATAGGAGGATTCAGCCATAAGACCGACTTCTGCTGCATCCAACAACCGCACATCAGTAAGGCTGTTGGATTCTACCTCATGCATCACCTGCTCGAGTTCAGAAGGGATAATCAACGCCTTCGCATGTCAGCTACTACCAACGATGCTGAGATTGTCAACTGGGCCACAAGCATAGGAAAGACACCAGATCATTGACTCCAAGCTGAGTTTTATCACGTGTAGTGTGAACTTTCCCAAGTGATCATGAAGCAGGTCCTCGAACAAACAGGGATGTTCTACCATGGGCCACTCACGCGGGATGATGTCCGAGCAGTGCTAATCGCTCAGCGTCTGGACCTGAAGCCTTTCAAGATGCTCGGGTCCTTCGTCCCTGACTATGAAGATTGGACCAAGGACTAATTGTCGTTGACAGTATATGTGTCACTAGCGTTCAGACGAAACTATGTGGTGTAATTAAACCGTGGTCCTGAACTAGCGTAGATCGCTCTAGTTAATTAGTTTGGGTATGAGGAACTTCGTCATTTATGTTTACTTACTATAGGTTGCTTGTATTTTGATAATTATGCCTCTTTGTGTTCTTAAGTACATTATGTTGCATATTATCGTTCACGATGCAGGTACATAGATCAGAGATGGCGAAGGGCTGCTACGTCGTGTTCGTTGGGAAGGTTCCAGGAGTCTACGACCACTGGCCAGACGCTCAGGCCCAGGTGGACAAGTTCCCGGGTGCTAGCCACAGAGGGTTCAACAACAGAGCCGAAGCAGAAATGAGTTACTTGAGGTGGACGCTCCAGCAAGAGCGGGGGCGGAACCGCCGGTGCCTCAAGTTCGACATAGTCGCGGTCTTGATGATGCTGATCACTCTTCTCTTTGTGTGTGTGCCATGACCATGCAGTCGCACTTATTCGAGACATGATATGACTTGTGTATCGTTATTTTCGAGATGTGATGATATTTGTGTTGAATGATGATGATTTACTATATGTGTATGTTTATTGTGACCTGATGAAACTACTGTATAGAGCCTGTATAAATACATAATGAATACGTAGAGCGGATATGAATCTGTGAGAGGAGGAGTTATAGCAGCAGCACTGTAATACATATAGCAGCAGCGCTGGATTAGCAGCAGCGCTTGCCTCTTTGCAACGCTACATATAGTTAGCAGTAGCGTTGGTAAGTGCAGCGCTACTGCTAACCAGACTTAGCAGTAGCGCTGCACCAACCAGCGCTACTGCAATAACTTAGTTGTAGCGCCTTAGCATTAGCGCTGGACCCAGCGCTACTACTATAGGTTTTTTAAGCGCTACTAGTAGGATTTCTCCTAGTAGTGACATATTGTGTAGAAATACAGGACCCAGAATGGCAATCTCCTCAACTAGGTGAACTAGGACATGCATCATGATATTGAAGAAGGATGGTGGGAACACCAACTCGAAACTGACAAGACATTGCACCAAATCATTCTCTAACCTTGGTAGGATTTCTAGATCGATTACCTTCCAAGAGATTGCATTCAGGAATGCACATAGCTTCACAATGGCTAATTGAACATTTTCCGGTAGAAGCCCCCTCAATGCAACCGGAAGAAGTTGTGTCATAATCACGTGGCGGTCATGATACTTTAGGTTCTGGAACTTTTTCTCTACCATATTTATTATTCCCTTTATATACGACGAGAAGCTAGACGGGACCTTCATACTGATCAGGCATTCGAAGAAGATTTCCTTCTCTTCTTTGGTAAGAGCGTAGCTGCATGACCCTAAAACAGCTTTGGATCCATGCTGTCTTTTCCGTGCATACGCTGCTGGTCCTCCCGTGCCTCCGGCGTATCTTTTGTCTTCCCATACACGCCCAAGAAGCCTAGAAGGTTCACGCAAAGATTCGTCATCACATTCATCACATTGATTGCAGAGTGGACCTCGAGGTCTTTCCAATATGGTAGGTCCCAAAATATAGATTTCTTCTTCCACATGGGTGCGTGTTTGTCAGCATCATTCGGAACAGATTGTGCACCAGGACCCTTGCCAAAGATTACTTTTAAATCCTTGACCATATCAAGTATTTCATCACCCGTACGGTGACGAGGCTTCTTCTGATGATTTGCCTCACCTTTGAAATGCTTCCCTTTGTTTCTTACAGGATGCCTGCTCTGAAGAAATCGACGATGCCCCAGATACACATTCTTCTTACATCTATCCAAATATATACTGTCGGTATCATCTAAACAGTGCATGCATGCGTGGTATCCCTTTTTTGTCTGTCCTGAAAGGTTACTGAGGGCAGGCCAATCATTGAGGTTACAAACATCAACGCATGTAGGTCAAATTCCCGGTGATCTTTTGCATCCCACACACGTACACCTTTTCCATTCCACAGCTGTAAAAGTTCTTCAACCAATGGCCTGATGTACACATCAATGACTTTTCCGGGTTGCTTGGGACATTGTATGAGCACTGGCATCATAATGAACTTCTGCTTTATGCACAACCAAGGAGGAAGGTTATAGATACATAGAGTCACATGCCATGTGCTATGATTGATGTTCTGCTCCCCAAAAGGATTAATGCCATCTGCACTTAAACCAAACCATATGTTCCTTGCATCCTTTGCAAAATCCTTCCACTTTCTCTCGATTTTTATCCATTGCGACCCATCAGTGGGCACTCTGAACTTCCCGTCTTTCTTACGGTCTTTGTTGTGCCATCGCATCAGCTTGGCATGCTCTTTGTTTTGGAACAAACGTTTCAACCATGGTATTATAGGAGCATACCACATCACCTTGGTAGGAATCTTCTTCCTGGGGTGCTCGTCCTCAACATCACCAGGGTCATCGTGGCCGATCTTATAGCGTAATGCACAACATACCGAGCATGCATTCAAATCCTTGTACTCACCGCGGCAGAGGATGCAGTCGTTAGGGCATGCATGTATCTTCTCGACCTCTAATCCTAGAGAGCAGACATCCTTCTTTGCTTCGTACGTACTCTCTGGCAATTCGTTGTCCTTTGGGAGTTTATTCTTTAACATTATCAACAACTTTTTAAATGCCTTGTCAGATACACCATTCTCTGTCTTCCATTGCACCAATTCTAGTATGGTACGCAACTTTTTATTGTCATCTTCGCAATTTGGCTACAACCCTTTTTTGTGATCCTCTAACACGCGGTGCAACTTCAGCTTCTCCTTTTCACTTGCGTAGTTTCTCTTTGCATTGGCAATGGCCTGATCAAGACCATCAGTGGGCTCATCTGATGCCTCTTCTTCAGCTCCTTCCCGCATTGTTGGCTCAACTTCTTCCCCCATTGTTGTACCATTGTATTCATGGAACCCATGGCCAGGATAGATGTCGTCATCCTCTTCTTCTTCATTCTCTTCCATTAGGACCCCTCTTTCTCCGTGCATGGTCCAACAGTTAAAGCTGGAGATGAAATCAGACTCAAACAGGTAGACGCGAATGGTTCTTGAGTTAGAGTAATTTCGATCATTCTTATAGCTAGCACATGGACAATACATAAAACCTTCCGGCCGCTTGTTCGCCTCAGCCGCAACCAAAAAAGTATGCACGCAATTAATGAACTAGGGAGAGCATCGGTCGTCGTACATCCATTGCCGGCTCATATTCATTACACAACACTGAAAAGACCAAATTAATACAAGTTCGTACATAAAGTTCATACACACTTGTTCTCATAAATCAACATACAGACTCTCTAGCTAAATCATTTAAATGCAATAACAAATGCGATCAACATCGCAACTAAGTTAACAATTGATCCAACAACATAGTGATACCAAGCCTCACTATCAATGTCATATCTTTTAAATTTTCTAATCTTCAAGCACATTGCACCCATCTTGATCTTGTGATCATCGACGACATCGGCAACATACAACTCCAGTTTCATCTTCTCTTCTTCAATTCTTTTCAATTTTTCTTTCAAATACTCTTTTTCTTTTTCAACTAAATTTAACTTCTTGACAAGAATATCTATGTCGGTTGGAATCTCCGGTTCACATACCTCCTAGATAAAAACATCTATGTCAACTTGATTGGCATAATTGTCATGAACACGAAATGCAACAAAGAGTTATAAAAGAGAATATATACCACATCCGCATCATAAACCGGATGAGGGCCGACGGGGATGGATTTCAAAACCACGCCACTATGTATGACAAACAACCATATAGGTAAGAAAACTGTACAAGTAACTAAGTAAATATTACAAACATGGTTTTTTTATTATAAAAAGGATAAGAACAAGAGGCTCAACAAGGTGGTGCCGGCGACAGGATGGTGCGCGTGATCGACGGTGGTTAGGACGGGGACGGGAAGGCACTAAGTAAACCACACCTAAAAATGCAAAGTAAGAAGTTAATTTGAGCTCAAAATGCATAAATCAAATAAACTACCACATGCAAACTAAAACCCACAATTTACTATACTTATAGAGCATTGCAAGAGCTAATCTAGCAATGAGATATGAAAGGACAAAGTTGCTAACCTTTGTGAACACTTGGATAGATGGGATGCCTCCAAGTCTTGACAAATTTTGGCAAAAATGGAGGATGAGCTCGAGGAAGAGAGGAAGAACAGAGAGGAGAGGAAAGGGAAATAACAGAGGACTCTGCTCGGGTTGGCACCGAAGGGTTTCAATATAGATGGATCTTTAGTCCCAGTTGGTGGCTCCAACCGTGACCAAAGGTTAGCCTATAGTCGTGGTTGGAGCCACCAACCGGGACTAAAGGTTCCCGTGGGGCCCTAGGCTGACGCCAGCCTGCCACCACACCTTTAGTGCCGGTTCGTGGCACGAACCGCGACTAAAGGTCCATAACGAACTGGCACTAATGATCTCCGTCATGAAACGACACTAATGATCACATTAGTGCCGGTTCAAAAGCCAACCATGACTAATGAGGTGGATGAAAGGTCTGCTTTCTAATAGTGATAGTCACCTAGTTATGTTGCAATGCTTGATACACACAAGGTACTCCTCTGGTGTCAGTGCATTGCATGATCTCATGGTCATAGGAACAAATACTTGACATGCAGAAAACAGTAGCAATAAACTGACACGATCATAGGCTACGTTTGCAATTTGGGTCTTGTCCATCACATCATTCTCTTAATGATGTGATCCCGTTATCAAATGACATCTCATGTCCATGACTAGGAAACCATAGCCATATTTGATCAACGAGCTAGTCTATTAGAGGCATACTAGGGACATGGTGTTGTCTATGTATCCACACATGTATCTGAGTTTCCGATCAATACGATTCTAGCATGGATAATAAATGATTATCATGAACAAGGAAATATGATAATAACTAATTTATTATTGCCTCTAGGCCATATTTCGAACATAAAGGTGGTTTTCTCTTGATGAGATTGTGACACAGGTATTTGAGAGAAACCAAAATATCCATCTAAGAAACAAAAGTGTGTGTGCTTAGATAATCTTTCAAGCATTTGATCTATGAAAGGCAAGGGGTAATGATCTTTTCTAGTGGCTGTATTTAATTTTCTAAAATCAATTACCATCCTACAACCAGTAACAATTCTTTGTGGAATAAGCTCATTTTTATCATTAGGAACAACAATAATACCTCCTTTATTAGGGACACAATGCAAGGGACTCATTCATCTACTATCAGCTATATGATAGATTATACCTACTTCTAGAAGCTTTAATATTTCAGTTCTGAAAGAACGTGGATGTCGCCTAAAGGGGGGCTGAATAGGTGCTTTAAAATAATTACTGTTTAGGCTTGAACAAATGCGGAATAAACTAACATTTAATATGTCAAGCACAAAACCTAAAACAACTAGGATCACATATGTGCACCAACAACTTATGCTAAGCAAGATAAACAACTAAGTGATAGCAAGATATAGAGCATCAAACAATATAACTATCAGAAAGTAAAGTGCATAAGTAAAGTGCTCAGGTAAGAGATAACCGAGGCACAAGGAGACGATGATGTATCCCGAAGTTCACACCCTTACGAATGCTAATCTCCGTTCGGAGCGGTGTGGAGGCACAATGCTCCCCAAGAAGCCAGTAGGGCCATCGTAATCTCGTCACGCCCTCGCACAACGCAAGATGCCGTGATTCCACTAAGGGACCCTTGAGGGTGGTCACCGAACACGTACAAACAAGGTTGGGGCAATCTCCACAACTTAATTGGAGGCTCCCAACGACACCATGAAGCTTCACCACAATGGATTGTGGCTCCAAGGTGACCTCAAATGCTCGGGGCAATCTTCACAACCTAATTGGAGACCGCGAAGCTTGCCCAGAGCTTTGTACCACAATGATTGAGCTTTGAGGCACCACCAACCGTCTAGGGCGCCAAGGTACCCAAGAGGGACAAGCTCTAGGGTGCACAAACACCCAAGAGTAATAAGCTACTCAACTTCTCACTTCCACATATCACCATGGAGAACTCAAACCTATGCACCAAATGCAATGGCAAGGGCGCACGAAGTGCCCAAGTCCTTCTCTCCCAAATCCCACCACAACATCTAATTCTATGGAGGAAAAACAGAGGAAGAACGAAGAAGAACACAAAGAACTCCAAGATCAAGATCCAAGGGGTTCCCCTCACAAAGAGGAGAAAGTGATTGGTGGAAATGTGGATCTAGATCTCCTCTCTCTCTTCCCTCAAGAACTAGCAAGAATCATTGGAGGGATTGAGAGTTAGCAAGCTTGAAGAAGGTCAACAATGGGGGAAGAACACGAGCTTAAAAGATAGAGAGAAATGGGGAAGAAGACCCCCTTTTATAGCCCCCCCCAAATCAAACCATTATGTGCACAGGTCGTGCACAAGCGGTACTACCGCTTAGCTGAGCTGTACTACCTCTTAGCACAATAGTTCCAAGAGAAGCATGCAAAAAAGCAGAAAAGAGTCAGTTGTACATACTGGCCGGTACTTCCGCTTAAAAAACATAAGCGACACTTAAGGGCGGCATTACCGCTCGATAATTCCGCTTAAAAAAATAAGCGACACCTTAGGGAGGCAGTACCTCTTAGTACTTCTACTTAAAAAATAAGCGGTAGTGACAACGGTAATACATATCGGAAGTACTGCCCAAGCGGTACTACCGTGCTACCGAGTAGTACTACCTATTGTTCAGAGAAAAACAGCTCTGGCACTGAAACTGCCATATCTTTCGCAAATGAACTCCGAATTGAGCAAACTCAAGCTTGTTGGTTTTCTTAAGAAGAGGCATTATGAAAATGCCAATAATATAGAGATGTGAAATCTCTATGAATGAAGAACCTTAAAGAACTCCAACATCGGAAACATCATAGAAGATGCATATGGACTCTGTTTTCGATGAACTTGAGTTTGTCATGAAGCTGACCATAAGCTCAAGACCTCACAAAGAGAAACACCAAACAAGAACCAAGAAAGATGATGATGCAAGCATGCAAATGGTTTGAGCTCTCAACGAACGATACGATCAAGCTACTCATTTGAGTGCCCCCCTTGATAGTACGACTATCTATCCTATAACCCAGTCTCCCAACTACCACTATGTGACCGGTAAAATAGAAAACCCTATCAAGGTCAAACCTTTGCCTTGTGCATAGTCCACTTGAGCTAGATAATGACGATCTTGAGTTCCTAAAGTTGGGCCACCTTTCTTTATTGCGCTGGCTTCATGAATATTAGTAGATTGCTCCCCCATAGTCCACTATGGGTGAGACACTCTTCGTCGCAAGTAAATTTTTCACCACAACGAATGGCAAGCTTCAAGCATGATCTCTCCGTGATGCTTCACTTGAGCTTGCACACCGCAACCTTGATGACGATCACCACTTGATGTCATCTTCAATGGGATGTATGAGATCTTCCACTTGACACAAACCCATGGAAACATACCTAACCCCACATAGAACTCTCACAAGGAACATGGGTTAGTGTACAAGTGTAATGGACAATGCTTACCATACCATGGGATCACTTGATCCCTCTTGGTACATCTTGTACGCTTTGTGTGTTGATCAACTTGATTCACTCTTTTACTTAGTCTTGATCAACCTTGTATCTTATCTTCTCTCTAACCAATCTTTGGATAAGACCTTGAATACCACATTGGTCATCATGTAATCTCCTTGAAACCAACATATGGACTTCAAGAAGTGCCTATGGACAAATCCTTTGAATATAACTTAAGGCAACCATTAGTCCATAGGGATTGTCATTAATTACCCAAAACCACACGTGGAGAAATGTGCTCTTACAAGTTCTTACCACTTCATTCATCTTGGGATTCAATCATCATTGGTGATCAACAACGGGTTTAGCATTAGGTTCCATATTAATCTTGTGATGTGATGTGGCTTGAGACTGCGTCGGTAGTTCCCCAAATAGGAAGGGATGATGCAACACAACCACGTTAAGTATTTCCCTCATTTATTAAACCAAGGTATCAATCTATAGAGGAAGATCACGCACCTACGTAAACAACAATTGCACACAAACAACAAATACTTGCAACCCGATGGGAAAGAGAGGTTGTCACGATCTGCACGGTAATAAGATAGATTCGGTAATGATAGTTTGGGCAAATAGATCTCGCAAGAACACAAAATAAAATAAGTAAACTATCACACCCTATGTTTTTCCTCATGTTGAAGTTATGATGACTCAAAATTAGGGCCGATTAAAACCTTTTGAGTGCATATGAATGCTTGAATTGTGTGTTATTTGCTAGCTTGTTTGATTTCTTGCTGATCCTCTATATTCATAAAACTCTATCCTACTCTCAAAACTCTTTTCCTTGATATTAAATATTGTCCAATGATTATATCATGTGTATAGTACCTAAAAATATTGTTATCAAATATTATTTTGGCCAAAAAGCATTTATTCAATTTAGGTTTCCAAACCCCCCTCAATTGAGGTTTGTACTACAAGTCCTCAAATTGGGTGGATTGTTTTGCCCCAAAGGATTTTTTTGGAACCTACTATATATATAAGTCCCCAAAACCACAAAATATTATTTTTTAAAGATTATTTTCTTATCTTATCTAAATGATTTTTCTTAAGGCCAGAAATGGTCTTTTATTAGGAAAAATAATATTTATGATTTCAAAATATTTTAGAAAAGTTAGGAAAACTCAATGGACATATAATGTCCATATATAAGAGTTTAAACACATGGTCATGTTCAAAATATTGGACAAAACCCTTCAAAACCATTTCTACCTATTTCAAGCATTTGAAATATTTATGTAATAAATATTATCAATACATTCCAGGAAATTTCTAGCAAGTCACAAATGACATATGTGATGATCTTGCAAAGTTTCAACCCAATCCCAACTGATTTAATTCTACGAAATATTCCAAAACCATTCGTGTCCATAATCAAATTTGAGCAACTTTACATTGTGAAGTATCTCCTATTGATCCCAAACTTTATGAGCATGTTATATGACCCAAATGATGATGCTACACTAAGTGGTGCATCAAGGAGAATAGTTTTGCAGGACTAGATCTACAGAAACTTGATTCCGTTGATTTCTAGGGATTACAAAGTTTACATTATGAACTTTCTTCAAATCATCTCAAAAATTGTGATCGGGACCAAATGGACTTACCATTTACCTCTGGTAAATGTTAGGGCCATTGGATACCCCTAGATGCCCTAGGACAACATCAAACACCTCCAGCCAAAAACGTGTGGGCAAGCATAGTTGACCCAAAAAGATTCTCCTTGTCCCCAAATTTTTACCACAACATATTATGACCCCCTACTATCTCAAGTAGCTTTTCCATGGCCTCTGATCAATTATTGGGAGGGGGGGTGACTTTCCTCATTTCCCCTCTCTTTTTTACCATGGCAAGGCCCCTTCTTCCTCTCTCCCATTCTTCTGATCATGCAAATGCCTCCAAATCATTCCACAACAACTCTAGTATGCTAATGCATCTTGCCATACCCAAATATGGCATTCTCATGTGCAAAATATGATCAATACCTCCAAAACAAGATTATGGTAGTAAATGTGGCTTTGTACTGCAAGTACCTTCCCCTCTTATCTTCCTGATCTGATACTTGGTAGACATATAGTCCTTCCATGATTGAGTCCACTAGACATAGTGTTGTGCCAAGTGGACCATAGTAAAAACTCTTTTTCTAGGTCCCAAGTTTTATGTTGCAATATTACTCTCAGTAGAAACCAATTCTACCCGCCCCCATGTCCTTCCAAACCTCACCAGAACCTTTTACCATGTGTACCCCACACGCCAAACACATTTGGCCGACCAAAAAGTCATCATGGACAAGCTTTGGCATGGTGATCACGCAGCCAACAAGCAGAAATGGTGCTCTCCCGACAAAGGACGTCCTGTAGCTCGCGTCCGGCAGTGATAGAGTGCCCCAGCATGCCGGGCATCTCCTCTTGACCACGCACGCCCCTCCTCGTGCTACCTCTTGAGCGTGCGTTGGTTTTTCCTTGAAGGGGAAAGGGTGATGCAGAAAAATAGATAAGTATTTCCCTCAGTTGTTGACAACCAAGGAATCAATCTAGTAGGAGGAACAAGCAAGACACCAATGGATGCACCTACAAAAACAATCAAACTCTTGCACCCAATGCTATAAAGGGGTTGTCAGTCCCTTCACGATTATTTGCAACGATTAGATCCGATAGATATAGATGTAAACAAGAATGGAAAGTAAAAGATAATAAATTGTAGCAAGGTATAGATCTGAAAATATATGATGGAAAAATAGACCCCGGGGCCATAGGTTTCACTAGTGGCTTCTCTCTTGAAGGCAAATAACATGGTGGGTAAACAATTTACTGTCAAGCAATTGATAGAAAAGCGAATAATCATGTAGTTATCCAAGGCAATGATCATGCATATAGGCATCACGTCCGCGACAAGTAGACCGAAACGATTCTGCATCTACTATTATTACTCCACACATCGACCGACTCGTGCCTGCATCTAGAGTATTAAGTTCATGAAGAACAAAATAACGCATTAAGAACGATGACATGATGTAGAGGGATAAACTCAAGCAATATGATGAACACCCCATCTTGTTACCCTTGATGGAAACAATACAATACATGCCTCGCTAACCCTACTATATCACTGGGTGAGCACACCGCAAGATTGAACCCAAAAAACCAAACACTTCTCCCATTGCAAGAATTACCAATCTAATTGGCCAAACCAAACCAATAACTCGAAGAGACTTGCAAGGATATGAAATCATACAAATAAGAATTCAGAGGAGATTCAAATAATATTCATGGATAATCTAAACACAAACTCACAATTCATCGGATCTGGACAAACACACCACAAAAGAGGATTACATCGGATAGATCTCCATGAAGATCATGAAAAACAATGTATTGAAGATCAAAGAGAGAGAGAAGAAGCCATCTAGATACTAGCTATGGACCCATAGGTCTGTGGTGGACTACTCACGCATCATCGGAGGGGCAATGGAGTAGATGTAGATGCCCTCCGTGATTGAAACCCCCTCCGACAGAATATCAAAAAAGGCTCCAAGATTGGATCTCTCGGGAACGGATTCTTCAGGTGGCGGAAAACTATTTGCGTGGCTTGTTCTGATGTTGGGGGAATATTTGGGTATTTATAGACCAAGAATTAGGGTTAGTAGACCTGCCAGGGAGCGACAAGCCTCCTAGGCGTGGCCAGGGGGGCCCGCGCCTAGCAGGCTTGTGGCGCCTTGGCTCCTCCCCCGACATGCACTCCAAGCTTGGATGACTTGTTTCCTTCCAGAAAAATTCCTTCTAAAGGTTTTATTCTGTTTGGACTCCGTTTAATATCCCATATCTGCAAAACTCAAAAACAAGGAAAAAACAAAAACTGGCACTTGGCTCTAGATTAATAGGTTAGTCCCAAAAATAATATAAAATAGCATATTAATGCATATAGAACATCGAAAACAGATAATATATTAGCATGCCATCATAAAAATATATAGATACATTGGAGACGTATCACCCCGCCGCGCGCAAACCTCCAAAACCACTCTGGTGCACGTGCTCGTCGTGCCCGAAGCACATCCGAGGCCACCCGAGCTTCCCCTTCGTTGCCCTCCCACATATACCTCGCCCCCGAGCTCCTAATGGACCCCTGTCACCCTCTCTCCCCCTCCCTAACCTCTCGGGGCTCCCCACGTGCCCTCCCGTGGCCATCTTTTCCTCCCAGGCCCGCCATGCTTGCCATGACCACCGCTTGGATTCGAGCTCCTCCCAGCCCCGCCTTTCCTTTGAACCACACCAGGAGCCCCCAGCTCTGCCGGATTCCTCTCCTCACTCCGTTTTCCATTCCTTGGAGTCTGGAGCACCGCCACCACGGCCACCGATCGCTGGTGTCCGCTGCCTCCAAGCCCCTCTTCTCCCCAGCGGTCCCCGACGGCTGTGGACTAGCCAGGGAGGTGCGCCTCGCCCTCCTGAGCTCGTCCGTCACTGGAGCATCACCGGGGACGGTCCGTGGCTTCGGCAATCTTCGACGGGAGCCTCTCCTCCCCTTCTGTCAAGCGCGGGCCGAAGGAAGAAGAAGGCCCTGTCAGCCATCGGGCCCGCCTATTGGTGGGCTAGCGAGGCCGACGGGTGGGTCATGCCCTTAAGTAGAAATGGGAACCACTCGGGGCCACCTTCTCCCAGGGAAGGCGTATTTCCCCGGGGCGCCTCCGGCGTGGCCTCTCCCTCGCCAGGCCGAGCCACTGGGCCGACCCACATGCAATACCGTGCCCACGGGCGCGTTTTTGCCAATTTATTTTGGGTAAATCCTTTAGCCTTTTTATTCTTCTAGAACTTGTTACATTCATAATAAATTCATTCAAACTCCAAATTGGATGATTCAAATTCCTGGATGTCCCTAAAATCAAGATTTATCCAAATATGTGCAGTGCACATTTTTTCTGCAACCTTTCCTGTAGATTTCAAATTCAAATTCAAATTTGAACTATGAAATGTCCCACTTGTAAAATAGTGAGAGCTCTCATATCATCTCCAATTGAAGTGATTCAAACCTCTAGAGGCTCTAAATGGCATGCCCTATTTGTTTAGCCAAGTTGAACATTTTATCATGCACCTATTATGCTTGACCAAATAAATAGCTCCCATTTTCCATTATTCCATCTTAGGAAAATCATAGGAAAATCATATCAACTCAAAATCCAGTGAAACCACTTCCTAAAATATTCTAAAATCATTCCCTAATTGTTGGATCCATCCACTCACTTTTTTAATATTTTCTGTGAACATCTCATAGGATCATCATTTCCTTCATTTCCACCATTCAAAAATCCCCCTTGACCCACATCCAATGGAACCTCCTTATACATTTTTCCTATGACCAAAGACATCCTAGAAAAATAGATTTCCTATTTATAGAGCGCTTTATTTTTTGCTTGTTGTGTTGCTTATTGAAGTTGTTTCCGACGATAGTTGACGAAGTAGATGAAGTGCTCGGAGTGGACGAGAAGCATGTCAAGACCTCGAGGCTTGGATAAGCGAGGAAACCAACCCTTTGACCATGACTATGAAGCCCTTTATTTGCATTTCATATAGCAATTGTTTCCACGATGATGATCATGTTGATGTGGTGACCACTTCGGTGGGATGCCTCCGATAATTTATCACTGATACTTGGATCGTTCATGACCCTACCATTCTTATGAGGGTTGTGCGGGTGGGAGTAGATAGGTTAATTTTAGATGCTACACGAGTGGGACGGGAATATGCAAGGTGATGAAAACAAAAGTGCTTTCAAAGACTTTTCGAAAACCTCGTCGGGTGGCACTAATGCCCAAGGAAGATGATGATGAGCTAGCTTACCACTTGATAAAGAAGTTGTGTACTCAAGCAAGTGAGTGTGTGTGTTTTCGAAAACATAGAGATTTAAGATTTGCTTACAATCCCAACCTTACATGTACAACCACGATACCCCTTATGGGACGGGGCTTTGTTGATTACCTTGGTGGGTACTAGCATAGAGACCACATTACTAGTGGCGGGAGTGACGAGGTTACTGTAGGACTGAAAGTAGTGCTAGAGGGTGTTGGAAATATGCCCTAGAGGCAATAATAAATTAGTTATTATCATATTCTTGTTCATGATAATCATTTATTATCCATGCTATAATTGTATTGATCGGAGACTTAAATGCATGTGTGGATACATAGACAAAACCATGTCCCTAGTATGCCTCTAATGGACTAGCTCGTTGATCAAAGGATGGTTAAGGTTTCCTAGCCATGGACATGAGATGTCATTTGATAACGGGATCACATCATTAGGAGAATGATGTGATGGACAAGACCCAAACTACAAACGTAGCATATGATCCTGTCAGTTTATTGCTACTGTTTTCTGCATGTCAAGTATATGTTCCTATGACCATGAGATCATGCAACTCACGGATATCGGAGGAGTGTCTTGTGTGTATCAAACGTCGCAACGTAACTAGGTGACTATAAAGGTGCTCTACAGGTATCTTTGAGAGTGTCTGTTGAGTTGGCATGGATCGAGACTGGGATTTGTTACTCCGTGTGACGTAGAGGTATCTTGGGGCCCACTCGGTAATGCAACATCACAATAAGCCTTGCAAGAAATGTGACTAATTGTTAGTTGTGGGATCTTGTATTACGGAACAAGTAAAGAGACTTGCCAGTAACGAGGTTGAACTAGGTATGGAGATACCGACGATCGAATCTCGGGCAAGTAACATACCGAAGAACAAAGGGAACGTTATACGGGATTAACTGAATCCTTGATATAGTGGTTCGACCGATGAAGATCTACGTAGAATATGTATTAATCAATGTGGATGTCCAGGTCCCGCCATTGGTTATTGACCGTAGAGGTGCCTCGGTCATGTCTACAGAGTTCTCGAACCCGCAGGGTCTGCACACTTAAGGTTTGGTGACGTTTCAGTAGTGTAGAGTTATGTGTGGTGGTGACCGAAGGTTTTTCGGAGTACCAAATGAGATCCTGGACGTCACGAGGAGCTCTGTAATGGTCCAGAGGTAAAGATTCATATATAGGAAGTCCCAGTTTGGTTGCCAGAAAAGTTTCGGGATCATCGGTAGTGTACCGGGAGTCCTCCGGGAGGGGTATTTCGACCCCAGAGGGTCCATGGACTGTGGGAGAATAATAACCAGCCCTTAGTGGGCTGGTGGAACAGCCACAAAAGGCCCATGGCACCAGGAGGAAAACTGCCTAAAGAAAAAGGTGGAAAAAACACCAAACGAAAGAGTCCTACTCCTACTAGGAGTGGAGGAAGGAGTAGGACTCCTCCCCTTGTTGGTTCGAACTGCCTAAAGAAAAAGGTGGAAAAAAGGCAAAAGGGAAGAGTCCTACTCCTACTAGGAGTGGAGGAAGGAGTAGGACTCCTCCTCTTGTGGCTCGGCCGAACCAACAAGGCTTGGAGGCCAAGGATGCGTCCTCCTCTCCCTCGCTCCTATATATACTGGTGGAATAGAGGGTTTTTGCATAGATTTTACGGCCACGTGCTACCCGTTTCACCGGTGCTCCTCTAGATCGGTTTTTTGTAGTGCTTAGGCGAAGCCCTGCCGGAATTGCTACACCACAATCACCGGAGCGCCGTCACGCTGCCGGTGAACTCTCTCTCCTCTCCACCTCCTCTTGCTGGATCAAGACGGCGGGGATCGTCATCGAGATGCACGTGTGCTGAACGCGGAGGTGCCGTCCGTTCGGCGCTAGATCGAAAGGACCATGATCGAGATCGTGAGACGGTTCATGATGAGATTGCGGAACAGATCGTGATGAGTTCGCGGGATAGATCGTGATCAAGATTGTGAGACGAATCATGATGAGATCGCGGGACCGATCGCGATGAGTTCGCGAGACGGATCGTGATTGGATCGCGGGACGGATCGTGATGAGATCGCAGGACGCTCGGCGATTTGGATCGCGAAGAAGTTCGACTACACCAACTGCGTTTCTTAATGCTTCCCGCTTAGCGATCTATGAGGGTACGTAGATCCACTCTCCCTCTCGTAGATGCTCATCACCATGGATAGGTTTGCGTGTGCGTAGGAAATTTTTTGTTTCCCATGCGACGTTCCCCAACAGTGGCATCATGAGCTAGGTTGATGGTTCGATAAGATCTCGAGTAGAACACAAAAGGTTTGTGGGCATTGATGCTTAGATTGCTTCCTCCCTTGGTCGTATTTTGGTTCAGCGGGATTGTGAGATGAAGCGGCCCGGACCAACATTACTCGTACGCTTACGAGAGACCGGTTCCCTCGACGCAACTTGTTGCCTGGATGGCTTGCGGGTGACAGTTTCTCTCACTTTAGTTGGATCGGATCCGACAAAGGCGGTCCTTGAGAAGGTTGAAAAGCAACTAGTGTATCACCGTTGTGGTTTTTGCGTAGGTGAGAATTGTTCTCTCTAGATACCCATAGCAGCCACGTAAAAACAAGCAACAACAATTAGAGGACGTCTAACTTGTTTTTGCAGGGTATGTTGTGATATGATATGACCAATTACATGATGTGATATATGTGATGTATGAGATGATCATGTGATGTGTAGATTATCACGACTTGCATGTCGATGAGTACGGCAACCGGCAGGAGCCATAGGGTTGTCATTAATTATTGTATGTCCTGCGTGTCAATCATTAAGCGCTATGTAATGCTTTACTTTATCGCTAAACGGTAGCAATAGTAGTAGAAGCATGCAGGGCGTGACAACCCCGATGGCGACACGTTGATAGAGATCATGGTGTCATGCCGGTGATGATGGAGATCATGCCGGTGCTTTCTAGATGGAGATCAAAAGCACAAGTTCATGGCCATATCATGTCACTTATGATTTGCCTGTGATGTTAATCCTTTTGTGCACCTTGTTTTGCTTAGGACGACGGTAGCATTATAAGGTGATCCCTCACTTAATTTCAAGATAAATTGTGTTCTCCCCGAGTGTGCACCGTTGCGAAAGTTCGTTGTGTCGAGACACCACGTGATGATCGGGTGTGGTAGACTCTACGTTCACATACAACGGGTGCAAGCCAGTGTTGCACAAGCAGAAAACTCAGGTTAAACTTGACGAGCCTAGCATGTACAGACATGGCCTCGGAACACAAGAGACCGAAAGGTCGAACATGAGTCATATAGTAGATATGATCAACATGATGATGTTCACCATTGCAGCCACAACAACTCACGTGATGATCGGACTTGAGTTGGTGAATTTGGATCATGTATCACTCGAATGATCAGATGGATGTCAATTTGAGTGGGAGTTCTTAAGTAATATGATTAATTGAACTTATTATCATGAACATAGTCAGTAGTGACTTTGCAAATTATGTTGTAGATTACTAGCTCGCACTGTAGCTCCCTTATTATATATGTTCCTAGAGAAATAGAATTGAAAGATGATGGTAGCAATATTGCGGACTGGGTTTGTGATCTGAGGATTGTCCTCATTGCTGCACAGAAGGCTTATGTTATTAATGCACCGCTCGTTGAGCCAACCCCTCTAGCGTCTTCTATAGATGTTGTGAACATCTGACAGGCACGTTCTGATGACTACTTGATAGTTTAGTGCGTCATGCATTACGGCTTAGAATTGAGGCTCCACAACGTTTTGAACGTCATGGAACATATTAGATGTTTCTAAGAGCTGTAATTAGGATCTCAGGCTCATGCCCGTGTTGCGAGATATGAGATCTCCGGCAAGATTCTTTGCCCGCAAGATAAAAGAGAATAGCTCGATCGTTGAGGATGTGCTCAGATTGTCTGGGTGCTTCAATTGCTTCAATCAAGTGGGAGTTGATCTTCCAGATAAGATAGTGATTGATATAGTTCTCCAAATCACTGTCACTAAAGCTACTAGAACTTAGTGATGAACTATAAAACGCCAGGGATAGAAATATTGATTCCCGAGCTGTTCGTGATGTTTGACACCGCGAAGGTAGAAATCAAGAAGGAGCGTCAAGCGTTGATGGTTAATCAAACCACTAGTTTCGAGAAGGCAAGAGCAAGGCGGGAAACTTCATGGATAGCAAGTCAGTTGCTGCCCCAGTGAAGTAACCCAAAGTTGAACTCAAACCCAAGACTAAGTGGTTCTATTATGAGGTGGGCGGTCGCTGAAGCAGAACAACCCTAGATATTTGGTAGATAAGAAGACTGGCAATGTCGACAGAAGTATATTTGATATACGAGTTATTGATGTGTACCTTGCTAGTACTCCTAGTAGCACCTGGGTATTGGATACCGGTTCGGTTGCTAAATGTTAGTAACTCGAAATAAAAGCTACGGAATAAACGGAGAACTAGCTAAGGGTGAGGCGACGATGTGTGTTGGAAATGTTTCCAAGGTTGATGTGATCAACATCGCACGCTCTCTCTACCTTCGGGATTAGTGACAAACCTAAATAAATGTTATTTGGTGTTTTGCGTTGAGCATGAACATGATTAGATCATGTTTATTGCAATACGGTTATTCATTTAAGTTAGAGAATAATGGTTATTCTGTTTACATGAATAATACCTTCAATGGTCATGCACCCAGTGAGAATGGTTTGTTGAAATTTTGATCGTAGTAATACACATGTTCATAACATTGAGGTCAAAAGATACAAAGTTAATAATGATAGTACCACATACTTGTGCCACTGCTGCTAAATGTCATATTGGTATAAAGCGCATGAAGAAACTCCATGCTGATGGATCTTTGGACTCATTCGATTTCGAATCGGTTGAGACATGCGAACCATGCCTCTTGGGCAAGATGACTAAAGGACCCCATTGGATGGAGCGGGCAAGTGATTCATTGGAAATGATACATGTTGATGTATGCAAATCCAGTGAGTCTTGTAGCATGCAGTGGATATCATTATTTTCTTACCTTCACTGATGATTTAAGCAGATATAATGTATATTTACTTAATGAAACAAAAGTCTGAATCGTTTGAAAGGTTCAAGCAAATTCAGAGTGAAGTTTAAGATCATCGTGACAAGAAGATAAAAATAACTGCGATATGATCGTGGAGGTGAATATCTGAGTTACGAGTTAAGACAATGTGAAATATGTTTCACAACTAACGCCACCTGGAACACCATAGTGTGATGGTGTGTCTGAACATCATAGTCATGCTCTACTGGATATGGTGCGTGCTATGATGTCTCTTATCGTTTTACTACTATAATTTTGGGGTTATGCATTAGAGACAACTACATTCACTTTAAATAGGGCACCATCTAAATCCGTTGAGATGACACTGTGTGAATTATGGTTTGATAGAAACCTAAGGTGTCATTTCTTAATGTTTGGGGCTGCGACACATGTGTGGAAAATGTTTTCACCTAATGAGGTCGAACCCAAGGCGAACAAATACATCTTCGTAGAATACCCTAAGATCAGTTGGGTGAACCTTCTATCTCAGATCCAAGTGCAAAGTGTTTGTTGCTTAAACGGATCCTTTCTCGAGGAAATGTTTCTCTCGAAAGAATTGAGTGGGAGGAAGATAGAACTTGATGAGGTTGTTGAACCTTTGTTCAACAAGATAGTAGCGCAACGCAGGATGTTGTTTCTGTGAAGACTACGTTAGTTGAAGAGGAAGTCAATGATGATGATCATAAAGCTTCGGATCAAGTTACTATCAAACCTCGTAGGTTGACAAGGATGTGTACTACTCCTGAGTGGTACGACAACCCTGTCTTGGAGGTCATGTTGTTGGACAACGATGAACCTACGAGCTATGGAGAAGCGATGATGGGCCCGGAGTCCGACAAATGGTTAGAGGCCATGAAATCTGAGATAGGATCCATGTATGAAAACCAAGTATAGACTTTGGTAGACTTGCGTGTTAGACGGCAGGTCGTTGAGTACAAATGGACCTTTAGAATGAAGACAGACACTGATGGTGAATGTCACCATTTGTAAAGCTCGACTTGTTGCAAAGGTGTTTGTGACAAGTTCAAGAAGTTGACTGCGATGAGACTTTCTCACTCGTAGCGATGCTAAAGTCTGTTGGAATTATGTTAGCAGTTGCTGCATTTTTCAATTATGAAATCTGGCAGATGGATGTCAAAAACATCGTTTCCTTAACGGTTTACTTGAGGAACGGTTGTATGTGATACAACCAGAAGGTTTTGTCAGTCCTAAGGATGCTAAAAGGTGTGCAAGCTTCAGTGACCCTTCTATTGATTGAAGCAAGCATCTTGGAGTTGGAATGTACACTTTGATGAGGTGATCAAAGTTTTTGAGTCTATACAAATTTTAGGAGAAACTTGTATTTGCAATAAAGTGAGTGGGAGCACTATAGAATTTCTGATAAGTATATGTGGATGACATATTTTTGATCGGAAATAATGTAGAATTTATGGAAAGCATAAATGGTTGTTTGAAAAGTGATTTTCAAAGGAAGACCTGGATAAAGCTACCTAATTGTTGGGCATCAAAATCTATAGAGATAGATCAAGATGCTTGATGAGACTTTGAATGAGTGCATACCGTAACAAGATTTTGAAAGAGTTCAAAATGGATCAGTCAGAGAAAGAGTTCTCGCCTGATTTGTAAGGTGTGAAAGTTGAGTGAGACTCAAAGGTCGACAACGGCAGAAGAAAGAGAAAGGACGAACGTCGTCCCCTATGCGTTAGCCATAGGCTCTATATTATGCCATGCTGTGTACCGCACCTGTGTGTGCCTTGCCATGAGTCTGTCAAGGGGTACAAGAGTGGTCCAGGAGTGGATCACTGGTCAGCGGTCGAAATTACCCTTAGTAACTTACATACTAAAGAGATATTTCTTGATTATGGAGGTGATAAAGAGTTCGTCGTAAAGAGTTACGTCGATGCAAGCTTTAAGCACCAATCCAGATGGCTCGTAGTAGCAATCTGGATACGTATAGTGGAGCAGCCATTTGGAAAAGTACCAAGTGGAGTGTGGTAGCAGTGTTTACGGTTTGACATAGAGATTTTGCAAAGTACACACGGATCTGAATGTTTCAGACCTGTTGACTATAAGACCTCTCTCACATGCAAAGCATGATCGAGCCCCAGAACTCATTGGGTGTTAGATTCACATGGTGATGTTAACAATGCGAATCATATGGTGATGTGAACTAGATTACTGACTCTAGTGCAAGTGGGAGACTGTTGGAAATATGCCCTAGAGGCAATAATAAATTAAGTTATTATCATATGCCCTAGAGACGGTTCGTGATGAGATCGCGGAACAGATCATGATGAGTTCGCAGGACAGATCGTGATCAAGATTGTGAGACGGATCGTGATGAGATCACGGGACGGATCGCGATGAGTTCGCGGGACGGATCGTGATTGGATCGCGGGACGGATCGTGATGAGATCGCGGGACGCTCGGCGATTTGGATCGCGAAGAAGTTCGACTACACCAACCGTGTTTCTTAACGCTTCCCGCTTAGCGATCTACGAGGGTACGTAGATCCACTCTCCCTCTCGTAGATGCTCATCACCGTGGATAGGTTTGCGTGCGCATAGGAATTTTTTTGTTTCCCATGTGACGTTCCCCAACAGAGGGGGGGGGGGAGGGATTAGACTACTTAACCAAATAAAAATCTAGTTTTCCCAGTTTTAATTCTTGGCAGATTTTAGCATTCATAGTATGTCAAGTACTTCCTACACATGCATGTCTAAGAGTATAGCAGCGGAAAGTAAAGACAAGCATGTAAGTAAAGAGAGGGTAGGAAGATCAAACACAATTGGTGACACGATGATTTTTCCCATGGTTCCAATAGGTGGTGCTATCGTACATCCACGTTCATGAAGTCTTCAACCCATGGAGGGTAACAGTTGCGAGAGTCCATGGAGGGCTCTACCCATGAAGGATTCCATGAAGAAGCAACCTTGACTATACCATGACGGCCTTTGTCCACGGAGGACTCGCCTAACTCGGGGTTGATCTTCACGAAGTAGGTGATCTTCTTTCCCTTACAAACTTCTTGGTTCACTCCACAACACGAAGTAGGAGGCTCCCAAGCGACAGCTAACAAATCTAGGAGGCACCACCCTCCAAAAGGTAGTAGGCTCAATTTGTGTCGATGAATTCCTTGCTCTTGTGCTTCAAGATGATAGACTCCTCAACGCACAATCACTCTCTCACATATTTGGCTTGATAGAAGAGACTGATTGGGTGGAAACCAACTTAGGGAGGCTAGAGATCAAGATTCATATGGTAGGAATGCAATGGCATGATCTCAACACTTGAGTAGGTGGGTCTCTCTCAGAAAATCAGTAGGTTTGAGTGGGGAACAGTTCTTAGTGCTTCTCTTGCGAGTGAGTGGTGGTGGAGTGGTATATATAGGCATCTCCAAAAATCCAACCATTACACACAAAATGACCAAGTCAGTGACACCGATGGGTTAATCTCGATGGTATCGAAGTGACCAAAAGGTGGCAACTTTTGGATCTCGGTGAGACCCATATAGGAATCCCGGTTGGACTGATAAGGTGACCAACAGACATAATGCCCAATCTTGGTGATGCCAATTCAACAATCTCGCAGGGACCGATATTGTGAACTTGCATAACAGAAAGTTGGCAGCCTAACTCGGTGACACCAAATGCAGAATCGGTTGCACGAAGAGCTAGGGTTTAGTAGAGTCTGTCTATGGTTTGGAATCGGTGGCACCAAGTGGAGAATGTTGGTTGCACCGATTTGTATATTTGGCTTTGGACAGACTTTTGTGGAAGAGATTGTGGGTGTATGTGGTGACTATCACTTGCACATGTATGAGCATTTTTTTCACCAACAAAACCTTACCCCTTTTTAATAGTATTGGTTTTCCTCTGGACTCAAAGTGATTTCTCATAAATGTAAAATGTAGAGTCCTTCGCTTAAAGCTTTGCCAATCTATTCCTTTGCATCTTGGGGTATTCCACAATCCTTTTGCCAACCCATCATTGAACTTTTTCTGAAACATACTTAGTGGAAACATTAGTTAAATGACGTATATGTTGTTCTTAATTACCAAAACCACGGAGGGAGCAAATGTGCTTTCAATTTCCCCATTTTTAGTAATTGATGACAACATATAGATCAAAGCTTCGACATATGATATAATCAATGAATATAATCATCGCTTTGAGAAGTATGTGATAAGCAAGAGCTCCCCCTAAATTTGTATATTATTTTAAATTTGCATTTGAATGCAAATCCACAATCGATTAGGTACATGGGGCACTTCCTCCATGTTACATACATCTTGGTGGCGTGCGAGAGTAATAAGAGTTAACAACATAGCACAACACATAATCAAGGTGAATGATCATCACATAACCAACAAAATGATAGGAATTAGTAGCAACACACATAACAACGTATGATCAAACACAAATAGATTTTTGTGTGTGTGTTTAAATAGCAAGCCACCAAAAGTATATCACATCCAAACCAAAGAACCAAATGTTTTGTAAAACAACAAATCAAAGCAGATGCTCTTTCACTCGAAGCCTAAGATCTATATACAACTTCTCCCCCTTTGGCAACAAGTTACCAAAAAGTTTGAAGAGATATAGCTAATCGTGTTGTGACTAATCTCCTCCGATCGTCGATAATGGAGTCACGAGAATTGCGTCGGCGAAGACTTTCGCTGAAGTTCTGGATGGAGCTGGAGTAGATACTGGAGGCACTAGAGCTGATGGAGCTGATGATACTATGGCTAGGGCAGAAGATGAAGGCCTCGTCTCTGGAGCTGGTACTGTAGGAGTCCTGTCCTTACTCATAAACTGGGCAGTCGTCCTGACAAGTGCACTATCTTCCTCATCGGTATTAGAAGAATTAGACTCTGAAGAGTAGTGACGGATTGGGGCTTCATCAACCTCCTTCTTGAGGTCATTGAATGTCTTAGTCAGCCCATCAACCTTGACATTGAGAGTTTTCACTTTATTATCAATGATGTTCACAAGGCTCTCCTGAGTATCCATGATGGTCTTGATGTCCTTCTTCATACCCATAACAGTGGTGATCAAAAGATCCATATGCTCGTTCCTGGACCTGGGGATCTGAGCACTAGTGGCTCAAGCTGCCTCTGCTTCTGCCTCTACTTGTGCCTGAGCTGCATCTGATGTGGGATGGTCTGGGTCCATCACCACAATGTTGTCCTATAGATCTGGCTAAAGTGGCAAATGGGTACTGTCGAGAGCAAAGATGTGCTTCGCAATCTTGGAATTGATAAGAATATGAATATAGGGTGTGTAGCAGCATGAGCGCTTCTGATCAGTAGCAACCCTCTTCACTGTTTCTACTATCAAGTCCATCACTCGAATCCTTGTGTGACGATCAAGATGGATGGGCATGTTGATGGAGTATCCACGAATCATCTTCTCATCTCCAAACTTGGGCATCAAGGTATGCCCCAGGATGATATTCATTGTTCGGAGGCCTGGCTAGAGAAAGTAGATAGGACCAAGCTTTTGAGATTGCACTTCATCAGCAGGGATAGGATTATACATATCCTTCGTGGCATTGTGGCTCTCCTTGGATTCTGAGTAGACATCCAAATCTCGATCCTCAACCTCAGGGACTCCTAAGATGGTAGCCCACTCATCAATAGAAGACTCATATCTTTCTCCTTCAATCATCCAAACAATCCTTCCATCTCCATAAAAATGAGCAGTGGAATAGAACTGCATGATCATCTCATCGTTCCAAGAAGTGAACTCCTTGCCAAAAAATTGATCAAGGCCAATGCAATGGAAGTTGTCTTGGACACATGGAAAGTAATCTTCGTTATCTTTGATGTACTTCCAGTCCACATATCTCATGTCACTGACTACGGGACTCTTGTCAATCAAAACTGTCTCATAGAAGTCTTGTTGCTCCTTGGTATAAAACCTGTAATCTACATCAGTCTTCCTCCTCCGGGCATATGGATCAATAGCTATCCATGCCCTCAAGCCTGGATCCTTCCTCTTCTTCATATCTTCAGCTACTGGGTGGCTAGCATCATGTATAGGAAGGTGAGGTCTGAGCTACATCAGAACAGACATAGCATCAACATCATCTTCTGCTTCTCTGAAAGTGGATTGCTTGTTCTTCTCAGAAATAGGGATATCTCTGGTAGTCCTCTTGGACTTCCGTGTAGTAGCTTTCTTGGATGCAGTCTTGGTGCTCTTGGAGGGGCCTGGCTTGGGCATAGCATCAGCCAAAAGTTTCTTGGCCTTCTTCTTAGGAGTAGCCTGAGCAGCAGGTTCCTCCTCAGCAGTAGCACCAACAACCTCCTCTAGATCATCATACATAGAGGTAGGCCTGCCCATCACATGGATGATCCTCTTTCTGGCTGTCTTCTTATCTCCCGCCTTCTTAGCCAATGCTTTCTGTCGTTGCTTTCTCACGACAGATGCCATGGGTAGGCTTATCATGGGTGGTTGGGGTCGGAGGACACCGACGGGCTCCAGGTGCGAGATTGGGCACAAGCGATGGTGACACATGATGTACCCAGGTTCAGGGCCCTCCGTGGGAGGTAACACCCCTAGTCCTTCTTGGTCTGGTTGGATGGATAGTTGTGTTTACAAGGATGCTCCTAGAGTTGTGTCTAGAGGAGGAAGAAGGAGCAGCCGACTCATCTTCCTCTGTTGCTAGAGATGATGTGAGAGGAGAGTTCTATGTAGGTGTATGCGAATGATCGTCCGTCCCCGTTGCATGGGGGCTCGGGGGGTTTTATAGGCCAACCCTCGGTTTTATAATGTGTTCTAAGGTACAGGGGCGGAGGGAACCGGTTGGCAGCCTCTCGGGCTGACGACGGGGTCCCGCCCTTCGAGCCGTCTTGTCATCCGTAGGGTCCACCGGCTGCACGGTCCTGTCGCCTGTGAGGGGCCCGCCAGCCGGCTCCACAATTGGCCCTTGCCCACCTGCCACGGCACGGGTCGCCCAGGAGGCGTCATCTAGTGCCAGCTGGCCGAAGTCTCCGGTACGACCGTCTGGATGGTATCCATGCCGGAGCAAGTAATTGAGTGGGCGAGGGCGTGCCGGCACTGTTTCCCCGCCCGGTTGCGCTCACCAGGGTCAGCGGCCTTGACGGCCGGACTGTAGCCATGCGCTCCCGTGCGTCAGCAGCCATTGTGGTCATAGGGTTGCCCGTCGTGGCGGTCGTGCCGTGTCATTGTACCCACGCGTAGAGGGATGGGACGTTTGCATGTCCGTCTCAGGGTCAACGGAGGAGGCGGCTCAGTAGTAGCCGACCGCGCCCAGCCGGTCGGGGGCCGAACCGGCTCCTTGATAAGCCGTTCGCGCCGCCAGCCGGCGGCAACAAGAGCTGGCCATGCTCCAGCCAGCCGTGGGCAGCCGGTCGCTTAATGTTTGTTCGAAGCGAGGGGCAAGAAACCCTGTGCTTTGGCCTACCCAGGGGTAATAACCCATGTTAGTAGTCCCCAAAGACGGTGGGGGTCCGAGTTCGGCAGACGAAGGGGAGCTGGCGGCTTCCCCCCTGCGATACCCGCCTCTGATGTGAAGCCGAAGGGCCAGCCGGGTCGGCCATTGGACCCGACGCCTCGGGTTCCGGCGCGTCGCCCCGGGACCCGAGCCGGCACACCGCGCGCCACACGGCGAGTAATGATGTGGCGGGCCCCGTGCATGTGGGGAGACGTGACGTCGGCCTGGGCCTAGTCCGCTAGGCCCCGGGCGTAGCCCAGTAGGCCTCGGGGCAGAGCCCGGGATCCTCTGCACCCCGACGCAGCCATTACGGCTCGAGGCCACCCACGCGCGCGCGGAGCTTCCGGGTGAGTGGGCGCAATTAATCCCCACGTCCCCCGGTCGTGGCCTCCCCTATAAAAGGGGAGGAAGGGCAGGGGGCGGAGATACCCGCATCCAATTCGCCCCCTTGCTGCCTCGCCTTCTTGCCTTCTTCGTCTTCCTCGCTCCCATCGCGCAACACCGCGCTCGAACCCGCAACCGCGCCCGCACGCTACCCTACCACCGGAATGGCCGACGGATGCGGGGGGAGCTGGGCTGGTTCCGTCATCACTGAGGCGGATATTGCGGAGCTCCGCCACGTGCGCATGCTACCACCGGCGGAGCGGGTGGTCGCTCACGCGCCGGGCGACCAGGTGGTGCCGGTGCCGCATTTGGGGAAGCACGTCGTTTTCCTCTGGCATTTCTCCCACGGCTTCGAGCTCCCAGTGACCCACTTCTTCTGCCTGCTCATGGGCACCTTCGACCTCCAGCCGCACCACCTCAGCCCCAACACGATACTTTACCTCGCCGACTTCGTGATGCTATGCGAGGGATACCTCGGGGTCCTTCCTTTTCTTGATTTCTTCAATGCCCTTTTCTACCTCAAGGCGCTGAAGAGCAACGCCTTTGGGGGCACGGTGGTGTGCTTCCGCGGCACCGTGTGCTTCCCGCCCTTCTCTCTCATCGAGTCCACCATGGGGTGGCACCGGACGTTCTTCAACGTGAAGAACGCCGACCCAAACCTGGACTTCATCTGGCTGCCACCATTCATCGACGCACAATCCACCTAGTTAAACTAGCTAGGGTCCGCCCCGCGCGACGTGGCTCCGGCGGAGGGGTTGGTCACCGCCGATCTGGTGGCGGCCTTCATCTAGCGCTGGGTGCTGCCTCTCCAGTTGAGGTCGCACCGGATCTGCGACATGTCCGGCCGCCACGAACCCTGTCGACTATCCACCATCGACCTGACGCCGGCTATAGTGGCGACGCGGGTGAATGCCCTTACGACTTTCAAGTTGAAGCCCACATCATGGACATTTGGCATGGAGCCGTACGACTGCATCAACCGTCCCCCTGGTAAGTCCTCGATGAGGCGACTTTTTTCTTCATTTGATTCTTTCCAGCCAGCAGCCGGCAGCCGGCAGCGGACCTTACTTCGTCGTGCTGGCCGTAGTTGTTCATGTGACAGAACATGCGAGACGGCCCGCACCCCGAAATCTTTGAGGTGGAGTGCGAACACTCCGACTCTGAAGACTACGAGAGGGGAGGCCCGCCAGAAGAGTGGGTGGACTCCTCGAGAGGAGACGATGAGCCAGCAGACCCGCGAGCCGGCGACCCCAACGAAGCCAGAGGATCCGACACAGTCGGGGAGCCTAGTGGAGCTGGTGAGTTCCCTTTTGCCCCCACGATCAGGTTTTGGACGGACGACGACGACGATGATGATGATGTGATGTTTCTGAACGAGCCTCCTCCCTCAACACGATAGGGTTGGCGGAGCAAGGAGTGGCCGGATCAAGCCAAGGCGGCTGGAGCTGCCGGCCGGGCAAAGAGGCCGACTCAGGAGGGGCCGGCAGCCCCGCCACAAGTCCCGAAGCGGGTGAAGGTGGCCGCGCGGAAGCCGTCGGGGCGCGCCAAGCGAGCCTTGCCCCTCGTCATCTGGTAAGTTTCTCTTTCGTGCTTTGCGTGTGTTTTCTTCTAGGTTGCGAGTCGGTGGGTGGTTGACCTTTGTGTGCGACAGGGACCCCATCGAGCTCCATGAGGGGGAGCCGGCAGGGGATACGACGGATGCCGCTAGCCGGCTGGCCCACGAGCACGCGGCCACCCAGCAAGAGGAGAAGAGGAGGCTCAAGAAGCCGGGAGCCTCAAAGTCCGGAACGCGAGGTGGGGCCTCGCACTCCGGGACTTTGAGCAGCGGGAGGCGGAGGAGGTCCACGGACCCCACGCGGGCGTTGATAACCCACAAGTATAGGGGATCGCAATAGTTTTTGAGGGTAGAGTATTCAACCTAAATTTATTGATTCGACACAAGGGGAGCCAAAGAATATCCTCGAGTATTAGCAGTTGAGTTGTCAATTCAACCACACCTGAAAGATTTAGTATCTGCAGCAAAGTTTTAGTAGCAAAGCAGTATGGTAGTAACAGTGATAGTGGTAACAGTAGTAGTAGTGATTTATGTAGCAAGTGTGACAACAGTAGCGGCAAAGTAACTAAACAAGGACCAGTATAGGAAAAGCTCGTAGGCATTGGATCGGTGATGGATGATTATGTCGGATGGCATTCATCATGTAACAGTTATAACATAGGGTGATATGTAACTAGCTCCAGTTCGTCAATGTAATGTAGGCATGTATTCCGTATATAGTCATACATGCTTAGGGAAAAGAACTTGCATGACATGTTTTGTCCATCCCTCCTGTGGAAGCGGGGTCCTATTGGAAACTAAGAGATATTAAGGTCTCCTTTTAATCGAGAACCGGAACAAGCATTAGCACATGGTGAATACATGGAATGCTCATACTATGGTAATCTCCGGGAGTGGTTCCGGCTACTGTCACTCCGGGGTTGCCGGGTCATAACACATAGTAGGTCACTACAACTTGCAAGATAGGATCAAGAACACACATATATTGATGAAAACAATATAGGTTCAGATCTGAAATCATGGCACTTGGCCCTAGTGACAAGCATTAAGCATAGGAAAGTAGTAGCAACATCAATCTTAGAACATAGTGGATACTAGGGATCAAACCCTATCAAAACAAACTCGATTACATGATAGGTCTCATCCAACTCACCACCGTCCAGCAAGCCTACGATGAGATTACTCACGAAGGATGGAGAGCATCATGAAATTGGCAATGGAGGATGGTTGATGATGACGATGGCTTCGATTTCCATTCCCCAGAGCCCAGAACGGACTCCAGATCTGCCCTCCCGAGGAAGAACAGGTGGTGGCGGCGACTCCGTATTGTAAAACGCGATGACTTCTTCTCTCTGATTTTTTCCTGGGCGAAAGAGATTATATGGAGCTGGAGATGAGGTCAGAGGAGCCACGTGGGCCCCACGAGCCTGCCAGGCGCGGCCTAGGGGGGGGGCGGCTCCTGGGCTCGTGGCCCACTGGCAGCTCCTCTCCGGTTGATTCTTCTACTGGTATTTTTTTATGTATTCCATAAAAAATCCTCGTAAGTTTTCAGGTCATTCCGAGAACTTTTATTTCTGCACAAAAACAACACCATGGTAGTTCTGCTGAAAACAACGTCAGTCCGGGTTAGTCTCATTCAAATCATGCAAATTAGAGTCCAAAAGAAGGGCAAAAGAGTTTGGAAAAGTAGATAAGTTGGAGACGTATCAACTCCCCCAAGCTTAAAGCCTTGCTTGTCCTCAAGCAATTCAGTTGATAAACTGAAAGAGACAAGGAAAAACTTTTACAAACTCTGTTTGATCTTGTTGTTGTAATTATGTCTAACTCATATTAAATATTTAGCAAGATCATATACTAACGACATAAGCAATGACATTCAGGTCTCATGGTGTACTCATATCAATGGCATAATTAACTAGCGAGTAATAATAATAAGTTTCTAACGTCAACACTTCAGTCAAAACAATTATGATACAATATGAATAGATGGTATCTCGCTGGCCCTTTCTGAGATCGCAAAACATAAATGTAGAGTACCTTCAAAGACCAAGGGCCGACTAGAAATTGTAATCCATGGCAAAGAAGATCCAGTCATAGTCATACTCAATATCAATTAATAGCAAAGCATACAAATGATGGAGGTGCTCTCTAGCTGGTGCATTTAATAAGAAGAGGATGACTCAACAGAAATGTAAATAGATAGGCCCTTTGTAGAGGGAAGCATTGATTCGCAGAGGTGCCAGAGCTCAAGATTTTTAAAACAGAGATAAATATTTTTTGGGGTAGCAGCTTTCATTGTCAACGCGTTAACAAAGAGTTTTCACCATCTTCCATGCTACACATAATATAGGCGGTTCCCAAACAGAATTGTAAAGTTTTTACTCCCCCACCACCGATCAATCACACTCCACGACTAGCCGAATCCTCGGATGCCGTCCATACCAACAACAATCCAGGGGGAGTTTTGTTTGCAATTATATTTTTATTTGATTTGAGCATGGAACTGGGCATTCTGATTACCGGCCCCTTTCTCGTCAGTGATAGTGAATAAACACATATCGAGGATAACACGCCTAGCATGGAAGATACTGACCGTCCCTTGTCACAACATGAGCGGTTCGGGCATATAAAACAGATTATTATTTGAAGGTTTAGAGAATGACACATTTAAATTTACTTGGAACGATAGGTAAATACCGCATATAGGTAGGTACGGTGGACTCATATGGAACAACTTTGGGTTTAGGAAGTGGATGCACAAGCAGTATTCCCGCTTAGTACAAGTGAAGGCTAGCAAAAGACTAGGAAGCAACCAACTAGAGAGTGACAACAGTCGTTAACATGCATTGAGATTAACCAACATTGAGTGCAAGCATGAGTAGGATATAAATCACCATGAACATGAATATCGTGGAGGCTATGTTGATTTTGTTTCAACTACATGCGTGAACATGTGCCAAGTCAAGCCACTTGAATCATTCAAAGGAGGATACCATCCTATCATACTACATCACAATCATTTTAAAATTCATGTTGGCATCCAAGACAAACCATTATAAGCTCCTAGAGAATTAAGCATGGCATAAGAAACTATGATCTCTAAGTTGTTGTTGCAAACATGTTTATCTCATAATAATGCTGAGTTAGGAACGATGAGGTAGTCATATTTACAAAAAAAATAGGTCGAGTTCATACCAGCTTTTCTAGGCTCAGTCACTTCATCATATATCATCATTATTGCCTTTCACTTGCACGACCGAATGATGTGAATAATAATAAGAGTGTTCGTGCATTGGACTAAGCTGGAATCTGCAAGCAAACTCAGAGGAGAAGACAAGGTAATATGGCTCTTTGACGGATAAACAATAATGCATATGAGAGCCACTAATCATTTTAATCATGGTCTTCTACCTCGACCCAAAGAAAAAGAAAACTATTTACACGGGAAAGCTCCCAACAAGCAAAAGAAAGAACGGGAAAATCTTTTTGGGTTTTCTTTTCAGTGACTACTAAGCATGCAAGAATGTAAAGTTACAACTAATTTTTCTTTCTCATTTTAAAATATTTGGATTTTCTCAAGTTAACCAAACACACAAGAAGAATGCAAGAAAAGAAAATAAGCTAGCATGGATGATATAATGAAAAAGAGAACACCGACTACCAAAGTGGATGTGTGAACATGAATATAAAGTCAGTGAGAAACACGTAATCCCCCAAGCTTAGTCTTTTGGCCTAAGTTGGTCTACTCCCAAGGAGGAAAGTAACCAGCTCCTGGGTACTCCGGGCGATATCCAAAATCATAATGTGGGTTGTACTGGGATGCGGCAGCTACCACCTGAATATCTACCTCACAAAGGCGAGCAGCCTTCACTTCTCTCTCATACTCCTCTGCCTCTTCTCTAGTTATGTAATACCTCCGTTTACTCTGAAAATTGTAGAAGGCGGGAGCAGGAAGGGTAATATGAAAAACACGCTGTCGGTTAAATATTATCCGGTATAGGAGGAACTCATTGCTCCTCTCAAGGAACTAGAAGCGTATCATAGCAGCACGATCAAGGAAGGCACTATGAAGCAGGGGATCTCAAGTCTGGATGGGTATTTTAAGATAATTAGCTAGGCGAGTGGCATAGATCCCACAAAAGAAATCTCCTTCATTAGCATTGTTATTTAGTCTCCTAGCAATTATAGCTCCCATGTTAAAACTTCTATCACCTGTCACTGCACTCTTAAGTATACTGAGGTCAGGTGCACAGAGGTGGCTATGATCGTGCTTACCATTAATGCATCTACCTATGAAGGGGGAAAAATACTGTAAGGCAGGAAAATGAATGCTCCCCATGGTAGCCTGCGTAATATCTCTAGTCTCTCCAACAATTATACTGGAAATAAAATCTCTAACCGAGGACTTAGGACGGTCATCGGGACTACCCCAATCAGGTATCTTGCATATTCCATTAAAATCCTCTAAATCCATAGTATACGATTTATCATAAAGATCAAACAGTATGGATGTGTCACGACCAACTGAAAATTTGAATCTACGAACAAAAGAGGAAGTGAGTGAAGTATACTGTTCACATTTATTGGAGACGAATTCCTCGAGCCCGACGTTGCGAATAAATGTATCAAACTCGTCCTTGAAACCTGCATCAATCATGAACTCATCGGATGGTCATTCACATGGTTGCACCGATGCGTCTCTTAGCTGATAAGGATCGGGCTCCCGAATCGCGGGATGGGGACCCCTGTTGTTTGAGGAACCACCATGATAGTTCCTCCTAAACATTTTCCTATTTCTGAAATAATTTTGAAATTTTTAGTGACTCAAAATAAAAGTGAACAAAACTTGACAAAACTCATAGCAACTACTCCTACAAGTGCCTAGAGGCCATATCTTTCATCAAAACTACTTGGGACCAAATAAAATTAACATGCAAAGCTCAAGAACAGGGTCTCCAAGGCAGCAATAATATGCAATGAAGAACAAAAACTAATTGGACCAATGGAGGAGTCACATACCAAGGAACAATTCCCCAAAACAGTTTGGTGAATGGGGCTTTGCACAAGGAGATCGAAAAATGCAGCAAAATTAGAAAGAACACGGGTTTCAGCTGTGGGATGATTTTTTCTGGAGGTAGAAGAAGGAGATGGGTGCTGGAATAAGTGGAGGGGGGCCACGTGGGCCCCACGGGCCTAACAGGCGCGGCCAGGGGGGTGGTCGCGCCTCTTGGGCTCGTGGCCCACTGGTGCATCCCCCTGACTAGTTATCTATCTCAGAAATTCTTAAATATTCTAGAAAAAAATCATACTTGAATTTAAGGGCATTTGAAGAACTTTTATTTCCAGGTCATTTTTTATTGGACGGATAATGCAGAAAACAAGCAAATAATGCTATTTCTATTATTTTTCTACTAAGTAACAGAAAGTAAAATTTGGGAACAGAAGATTGTGACTGCTAGATTCATCCATCTCATGATCATCAAAAGAAATCCATCAATGAGGTTGATGAAGTCTCCTTGACAAACTTTTTCCGAATCACATGAAACCGGAGAATTTTCGAAAAATCACTAGGGTACCTCAATGGGGATATGCATATCCCCAACAATAAGTATATCATACATCATCTTGACAGCCGGTACAGGAAATTCAAAGCTTCCAATAATAATGGATGACGATTTTTCAATAGAATTTATGCAATGAACCCGATATTGTTTCTTCGGAATGTTCACCGTGTGCTCATTACCATTAACATTGAAAGTGACATTGCCGTTGTTGCAATCAATAACAGCCCCTGCAGTGTTTAAAAAGGGTCTTCCAAGGATGACTGCCATGGCATCATCCTCGGTAATATCAAGAATAACAAAGTCTATTAAGATAGTAACGTTCGCAACCACAACAGGCACATCCTCGCAAATGCCGATAGGTAAAGCAGTTGATTTATCGTCCATTTGCAAAGAAATTTCAGTAGGTGTCAACTTATCCTATTCAAGTCTACGATATAAAGAGATAGGCATAACACTAACACCGGCTCCAAGATCACATAAAGCAGTTCTAACATAATTTCCTTTAATGGAGCAAGGTATAGTGGGTACTCCAGGATCACCTAGTTTCTTAGGAGTCCCACCCTTAAAAGTGTAATTAGCAAGCATGGTGGAAATCTCAACATAAGGTATCTTCCTTTTATTAGTCACAATATCTTTCATATATTTAGCATAAGGAGACATTTTAAGCATATCAGTCAAACACATTTGCAAAAAGATAGGTCTAATCATTTCAACAAAGCGCTCCAAATCCTCATTATCCTTTTTCTTGGATGGTTTGGGAGGAAAGGGCATGGGTTTCTGAACCCATGGTTCTCTTTCTTTACCGTGCTTCCTAGCAATAAAATTACTCTTATCTTATCTTTTGTTCCTAGGTTGTGGGTTATCAGGTTCAATAGCAGGTTCAATCTCCACATCATTATCATTACTAGGTTGAGCATCAATATGAATATCATTATCAACATTATCACTAGGCTCATGTTCATCACCAGATTGTATCTCAGCATCAGAAATAGATATATCATTTGGATTCTCAGGTATAACAGCAACAAGTTTACTAGCATGCAAGCTTCTATCATCTTTCTTTTTCTTCGTATTACCAGGATGACTAGGTGCATCAGTATTAATTCCTTGAGAATCTTGCTCAATTCTCGCAGGATGGCCCTCAGGATACAAAGGTTCCTGAGTCATTCTACCACCTCTAGTAACAAGTTTAACAGAATTATCATTCAATTCATTAAGCAAGTCATTTTGAGCCTTAAGTACTTGCTCTACTTGAGTAGTGACCATAGAAGCATGTTTACCAATAAGCTTAAGATCATTAACATTTCTATCCACACAAGCACTTATATGATTAATCATATGAGCATTTTGTTCGAGTTGTCTGCTAACATAATCATTAAAACTTTGTTATTTGGAAACAATGTTATCAAATTCATCAAAGCATAAGCTAGCAGGTTTATCATAAGGAATATCACTCTCATTGAATCTACGAAGAGAACTTACCTCTACTACCTGTGTCGGGTTATCAAGACCGTGTATCTCTTCAATAGGTGGTAGATTCTTAACATCTTCAGTTTTAATACCTTTCTCTCGCACAGATTTCTTTGCTTCTTGCATATCTTCAGGACTGAGGAATAGAATACCTCTTTTCTTTGGAGTTCGCTTCGGAGGTGGTTCGGGAATAGTCCAAGCATTATCATTGCTCAAGATATTATTTAATAGAATTTCAGCTTGTTCCATAGTTCATTCCCTGAAAACACAGCCAACACAACTATCTAGGTGGTCCCTAGAAGCATTGGTTAGTCCATTATAAAAGATATCAAGTATTTCATTTTTCTTAAGAGGGTGATTAGGCAAAGCATTTAGTAACTGGACAAGCCTCCCCCAAGCTTGTGGGAGACTCTCTTCTTCAATTTGCACAAAGTTATATATATCTTGCAAGGCAGCTTGTTTCTTATGGGCAGGAAAATATTTCTCAAAGAAGTAGTATATCATATCCTGGGGACTACGCACACAACCAGGAGCAAGAGAAGTAAACCAAGTTTTAGCATCACCCTTTAGTGAGAAAGGAAACAACTTAAGGATATAGTAATAGTGATTTTTTTTCCTCATTAGTGAATAGGGTGGCAATATCATTCAGTTTAGTAAGATGTGCTACAATAGTTTCAGATTCATAACCATGAAAAGGATCAGATTCAACCAAAGTGATTAACTCAGGATCGACAGAGAATTCATAATCCTTATGAGTAACATAGATATGTGAAGTAGCAAACTTAGGATCATATTGTTCTAGCATTCAGAGATTTTTCTTGCCACTTGCGTAATAACTTCTCAAGATCATAGCTATCCTTACAAGCAAGAAAGTCTTCAGCTACCTCTCCTTCCATAACATAACCCTTAGGTATATTAGGAAATTCATATCTAGGAGGGCTAGGTCTAATAGGTGTAATAGCTGGTTCCATTTCAATAATTTCATCAGTTTCAGAAGTATCATTTGATTCAGTAGTAACTCTAGCAATTTGTGCATCAAGAAATTCGCCAAGTGGCATATCATTACCAAGAAAAGCATCATCATAAATATCATGTATAGCAGAAGTAGCATCATCAAGCACATGCGACATATCAGAATTAATAGCAGGTGGTGGTGTCGCAAATTTACTCATAAAAGAAGGTGAATCAAGTGCAGAGCTAGATGGCAGTTCCTTACCTGTCCTCGTAGTTGAGGGCACAACTTTAGTTTTTGGATCTCGAAAATTCATCATCGTGATCAACAGACGTAAATCCCAAGTAACTCAGTGAATAGATCTATGCTCCCCGGCAACGACGCCAGAAAAACATCTTGATAACCCACAAGTATAGGGGATCGCAACAGTTTTCGAGGGTAGAGTATTCAACCCAAATTTATTGATTCGACACAAGGGGAGCCAAAGAATATCCTCGAGTATTAACATTTTAGTTGTCAATTCAACCATACCTGAAAGATTTAGTACCTGCAGCAAAGTTTTAGTAGCAAAGCAGTATGGTAGTAACAGTGATAGTGGTAACAGTAGCAGTAGTGATTTATGTAGCAAGTGTGATAGCAGTAGCGGTAAAGTAACTAAACAAGGACCAGTATAGGAAAAGCTCGTAGGCATTGGATCGGTGATGGATGATTATGTCGGATGGCATTCATCATGTAACAGTTATAACATAGGGTGATATGTAACTAGCTCCAGTTCGTCAATGTAATGTAGGCATGTACTCCGTATATAGTCATACGTGCTTATGGAAAAGAACTTGCATGACATCTTTTGTCCATCCCTCCCGTGGTAGCGGGGTCCTATTGGAAACTATGAGATATTAAGGACTCCTTTTAATAGAGAACCGGAACAAAGCATTAGCACATGGTGAATACATGGAATCCTCATACTATGGTCATCTCCGGGAGTGGTTCCGGCTATTGTCACTCCGGGGTTGCCGGGTCATAACACATAGTTGGTGTCTACAACTTGCAAGATAGGATCAAGAACACACATATATTGATGAAAACATAATAGGTTCAGATCTGAAATCATGGCACTCGGGCCCTAGTGACCAGCATTAAGCATAGCAAAGTAGTAGCAACATCAATCTTAGAACATAGTGGATACTAGGGATCAAACCCTATCAAAACTAACTCGATTACATGATAGATCTCATCCAACTCATCACTGTCCAGCAAGCCTACGATGAGATTACTCACGAACAATGGAGAGCATCATGAAATTGGCGATGGAGGATGGTCGATGATGATGATGGCTTCGATTTCCACTCTCCGGATCCTAGAACGGACTCCAGATCTGCCCTCCCGAGGAAGAACAGGTGGTGGCGGCGGCTCCGTATCGTAAAATGCGATGATTTCTTCTCTCTGATTTTTTCCTGGGCGAAAGAGATTATATGGAGCTGGAGATGAGGTCGGAGGAGCCACATGGGCCCCACGAGCCTGCCAGGGTGGCCTAGGGGGGGGGGGGTGCGGCTCCTGGGCTCGTGGCCCACTGGCAGCTCCTCTCTGGTTGATTCTTCTTTTGGTATTTTTTATATATTCCAGAAAAATTCCTCGTAAGTTTTCAGATCATTCGGAGAACTTTTATTTCTGCACAAAAACAACACCATGGTAGTTCTGCTGAAAACAACGTCAGTCCGGGTTAGTTTCATTCAAATCATGCAAATTAGAGTCCAAAACAAGGGCAAAAGAGTTTGGAAAACAACGTCAGTCCGGGTTAGTTTCATGCCCCCGTGGAGCGAGTCGCGAGGGGCTGCCATGGAGCCGCCTGCTCCTTCATCCGCAGAGGAGGCGGCCCGAGCGAGGACGATGGCAGCAGAGCCGGCCCCCGAGGCGAACCGTCCGGAGGTGCCAGACGTGAGACCGCCCGCGGCTGAGCCGGCCCGGGTCGACGTGCCGGAGGCCCCGGTGGCGGCGTCAGAGGCGGCGCCAGAGGTGGTGGCCGTGGAGACGGAGGTGCCGTCCATCGCGATCGTCACATCAGGGTGGCAGGAGGTGGAGGCGGCGACGACGTTGGGCGAACGGCCAGCAGGAGGTGGCTCCCGGACCCTCGCCGTCATCAAGCCGCCCTCGGCGGCTGGCACCGTGGTGAGCCCGGGAGGCAATGGCGACTGGGCCCAGAGGACTCTGCGGACCATCCAGGAGGTGCTCCGTGACTAGGAGGCATTGGCGTGCGTCCCGGCCCTACTGGCTCCCTCGGCCGGCGGCCCGGTCTCCTCGTTCGGGGAGTTGAGGAGTGTACTGGACCGGTGCCGCCAAGAGCTGGCCCGGTTCATGAAGGCGGCAGACGCCACCTTGCAGCGCATGGAGGTATGCATGGTTTGCTTCGTCAGAAATTTCAGTGGGGGTGCGCAAGTGCACCCACTGGGTGTAGCACCCGACATGCGGGCCGGCTGACCGGATGACGGGCAGCCGGGCCGGATCTCCTTGAGCATGTCTTGACTTTTGGCTCTGTGTGATAGGAGGGGAACTTTCTGCGGCAGAAGCTGTTCGAGGAGACGGTCGCCATCCATGACCATGGCAAACATGGCTTCTACCGCCTAGAGGAGGAGCTGGCGCGGGTGCAAGGTAAGTTGAGTTTCGCAGGAGGCGTACGTAGCCCCCGAAAGCCGGCTGACACCTGCCTTGTCTTGCAGGTGATCTGGCCGCTCACCGGGCGAAGAAGACCGGGCTTGTCTCCGAGCGGGACCGGCTGGCGCAAGACGTCCAGGCGGTCACGTAGGAGAAGGACCAGTTGGTCGTGCTGCTGGTGGACGGGGAGGTGGCCCAAGACCGCCTCAAGGCCAAGGTGGCGAAGGAGGTGGCGGCCAAGGATACGACCGTCAAGGAGGGGGCTGACACCGCCCAGAGGACCACCACCCTCCAAGGCAAGGTGACCCGCCTCAAGAGGTTGTTCGAGGGGCTTAAGTGCTCCCTCGCCGAATCGGAGGCGGCGTTGGTGTCGGAGAGAAAAGCGTTACTCAATTTTTCCATCGGGGTGTATGACGCCATCGAAGGTAGGTGTCCATTTTTCCTTTCTCCAGCTGGTTGCTTTTTCCTTTGCTGGTTCTTGTGTTTGATTTGCCCTTCTTTACCCAACAGAAGTCTCCTTGGTGGGGAAATCTATGCCGAATAGGCAAATGGCCATAGAAGTTGATGTGTACGAAGCGATTACCCGCCTTCGATTTGCAATGCCCTATGCTAGTGAAAGGGGGTATTATTACTTCCCGAGCCATGCAACACCAGGAGAAGAAGCATCTTTTCCTGGGGGACGAATAGAGATAGACCCAGTAATGGCCAACCTTATCCAGTACGTCATCGCCCAAGAGCATTTGACTCAGCGAGTAATGGATTACCTCCAGAATCTCGCAGTTTTGAATCCTCGGATCACCATTGGCAGACCAGTGAGGTCAGACCAGGAGAGGCGTGTTCTTCGACTAGTCAGTCTGCTCCCCTCAGAAGAGGAAGAATGTGCTCCAGTGCCGGAGACATTTCCTCAGGATCCGGAATATTTTGCTTTTGTGCCATAGACAACTCATGTTGTATTTGTTAAGCTTACAATTACTTCTTGACTGCAATATGTGTGTTATGTCGTAAGATTAGGCTATGAAAAAAATTGTTTGATTTTGATTGTGTGTAAGTAAATTTTTACTGTTGTGATTTTTGATCAACTGTTTTTCACTCTTCGTAATTCTAGAGGGAGTTTTCTTTGAGCAGATTGCAGCAATTTTTTTTTGTGCCATAGATTTAAATTTATGCAACACCACAATAGTTGGCTCACAGCCACAACCACTCAACCACCGGCAGTAATTGCAAAATCACATACACATTTTGCAAATAACCAATCACCTCGCTAACACACCACAATTTTTCTGAAAGAGAATTTTGTGGGTAATTATTCTGGTGCGGTTTGCCTCCAGCACACTGACCGCAGTTAGCACCTGACACCAACACCTAATCCTCGTGATGACCGCCACCGCGAAGAGCTAACACTCAAGCAGTAGCATCACGGCGATCATCGAGAACCTTCGTGCACAGGAGCAGGGATATCCCTAGCAATGCCGCCATCCCTCCACACAGCAGGATCGTGAACCAGTCCGACATAACCTCTGCCATTAGAGCCTCGTCTCGAGCTCCTGTAAGCGGAATCGAAGGAGAAGGAAGAAGAAGAAGATACGAGGCTAGGTGTGAGGAAGAAGAGAGGAGCACCATGGTCATTTTTATAGCTCAAGATCGGTGTACGGTGGGCGAAGTCCACTAGCGCCGCTCGTCGCTCGATCGCCGGTGTTCGGAGGAGAATCCACGAGTAGTGCTGACAATGCACTGGCCCGCGAGGTGAGTGCACGCTGTGCCGGCAGCTAGCACGCCGTGCACTACCGCAGTACGGCCTAGATGCCCTACGCGCTAGACGTCGCCGGTGGGAAAGCATGAGGAAGCGCTTGAGAGAGAGGAAGAGAGGATAACCCGAGGTGGAAGAAGAGCCTGACATTTGGCCCTCGGTCCACTTGTCAGCCAGAGAGAGCTCTATGCACTCGGGTACGACCAGCGCAATTTGTAAATTTAGAATTTCATTAATTCTAAATTTACCGTACGCATTAGTAGAAATCTCTCGGTTTCCTCACCCGTAGATTTTTCCATGCAATGCCAGTACCCCACTGTAGTTATCCCAATTATCCATCCACTCACTATAGCCTCGTTATATCGCGTGAGCAGGTTATTTAAATTTTTTGAGTTATTATTGCATGATAACAGGAGTAACATTTTTGGATTCCGTCCTTAGCAAATCTCGAGGACGAGATTTTTTTAGGGGGGTAGTGTTGTAACACACCAAAAAGTTAATCATGTTTTACTAATTAAATTTTTGTCTAGGAATTTAATTTTTTTATTTTCTAGATCATCTGTTGATTTGAGGATCACTTGTTTCTTCTGAGTTGTGGAGTTTCCCCTCGAAATAGAAACTTTTCAAAATAATTTTTGGACTCGAATAGCTCCTCAAGAACATTTATTTATTTTTATATTTGATCTATGGAGATATTTCTATAATTATTTTTCCTGAGATTTAATTATTCTAAAATGATTTCTCATAATTTTTGGAGCTTCTTTTACACTACAACCATTTGACATCTTCATTTAAAAATTCTAAAAAAATTCTTAGATGAGAGGTGGTATTTCTACATCACTTTTATGGAAAAACCTCTCTTAGTCATTTTGAGATTTTGAGCTTTACCTCAAGTTTTCAAATCTAGTCCAGCTTGTAGTTTGCACTACAACCTATTTAAATATAACTTTAAAACTTCCATATAAATTGGAGATGTCAGTAGAGGTATATAATTTATTTTTTTGCAAAAAACCATTTGCGTTCTTTGGAAAATTTGAGCAAATCATCCACATTTGTATTCTGGTCCAATTTGGTGATTTTTACTACAACCCTATTTTATTTTGCTCTATTGACCTTGGGATTTTCCTTGATATTAGTACTTGCTACCAAACCCTTAAGTCGAGGATATTGGATCCTTTAGAATATTTTTGGTCCATGTAATAATAGCCTTTCATTTTTGTCCAGATTTGGTTTTCTCAAAATCTTGCACTAGGAAATTTCTGCTTTGGCCTTGATTGCCTTGCCATCCTCTTTATCACCCAAAGAGACACTAACCTCTAGAATTTGGTCAACAGAAGAGATGCCCTGATGCCCTTGGCATTTCATCAAGCAGGTTAGGAGCATGGCCAGATTTGGCATGCTTTTAAACTTGCATTATGAAGTTGCTCGAGAGACCAAACCAGAGTGTCTTATAGTTTGGCATTGACCTAAAACCTACCCCCGCTAAACCTCGTGTGCATTAGAATCCCTGAGGGTGCCCGGGCATTTAGCCAAGCACTTGGCGTGCCTGCTCTGGGCGCGCCTAGAGTGCACGTTTTGCACGCGCGCACAAATAGGTCACCGTGACCAGATGCTGCCTCCACCGCACGTCCTGATCCATCCAGATGGTAGGGGTAAGCCCGCCTCTCTCATCCAGAGCCCCTGCACCCTCTGTTGCTCAGTGCCTTCCCCACAAGCCGCTACTACCGCTACGCCTGTCCCTGCCATGGCCGGCATCGCCCCGACCACCCCAGCTCGCCAACTGCCCTCTAGAACAGGTCGAGCTCATCTACGAGCTCGTCCGCTAGCGCTCGTCGCCGCCACGTCGCCCTGTAATCAACAGGACGGCGGTTCGCCGATCTTATCCCCGCCGTCTCCGAACCACCTTAGCCCCGCTATATATAGCACCCCCAACCTCGCCCTGCTCCTCAGAGACCCCCCAGACATCCCAATCGAGCTCCCATAACTAGCAATCGGCTCAGGGAGGCCGTCTTCCCCACCTCCAGTAGCTTCGGCCGCAGCCGTAGTCCGGTCAAGCCCGTCGTGACCAGTGCCTCCCTAGTCCTCCCACCATCTCCATTAGCCTCCCCTCTACCTCATGGAGCCTCCACACCTCTCACCTTCGACTGGGAACCACCCTAGGCCGAAACCCCATTAGCCCCCGAAGCCACCGCCGCCGTGGAGGTCGCCGACGGCGACCCCCTTCATCCCCGCTAGCCTTTTGACCACTTGGAGGACCACCTTGAGCTGATGGATCCATCCCCTCCATTGGAGCATCGTGAGGAACCGCCGTTCGCCGGTGGTAATCGCCGGAGCTCTGCCTCCGCTCGGCCAGAGGAGGAGGAAGACACCGGCGACTGGTCAAACATGACCAGTGGGCCCAAGGGACCCACTGTCAGTTACCCCGAGCCGACCCGCGCTGGTTTAAGTGGAGACGCACCCCAGAAGTACGTTTCCCCCTCTCGAAAGCGTATTTTGTCCAAACCGTTTTGTTTTTCCATTTTATATTAAAAACAGAAAATTGATCTAGTTTATTTTCGTATTTATTTGACCTGACTTTTAAAATATAACTCCAATGGACCTGATTCCTTTTCTGTTGTTTCCCAAATTCGATCTAGTTTATTTTCGTATTTATTTGAAAAAATTTGAAGACAACTTTTTGTGCTGTTTTTGAATTGTGTGTTAATTAGAATATTTTTAAATAGGAATTTGGAGTGAAGATAAAGTATTGGAGTGCACCTCATTTGCATGCACATTGAAGGAAAGCATTCTGAACCCTGGTATAATATTTGTTGTGTGTTGTTTTGAAGTGGCTACAACCCCAAGTTGACATGAAGTATGTGTTATTTCATGAGATAATGTGATCATGTTTATTCGAAAGTGCATGATGAAAATTCCTTGCTATTGGAATTGATATGCTTTAGAAAGTAGTCACCCTCGTATGTTGTTCGTGCCTACTGGAAGGAAAGGGGAGAAGTCTCTGTCTCGAGTAGACACGAGCTTAGGGCTGACATCTCGTTGGAGCGAGAATGGCCACTAAGGCATGATAGGGTATGATGAGTGGTGATTGTGTTGAATATCATGAAATATGTTTGTTGTACTAACCATGCAGAGAATACATAACCTCCTGAGTCGACCATAGACCGAGTCTTGTGCCAGTAACCCCCATACTTGTTTTGTACTACCACTTGTCCCTACAGTAGGTAGGGTACGTTTCAGTAAGTTTTCAACCCCTTTCTTAGCACACAATGTACAGAGAAGCCATAGTGAAAGATACCAGTGGCCCCTGGTAGGCATGTCACTTGTTCTGGGGGCATGGGTGTTTCCGGTTGGAGCTGAGGGGGTAGCTCCCCTAGTTTGCGCGCGTTATAACTTTTTTGATCCCACGCTAATCAAGGTTGTGGACTCCCCACTTAGAGTTTATCTTAACGAGTGTCGTGGGTGATTCCAGGCACCGGTAATTTAAGCTGGTGTGTGTAGGTCAGGTGTGTTTTCAATTCAAAGACCGTAAGCAGAATTAGTCTTGGTGGACTAAAGGAACCCGTTACTTGTGGGTAAAGAGTGCACCCTCTGTAGAGTTAATATCTATTCGAATAGCCGTGTCCACGGTTAAGGACTACAGTCTGGGATGGGTCAAGTGTCGGTCTTAGTGTCGGTCTTCGGAGGAAAACTTCTAAACAGGAATATTGATCATGATGGTTATGATTATTATTCTGGTGTACTAACCATTTATATTATTTGAATTATTGAGTATCCCTGGGAAGGTTCTACCTCCTGGATACTCATTACGATTATTATATAAGCCCTTTATGTGGCGTCGCGCAGACGCCTGACTGTGGCATGCTTGTTACTTAGTTTCCTTATAATCCCTTTATGTGGTGTCGCTCAAACGCCCGACTCTGGCATGCTTGTTATTTATTTTCCTTATAAGCCCTTTATGTGGCGTCGCTCAGATGCCCGACTGCGGCATGCTTGCTATTTATTTTCCTTATAAGACCTTTATGTGGCGTCGCTCAGACGCCCGACTGAGGCATGCCTTATATTTTTATCCTTTCGAGGCGTCGCTTCAGACACCCGATCGGTTTATCTTTATCCTCTGATTGCTTATTCCTGTTTAACATGAATGACCTGCTTGCGTGCGTCAGGAATTTTATTTTGTGACTAACTAAGTGATCGTGGACTATTTTAGTGCATGATTATCACTTACTATGTTATGCCTGTTTTCATAATGTTTGAGCGTACATTCAAAGTACTCACTGGCTTGTCCCTGTCTATTGTCTTGGCCAGATTATGCATGTGGAGAGGAGCATTATGATGACAATCTCAGAACCTAGGCATCGAAGATTGCAGCCACGCAAAGATAGGAGTTAGCCAGGTCAGCTGTTCCTGTGGGAAATGGAGTCCCATAGACGCTGATGACCCCGAACCGCTTTCGCCACCAACCACTAGAAACCTTTTGTTGTACTCATAGACCATGATGGTCTTGTACTACATATTTTTGTATTTTGCTTGGAATTTCTGTATCAAGTTAGTGTCTCGTCAGCTAACAGTAATCCTGGGGCTGATGAGCACAAGGGCCATTTACTAGGAAATTAATATCCTGGAAAACCGGTCCTGATAGAAACTCAGAGCCGTGCTGACCGCGCCGTCGAGGAGCACCGGGAATACCTTCGGGAGCGCGGGCGCTCCATCGAGGAGGACACCGCATGGGGTGTGGATGAGCCTGGGCTCGGCATTGAAAACTGGCTATTCCACCTTGAGCAGAGCGTGGAGCGGCTGAAGACGGCCGGAAAGGATATCATTGCCACTCTCTGGCCAGGCCACAGGGGAGCTCCATGTGGGGACCCCGACTCATAAGTCGTGATCACCGAATGCACGTGTACATTGATCCCAGAGATCAATGCTCACTAAACACGCAGAAGCTGAATAACAAGAGTCTTACATCCACACTGAAGGTCTTACACAAATAAAGACCGTGAAGGTCAAGTCTTACATAGATAGGGCCACACGGGCCAAACACTTAAAATGGAACAAGCAGTGGAAATCTTGGTCGAAAGCGTGAACCCCTACCATCTGCCTTAACCTACATGCATTCTGACTTGGAAGCATCCTAGTTCGCATGTTCGTCACCACGGAACTCTTCAACATACTCCCGTTCTTCCCTGCCTGGCCAATTAATTAACCAGTGGCAAGCCAATGAGTAATTTGAATGTACTCGCAAGCAACCCAAGTTGTGGAACAAGATAACAATGATGCATGATATATCACTCTGTAGGTAATTTTGCGGAAAGCTAATTTTGAATGCAAATGACATGATCAAGTAACTTAGTAAGCATGCATCAACAATAGGCAGATATCCATAAGGGGTATCGTGGTCGTACATGTAAGGTTGGAATAATGGTCGCAACATACACCAATCCGTTTTTTTTGAAAACTACATCACTCACTTGTTCTAGTACACCACTTCTTTCTCAAGTGGTCACCCATCTCATCATCATCTCCCTCAGGCATTAGTGGCAACCGACGGGGTTTTCGAAATGTCTTTGAAAGAATCACTTCCTTTCCATCACTATGCATAAATCCCATCCCATTGCGTAGCATCTCCTAGCATCCTATCTACACCCACCCGCATAACCCTCATAAGGTGGTAGGGTCATGCATGATGCAAGTGTCAACGGTAAAAGCATTAGAGGCACCCCACCGAAGGGGAGCACCACAACATGATCAATCATCGAAACAACAAGTGCTATATGACATGCATGAAAAAGTTTTATTTCAAGTATACTACAAAGTTTTTCAAACATTTTTACAAAGGGCAATAATAAATCCTAGGGATTATTTCAAGTATTTAGGTGGAGGAATTTTTGGATTTGAATAATATTCTACTCTGTGGGATTTTTGGAATTTAAACAAAAAAAGAATAAAGAAAAGGGCTACTGTGCCCTTTCGGGCCAGAATACCCGGCCAAAACCCGCCCACACAAGGATGTCGGCCCAGGCGAGGCGCCGCGCGTGGCAGGTTTTGTTTTAAACCTGCCCGCGGGCCTGGCCTGCCAGCGAGAGAGGAGGGGGCGAGGGGATGACAGGTGGGCTCCACCTATCATCCCTCTCCTCGTGACAGGAGCGAAGGAGGGGCTCACCGGGGGGCTCCAGGCCATGGCGGCGGGAAAGAAGGGCACCGACGTGCTGCTGGGGTCTTCGCGCATCGATGGGTGGTCACGGGGTCGCCGGGGGGGAGAGGAACGCCGACAAGGGGATAGCCCGATGACTGTGGCGAGGATTTGGGTCGGGAGAGGGCTTCCGACCACAGGGGAGAGCGCACAGGGCATGGGGGAGAAGCGGGGAAGAGGGAGAGCAAGAAGAGAGGAGCAGGAGGAGTGGGGGAGGCTATTTATAGGCGAGCGCTGGCTCATCATGGACACGGTGCGCGGGTGAGCTCGGGGTGCTCGCCACATGCCGCGGGGAAGGGAGTGAATGTGTCCAGGGTATTCATGGGGCTGGTTTAGGCTGGGGGAGAGGAGAGAGAGGCGGGGGCCTGCGCGCGTGCGAGCCCGTTGGTTGGCCGAGCCGCGCTGCGCCGGGCACACGCGCAGGAGTCGCCAGAGAGAAAGGGAGGAGGGGGCCGATCATGCGGCGTGTTGCGGACGCCGAGGGGGATAGAGGGGACAAGGTGGGGCGGCCCGAGGCTGTCGAGGATGCCCATTGGGCAGCGGCTACAGTGCGGGTGCGCACTGTAGCACGCTCCAGAGCGCGAGCTCTGCATTACAGGGCATCTCCTTGGCACAATGGCGCGTCCACTAGTGTCCTGAGGATATAGGGAGGTTTAACAATGGGGAATAGGCCATTGGATGCTCTGGTGATGCCTTAGGGTGGAAGGAAAAAGAAGAGAGGGGTAGAAATGGAGCTGTCCAGGGGGTAAATGGGGGGTTTTACCCCACCAACCAGTGACCTAAGGACTTGGGTTTTTTACTGATGGTGCTTGGGTATTGCCAGGAGGTGTGGTAAAAATCTGGGGGCAAGGGTAAAAGGAAAAGGAGTGAAAATGATGGGTTTTACCATTTCACCAGAAGGTGTTTGTTATGGTTTTGGGCAAGAAGAAGTTACCAGCTTACTAAGATACTCACCAGGGTCAAATGCTAGGTAAAGATGAGAGGTTTCACCAATTTTGAGCTCAAGGGATAAAAGTTGATGACAATGGAGATTTGTTAAACACTAGAAATTTGCAGAATCAGGTTTATGTAGATCTATTGATGCTAGGCTTTTACCCTTGATGCACCACTTAGTGTATCATCACTATTTGGTCATTAGAGCATGCCCACAAAGTTTGGGGTCAAGGGGAGAGACTTCACAATGTAAAGTTGCTCAAATTTGATTCTGGACAGGGATGGTTTTGGGATGGTTTGATGAAGCAAATCAACTTGGATTGACATGAAACTTTGCAAGAACATCACCTATGATAGTGATGAATTGCTAGAATTTTCATGGAATTTATTGAGAATGTTTCTTATAGAAATATTCCAAAAGTTTGATTTGAACCGAAAGGGTCTTGAGGGGTTTTGCCCATGATTTCATCATGCCCTGGTGTTGAAACTCATATATATGGATAATATATGTCCACCGAGTTTCTCTCAATTTTCTCAAATATTTTCAAAGCATAAAAATATTTTTTCCCCAAAAAAACCATTTCTGGCCTTAAGAAAAAGCCCTTAAATAAAATATGAAAATAATCTTTAAAAATAATATTTTGTGGTTTTGGGAAGTCCTATATATAGTGGGTTTGAAATAAGACCTTTGGAAAAGAAGGATCTACCTAATTTGAGGACTTGAAGCGCAAACCTCAATTCAGGGGGGTTTTAAAACCGAATTTGAATAAATCTTTATTGGTTAATTTTTTTTGATAAAAATAGTTTTGGGCACTATTCACATGGCATGATCTTTGGGCAAGAGGTTTGGGTCAAGGAGGATTAATATGAAGTGGAATAGAATCTAGGAGTGCCATAACACAAGCATCAAGCAAGCAAACATTATTGCGAACAAGCACATGCACTTTGAAAAAGTTTTTGTTGGCTCCAATTTTTAATAACCCAGACATATCAATGTGCTACAAAATAGGGTGTGACACTCCGGCGAACCGCGTGGCCTTGTGGCTGGAGCAAGCCGTGGCCCGGCTCGAGGCCTTGAAGGCGTCAGCCGCCCGAGCCGACCTGTAGATGGCGCTCCGATTCATCACGTCATGGTATCGCAGCGTGGACTTGGGCAGGCTGGCCACCATGCGGGACAAGTCGGCCGAGGAGCGGGAGGCCCATGAGCTAGCCCTTGTCCGTCGAGCCAACAAGCTTGTGTCGTATGTCGATGCGGATGAGTTCCTGCCGGCGCTTGGCAAGGACGGCGAGCCGGTGCCCGAAGACTCCTTCGACATCCCCCATGGCCCAGCAGACAAGAGGGTTGTCGATGAGAGCACCGACTCGAGCGGTGAGACGGCTGGGACCGCGGAGGCCTCCTCGAAGGCCACGGAGGCCACCCCTTGGGCCACGGCCACCTTCGGGGCGGGTGTCGAGCCGCCCAACGATGCGCCGGCTAGAGGCACGCTGGCTGGCGACGAACCGGTGGCCTGAGCCCCCATGTGTCTTATCTTTTTTCCTTTTCCTGCATGTTAGGCTTTAAGTCCACCCACTGGGGGTGTAATGTAATGAACCTTGAAAACTTCACAACACAAAACTTAAACAGAAACTCGTGATAGCATTAGCATAAGTAAACAAACCACCAACTTTTTAGGTACTGTAGTAAACTTAATTTCCATTTAGATTGATGTTATATTACTGTATTCTCACTTTTCCATGGCTTGTACCCCCGATACTAACCATAATTTCATCAAAATAAGCAATCATCACAACAAAAACAGAATCTGTCAAAACAGAACAATCTGCAGCAATCTGTATATTTCGTATACCTCTGCTAACCCAAAAATTCTGAAACAATTATGAAAATTAGGGCAATTGGCATATCAATCGGCAGAAAAAATAATCAACCCAAAATCTCTTCCTGCATAGGAATTAAAAATAATTTCGTGAGCACAAAGTTTCTGTCTTTTTTCAGCATGATTAAACAACTATCACCAAAATTAATCATAAAGGTTCTACTTGGCACAAACACTAATTAAAACATAAAAAACACAATCATAACAGAATCATTATGGTGTGGACTCAACAAAACATAAAGTAAAAGATCAATAATAAATCTATTTATTGGGTTGCCTCCCAACAAGCGCTATCGTTTAACGCCCTTCGCTAGGCGTAAGACAATAGAAGCAAGTATTGTCATATTCCTTTCTTTGAAAACAAGGGGAGACCCTTTTGTCGAGAGCATCTATCTTCCTATTTTGTGAAAGTATATGACCATTTATAGTGGAAGAAATATTAAGCACATTACGAAAGTTCGTGTCTAAACTAGCCTTCATTTCTTTTATTGATTCATTTTGGTAGAAACAGATGAGGGCAGTGGTCTCATTTTCTCCCTTGGGATGCCCAAATATAGCTTTCATTTTTTCACAAGTGTCAAAGGCATCTCCTACAAGGAAACCCTTATCAAATATAGAATCCAAGATTTGTTTAAACAAGTGGGGCAATCCCGCGTAAAAGCTTTTTAAGTATAACTCAATATGATAAGGAGGGATATGGCTAGTTTGAATCCTCAGCAGTCTGTCCCAAGCGTCTTTTAAGATTTCATTAAGCGAATAGTGAAAAAGTACAGGATCCCCATCATCAATGTTACTGAAAGTATCTCTAGCAACCTCAAGACGTCTTCCCATAGAATCACTATTTGTGAGTTTGGGGAGGACGGAGGGGCTATCCAAGGCATTAAACCTAGGCAGAGTAATCTTGTGTTTGAATGATTCAGACATGGTGACTTAGCAAGCAGACAAGAACACGGGCAAACAGAAAGCAAATGAAAGAAAAGGGTGAACGAAAAAGGCAAATATTTTTGTAAATTTTGTTTTAGAAGTGGGGGAGAGGAAAACGATGTAAATGCAAGAGATGAGTTTGCGATAGGTACTTGGTAGATATGCTTCACTTGAATACTCCCCGGCAACGGCGCCAAAATTTCTTCCTGCTACTTCTTGAGATTGCGTTGGTTTTTCCCTTGAAGAGGAAAGGGTGATGCAGCAAAGTAGAGATAAGTATTTCCCTTAGTTTGAGAACCAAGGTATCAATCCAGTAGGAGTATCAAGATGAGGCACCAAGGCACCTGCGCAAAAACAAACAAGCTTGCACGTAACGCGATAAAGGGGTTGTCAATCCCTTTACGATTACTTGCAAGGTGAGATATGATAGTGATAATAGGTAAATATAAATAAATAAATAAAACTGCAGCAAGGTATTTTTGGTATTTTTGTATGTAAATCTTAATATATAATGTGTAAAATAGAGCCGGGGGCCATAGTGTTCACTTGAGGCTTCTCTCATGATACCAAGTATTACAGTGGGTGAACAAATTACTGTCGAGCAATTGATAGAATCTCGCAAAGTCATGACGATTTCTAAGGCAATGATCATACATATAGGCATCACGTCCGAGACAAGTAGACTGATACTTTCTGCATCTACTACTATTACTCCACACATCGACCGCTATCCAGCATGCATCTAGTGCATTAAGTTCTTAACAAACAGAGTAACGCCTTGAGCAAGATGACATGATGTAGAGTAATAGATTCATGCAATATGATATAAACCCCATCTTTTTACCCTTGATGGCAACAACACAATGCGTGCCTCGCTACCCCTTCTGTCACTAGGTGAGGACACCGCACGGTATGAACCCAAAACCAAGCATTTCTCCCATTGCAAGAATTATTGATCAAGTTGGCCAAACGAAACCCATAACTCGAAGAGACTTACCAGGATACGAAATCATGCATATAAGAAATCAGAGGAGACTCAAATAATATTCATAGATAATCTGATCATAAATCCACAATTCGTCGGTTCTCGACAAACACACCGCAAAAGAAAATTACATCGGATAGATCTCCATGAAGATCATGCAGAACTTTGTATTGAAGATCCAAGAGATAGAAGAAGCCATCTAGCTACTAGCTATGGACCCAAAGGTCCGTGGTGAACTACTCACGCATCATTGGAGAGGCAATGGTGTTGATGAAGAAGCCCTCTGTGTCCGAATCCCCCTCCGGCAAGGCACCAGAACGGTCCCCAGATGGGATCTCGCGGAAACAGAAGCTTACGGCGGTGGAAAAGTATTTTCATGGCTCTCTCCATCAGTTTTGTGATTTTAGGGAATTTATAGGCGAAATAGGTAGGGCAAAGGAGGCACGGGGGGTCCATGAGCCTGCTAGGCGCGCCCCCCTGGGGCGCGCCTAGAGGGCTCGTGGCCTCCTCCTTGGCCCTCTGCCTTGGTTCTCGAGTCTTCTGGATCCCTTCCGTTATGGAAAAAATCATCCCGAAGGTTTTATTCCGTTTAGACTCCGTTTAATATTCTTACCTGAAAAAGGTAAAAAACACGGAAAAAACAAGACTGGCACTGGGCACTTAGTTAATAAGTTAGTCCCAAAAATGATATAAAATAGCATATAAATGCATATAAAACATCCCAAGTTGATAATATAATAGAATGGATTAATCCAAAATTATAAATACGTTGCAGACGTATCAAGCATCCCCAAGCTTAACTCCTACTCGTCCTCGAGTAGGGAAGTGAGAAAGACCGAATTTTTGATGTGGAATGCTACCTAACATATTTGTTCTTTGTAACTTCTTTATTGTGGCATGAATGTTAAGATCCATATGATTCAAAAAAATAGTTTAATATTGACATGAAAACAATAATACTTCAAGCATACTAGCAAAGTAATCATGAACTTTTGAAATAACAAGGCCAAAGAAAGTTATCCCTACAAAATCATATAGTTTGGCTATGCTCCATCATCCCCACACAACGAATTTAAATCATGCACAACCCCGGTATTGGCCAAGTAATTGTTTTCGCAATCTTACTTTCTCAAACTTTTTCAACTCTCACGCAATACATGAGCGTGAGCCATGGATATAGCACTATAGGTGGAATAGAGTGTGGTAGAGGTTGTGAGGCAAAAAGGAGGAGATGGTAACATCGACTCGGCGTATCAATGGGCTATGGATATACCCATCAATAAATATCAAAGTGAATGAGTAGGGATTGCCATGCAACGGATTCACTAGAGCTATAAGTGTAGTGAAAGGTCAAAAATAAAAACTAGTGAGTGTGCACCCAACTTGCTTGCTCTCGAACACCTAGGGCAATTTGAGAAATCCTATCATTGGAATATACAAGCCAAGTTATATAATGAAAAATTCCACTAGCATATGAAAGTGACAAAACAAGAGACTCTCTATCATGAAGAACATGGTGCTATTTTGACGCACAAGTGTGGAAAAACATAGTAGCATTGTCCCTTCTCTCTTTTTCTCTCGTTTTTTCGTTTGTGCTCTTTGGCCTCTTTTTTCATTTTTTAGTGGGAATCTTTAGCCTCTTTTATTATTTCCTCACATGGAACAATGCTCTAATAATGATGATCATCACACTTTTATTTACTTACAACTCGATACTTAGAACAATAATGACTCTATATGAAATGCCTCCGGCAGTGTACCGGGATGTGCAACGATCTAGCTTAGCGTATGACGTTGAAACATCTCGCTAGCTATCTTACGATCATGCAATGGCAATTTGAAAGTGATGGCACATGTCATGAGACAGAACGGTGGAAGTTGCATGGCAATATATCTCGGAATGGCTATGAAGATGCCATAATTAATAGGTATGGTGGCTGTTTTGAGGAAGGTATATGGTGGGTTTGTGCACCGGCGAAAGTTGCGCGACACTAAAGAGGCTAGCAATGGGGGAAGGTGAGAGTGCATCTATACCATGGACTCACATTAGTCATGAAGAACTCATATACTTATTGCAAAAAAAATATTAGTAATCCAAACAAAGTGCTAAACGCATACTCCTAGGGGAAGGGTTGGTAGGAGTTAACCATCGCGCGATCCCGACCGCCACACAAAGGATGAAAATCAATAAATCAATTCTGCTCCGACTTCCTAACATAGCGGTTCACCATACGTGGATGCTACGGGAATCACTAACCTCAACACAAGTATTTCTAGATTCACAACACCCTACTATCATAACTCTAATATTATCACCTCCATATCTCAAAACTAATCGTGAGGAATCAAACTTCTCTTACTAATCAATGCACTTGAATATGAAATTTTTTATTATATTCTCTCTGGATGCCTATCAAATTTAGGACTAATTTCATAAGACACACCATTTACCAAGTTACTTAGAGAGAGCACTCTCAAAATGATATAAGTGAAGATCGAGAGTTTTTATTTCTACAAAATATGACACCGCCGTGCTCTACAAAGATTTAAGTGAAGCACTAGAGCAAAATTATCTAGCTCAAAAGATATAAGTGAATCTCATGGGAGAGAAATTACCAAGCTCAAAAGATAATAGGGAAGCTCATGGGAGCGAAATTACCAAGCTCAAAAGATATAAGTGAAGCTCATTGATTATTCTAACAAATTAACGATGAGTGCATGTCTCTCTTAAAAGGTGTACAGCAAGGATGATTGTGATAAAACAAAAAGCAAAGACTCCTATAATACGCGACGCTCCAAGCAAAACACATATCATGTGGTAAATAAAAATATAGCTCCAAGTAACGTTACCGATGGATTGAAGACGAAAGAGGGGATGCCTTCCCGGGGCATCCCCAAGCTTAGGCTTTTTGTGTACCTGAATTTGGCTTGTTATGACTTGGGAATCCCCAATCATAGTCTCTTGCCACTCTTTATTCCATTGTCCATAAGAACATCACCCAAAACTTGAAAACTTCACAACACAAAACTTAAACAGAAACTCGTGATAGCATTAGCATAAGAAAACAAACCACCAACTTTTTAGGTACTGTAGTAAACTTAATTTCCATTTAGATTGATGTTATATTACTGTATTCTCACTTTTCCATGGCTTGTACCCCCGATACTAACCATAATTTCATCAAAATAAGCAATCATCACAACAAAAACAGAATCTGTCAAAAACAGAACAATCTGCAGCAATCTGTATATTTCGTATACCTCTGCTAACCCAAAAATTCTGAAACAATTATGAAAATTAGGGCAATTGGCATATCCATCGGCAGAAAAAATAATCAACCCAAAATCTCTTCCTGCATAGGAATTAAAAATAATTTTGTGAGCACAAAGTTTCTGTCTTTTTTCAGCATGATTAAACAACTATCACCAAAATTAATCATAAAGGTTCTACTTGGCACAAACACTAATTAAAATATAAAAAACACAATCATAAAAGAATCATTATGGTGTGGACTCAACAAAACATAAAGTAAAAGATCAATAATAAATCTATTCATTGGGTTGCCTCCCAACAAGCGCTATCGTTTAACGCCCTTCGCTAGACGTAAGACAATAGAAGCAAGTATTGTCATATTCCTCTCTTTGAAAACAAGGGGAGACCCTTTTGTCGAGAGCATCTATCTTCCTATTTTGTGAAAGTATATGACCATTTATAGTGGAAGAAATATTAAGCACATTACGAAAGTTCGTGTCTAAACTAGCCTTCATTTCTTTTATTGATTCATTTTGGTAGAAACAGATGAGGGCAATGGTCTCATTTTCTCCCTTGGGATGCCCAAATATAGCTTTCATTTTTTCACAAGTGTCAAAGGCATCTCCTACAAGGAAACCCTTATCAAATATAGAATCCAAGATTTTTTTAAACAAGTGGGGCAATCCCGCGTAAAAGCTTTTTAAGTATAACGCAATATGATAAGGAGGGATATGACTAGTTTGAATCCTCAGCAGTCTGTCCCAAGCGTCTTTTAAGATTTCATTAAGCGAATAGTGAAAAAGTACAGGATCCCCATCATCAATATTACTGAAAGTATCTCTAGCAACCTCAAGACGTCTTCCCATAGAATCACTATTTGTGAGTTTGGGGAGGACGGAGGGGCTATCCAAGGCATTAAACCTAGGCAGAGTAATCTTGTGTTTGAATGATTCAGACATGGTGACTTAGCAAGCAGACAAGAACACGAGCAAACAGAAAGAAAATGAAAGAAAAGGGCGAACGAAAAAGGCAAATAAAGAAAGGCAAATATTTTTGTAAATTTTGTTTTAGAAGTGGGGGAGAGGAAAACGATGTAAATGCAAGAGATGAGTTTGCGATAGGTACTTGGTAGATATGCTTCACTTGAATACTCCCCGGCAACGGCGCCAAAATTTCTTCCTGCTACTTCTTGAGATTGCGTTGGTTTTTCCCTTGAAGAGGAAAGGGTGATGCAGCAAAGTAGAGATAAGTATTTCCCTCAGTTTGAGAGCCAAGGAATCAATCCAGTAGGAGTATCAAGATGAGGCACCAAGGCACCTACGCAAAAACAAACAAACTTGCACCCAACGCGACAAAGGGGTTGTCAATCCCTTTATGATTACTTGCAAGGTGAGATCTGATAGTGATAATAGGTAAATATCAATAAATAAATAAAACTGCAGCAAGGTATTTTTGGTATTTTTGTAGGTAGATCTGAATATATATTGTGTAAAATAGACCTGGGGGCCATAGTGTTCACTAGAGGCTTCTCCCGTGATAGCAAGTATTACGGTGGGTGAACAAATTACTGTCGGGCAATTGATAGAATCACGCAAAGTCATGACGATATCTAAGGCAATGATCATACATATAGGCATCACATCCGAGACAAGTAGACCGATACTTTCTGCATCTACTACTTACTCCACACATCGACCGCTATCCAACATGCATCTAGTGTATTAAGTTCATAACAAACAGAGTAACACCTTAAGCAAGATGAAATGATGTAGAGGGATAGATTCATGTAATATGATATAAACCTAATCTTTTTACCCTTGATGGCAACAACACGATGCGTGCCTCGCTACCCCTTCTGTCACTAGGTGAGGACACCGCACGGTATGAACGCAAAACAAAGCACTTCTCCCATTTCAAGAATTATAGATCAAGTTGGCCAAACAAAACCCATAACTCGAAAAGACTTACAAGGATACGAAATCATGCATATAAGAAATCAGAGGAGACTCAAATAATATTCATAGATAATCTGATCATAAATCCACAATTCATTGGATCTCGACAAACACACCGCAAAAGAAAGTTACGTCGGATAGATCTCCATGAAGATCATGGAGAACTTTGTATTGCAGATCCAAGAGAGAGAAGAAGCCATCTAGCTACTAGCTATGGACCCAAAGGTTTGTGGTGAACTACTCAATCATCATCAGAGAGGCAATGGTGTTGATGAAGAAGCCCTCCTCGTCCGAATCGCCCTCCGAAAGGGCACCGGAACGATCCCCAGATGGGATCTCGCAAAGAGAGAAGCTTGCATCGGCGGAAAAGTATTTTCGTGGCTCTCTTCGTTGGTTTTTGGATTTTATGGAATTTATAGGCGAAAGAGGTAGGGCAAAGGAGGTACGGGGGGCCCACGAGCCTACTAGGCGCCCACCCTGGGGTGTGCCTAGAGGGCTCGTGGCCTCCTCAGTGGCCCTCTGCCTTGGTTCTCAAGTCTTCTGGATCCCTTCCGTTATGGAAATCCCGAAGGTTTTATTCCGTTTGGACTCTGTTTAATATTGTTATCTGAAAAAGGTCAAAAACACGGAAAAATAGGAACTGGCACTAGGCACTGAATTAATAAGTTAGTCCCAAAAATAATATAAAATAGCATATTCATGCATATAAAACATCCAAAGTTGATAATATAATAGCATGGAGCAATAAAATTTTTTAGATATGTTGGAGACGTATCAAGCATCCCCAGGCTTAACTCCTACTCGTCCTCGAGTTGGGAAGTGATAAAGAACTAATTTTTGATGTGGAATTATACCTAACATATTTGTTCTATGTAACTTCTTTATTGTGGCATGAATGTTCAGATCCATAAGATTCAAAACAATAGTTTAATATTGACATGAAAAAAAAATACTTCAAGTATGATAGCAAAGTAATCATGAACTTTCGAAATAAGAAAGCCAAAGAAAGTTATCCCTACAAAATCAGATAGTCTGGCTATGCTCCATAATCCCCACACAATGAATTTAAATCATGGACAACCCTGGTATTGATCAAGTAATTGTTGTTGCACTCTTATTTTTTCAAACTTTTTCAACTCTCACGCAATACATGAGCGTGAGCCATGGATATAGCACTATAGGTGGAATAGAGTGTGGTGGAGGTTGTGAGGCAAAAAGGAGGAGATGGTCACATTGACTAGGCATATCAATAGGCTATGGAGATGCCCATCAATAGATATCAATGTGAATGAGTAGGGATTGCCATGAAACGGATGCACTAGAGCTATAAGTGTATGAAAGCTCACAAATGAAAACTAGTGGGTATGCACCCAACCTGCTTGCTCATGAAGACCTAGGGAGATTTGAGGAAGCCCATCATTGGAATATACAAGCCAAGTTATATAATGAAAATTTCCACTAGCATATGGAAGTGACAAAACAAGAGACTCTCTGTCATGAAGAACATGGTGCTATTCGAAGCACAAGTGTGGACAAAGATTGTAGAATTGTACCTTCTCTCTTTTTCTCTCATTTTTTGGGCTCTTTGACCACTTTTTTATATTATTTTTTATTTGTTTGGCATCTTTGGCCTCTTTTATTTCCTCACATGGGACAATGCTCTAATAATGATGATCATCACACTTTTATTTACTTACAACTCGATACTTAGAACAATAAAGAATCTATATGAATGAAAGTGATGGCACATGTCATGAGACGGAACGGTGAAAGTTGCATGGCAATATATCTTGGAATGGCTATGAAAATTCCATAATAGGTAGGTATGGTGGCTGTTTTGAGGAAGGCATATGGTGGGTTTGTGTACCATCAAAAGTTGTGCGGCACTAGAGAGGGTAGCAATGATGGAAAGTGAAAGTGCATCTATACCATGGACTTACATTAGTCATGAAGAACTCATATACTTATTGCAAAAGTTTTATTAGTAATCGAAACAAAGTGCTAAACGCATATTCCTATGGGAAGGGTTGGTAGGAGTTAACCATCGCGCGATCCCGACCTCTACACAAAGGATGAAAATCAATAAAACAATCATGTTCCGACTTCCTAACATAGCGGTTCACTATACGTGCATGCTACGGGAATCACTAACTTCAACACAAGTATTCCTAGATTCACAACACCCTACTAACATAAATCTAATATCACCATATCCATATCTCAAAACTAATTGCGAGGAATCAAACTTATCTTACTAATCAATGCACTTGAATATGAAAGTTTTCATTATATCCTCTTTGGATGCCTATCATATTTAGGACTAATTTCATAACACATGCCAATTACCAAGTTACTTAGAGAGAGCACTCTCAAAATGATATAAGTGAAGATTCGCGAGTTTTTATTTCTACAAAATATGACACCGCCGTGCTCTACAAAGATTTAAGTGAAGCACTATAGAAAAATTATCTAGCTCAAAATATATAAGTGAAGCACATGTGAGCAAAATTACCAAGCTCAAAAGATATAAGTGAAGCACATGTGAGCAAAAATTACCAACCTCGAAAGATATAAGTGAAGCTCATTGAGTATTCTAACAAATTCATGATGAGTGCATGTCTCTCTCAAAAGGTGTGTAGAAAGGATGATTGTGACAAAACAAAAAGCAAAGACTCTTATAATAAACGACGCTCCAAGCAAAACACATATCATGTGGTGAATAAAAACATAGCTCCAAGTAACGTTATCGATGGATTGAAGACGAAAGAGGGGATGCCTTCCCGGGGCATCCCCAAGCTTAGGCTTTTTGGTGTCCTTGAATTTGGCCTGGGATGCCTTCGGCATCCCCAAGCTTAGGATCTTGCCACTCTTTATTCCATTGTCCAAAATATCATCACCCAAAACTTGAAAACTTCACAACACAAAACTTAAACAGAAACTCGTGATAGCATTAGCATAAGAAAATAAACCACCAACTTTTTAGGTACTGTAGTAAACTTTAATTTCCATTTAGATTGATGTTATGTTACTGTATTCTCACTTCTCCATGGCTCGTACCCCCCGATACTACCCATAGTTTCATCAAAGTAAGCAATCAACACAACAAAAACAGAATCTGTCAAAAACATAACAGTCTGTAGCAATCTGTATATTTCGTATACCTCTGCTAACTCAAAAATTCTGAAAGAATTATGATAATTCGTTAAATTTGCATATCAATCAGGAGCAAAAATAATCAACTCAAAATCTCTTTCTGGATAGGAAAGAAATATCATTTCATGAGCACAAAGTTTCTGTCTTTTTCCAGCATGATTAAACAACTATCACTAAAACTAATCATAAAGGTTCTACTTGGCACAAGCACTAATTAAAACATAAAAAACACAATCATAAAAGAATCATGATGCTGTTGACTTCAAAAAAACAGAAAGTAAAAAGCAAAATAAACCTATTCATTGGGTTGCCTCCCAACAAGCGCTATTGTTTAACGCCCTTAGCTAGGCATAAGGCAATAGAATCAAGTATTGCCATCTTTAGTGATGATAGGTGCTCTTAAGATATAAAGATAGGTAGGGTGAACACTCAACATTTTAAGATCTTCATCTCTCTTAATAGGTGGTTCACCATTATTTTTAGGAACATAAACAAGCTTAGTGGCCTTATTGTGGGCAAAATTTGGAGTGTTCTGAACGGCAACAAAAGCGGAACCCTAGTTGGTTATAACATCCTCTAGTTTGCCAATTCTAGCGGAATCATGATCTAGCTTTTCGTTAACTATGGGTTCCTTCTCCTTTAAATTTATCAAAGTCATTCCCACCTTGGATCCATATTGAGTGACTTGATTGTGGATATTTTTATCCAAATTTTCAATGAGTTCTATCGTTGCAACTTTATTTTCAATAATATCAAGCCTACGCATCACATGTTACGAAGTTAAAGTAGTTCCATTAACCATGAGTGGGGGTGAGCCTACCAAATTTAATAAAGCACCATAAGAATGAACGGTATGGCTACCCAAGAAATTTCCGCCTACGATGGTGTCAAGAACATGCCTATTGCAAGGGGAGACACCCACATAAAAATTGTGAAGTAGAATGGTAGTAGATTGCTTACGAGTAGATCTATTCTGAGCATTGCAAATTCTATACCAAGCATCTTTTAAGGTTTCTCCCTCATTTTGTTTAAAGTTAAGGACCTAGTTCTCGGGAGTAATGATCATAGCGATAGGACTAGCCATAAGGATAAGTAGACTAACTCACACAAGCAAACAGAAAGCAAGCGAAAGAAAAGGGAAAATGAAAAAGGCAAATAAACAAAGGCAAATATTTTTGTAATTTTTTTTTAGAAGTGGGGGAGAGGAAAACAAGAGGCAAATAGCAAATAGTGTAAATGCAAGAGATGAGTTTGTGATACGTACTTGGAGATATGCTTCACTTGAATACTCCCCGACAACGGCGCCAGAAATTCTTCCTGCTACTTCTCGAGCTTGCGTTGGTTTTTCCCTTGAAGAGGAAAGGGTGATGCAGCAAAGTAGAGATAAGTATTTCCCTCAGTTTGAGAACCAAGGTATCAATCCAGTAGGAGTATCAAGATGAGGCACCAAGAAACCTGCACAAACACAAACTTGCACCCAACGCGATAAAGAGGTTGTCAATCCCTTTACGATTACTTGCAAGGTGAGATCTGATAGTGATAGTAGATGAATATAAATAAGTAAATAAAATTGCAGCAAGGTATTTTTGGTCTTTTTGTATTTAGATCTGAATATATAATATGTAAACTAGACCCGGGGGCCATAGTGTTCACTAGAGGCTTCTCTCATGATAGCAAGTATTACGGTGGGTGAACAAATTACTGTTGAGGAATTGATAGAATAGCACAAAGTCATGACGATATCAAAGGAAATTATCATACATATAGGAATCAAGTCCGAGACAAGTAGACCGATACTTTCTGCATCTAGTACTATTACTCCACACATCGACCGCTATCCAGCATGCATCTAGTGTATTAAGTTCATAACAAACGGAGTAACGCTTTAAGCAAGATGTCATGATGTAGAGGGATAGATTCATGCAATATGATATAAACCCCATCTTTTTACCCTTGATGGAAACAACATGATGCGTGCCTCCCTACCCCTTCTATCACTAGGTGAGGACACCGCACGGTATGAACCCAAAACCAAGCACTTCTCCCATTTCAAGAACTATAGATCAAATTGGCCAAAAAAAACCATAATTCGAAGAGAATTACAAGGATACGAAATCATGCATATAAGAAATCAGAGGAGACTCAAATAATATTCATAGATAATCTGATCATAAATCCACAATTCATCGGATCTCAACAAACACACCGCAAAAGAAGATTACATCGGATAGATCACCATGAATATCATGGAGAACTTTGTATTGAAGATCAAATAGAGAGAAGAAGCCATCTAGCTACTAGCTATGGACTCGAAGGTCTGTGGTGAACTACTCACGCATCATCGGAGAGGTAATGGTGTTGATGAAGATGGCCACCGGTGATGAATTCCCCTCCGGCAGGATGCCGGAACAATCTCCCGATTGGTTTTTGGTGGCTTTGGAGGTTTGCGGCGGAGGAACTTGCGATCTAGGTTTAATTATGAGGGTTTCCGTATTTATAAGACCGTTTGGCATCGGGAACAAGTAAAGAGGTGCCACGAGGAGGTCACGAGCCCCCTAGCCGCGGCTAGGAGGCGCCACCCAGGCTCGTGACTCCCTCGGGCCACCTCTCTGGTATCTTTTACTTCTGCTATTTTTCATATTTTCCATAAAAAAACATGGTGAAAGTTTTATTCCGTTTGGACTCTGTTTGATATTCCTATCTGAAAAAGGTCAAAATCACGGAAAAAACAGGAACTGGCACTGGGCACTTAATTAATAAGTTCGTCCCAAAAATAATATAAAATAGCATATTCATGCATATAAAACATCCCATGTTGATAGTATAATAGCATGGAACAATAAAAAATTATAGATATGTTGGAGACGTATCAGAAACCTTTGAGGGAAACGAAATAGGGCGTGCCCAAAAGCTGGCATGGGGCAGCCATTGCATTCATAAGGCCAAAAGGGAAGGATACATACATACATTGGTCCTTTCAACAGTAAAAAGGACGGAGGAGCACCGCGTTCCACGGGCGCTCAGCCTCCTCACCGGAGGCGTCTCTTTTGCGCTTCTGCGGCTTCTGGGCGTCTATTAGATAGTATGCATTGTTGTGCAACGCCTTGTTGATGATGAATGGGCCCTCCCATGGAGAGGACAACTTGTGTTGTCCGGCTGTCTACTGGATTCGCCTGAGGACCAGGTCCCCTTGGCGAATGGAGCGTGGCGGGATCCGCTTGCTATGGTAGTGCCGGAGCGTCTGCTGGTAGATTGCCATCCGGCTCAAGGCCAGCTCGCGAGCTTCCTCGAATAGGTTGACGTCGTCTTCTCTTGCGTCCTTTGCGTCCTTCTCTGTGTATAGGGCGAGTCGAGGCGAGTCGAACTTGATGTCGGTTGGGATGATAGCCTCAGACCCGAACACAAGGAAGAAGGCCGTATAGCTGGTTGATCGGTTGGGGGTGGTCCTGAGACACCAAAGGACCGCCGGCAGCTCGTCGATCCAACAGCCGGCCGACCTTACCAGTGGCGTTACGAGCCGGGGCTTGATGCTGGACAAGATGAGGCCGTTTGCCCTCTCGACCTGGCTGTTTGACTGTGGATGAGCGAAGGAGGCCAGGTCGAGCCGGATTTCTTGCTTGGAGCAAAAACGCGCGGGTGCGCCCTTGGCGAAGTTCGTGCCGTTATCGGTGATGATGCTGTGGGGGACGTCGTAGCGAACCGTGATGTCGTCAATGAATCGGACGGCCGTGGGGCCGTCCAGCTTGTTGATTGGTCATGCCTCGATCCACTTGGTGAATTTGTCGACAACCACCAGCAAATGTGCCATGCCGCCTCGTGCAGTTTTGAAGAGACCTGCCATGTCCAGCCCCCAGACGGCGAAGGGCCACGAGAGGGGGATGGTCTGGAGGCCTGATGCCAGCAGGTGGCTCTGCGTGTTGAAGCACTGACAGCCCTCGCACTCGTCGACCAATTTCTTGACCACCTTGAGAGCAGTGGGCCAGTAGAAGCCACGACGGAAGGCCTTGGCTAGCAGGGTCCTCGAGGGGGCATGATGCCCGCACTTACCCTAATGGATATCGAGGAGGATCTCTAGACACTTTTCCGGCTTGACACACCGCTGGCAGACGCCGTTGGTGCTGCAATGGACGAGCTCGTTATTGATGATTGATAACCCACAAGTATAGGGGATTGCAACAGTTTTCGAGGGTAGAGTATTCAACCCAGATTTATTGATTCGACACATGGGGAGCCAAAGAATATCCTCGATTATTAACAGTTGAGTTGTCAATTCAACCACACCTGAAAGATTTAGTATCTGTAGCAAAGTTTTAGTAGAAAAGTAGTATGATAGTAACAGTAATAGTGGTAACAGTAGCAATAGTGATTTGTGTAGCAAGTGTGACAGCAGTAGCGGTAAAGTAGCTAAGCAAGTACCAGTATAGGAAAATCTCATAGGCATTAGATCGGTGATGGATGAGTATGTTGGATGGCATTCATCATGTAACAGTTATAACATCGGGTGATATGTAACTAGCTCCAGTTCGTCAATGTAATGTAGGCATGTATTCCGTATATAGTCATACGTGCTTATGGAAAAGAACTTGCATGACATCTTTCGTCCATCCCTCCCGTGGAAGCGAGGTCCTAATGGACACTAAGGGATATTAAGGTCTCCTTTTAATAGAGAACCGGAACAAAGCATTAGCATATGCTGAATACATGGAATCCTCATACTATGGTCATCTCCATGAGTGGTTCCGGCTATTGTCACTCCAGGTTTGCCGGGTCATAACACATAGTAGGTGACTAACAACTTGCAAGATAGGATCAAGAACACACATATTGATGAAAACATAATAGGTTCAGATCTGAAATCATGACACTCAGGCCCTAGTGACAAGCATTAAGCATAGGAAAGTAGTAGCAACATCAATCTTAGAACATAGTGGATACTAGGGATCAAACCCTATCAAAACTAACTCGATTACATGATAGATCTCATCCAACCCATCACTGTCCAGCAAGCCTACGATGAGATTACTCACGAACGATGGAGAGCATCATGGAATTGGCGATGGAGCATGGTTGACGATGACGATGGCTTCGATTTCCACTCTCCGGAGCCCAGAACGGACTCCAGATCTGCCCTCCCGAGGAAGAACAGGTGGTGGCGGCGGCTCCGTATCGTGAAACGCGATGAACTCTCCTCTCTTAATTTTTTTGGGCGAGAGAGGTTATATGGAGTTGGAAACGAGGTCGGAGGAGCCACGTGGGCCCCACGAGCCTAGCAAGCGCGCCTCCTGGGCTCGTGGCCCACTACCAGCATATCTCCAGTTGATTCCTTCTCTGGTATATTTTATATATTCCATAAAAAATCCTCGTAAGTTTCCAGGATATTCCGAGAACTTTTATTTCTGCACAAAAACAACACCATGGCAGTTCCTGTGAAAACATCGTCAGTCCGGGTTAGTTTCATTCAAATCATGCAAATTAGAGTACAAAACAAGGGCATAAGAGTTTGGAAAAGTAGATACGTTGGAGACATATCAACTCCCCCATGCTTAAAGCCTTGCTTGTCCTCAATCAATTCAGTTGATAAACTGAAAGAGACAAAAGAAAAACTTTTACGAAGTCTGTTTGATCTTGTTGTTGTAATTATGTCTAACTCATATTCAAATTTTCAGCAAGATCATAAACTAACCACATAAGCAATGACATTTAGGTCTCATGGTATACTCATATCAATGGCCTAATCAACTAGCGAGTAATCATAATAAGTTTGAAATGCCAACAGTTCAATCAAAACAATCATGATACAATATGAATAGATGGTATCTCGCTAGCCCTTTCTGAGACCGCAAAACATAAATGCAGAGCACCTTCAAAGACCAAGGGCCGACTAGAAATTGTAATTCACGACAAAGAAGATCCAGTCATAATCATACTCAGTATCAATTAATAACAAAGCATACAAATGACAGAGGTGCTCCCTAGCTGGTGCTTTTAATAAGAAGAGGATGACTCAACAGAAATGTAAATAGATAGGCCCTTCGCAGAGGGAAGCATTGATTTGCAGAGGTGCCAGAGCTCAAGCTTTTTGTTTAAACAGATCAGATAAATAATTTTAGGGTGGCATGCTTTCATTGTCAACACGATGACCAAGAGTTTTCACCATCTTCCATGCTACACATATTATAGGCGGTTCCCAAAAAAAATAGTAAAGTTTTGACTGCCCCACCACCGATCAATCACACTCCATGACTAGCCGAATCCTCGGGTGCCGTCCATACCAACAACAATCCAGGGGGAGTTTTGTTTGCAATTATATATTTATTTGATTTGAGCATGGAACTGGGCATTCCGATTACCGGCCTCTTTCTCGTGAGTGATAGTGAATAAACACGTATCGAGGATAACACGCCTAGCATGGAAGATACTGACCGCCCCTTGTCACCACATGAGCGGTTCGAGCATACAAAACAGATTGCTATTTGAAGGTTTAGAGAGTGGCACATGCACATTTACTTGGAACGGTAGGTAGATACCGCATATAGGTAGGTATGGTGGACTCATATGGAACAACTTTGGGTTTATGGAAGTGGATGTACAAGCAGTATTCCTGCTTAGTACAAGTGAAGGCTAGCAAAAGACTGGCAAGTGACCAACTAGAGAGCGACAACAGTCATCAACATGCATTGAGATTAACCAACATTGAGTGCAAGCATGAGTAGGATATATATCACCATGAACATGAATATCGTGGAGGTTATGTTGATTTTGTTTCAACTACATGCGTGAACCTGTGCCAAGTCAAGCCACTACAATCATTCAAAGGAGGATACCATCCTATCATACTACATGACAATCATTTTAAAATTCATGTTGGCATCCAAGACAAACTATTATAAGCTCCTAGTAAATTAAGCATGGCATAAGAAACTATGATCTCTAAGTTGTCATTGCAAACGTGTTTCTCTCATAACAAGGCTGAATTTGGAACAATGAGCTAGTCATGTTTACAAAAACAAAATAGGACGAGTTCATACCAGCTTTTCCAGACTCAGTCACTTCATCATATATCGTCATTATTGCCTTTCACTTGCACGACCGAATGATGTGAATAATAATAAGAGTGTTCGTGCATTGGACTAAGTTGGAATCTGCAAGCAAACTCAGAGGAGAAGACAAAGTAATAGGGCTCTTTGGCGGTTAAACACTAATGCATATGAGAGCCACTAATCATTTTCATCCCGGTCTTCTACCTCGACCCAAAGAAAAATAAAACTATTTACACGGGAAAGCTCCCAACAAGCTAAAGAAGAACGGGAAATCTTTTTGGGTTTTCTTTTTAGTTACTACTAAGCATGCAAGAATATAAAGTTACAACTAAAGTTTTTGTTTTTCTCATTTTCACTTTTTTTGGATTTTCTCAAGTTAACCAAACACACAAGAAGAACGTGAGAAAAAGAAAATAAACTAGCATGGATGATATAATGAAAAAGTGTGAACATCGACTATCAAAGTGAATGTGTGAACATTAATATAAAGTCGGTGAGAAACACGTACTCCCCCAAGCTTAGGCTTTTAGCCTAAGTTGGCCTACTCCCAAGGAGGAAAGTAACCAGCTCCGGGGTACTCCGGGCGATATCCAAAATCATAATGGGGGTTGTACTGGGACGCGACAGCTACCGCCTGAATAGCTGCCTCACGGAGGCGAGCAGCATTTACCTCCCTCTCATACTCCTCTGCCTCTTCTCTGGTTATGTAATATCTCCGTTTACTCTGAAAATGAAAGAAGGCAGGAGCAGGAAGGGTAATATGAAAAACAGGTTGTCGATTAAATATTAACCTCTATAGGAGGGACTCATTGTTTCTCTCAAGGAACTAGAAGCGTATCATAGCAGCACGATCAAGGAAAGCACTGTGAAGCAGGGGATCTCCTGTCTGGATGGGTGTTTTAAGATAATTAGCTAGGCAAGTGGCATAGATCCCACCAAAGAAATCTCCTTCATTAGAATTGTTATTTAGTCTTCTAGCAATTATAGCTCCCATGTTAAAACTTCTATCACCTGTCACTGCACTCTTAAGTATAACAAGGTCAGATGCGCACAGGTGGCTATGGTCATGCTTAGCATTAATGCATCTACCTATGAAGATGGAAAAATAGTGTAAGGCAGGAAAATGAATGCTCCCCATGGTAGCCTGCGTAATATCTCTAGTTTCTCCAACAGTTATACTGGAAATAAAATCTCTAACCGAGGACTTAGGAGGGTCATTGGGACTACCCCAATCAGGTATCTTGCATATTCTATTAAAATCCTCTAAATCCATAGCATACGATTTGTCATAAAGATCAAACGGTATGGATGTGTCACGGCCAACTGAAATTTTGAATCTACGAATAAAAGAGGCAGTGAGTGTAGTATACTGTTCACATTTATTGGAGATGAATTCTTCGAGCCCGGCGTTGAGAATAAATGTATCAAACTCTTCCTTGAAACCTGCATCAATCATGAATTCATCGGAAGGCCATTCACATGGTTGCACCGGTGCATCTCTCGGCAGTTAAGGATCGGGCTCCCGAATCGCGGGACAGGGACCCCTCTTGCTTGAGGAACCACCATCATAGTTCTTGCTAGACATTTTCCCTTTTTCTGAAACAATTCTGAAATTTTTAGTGACTCAAAATAAAAGTAAACAAAACTTAACGAAACTCATAACAACTACTCCTACAAGTGCCTAGAGGCCATATCTTGCATCAAAACTACTTGGGACCAATTAAAATTAACATGCAAAGCTTAAGAACAGGGTCACCAAGGCAATGAATAAAGCACTAGAACAAAAACTAATTGGACCAATGGAGGAGTCACCTACCAAAGAACAATTCCCCAAAACAGTTTGGTGAATGGTGCTTTGCACAAGGAGATCGAAAAATGCAGCAAAATGAGCAAGAACACGGGTTTGAGCTGTGGGATGATTTTTTCTAGAGGTAGACGAAGGAGATGGGTGCTGGAATAAGTGGAGGGGGCCACGTGGGACCCACGAGCCTGCCAGGCGCGCCTAGGGGGGTGGGCGCGCCTCCTGGGCTCGTGGTCCACTGGTGCATGCCCCTGACTTGTTATCTATCTCAGAGATTCTTGAATATTCCAGAAAAAATCATACTTGAATTTCAGGGCATTTGGAGAACTTTTATTTTCAGGTCATTTTTTATTGGACGGATAATACAAAGAATAGGAAAATAATGCTATATTTATTATTTTTCTACTAAATAACAAAAAGTAAAAGTTGGGAACAAAAGGTTATGACTTCTAGATTCATCCATCTCATGGTCATCCAAAGAAATCCATCAATGAGGTTGATCAAGTCTCCTTGACAAAGTTTTTTCGAATCACATGAAACTGGAGAATTTTCGAAAAATCACTAGGTTACCTCAATGGGGATATGCATATCCCCAACAATAAGTATGTCATATCTCGTCTTGACATTCGGTATAGGAAATTCAAAGCTTCCAATAATAATGGATGAAGATTTTTTAATAGAATTTATGCAATGAACCCGATATTGTTTCTTCGGAAAGTGCACCGTGTGCTCATTACCATTGACATGGAAAGTGACATTGCCTTTTTTGCAATAAATAATAGCCCCTGCAGTGTTTAAAAAGGGTCTTCCAAGGATGACTGCCATGGCATCATCCTCGGGAATATCAAGAATAACAAAGTCTGTTAAGATAGTAACGTTCGCCACCACAACAGGCACATCCTCGAAAATGCCGATAGGTAAAGCAGTTGATTTGTCGGCCATTTGCAAAGAAATTTCAGTAGGTGCCAACTTATCCAATTCAAGTCTACGATATAACGAGAGAGGCATAACACTAACACTGGCTCCAAGATCACATAAAGCAGTTCTCACATAATTTCCTTTAATGGAGCAAGGTATAGTGGGTAATCCGGGATCACCTAGTTTCTTAGGAGTCCCACCCTTAAAAGTGTAATTAGAAAGTATGGTGGAAATCTCAACATCAGGTATCTTTCTTTTATTTGTCACATTATCTTTCATGCATTTAGCATAAGGAGACATTTTAAGCATATCGGTCAAACGCATTTGCAAAAAGATAGGTCTAATCATTTCAACAAAGCGCTCAAAATCCTCATCATCCTTTTTCTTGGATGGTTTGGGAGGAAAGGGCATGGGTTTCTGAACCCATGGTTCTCTTTCTTTACCATGCTTCCTAGCAATAAAATCACTCTTATCATATCTTTTGTTCCTAGGTTGTGGGTTATCAGGATCAATAGCAGGTTCAATCTCCACATCATTATCATTACTAGGTTGAGCATCAATATGAAAATCATTATCAACATTATCACCAAGCTCATGTTCATCACCAGATTGTGTCTCAGCATCAGAAATAGATATATCATTTGGATTCTCAGGTGTAACTGCAACAGGTTTACTAGCATGCAAGTTCCTATCATCTTTCTTTTTCTTACTATTACCAAGATGACTAGGTGCATCGGTATTAATTCCTTGAGAATCTTGCTCAATTCTCTTAGGATAGCCCTCACGATACAAAGGTTCCCGAGTCATTCTACCACCTCTAGTAACAATTTTAACAAAATTATCATTCAATTCATTAAGCAAGTCATTTTGAGCCTTAAGTACTTTCTCTACTTGAGTAGTGACCATAGAAGCATGTTTACCAATAAGCTTAAGATCATTGACATTTCTATCCACACAAGTGCTTATATGATTAATCATATGAGCATTGTGTTTCAGTTGCCTGCTAACATAATCATTAAAACTTTGTTGTTTGGCAACAAAGTTATCAAATTCATCTAAGCATAAGCTAGCAGGTTTATCATAAGGGATATCACTCTCATTGAACCTACGAAGAGAATTTACCTCTACTACCTGCGTTGGGTTATCAAGACCATGTATCTCTTCAATAGGTGGTAGATTCTTAACATCTTCAGATTTAATACCTTTCTCTTGCATAGATTTCTTTGCTCCTCGCATATCTTCAAGACCGAGGAGTAGAATACCTCTTTTCTTCGGAGTTGGCTTCGGAGGTGGTTCGGGAATAGTCCAAGCATTATCATTGCTCAAGATATTATTCAATAGAATTTCAGCTTGTTCCACAGTTCGTTCCCGGAAAACACAACCAACACAACTATCTAGGTGGTCCCTAGAAGCATTGGTTAGTCCATTATAAAACATATGAAGTATTTCATTTTTCTTAAGAGGGTGATCAGGCAAAGCATTAAGTAACTGGACAAGCCTCCCCCAAGCTTGTGGGAGATTCTCTTCTTCAATTTGCACAAAGTTATATATATCCTGCAAGGCAGCTTGTTTCTTATGGGCAGGAAAATATTTCTTAGAGAAGTAGTATATCATATCCTGGGGACTACGCACACAAGCAGGAGCAAGAGAAGTAAACCAAGATTTAGCATCACCCTTTAGTGAGAAAGGAAACAACTTAAGGATGTAGTAATAGCGAATTTTTTCCGCATTAGTGAACAGGGTGGCAGTAGCATTCAGTTTAGTAAGATGTGCTTCAACAGTTTCAGATTCATAACCATGAAAAAGAGCAGATTCAACCAAAGTGATTAACTTCGGATCAACAAAGAACTCATAATCCTTATCAGTATCAAAGATAGGTGAAGTAGCAAACTTAGGATCATATTTCATTCTAGCATTCAGAGATTTTTCTTTCCACTTGCGTAATAAATTCTTAAGATCATAGCTATCCTTACAAGCAAGAAAGTCTTCAGCTACCTCTCCTTCCATAACATAACCCTTAGGTATATTAGGCAATTCATATCTAGGAGGGCTAGGTCTAACAGGTGTAACAACAGGTTCCATTTCAATAATTTCATCAGTTTCAGAAGTATCATTCGATTCAGTAGTAACTCTAGCAATTTGTGCATCAAGAAAGTCACCAAGTGGCATATCATTACCAAGCAAAGCATCATCATAATTATCATGTATAGCAGAAGTAGCATCATCAAGCACATGTGACATATCAGAATTAATAGCAGGTGGCGGTGTCGCAAATTTACTCATAACAGAAGGTGAATCAAGTGCAGAGCTAGATGGCAGTTCCTTACCTGTCCTCGTAGTTGAGGGCAGAACTTTAGTTTTTTGATCTTGCAAATTCTTCATAGTGATCAACAGTTATAAATCCCAAGTGACTCAGAGAATAGAGCTATGCGCCCTGGCAACGGCGCCAGAAAAAGGTCTTGATAATCCACAAGTATAGGGGATCGCAACAGTTTTCGAGGGTAGAGTATTCAACCCAAATTTATTGATTCGACACAAGGGGAGCCAAAGAATACTCTCGAGTATTAGCAGTTGAGTTGTCAATTCAACCACACCTGAAAGATTTAGTATCTGCAACAAAGTTTTAGTAGTAAGGCAGTATGATAGTAATAGTAATAGTGGTAACAGTGGCAGTAGTGATTTGTGTAGCAAGTGTGACAGCAGTAATGGTAAAGTAACTAAGCAAGGACCAGTATAGGAAAAGCTCGTAGGCATTGGATCGGTGCTGGATGATTATGTCGAATGGCATTCTTCATGTAACAGTTATAACATAGGGTGATATGTAGCTAGCTCCAGTTCGTCAATGTAATGTAGGCTTGTATTCCGTATATAGTCATACGTGCTTATGGAAAAGAACTTGCATGACATCTTTCGTCCACCCCCCTCGTGGCAGCGGGGTCCTAATGGAAACTAAGGGATATTAAGGTCTCCTTTTAATAGAGAACCGGAACAAAGCATTAGCACATGGTGAATACATGGAATCCTCATACTATGGTCATCTCCGGGAGTGGTTCCGGCTATTGTCACTACGGGTTTGATGGGTCATAACACATAGTAGGTGACTACAACTTGCAAGATAGGATCAAGGACACACATATATTGATGAAAAGATAATAGGTTCAGATCTAAAATCATGGCACAAGGGCCCTAGTGAAAAGCATTAAGCATAGCAAACTAATAGCAACATCAATCTTAGAACATAGTGGATACTAGGGATCAAACCCTATCAAAACTAACTCGATTACATGATAGATCTCATTCAACCCATCACTGTCCAGCAAGGCTACGATGAGATTACTCACGAACGATGGAGAGCATCATGGAATTGGCGATGGAGGATGGTTTATGATGACGATGGCTTCGATTTCCACTCTTCGGAGCCTAGAACGGACTCCAGATCTACCCTCCCAAGGAAGAACAGGTGGTGGCGGCGGCTCCGTATCGTGAAACGTGATGAACTCTCCTCTCTTAATTTTTTCTCGGCGAGGGAGGTTATATGGAGTTGGAAACGAGGTCGGAGGAGCCACGTGGGCCCAATGAGCCTGCCAGGCGCGCCCTAGGGGGGCGCCTCCTGGGCTCGTGGCCCACTGGCGGCGTATCTCCAGTTGATTCCTTCTCTGGTATTTTTTATATATTCCATAAAAAATCCTCGTAAGTTTCCAGGACATTCCAAGAACTTTTATTTCTGCACAAAAACAACACCATGGCAGTTCTGCTGAAAACAGTGTCAGTCCGGGTTAGTTTCATTCAAATCATGTAAATGAGAGTCCAAAACAAGGGGAAAAGAGTTTGGAACACATTGGAGACGTATCAATGACATTGTATGCCAAGGCCCGACGTTGAATTTGCCTCACCAAGGCCTCATCCCGAGGAGGTCGCCATGTAGAAGGAACGCCAAGATAGGCTGAGCCCATGAGGGAGCCGAGAAGGGGGCCAGCTCGGAGCCCCCGGGCTTGGATGATCAGCCCCCGGGGCCAGCTCGCCAGTCCCCGAGGCCGTCTGGTCAATTGTCATCATGACAGCCGCGTTGTTAGAGCCAGTGGCCTCGGACACGGCTGACTCAATTGGTGCCGGCAGGGCGGCCAAGGTTGTGGGAGCCGGTGGCAAAGATGCCGAAGGGGCAGTCGGAACCGCCGATGGGCCGGTGGCGTCTGCAGGCACGAAGATGGACTCCGATTCTGGGGAAGGCTTGATTGATGGCTTCAGCAGCCGCTCAAGGGAGACGCTGACTGGGATGGCCTGCCGGGTAGAGCCGATCTTCACCAGTGCGTCGGCCGCCTCGTTGTCTGCCCGTGGGACATGATGGAATTCACAACCCTCGAAGGACCGGTGAGCTGTTGTACGAGGAAGTGGTAGGTGGCTATGTTGGCGTCCTTGGCGTCCCACTTGCCAGAGACCTGTTGAACCACGAGGTCGGAGTTGCCAAAGCATAGGATGCGCCTGATGCCGATCTCCTTGGCGAGCCGAAGGCCATGGATGATGGCCTCGTACTCGGCCACGTTATTGGAGGCGGCAAAGTGGATCTGGAGGTTGTACTTGAGCTGGTCACCTTTCGGGGCGGGGAGGACTATGCTGGCACCGAAGCCGGTCCTCATTTTCGAGCCATCGAAATGCATGCGCCAATGTGTGGAGTCTGGGGGAGGCGGCACGAACTCCGTCTCCGCCAAGTCGACAAGGAAGTCAGCCAACGCTTGTGACTTGATGGCGGTTCATGGCTCATACCAGATCTCATGATCGGCAAGGGCGATGACCCATTTGGCGATCTGGCCTGTGGAGTCCCGGCTGCTCATGATCTCGCCGAGCAGGGCCGTGCTCACCATGGTGATGGTGTGCTACTGGAAGTACTGCTTGACCTTCTTGGCGGCGAAGTATATGCCGTATCACATCTTTTGGTAGTGGGCGTAGTTCCTCTTGGACGCGGAGAGGACCTCATTGAGGTAGTAGATGGGCCTCTGGACCGGTAGGGACTTGCCCTCCTCTGGCCGCTCGACCACCAGGACGATGCTGATGACACCGGTGGTCACCGCAATGTAGGCGAGCAGAGGTTCCTTCTCAACTAGCGTGGCCAGGATGGGCACGCGTTGGGAGCCTTCTTGAGGCCGCGGAAGGCCTCGTCCGCCTCATTGGGCCAATCGAACCAAAGCCCGTCCTTTTGGTGTGACCCGGCTCAACCAAAGTCGTCTTGCGAAGGAGCCCGTAGAGGGGCAGGGCCTTCTCCCCTAGTCGGCTGATGAATCGGCTGAGCGAGGCGAGGCAGCCGGTGAACTTCTGCATGTCGCGGAGCTGGCTTGGCTTGGGCATGCGCTCAATCGTGCTAATCTTCTCGGGGTTAGCTTCGATGCCGTGAGCGGACACGAAGAAACCCCGGAGTTGGCCGTCTGGGATGCCGAAGACACACTTCTCTTGGTTGAGCTTGATCTTATACTCACGTAGGTTTGCGAAGGTCTCCTAGAGATCGTCGATGTGGCTGGAGTGCTTCTTGCTTTTGACAACGATGTCTTCAACATAGACGTGCACGTTCCTGCCTATCTGAGGTAGGAGGCACTTCTGCATGCACCAATGGAAGGTGGCACCTGCGTTCTTAACGCTGAAGGACATGGTGATGTCATAGTAGGCCCCAACGGGAGTGATGAAGGAGGTCTTGAGCCAGTCTTTCGGGTCCATCTTGATCCGGTGGTAGCCGGAGTAGGCGTCCAAGAAGGAGAGCAAGACGCCGCCGGCCGTGGAGTCGATGACTTGATCGATCCACGACAGGGCGAATGGGTCCTTGGGACATGCCTTGTTCAGGCTAGTGTAGTCGATGTAGATGCGCCAGGTCTTGTTCTTCTTCAGGACCAGGACTAGGTTGGCCAACCAGTCAGGGTGGAACACTTCCATGGTCAAACCAGCAGCAAGCAGCCGGGCGATCTCTTGTCCTATGGTACGCCGCTTCTCCTCGGTGAAATGGCACAGGGGTTGCTTGACCGGCTTAACGTCCGACCGGAAGTGTAGTTTGTGTTTGACGAACTTCCTCGGAACACCCGGCATGTCCTTGGGGGACCATGCGAAGATGTCCCGATTCTCACGGAGGAAGTCGACAAGCTCGCCTTCCTATTTGCTATCGAGGCAGGAGCCGATGGTGACGCACTGAGCTGGGTTGGCCGGGTCGAGCCGGATTTGCTTGGTGTCTTTGGATCGCTGGAAGGAGGCCTCGCCGATGAACTACGAGGGGGGAGCCGGCACGGCCGGCTGGTTGGTGGTAAGGGCCACGAGCCGGTTGAGCTGCCGCTTCTACTTGGCAATTTCCAAGGCCTCGGCCAGCCGGCTGCCATCTCGAGCGCACTCGATTGACATCTTGTAGTCACCCGTGATGGTGATGATTCCCTTGGGGCCCGACATCTTGAGATTGAGGTAGGCGTAATGGGCGACCGCCATGAACTTAACAAGGGCCGACCGGCCCAGCAGTGCGTGGTAGGGGCTTGCGAGATCCATGACCTCGAGTAGCACTGGCTCACGGCGGAAGTGGCCAGGTCTGCCGAGGAGGACGTCGAGTGTGATCTTGCCGACATGGGAATAGGACTTTCCACGCATGATGCCATGGAAGACTGTTCGGCTCATCTGTAGGTCTTCTATCTTCATCCCTAGCTTGTGCATTGTGTCGAGGTACATGATGTTGATGTTGCTGCCACCATCAACCAGTACCCGTGAAAAGCGGGAGGCGTGGTTCTCGGTGGAGATGGTGGGGTCAAGGACCAGGGCATAGCTGTCGGGGCATGGCATCACGGTAGGATGATCCGCCCGGCTCCAGGTGACCGACTTCTCCGACCAGTGCATGAACTGGGGAGTTGCCGGCATGGTGGCGTTCACCTCACGATGGAGCCAACATTGAGCGTATTTGTTCGTCTCTTGAGTGGTTCTTACAGACGATGTAACAACCGTCCTGGTTAGGGAACTGGTCGATCATACGACCGTCATTCTGGGCCGGATCCGGCGCGAGGGCGGCAGCTGGGACCAGAGCTGGCGCGCGGGTAGGCGGCGCGGGAGGAGCCGGAAGGTTGTCCCCCCGGGACAATCGCTGTGAGAAGCTGCACAACCGGAGCATATGTGTAGAGGGTTTTCCCCTGAGTGGTTCTTGCAGGGGAGGTCGAGCATCTGCTCAAAGGTGAGCTTCGGCTGCGGGGCAGCCTTGCGAGTGCACTAGTGCTGGCTAGAAGGCTGGGCTGTCGGCTCCTGCTCCTCAATGGTGTTGACCTCCCGGCTCCCATAGCGGGAATCCGGCTGGTCGTTCTTGCGTTTGTTGTTCTGTGGCTGTCGGTTGTCGGCAGCCGGCCAGGACGTTGCCGGTGTTGTCGTTGCCTTGGTGGGCGGGGTCGTCTTGACCCGGATGGCTGAATTAGCCATGGCGTATTTCTCCGCCTCTTCGAAGTCCATCCAAGTGTTGATGTTGCTGGCCACCAGGCTGTTGAGCCAGGTGCGGGCCGAGCTGTTCAGCATGAGGGGAGCGTAGCAAATGGCTATGCGCTTGTTCACCCTGGCGATGCCAACCGCAGTGGTGTAGTCGATCAGCCAGTCCTCGGGCTTGGCGGCCCTGTTGTACTTCGGGGTATCTCGAGGGAGTGTGAAGCCGGTTGGGAACGGCTCGTTGCGGATCTGAGGGCCTAAACAGGCCGGGCCAATCGAACCCTCCTCTCTGAGGAGGGTGAAAGCACATTTGCTCCCTTGGTGGTTTTGGTAATTAATAACAACATATAAGTCATTGAACTAATGTTTCCACCAAGTATATTTCAGTAAATGTTAAATGATAGGATTGGCAAAATGAGATTGTGGACATACCCAAGATGCAAGGAAATATGTTGGCCAAGCTTCAAGCAAGAGGACTCTACATTTTATATTTGTGAGTAATCACTTTGAATCCATAGGAAAGCCCATACTATTAAAAGGGGGTAAGGTTTTGTTGGTGAACAATATGCTCAAACGTGCACAAGTGATAGTCACCAAAAACATCCACAAACGCTCCCACAAAAGTATGTTCTATACCTAAGACTCAAAATTGGTGCAACCAACTTTCCCATACCGGTGCCACCGATTCCAGAACCTAGACAGACTCAGCCAAACCCTAGCCACTTCAGTGCAACCGATTCCATACCGGTGCCATCGAGTGTAGGTTGCCAACTTTCTGTTATGCAAATTCACATTATCGGTACCACCGAGAATGTTGGATCGGTGTCACCGAGGTTGGAAATATGACCGTTGGTCATGTTATGGTGGAACTGAGTTTCCAATATTGGTCTCACCGAGATTCAAAAGTTGCGACCTTTTGGTCACTTCGGTACCACCGAGATTAACACATCAGTGTCATCGAGTTGGTCATTTTGTGTGTAACAGTTGGATTTTTGGGGATGCCTATATATACCCCTTCACCACCACCTACTCAAGAGAGAAGCACTCAAAACTATTCCACACTTGCCCCATCTTGTTTTCTGAGAGAGAACCACCTACCCTTGTGTTGAGGTCAATATATTCCGCTCCAATCATATGGATCTTGATCTCTAGCCTCCCCAAGTAGGTTTCCACCAATCCCATCTCTTCCATCATGCCAAATCTATTAGAGAGTGATTGGGTGCTAAGGAGTCTATCATCTTGAAGCACAAGAGCAAGGAGTTCATCGTCATTACCGAGCATATTACCTTTTGGAGGGTGGTGACTCCTAGATTGGTTAGGTGTCGCATGGGAGCCTCCTACTTCGTGTTGTGGAGTGAACCAAGAAGTTTGTAAGGGCAAGGAGATCGCCTACTTCGTGAAGATCTACCCATAGTGAGGCCAGTCCTTCATGGACGGAAGCCATTATGAAATAGTCAAGGTTGCTACTTCGTGGACCCTTTTGGGTGGAGCCCTCCATCGACACTCCCAACCATTACCCTTCGTAGGTTGAAGACTCCATAAACGTGTATGTACGATAGTGCCACCTATCGGAACCATGGGAAAAATCATCGTGTCTACAACTGCGTTTGATCTTCCTACCCTATCCCTTCTATTAAAGCTTGTTGTTACTTTTCGCTTCTATAGACTCTTAGACTTGCATATGTAGGGTGTACGTGACTTTCCGTGAAATGCTAAAAACTTGCAACCCTAAAACTTGATATAGGCAAAACTTTTATTTGGTCAAGTAGTCTAATCACCCCCCCTCTAGACATAATTCGGTCCTATGAGTGGTATCAGAGCTTTGGTCTCCATTGCTGTGGTCTAACAACCTAGGAGAGTATGGCGTCTAGTGAGGGAAGTTATCACCATAGAGGTACGTACTTTGATGGCACTAATTTTGCTAGTTGGAAGCATAAAATGAAAATGCATATTCTTGGACATAACCATGCCATTTGGGCTGTTGTTCATGTTGGCTTGCAAGGTGAGTTCTTTTAGGATGGAAGCGAACCAGATTGTGAAGAGACCGTGGATGAGTTGAAGATGTTGCAACTCAATGCTCAAGCATGCGACATTCTCTTCAACAGCTTATGCCCCGAAGAATTTAACAAAATCAGCCATCTTGAGAATGCAAAAGAGATTTGGGATACCTTGGTTGATATACACGAAGGAACCGAGTGTTGGAAATATGCCCTAGAGGCAATAATAAATTAGTTATTATCATATTTCCTTGTTCATGATAATCGTTTATTATCCATGCTATAATTGTATTGATCGGAGACTTAGATGCATGTGTGGATACATAGACAAAACCATGTCCCTAGTATGCCTCTAATAGACTAGCTCGTTGATCAAAAGATGGTTAAGGTTTCCTAGCCATGGACATGAGATGTCATTTGATAACGGGATCGCATCATTAAGGAATGATGTGATGGAAAAGACCCAAACTACAAACATAGAATATGATCGTGTCAGTTTATTGCTACTGTTTTCTGCATGTCAAGTATATGTTCCTATGACCATGAGATCATGCAACTCACGGATATCAGAGGAGTGCCTTGTGTGTATCAAATGTCGCAACGAAACTGGGTGATTATAAAGGTGCACTACAGGTATCTACGATGATGTCTGTTGAGTTGGCATGGATCGAGACTGGGATTTGTTACTCCGTGTGACGGAGAGGTATCTCGGGGCCCATTCGATAATACAACATCACAATGAGCCTTGCAAGCAATGTGACTAATTGTTAGTTGCGGGTTCTTGTATTACAGAACAAGTAAAGATACATGCCGGTAACGAGGTTGAACAAGGTATGGAGATACCGACGATCGAATCTCGGACAAGTAACATACCGAAGAACAAAGGGAACATCATACAGGATTAACTAAATCCTTGACATAGAGGTTCGACCGATAAAGATCTTCCTAGAATATGTAGGAACCAATGTGGACATCCAGGTCCCGCCATTGGTTATTGACCGTAGAGGTGTCTCGGTCATGTCTACATAGTTCTCGAACCCGTAGGGTCTGCACACTTAAGGTTTGGTGACGTTTCGCTAGTATAGAGTTATGTATGGTGGTGACCTAAGGTTGTTCGGAGTCCCGTATGAGATCCTGGACATCACGATGAGTTCCGGAATGGTCCAGAAACGAAGATTGATATATAGGAAGATGGTTTTTGGACTCCGGAAAGATTTCGGGCACTTTCGGTAGTGTACCGGGAGTGATGAATGGGTCCCGGGGGTCCACCAGTGGGGCCAACCCACCCCATGGGTGAAAGTGGCGACCAAGGTGGCCTAGACGCAGGGAAGAGAGGCCCAAACCGAATTAGGGTGATGTCCTCCCCAAGTTCCACCTCTCACACGAGAGGTGGAGTCCCAGGTGGAGGAGGACTCTCCCTCCACCAGTTTGGCCGAACCAAAAGGAGAGCCCTCCTTTTGGGCGCAGCCTCCTTTCCCCTCCTCCTATATATATGAGTGGTTTTAGGTGGTTTTGGACAAGGATTTTCAGCCATGTCTAAACCCTACCTCTAGATCAAGTTCCTCTAAACTAGACTAGTTTGGTAGTGCTTAGGCGAAGCCCTGCCGGAATAGCTCCACCACCATCGCCGGAGCACCGTCACGCTGCCGAACTACTCTTCTACCTCTTCGCCCCCTCTTGCTGGATCGAGAAGGCGGAGATCATCATCAAGCTGTATGTGTGTTGAACGTGGAGGTGCCGTACATTCGGCGCTAGATCGGAAGGACCGTGATCGAGATCGCGAGACGGTTCGTGATGAGATCGCGGAACGGATCGTGATGAGTTCACGGGACAGATCGTGATGAGATCGCGGGACGCTCGGCGATTTGGATCGTGAAGATGTTCGACTACACCAACCGTGTTTCTTAACGCTTCCCGCTTAGCGATCTACAAGGGTATGTAGATCCACTCCCCCTCTCGTATATGCTCATCACCATGGATAGATCTGCGTGTGCGTAGGAAATTTTTTGTTTCCCATGCAACGTTTCCTAACAGTGGTATCAGAGCTAGCTCTATGTGTAGATGATATCTCGAGTAGAACACAAAAGGTTTGTGGGCGTTGATGCTTAGATTGCTTCCTCCCTTGGTCAGATTTTGGTTCAGCGGTATTGTGAGATGAAGCGGCCCGGACCAACATTACTCATACGCTTACGAGATTTTGGTTCCCTCAACCGCAACTGGTTGCATAGATGGCTTGCGGGTGCCAGTTTCTCTCACTTTAGTTGGCTCGTGTTTGACAAAGGCGCTCCTTGAGAAGGTTGAAAAGCAACTAGTGTATCACCATTGTGGTTTTTGCGTAGGTGAGAATTGTTCTTGCTAGATACCCGTTGCAGCCATGTAAAACATGCAACAACAATTAGAGGACGTCTAATTTGTTTTTGCAGGGTATGTTGTGATATGATATGGCCAATTACATGATGTGATATATGTGATGATTTAGATGATCATGTGATGTATAGAATATCACGACTTGCATGTCGATGAGTACGGCAACCGGCAGGAGTCATAGGGTTGTCTTTAATTATTGTATGACCTGCGTGTCAATCATTAAGCGCTATGTAATGCTTTACTTTATCGCTATGGTAGCAATAGTAGTAGAAGCATGTTGGGCGTGACAACCCCGATGGCGACACATTGATGGAGATCAAGATGATGGAGATCATGGTGTCGTGTCGGTGACGATGGAGATCATGTCGGTGCTTTCTAGATTGAGATCAAAAGCACAAGTTCATGGCCATGTCATGTCACTTATGATTTGCATGTGATGTTAATCCTTTTATGCACCTTGTTTTGCTTAGGACGACGGTAGCATTATAAGGTGATCCCTCACTTAATTGCAAGATAAATTGTGTTCTCCCCGAGTGTGCACCGTTGCGAAAGTTCGTCGTGTTGAGACACCACGTGATTTTCAGGTGTGATAGACTCTACGTTCACATACAACGGGTGCAAGCCAGTGTTGCACATGCAGAGCACTTGGGTTAAACTTGACGAGCCTAGCATGTACAGACATGGCCTCGGAACACAAGAGACCAAAAGGTCGAACATGAGTCATATAGTAGATATGATCAACATGATGATGTTCACCATTGCAGCCACCTCAACTCACGTGATGATTGGACTTGAGTTGGTGAATTTGGATCATGTATCACTCGAATGACCGGCGGGATGTCAATTTGAGTGGGAGTTCTTAAGTAATATGATTAATTGAACTCATTATCATGAACATAGTCAATAGTGTCTTTGGAAATCATGTTGTAGATTACTAGCTCACGCTATAGCTCCCTTAATTTTTATATGTTCCTAGAGAAATAGAGTTGAAAGATGGTGGTAGCAATATTGCAGACTGGGCCCGTGATCTTAGGATTGTCCTCATTGCTGCATAGAAGGCTTATGTCCTTAATGCACCGCTCGGTGCGCCAACCCCTCTAGCATCCTCTGTAGATGTTGTGAACATCTGACAAGCACGTTCTGATGACTACTTGATAGTTTAGTGTGTCATGCATTACGGCTTAGAATTGAGGCTCCAAAACATTTTGAAGGTCATGGAACATATGAGATGTTTCTAAGAGCTGAAATTAGGATCTTAGGCTTGTGCCCGTGTTGCGAGATATGAGATCTCCAACAAGAGTCTTTGCCTGCAAGATGAAAAAGAATAGCTCGATCGTTAAGCATGTGCTCAGATTGTTTGGGTGCTACAATCGCTTGAATCAAGTGGGAGTTGATCTTCCAGATAAGATAGTGATTGATATAGTTACTGTCACTAAAGCTACTAGAACTTAGTGACGAACTATAAAACTCCAGGGATAGAAATACTGATCCCTGAGCTGTTCGCGATGTTTGACACCGCGAAGGTAGAAATCAAGAAGGAGCGTCAAGTGTTGATGGTTAATCAAACCACTAGTTTCGAGAAGGGCAAGAGCAAGGAGGGTAACTTCATGGATAGCAAGTCAGTTGCTGCTCTAGTGAAGCAACCCAAAGTTGAATTGAAACCCGAGACTAAGTGCTTCTATTATGAGGTGAGCGATCGCTGAAGCGGAACAACCCTAGATACTTGGTAGATAAGAAGGATAGCAATATCAACAGAAGTATATTTGATATACGAGTTATTGATGTGTACCTTGCTAGTACTCCTAGTAGCACCTGGGTATTGGATACCGGTTCGGTTGCTAAATGTTAGTAACTCAAAATAAAAGCTACGGAATAAACGGAGAACTAGCTAAGGGTGAGGTGACGATGTGTGTTTGAAATGTTTCCAAGGTTGATGTGATCAACATCGCACGCTCTCTCTACCTTCAGGATTAGTGACGAACCTAAATAAATGTTATTTGGTGTTTTGCGTTGAGCATGAACATGATTAGATCATGTTTATTGCAATACGGTTATTCATTTAAGTTAGAGAATAATGGTTATTCTGTTTACATGAATAATACCTTCAATGGTCATGCACCCAGTGAGAATGGTTTGTTGAAATCTTGAACGTAGTAATACACATGCTCATAACATTGATGTCAGAAGATACAAAGTTAATAATGATAGTACTGTAGGGAGACGTAGTAGTAAATCAAAATTTTCCTACGTTCACCAAGATCTATCTATGGAGAAACCAGCAACGAGAGGGGAGAGATTGCATCTTCATACCTTTGAAGATCGCTAAGCGGAAGCGTTACAAGAACGCGGTTGATGGAGTCGTACTCGCAGCGATTCAGATCGCGGTAGATCCGATCAAGTGCCGAACGGACGGCACCTCCGCGTTCAACACACGTGCAGCCCGGTGACGTCTCCAACACCTTGATCCAGCAAGGAGGAAGGAGAGGTTGGGGAAGGGCTCCAACAGCAGCACGACGGCGTGGTGGTGGTGGAGTAGCAAGGTATTCCGACAGGGCTTCGCCTAAGCGCTGCGGAGGAGGAAGAAGAGAGGTAGGGCTTCGCCGTGAGAGAGAGAGATCAAATCTTGTCTCAAAACATCCAAAACCTCAAGTATATATAGGAGGAGGGACGTGGAGGGCTGGCTTGGCCTCTACTCCAAAGAGGAGATGGCCGGCCGAATTAAAGGGAGAGTCCACCTCCCACAAGGGAGGTGGATCTCCTCCTTTTAAATCCTTTTTGCCTTATCTCCTTATCTCCAGCCACATGGGCCTTTAGCAAAAGTATTTCCCAGCCCAATAAGGGCTGACACACTTTATCTAACAGCCCATGAAGTCCTCTGGTCGTCACACCCCTCCCGGGGGTCCTCCGGCACCCTCCCGGCACTCCCGGTACACTACCGATGAGCCCGAAAACTTTCCGGTGACCGAAACTGGACTTCCTATATATCAATCTTTATCTCCGGACCATTCCGGAGCTCCTCGTGACGTCCAGGATCTCATCCGGGACTCCGAACAACCTTCGGTAATCACGTATACCTTTTCCCTATAACCCTAGCATCATCGAACCTTAAGTGTGTAGACCCTACGGGTTCGGGAGACACGTAGACATGACCGAGACACCTCTCCGGTCAATAACCAACAGTGGGATCTGGATACCCATGTTGGCTCCCACGTACTCCACGATGATCTCATCGGATGAACCACGATGTCAAGGATTCAATCAATCCCGTATACAATTCCCTTTGTCTATCGGTATGATACTTGCCCGAGATTCGATCGTCGGTATCCCCATACCTTGTTCAATCTCGTTACCGGCAAGTCTCTTTACTCGTTCCGTAATACATCATCCCGTGACTAACTCCTTAGTCACATTGAGCTCATAATGATGATGTCTTACCGAGTGGGCCCAGAGATACCTCTCCGTCACACGGAGTGACAAATCCCAGTCTCGATTCATGCCAACCCAACAGATACTTTCGGAGATACCCGTAGTGCACCTTTATAGCCACCCAGTTACGTTGTGACGTTTGGCACACCCAAAGCATTCCTACGGTATCCGGGAGTTGCACAATCTCATGGTCTAAGGAAACGATACTTGACATTGAAAAGCTTTAGCAAACGAACTACACGATCTTGTGCTATGCTTAGAATTGGGTCTTGTCCATCACATCATTCTCCTAATGATGTGATCCCGTTATCAATGACATCCAATGTCCATGGCCATGAAACCGTGACCATCTATTGATCAACGAGCTAGTCAACTAGAGGCTCACTAGGGACATGTTGTGGTCTATGTATTCACACATGTATTATGGTTTCCGGTTAACACAATTATAGCATGAACAATAGACAATTATCATGAACAAGGAAATACAATAATAACCATTTTATTATTGCCTCTAGGGCATATTTCCAACAAGTACCACATACTTGTGGCACTACCGCTAAATGTCATATTGGTATAAATTAAGTGCATGAAGAAACTCCATGCAGATGGATCTTTGGCCTCATTTGATTTCGAATCGGTTGAGACATGCGAACCGTGCCTCTTGGGCAAGATAACTAAAGGACCCCGTTGGTTAGAGCGGGCAAGTGATTCATTGGAAATGATACATGTTGATGTATGCAATCCAGTAAGTCTTGTAGCGTGTAGTGGATATCGTTATTTTCATACCTTCACTGATGATTTGAGTAGATATAGTGTATATTTACTTAATGAAACACAAGTCTGAATCATTTGAAAGGTTCAAGCAAATTTAGAGTGAAGTTTAAAGATCATCGTGACAAGAAGATGAAAATGACTGTGGTATGATCATGGAGGTGAATATCTGAGTTACGATTTTGGCATACAACTTAAGACAATGTGAAAGTTGTTTCACAACTAATGCCACCTGGAACATCATATTGTGATGGTGTGTCAGAACGTCATTGTCATGCTCTATTGGATATAGTGCGTGCTATGATGTCTCTTATCGTTTTACTACTATAATTTTGGGGTTATGCATTAGAGACAACTACATTCACTTTAAATAGGGCACCATCTAAATCCATTGAGATGACACCGTGTGAATTATGGTTTGATAGAAACCTAAGATGTCATTTCTTAATGTTTGGGCCTGC